>CM037877.1:262352121-263776958 GCA_021292165.1 Shinisaurus crocodilurus
TTTGTCTACGTCCTTCTTAAAGTGTGGTGCCCAGAACTGGACGCAGTACTCAAGATGAGGCCTAACCAGTGCTGAGTAAAGGGGAATTATCCCTTCACGCGATTTGGAAGCTATACTTCTATTAATGCAGCCCAAAATAGCATTTGCCTTCTTTGCAGTCACATCGCATTGCTGGCTCATATTCAGTTTGTGATCTACCACAATTCCAAGATCCTTCTCACTTGTAGTATTGTTGAGCCAAGTGTCCCCCATTCTGTAACTCTGCATTTGGTTTCCTTTCCCCATGTGCAGCACTTGGCATTTATCCCTGTTAAATTTCATTCTGTTGTTTTTGGCCCAGTGCTCCAGCCTATCGAGATCGCTTTGAATTTTGTTTCTGTCTTCAAGAGTATTAGCTGTTCCACCCAACTTTGTGTCATCTGCAAATTTGATAAGCATTCCCTGCACCTCCTCATCCAAGTCATTAATAAAAATGTTGAAGAGCACTGGGCCCAGGACCGAGCCCTGTGGTACCCCGCTCGTTACCTCTCCCCAGTTTGAGAAGGAACCATTGATAAGCACTCTTTGAGTCCGATTCTGTAGCCAATTGTGGATCCACCTGATAGTTGTTCCATCCAGCCCACTTTTAGCTAGCTTGCTAATCAGACTATCGTTTATTATTTGTTTATTTATTTATTTATTTATTATACTTATGAATCGCCCATCTGGCCAGACATCCGACCACTCTGAGCGGTGTACATTCCAATAAAACACGGACACACACACACACACACACACACACACTATAAAACACAATAAAAATATCACGAGGCACTTTGTTGAAAGCTTTGCTGAAGTCCAGATATATTATGTCCACAGCATTCCCATAGTCCACAAGGTTACCCGATCAAAAAATGAGATCAGATTAGTCTGGCAGGATTTGTTCTTGACAAATCCATGCTGGCTTCTAGTAATCACTGCATTGTTTTCAAGGTGCTTGCAGACTGACTTTTTTATAATCTGCTCCAAAATTTTCCAGGGATTGATGTAAGACTGACTGGCCTATAGTTCCCAGGTTCCTCCTCCTTGCCCTTTTTAAAGATGGGAACAACATTTGCCCTCCTCCAGTCATCTGGCACTTCACCTGTCCTCCATGATTTGGTTCTGAGAGTTCTTCTGCCAGTTCCTTTATTACTCTAGGATGCAGCTCATCAGGCCCTGGAGATTTAAACTCGTTCTGAGTAATCAGGTGCTCCTTGACCATTTGCCTGTCAATCTCAAGCTGCAATCCTGCCCCTTCAGTCTGCACTTCAGGTTTGCCAGGGGGGGGTCATAGACCCTCTTTTGGGAGAAGACCGAGCCGAAGTAGGAATTGAACACTTCTGCCTTTTCTTTGTCTTCTGTTATCAATTTGCCATCCTCATTGCGTAGTTGAACCACCATTTCTTTCCTCTGTCTTTTACTGTGCATGTATCTGAAGAAAGCTTTCTTGTTGTTTTTAGCATCCCTCGCTAACCTTACCTCATTCTCAGCTTTAGCCTTCCTGACACTATTCCTGCAGTTCTGTGCTACCTGCCTGTACTCTTCCCTTGTAGCCTGTCCTTCCTTCCACTTCTTATACGTGTCCTTTTTTGTTTTCAGGTCATTTTTGAGTTTATTGTGAAGCCACATTGGCTTCTTCTGTTGCCCTCTGCCTTTTTTCCTTGTGGGAATTGTTTGCAATTGTGCCTTTAAAATTTCCTTTTTAAAAAACTCCCACCCATCCTGGGCTCCTTTTCTCATGAGAGTCGCTTGCCATGGGACCTTACTTATCATTGTTCTGAGTTTGTTAAAATTGGCTTTCCTAAAATCCCGGGTACGCGTTTTGCTACACTCAGCTTTTGCTTTCTTTAGAACCCAGAACTCAAGTATAACATGGTCACTTTCCCCCAGAGTTCCCGAAACTGCCACTTTATCCACTAACTCATCTCTGTTGGTTAGAATCAGGTCAAGGATAGCCGATCCTCTAGTTCCTTCCTCCACTTTCTGTAGGAGGAAGTTATTTATTTATTTATTTATTTATTTATATTATATTTATACCCCGCCTTTTTTCCTGCAAGGAACCCAAGGCGGCTTACATAATCCTCCTCCTTCTCCTCTCCATTTTATCCTCACAATAACCCTGTGAGGTAGGTTAGGCTGAGAGACCGTGACTGGCCCAAAGTCACCCAGGGAGCTTCGTGGCCAAGTGGGGACTAGAACCCGGATCTCCCGAGTCCCAGTCCAACACTCTAACTACTACGCCATGCAACACAACTCAGGAATTTCTTGGAGGGGCCATGTCTGGCAGAATAAGTCTCCCAACAGATATCAGGGAAATTGAAGTCCCCCATTACTACCACATCATGCCTCCTTGAAACAATGGCAATTTGCTTTTCAAAAGTTTCATCCTCGTCTTCTCCTTTATTGGGTGGTCGGTAGTAGACTCCAACCGCCATGTTCGTTTTATTCTTTGCCCCATTTATTTTAACCCAGATGCTCTCAGTGGGGCTGCCAAGCTCCTCTTCCTGTATCTCTGTGCAGAGATACGTATCTTTAACATACAGCGCAACTCCACCTCCCTTTTTGTTGCTTCTGTTCCTTTTGAACAAGTTATACCCTTCAATTGCTGTATTCCAGCCATGGGAGTCATCCCACCAGGTTTCAGTTATCCCTATCAAGTCGTATTTTCCCTCATGTATCAAGAGTTCAAGTTTGTTCTGTTTGTTGCCCATACTCTGGGCATTAATATAGAGACATCAAAGACTATGTGCTTTATAGTCCAACTTTTCCCCTACATTTTGTGGTAGACGATCATTGGGCACCGCTGGAGCTGCTCTCTCCATTGTGGCACAGAGGCCTTGTTAGCCCCGAGTTTATGTCTCCCTCCCCTGTTGGATTCAGTTTAAAGCCCTCCTGATTAAGTTCCTCATGCTGTGGCCAAACACATTCTTCCCTGTCCTTGTGAGGTGCAACCCATCCTTTGCCAGCAGTCCATCTTCCAGGAAGTGTAGCCCGTGGTCCCAGAATCCAAATCTCTCGCGTCGGCACTTCGTAGCCAGTCATTCACTCGGAGCATTTTCCTTTCCCTTTCTATTCCTCTTCCAAGTACTGGAAGGATGGATGAGAAAACTATCTGGGCCCCAAAGTACTTGAGTTCCCTTCCCAACTCTTCAAAGTCTGCTGTGATTTCTTTGTAACTCCGCTTGGCAGTTTCATTTGTACCCACGTGGAAGAGAAGAAAGGGGTATGTGTCGGTGGGCTGTATGAGCCTCGGCAGCTGCTCTGTCACATCCTTAATCCGTGCCCCGGGGAGACAGCACACCTGGCGAGTCCATGGGTCTTCGTGACATACTTTGGCTTCGATCCCCCGCAGGAGGGAGTCTCCCACTACTAGTTACTCTTCTCTTTCTCTTGCTGTAGGCCTTGGTTTGATTGCCTCCACTTGACTGACCTTCAAGTGTATCTTCTCAAATGCTTTGGAAATGTGAGGAAGCCCTATGTCTCCTACGCATGCACGCGCACACACACTCTGGATGCTAAGACCACAATGTTTAATTTATAAAACAAGAGAGGTGGGGCTTGCCTGAAAACTGTGCCCTCTGAGCTGCAATCCCAAATCTGTGTCATCTTTGTAAACTGCCTAGAGAACTTCGGCTATTGGGCGGTATAGAAATGTAATACGTAAATGAAATGAAAATGGTGGTGGTTATCTCTAAAAGGAGACCTGCAGGGGCTCGAACTGGCCATCCTCTCACTGGGAAGCCCTTTCCCTTAATATTTTGATGTTTGAGTGGTAGTTGTGGTTACTTTTTGCACACGCCTAGAGACACTTTCATCTTCATTGTTCCCTTATATCAGGGGAGGGGAGGGGAACCTCTGACCCATGGAGGTTCTACATCGGGCCTGTGGGTGGGGTTGGCCTGCCAGTCCTGCCCCTTGGAGCAATCGCCGCTGTTATCTCTCATCCGTGACAGTGGGGGAGCAGCCACAACGGAGCTGGTGGCTGGAGAAGTGCTCAGCCGTGGCAGCTTCTCCTGTCTTGTGTCCTTTCCCCAGTTGACTATGCATGGGCCTTCTCTGATGCCTACACTGTCAGCTCTCACTTTCCCCCCACCTTCCCCCCCAATTGTGCTTTCACTTTCTTTTTCTTCCTTTCTTTCTGTACTGCTTTGTCTTTCTCTTTTTTCTGTTTAGCTTCATATTATGTCTCCCTACCCCAACATTTCATCCTTTTGCTTTACCCTCCCACTGCAGTGGTATATATATATATATTGCATCAGTGCCCTTTGCCTGTGACCTATGAACCTTCCTTGACTCTTCCCCTCACCCTGGCTTGCTTTCCTTTTGGCAGATTTACAGCTGCCCAATTCATATTTCAACTTCTGCCCCTGCTCCAACAGCTGTGCCCCCTCCTGTTAAAGCCATCTCTCTCATTCTTTCCTAGAAGAACAACATGAGGTTCCTCCGTTGTCCTGCTGCCATGACTATTATGCACCTTGCCAAGTTCCTTCGCAACAAGATGGATGTTCCTAGCAAATACAAAGTGAGTTGCAACTGTGTACAACAAACTTTCCTTAGCCAAGTTTGCTGCTAGCCTCATGCATGAGGCTCCAAGTAAGCTTCAGTTCAGCAGTCGATATAAAATATACAAACAGCAAAATATGGAGATCCGTCTGTGTTTAAAGTTTCATGATTTCTGCCTGCCAAAGAACTGCGTTCAACCTGAAGGCCTTTTACCAACAGAGGTTGATTACAGGTTTCTGAGTTACACAGAACAGATGAAGACTTTATTTATGATGAGTTATGTTACTAAATTCTAAAATGGGAGGCACTGGAAGCCCGTTACCCCACATATCACGGATGTGTGGTACCTTGTTGGCTGTTCCCTCAGCAAGGAGAGAATAGAACTTTACACATGCTCAGAGGAACTCTGTTTTATTTTTGCGACATCCTACGCTTGAGCCCAAACATGGGAAACAAGCCCTAGGGCTAGGCTAAGCCCTAGTGGGCCTTGCCTCAAAGTTTGGTGTTACACAAAAGGTGCACTGGTGTTACACTGATGCAAAAGGTTGCATTTATATCTGTGCTTGTGCCATGTGAATTGGAGTTTCGTCTTTAATTGTATAATGTTATCTGTTAGGTGGAAGTACTCTATGAAGATGAACCTCTGAAGGAATATTATACCCTCATGGACATAACTTACATATATCCTTGGCGAAGGGTGAGTGAGGAGAGAGATCCTCTCTTTGAGGAAGTCTGCCTTGTGGAAATGCCCCATGTACTGGTCATCCTAATGAAATCTAGTTTCCAAGCCAACAAGAGATTTCCAAACTTTGGCTTGCGACCACGAGGGCTAGAAACTTTACACTTTTAAAAAATTAAACCTGAGATTTTATTAAAATATGTGCGCGCAACAGAGAAAAAGTGGGACAATGAGAGGAGAAGGAAGTAAAGGCTCAGTGGTCCTGTTGGAGAGGGCTTGCAAGCGTGATGTGGGTTGTGATTCTCTCAGCCATAGCCACCGCTCAGACTGTTCTGTTACATTCAGGTTATGTATCATGTGGCAGGCCAGCCGATCAATGTGCAAAGTTTTGTACTTATCCATAAGTTGTCATTTTTAGTAGTACTTCATACAATTAATTTGGAAGGGATGTTTGCAGGCGAGAACATGGCCCAAAATTCATTTAATTTAAAAACAAACAAAAGCCAAAGCAATTATACCCCCATAGCCAATATCTGTACTTCAGATATTGCTACAAGGAAATAGCTGTGGCAAAGAATTTCCAAAGAGGGATTAGGTATCAATATAAAATTATTTCAGTAATTTACAGCTGGTAATACCAAACTCTGCTTCCATCTGCTACCATTTTGTGACCAGCTCTGACCCTGTGCTACCATTTTGAGCCTGATTTGCAGCTATCTCAAGAAGGCCAGAAACTGGGGACAGAAAGTTTGAGAACTGCTGATCTAACTGGAATCAGAAAAACCTGTTGGCAGGAACAGAATGTTTTAGTATAGAGAAGATTGTGGGAGGAGCAATGCTGTCGTGGTCTGACAGATCCCTGAGAAATGGTAGGAGCCAGCCGAAGAAATGTCATGAAGTGTCGGAGGGCAGGGGCCTGTAGGAGCTACGATGGCTCCATTGGGTTTTTATCATTGGTTTTTATTCTTAAATAGTCAAGTACATAATATTATCATACATAACATTCTGTGTCATATTCAATATATCCAAAGTCACAAGTTCATCAGATATGCATCTATTCCAGCCTTCCCCAACCTGGTGACCTGCAGATTGGCTGGGAATTATGGGAGTTGCAGTTCAACAGATCTGGAGGGCACCAGGTTGGGGAAGGCTGATCTATTCTAATAGATATTTATTATTATTATTATTATTATTATTATTATTATTATTATTATTATTATTATTATTATTTACATTTGTTAATCGCCCATCTGGCCGACAACCGGCCACCCTGGGCGATGTACAGAGGCTAAAAACAAGATAAAATACAATTATAAACAAGATAAAATACAATAAAAACAAGATAAAATACAATTAAAAAAAAAAAAATCTTAACCCACCCCATATTCCCGCCTGAACAGCCAGGTTTTTAATGAACAGCGGAAGCTTAGCAGAGAGGGGGCATGGCGGAGGTCACTCGGGAGAGAGTTCCACAATATGGGGGCCGCCACAGAAAAGGCAGAACCCAAGTTTCTTGAAAAGTTTGAACTGAATTCATCCATTGCAAAGCAATGACATCTAGAAATTGTATTCAGAAGCATGAAAGCCCATGTCTTCTTTTTCCACTGATCAATTGCCAGGATTTTGCCAGTAAAATTTTTGCAGCAATCAACATATATGCTACCATAACCATATAATCTCTAGGCAACACATATTCACTTCTGGCTTTTATTTAAGACTTTTTCTGGCATCCCAATTGGTTTTGTGAAGAAAAGAAATAAAATTCTAGGTAGTATTTTCATTTTAATAATAGTACCTCTCCCTTACCATGAAATAGCTAATATGGCCCATCACCACATATCTTGTACAGCTTTCTGGAGAATCTGCATCTGGTTATCTTTAATTAAATTATGTACAGTCATGCCTTGGATTGAGAGCATAATTCGTTCCGGAAACGTGCTTGTAATCCAAAACACTATCAAAACGAAATCCCCCCCCCCCCAAAAAAATTGTACAGAGATTTTTAATTTAAGCCGTACTACGGTACTTGTATTGCAAGACGTCGCTTGTATATCAAGTTTTAAAAAAAATTAAATAAATATTTAAAAATTTGCTTGTCTTGCAAAACGCTCTCAAACCAAGTTACTTGCAATCCAAGGTATTACTGTATATTGTTTGAAAGAAATATCCTGAGTTATCTAATGTCTCTTGTTTTACATTTTGATCTTGTTATAAGTTCCACCTATACTTTTTGATCATCCTTGATATTTAACGATAGCATTTCAGATTTTCCTGGATGAATTCATCTCCATAGACTTTCCTAATTCGTCTAACTTAGTTTTAAGCTTTGCTTAATATAAATAATTGCATTTTGTAATATGAACATTGTATCATCTGTGTATAGATAATTAGAATTAATTAGAATTGGATCACTATTAGCCTTTCCCAGAGGGATAGTGTAAAAGCCGGAATGGAATAGCTTCTATATTTAAAATAAATCATGCCAAAAACAATGGCATGTGATAGAGACACTTGAGAATAATATTTTAGGACTGAAACCCTTGCAATATTATATTAGTATTAATCCCATAATGCCCAGGAACCCATCTGGAACACAGCAGAATAACCCAAAATGCTATAAATGGGGCAACCTGAAAATTTTTCACAGAAAATATGTTTCAGCACCCATTCTGGGCAATAATACGCAGTGTGGTTTCAGTGTGTTTTCGTTTCTTCCATTCCTCCCATTCAGTCATGTGTGCCTGATGAATTTGGTTGGTTTGGCTCACTCCAAGTTGCTGTTCCGGGCCATTTCCCGTGGATACCATTTATTGCCTGGAACGGGTACCAGAACGTGGTTTCTCCGGAAGTCCCATGGCTTATTGCATCCCTCCCATCCAGTCATGTATGACTAATGAATTTCTGGGTTTGGGTCACTTATAAGCTGACATTCCAGACCATTTCCCCTGCATACCATTTATTGCCTAGAATTTCGGTTTTGTGGATATTTTGTGGCTGATTGCATCACACATATCTAGTCACATATGGATGGTGAATTTGGTGGATTTTGCTCACTCGGAAGTTGGTGTTCTGGGCTGTCTTCCCTAGATACTATTTATTGCCCGGAGCAGGCACTGGACCATGGTTTCTGTGGAAGTTTTGTGGCTGATTGCATCGCTCCCATCTAGTCATGTATGACTGATGAATTTGGTTTGTCAGTTGGAAGTTGGCGTTCTAGCTTTTCCCATGGATACAGTTTATTGCCTGGAATGGGTAACAGGATGTGGTTTCTGTGGGTGTTTTGTAGCTTATTCCATCCAGTGATGTTTGACTGGTGAATTTGATTGGTTTGGCTCACTTGGAAGTTGACGTTCCAGGTGGTTTTCTGGAATACAGACTATTGCCTGGATCAGGTACCAGAACATGGTTTCTGTGGAGGTTTCATGGTTTATTACATCAGTCCCTTCTAGTCATATATGACTGATGAATTTGGTTGGCTCGCTTAGAAGTTGGCATTCTGGGCCAATTCCATTCTGTTCCGTATGGGTTTTGGGCATTATGGGGTTAATAATATAATACAGGAAGGGTTTCCGTCCTAAAATATTGTTCTCAAGTGTGAC
The DNA here is from genome assembly GCA_021292165.1 of Shinisaurus crocodilurus. Taxonomy (NCBI): domain Eukaryota; kingdom Metazoa; phylum Chordata; class Lepidosauria; order Squamata; family Shinisauridae; genus Shinisaurus; species Shinisaurus crocodilurus. The sequence continues at coordinate 262,360,924 of CM037877.1, forward strand.
TATCGCATGCCATTGGTTTTTCTGGCATGCTTTCTTTTTTAAATAAAAGGCCTATTCCAGGTTTTAAGTACATAAGAAGAGCCATGCTGGATTAGACCAAGGGTCCATCTAGTCCAGCATTCTGTTCACACAGTGGCCAACCAGCTGCCTATGGGATCCCACAGGCAGGACATGAGTGCAACAGCACCTTCCCACCCATGTTCCCCAGCAATTGGAGCACACAGGTACATTGCCTCTGACACCAGAGGAAGCACATAGCCAATCAGGACTAGTAGCCATTGATAGCCTCCTCCTCCATGAATTTGTCCAATCCCCTTTTAAAGCTGACCAAATTGGTGGCCTTCACTACATCTTGTGGAAGTGAATTCCATAGTTTAACTACATGCTGTATGAAGAAGTCCTTCCTTTTATCTGTCCTGAATCTCCCACCAATCAGCTTCATGGGATGACCCTGCTGGGTTCTAGTATTATGAGAGGGAGAAAAATGTCCACTTTCTCCACACCATGCAGAATTTTGTACACCTCTAGCATGTCTCCCCTTACTTGCCTTTTTTCTAAGCTAAACAATCCCAGCTGCTGTAACCTTTCTTCATAGGGGAGTTGCTCCAGCCCCTTGATCATTTTAGTCACCCTTTTCTGCACTTTCTCCAACTCTAAAATGTAATTTTTCTAGACAGTTTTACACTGTCCCTGTTCCAGACTTCTTATCTGAAGCTTCATGTATGGGACCAGTGCAGGGGTAGTCAACCTTTTGTCCCTGAGGGCCACATGTGGCAACAGGTCAGGGGCCACATGCTGGCAATGGGTGTCACCAGAAGTAGTAGTGGGTGGGGCTGCAGGTCCTCCCCTTCTCTTCCCCCTAGAAATACACACACACCCCACACACCCCACACTCTTTTGTACTTAATAACTTTTGTACTTGGCCATGCCCTTTGGTTGCCTGGCCATACCCTTGGCCACGCCCTCATGTTTCTTGGCCACACCCTCTTGATCACACCTACATGTTGCTTAACCATACCTCTTACAAATGCACATGTATGTCCCTGTTTTCATCTGTGAAATGTTGGAGGGTATGGGAAGATATCTTCCATTTTAAAAGAATGTAAAACTAGCACTAGGTATTTAGGAGACTGAAAGAAAAGAAAAGGGTATGTTTTGAGTGGACAGGAAAAGGAGTTCAGTAGTTTTATTATGATGCTTGATTAGAGAATGGGACATGAGCTTAGGTTTGGCCCCTTCATTGAGAGGAAGAACCTGGAATGGGAGAGGAGGAGAAAGGAAATTAAGAAATGGGTATAAAATACTTGTAACTGAACGCTAACCTGTTATGAATTTTAAAGATTTGTATTAGGTTTATGTACTGACAAACTATGTACTGTAAAATTAACACGCCGTCAAATGCCTGCTGCTTATTGTTGCTCTTCCTCTGCAGAATGGACCTCTTCCCTTGAAGTACCGTGTCCAACCAGCCTGCAAGAGGCTAAAACTCTCCTCCCAGCCTCCCAATTCGGAAGGCACGAACACCAGCGGAGCTTCAGAGTGCGAATCTGTCAGCGACAAGGCAAACAGCCCCGCCACCTTGCCAGCCACGACCTCCTCCTCGTTGCCAAGCCCGGTCACGCCATCCCATGGCTCCCCAAGCTCCAACACCACCACTGTGAGCATCCCCACCAACCCAGCTTCTGGTGCAGTGCTCAACGGCACCTCGAACTGCCACCAGATGCAACCCTTGGCCAGCAGGGGGCGCAAAGCAATGGTCAATGGCGGCCCAGCAATGTCTGCTTTGACTTAAAGGGGTGCCTTTGGGGGGGCTGGGTCTTGAGTTTTATAAATAAGTATATTATGTGTAGATAAGGGCAGTGGTGGGCGCGGTGGGGAAATTATGCATACTTATTTTCTATTGATTGACCTGATTTAATTTAAGAAAAGATAATGCAAAAAGAGACAAAAAATCCAATGTGTTCGCCCCCCTTCTTAATTTTTAAAAAGCAAAAATGTGCTCATGTAACTGCATGATGGCATCTGTGTAAAAGCTGTAGCCCTTTATTGTTAATAATTATTTTTTATTTGTGTCCTTGTTTTATAGTGAGATTTAATGCACAGGCCCAAAGGGAGGGACACACAGTCCCAAATAAGGCAGGCTTTCTTTCTTAGAAGCACAGCTGGCTTTCTTGTGCTCTTTCCATCATAGGACTGCGGCCCCGTCCCTTATGTTTACAGCACACTTCCGCACGCAACTCACACTGCCTTCCAGGCCCCTATACTAACATCTACCTCTCTTGGCCTTTGTTTCAACTTCCTGTAGGGCCAAAATACAGTTATAAGGGAGATCCGGTCATCTGTGTGTGTAAAAAGGGGTGGCACTATACTCCTTCTCCATGATATGAAAGTTGACAGCCGCTGCAGGTGGGCACTATGCCATGACAACACGTGACAACTGGGAGTGAAGGGGCAGCAGCCACTATAAGCATCAGAGAAAGGGGTTAGGGCAAGAGGCAAAGGCTCGCGAGGCCCAGATGTGGTCTGTGTGCCACTGTTTGAGGAAAAGTGCCTTCTGCTGCACAGGGACCAAGGCTACCGTTGCGGTGCACTCTAAGCAGCGCAAGGGTCTGTGCTGCTTTGATGTGTTGCTGTTTCAGTTCTAATACCAATTGTTTATTCCTTCTGTGTATCAGACCATAGCATGGGCTGCTTACTTGCCTCCCCAGTATCTCAAATGTCTTTGGGGAAGTGAGTGGCTCAGTCTCCTTATCCACCTATTTCTATGCCCACTAAAGTGCAGTGGTGCATCAGGTGGGGAACAGCAGCTTCTGTTGGCATAATGCCACCAATCCAGACAGGTGCATGCAGGTGCATCACCTTGTGCTAAGCATTTGTTTGGTGGAGCAGCATGTCTTTGAGCCTCACATTTTATTGTTTTCACTTTCTTCCTCTCACTTGTGTACCATGTCTGTGTCTGTCTCTCAGGGCACATCTTCACTTCGGTTTTAAACCCCTTCAGCTGTCATACTTCCTTACCAATGGACCTGGGAGTTGTGGGGGTGCTGAGAGTTCTTTCTTAGATGTCTTGGCCATTTACTGACCCTCCAGTGCCCAGGGTTCAGTCATAACAGTTAGAAGTGGAGCCCTCCATGTTCAGAGGCAGCATACCTCTGAGTACCAGATGCTGGGGACAAACAACCAGAGAAAGTCAACCACCTTCATGCCCTGCATATGATCTTCCCTGGCATGCTTAGCTGACCACTGTCAGAGACAGATTGCTAAGGCCTTTTGGTCTTTTTTAGAAAAGCAACTTCTACTGTTACGGTTCCTTGGCTGGGAGCTATAACAGTTGAAAGTGGTTTAAATTTGAAGTGTCTATCTGCCCCAAGTGTGTGATTCTGAGAGTAATTGTAATGTGTAAATGAGGAGTCCATAAATCTTGAACATGGCAATTTCCACCATCTTGTACATTGTGGAAATGTACAGCTTGAGTTCAGGGAATCTGCTGCAGCCAAGATCTACATGTGTCTACCTGTCATGTTATAGTTATGCAAGTGGACATGCTTGGGAACAGCCAGAGTCAACTCATCCCAATTCTTGGGATGCAAATTGTTTGTAGGCCTTTTAGGATTTAGTTCAGCATTTTAAAAACCTTTTCTTGTTTATCCTTCTTGTAAATTGAGTTTCAAAAAATAAAATACAGTGCCTTTGAAAAGGAAACTTTATTAATGTGTTGAGGCAATAGACAGCTGTTTGTGGTTTAACTTGGTTGGGGAAGGTGGGCAGAGAAGATATATTTTATTTTGCTAACTTATGTTTCAAAACTGCCAGGTAGAAACGCACAACTTCCAGTGGGAAGAGTTTTATTCTTCCATCAGCTTGAATCTTCTCACCTTTTCCTTATAAAGGAAAAGCAATCCAGAGTGATTCTCTGCTCCCACCTTTTTTTTTTTCTTTTTTGGTAGAGTTAGAAGGGCTAACTTGATGCAAGCACATTTTCTATCCCCCAGGAACTTTTTAATAGTCTTTTTCTTTGTTTAACTCTTGAGAGCAGTTGATTCCAGAATAGCAATCCATGTTTGAAAATCAGTTTTTGCAGATGGATCTGTTGCACAGGTAGGTGTGCAAGGAGGTGCAAGGGGATGCATGTTTAGCAGCCTGGCAAGGCCTTACTTGTGAACTAGTAAGGTCAGAACTTGCCCTGAACTTGTGAACTAGGTCATCTGCTAGCACAATAAGATAGACAGGAGGCTGGCAGTGGCAGCAGACTTGCACCTATCTGGGCTGCTGAGCACCAGATGGAATTGATAAGAATAGGAAGCTATTCTAGGAGTATTTGGACCTTGCACAACATGATTTTGGAAGAACAATGTATTTTTCCGTTGCTTCTACTGTTTGTGTGTTGCATTTGGAGTGAGGAGAAAGAATCATAGTGTTGGGAAGGACCCCACCCCCATTCCTTTCATCCACTCAGCTTCCCAGAGGCAAGAATATAAGACTTGCCTTACTGGATCAGACCAAGGGTCTTGCACTCTGGCTACGATCTAAAGAGTTGCTTAGGATTACACAGGGGGCTTATACTAGCCAAGTGGAATTTTTGACCGCATTTTCTATAAACCACTGACACCACTATTCCCCCTTTTCCCATGACATGTCACAAATCACTTTAGAAGTTTTCACCTTGGTTTCGAAATCAGTTTGGCTTCCTGCATGGAAGGCTACTGTTAGGAAAATAAATTAGTACACGATTCTTTGGATAGCTGTTCCCTGCAACATCTAGTAGCGAGAGGGATGCTGCCTCCGGATAGTTTGGCTGTCGAGGCTAATATACATTGGAAGACCCCATCCTATATACCCAAAGCATGTCCAGTCTTTTCCTGACAACCATAACTGCCCAAAGGCACCTGCTTCCACTGCTGAGCTGCTCTTGGGATGCTTCCAGGTGAGGCTTTTATTGTGCCATCACCTTGCCTCATTTGTGGTATTCATTGGGGATCCAGGCATTGCCATCATCCATTTGTAACCCTCCCTTGTTTTCCCACCACTTCTTGCATCTTGTGTCTTACCACAAAAAATCTGTGGTAAGGGAAAGAGGGAATAGCTACACGATGCCTTTTGACTGCTAGTGCTCGGAGTTCTCCAGCTGAAGGCACCTTTAGAGTTAGGAAGGCTCTTTCCTACTACCTTGATTTCCCTCTCCTTGTTGTTTGTCCTGTCCTCAGTGTACAGGTGGAGCAGTAGCTCTCTCTCCATACCCCCATTATTTTTCCTCAGATTCTTTTAAATAATCTTGATCTTAAAAAAAGATCTTTTTAAAAAAGATCTTTAAAAAGAATGGAATTTAATAGGGATAAATGCCAATTGCTACACCTAGAAAAAAGAAACCAAACGCACAGTTACAGGATGGGGGATACTTGGCTCAACAATACTACAAGTGAGAAGGATCTTGGAATTGTGGTAGATCACAAACTGAATATGAGCCAGCAATGCGATGTGGCTGCAAAAAAGGCAAATGCTATTTTGGGCTGCATTCGGGAAGTGCTAGTTCCCCTCTACTCAGCATTAGTCAGGCCTCATCTTGAGTACTGCATCCAGTTCTGGGCACCACACTTTAAGAAAGATGCAGACAAACTGCAGAGGGTTCAGAGGAGGGCAACAGAGATGATCAGGGGACTGGAAACAAGGCCCTATGAGGAGAGACTGAAAGAACTGGGCATGTTTAGCCTTCAGAAGAGAAGACTGAGGGGAGATATGATCGCACTCTTCCAGTACTTGAAGGGTTGTCACACAGAGGAGGGCCAGGATCTCTTCTCAATCATCCCAGTTTGCAGGACACGGAATAATGGGCTCAAGTTACAGGAACCCAGATTCCACCTGAACATCAGGAAAAAATTCCTGACAGTCAGAGCAATAAGACAATGGAACCCACTACCTAGGGAGGTGGTGGGCTCTCCCACTCTGGAGGCATTCAAGGTGCAGCTGGACAGCTATCTGTCAGGGATGCTTTGACCTGGATTCCTGCATTGAGCAGGGGGTTGGATTCGATGGCCTTGTAGGCCCCTTCCAACTCTACTTTTCTACGATTCTAACCTTGTGGTTTTAACATAATGTGGTTTCTGCAGCATTTGTAATAGTGCCATGGTGTCAAGGGTGTGAGCATATGCAGAGGGAACATAGCAACCATACCACCACCCAGTTTGACATATTAGGTTGCTGTGGAAGTTGCAGCTCCCAGAGAAGCCCTATGCAGGTGTTCTCCTTGTGTGTAAGCTCAACACATGAGCATGCTAGTTCCATCCTCACCCTTGCCGTTTTCGTTGCCCTCTACAAATGGAGGAGGGCTTCCCCTATCCATGTGGGCTTTCCCCAAGACTTTAGAATCCTGGATAATCGGGTGTTCTAAAATCTTGTCTCCTCTGCAGACAAAAGTGGCAAGGGAGGGTGCGGAAGTAGCACACTCACCCCCCCTCCCCTCCCTGCACGTAGAGCTTACCTGTGAGAGCACCTGCATCGGGCTGTAGTGCTTGGAGGCAGTGGATCCAGTGTGGGAACTGCATGCATTGCCCTCATGGAGCCCTAGTCACCAACTATAGTCCTCTAAAAAGTGAAGAACCTCCCTGCTCTACCTTAAAACTAGCAAACTATTGCTAGAAATGCCGCTTAATCCGCATCTCTTGTCTCTAGTTGGCAACTCAGGGGAGGCGGTAACCTCTCAGTGGAATGGACTTGGTTCTGGGCTCTCCGGTTGCTGACACACAGCATAACTGGCATTTTAATCACATGGAGGTTTAGAAGGCCCCGAGGGAGCAGTAGCTTCCTACTGCTAAATACATGCTCATTCTATTAAACCAGGGCTCTCCAACCTGGGGTCCCCAGATGTTGCTGGACTACAGCTCCCAGAATCCCTTGCCATTAGCCATGCTGGCTGGGTATGCTGGGAGCTGTAGGCCAGCAACATCTGGGGACCCACGGTTGGAGAGCCCTGTATTAAACCAATAATGTTTCTCTTCTTTTTCTGTTGGTGGAGACTGACCTTTTGACCTTGCTAATGGCATTAAGCCATGCTTAAGACTTGCTGGACTTTGAAAATCTGAAACGTTTTCTTGTCTGCTCATTATCTTGTACATACTGAGTAAACTGACCCAAGCGATTGAAGAGCCTCATGTTTTTCTCCTCCTCCCTCCACCTTTTTGTACATTTTTAAAAATATGGTACAAGCCAAATCTCTGTATGTTTGCAAACCTGTATGATGTTTTAATGTGCTGTAATATATTCTGATATTCATATATTGTTATTGGTTAAAACATTTGTATCAATAATGCAGTTTGTAAATGGTAATAAATGCTACAACTTTGTCCTTCAGCTCTGTCGTCTGGAATACTCGGCTGGGCTTGTTGTGCTTTGCAAGTTCTGTCCCCCAAGTTCCCAGTTGTGCAAATAGGGACCCAAACTGCTACACACGAAGAAAAGCAGGGCTCTCTTATCAGACTGAAAGACTGAAAGCTTGGTGCAGGAATGTGAAATATCCCCCGCAGCATCTAGTATATGGGGATTTATACTATGACTAGCTGTTGCCCGCGGCTTCGCTCGCGTGGATTGTAGGATTTGGTACAATTGTCCACCTGCTGTCAACTCGCACAAGTATGGGGTCGGGACATGTTGTCAAAGTATGCATTGGCACTCACATAGTTGTTTCCATCACTGTCATGGGACATTATAGAGAATTCATCCCAGTTTTCAACGACATGATCAACTATTTGTTCACGTACCTCCCTACCTAGATTTTGACTACCATCAAAATGCACGCTCCATCGCCTACAATTGGTACGACTGTGTGTGGTATCATCACACCATTTACAGTTAAATTTTCTTTTGTTGCTGTGAACTTTTAAATTTTATTTCTATGTGAAACAAACACATAATATCAGACACATAACAACAAAACAAAACAGACCTCCAATTTTCTTCTACAGCAAATATAGGTAACAATAATTTTTCTTACTCGATAATCAGAATGAGAAATCTCTTTCTTCCCGTTGTCCCAAATTCACTTATAAACCCACAAACAAACATCATTATTTTCCAGTCTCTGCAAAAAGTCAATTAGAGGTTTCCACTCAACAATAAACGTGGATGTTGTCCTTTCTCTGATTAATGATGTGAATTTGGCCATCTCTGCCAGATCCAGCATCTTGACCAACCATTCTTCTGTCGTAGGCACTGCTGGACCTTTCCATTTCTGTGTGTTAAATTTTCAATTTGCATTTTGATTTTTTTTTTATGGAGAAGAAGAAAAATAAAAAAGACAGGTTTAAAAATGAAAAGGGGTCCCCCCCCCCCTTCTTGAAGGCCTGCGAGAGCTGTATGGAAAAGATGCAGTATCTCTGACTGAAAGTGTAACGTTTAAGCTGGGTGCTGGCAGCAGAAAACTTTTCTGACAGAAATATCTGATCTTAAAGAGAAATCAGGTTAATCCTGAGAGTCTACAGGTGATGAAGAGTGACCGTGCCAAGTTTGGGGTAGATCCGTCAAAACATGATGGAGCCTATGTGACGATGCCCCCCCCCACAGCAGTCATTCAGCCAGTCAGTCATTTAAAAAGTTTCCCTCCCTTTTCACCCCCTCAGAGAACATTCTAAATGCGCAAGGGGAAATTTGCATATCCACCCCTATTGGCCCCTGCAGGAATTCATACGAACATTCTAAGTGTTGTATGGGCTATTTGCATAACTGCTCTGCTCCCCTGTTGTTTTGCCCATAGGAGATATGAGATTGGGGCGCTTTCACCCCCTTAGGGACAAAATTTCCAAAAATCCTTCCTTAGTAGGTGTCTACGTCATAAAAACAATGATCCTTCAGAATTTCACGTTCCTAGATTAAACGGTTTGAGCTGGGCACTGATGAGTCAGTCAGTCAGTACTTCTTCTTTTATATATATAAATTAGGCGACTTGCTTTTCACATTATGATACCTGCCCTTCTTCGTGGTCTCTGTGCATCACACATATGGGCCCTACGCCTGTGCTGAGGCCTGCTTCAGGAAACTTCTAAAGCTGAGGCGTTTTAGGCGAGAACCCTTCCCCCACCGTCCTACATGCTCCTAATGGGCTCCTGCCTATCCCCTCAGTTCCTCTTCGACCTCCATTGTGGCTGGGTGTCTTTGGAGCTTCTTTTGTTGGTTTTGCTGAGAAATCGTTGCATTTTATTCAATCCTTCTTCCAACTGTTGTTATCTTCATTCTTTCTATTTTTCTTTTGTTTGCTTAATTTCTACTATCCTCTTGGAATATCGTGGAGGTATTCCGAGGCCATGCCTCTTAAGGCGGCTTTTAGGAAGTGTGCCCCGGTGCCAAACTCCCACCAACGGACAGCCACTCCTTATGCTTGTTTTGTCTGGGTGAGGGGCACGTAGTGGATACATGTCCCCACTGCCAGGCATTCACGAAGCAATCAAGGCGGCAACGGGCAGACCTCCTGAAGGTGGAGATGTGGACTAGGGCTCTGGAGGCGGTGGACATCTCCAAGCCCCCACTGATTGCTGTGGCTTCTACAGCCAATCTACTGACCCCTCCTCACCCGGAGACAGCTGTGATTGACCCACTGACACTGGGTCGTAGCTTGGCAGTCACTAAGGCCAAGAAACTGGCCAAGAAGGCAGACTTGGAGCACCGCAAGAAGAAGAAAGAGCATTGGCGGTCAAAAGGCTCCTCAAAATCAACGTTGACGCTCCACCCTTCCTCTTCTCCACCCGTGTTGGTACCAAAACAACAACCATCAATACCGACACCGCAGCCATCCACCTCGACCTCGGTACTGATGGCTCTGCCATTGACATCCATCTGGGAGGGAGAGATCCGTGACGTCTCCCCAGCTGGGGAATGTCTCGCCGAAAGAGATCCGGTCACCAGGCCTCAACCACTACCGAGGCAACCCTCTCCTCCTCCTGTCCTCGAAACTCAACGCCCTGACCCTCTGCCTTTTCAACTGGGCCACTCCGCAGGGAATGTCCTTCATAGCCATCCACACCGCCGGGAAGGACAATATTCTGGCAGGATCACAGTGCTGTCCCATGAATGGCAACTGGACTCTCAGGTGTTGAGACAACTTTTCCTTGCCTGGGGCACTCCAAAATGGACCTGTTCACGACAGCGGAGAATGTGGCATGCAAGACTTTCTGCAGCAGGGCAGGCATGGACCCAATTTCAATGGGGGATGCCGTCCTTCACCACTGGTCGGGAGAACTGTTCTACCTCTTCCCTCCCATCCTGCTGCTCACAAGAGTCATTGCAAAGATACACTCCGACCGCACAAACTGCATTCTAATTGCTCCTTGGTGGCCTAGACAACCGTGGTTCACTCGCTCCTTCGCCTGAGCAGCAGAGAACATGTCTGTCTACACCGACCTTTCCATCCCTTCTCACTCGGGATCGAGGCCGACTCCAGCACCCAGATTTACAGTCCCTTCTCCTTTCGGCATGGAGGATTCACCATTGACTGCAACGCAATTTCTGCCTGACATACAGGTAGTACTGGATGTGGCTCGAAAGCCATCTACCAGGAAGTCCTATGCTACTAAGTGGGTGGCTTTCTCCACCTTCTGCTGCTCCGTTGACGCTGACCCTTCCTCTTGCTCGATCCTGACGATGCTGCAGTAGCTGCACTCACTGTCGACTAAGGGATTAAAATTATCGTTAATAAAGGTCTACCTGGTGGCCATTTTGGCATACCGCCCTTCAATCGACGGCAGGTCTGTCTTCTCTCAGCCGCTGGTTCGGCAGTAGCTACACACACTCGATGTCAGGAGAGCGCTTGCCTTCTACAAAGCCAGGACCAAGTCCATCCGTGGGTCCCAACGTCTCTTCTTCTGTTATGGACGCCGGCAAGCAGGTCTCCCGGTCTCATCTCAGAGGTTTGCGAATTGGATCATCCAGACCATAAAACTGGCATATGAGCTCAGCCAGCTCCCAATTGACAACACGGAAAGGGCTCATTCAACCCGCGGTGTAGCTGTTTCAGCTGCCCCATATCTGTGATGCACAGAGACCACGAAGAAGAAGAAGTTGCTTACCTGTAACTGTGGTTCTTCGAGTGGTCATCTGTGCAGTCACACAACTGTTTTGCCACAGGTTCCCCAAAAGGGATTGGCAAAGGTTCTTTGAGGGATTTTTCAGACCATAATAAATGCTCCTCCAGGAAGTTAAAGCCAAACATCTTTATTGCAACGCTGAGCATGAAATACAACAATGTATTTGTATTCCTCCAAGCTGAGCATGAAATACAACAATGTATTTGTATTCCTCCAAGTTCCCTGGTGGAACTCCCACCCCTTAGCTACACAGTCACTGTATCATTTCCAACCAACCCTGCTAGTTCCAGCAGCTCCCCGCCTGGGTATCAGCTTTCAGCGTTGGGGTTTCTGCAGGGCTCTCTGAACAGCTTCCTCTGCTCCTCCTTGCTCCTTCTGATTCTTCAGCACTCCACCACTACACACACAACCAACCAACCACTACCAACCACCATACGTCAGTCTGCATTTGCTAGTCTTAAATGCTTTTCTAGCACCAAACTCCATGGGCTGCAGACCTCATGCTTAATTGGTAGCACCTGGGCGGTTGTGCAGTGTCATTCCTCTGGCCTGCAGCCAGGTCACACACCAGCAAGTTGCTGAAGATTGCATCAGCCTGGCTAGCAGCCAACTCACAATTCAAGCAAGGTCATGCCTTGCTATTACAGAGCAAAATACAGGGTATAATACCATACAGAGCATAATACAGAGCATAGTATCATACAAAGCATAATACAGGCCATTGAGGCAGGACTCTTGTGCAACACTGCACTCCTTGCCATCTTCCGCAACTCCCATTACAACAACCCACCCACCATCCTTGCTTCGGTGTCACTGTCAATATCGATGGGGCTACCTGAAGCAGTTCTTTTTTCTACATCAGCACCGATGTCGTTGCTCCGCATCAGTGTCTGTTGGTACTGAGAATCCTCTAGGTTCCAAGCCCACAATAGGCAGTCTCAGGGAACTGAGGGGACAGGTGGGAACCCCTAGCCTAGGAGCAGGAGGACGGCGGGGGAAGGGTTCCCGCCTAAGAGGCCTCAGCTTTAGACGTTTCCCGAAGCAGGCCTCGGCGCAGGAGCAGAGCCCATAAGCGTGATGCACAGATGACCACTTGAAGAACCACAGTTACAGGTAAGCAGCCTGTTCTTTTATCTTCTGTCCCTTTCCTAATAATCTCTAACACCTCCGTTTGACTTTTTTTCTACCACAGACCCCATACTTGGTTGATGTTTTCAGTGAGGGCCAAACTAGACATGATAAATGCATCCTTGCACTTAATGTGCACAGTTCAAAGAGAATGCAAATAGCAACTGAGTGGTGATCGTAAACAAGACTGCAGCTGAGAGGGAGTGGCTCTACCCCTTTGAGTGGGAGGAGAACTTCCACTGGCATCAGTGGGAGCTTCCCTCCCCCCAGTGCAAATGGCAGCTTCAGAGGAGGGGCTTCCAGGATCTCCGCAGGGGAGGAAAGGGCTAAATTGTCCCCTTCCTTCCTGCTGTGATCCTGATAACAATCAGTCCTCTCTTCCAGTAGCTGCTGTTTGCATTTTTTTAAAAGAGCCAGTGTGGCGTAGTGGTGAGAGTGTTGGACTGGGACTGGGACTCAGGAGATCTGGGTTCTAGTCCCCGCTCAGCCATGAAGCTCACTGGCTTTGGGCCAGTCACTGACTCTCAGCCTAACCTACCTCACAGGGTTGTTGTGAGGATAAAATGGAGAGGAGAAGGAGGATTATGTAAGCCGCCTTGGGTTCCTTGAAGGAAAAAAGGCGGGGTATAAATATAATGAATGAATAAATAAATAAAAGGTGTCCGTTAATGGTAAAGAAGCATTTAACATCGTATCCTTATTTCGCCCGGAGTGTGCTTCCCAGGCACTCCCCATCCTATAATCTCTTTCAGGTTCAACCCCTCAGCAACCATGCAGGCCTGTGTACAGGCACTTAACAACATTAAAATTCTGCTTTTCAATAAAGGCTGAATTGTGACCAGTATACATTCTGCAAATTTGCATAATTTATCATTTTGTGTTATTCTAGTTTTGTTAGTCCGGGGTGGGGCAAGGACATCAAAGCCCCACCCCAACCACTTATTCAGCAACCTCTCTGGATTCTGAGCTTTCAGCAGGCATTGCCCACACAATTTCAAGCCTTTCCTCACAGCCATGAGGCCTAGAAACATGTCTTTTTAAAAGGAAAACTGAGATTAGCAGGAAACTGCATTTTTAATCCTATTCTACATTTTACCTTTTTTTCTTTTTCTTTTTGGCACTCTTGTGGAATTGCACCATAAACACAGTCCTGTGTATCTGGGACAAGGTTTTTGGGGTCGGTTTGTTTAACACAATCTGCATCACATGGCACTTGCTAAATTTACCATTTTGTTCGTCATTCACCTTGTTTCAAGAGCTCCTTTGGGGAGCTCTTCGCAGTCTTCCTGAGATTTCAGTATGGCTGTTTGTCTACACCAGTGTTCTCCAACCTTGGGTCCCCGGATGTTTTTGGCCTACAACTCCCAGCAAGCTGAGTTCCCGTAGTGGCATGTTGTGCTGGACACAGAGCTGCTTTCAGAAGATCATGGAGGTGAGAAACAGCATTTAGGATCAGGGTGTCAAGCTCTTTGAAAATTTCAGCAGGGAGGTGGGTCAACTTGGAAAACTGAATTCAGCTTTTTGGAATACCAGTTATGAAGGGATGCGGTAGCTGTAACCACCTGTGGCCACATGGTGGCAGCAAAACACCCCTTTTGAATGCATCTATCTTAACATTCTATAGTACATTATCAAAAATTATGTCATTGGATCAGCTGTAGCAAGGGTAGGCAACCTGGTGCCCTTCAGATGTTTTGGACCTCAACTATAGAAATAATTACTTTCTTTGGCTTAATTTGTGTTGAGGATCAGTCCTGAAACCTGTTTTAAATACCTGCTCTCTCAATACCTGCCCTGGATCATACTACTTGTAAAAGAGAGTGCACCTGAGCATGTGCCAAGTTCCATTTTCAGCACCACTGTGTAAATGACACCCATAACTCTACAACTCTGGGATTAGAGAAGGGTGGCTTTCAGCTCACAAAATGTGCCTTTTAGAGAAGCCACAGGCATTCTTGCCTTTATGAAGGCAAATTGCGGCACAGTAACACTTCTGTGTTTCAGCCACATTTGAGACTATTTCTCAGGAACACCTAAATCTCAGGCTACCCCACTACTTCTGCACACTGAGTGATTGTTGTTATAAAAAATGAAATAGAACTAGTATGTTTTCCAAAGGCACAGATCTCCGTACTTCTTTTTAGGAGTGTTTGCCATGTGCCCATATAATGGCTATAAAATGGCAATAAAAATTAACCACAATTAACTGCTTTTTCTCATTTTAATCTTGGATATATGCAAAACAAGCTGATCATGTTACATTCCTGAGGCCTGTAACTCAAACACAACAGCTACATTGGCTGTTACTTATATCTGTTGTGGAGAAAATCGGAAGTCCATTTTAGTTTAGTCATTTTGTGTTTTTTTTGTTTGTGTCTATTTTTTGTATTGTTTGTGTTTTTATTCTCAATAAAATGTAACATTCTCAGGAGCAGGGGGTTGGATTCGATGGCCTTATAAGCCCCTTCCAGCTCTACTATTCTATGATTGTAGGTAACCGCCAGGCTAGGCAGGGTTCTCCCATTTGCTCCACAGCCTGAGCGTTGCATAAAGAAGATGGGACACCAATAAGGAGAGTGATCCAGAGGCCCCCGATAACATACCCTCCAACATTTCACAGATGAAAATAGGGACACACACGTGAATTTGTAAGAGGTATGGTTAAGCAACATGAAGGTGTGATCAAGAGGATGTGGCCAGGAAACATGAGGCCGTGGTCAAGGGTGTGGCCAGGCAACCAAAGGGCATGGTCAAGTGCAAAGGTTATTAGAGGAAACACACAAAATCTTATATATTATAATTATTACATGATTACATATATTATTTTATAAGTGGCTTTTGTAATATTTTTTTCACCTTACTTAAACCCTTAATTGTTGATATCTGGTGTTTTCTGGGCGGCGGGGCGGTCAGTGCATGCAGGACAATCTTTCTTTTTGTTTTAAAATGGTCAGGATTGGCACAAATTCAACTGGTGAAGCTTACCCACCCACCCCACACCCCCAAACATGGAGCTTCAGAGAGAAGGGGAAGTTTCTTGCATTTCCTTCTGACACTGTAAACTCACCTGTTAGAGGCAAAGAGTCAGCTCCGTTAGGAAATAAAACCTTTGGCAATATAAAGATAGGAATCATGTGATAAGTTCCCTCATTCACCTCTCCCTTCCTCTGTCCAGGTGAATGTCTACCTCCTTTTCAGCAGGTAGAGCATGTGTGCACGCGCATACACATCCTCCCAGTGTCTGTCTCTCCGTGGAGCTGTTCCAGCCTTAAAAAGAGCTACACTTAAAGGGGCCATGCCGTGGACAAAATTGCAACTAAGCTTGCAGTTTTAGCTTAGCTGCAATTTTGCCCATGGCATGGCCCCTTTAAGGAAAGTTTAAAAAGTTCAAATTCGGGACTCTGCATGACAAAATGAGAAGCCAGTGACCAGGGATGTTGAAGAGTCCTTGGTCTCGAGTCACGAGTCTTTGGACCCGAGTCTCGAGTCTGAGTCCTTGGTCCAAAATGGTGACTCACGAGTCACTCCCAAAGCTGACTCCACGAGTCCCTATTAAAATCAATGGGGGGTTTTCCCAACAAAATAAGGCTACTTCAGATGTGTGGCTTAAATAAATTCTAGGCACAAGTGTGCCTTTTTATTTCAAAACTCTGCAACTGATTTTGGCAAGAACAGACCAAGCAGAAAAACCCAAATAACCAGGCAGGCAGAGGAGGCAGGGAACCCCAAAGCAGGCAGGCAGAGGCCTTTGTCTTGGACAATTCAACTGTTGAACTGGTCAAGAAGAGACCAGGCAGGCAGAGGAGGCTGGGAACCCCAGACAGGCAGGCAGAGGCAGCCAAACCCAAAAGGTCTGAAAGGTTGCATTTTAGAAAAATGATTTTAAAAAATAAACTTGCTGTACTTCCTAAAACTTATCCATGTTGCATTTGAGGAACATGATTTTTTCTAAATGTTTGGCCCCCATTCTGGAACGGTGAGATCTCATCACAATTCCACCCTCACTGAACACCCACTCCACTGGTGATGAACTTGCTGGAACCAGGGCTGGATTAAGATAGGGGCTATTGGAGCTGCAGCTCCAGGCCCCTACCCCAAAATAGGCCCACAATCAGGACCGCTGCAGGGCAGTTTGGCGCCCCAGGCGAAATAATATTTAGCGCCCCCCCCTCTCCAAAGCAGCTCTGCTCTGCAAAACAAAAAACAAAAACCTGCGCCGCCACCACCAACCTACCTTCCCCCCGCCCTGGCGGCGGCGGCGGCTACTGCCGCCGCCGCCGCCGAGGAGAAGGAGGAAGTGACGCGACGGGAGCCCCGCGCTGTTTTTTGCCGGGGAAACCATGGCAACAGGGCTGTTTAAGCCCTGTTGCCCTGGTTCCTCCCGCCAAAACAACGCGGGCGGGGCTCCGGAAGCGACACGATGCGGAGAAGGTAGGTGGCGGGGGGGTCGGGGGTGGTGGTGATGGCGGCGGTGGCGGGAGGCGCAGCGGCAGCGAGCGGGAGGGCGGGGGGAGGCGCAGCGGCGAGCGGGACGGGAGGGGGCGGTGGCGGGAGGGCGGGTGGGCGGGAGGGTGGGGAGGTGGAGGCCTGGCGGGGGCGGCGCAGCAGAGGCAGAGGCCTGGCGGGGGTGGCGCAGCGGCAGCGAAGAGGAGCGCAGCGTTTCTGCGCCCTCTTCAGCCGCGCGCCCTCCTCAGCACCAGGCCCATAATGCTCTTAATCCGGCCCTGGCTGGAACCAGAAACACACTCAGAGCAGCCACACAGAGTAATCTCAGGTCCTTCTTCTGCCTCTCCCAAGTATGCAACACATCAATCAAAATAAATCTTGACACACTGTTGGGGCTGCACTCCTGGTAGCCGTCCATAGTGTTCGAGCAGCAGCACACCTCGCTTCCATGCGCTCTTCGCCGGCAATCACGCTCCTCTCCACTCCTTCTGGCACAGCCCAGGGATGTTGAAGAGTCCTTGGTCTCAAGTTGAGTCTCGAGTCCCATTAAAAATATTGGGACTCGAGTCCGAGTCGAGTCAGAGGGGGGACTCAGTCCAACTCACGAGTTGAGTCCTCGAGTCCGAGTCCCCATCCCTGCCAGTGACAGTCCCTGCATTTTCCAGGCCATAAGGATGGATGCATTGGCAAAATTAACTGGAGCTCCTGGGGAAGGCCCCGCCTCCTCTGGGAAGCTCAGATCAAAGTCTGCCTTCCAGGCCTCAGAGGCTTCCCCAAAGCTAGCTGGCCTCCTGCACTCGAGGAGAACAGAAATTCACCAGTGTGTAAAGAATTTCCATCTCCATCTGAAGCAAGGCTGAAGATGATCAGCCCTGAACACAAGAGATAAGGTTTTTGTTATTGGGTGGACTAAAAATATAATTAAAAACAAACAAAACACATGAAGCTAATTATCATGAAATGTTCCTAGGATAGTTATAAAATCGGAGCCTAATTTCTAAAATGAATGATGTTGGGGCTCAACCTGACTAAACTTGCATCCTTTGCCCATAAAAAGAAATTCCCAGCTAAACTCGGGTGGGTCAGGAGGACTGCCTGCATTACTCAACAGTCGGGGAATGACAAGATGTGCTCTCTTCTTTACTCTCTCTTCAGTAATTCCAAAGCTGAATGGCAGCACCCAAAAGAGGTTTCTGGCAGCAGTGCTGTATCAGGGCAGGGCTTTGTGATAGAAGCCCAGGGACCCGCTCAGCAAAATCAGCCAGAGAACCCCAAACACAGCCGGGCTGGCTTACCACATTTCAAAGTAAGTGCAGTTGCCATCTAAGGATGGGAGGGGGCATAAGACCATTAACTCCAAAGTCTAAACTAACTGTACCACGGGGCTCTGGGGCTAAGCCCTGGTTCAGATTAAGGCCTGTTTCTGCTAGCTCAAGAAACGCCGCAAAAAATATTGAGAAGGGAGGTAGATCATACATTATCACTCCCCACCCCCAACAGCTGTGCCATGTTACCATCAGGTCTCCAGATTTAGCAAAATCAGTTATGTTTATCCTGCCAGCTTATCCTCAGCTCAGTTAAATAGAACCAGCCTGTGCATTTATGTAACAGCTCATACGACCCTGCTAAAGATGGCACCAAAAGAAGTGGAAAAGAGCCAGGGGAGCCAAAATGATAGGATTCCACGACCATTTTAAAGAGACAAGGGTTTGGCCGCTGTTTTGGTACCTTAGAAGAATGGAGGACGGAGTGGGCCAGAGTGACCCTCCCCCTAAAGTGAGGGAAATTTGGTAGGCGAAAAATGTAGAAAGGCAATCAACCAGTCCATTACAGTCCATCTGAGGAAGGTGAAAATTGCAGGGAAGCATATTTGGCTTAACATTAGGAGAAACTTCCTAACAGTGAGACCTCTTCAGCCTTGGGAGGCGGTGGGTCCTCCTTTACTGGAGGTATTTAAGCAGAGGCTGGACGGCCATCTGGCAGGGATGCTATAGCTGCACCCTGCAGTGCAGAGCCTGCATTGAGCAGGGCGTTGGACTGGATGATCTCCGAGGTCCCTTCCAATTCTATGACTGCGTTTGCACAACACGTTAAACCTTAGTAGGTTTACCGTGTGAGTAAAGTCTCCTTAACCACCCTACTAAGCCATGGCTTGCAGCAGGGTTTGCTAAACCTACTGAGGTTTAGCATGTTGTCTGAACCCTGGCGGCACGCAAGCCCTCCTGCAAGCTAAAAGGGGCGTAGAGTCCTGTGGCCAGAGCGGCAGACAAGGGCTGCCACTCTGGCCACAGGGCTCTGGCTGATCACAGCTGGCCGAGCACTGAAGCGGCACTTCGCCAGTGCACTGCCGCCCATGCTGGTGTCTGCCAGGCCCCCGCTCCCCAAGCAGGAGGAGGCCACGCAGCAGACCCCCCACCGTGCCCCCTCCTGCTGCTGGCTGTGTTCGTGACAGCGGGAGGCGCGCTTAGCCAGTTGGCCTGGGGGGCCCTCCCTTGATGACTACTGTGGCGCCTCCGCAAGGGGAGGGGGCGACGCGGGGGTCTGCCGCACAGCCTCCTCCCGCTTGGGGAGGGGGCACCCAGCAGAGCCTACTGCTGCCGTGTGCCCCTTCCTTGGGGAGTAAGAGCTGTGCGGTGGCCGCCTCACCGCCACTGGAGAACAGGGCAAGTCGGGGGGGGGAGGCGGGCGGGCGGGGGCAGCTGCGCCAAGAAAGGCCCAGGGACGAGCCCTGTGGCGCCGCGTTTCCTCTTGAGGAAACCCAGTGGCACGGGGCTCAGTTGCCATTCCTCGCCAGCCCTGCCAAGGAAGGGCAAACGACAGCTGGCAAAAATGCTGCTTGGGCACCTTTTGCCCGCTGCCACACCCTCTCGCTGCCCTCAGTGCTCCCACGCGGTGTCTCCTGGGATGGGGGGACGAGGGGAGAGGTGGTGCCTTCGGACCCCTGCCATGCCCAGGCACAGCAGGGACCCGGGGCAACTTTAAGCCCACAGAGGTTCCAGAACTTCTGTGGGTTTAAAGTGATGTGCGAACCCGCCCTGTGATTCTGGAAATTATTATTATGGTAATTATTATTATTAATATTTATTTATCGCCCATCTGGCCGGCAACCGGCCACCCTGGGCGATGTACACAGAATAAAAGCAATAAAATACATTTAAACAATATAAAAATTTTAAAATCTTAACCCACCCCATATTCCCGCCTGAACAACCAGGTTTTTAATGAGCGACGGAAGCTCATCAGAGAGGGTGCATGGCGGAGGTCACTCGGGAGAGAGTTCCACAGTACGGGGGCCGCCACAGAAAAGGCCCTCTTCCTCGTCCCCACCAGTCTAGCTGCTCTGGCTGAAGGGACAAGGAGAAGGCCATCCGTGGCAGATCTTGTTGAGCGGCCCACTTGGTGTTGCTGGAGACGCTCCTTGAGATAAACTGGACCGGAGCCGTATAGGGTTTTAAAGGTCAAAACCAACACCTTGAATTCGGCTCGGCAAGCAACTGGTAGCCAGTGCAAATCCTTCAGCACTGGCGTGATGTGATCCCGCCGGCGGCTGCCTTTAACCAGGCGAGCCGCCGCGTTCTGTACCAGCTGTAGCTTCCGAACCGTCTTCAAGGGTAACCCCACGTAGAGCGCATTACAGTAGTCTAGGCGAGAGGAGACCAAGGCATGAACCACTGATGGGAGCAGGTGATTAGGAAGGTAGGGGCGCAGCTGCCGTATCAGATGGAGTTGATACAGCGCTGCCCGGCTCACAGCTGCCACCTGAGCCTCCATGGACAGCTGGGAGCCTAGAATGACCCCCAAGCTGCGGACCTGGTCCTTCAGGGGTAGATGTACCCCATTCAGCACCAGGTCAACATCCCCTAACCTCCCCTTGTCCCCCACCAGCAGTACCTCGGTCTTGTCGGGGTTCAGCTTCAGCATGTTCCTTCCCATCCAGCCACCCACTGCCTCCAGGCACTTGGACAGGGTCTCAACGGCCAACCTCGGTGAGGACTTGAAACAGAGGTAGAGCTGCGTGTCATCCGCATATTGATGACACCGCACCCCAAACCTCCTGATGATAGCTCCCAGCGGCTTGAGGTAGATGTTGAATAACATCGTGGAGAGGATGGAACCCTGCGGCACTCCACAAGTGAGCAGCCGAGGGTCCGAAGCCTCCTCCCCGAGAACTACCCTCTGGTACCTTCCAGAGAGGAAGGACCGGAACCACTGCAATACAGTGCCTCCCAAGCCCAACCCCTCCAGGCGGTCCAGGAGCATACCGTGGTCAACGGTATCAAAAGCCACCGAGAGATCGAGGAGGACTAGAAAGGAGCATTTGCCCCTATCCAAAGCCCTCCTCATATCATCCACCAAGGCGACCATGGCCGTCTCCGTCCCATGTCCAGACCTGAAGCCCGACTGGCACGGATCTAAATAATCGGCTTCATCCAAGTGTGCCTTCAACTGAGCACCCACCACCCGCTCGATCACCTTGCCCAGAAATGGTAAATTGGAGACTGGGCGAAAGTTGTTTAAATCCTGGGGATCCAAGGAGGGCTTCCAAGGAGGTCTTATTACTGCCTCCTTGAGGGCTGATGGCATCACTGCCTCCTCGAGGGAGGCATTCACCACCGCCTTGATCCCCTCACCCAGTCTCTCCCTGCAGCTCATTATGAGCCAGGACGGGCAAGGATCAAGCAAGCAGGTGGTCGGCCTCACAGATGAAAGCACCTTGTCCACTTCATCAGAAGGAAGAAGCCGAAACCGATCCCACAAAACCGGTCTGCCATTGGCCTCCTCCCGCTCACTCCCTGTGTCCACGACGCACGATATCCCACTCCTAATCCGATCGATTTTATCTGCGAAGTGCTTCGCTAAAGCCTCACAGGAGGCTTTAGACTGTTCCAATGGGTCTGGAGCGACTGGACCGACCAGACTCCGGACCACTTGGAACAGCCTCCTGGGGCAGCACTCCGCAGACGCAATGGAGGCAGCATAGAAATTCTTTTTTGCTGCCTTCACCGCCACCTGGTAGGCTGAAGATGCAGCTCTAACTTGTGTTCGATTGTCTTCGGAGTGGGAATTACGCCATCGGCGCTCTAGCCTTCTCACCTCTTGTTTCAGAGATCGCAGCGACGGAGTGAACCATGGTGCCGCGCGAGCTCTGTTTAGGCGAAGAGGGCGCTTCGGGGCAACTCGGTCTAATGCCCTGGTGATTGCAGCATTCCAGTCGTCCACCAGGGTCTCGACCGAGCTACCGTTTGTGTGCTCCAATTCCCCAAGCGCGTTCAGGAATCCATCCGGATCCATAAGACGCCTGGGGCGGACCATCCTAATAAGTCCCTCACCCCTGCAGAGGGGTTGTGGCATCGAGAAATCCAACCCCACCAGATAGTGATCTGACCATGACAAGGGGGTGGCGGATATACCCCCGATTTCCAGATCATTTCCCCCCTCTCCAGAAACAAAAACCAAGTCCAGTGCATGACCGGACTAAACACTGGACTAAATAGAAGAAGAGGTAGAAGAAAGGGACAGAAAGAAGTTCCGGTTACGATATGTCCGCTGAGGCTCCCTGCAGTGAATCTCCAGCTGTAGCTCCCGTGGAGGCAGGAGGTGTTCCAGCCAGAGGTCTGCCTTCCAAGCTCAGCTGGACGACTTAGGATGACTCTCTTGCCCCCCCCCCCCGCCGCCCATTGCTAAAGCTGTTGGGTTTTGTAACCTTTCTCCTGCCTTCTTGAAGATATGAGAGCAGCAGCGGGGGGGGGGGCAGTCTCTGTCCCCCTGGTGCCCTGAATCTCTGCTGATGGCTCTACTGCTCTGAGTTTTGATGGCTCTTGATAGGTGTCATCAGGAAAACCTTTTGTTGGTCTGCCTAGTGATCAGTTGAAGCTTCTGGTTGATTCTGCCCAGTTGGGGTGGGTGGGGTGGGAGCCATTTCTTTTCAGGAGAATCCTGTGCTTTTGGTGATGTGCATATTAAATCTAATCACTGCAAGCCTTCCTCAATCACTCTCCATTCAAACTTTCAGTCACGATCCGGGTTCCAGTCCCCGCTCAGCCATGAAACTCACTGGGTGACTTTGGGCCAGTCACTGACTCTCGGCCTAACCTACCTCACAGGGTTGTTGTGAGGATAAAATGGGGAGGAGGATGATGATTATGTAAGCCCCCTTGGGTTCCTTGCAGGAAGAAAGGTGGGGTATAATGATGATGATGATGATGATGATGATGATGATGATGATGATGATGATGATGATGATGATGATGATGTGGAGAAAGCCAACCTAAGCCCCCTGCCTGACACACACACACTCACCAAGGAGGGGGGAAGGAGACCCGGGGGGGGGGGGGAGACAGACAGCCTCCACAGATGCCAAAGGGGACAAACAACATCTGCATAGAATCACCCCAGGGGGGAAGGCAGGAAGCATCACCAGGTTTGTCAATGCTCTCGCATATCAGCCCCATCTACATAAGACTTGAATCCTCTCCAGAGCAGACACTTCGGCACCCCTAAGAAATGGCCACTCAACACCCTAGGATGGGACCATTAAGCAAGTGGCTTCAAAGGGACCCCATCCCACGGGGGGAGGGCGTCACCCCACCTGACCCAAAAGGCCGCCCCTCAGGGAGGGTGTCAACCCACCTGATCACGGAGGGAGGGGCTACCTGAAACACCAAGGTATAAAACACCCTGCGCAAGGGAACTGGGTTGTTGGACCTGATCAGCAATCTTGCCCCATGCCTGGGGTAAGGGAACGAAGGATCGGCAACCCCGGGTAGCCGCACCCGGCACGCTCCAGCTAGCTGAAATCACTGGTCGCTTGGGTTGACCGGACCCCCGGGAAACCAAGCTGAAATCACTCACAAGCCGCTTGGGTAGACCGGGCCTCTGCCGGGAACCCAGCTAGCCGCTTGGGTAGACCGGGCCTCTGCCGGGAACCCAGCTAGCCACTTGGGTAGACCGGGCCTCCGCCGGGAACCCAGCTAGCAGCGTGCGGTTGACCGGGCCTCTGCCGGGACCCGAGCTGAACTAACTAGCTGAGAGCCCTGAAATCACGGTGTCCTTAAGACTTCTTGCTTGCTACTTTGTACCGTACTGATAAGCTGTATTGCTGGCGTGTGTCTGGGGTTGTGAAGGTAATGTTGTAAATAAACTTGTTTTCGAAAAGATACTTCTGTATAAGTTATCCCTTTGTTCTGGGCTAAGGGTGATAGTCGGAGAAGGCCGCCCCAGGACTCGCTACCCCCTTAGCATTGAACCCACGCAGAAGACCAGGTTGTCGGTCTTCCACTAATAATAATAATAATAATAATAATAATAATAATAATAATAATAATAATAATAATAAAATACCCAAGTTATTGGGGCCTTGCTGTGGACTTCTGAGCTATAGTCACAACCAAATGATCAGAACTATATCTCATCATAATACCACATGGCAGCAAGTGTCATGCATCCCTCATGCTCATCACTTCTGCTTTCCTAAACAATACAGAAACACCCTGTTCCTGGGTTCTTATCATTACATCTGAACGCTGAAACTGGGTTGTTTAGAGGTTAAATAACCCAAAGTTAACCCAACAACAAACGATGGGTTAACTCTGGGTTGTTTAACCCCTACACAACCCACTGTTTCTGGGTTTGGACATAATGATAACAACCCAGGAACCGGTTTAGGAAAGCAGAAGTGGACAAGAACCAGCATGGCTGCTCAATTCTGCGCACTCACAAACAACCCATGGTTTGCTATGCTAACTATGGGTTGTTTGATCATGTGAACTGGGTTGTACTAAGGCTTTCAGCTCAAACAGCAACACAGAATCCCCTGCAACAAAAAGGAACAACAGCAAAGTGGAGGAAAACTAAAACAAAAGGAGATTAGGAGAACAAAAATGGGTATAGCAATGGACCAACTGAGACAAGAACTTTGCTTTGAACACTTAACAAATATGTTACGTAAATGCTACATGTTAAGTGCATATTTGTGATGTGGGGTTTGTATTAGGAATGAGGAACAAGAGAGAAGGAGAAGGCAATGCCGAGAACAGGATCAGGACGGGACCATTCTGTGTGAATAAACACTAGCTCTCACATAGTCAAATGGCAGGAGAAAATAAGTCTCCATTATCCTAGTTCTTCAGGTATGCCTTTACAGCAACTGGACAACACACGAACAGGTAGATCCTTAAACTGAGAGGACCAAGGGGCACCCATCATGGCTGAACTATGGGGACATTATTATACACACAGCAGCCTTCTCCTTGGAAAGGAAGCGGAGCAGCAGCAGCGCACCCCCTGAACAGCCTCAGTTCCCTGCCCCAGTGTGATGCAGCCTGAATTGATCCTTGCCACACAGCAGGGACCCTGCTGCAAATTGCATTCATGGACAAATTGCAGCCATTAAAGGAGGCAGCTACAGATGCTGGTGAGCTATGAGCAAATGGCAGCCATTTAGCAGTTACTAGACCTGGGGGAGACATGAACAAAGGAACACAGGAAGCCACCTTACAAGTCAAACCATTGGTTCACCTAGCCCAGTATTGTCAATACTGACTGGCAGCAGCTTTCCAGGTTCTTCTTCGTGGTCTCTGTGCATCACACACATATGGGTTCTCTGCGCCTGCGCTGAGATCGTTCGGGAAACTTCTAAAGCTGAGGTGAATTGGGCGGGAGCCCCTCCCCCCGCGCGTGTCCCTTAGCGCGGCTCCCGCCCATCTCCTCAGTTCCTCTTCGACCGCCATTGCGTGTAGTCGTCGGGTTCTTCTACTCTCTCTCCGGAGTCGTTATTCAGCTGAGTTAGCCTTTACTATCACCCTTTTACTTCAAAATCTTCTCTCTCTTTCTCTTTCTTCGACTAGTCTATCTCCTTTAAAAAAAAAAAAAAAAAATTATTACAAAAAAACTCTCACTATACCCGTATCTCTCCCCCGATCTTATCCATTTATCTCCTAATCTCTTCTTTATAATTCTAACTATGCCTCTGAAGGCACCTTTTAGAAAATGCCAGCGGTGTGGGACGAAAATCCCACCCGCTGATAAGCACCTGCTGTGCTTGCTTTGCCTGGGGCAAGGCCATAAAATGGAGACCTGCCAGGACTGCCAGGCCTTTACAAAACAGGCCAGGAAACAGCGCCAAACTAAGCTGCGAGCTCTCCTGTGGGAGCAGTCTCTGTCAGCTAAAGGGCCTGATCCGGAGAAGAAACCTGGGGGATCCCAGTCAGCCAAGAAGCCGTCAAAAGACACTTCTGCGGCAAAGAAATTGGCGAAAAAGGCCCATAAAGATAAGGCGGAACGCCTGAAAAAGAAAATGGCGGACAAACCTAGTAAAGACGCTGAGCCTTCTACCTCAGCCGCCATGAAGGTCTCAGAGCGCACGGCTCTACTAATGTCGGCGATGACTGGGGCTCGGGATCGAGCTACGGGACCGATTGCCCCCCAGTCTCCACCGATCTCGACGACGTCTCCTCGAGATCGAGAATCGGGTTCGAAAACCCCAAACAAACAACCGCCGACTATAACCACCTCCCTGTCGGAGGGAGAAATTGTGGCCTCGCCATCGATGGAACGACCCCGTTCGGGCTCGAGGGGTCCTCCACCACGTCTCTCGCCCCCAGTAGCATACGCTAAGGAGGAGCGGAGGGCGCACAGACCATCACGCTCTCCCCGATACCGAAGCCGCGATTCGACCTCGAGGGATTCTGCCTCCCGATCAGTCTACTCCCGTCGCCGCGATGACAGGTCGTGGTCGGGTTCCTATTATTCGGACTCGAGATCTAGGAGCTACAGATCCCGATCTCGAGGCTCGCCAGAACGGAGGAGGCGCGATCATTACTACCGACACCGACGCTCCCCACCTCGAGAGCGCGGACATAGGTCCAGATCTCCTGCGCCAAGGCAGAGTACGTCTGTATTCCGGGCGCCCGTCGAGACCGTAGTCCAACCGACCGCCTCGACCTCGACTGCCCAGACGATTCTCGCCCCTGTCGTCGTGACTCGTTTGTCGTCGGGATCGGCGTACGTATCGGACTCGGACTCAGTGGCCTCCTCCTCCCATTCCACCTCACCAGATGCACGGGTGGAATCCAAGGAAGCGATCTCCCCTTCGGAAGACATGGGCAGCTTCTCAGAGCATGTCAGCCGGATGGTGACAGCTCTAGGAGTGGAGGCGAAAACCGCGAAAGGAAAAGCAAAAGACGACATCTACGCGGTCCTGAAGTCTACTCAGTCCAACCACCTGCTCCTTCCCTTCCTGCCAACACTGCTGGAGACGGTGCAGGAGACCTGGAAAACTCCGGCCTCTACGAAACCAACAGCTAAGAGGCTGGAGTCAATGTACAAAATCCAGGAAGAAGGAGCTAAATTCCTGTTTTCCCATCCGACCCCGAACTCGCTCATAGTTAAGTCAGCGCAGTCTCGTGGGGGAAGACAGCATACGACGCCGGCAGACAAAGAGGGTAAGACATTAGATTCTTACGGCCGTAGGATCTATTCCTCGTCTTCCCTCGGGCTGAAGGTATCTAACTATGAGGCGCTGCTAGCTAGATACCAGATGTTCATCACGGAGAAGCTGGGAGACCTCTGTGATTATCTGCCGGACGACAAAAGAGACCTGGCGGCGCAATACATCAAGGAGGCAACCAGTATCGGTGCCCTTCAGATGAACACGGCCCGCCATCAGGTCGATAGCCACGCTAGGTCGATGATCGGATCCGTGGCTTTGAGGAGACACGCCTGGCTTCGCTCTACCAATCTGACTCCCGATGATAGAGCGAAGATACAAGACCTGCCATTTGACGGAGAAGGGTTGTTCAACGCCACCACGGACGACTCCCTCGACTCCGCCCAAAAGGCTTTAGCGACGGCCAAGAAGATGGGACTTGTCCGCCAGCCCCCATCTCAACAATTCAGGCCAAGACGTTGGTCCCGATTCCCATATCCTTCCTCGCAATACCAGCCAGCTGGACAGTATCGAGGTGGGAATCGTCGGCCTCAAGCCCCACAGCCGCAGGCTCCACAACGCGCATACCCTCAACAGCGCTCGAGGGGCTCGCGAAGGGGGGGCGACTTCACTCGACGGCGCCTTTGACTCCGTCACCAGCCCGACCGACTTGTCTCCTCCAGCTCAACTTGCTCTCGACACCAGCAGGCCGATCACCTCGTCTCCACCACCTCAGGCACCTCTCTTCGGTTCCCGGCTTCATCAACACCTCCGGTCCTGGAGGACCATCACGACGGATCGATGGGTGTAGAGCATAGTAGAACACGGCTACAGGATCGAGTTCGGAGCCCTCCCTCCTTTTCTCGGGATCAAGGCCACCCATCCAACTCGAGTGCTCCTAGAAGAGATGTCGAACCTCCTGCAAAAAGGAGCAATACGACCGGTTCCCGCAGAAAACTTGGAGGACGGCCTGTACTCCAGGTACTTCATCGTAAAGAAAAAAGGAGGACTCAGACCGATCCTGGACCTTCGCACAGTAAATCTCTTTATCCCACCAAAGAGATTTCGTATGGTCACACTCCAATCGCTTCTCCCACTACTCCGAAGGAACGATTGGTTTGCATCCATCGACCTCAAGGATGCGTACTTCCACATCGCCATCCACGAGGACACCCAAAAATACCTTCGGTT
Source organism: Shinisaurus crocodilurus (assembly GCA_021292165.1). NCBI lineage: Eukaryota > Metazoa > Chordata > Lepidosauria > Squamata > Shinisauridae > Shinisaurus > Shinisaurus crocodilurus. The sequence continues at coordinate 262,389,181 of CM037877.1, forward strand.
CCGAGTAGGAGACGACACCTTCCAGTTCGTGGTTCTTCCATTCGGACTTTCCACCGCGCCGAGGGTATTCACGAAGTGTATGGCTGTGGTCTGTGCAAGTCTTCGGGCAAGAGGCATCACCGTCTTCCCGTACCTGGACGACTGGTTACTAGTGGCTCAATCAAAACGGGAGCTCCAGCACGCTCTGGAAGAGACCCTGTACCTCCTAGAGGACCTGGGACTCTGCCTGAATGTGGAGAAATCGGTCCTTCAACCAGTAAAGGAGATACAGTACATCGGCGCGAAACTAAACGCCTTCGAAGGTCGGGCTTATCTACCAAACGACAGAGTGCGTCAAGTAAGGACACTCGCAAAAAAGATCTCAAAGCAGCCAATATGCTCCGCTCATACGATCCAACGCCTACTAGGACATATGGCCTCAACAATTGCGGTCGTACGATATGCGAGGCTTCGCATGCGACCCCTTCAAACATGGTTCATCAAGGAGTTCAAACCAGAGAAAGACAAATCATCCGTCCGCCTATATCTTCCTCGAGCCGTAAGAGAGTCCTTGAGGTGGTGGCAACAGGAGTCGAATCTGAACGCGGGCATACCGTTCCATTCTCCGGTACCGAACCGCATATTAACAACGGATGCATCGTTGCTGGGATGGGGGGCCCACTCAGGCGATCACGTCGTACAAGGCACATGGACGTCCACACAAGCTTCCAAACACATCAACTGGCTGGAAATGATGGCCGTTTGGAAAGCATTACAAGCCTTAGAGCAATATCTCTCGAACTGCCACATTCAAGTCGTGACCGACAACACTACGGTGGTCGCGTACATAAACAAACAGGGCGGCACGAGATCGACGCGCCTCACAAGACTGACCATGCAGCTCTACGAATGGGCTCTACTTCGAGGAATGTCCTTTGTAGCGATCCACATCGCAGGAAAATCCAATGTACTTGCAGACACTTTGAGTCGCGTGTCGATGCAATCGCACGAATGGACGCTGGACAGGAAGGTGACCAACTCACTGTTCCAACGCTGGGGTCATCCGAGGATAGACCTATTCGCCACCAGCGAAAACACAAGGTGCCCCATGTTCTGCAGCAGGGCAGCCTCGGACCCGAATTCGATCACCGATGCTTTCCTGATGACCTGGAGCGGCGACTTCTACTACCTATTCCCCCCAATCCCACTTCTTACACGTGTGATCGCCAAGATAGCTCGGGACGGAACCAATTGCATCCTAGTATGCCCGCGGTGGCCGCGTCAACCTTGGTTTGCACACCTGCTCAACCTCTCACAGGGAGATTATCTCCCATTACCACTACAGGACAATCTATTAACACAACACAAAGGCAAAGTGTTTCACCCCAACCTACGTTCTCTAAACCTAATGGCCTGGAGAATCAGATAGCAGCGGATACAGACCTATCGGACGCAGTGAAGGAGATCCTCTTAGCAGCAAGGAAGCCTTCCACAAGGCTCTCCTACGCCAGGAAATGGACTGCCTTTCTTAATTTCGTCTCACCTTTAGGCAAAGACCCAATGACTTGCTCGATCTCGACCATTCTCGATTTCCTCCACTCGCTAATGACCCGTGGCCTGAAATTCTCATCAATCAAAGTCTATCTAGCAGCTCTGACAGCGCACAGAACTGCCTCAACGGGGACGTCCTTATTTGTACATCCATTAATCAAGCAATTTTTGAAGGGGCTTAAAAATCTTCGACCTCCAGTCCGCAACATAGTCCCAGGTTGGGATTTACCCTTGGTCCTGAATGCTCTGACAAAGCCACCGTTCGAGCCCATGGCTAAGGCAGACCTGCGACTGGTATCGTTCAAAACACTATTCTTAATAGCGATTACTTCGGCAAGAAGAGTGAGTGAACTGCACGCTCTCCGAGTGGACCCACCTTACACAACCTTCCACAAAGATAAAGTCGTTCTAAGACATGACATAACTTTCTTACCGAAGATGGTGTCAGAATTTCACCTAGGACAGGACATTATTCTACCAACGTTCTTTCCGTCCCCATCGTCAACGATCGAGAGGTCGATGCACAGCCTCGACGTCCGACGGGCCCTACTATTCTACAAAGCCCGTACGGAATCGATAAGGAAGACCAATCAACTTTTTGTGTGCTACGGCCCCCCTAAATCGGGCCTCTCTGTATCCAAGCAAAGGCTATCCTCTTGGATAGTGGACACTATCGAACTTGCCTACCAATTAGCTGGACGTTCTCTTCCAGGGTCCGTAATAGCCCATTCAACCAGGGCTCTATCGACCTCGACAGCCTTCGGAAAAGGCATTCCTTTACTGGACTTATGTAGGGCGGCGACCTGGTCTACCCCCTCTACTTTCATCCAGCATTACCGCCTCGATGTTCGAGCCAGAGAGCAGAACGCATTCGGCAGGGCGGTCCTGTCTTCGGTCACCATCTGACTACCGACACCGACCCACCTCCGGTAAGTCAGCTTGCTAATCTACCCATATGTGTGTGATGCACAGAGACCACGAAGAAGAAGGACAGGTTGCTTACCTGTAACTGTAGTTCTTCGAGTGGTCATCTGTGCATTCACACAACCCGCCCTCCTTCCCCGCTCGGTGTCTTCATCGAGTTCGATGGATACCAAAAGGGAATGGGTTGGGAGACCGTTTTTAACTATCCTACTCGATATCGAAGTGTATGCCGAGTTCGTATTTCTTTTTATGGTACCAAATGTTTGCAATATTATCCTCGGTCCCGACGGTCGCAATAGGCGGTCTCAGGGAACTGAGGAGATGGGCGGGAGCCGCGCTAAGGGACACGCACGGGGGGAGGGGCTCCCGCCCAATTCACCTCAGCTTTAGAAGTTTCCCGAACGATCTCAGCGCAGGCGCAGAGAACCCATATGTGTGTGAATGCACAGATGACCACTCGAAGAACTACAGTTACAGGTAAGCAACCTGTCCTTTTTAGGCAGGAGTTTTTCCAGCCCTACCTGGAGATGCCGGGGATCGAACCGGGGACCTTCGGCATGCAGAGCAGATGCCCTACCACTAAGCAACAGTACGTGAAAAAGTAATGCATATTACTGAAGGTAGGGAGAAAACTGGCACATTAAAACAATGCTCTTTCTGCTCTAGCTTTCTTGAGGGAGGGCTCAGCTACAAAATCTGTAGCTTCAGAGCCTTCAGTACTGCTCAGTCCCTGCATAATGAGAAATAGTGACGAGTAATGATGAAGAAGAGTGTCTCCCTGGCTAAGGAATAATGAAGAAGGGGACCTGCAGAGCCTAGTTTGAGGCAAGACTCAGCCTCCCTGCCCCAGTATCTCTTTTCAATGCTGAACTATATAAACAATAATGAAGACCAGAGTGCCTCTGTGCACGTGCAGAGTGTTGTTGTTTTTTTGCTTTGTTAATGAGTAACTACAACCAGCCCCACACACACACACACTGGGCAAAAAGCTTCCAGGTCATAAGATTTGACTCCCCAAGTCATCCTTGTCTCTCAACACTTTTCTTGCTGGAAATAACCACAGTTGTGAAGGTGTTTTCGCAACATGGCTGAGCTCCCACACCCTAAATGTAGAGCAGTGTTCTCCAACCTTGGGTCCCCAGATGTTTTTGGCCTACAACTCCCAGCATGCCCCAGCCAGAGAGCAGAGGGGGAGAGATAAATAAAGAGTCCTCCAGAGTCCAGACACATCGCAGCAGCAGCTATCAAGAGCAGCCCTCCTGACCCCAGCAGAACCACAGAAGGAGGCGCAGAGAGCTTTGTTTCTGCCATTAGCTATTATACAGGCAACCTCTTCAGATAGACAGCTGGGAAGGCAGAGAGGAGGGACCAGGCCAGGCAAGGCAGGGGGAGCTGGGAAATGGCTATGGCTGATGCAAGTGACACTTCCAATTAAAGCCCCCCCAAGCAAAAAGGATGTGGGACTGTAGGCCCATCCATCAATACTGGCTGCATTCTTTGTGGTCTTTTGCTCAACTGGGGTTTTTTAAAGGTTCAAATTAAAAACGTTGAGGCACACAGTGTAAACTGAGCAGCAGAGTGAAATGTGTGTGTGCATGCAAACAGGTGAGTGAGAATGTTATTTTGTTTGGGTTTATTTAATTGGTTGGTTTGAAAAAAGAAATCTCTTGATGCCAATGGGAGGTTTCCTAGCAATGCAGGCAGCCACTTGGAGGAGTAATTCTGTCAGGACCATGGTGTTAAACATGCCACATGTATCCCTTTGAAAACTGCAGAGAGCAGATTCCGGGGTGGGGCAATCAGAATTGGGGCTCTGGCAGGCAGAGACAAGTAGTTCGACCCGAACTACAGCAACTGGACAACACACAAACAGGGACACACCTGCAGTGCAGATTAATTTGCAAGGGATCAGCCGTGGAGCAGGGAAATGATGATGACAGCATCTCTGAGTGCATGCTCACCACCACTGGGTAACCACACAAGGATCCAAACACATGGAAGCTTACAGCACTAGTCTCCAACTAGTCAGGATGCACAAGTGAGTATGGCCTGCTGTAAGATGAGTTGAACCTGTGGCAGCCACAGTCCATTTGCTTCTTTTAGTTTTTAAAGAGAAATGAGGTGAGGAGAGAAGGAGAAAGAAGAGTATGTTCACATACTCTGAGTTTATATGGCTGCAGCTTCCCTGTGCCCCACCCTGGGAACTGTAGTTTGTGGCAGGTGCTAAATATCTGATGAGAGACCTCTCAGTGCCCCCACCCACTCTATAACACCTAGAATTCCCTTTGGAGAATGACTCTTATACCAGGAAATCTGCCCTGAAGAAACACACTGAGAAAGAAAAACAGAGAGAACAAAATTTTGCCAGGGATTGATGTCAGACTGACTGGCCTATAGTTCCCAGGTTCCTCCTTCTTGCCCTTTTTGAAGATGGGAACAACATTTGCCCTCCTCCAGTCATCTGGCACTTCACCTGTCCTCCATGATTTCTCAAAGATAATAGACAGTGGTTCTGAGAGTTCTGCCAGTTCCTTTATTACTCTAGGATGCAGCTCATCAGGCCCTGGAGATTTAAACTCATTCAGAGTAATCAGGTGCTCCTTGACCATTTGCCTATCAATCTCAAGCTGCAAGCCTGCCCCTTCAGTCTGCACTTCAGGTTTGCCAGGGGGGTCATAGACCCTCTTTTGGGAGAAGACCGAGCCAAAGTAGGAATTGAACACTTCTGCCTTTTCTTTGTCTTCTGTTATCAATTTGCCATCCTCATTGCGTAGTTGAACCACCAGTTCTTTCTTCTGTCTTTTACTGTGCATGTATCTGAAGAAAGCTTTCTTGTTGTTTTTAGCATCCCTCGCTAACCTTAGCTCATTCTCAGCTTTAGCCTTCCTGACACTATTCCTGCAGTTCTGTGCTACCTGCCTGTACTCTTCCCTTGTAGCCTGGCCTTCCTTCCACTTCCTATACGTGTCCTTTTTTGTTTTCAGGTCATCTTTGAGTTTATTGTGAAGCCACATTGGCTTCTTCTGTTGCCCTCTGCCTTTTTTCCTTGTGGGAATTGTTTGCAATTGTGCCTTTAAAATTTTCTTTTTTAAAAACTCCCACCCATCCTGGGCTCCTTTTCTCATTAGAGTCGCTTGCCATGGGACCTTACTTATCATTGTTCTGAGTTTGTTAAAATTGGCTTTCCTAAAATCCCGGGTACGCGTTTCGCTACACTCAGCTTTTGCTTTCTTTAGAACCCAGAACTCAAATATAACATGGTCACTTTCCCCCAGAGTTCCCGAAACTGCCACTTTATCCACTAACTCATCTCTGTTGGTTAGAATCAGGTCAAGGATAGCCGATCCTCTAGTTCCTTCCTCCACTTTCTGTAGGAGGAAGTTATTTATTTATTTATTTATTTATATTATATTTATAGCCCGCCTTTTTTCCTGCAAGGAACCCAAGGCGGCTTACATAATCCTCCTCCTTCTCCTCTCCATTTTATCCTCACAATAACCCTGTGAGGTAGGTTAGGCTGAGAGACCGTGACTGGCCCAAAGTCACCCAGGGAGCTTCGTGGCCAAGTGGGGACTAGAACCCGGATCTCCCGAGTCCCAGTCCAACACTCTAACCACTACGCCATGCAACACAACTCAGGAATTTCTTGGAGGGGCCATGTCTGGCAGAATAAGTCTCCCAACAGATATCAGGGAAATTGAAGTCCCCCATTACTACCACATCATGCCTCCTTGAAACAATGGCAATTTGCTTTTCAAAAGTTTCATCCTCGTCTTCTCCTTGATTGGGTGGTCGGTAGTAGACTCCAACCGCCATGTTCGTTTTATTCTTTGTCCCATTTATTTTAACCCAGATGCTCTCAGTGGGGCTGCCAAGCTCCTCTTCCTGTATCTCTGTGCTTAGATACGTATCTTTAACATACAGCGCAACTCCACCTCCCTTTCTGTTGCTTCTGTTCCTTTTGAACAAGTTATACCCTTCAATTGCTGTATTCCAGCCATGGGAGTCATCCCACCAGGTTTCAGTTACCCCTATCAAGTCGTATTTGCCCTGATGTATCAAGAGTTCAAGTTTGTTCTGTTTGTTGCCCATACTCTGGGCATTAATATAGAGACATCAAAGACTATGTGCTTTATAGTCCGACTTTCCCCCTACATTTTGTGGTAGACTATCATTGGGCACCGCTGGAGCTGATCTCTCCATTGTGGCACAGAGGCCTTCTTCCATTGTTAGCCCCGAGTTTATGTCTCCCTCCCCCTGTTGGATTCAGTTTAAAGCCCTCTTGATGAAGTTCCTCATGCTGTGGCCAAACACATTCTTCCCAGTCCTTGTGAGGTGCAACCCATCCTTTGCCAGCAGTCCATCTTCCAGGAAGTGTAGTCCTTCCTTCTGATGAAGTGGACAGGGTGCTCTCTGTAAGGCCAACCACCTGCTTGCTTGATCCTTGCCCAGCCTGGCTCATTATGAGCTGCAGGGAGAGACTGGGTGAGGGGATCACTCGAGGAGGGAGTGATGCCACCAGCCCTTAAGGAGGCAGCAATAAGATCGCTTCTGAAGAAGCCCTCCTTGGATCCCCAAGATCTGAACAACTTCCGCCCAGTCTCCAATTTGCCATTTCTGGGCAAGGTGATTGAGCGAATGTTGGGGGCTCAGTTGAAGGCACACTTGGATGAAGCCAATTTCTTAGATCCATGCCAGTCGGGCTTCAGGCCTGGACATGGGACGGAGATGGCCTTGGTAGCCTTGGTGGATGATATGAGGAGGGCTTTGAATAGGGGTGAATGCTCCTTTCTAGTCCTCCTCGATCTCTCAGCGGCTTTTGATACTGTTGACCATGGGATCCTCCTGGACTGCCTGGAGGGGTTGGGCATGGGAGGAACTGTATTGCAGTGGTTCTGGTCCTTCCTCTCTGGAAGGTACCAGAGGGTAGTTCTCGGGGAGGAGGCTTCGGACCCTCGGCCGCTCACTTGTGGGGTGCCGCAGGGTTCCATCGTCTCCCCAATGCTATTTAACATCTACCTAAAGCCACTGGGGGCTATCATTAGGAGGTTTGGGGTGCAGTGTCATCAGTATGCGGATGACACGCAGCTCTACCTCTCTTTCAAGTCCTCACCAAGGTTGGCCGTTGTGACCCTGTCCAAGGAACATGCTGAAACTGAACCCCAACAAGACCGAGGTACTTCTGGTGGAGGACAAGGGGAGGTTAGGGGATGTTGACCTGGTGCTGAATGGGGTACATTTGCCCCTGAAGAACCAGGTTCGCATTTTAGACTCCCAGCTGTCCATGGAGGCTCAGGTGTCAGCTGTGAGCCGTGTGGCACTGTATCAACTCCATCTGATACGGCAGCTGCGCCCCTACCTTCCTAATCATCTGCTCCCATCAGTGGTTCATGCCTTGGTCTCCTCTCGCCTAGACTACTGTAATGCACTCTACGTGGGGTTACCCTGGAAGACGGTTCGGAAGTTGCAGCTGGTACAGAATGCGGTGGCTCGCCTGGTTAAAGACAGCCACCAGTGTGAATACATCACTCCAGCGCTCAAGGAGCTGCACTGGCTACCAGTTGCTTGCCGAACCGAATTCAAGGTGTTGGTTTTGACCTTTAAAACCCTATACGGCTCCGGTCCAGTTTATCTCAAGGAGCGTCTCCAGCAACACCAAGTAGGCCGCTCAACAAGATCTGCCACAGACGGCCTTCTCCTTGTCCCTTCAGCCAGCCCTTCAGTCCCTTCCCATACTGTGGAACTCTCTCCCTAGTGACCTCTGCCATGCCCCCTCTCTGCTGAGCTTCCGCCGCTCACTAAAAACATGGCTGTTCAGGCGGGAATATGGGGTGGGTTAAGATTTTAAAATTTTATACTGTTTTAAATGTATTTTATATTTTATCATGTTGTACATTGCTCAGAGTGGCTGGTTTGCCGGCCAGATGGGCGATTCATAAATGCAACAAATAAATAAATAAATAAAATTTGAGGTGTAGCACTATTGTCTCAGCTTGGTTTATGCAGTGTGGCTTGTGATGTGCTTGGGGACAGTGCATCAACCCTCATCTCTCTCCATTACCTACTTGCCTGCCCCTCCACCATTACCTGTTCTGAAATAGCATCTCTCCCCTAACTCTGCCTCTCTCTCTCTCTCTCTCTCTCTCTCTCTGCCTCTCTCTTTTAATCCACTATCTTTACACATTCAAGTACTTGTGCACACAACAGTAGGGTGTGTTTTTTGGGAAAAAGAAGGTGTCTGAATATGATCATGTGCAGGGGCGGTGCTAGTTACTAAAAAAATCAATGGCTCAAGCCCATAGGACAAAAAAATGCACAAATTGGCATATGCTAACTTACATATGCAAACGTGTGCATAATTAGAAATAATTACTATAATTTAAATTTTATATAAGACAAGCTAATTAACCTCTTACTAGCTTTTAGGACAGAACTATGCAATATCCCAAATTGTGTTTGCTTAAAACTTACCCTCGATGTGCCCACACTTTTCCTTGGTCTTTCAGGCCCAAATCCAGATGGGGAAGATGGAGTGCCTGGGACCAGCAAACAGCTCTATGGCACCTTAAACATTTACCAATTAATTGTGAACTGATTTGTGCCAGTCACTGACTCTCAGCCTAACCTACTTCACAGGGTTGTTGTGAGGATAAAATGGAGAGGAGGAGGAGGATTATGTAAGCCGCCTTGGGTTCCTTGCAGGAAAAAAGGCGGGGTATAAATATAATAAATAAAATAAAATAAAGGGAGTGTGTGGGAATGTATTATCATGCTCTTAGGCCACAAACCGTACATAGTAACTCCTATTAAACATAGTGGGATTTACTTCTGATTAAACCCTCACTCTCTCTCTACTGCCCCATTGCCAACATGCACAGCAGCACGGGACAGAGACCTCAGGACTGGAGAACATCGCATTGGTGCTCCTGGTCACTGGACCAGGTGAGGAGGCAGAGAGGGCTACCACCAAAGATGGGTCCTCATTTTATTTCAGATACTTTATTTTGGTAATTTCTGGGGTTCTAGAACACATTGTTTGCAGTTCTTGGATTCTAATTTCTGGAAATTCTAAAATCTACACCAAATGCTGCAATATTAAATTTCTAGCAACCACATAATCATATAACTCTTAAAGTACCAAAATTGATAGGTGGATACCTTTCTTGGACCAACCAAAATTCCTAATAAAGGTATTGCCTAACTGTGGATTTTGGGTTTATATTTCTCATGGACCAGCATGGCTACCTTTGTTTTTGTTCTTTAAATTACCAAAGTTATAATACCCCAGGTTTCTCTCTAGATCCAGATATTGGAACTATCTTCAGGGTGGATAAGGCAAGTTGCAGCTCTGAGCACATTTACTAAGGAGTTAGACTCCAATCTTACATACACTTACCTGGGAGTAAATCCCATTGAACTCAGTATAACTTACTTTGGAGTAAACATGTTTAGGATTACACAGTACGTTTAACGTAATCCTGAACATGTTTCCCCATCCACAGATCTTTCCGTCGCCCCAGTTGTTTCCGTACCCCACATAACTTCCTGTACCATCTCAACTACCTTTCCCTACCCCACAGGTCTCTGCCTGAGGCAGAGCAGCAAATGGAGGCTCCCCCCCCTACCCGAACCCCCACGACAAGGTGGATGGTACTGTTCACAGCCAGTCAAGTTGCCTTGGCCTCGGAGGCAGCAAATCCTTCAAGTCCCTCTCCCTTCCCTGGCAGTGAAAATACAATAATAATAAAATAATTAATAATTTGCTGCTTTTTTAATGACATCCCCAACCAGCTGTCAGGCAGCTGTCTCAGGCTCTAAAGAGTGTGTGTGCGCGTGTGTGCGTGCGTGCGTGCGTCTTTGTCTTTAAAGGACCCTGTCTCCTAAGGACACTCCTATTTGTAAAATGAGATGTATGGACAGGGGGAGAAGGGCATCTGATTTCAGAAAAAAACCTCAGGCAAAAAGATTCAAGGGAGGCAGCAGGAGGGGAAGCACATGTGTGTAAAAAGCCAGCTAATTCAGGGGGATCAGATGCAACTGAGATCCTCAGGGCCTCTGTAGCTTTATTTCAGCAAGTGCCATTTTTCTCCAGTTATGTGAAAAGCACCATCTTTCAAAATAACTTTCTGTATAGTGGACTCCTGTCCGTGAAAGCTTATCATGCCACAGTAAATTTGTGAGTCTTTTAGGTGCCACAAGGCATTGTGGCTTTTGAACACAAAAGAGCAAGAAGACCCTGTCCTCCCTCCAATCTATTCACTTTTCTCTAGCCTAGTGCAAATCCCTGATGCCAAGGAGGGCCATGCACCCATCAGAATCTGGCCATATGGATCATGCAAAAAGCAGGTGCACTCCAGAAAGATGACTGCAGAGCCAGGAGCTCCAGACACAAGCAAGCCAGGGAAAGCTGTACACTCATACATTACCTTGCCCCAAATTCAGACATTGCTGCTCATTTGAACCCTTTTTGCAAGCAACCCCACTTCTATTTCCCCCCAAGGTAAGGGGCCTGGACCAGCTTGCAGGAAACAACAGATGAAGAAGGCCTCTGGCATGCCATACGATATGCATCTGAGCACAAATGCAATTGCCCAGTAGAAATTGGCTGGGCAGGTCTCTGCAGAGTCAGACATACTCTGAGAAAGCCAGGTGAGACTAGTGCTGCGGGGCAATTATGGACTCTATACTTAATGAAAATAGTGAGCAGACTGTGGAAGGAAAGGTGGCAGTCCCCCCTCTAGTTTTAAAGGCTGGCACCTTCATACTACAGTAATACCTTGGATTGCAAGTAACTTGGTTTGAGAGCATTTTGCAAGACAAGCAAATTTTTAAATACCGGTATTTATTTTTTAAAAATTGACTTGATATACAAGCGACGTCTTGCAATACAAGTACTGTAGTACTGCTTAAATTAAAAATCTCTGTACAAATTTTTTTGGGGGAATTTTGTTTTGATATAAGAGTGTTTTGGATTACAAGCACGTTTCCGGAACGAATTATGCTCTCAATCCAAGGCATGACTGTACATTCTCTATTAGTCTGCTAAGGGAGTGAATCTTAAGGTCTCGTAGTAACTGCAATGCTACTGAGTTCAGAGGGAAAAAGTAGGCTTGTATTAAGGTGGATGATAATTGGGGCAGCTCTAAAGATTTGGGACACTGCTCAATAGATCTGGGGCCCATGCCCAGGTAGGCCCCAATTACACCACCCATGATCACATGCACCACAGGTGTGTAGGTATGGAAATGTATATATGCAGCAGTCGGTTGTGAGCATGGACACAGCAGACACATGACATTACCTGTTCATTTGGAGTTAGTTGGGATGTTCAAAGCTGGGAGGCACAAATTCTACAAATCTGTGACCCAGAGAGGAGGAGCACAAATAAATCAACCCCTATCATCCCCCGTGCCACACATTTACTGCAGAAAATGACAAGCATTAGTGTCCTCAGCTGCTAATGCCTGCGGGCCCTCAGTCCACATTTCGTTTGGCTTGGCTCAGCAGCTGGGTCAAAATAATTATTCCTTTCTCAAAAATGGACGTAACAGTTTATTCAGACTAGCAGTTGTTCTTTGTGTCAGCAGATAGGAAGGGAAAACTGAATGCCCCAGAGACTCTGTCTCCCTTTTTGTCACATGTGGTTGGATTGTCCCAAATGAACTAGCAACTTTTAATGTATTGTTATTAAACATGTTTCACATATTTTCTTTTAAGTCTTGAGGGGGAAGATAAATCTGTATTATGATACAAATGTTTTATCTGTTGCTTTAGGTTTAAAAATGTATTTGTCCAAACTACCCTTGAAGAAGAGCATAGCTCATATGGGTACACATGGGCTTTTTGAAATAGAATACATTTGATTTTCCTGCATCTAAGGACTTTCCCAACTTTGTTACAACTTACACCCAGTTCTCACCAATAGAAGATAAGATGGTAAACTTGTGTCTGGACTGTAGCATTTCAAACTGCAGGGAGCAGGGTGGGCTCATATGACTGAATGGTTATCCTCCACGTAGAAGACTAGTAAATCAGGGTGAAGAGTTCTATCCTAGTCTTTTTCCTTGATGTGCGAATTTATGGGCCACTCACGGAATGCTGTAGGGTTTGGCACTGTGGGGTTCTTTTTTTAAAATGGAGAAGTCAATCATTTGTGCTTCCACTTGCAGTCTTAAGTGGTACGTTCCAAATACTTGTCATATCATAGAATCATAGAAAAGTAGAGCTGGAAGGGGCCTACAAGGCCATCGAATCCACCAACCCCCTGCTCAATGCAGGAATCCAGGTCAAAGCATCCCTGACAGATGGCTGTCCAGCTGCACCTTGAATGCCTCCAGAGTGGGAGAGCCCACCACCTCCCTAGGTAGTTGGTTCCATTGTCTTATTGCTCTGACAGTCAGGAAATTTTTCCTGATGTTTAGGTGGAATCTGGGTTCCTGTAACTTGAGCCCATTATTCCGTGTCCTGCAAACTGAGATGATCAAGAAGAGATCCTGGTCCTCCTCTGTGTGACATCCCTTCAAGTATTGGAGTTTGGGACAATATGTAGTTAGGGACAATTAGCAAAGCTTCTACCCTACGGTTTAACCTGTAGGGTAAACTCAGCCTTTGCCAACAGACCAATGGGGTTAGAAACTGCCCTGGTACCTCCTTTCTCATCATATTGGAAATTGGAAGGGGCCCTAGGAAAGAAAAAAGTGTGAGTAGAGCTAAAGGATGGGAGACACCTGCTTTAAGATCATCCCAGACCAAGAATTTAAGAAACTACTTTGCAATCAGTCCAGAGAAGCAGACAGAAGACACCAGGGTTTTTATGTTTAGTCCCCAAATCTGTTTTTCATGCCAGAACTCATAGTGCTGGTGCATGCAAAATAATAAAGCGAACAAGAGAGCACAGTGGAGCAGATGCAGAATGCCCCCCTTACTGCTGAGTAACCATTGCCATCTCACTCCCACTGCCCCACTAGGGATGAGAGGACCTGCTCAGAGACCACAAACCAGGACTGCTAGCCACTTCTGAGCAACAACACTTAATTTGAGGAATTATGGTTTGGACCTGGTGAGATTAGCTAGTGAATATGGAGTGAGTGACTCCCCGCCACCTTCCCAAGTAGCCAGTGTCAACTCCCAAGCCCATTTCCAAAGAAAGGGTTCATGCTCTGACCTTGTAAACTACAGCAAGTAAAGAAAATACCTCCGAATTGAACTGACTGCCTACAAGGACCTGAGCTTCTGAAAAAGATCATAATGAGTCAGCACGACTAATCCTGGGAGTGGTGCAGGAACATGGGAGGAGATCAGATTTGGAGAATCCTTTATATAACAGTTCCAAGGGAGATTTAAACCAACTGACCTCAATTCTCTTACATAAAAGGCATTAGTGCCTAGGCATGCTCCCAGCTACGAAAGCTATTGCTTGCCCTCCAGAATATCACTTTGGCATGGCTGACTATTCAAGCAATTCAATGCCACTGCTTGGCCAGGCAACCCCTGAAACCCTAACTCACTACCCAGAAAACAAACTTTTATCCCAGATGCGTGTGCACATGCTCCCGATGGGCTATGGCAAGGACCACACACCTGACCATGCATTCATTTGAGGCAGACTGCACCGGGAATCCTTGGGAACATGTGAAGTAACAGGGGAAAGGTGTGTGAACCTGGGCTGGGGCCTCATAATATACACATTGGGATGGTGTGGGTGGGGAATACTTCCAAGTGAAAGGGTATGACTTCTGTGCAAAACCTGAGCTCCTACACCTCTCAGTTTAGAAGTTATTCAAGCCCAATACTTGCTTTGAGCTATATGTAAATTGCAAACCAAAAACCAGTTCCCAGCCAGTTTTGCTGCAGTGGCTCCCTCTTAAAGTACCAGTACCAGGAAATGCATAGGTTATAGAATCATGCTAGGCTATAATCCCCATTTAGTAGGGCAGGAAATTACCTGCACTGAGGGTTTGATTTGAGCCAAGGCTTTGCAAAGCCTTAGGCATGTTAGAACTCAGTTCTGGAATGAGAAAAAGCACATAACAAAGCAAAAGAGCAGGAGAAGAGTGACTTTCTCTGCAGCACTGAGTAATCACCGCTCCCCTTCTCCCCCCCCAACTGGGACTAAGGGCCGAATTGCACATCACACAGCAGATCTGCAGTTGGCTCTCCTAAAGTTGTTGCTTCTTCACTTTTAAGCAGCTGGGGGGGGGGGAGCTTCGCATGTGTGTGCTGCAGTGATACTGGGGGAGGGGCAAAGCACGGGCAGACAGAATACAGGCACCTGTATTTTTATTTTTTCTCCTTGCAGAGCAAACCACAGACAGGCTGTGGAAAGATTTTGAGCAGGAAAGCAGCCTGGGGCAGGGAAGAGCTGAACACACACACACGCTGCTGCTGCTGCTGCTGCTGCTGCTGCTGCGAGCTAGGTTTGCAGCCATGCACCGTGTAATCTCCCGTGTAACCTGTACTTTAGCTCTAAAATGCAGGATTTCTGGATGCCGTTTCATTTTGGGATTTAACCACCATTGATTTAAAATGAGTGGGGAACATGTGGCCCTCCAGATGCTGTTGGGTTGGTCTCCTTACCTGGAAGTGAAGGAATTCCTAATGAGAAAGAATTTCCCTTGACGGGTTTTGTTTAACTGACAAGAAGGAATGTGGATGTAAAGTTACCCTTCACTCCTACCTAAATTTCTTGCAAATGGTGACTCAAATGGAGAGCTACGGTAATCTGACGAAGTCATAAATTAATGAGGAAACAGGAGATACAACCGGATCCCTGTAATGACGGTAACAGCCAGCAACAGCTATCTCATTATTCTCCACAACATTACATTGGTCTGTTACAATATTACATTAATGTGCTTTTGTTATCCAGCATATTATTTGTATCTGTGTACTCGGTTTATACTACTACTGGGTGACTTTGGGCCAGTCACTGACTCTCAGACTAACCTACCTCACAGGGTTGTTGTGAAGATAAAATGGAGAGGAGGAGGAGGATTATGTAAGCCGCCTTGGGTTCCTTTCAGGAAAAAAGGCGGGGTATAAATATACTAATAAATAAATACTCTGTAATCTTTGTACATGTTTATATTATCATTAGTGTGAACCTTGAAGTCTATCTTTTGACTCACAATATAAAAGGTATTCTTATAAATTAATTATTGGTCTGTTTTGCAGTTGTCTGCACATGTAGCACTCTATTTACTGGAGACAACGGAGAGGCACGGGAGGAGTTAGGTTTTCCTTTGTGGGGAAAGGCCAAACCCTGGCACTGAAAATTGGTTTAGCGGCTGTGCCTTGTCTCAAGCCCTGCACAGAGCAGGAGCCAAGGACTGTTGACTGGGGCGGGGGGGGGGGGGGGGGGGAGAGGCACAGCCAGCAGGTGGAATTGTACAGAAACTTAAAAGTGCCTCCGGTCACATGCACCCCTCCCGCTTCATAATTCAAAGCAGACCCGTTCTGCCCCAACAGAGAGGAAAACTGGAAGAGCTGCAACCACCAGTAGTTCGTTTCCAAACAAAGTCATAAGCTCAGGCTCAAAGAGTATCATCACTGGAATGTGTGAAGGAATCAAGAGTCGGTTTTTGCAGGCAGCCTTTCCCAAGTTGGTGCCCTCCAGATGTGTTAGACTACAACCCTTATCATCTGCAGCCGGCATGTTGTAGTGCAACACCTCTGGTGGGCACTAGCCCTTGGGGAAGGCTGTCCTCCTCTCATTACTGGGCAGACACACTGCACGGGCAAGTGCCTGGAGGTTTGTGGGGTGACCGCCCAAGGCAAAAAGAGAGGGACTCTGGAAAGCCTCGAGCTCCAGCACCACTTCGCACTGCCCATCTTTCCAGCAAAGAAAGACTACCTTTACAACTCTCACAGGAGGAATTCTGCCTTCTCATACCTCTTCCCTCGCTTTACCTTCTGGCTTGTTTCCAAGCAAGTTGGAAGCCCCGCTCCTACGCAAGCACCAGCACCACCAGTGGGGCCCCTGCACAGAAAAGGTTACAAAAACACCTTGCCCAACTCTGTAGACTGTGCATTTAATAATTTAAGGTTTGCTCTCTACAAAAAACAGCAGCCCATAAAAGGGCCCCTTGACAACTTACAAAAAAGATATAAACACATTACAGTTGAAGTGAAGGTGCTGCTGGAAGATTCCCCCATCTCAACCTCCAACTTTCTGGAAGACTGCCCTTCCTCCCCGTATTGATAGAATCCTGGGGAACCCCACCCTCCTCGGTGTCAGGGACAGCTGCCATCTTACAGCCCAGGGCACACAGATGCTCAACAACCCACAAGTCCAAAAATTAGAGTTCACCAAATAGGAAACTTAAGTCTGTCCAGTGTTGATCCATATATTGTTCTGAGCAGAGCACCTTGGAATGGTAATAAAATTTTGTCCAGTACGAAATGTCAAAATTGCTGATTTCCCTTGCCGCCTCTTCCTCAGTGCTTCTTCTTGCTGTTGCGAAGGAGCTTTTTGCGTTTCAGAATCATTTCGTAGA
Organism: Shinisaurus crocodilurus; assembly: GCA_021292165.1. Taxonomy (NCBI): domain Eukaryota; kingdom Metazoa; phylum Chordata; class Lepidosauria; order Squamata; family Shinisauridae; genus Shinisaurus; species Shinisaurus crocodilurus. Next base: position 262,406,130 of record CM037877.1, read on the forward strand.
GCTTCTCCAGGCCTTGCTGAAGGCCCAGTCCACTGACTGCACTGCAACCCTGGATGTGGCTCAAGGTAGAGGTGCACAGTTCATGCAAACCAAGAAGTTTCTCCACCTCCGCTACTGAGAGTGCCTGGGCCACATCCTGTTTGTTGGCCAGCACCAACACAGGGCCCCCCGGGTTGTCTGAAGAGCGGACAATCCTGTGCAACTCCACGCGAGCCTCCTCCAGACGCTCAGCCTCTGCCGAGTCCACCACAAAAACGACCCCATCTGTATGGCGCATGTAGGACTTCCAGAGTGGGCGTAGCTTCTCTTGGCCACCCACATCCCACACTTGGAAAGTGATGGCACGGGAGCCACCCAGTGGCACCCGGATCTTCTCCATATTGAAGCCTTTGGTAGGTGCACTCTTAATAAACTCCTGGAACTTCAGGCGGTACAGCAGGGATGTTTTGCCAGCTGCATCCAGACCGACCACCACCACATGCAGTGCTTGCAAGTGGGGCAGGAACGGAGGCCCTGGTGCCAGCTGGTTCCCCATAGTCCACATGTTCTGGTACCAAACCTTGAAGAATGCTGGTGGCTGGATTATCACTGTTCACAGCAGTTGCAAAACTGGGACAACAAGACACAGGGATACAGTTAATATCCATACAAACCCAGGCACACACATTGTGCTGCTCTGGGTAATGGCCCATGCCTGGAGATGTAATATTTTTAGGCATTCTTTAAAACATAAAAAATGAAACATGTGACATTTTCTTGACACATTGGAGTCTACTCTTCAGACTCCAAAATAATTCCTAAGTTACACCTCTCACTTTAAAGGCTAACAAATTTAATATGGCATAAGCTTTTGTGGACTGTAGTCCACTTCATCAGATGCATAAGTGTTATAGAGAGTTTCACGCATGGGTACAAGGGGGGTATTGTGAACAGTGAGGTCAGAGGGAACTATATATATCTATGTATCTATATCTATTTATACACACACACACACACCCCTGAAACTCTCAACAACCTATCAAGTATCTGATGAAGTGGACTCTAGTCCACAAAAGCTTATGATGCCAGAATAAATTTGTCTTTAAGGTGCCACAAGGCTCTTGGTTGTTTTTGCTGCAACAGACTAACATAGCTACCCCTCTGGAAATGGTTACCAATTTACATAAAAGCTGTTTGGGAATTCATACTGTGCATAAACCAGAAAAAAGGATACTGAAATCCCATTGATTTCAATGCACAGCATATTTTCTGGACTGTGACTATATTCAGATCTCTATTAACAGAGCAATTTCCTTTCCAGGTATTTATTTTAAAGCATTCACATACCACTTTTCATGTTAATTTCATGTTAATTAAAAAAAACAGTTCACAAACTAAAAAAATATACACTAAAGCATCTACAAAACAATACAATCAAAATAAACCAGCCACAAACAAGTAGCAAGCAACAGCACAATGCTGAAATTCTTATAAGCACCAGAAAAGAAAGTGGTTAATTTTCAAAGGGCAACAAAAATCTTACAAGGGCACAATCCTATCCATGTTTAGACAGAAAAAAAGGCCTACATCTCCCAGCCATGGGGCATGCTAGGAGTTGTAGGCCCTTTTTCTGTCTAAACATAATAGGATTTCACCTTTAAAGGGTTTGCCCATTTTTGGAAAATTAGTAGGAAGGAGGCTGTAAGATCTCAGTACAGACAAGACTCTTACCAGTGGGGGCTAACTTAGCCCCCCTCATAAGATGGAATTCAAAGCAGGACTTTAAATCAGATTTCAGGACTTTAAAGATTTCTTTCCAAAGATTTCCAGGTTGTCCTTCTTTAGATCACCAGCCAAGGGTAGAAGAAACTTAAAAGATAAATAGGCACGGTGGCTGCTTACAGCAAGGGGCCTGGCCATGTTCTATTACAGGTGTCTGGCTCAGGGAGAACAGCTCCAAAAAGTATTAATATCCACTGAATGTTTTATTGGAAAACATGCACAAATGGCACTCACTTTCTAAAGGCAGCCGTGCTGGTGCTCAAGCCCAGCTGTGAGTCATACCTTTTGCTTCTCTGCAGGAGACACCCACCCACCCTAGCTACAGAGGGAAAGGGTATTTGCGCATTAATTTCTCTTTCCCTTCCTCTGTTCCAACCCAGCCTAGACCTGGACGTTAATGCAACTTTAGGGGCACATTCCCGATGCCCTGGGGCTTTAATCCCTTGTATGGGCTCTTTCATATGTGGAGTAAGTGACAAAAGGCAGAACTATACCTGCTCAGAACAGCAGCCTTTCCCAACTTTCTTGTCCCCAGATATTGTTGGACTACAGCTCCCATCCCCTTGACCGTTCGATGAGGATGATGGGAGTTGTAGTCCAACATCATCTAGGAACCCAAAGTTGAGAAAGGCTGCTCTGCAGCAATGCCGTTTGTATCAGGCGCTGCGCAAAAGATGCCAGGCAGGCAAGCAGGAGTCGTATGCCAATTTCCCTTTCGTAGTACTTGATCTGCAAAAAAAAAAAAAAAAAAAAAAAGACATCGGTGCTCAAGTCTGTCTAGATTTCACCACGCTCTGATCTGGAAATCGGCTCTCCTTTGCGAGGCTGGAATTCTCTGTAGTGACTCCATAGGGAGAAAGAAGTCACTCTACACATGCTCAGAGGTCCTTTAATCTATTCCGTCTCCCCATTTCTAGCGTCGAGCTTCAGTACTGAAAAGAGGTGCTGGGGCTAAGCCCTGGAGAAAATTACTCGGCAGCGTTCTCCAACATGTGCGGACCCGAGGCTGGAGGACACTGCGCCCATCTGCGGGCCTAGAGAGCTCCGGCGGACAAGATTACACACCTCCATGCAGCAGAGTTCCAAACGGGCAACGGCCCGGCCGCGGCCGCCTCCTCTTCCTTCCTCCCGCGGAGCATCCACGTCCTCGCCCGCCCCCCCCCCCCCGAACACGGCCCCGGAAGCCGCAGCGGGCAAGGGAGGCCCGCTCCGCAGCGTCTCTGCCGCCAGAGCCAATCAACGCTCCCCAGCTGCGATGGGGAGGCGGCGCGTAGCCGAGGCTGCTTCCAGGGAGGACCAATCAGAAGCTCGCGAAAACGCCTGCGCACAGAGCACTAACGCGCGCTGCTCGTGGCTGGTTCCGTCAGGCGCGTCCCCCAAAGGGAATATCAATACGAACCCCAGGACTCGTTTGCAAATGGCAGGACTAGATATGAAAGCGCTACCTTAATACATGTGCAGAGTGCACGGTATAAGTTTTCAGCCCCAGAATTAGTCCCAGGTCTCAGCCCTGGGACGTGTGAATAAAAAAGAGCGTGCCTCGAAGCATGTGCAGAGTTCATTTTATTCACTCACCCCACACAGAGTGACTGCAACCAGCCTTCTACATCTGGCATTAATGGAAGGAGGCTTACTTCAAGGTATGTGGCTATGGCACCCAGATAGGCTGGAGCCCTGACCCCCTTCTTTCTAAAAAGAAGCCCCCTTTGAAACGTTCAAGTTCAGCTTTTTCTTCCTCGAATCCTGAAAACAATGGGAGTCAATGGACCATTTCATCGTGGAGGCAAAACGGGGGTTAATGGGAGTCCATGGACACAAATCACGGGTTAATTAATTAACCCACAATTCCAGTTTTCATAAACAACCTACAAATGCCTCCGTTCATAGGTGCTTAGTGTGGCATCTGAACCTGGACACTGGGTTGTTTATGAGCACACATCCTGGCAAATCCTGGTTTAATTAATTAACCCATTGTTTGTTTTATTTGCTGCTTTTTATGTTTAGTTAAATTGTTTTTTAAAGAGTGTGTTGTTCTGTTGTTTTATTATTGATATTAGCCACCTTGAACTGGAAAGGCGAGATTGAAATGTTCTAAGAAAGAGGTGGTCATTTGGGGCACAAGTGCGGGATCCCCACAAATATCACACTGTTTTTGTCATTGTACTAAACATATTTAATACCATCATCATCATCAGGCGATCACTCGTGACCGAGTAAGATTGTCTTCCGGGATAAAAGGAGGAGATTCTAAAGAAGATTGTGTAGACTCTAGCGATGGGTCCGTAAGTGACTGTGGAGGCCAATTCTAGATCCACACAGCTTCCCACAGTGAGGACACAGGTAAGGGTGTATTGGGCAGTGTACAGATCAGAGAAGTGTTGTTGTCCTTGCCCAGATAGCTGGTAATCTACACTGCACTTACAGATACAGAGATCAGCATCCTGGCTGCCATGTCCTGCGAACGGGGTGGTGGGGTGGGTTGGGGTGGGGTGGGGGGGGGCAGTAACAAATTAAAGTGGCAGATGACCCAAAAACTTGCCGAAAGTACAGGTCAGCTGGCAGTGAGTGAAACACAGGGGGCCAAACAAATATCTGGCTTACCTTTGTCTTGCTGCTAAGATTGCATCCAGGATCTGCCATGGACAGAAAGGCTTCATTGACCGAAGATGCCTCTGCTTGATTTTCGGGGATTCCCCCCACCCCTGCCACAGCTCAGCTTATTCTGCAGGGTCCCCTGACCCCGTGTAGCATTTTCAAGGAACTGGAGGGGCTGCTGTGGGAGGGAGGGAGGGAGGGGGCAGAAAAGTCCACTTCCACCAGGCCAGTTGTACTGCTTAAATCTGGATCCAGCCCTTGTACACGAATATTTAAAACTATGCGTGGGGATTAAAATTTAAGACCTTTCTTACAGTATTTCTTCATATAGTTGCTGGGTATGATGGGAGTTGTAGTCCAAAATGTGTGGAGGGCCAGGCTTAGACAAGGGAGGACAGAAAGACCTTTAATCAGCTTTCATCACTTCTACAGCCCCTGCTAGTGAGGAGGTCCTTTTGGGATATTGTACAGCATCTACAGAAAGTATAAATCAATAACATATGGGTATAGTTATTGTATTATTGATTTATTTAAAACAAGTAACTTAGGGCTGGTACGGTGATATCTCAGTTTTATTGTAGAATACACCTTAGTTCGACCAATCAACTGGGAACATTTCCCTCCCCTCAGTAAACTCCTTCCTTTTTTACAATCCACATACCACTTAGGGTTGAGAACAGACCCCCCTGCTTCGATTTTGTTTTTTTTGAGTACTTATTTTCCTTTGTTCACAGGCTCGGGGAGTTTCTTCGAGCCTCATCAAGATTCGATTTTTTCCGCTATTTTTCGAGAAGGATCAATTTAAAGTCTCACAGCCCATCTCGCGGGGGGGGGGGGTCAGCTTTCACTTGCTTATGAAAATAAAGGAAAAAAACCTGCCAAAACAGTGAGGTGAAATAAATTCTGAATCCACCCGGTGGCTCTGTCATTATTTCAGAATCTGAAATGATCTGAAACACCACCTGGTGGATAATAGCTGTAACACAGATAAAACCGAACAGGGAAAATACCCTTCGAACGCGGCTTGCTTTCTTAAATGCTAATTTCATGAATTTACATTTCGATTAGGCAGAGCGGGAGGGGATTGCTCAAAACCAGGAGCTTTTGAGCGAGGGAAATTAAGTCTTGTTTTCAGGGCTAATTTAGGATGAGAGTGCTCTTGAGCAGGCAACAGAGTGCTTTCCTGCTGAGTAACCATAGCCCCAAATCAGGAATTGGGGAGCCAATTTTTCCAGGTCAAAGGATGTGACATCCAGGCAGACTTGAGCCCCTGCACTTCTCTGTGTAGTATTAAATTACTGACAGCCCTGGTGTGACTGGGGGCGGGGGGGGAATCATATCTCAGAACCTGTGAGTCCTGTGCCAGAGCTCTGTTCAGGAAGATGTAAAGCAGTAGCCAAGATGAAAGTCCTTCTGAGCACGTGCAAAGTGCCTTGCCTTTCACACTGCGCAACCGCAGTCATTGCCGCGGCCTCTTAACAAAAGTACCGGGCCGGAGACTGTGGCTACTGTAGTGATGCAACAGAGCAGGCGTTTTTGTTTTTATAATATTTGTTTCAGAAAAGCTATTCTATTGCTTCTGTCCCATAACGTATTATTACTGGCGGGAAATGTTCTTACTGTTGCTTGCAAACCCTACAGACTTTGCCCGAATAGGTGGAATATTATGGGGCCCTCCCAACTCCACTGTTCTGCGATCACGCGTCTCACAAGCCTCGCTTTCTAAGCAGGTTTGAGCTCCGTGCCCGCCCGCCGGGCCTCCAGCCGCGCCGGGCCTGGGAGGAGACGCTTCTCCGCCTCCGCCTCGCGGGGAAGAAGCCCGGCTTGTGCTGCCCCCTGGCGGCCAAGGGCGACGCGCACAGGAGGGCGCCTCCGGCGTCGGTCCCGTTGCCCGGCATCGCGGCATTGTGAGACCCGCCGGCACGGGGAGGCCTGCGTCGCGGCGGCGGATCGGGCGACCGCGCGGGGCGATGGCCGCCTACCACTGGGAAGCGCGGCGCAGGCAGATGCTGCTGGAGCGCCGGCTGCGGCTGACGCAGGTGCTGCGGGCGCGCGCGGGGAGGGGAGGGGGAGGGCAGCCCAGGCAGGGCAAGGGAGCGTGGGGGGTGGGGTGGGGAGCGATAAAATGGATGGACGGAATATTAGCCAGCGAGAGAAAGTGGAGGCGGGCTCCGGTTCTGGGCACCACACTTTTAAGAAGGACGTAGACAAACTGGAGAGGGTTCAGAGGAGGGCAACAAGGATGATAAAGGGACTGGAAACAAGGCCCTATGAGGAGAGAATGAAAGAACTGGGCATGTTTCGCCTTCAGAAGAGGAGACTGAGGGGAGATATGATCGCACTCTTCCAGTACTTGAAGGGTTGTCACACAGAGGAGGGCCAGGATCTCTTCTCAGTCATCCCAGATTGCAGGACACGGAATAATGGGCTCAAGTTACAGGAACTCAGATTCCACCTAAACATCAGGAAAAATTTCCTGGCTGTCAGAGCAATAAGACAATGGAACCAACTACCTAGGGAGGTGGTGGGCTCTCCCACTCTGGAGGCATTCAAGGTGCAGCTGGACGGCCATCTGTCGGGGATGCTTTGACCTGGATTCCCTCACTGAACGGGGGAGTTGGACTCGATGGCCTGGTAGGCCCCTTCCAACTCTACTTTTCTATGATTCTATGAGTATTGTCTCCTCGGACTGGTCTCAGGAAGAGAGTTTTTCACTTGCTCCCCGATGCTTTTAATGATGCCAGGGACTGAATTGGAGATTTCATGCATGTAAATGATTTGAAAGTGACTCCTCTTGTGGTGCTAGGGAAAAGATGGAAAGGGCTGTAGCTCAGTGTCAGAGCACATGCTTTGCATGCAGAAAATCCTAGGTTCAGTCCCTGGCACCTTCAGGCAGGGCTCCGGAGGTATAAAGCAACCTCATTTGTTCACCCTGAGGCCAAGGGAGACTAAGGGAAAAGGGAAATGCCAGACTCCAAAGGAGAACAATGAGCAAACAGTAGGGTAGAAGATGAGAAAGAGGGCATGGGGCAAAGAAGAAGGAACAGAGGTCAGAGGAAGAGGGAGAATTTCAGGAAGACTGGCAAGAAAGATTTTATCCATCTATTAATTATTGCTGCATAAATGGGGAAGCAGAATGAGCTACACATTAGCTCAGCCTCAGATCAATGATGGAGGGCAGGAGAATAGGTCACTTCCAGAAGATGGAAAGGGAGAAACTGAAAGGGCAGGCCAAGAAGGATATGACAATAGTGGGGTGGGGAATGAATACCTGGGCCAAGATGAACAGGCATTGGCCAGAAGAAGGTAGCTTCACAATTTTCACCAGCCCTGCATGTGTGTGTATTAAACAGGACAGCAGGGGAGCCTCTGAAGGAAGGCAGCGCCAGCAAATTCCAAGGGAGATAAAAAACACAGAGTCTACCCCACTGGCCCCCAACGTGGTGCCCCAGAATCCATCACCACACGGTAAGTTGGGAGCTGAGCCTAGGAAATGGTCACAGAAGGGAAGGGCATATTCAGATGGGGCTTGCTGCTTTACACCCTCATACTCTGCAAGCCTTGGGAAAGGAATGCCCAAGGAATCCCAACAAGCAATCTCTCTCACCCCACCCTGACTGCTCAAGATAATTTTCATGAGGGCTTTGCTTGCTACTGGTCAGAATGAACAGAGATCATAGAATGACCGGAGACTGCATTTACATGGATTCTGAGCAGTTCACTCATATTTATTTAGAAATTATCATGACTGAATTTGAGCCAGGACTTAGTCCTAGGACCTGTTTTTCCAAATGATGCAGCTTTGGAGTAGATTATCAGTAAAGAAGAAGATGCACTTGTGCAGGAGAAGAGGGTGTTTTACAACTGAGTACCTTCAACCAATTCAAAATTCCAGGCAGGCTTGAGGCTCAGTCAGGGCCGGCGCTACCGCTAGGCAAACTAGGCGGTTGCCTAGGGCGCGCAGCTGAAGAGGGCACGGAAACGCTGCGCTCCTCTTCGCTGCCACTGCGCCACCCCCGCCAGGCCTCCGCCCCCGCTGCGCTGCCACTGCGCCACCCCCGCCAGGCCTCCGCCCCCGCCAAGCCTCCCCGCTGCCACCGCTGCGCCTCCCCCCGCCCGCCCACCCGCCGCTGCGCCTCCCCCGCCCGCCTGCTGCCGCTGCGCCTCCCGCCACCATCGCCACCCCCCCAACCCCCCCGTCACCTACCTTCTCCGCGTCGCTTCCGGAGCCCCGCCCGCGTTGTTTTGGCGGGAGGAAACAGGGCTTAAACAGCCCTGTTGCCATGGTTTCCCCGGCAAAAAACAGCGCGGGGGGTCCCGTCGCGTCACTTCAGGAGGAGGAGGAGGCAGCAGCAGCAGCCGCCGCCGCAGCCAGGGCGGGGGGGGAAGGTTGGTGGTGGCGGCGCAGGGTTTTTTTTGTGCTGCTTTGGAGGGGGGGGCGCTAAATATTATTTCGCCTGGGGCGCCAAACTGCCCTGCACCGGTCCTGGGCTCAGTGCCTCTCATTTTAGGAATTAACCACTAGACATGAATGGACTTGTACTGATTACAAGGACCAATCTATACAGCTCAAAAATCCAGCCCACGTGTTGGTGAATTTAAAAGACTATTTCAGATTATTGTAGGGTGCAGTAAGCCTGCTCCACCTTGTAACTAGATCCATTTTCAGTACATTATAAGGCAAGTAGGAAGAATATTATATAATGTGCTAAAAAGTGAGCTGGTAGCAAGGTGAAGTCAGGAAGCCTCTTGTTCATTTTATATACTTCGTTATGTTTGTAATACTGCAGAAAATTGATTAAAATGCAATTGGGGTATATGAACTAGCTCTTTAACTTGGGTATGTAACAATTTATCAGAGAGAATTATCCAATATTATTAATCATTAATCATAGTTATTCAGTACAAAATACAGTCAGAGTGCAATCCTATTTATTAATTTATTAATTATATTTATACCCCACCTTTTTTCCTGCAAGGAACCCAAGGCGGCTTACATAATCCTCCTCCTCCTCTCCATTTTATCCTCACAACAACCCTGTGAGGTAGTTAGGCTGAGAGTCAGTGACTGGCCCAAAGTCACCCAGTGGATTTCATGGCTGAGCGGGGACTAGAACCCGGATCGCCCAACTCCCAGTCCAACACTCTGGCTGGGGAATCCTGGGAGCTGTAGGGCTTTTTTTTCTGTCTAAACATGCATAGGATTGTGCCCTTAATTTATAATTTCTCTTCCAAGATAATACCATATGCCTCTTCTTACTTTGAAACTAGTCTGCCTGTCACACAGAAAACAACAAATTCTCATCCATACCTCAGCCCCTGATTTTACTGGAGCTTGCAATATGAAATATTCATGTGCAGAAGATACTTGAAAATTGGGTGTAGGATGTCTTGGCCAGCAGTCTTCTCTAAAACAATGGAGATCATATTACAAGGATTTATTGTGCTATAAAGCAATTGTGCTTAAGTTTGCAGCCTCAGCTAAGCTCTGGGGTGACTCCACAGGCCAAGCTAGAATTTCAGCACATTTCAAGGGAGAGGGCAGCTTAATCAAGCCCGTTAGCAGCACAAATATCTGGGTGTGGTGCTCGGTAGATGATTAGTGGTCGTCTTCTGCAGCTTGATGTATTGCAAAGTGAAACAGAGAAATATCCTTGGAAAATGAGCTCTCCCTGAAAACCATGCTATCTGTCATAGCTAAAACAAAGTACCAAAATGAGTTAGATTATATTTTACATTGGTTGTGTTGTATTGGTATTGGCTTTTAGGGTTGGATCCAGACTAAGTTAGTTGCACTTACCCATCAATAGGACTTAAATCAAGTCATAAGTAACCTGGGGCCCGGCTTCCGGGTGAACATGGAGCTTTGAAAGCCGCACAGAAATTCTGTGGGCAGCTGGCACAGCGTTTCCTGGCCAGAGAATGTCTCAGGCTGGGGGATCTACTTCTCATTAGAGAAGCGAAGATCTGAGGTTACCCCCAAATTATCTCATAGGGTCATAAATCGCTTTTTGTGTGTCTTATGACGCATAAATGCGGTGGGTGACCTGAGGTGGGGGAAAACGACGCTGCTTCCAGAGACCGGTTTTACCGATCATCAGAAGTTTGCATGTTCGCTTCCAAAATAAAGGAGTACATCTGGAGTGGCTAATTGGAATCTTTCGGCAGCAGAGTGGGATTTATAATTAACTGTAAGTAGACTATGTTTATCTGGGAGGCGAAAAAGATAAGAGAGGAAACCTGAAAGGAGGTCTATAAATCTTATATGTTTGGAAGCGGCTTGGAAATATCTATACGCAAGGCAAGATGTTTGCAGTTGCAGCATTCTTAAACCTGTGGAACGAAATGGAGAGAGAAATTCTAAACAGATTGGAAGTAAGGATCCAGGCTTGGAACGTAAATCTGAAAGTGGATCAATCAGAAGAACAACGTAATACGGATTTCTTTACAGGACCGGCAGAGGAGAAGACAGAAGAAGTAAATAAGGACTTGGGAAACTTACCAGAAATTCACAGAGACTTTGAAGTTTTAATTGGGTCGAAGTGGCACGAGAAGACAGTTCAGGAAGAAGTTGTGACGCACTTTTTAAAATCTAAGATGGCGGAGCCGGAGATCGGTATGCAGGAGACCACAAAACAACAGAACAAGCTGATCGGTATGCAGGAGTCCACAAAACAAAAGAACAAGCTGATTTCATTCTTGATTCAAAACCTGGAACTTAATGAATATCCCTTTGACAGAGGAAAGCAATGAAAGGGACTATCTTCATGGTCTTTTATTGGCAAAAGATAAAGGGTTGATGTATATTGAACTATATGTCTAGTTGGAATATAAATAATCTTTTGATTTTAAATATTAATGGCAAAGGTAAAGGGATTGCTTATATGACTTATTTGAATTTTAAATATTAATGGTGATGTAAGAGAAATTATTATAATTAAGGTATAATTATATTTGGTCTGTTTGGAAACATTTATTTAAAATAATAATAATAATAATTTGGTGTTGTGGTTGGGGGTGTTGTTTTGTGGAGGCTTTGAAGTATTAAAGGGGAAGGTCTTTTGTTTTTTTTGTTCTATAAGTAGCATGATGGCTTATGTGCTTCTGCTGTTCTGTCAGACGTCACTTATTTCTTAATTTTTTAGACTTATCTTTCTTTTCTTTCCTTTAAAAAAAATATATCTTGGAGATTAAAAGGGAAGGAATTTCTGTTTAGATAGAAAGGAATAATGAGTAATTGTAATAATACAAATGTGTTGATTCGAGGGTTAGGTACTAGAGAGTGCGGGAGCGGTGGAAATACAAAATGCTTTTGGTATGTGGTCATTTGCTAATTAGTTTATAGTTACTTTTTACTTTTGGGATTCTTAATATACTGTATTTTGGAATTGAAAACACTATTTAATGAAACTATAGGTTTTCTTTTTTGGAGTATCCATAAATGTTGAATTTAATAGATTAAATAGTTGATGTTTATTGGGGGAGAGTGGAGACCTCTGGTGTTAGTTCCTTTTAGGGTTCTTTTTTGCCATAACTGGAAGTGATTTTTTGTTAATAGAAAAGATTTTAAGATTAACTGTGGTTGATTAAGCTGTGGAGAAGATTGGAAGTCCATTATTGTGTTTGTGTTTGTTTGTTTGTTTTATTATGAATAAAAAGTAAAAGTTGAAAGAAAAAAAAATAAGTAACCTGGGGCCCATTGATTTCAGGGGGAGCTAAGTGGAACCAACGTATCTGGATCCAACCCTCTGCGTCATACCAAACTCCATTAGGTACAGCAGGGATGGGGAACATGTGGCCCTCCAGGTGGTGTAGGACTGCAGCTCCCATCATCCCTCACCATTGGCTGTGCTGGCTGGGGCTGGTGGGAGTTGCAGCCCAACGACATCTGGAGGGCCCCACGTTGCCCACCCGAGGTACAGGTATCTTTGTGTGGGATATCCTTAAATCCTGGGTTGTTGAAAAATAAGTCTGCTCTATGGTGCCTTTTATTCATAGCATGTATAGTTTTCAGGTGTTCAAAATGCTTCACACCGACATTATCTTAATAATCTTCACAGCAACTCTGTGAGGTAGGCTAGCGTCATTATCATCATGTAGCAGATAGGAGAGCTGAGCTCAGGGAGAAGCACACCCCTGGGAGCTAGTTCTGCTGGCTAAGGCAGTCACCTGGTCTTCCTTTCTAAGAGAGGTGCTGAAGCCTCAGTCCTTTCCCAATCCTGAATACCAGCAGGCTTGTTGTGCTTACTCAGTCATGAGAGCCTGGCACTCTGCATAAAGGCCACAGTACATGTCCCACCACCTCAAATTAAATTCTGTCAATTGTACTTAGGCCTGGCTCTTGCCTTCTAATTTCTTGCAGAGGTCAGAAAAGACCCTTGTCCGTGCAACACAGACCATGTGCAGAAACACAGTGGTAAACTGTTGAAGAGATACTCGGTAAGTCAGACAGAGAATGGACTCTTCTTGGCTGTGACATTTGGGTAGGACACCCTGTTCCAATGTAAAGCAGTAAAGTTCCCCCCAGTAAAGCTTGTTCTTCTCCCTCTCTTAAGGTTTGTGCCCTTCTCTGTGCCATGAATAGCCACCCTATTCTGTTCGTCCAGACTGCCTCCCTGTCTGAGTCTTCAGTTTTCTCCTTCCAAGCTGTTTTAACATCAACAAAGAAGCAATGCAATCCTCATCTGATAAATTACACTAGTTGGGATGAGGGGAGAAATTCTGAAAAATGGTGGGGCCTTTTTTTGTTAAGATTAGCTTTGATACCAATAGCCTCTCTTCTCTTCCAGACTACAGAGTATACACAGCAGTGGTAACAACCAAGCAGCTGACAGCAGCCGGAAGAGATCCCCTTCTGCAACTCTGAGCTAGAGGACAAAATGTCACCAATGCCTGTGCTGCAAAGTGCCTGCCAGAGTAAACAATCAAGTTAATGGCTCCACACATGGGGAGCGCACTGCAGTGTACCACACAGTAAAGGTTCCCCAGAGCCACAGACTCAAAGCATGCTCCTCTTGGTGAAATTGGGCATAACCCCTCCTTCCCCCTTGCATCCTTGAAACTTCCCACCATGTAGAGCCACTACAGAACATTACATTGGAAAAACAGAAGGGTAGATACCACTGTAGTGAGTTGGACAACTGGACAACTCTTTGGTCACATCTAGAAGGAAATGTTAGCTGTAAACAGGGAAAACATCAGTAGAACAAACCTTCCTCGCAGTGGGGGATGTTTGAAGAAAGGATTGGATAGGAATCTGGTGGAGATGCTTTCAGTAGAGGATGGATGTCCTAACTTAGGACAGGATTTAGGTTACTTCCACAGTAGGGTCATTTAAGCACCACTGAGGCATCATTTTTCTGTAACAGCTGGAAGCGAAATTGAAAGTGGAGGTTCCACGCAGCCCTTAATGTAGCGTTGTATTGTCCAGCAATGACCTTCCCTATGGCAAAGATCTTTCTATAATGTTTATTCACAAAAAAGAGCAAAGGATCCCTGTTCTGTCTGGTTTATTTCTTCTGGTTGATCAAGGCTGGGGGGAATTTAGTGATGAAGATGAACAGTCTTAAATTTGCTCAATGACAGTTTCAGTTCCCAGAGGAAAGGCTTTGATGACTGATTTCCTCATTCCCCCCCTTTCATTTTTTAATAACAAAACAGCATCATTTTGCTATAAGAGAAACAAAGTGAGAAGAAATTAATAATAAAAGCATCCCCCTGGAACAGAAACGGACACTGGGACAATCAGGAGGCTACTCATTACTCAGCTGCAATAAAAAGGAAGCAACAGAAATGGGCGGGACCTGCAGACAGTAAGCTTTCCATTAGAGCAGTGTCCTCCAACCTTGGGGCCCCAGGTGTTTTTGGCCTACAACTCCCAGCATGCCCCAGCCAGCTACACTGGCTGGGGTGTGCTGGTAGGCCAAAAACATCTGGGGACCCAAGATTGGAGAACACTGCATTAGAAGTATGGAAAAGCCTTAATAGCTGCCAGTCCATACTGGATATTGCTGGAATTGCACTTTATTGCAATAAATAAAAAGTCTGGGGGAATAAAAGGGGAGGATAGCACAGGTAACACTGAACCGTGGTAATTTAAAAATAACATCATCTGGATTCTCTGTAAAAATGGAGTGAACACAGAATGGCAATTCCGGAGAAAAGGGCTAGTCGGGAAGCAACCTCGAGTCAAAGAACTGTCTTTCCCAGTGACCATCTTCCTTCCTCATCGCCAATTTTTTTTCATCCAATAATTCCAACTGGCTACTAGGCAACAACTGCACACACGCTCCCAGCCCACCTAGAGCCAAACGTCTCTTCTGCTACAGTGCGTAAACTAACAGAAACACACACAACACAGCGCCTGAGATAACAATGCATGATACTATTTTATTTTGGAGAACATTGAGAATTGTCCAGAACTGCCCAGGAGGAAATTGATGTCAACATGACTGGTCTCCTGACAATATCTAATTTGGGGTGGGGATAAAAGGCAGCATTTGAATATGGAGATATTTGTGGCTTCCTAAGCCATTTCAATGCTGTGTACTCTTCCCCCCCCCCCTTCCCACATGTTGCAAAAACCTGATCTAATGACCAGGGAGGAGGCTTTTGGGAAGAGAGAAATACAAACACAGCCTCACCGAGAAGTGGTGGTCACAAAGTCCAAGGTTCCTTGCTGCTGCTTAAGTGTAGGGGAAGACAGTTTTGAACAAAGGAGGAGGACTCAGAGGTCAGCTCTCAGTCCTCCATCAAACTTACACTGGCAAGGTTCGTTGCCCTAAATCCCAGCTCTAGCCCAGCAGCCTCCAGGAAACATTTATAGAAGATCAATGCAATCTAGCAGCCAGCCAAAGATCCACACACCCCATCTGTGCAACTTCCACCACAAAAACCTGCAGTTTCAGCATGGTTTGCCCGCACTGTCTTTTCCTCCATTGGATGCATTTATGCTGCTCCCCCAAGACAGACAATAATAAAAAAAACATCCCCAGATCTCTTGACAAGAGAAAATGTCTTGCCACAGCTGCCTTCTTGTTTTGCAGCAGAATTGGCAATACCGAATCAAAGCTGCAAAAATCCACCTGCTTCACAGGAGGGATGAACACAATGCTGCTGCAGTTGAATTGATGAGAACAGAAGACAACAGGAGCCCCTCCAGGAGTTCAGGGCAGCCATGGGGAAGTTGGAATCAGGACATACCAGGGAGTATGGCGTTCCCTCTGCAGTCCACATACTGGTAGTTTTCAAAGGACAGCTGCTCCGAGTGAGCGAGATAAGAGCAAGTTAGGGTACCCCTGGTGGGAGAGAAAAATAAGACCTCAAAAAAAGAGAAAAAAACCTTGAAAATGTGAATCCCAAACTATAGCCACCATTTCTTTCCCAGGCTTAGTTCCCAACCTGGTGCAACCCACCAAACGTGCACAAAACCCTCCTCCCTCTTCACTACCACCACACTCTTCTTCCACCATGGTTTAATCCGAGTCCAGGCTTCAGCCCAGGGCTTGTTTTCATAGATTTCATAATAGAGTTGGAAGGAGCTTACAAGGCTATCGAGTCCAACCCCCTGCTCAATGCAGGAAACTAGAGGAGGGATCTCCCATCCAAGTAATAACCAGGCTTGACCCTGGTTAGGGACCTCAAGTCTTAGAGACCTCAAGGGGGGGTCCCTAAGAAAGTTTCTGGATTGTTTTGTTTGTTTTGTTCTAGTACCACACACCTATAGGCCGGGGGACTCTGTTGTTGACATTCAGGGAAGGCAGGACAAGGCATTCCAGTACGAAAAGAAAGGCAAAAACAAAAAGGGAATAGAGAACTATGGACGGAAAAGACTCTCCAGTGGTGGTGACCTGCAGTGTGTGTGCAATGTTTGTTTTCCTACACATGGCCTACACATGCAACATGGCCCACACATGCAACAAGTGCAAGCTGGTCACGCTGTTGGAAGAAAAGGTCAGAGGACTGGAGCAGCAAGTGTCAGCCCTCAGAAGTGTAAGAGAAAGTGAAGAGTTCTTAGACAGAACGGTGGATCTACAGCACCAAAGCATAGTACAGGAGGCAGAAGGGCAACGGCAGGATGAGGCAGAGTCGGAGACTGCTGAGGCAAGGGAAAATAACGTAGGGGGAACTCCCTGGAAAAGGGTGACTGTTAGGAGCAGAAGAACTAGAAGACATTCTGCGCCTGTGGAAGCAGTGGAGCTATGGAACCGCTTCCAGGTACTTGAGGATGAGAGCAGAGGACAGCCTGCAGAGGACGAATTACCTGGCACCCAACGTGACAGCGAGCAAGAGGCTGAAGGTCAGTCAAGTGGAGGCAATCAAACCAAGGCCTACAGCAAGAGGAAGAGAAGAGTACTAGTAGTGGGAGACTCCCTCCTGTGGGGGATTGAAGCCAAAGTATGTCGCAAAGACCCATGGACTCGCCAGGTGTGCTGTCTCCCCAGGGCACGGATTAAGGATGTGACAGAGCAGCTGCCGAGGCTCATACAGCCCACCGACACATACCCCTTTCTTCTCATCCACGTGGGTACAAATGATTCTGCCAAGAGGAGTTACAAAGAAATCATGGCAGACTTTGAAGAGTTGGGAAGGGAACTCAAGAACTTTGGGGCCCAGATAGTTTTCTCATCCATCCTTCCAGTACTTGGAAGAGGAATAGAAAGGGAAAGAAAAATACTCTGAGTTAATGACTGGCTACGAAGGTGGTGCCGACGCGAGAGATTTGGATTCTGGGACCACGGGCTACACTTCCTGGAAGATGGACTGCTGGCAAAGGATGGGTTGCACCTCACAAGGACTGGGAAGTATGTGTTTGGCCACAGCATGAGGAACTGCATCAGGAGGGCTTTAAACTGAATCCAACAGGGGAGGGAGACATAAACTCGGGGCTAACAAGGCCTCTGTGCCACAATGGAGAGAGCAGCTCCAGCGGTGCCCAATGATAGTCTACTACAAAAAGTAAGAAAAAAGTTGGACTATAAAGCACATACAGTCATGCCTTGGATTGAGAGCATAATTCGTTCCGGAAACGTGCTTGTAATCCAAAACACTCTTATATCAAAATGAAATCCCCCCAAAAAATGTGTACAGGGATTTTTAATTTAAGCCGTACTACAGTACTTGTATTGCAAGACGTCGCTTGTATATCAAGTAAAAAAATATATTAAATAAATATTTAAAAATGTGCTTGTCTTGCAAAACGCTCTCAAACCAAGATACTTGTAATCCAAGGTATTACTGTAGTCTTCGATGTCTCTATACTAATGCCATGGGCAACAAACAGAACAAACTTGGGCAACAAACAGAACAAACTTGAACTCTTGATACATGAAGGCAAATACGACTTGATAGGGATAACTGAAACCTGGTGGGATGACTCCCATGGCTGGAATACAGCAATTGAAGGGTATAACTTGTTCAAAAGGAACAGAAGCAACAGAAAGGGAGGTGGAATTGCGCTGTATGTTAAAGATACGTTTCTCTGCACAGAAATACAGGAAGAGGAGCTTGGCAGCCCCATTGAGAGCATCTGGGTTAAAATAAACGGGGCAAAGAATAAGACGAACATGGCGGTTGGAGTCTACTACCAACCACCCAATCAAGGAGAAGACGAGGATGAAACTTTTGAAAAGCAAATTGCCATTGTTTCAAGGAGGCATGATGTGGTAGTAATGGGGGACTTCAATTTCCCCGATATCTGTTGGGAGACTTATTCAGCCAAACATGGCCCCTCCAAGAAATTCCTGAGTTGTGTTGCTGATAACTTCCTCCTACAGAAAGTGGAGGAAGGAACTAGGGGATCGGCTATCCTTGACCTGATTCTAACCAACAGAGACGAGTTAGTGGATAAAGTGGCAGTTTCGGGAACTCTGGGGGAAAGTGACCATGTTATACTTGAGTTCTTGATTCTAAAGGAAGCAAAAGCTGAGTGTAGCCAAACGCGTACCCTGGATTTTAGGAAAGCCAATTTTAACAAACTCAGAACAATGATAAGTAAGGTCCCATGGCAAGCGACTCTAATGAGAAAAGGAGCCCAGGATGGGTGGGAGTTTTTAAAAAAGAAAATTTTAAAGGCACAATTGCAAACAATTCCCACAAGGAAAAAAGGCAGAGGGCAACAGAAGAAGCCAATGTGGCTTCACAATAAACTCAAAGATGACCTGAAAACAAAAAAGGACACGTATAGGAAGTGGAAGGAAGGCCAGGCTACAAGGGAAGAGTACAGGCAGGTAGCACAGAACTGCAGGAATAGTGTCAGGAAGGCTAAAGCTGAGAATGAGCTGAGGCTCATTAATGACTTAGATGAGGAGGTGCAGGGAATGCTTATCAAATTTGCAGATGACACAAAGTTGGGTGGAATAGCTAATACTCTGGAAGACAGAAACAAAATTCAAGGAGATCTCGATAGGCTGGAGTGCTGGGCCGAAAACAACAGAATGAAATTTAATAGGGATAAATGCCAAGTGCTGCACTTAGGGAAAGGAAACCAAATGCAGAGTTACAGAATGGGGGACACTTGGCTCAACAATACTACAAGTGAGAAGGATCTTGGAATTGTGGTAGATCACAAACTGAATATGAGCCAGCAATGCAATGTGGCTGCAAAGAAGGCAAATGCTATTTTGGGATGCAATAGAAGTATAGCTTCCAAATCGCATGAAGGGATAATTCCCCTTGACTCAGCACTGGTTAGGCCTCATCTTGAGTACTGCTTCCAGTTCTGGGCACCACACTTTAAGGAGGACGTAGACAAACTGGAGAGGGTTCAGAGGAGGGCAACAAGGATGATAAAGGGAGTAGAAACAAGGCCCTATGAGGAGAGACTGAAAGAACTGGGCATGTTTAGCCTTCAGAAGAGGAGACTGAGGGGAAATATGATCGCACTCTTCCAGTACTTGAAGGGTTGTCACACAGAGGAGAGCCAGGATCCCTTCTCAATCATCCCAGTTTGCAGGACACGGAATAATGGGCTCAAGTTACAGGAACCTAGATTCCACCTAAACATCAGGAAAAAATTCCTGACTGTCAGAGCAATAAGACAATGGAACCAACTACCTAGGGAGGTGGTGGGCTCTCCCAATCTGGAGGCATTCAAGGTGCAGCTGGACCGCCATCTGTCAGGGATGCTTTGACCTGGATTCCTGCACTGAGCAGGGGGTTGGACTCGATGGCCTTGTAGGCCCCTTCGAACTCTACTTTTCTATGATTCTATGACCCTGCTTAGCTTTCCACGCTCAGACAAGCTAAGCCAGCATAAGCTTTCAGCATC
Organism: Shinisaurus crocodilurus; assembly: GCA_021292165.1. NCBI lineage: Eukaryota > Metazoa > Chordata > Lepidosauria > Squamata > Shinisauridae > Shinisaurus > Shinisaurus crocodilurus. The sequence continues at coordinate 262,425,754 of CM037877.1, forward strand.
AAGGAAAGGTTCAGCTATGAAATGAAGGTTTGTGCAGACTGCAGGGCTAAGCCCTGGGACCTATGTACAGCAACAAGCACAGAGGCAGTTTGTTCCCTCTTGACGTTCTCACAACCAACACTCAACCTCAATCTGAGGTTAAAGACTTCCAGGCAGGCCCAAGTACCTTTCTATTTAGAAATTAACACTGATTCCAAGTCTCTGGTCTCAACTGACCTCACCAGGAATGACATCCCATGAGCAACGCAATAGAAACCACTGTCTGAAGAGCTTACCAAGCCAAGTGTTAGGTGCTGCACAGTAGGGCTGGGCAGAAAGTAGATCTCCAGATGTTTTGGACTTCAACTCCTAGCACTCCTGACCATTGGCTATCCTGGCAGGGGCTTCTGGAAGTTGAAGTCAAAATCATCTGGAGACCTGTCTGCACACCCCTGCTGTACAGAATACAGAAGTGATCCAAGTCCTTGCCCTGAAGGCTTACAACTGATATTTAATGAGCAAGGAAGAGATGGGGAGACATGCAAGAAATGACTAACAATGAGCAGTGAGGATGTGGGAGGGGACAGCCAAGTAGCAAGGGGAGCAAACAAGGAGGCTAATTCTGGAAAGGAATGCCAACAAAGACAAATCTTGAGAAGGGAGGAGATGGGGGTGGGTGGGTAGAGAAAGGAGGACTAGAAAATAAAGGAGATCTTTCTTGTAGCAGGATCCAGGCTGTGGAACTCCCTTACTCTGGGAGGCCTTCATGGCCCCCTCTTCATTGGCCTTCTGGAACATGGTTAAGATAATTTTGTTTCACCATGTTTCTTCCCCTCTCTGTGATATTACGTTACTGATCCTCTGTTCTAGCTGTTGGGTTTCTGGAGGCCCCAAAGGGCCAGAGGACATAGTATAAACTTTTAAATAAAGAAACTAATGGAGGCCAAATAGGCAAACTGCTGGAGTTTCTGTGTAGTGAGAGTGGAAAGAGAGAGTTGGGGTGCAGAAGAGAAGAACATTAAGGACATCACGACCAGGAGAACCAGTGCAGGGACTTCTGGAGAGGGGTGACATCCTGGCACTGAGAGGGAAAAATGGGAGCCCAGCAGAGGCTTTGTTAATGGACTGGTGGCAAGAAGAAAGAACCAAGCAAGGGGAAGGGGATAGTTGCCTGGACGAAGGGACCGTCATGGGCAAATTCATGCTGCCTGCTGGATGGAAATGCTGGGGATGGGAAAGGGAGCGGGGAAGCTGGCTGCAGGGAGGAGCGCACAAGCCAATCAGCCATTGCCAAGGGAAGTACACTTACTGTATGTGCAGGAGAACATTGTGAACTTTTATTCTGGACCATGTGCAAATTTTGCTGAAAGACACACAAGTTTGTTTTTATGCTGCTTATGCAAGATCACAGTATAGGTAGTACTTAATACACTTTAGCCGCCCCTTTATACTCTGAATTGAATTGGGATGGGTTTCCCCCATCTTTTGTGGATGAAGCATGTTAGCAATTAGAAGCAGAGCGGGCCTATAGCTCAGTGGTAGAGCACCAATTTTGTATATTTTAAAGATCACAGGTTAAGTCCTCAGCATCTCCAATTAAAAGGCCTCTGAGAAGCAGGACTGGAGGGACCCTTTGCCCAAGACCTTGAAGAGATGCTATCAGTACTGGATTTGGTGGACATAATTTCGTATGTAAGCATGAAGCTGAGAATGGTTAATCCATCTGAAATCTGAGGGCAACTATTGTGCTGCTTATGGCTGCTGGCTGAGCATAGAATCATGACTACATTAGGCCCAGTGCTGTAGCAATCGCATAGCAGGATCATTGGATTGCCCTGTCTAGCTTTACTAGCAGATCAGTCAGTGAGGCTGACAAGCAAAACTCCAAGGTTTGGGACTTTGGAACGGACTGGCATCCTGCTGAGCGTGCGTGCGTGCAGCGGCTCACTTCTCTGTACAATTCTGATGAAAAATCCCTTAAGATATGGTTCCCTTCCAATTTTGTATCTGAAACTAACAGACAGTTTGCCATTCAGGGTGAATATATAACCATTTTCTGTCTGACAGTAAAAACGAAGAAATCCCACAGGCAACCAAAACAGTACTCAATTTTAAATTAAGCAACTTTAAATCTACCTGGATCTTAGAAAATACTGACAGGTCTTGAACTTGCTGATATTTGAATCCATTTTGGCTGTGCTGCATCACTATAACTCCATAGTATAAAATTTGATTAAGAAAAATATTTTTTTTCCTACTGGGACTAAGGTTTTCTGTTTATTAACTAGCTAGCAAGTTGTTGCACACTTAAAAAGAGAAACTATATACTTCTTCCAAGGATTCTTTTAAAAAGGCACCTCCATTAGGTCCGCAACATGTAAATCAACCAACCAGTTGGTTAAATGCCAGATACAGTAATTAAAAAGAAGAAGACGAGTTTACTGGCATTTACTTTTAAAAGAATTAGCATCTCCCAAATGCAGGAATAACTCTCATGTTAATACTTACTAAGTGTTATTATCCAGGATTCTACTGGAGACACTGTAAAGTATCTACAAATAAATCAGGAAGAGTTAATGTGTAGTTTGTTCATCTACAGTTTGTGTGCTACAGACATGCTTTTACAAGTCCTCACCTGAGACCCCTGCAGGGGTCTGATGTCCAGCTGGGTCATCACAGTGTTTTTCCCAATCACCAGTGTCTTGTGCAAGACTTCAATGGCAAGCTGAGCCACACGCACAGTGTAAAAGTTGCTGTTTGTCACATTCAGCATATTCTAGAGAGAAAGACCAATGGTGAGAATGACATGTGGAATGAGCTGATAAATTGACACTATGGTGTATGTGGTCTACTGAATACTTTCCCATAATATAGAGCCCCTCTGTGCTGTTGCTACTCCTACTTGTAGTTTTTAACACTATTACTGTAATTTGAACTACTGCTAGCTTTACTGTTTGTTTTAATCTGTGGTTTTAAATTTTATAGTTATATTATATTGTATTTTATTGTTTTAACTGTTGTAAACCGCCCAGAGAGCTTCGGCTATTGGGTGGTATAAAAATGTATTAAATAAATAAATTTTAAAAAATGCTGTACAAGACATGGAAATTGTATGATCCCTGCTCATAAGAGTTACAATCTACATTAGATAGTAGTCTAAATTTACTGGTGGGTGCGGGAAGAGAGAGTGTGTTACAGTAATCTGGATGAGAAGTGACCAGGGTATGGAGGGGTGGTGTTTTTTTTTTGGTTTTTTTTTTACAGGAGTTGCAGAAAGGATCTTGGATATGTTGAGAAGGAACATGCTGAACATCAGGTGACTCACCAATACAATTGGTGAGACCAACAGGAGCCAGCTCTATAGGAGTGCACGGCTCTGTACAGAACATGAACTTGGCATGGTTGCTGATATGTAGAGCAATAGAAGACTCCCCTTAAGTGGAATTGTGGCACTAGCTCTGATCTAGCTTATGCAGCTTTGGCAACTGTACAGAACAATGGGGGAAGAGAAATTGTCCATTCCCATGGGTTTTCTTTAGGCCCAGCACAGGTCAATGAAGTGATGAAATTGACAAGACTAGGTCAGGAATAGCTTATGGTCTAAGACAGTTTCACTCTCTTCCTATCAAGAAACAAAAGAAGTGTGCATGTGGCAGGCTTCTGGCCTCTGTCCATATTTGTATGGCATGCACATGCTGCTGTGTGTGGCATATTATTAGCCCTTATTTGTGTGTGGCATGCTGCTGTGAATGTTTGCTTGTGTGCTGCTGCATGTTACTGCCCATGTTTGTGTATGGCATGCCGCTGCCCATGTTTGCATGTGGTATGCTCCTGAGTTGCTACATGCATGTGTGCTGCTGCTGCGTGTGTGTTGTCCTGACTTCAGTTGATTTGCAGTCTTCTCCAGTTCATCATTTCCTTCAGTGTTCCATTCTAAATCTCTTTTGATATCTGTTATATTCACTTGAATTGCAGTCTGTGATACAGTAATAAACAGTGAACTACATTACTGGGTTGTCAAAAGCCACTCACCAAGTTCACACATAACACTACCCCACGGTTTATTTAACCAATGGATTGTTGAATTCTGGGTTGTCGTGATGCGCAAGCCCAACCACACTAACAAACCATGTTTTGTTAACCATGAACAACCCAGAAAGAGAACTCATGGCTTGTTGTTGGGTTGTAAACTCTGGGTTGTTTAATTTATTTTATTTATTAATTATATTTATATAATTTATATAATTGCAGTGTGTGAACCCAGAACTGTGGGTCATTCACGGGTTATTTTGCAAAGCTACAGAGGCAGCTGGCAAGAGTGGTAAAACAAACCCATCAGCCACTCTAGATGCTAATATGACAGCACCGCAAAGACATCTGGGATACAGGGAGGGAGCTGGCAAAGCAACCCAGGAATTGAGAAAACAAACTGTGGTTTGTTCAGTTATCTGCCAGAAACCCTGGATAGAACAACAAACCATGGGTTAAAATAGACCATTGGTTAGTGTTATGTGCAAAACAGGTCATAGCCTCAGCTTTAGCAGCTGCACACAAAAACACTAAAGGAACTAAAGAAAAATGAGGTATATATTGTATATGCCTACCACACTCACATGTTTTGAACTATTGGACCAACTATGAAAACAGGAATAATATGCCGATAATTAAAAATGGCCAACCATACAGGACTGCTATAAATATTACTGTGAATGTGTGAATCGCTTACAATATTTTAAAACCCAGTATAAATGCTGGGTATAAACTGACAGTCAAGTTCAATTCCATCTCCCTCCCAAAAGAGGGTGAATGTAATTCAGTGAATTTCCTTGTCAAAAACAGGGAAATTCACTGGATTAGAAAAACCTTCTCTTTAAGACAGGGGTGGGGAATAGGATTGGTCCCAGGGAGCGTATTGCCCCGCTGACCCACCTGGAGAGCTCCTCCCCTCTAAGAACCACTCCTTTCGTCTTCTGGCCCATTTTGCCTTTCTTTCTCTGAGCAGAGAGAGGCAGAGAACTCAATGACTCGGTTCGCACGACACACTAAGCCACTATGGTTATTCAGCCACAGTGGCTAAGTGTGTTGTCCGAGCCAAGCACGCTTCCCACAGGGTGGCTTAGAAGCCATCCTGGGGTGGCATCTAAGCCACCCTGCGAAGCCATGGCTTGCACTAGGGCAGTGTTGTCCAACCTTGGTTCCCCAGATGTTTTTGGCCTACAACTCCAAAACTGCCAGTTGTAGGCCAAAAACATCTGGGGAACCAAGGTTGGACAACACTGCTCTATGGCTTAAGTGGGTTCTCTGAACCTGGTTGACACACCAAGCCATGGTCAAGCCACCAAATGAAAGAGCCCCTTGGCAAGAGCGGCAGAATGGTGTGCTGTTCTAACCAAGCAGCTAGCTGGCGACCGCCATTGCAGCCACCCCCAAGGTGCCCACGCGGCACCTGGGGAGAGCTGTCAAAGGCTTCCCCCCCTCCCTGCAGCTGCCGTGAGCCATTTTGGGCTTGCCGCAGCTTGTCTTTAAAAACAACAAAGTCAACCACCTTTTTTAAAAAAAAGACCGTGAAAGCCATCATTAAAGGTGACTTTCACAATCCTGTTTTGGGGAATCCGGGTGGTGTACCCCCAAGGATGCCCAGTGGTAGCTTTGCAGGGGTGGCTGCCCATGAATTCCCACTTTTTTCTTTTTTTTAAATTAAAATTCCGATACGGAGTGTGACTGGGCTGTGCTGAGTATCGGAAGTATTTTTTAAAAACAGTTTTGATAGCTTGGCTTCTTGTGAAGCCCGGGAGAGTGTGCTTCACGGAACAGGGCTGTTTCCCCCTTTTCGCAGCGCCATCCCCCCGTTTCTTTGGGGGAGATCTGCTGCCCCAGGTGCCCCCTAGTTATGATAGTGCTAGCGGGGGGGGGGGCGGACCTCAAAACTGGTGGGAATCCCCATGCAGGGAGGCAGGCTTGTCCCTTTAAAACACAAGCCTCACGCGCTCCCCTGGCACTGGGGTTTCCCTCCGGTTTTGCCCCTTCCCGACGTGCTCTCCACTCGGGATAAATAGCAAAACCGAGGGGACAGCTGGGGTTCCCAGCACCCCAAAGAAACCCCAGGGATCCTGTTTGGAAGGGAGTGAATTGAGGGGGTGTCCCCCCAAACACCCTTTTTGCAGGATCTTTGCTTTTTTTAAGGGGGGGCATTGTGCCTCTGGGTTATCCACACTTGGGAAAGTGAGGGCAGCTCAGGGGGACATGAACCTCCACCCCAAACCCCCAAAGAGTCTGCTGCAAGGGGTGTTTTTCACTCCCCTCCACCTTATTTTTTTTTTTTTAATCAAGAAAAATATTTATATTTAGCAGTGGGCTACAAAGTTCCAATTTGGCATGGACACTTGTCTGCATGGGCACAGTCATCATCATCAGGCGATCACTCGTGACCGAATAAGATTGTCTTCCAGGATAAAAAAAAAAGTACAAAAAGGAAATTTTAAAAGGAGGAAATTCTAAAGAAAATTGTGTAGACTCTAGCGATGGGTCCGTAAGTGACTGTGGAGGCCAATTCTAGATCCACACAGCTTCCCACAGTGAGGACACAGGTTACCAGATGGAAGATGGACCTGTAAAGGATTCGTTTGACATGCTTTTCGCTTAGCACGTTTCTCCCTTTCACCTTGCACTCGGGCTTCTTCAAAGTCCATAGAACCTTTGTGAAAGGCCAACCTCCAGTTAGATCGTTCATGGGCCAGAGCTTCCCAGTTTTCAATGTTTATGTTGCATTTTTTTAGATTAGCCTTATGAACATCTTTAAACCGTTTATATTGACCACCGATATTCCGCTTTCCATCCTTGAGTTGGGAGTAAAGTAGCTGCTTTGGGAGACGGCAGTCAGACATTCGAACAACATGACCGGTCCACTGAAGTTGGCGTTGAAGGATCATTTTTTCAACGCTAGTAGTCTTTGCTTCTTCCAGTACACTGACATTTGTTCACCTATCTTCCCAAGTAATTTGCAGGATTTTCCGGAGGCAACATTGATGAAATCTTTCAAGGAGGTGGAAATGACGTTTATAGAGAGTCCATGTTTCGCAGGCATACAATAAGGTTGGCAATACAATGGCTTCATAAACCAGTGTTTTGGTCTTCTTACAAATATCCCGATCCTTGAACACTCTATGTTTCATTCGAGAAAACGCATCACTTGCAGAGCTCAAACGATGCTGGATTTCACTGTCGATGGCAGCTATCTTTCTGTTACAGCTAACAAGATAGGGAAAATGATCGACATTTTCCAGTATTGTCCCGCCAAGCTGGATAGATGGCATCACCGAAGGGTTAGCTTGCACTTGCTGATGAAGCACTTTGGTTTTTTTGATGTTAAGTGAGAGACAGTATACCTGCAGGACTGATGAGGGAAGAGTGGGGGGGGGGTTGTTAAGGACCCCCACACACACCGTGCCCAATCATCTTTTGGGCACAGGGGAATTTTAGCCACAGTGCATGACTAATATTCTTAAGGGGTCTATTGTGTCATGCAAACCCGCCCAATGCCTGCCTCTCCATGGAAAAAGGCACTTGGAGGAACTGCTCTCCTAGGCGCTGGCTGATTTCCATGCTAGCTTTGCTCCTCCTGCACCTTCCCTGTTTCCCAATCAGGGAAGGTGAGGGAGGAGTGAAGCGGACTCAGCCACAGCCTTGAGGAGCGTTCCCTGAGGCTACAGTTGAGTCCTGAGCTGGCTTTGCTCTCCTTCTCCTTGGGGAAGTAAGTGGGGTGGGGGGGAGAAGCCGACTGAACTGTGGCCCCACAGTGGCTGAGGTTCCCTTGCTGTCTTGCTCCCTCCTCTCCTTCCTGAAGGACTGGGGCTTGGGTGGAGGGGCCTCATTTGAGGCCCCGTGGGTCAGATAGGCTGGCCTGGCAGACCAAAGGCTTCCTATCCCTGGTTTAAGAGAAGAGCTGCTTACAGATTTACTCAGGTACCAAAAAGCACGGAAATTGCAAGTTAAAGTACCCAGCCTTAGCTTACATACCATGTGAAAAGTAAACACATTCTACAGTTTTGCATCTTGTGCTTGCTTGCAATTTAGACTCTGTGCACCTACACTTTCTCCTTAATCTTTCAATCTCAGTTCTTTTCCTCTGCAAGTTGGGGAACACTGAAGTGTGTATCAGTATTATGTCAAACTTTAATAACATATAAGCTTTTAAATTCTCAGCTCTTTGTTCTGATAATCAACCTCTTGCATAACTTATTTTAAGCTGCAGAATGCCATCTTATACAAGTCTAACCAAAAGTAACACCAGCAAGGTAACTATGCAAGCTTACTGGAACATCAGACTTGCAGATTTGCTCTGCTTATAGATTCTAAAAACATATTTAATTTCATTTACAGCAAATTACAGAGGCCACTCCTATGCAAGTTTACTAATGAATGCAGGACTTACCACCTCCTTCCTTCTGCTGACTTGTGATACAGACAACTCCAGTGCCAGCCCGGCGTCCTCCTTTGTGTGCTCCTCCTCACTCCCCTCCCTCACCTATCACTCCTATTGTATGTCATTCTTTCTAACTCAAATGAAAACGTCTAGGTCAGTGTTCTGCAACCTTGGGTCCCCAGATGTTTTTGGCCTACAACTCCCAGCTGTAGGCCAAAAACATCTGGGGACCCAAGGTTGCAGAACACTGGTCTAGGTATACAGAGGGTCACAGTGTGCAGCTAAACGGCCACTGCCTTTGCAGTGTCCTGAGCTTCAGTGGTCTCCAGTCTGAAGAGGATGTGGCCCTTGGATTTTTTATTGTTCAGATCATAACAATGAACCTTACAAGTACATCTGAGTTTTCTGTACCTGGTCCTAGCCCTTCCAAGTAGGCAACTCTTTCTGGGGTTATCAACTACAAGCCCTATCTTAGTATTGCCAAGCAGAAAGAATACCCATGCAGCCCTCACCCCTGATGGAGCCATCAAGCATAAAGGGCTGGTTCAAGGTGGGACTGAAGTACACAGAAGTTAGCATCTTTGCTTCCATCTAATGCCTCTTCTTGAACCACACAATATTGTGAAGTCCAAACTGATGATAAAACAAGCAGTTTTTAAACAGAGAGAATGTGGCCCAATGGGGGTTACACATGGATACACACGTTCACATCTCTGGTCGGCACTGATTTCTCAGTTACTTCTGCTTTTATTTAAAAGGAAGTGGGACCATCCTCACAGGCTGTCCCAGTTGTTCCTAATCTTATTTACCTTGGGCTCTTTTTGTCATCTGCTACTTTATTCCAAAGATCAAAGCTTACATTTGGGGCAAAGTTTAGCACTACAACCCATTTTGAATGCCAATCTCAGCCTTGGAATATGTGCTGTGACAAAGGGTGCCTCTGAGCATATGCATAGTGCTTTCCCCTGAACAATGAGCAGCTACTACCAAGTGGTAGAAATCTGGAATTAGAGGAACTTCCAGATCAGTAAGGACATATCTTCCAGGCAGCTTTGAGCCCAGCAATTTTATTTTATATCCCCTTTTTAAAAAGCAAAAACATGCATTACATTAAATACCTACAACAGGGATGCAGAACCTCTTTTAGCCCAAGGGCCGCAATCCATTGCAGAGAAGGCTCCTGCATTCCATTGGTGAGCAGGGCCAAAGGCGAAAGGGGAATGGGCCAAAATTCCCGCCTATTTTAGTTTAAAGTGCTTGCTGCCTGTAACCAAGCCTTAGGAAAGGCATCTCAACCTTTTAGAATCAAGAAAAAAGCTGGGGCACCACCCAGTGATCAGTGGTGGGGGAAGGGGGCATGGCCTTTTGGGGATCCCCAGAGGGCTGGATTTGGGTCCCAGGCCTGAGGCTCTGCACCGCTGACCTACAATCTCAACATAAGCAGGGGGTGGGGGGAGAGATCCATGACATAAATAGGATTCAGTCTCTCTCTCTCCCACCCCTCACAATCCCTTAGGAACTCACAGTCATATTGAGGGTAATGCTGTAAGAAGAATTGTCAAAAGAGATGGAGGAGGCATTGAGTCCAGAAGGGAGCACCAAGATGGAGCGTGGGAACAGGAAGTACATCATGAGGCACGTCATCAGCAGGCAAATGGCCACTGTGAGAGATACGTACAGCTTTCTGTGAAAACATATTGCAGGCAGATCAGTGGTAGCAGAACCCCCACAAGTCATCAGCAACAAGCAGCTTCCAGGGAGTGGGGTTATAAGAATGAGGCGGCAGGAAGGAGAGGAGAGAACAGCATCAACACAAAAACAAACTTACGTTCGTCTGGGCTTCAGCCGCTGGTCTCCATATGGAATGAGGGCTACCAGCTGCTGTTCTTGCTCTGGAATGGGAAGTGGGGAGAGAAAATCAGGGAAGTACTAACAATTTAAAAAAGAAAAAGTCAGGGGAAAGCCTGGAGAACCAGACCCCCAGGAACCTAATGGCTCAGAGTTGGGAGAGCAATGGCATAGTACACTTAATAAAAGTCTACCCACATGCAGAATGGTGCAGTGTAGTTCCAGCCACTTCTGTTTTAAACAGGTCTGGAGCAGTTACATAGGCAGATGCCTTCCAGCCCTGCTTGTGGGCTTCCCAGCAGTATTGGGTATGCCACAGTAGGAAACAGAATACTGGACAAGACGGACCCTGGCTCTGATCCAGCAGCACTCTCCTTCTGTTAGCTGCAGAGAAGAGAGCCTGAGTAAAGCAATATGTAGAGGTGGCACCTACCGCGGGGGATCCTCCCAGTGCCCTGGCAAGTAGGACACGTGACAGAGGCCCGGCTGCTGATGCCAGCACAAGGAACGCAGGAGACCTCAGCAGCGTCCCCTCCATTGATACTGGCATAGCAGGATGCTTCCCTCTCAACGCATGAACTTTTCTGCAGAATCGATTTACTTTCTTCTGCCTCTTTCCTGGCAAGCAGGTTCCTGACCCACAAGAGGGCCCTGTCCATTGCACCCATGAGACAATGTATCTGAGCAAGAAACAAAGAAACAAATTGAAATTCAAGGGGCTCATGAATCCCAAAAGGCATTGCTTAACTTCTTAAATGAGAGATTCTGGGGCTCAGGTATACTTGGAAGGAACATCTGGTACTACTGAATTACATTCCCAGGAACACCCTTTCTCCACTGTGGCTCCCTACCGCTGGAATTCTTTACATCCAGAAATGTGTTTGGGTCCTTCGGTTACTGTGTGTCCATCTCCTTCAGTCCTTCCTTCCGGAACATAGGAAGCTGCCTTATATCCACTCACATCACTGGGCTGTCTAGCTCAGTTCTGTTCACACCGAACGGCAAGGGGTCCTCTGGGTGGTAGACAGGAGTCTTTCCCAGCATTGCTCATGACGTTTCACTTTCACCGTGGTAAACCAATGTTTTTGTATTGTTTCAAAAATGTGCAAAGCCTGTTTGATCAGACAGGGCTGCCACTAAAATTTCATTTTCCATTTCCTTGACCAACTTTTGTCAATTTCCCTGACCACCATTCAAAAATATCCCCAAGTTAAAAGAATTCATAGGTTACATTACATTAAATAACAGTTTTATTAAATGGTTTAAAACTACGTATACAAATATTGAAAGGCAATTTTTTTTTGGTCAAGATAAGAGCTTCAATATGAGCTTCTTTAACATTGACTGTTAACTGAAGAAACACATCTGTTTTGAAATTGCACTAAAAATTACATCCAAGATGGAAACTTTAATAAAAGTATTCTCTAAACAATGACAAATGACAGAACATTTTTGTTTGTGTTTTAAAACACTAAAAATTACATAAAAACTGAAATTTCACTGAATATTCCTTTAAAAATGGCTTAACTGAAGCCACGTTATGAAACTTCTTATTTTGAAATTGTAATAAAAAATCAAGTTAGAAACTAGAGTACAAGTATTCTTTAAAGAATTATTAAATACGGATACACAGCTATCATTTCTACAGTTTTTTTTCTTTTTCTTTTGCAACTCCCTTAATTTCTGATCAATTGTTTGTTCTTCCATGTGGGCTTCTTTTCTCAGTCTTTTAGGATTTTCAAGGCATTGAATTTCTCCCTTAACTTTCTTCTTTCTTCTGTGTTTCTTGTTGTTGCTTGTAGCATTTAACCTCCAAGTTCTTCTTCGTGGTCTCTGTGCATCACACACATGGGCTCCGCGCCTGCGCAGTGGCCATTTCGGGAAGTTCTAAAGCTGAGGTCGGGCGGGAGCCCCTCCCCCATCGTGCATGCTCCTTTGCGCGGCTCCCACCTGTTCCCTCAGTTCCTCTTCGACCGCCATTGCAAGTGGCAGTGTTTGGGAACGTTCTTCTCTTTCTTCTCCTGAGGACAGTTTTCTTCTATCTTTTCGATCTGATTTTACCTCATAAATCTCTATTTTCCTCGTAGTCTTCTCTTAATATATCTTCTCTTTCGTCTAAAAAAACAACAACAACAAAACCCACAACAGATTTGAATCCTCCAGAACACAGGACAGAATCATAAACCTGACATTGACAGACAACAGTTTCTTCATGTAAATTCTCTATCAACTTATTAATTGAAAATCCACTTTCAACTGAAGTGTTACCATGTCCATGAGACTGGATAAGGCACATTTTGATAATGTTCCATAGGTCTGAGAATTTCTTGTTGGCCATCAAAATACCACTGTAAAATGTGTTCAGTCCAACTTCATCATCTTGCTTTGCCACACTTGAAATTGATCCCTGAATCATTGTGGGCAGCTGTGGTTAAAACAGTGTATTATTGCTTTGATTTTTCAGCTGTTGTGTCACCGATTTGATTTCCTGCATGTAGAAGTTCAAGTACAGTCCCTGTTCTGGTGATTCCAACATTTGGTTTGTGTATAATGATAGTAGGATCCAATGCTGATAAGGCATGAACCATCTTGAACTTCAAAGGACATCTCTCAACCAACTTTTCAACTGCTACTACCATGTTTTGACATTCTAGGTAAAACTCAAGCCACTTGACAATTACTTACCGTATTTTTCCGTCTATAAGACGCCCCCATGTATAAGACGCCCCCCCCCACTGGGCAGTTTTGCAACCGCGCAGTTCTCTCCTCGGCTTACTTCCGTGTATAAGACGACCCTCAATTTTTAGTCTAGCGATTTTAGGAAAAAGTATAGTCTTATACATGGAAAAATACTGTAGTTTAATTTCTTCTAAGAGCTTCTTTGTAGCAAAGCCAGTTTCAACCTTCCTTCTGTAAAGCAAGTTATCAGATAATTTCCTGTCAATTGTTAACAATTGGGATCCAGATGACAATTTTTGCAGCTTTTCTGATTTTATGCAATGACTCATTAACTTCCAGATTAGCTCATGAAGCTCTTCATACAAAACAGGTGCCAAAGGTTTTGAGGTTTGAAACCTTTGCAGAAATGGTTTAAAATATCTAGCAACTGTTTTCATGCCAGGGTTGTTGTGAGGATAAAATGGAGAGGAGGAGGAGGATTATGTAAGCCGCCTTGGGTTCCTTGCAGGAAAAAAGGCGGGGTATAAATATAATAAATAAATAAATCTTACATTACAGCTTTTATGCAACTTGCAGGTTTGGGAGTTTTGCTTCTTCCACATACTTCTTGACATTGTCAAAGACAGTGATAGCCCTATCCAGACATGTAACATTCTCCAACCTCCTAGTGGAGCAAAACGTCTGGGGAAATTGTGCACTTCCAGTCATAGCAGTGTATGATGCCCACCTAACTGGGGAAATTTTGAACAGATAATACATGTTGCACAAGACTAAATTCAGGTCCCATTTCACTGCATGTAATCCTGTTTTTAAAGACCCATGCACAACATGAAGGCTGCATGTTCCAATGTCAATAAATTCTTTTTCTTCTCCTTTCCAGTCAATGTTAGCTTTCATTTCTTCTATCAGTTTTTTTCAGAAAAAGGAGATATACGTATTGCCCATCCATAGATACTTATAGTAATTTTGCAAGTGATAAAGAAGACATGCCTTCTCGAAACTTCTGAAGGTCTTCAGCAGTAGCAGTTTGAAGAAAAGCACTGGTCAGGAATCGAATGGAAACTTTTTGGCAGTGTTCATCCCAAAACCAAACCACTAAATTCATCTGGCCCTTTTGAATCACCTTGTTCAGAGCTTCATCAAAACAGATAACAAACATATGGCACTACTAAAGTTGTTTCAGTAAAAGGTCAGAGAAGTATGGTGCCAAGCTAAAAACTACAGTATACATTGCTTTTGTTTTTCCAGGATGAAAAACAAATGGGCTATTTGGCTGTGAACTCATTAATGTTGTTGCAAGAGTTAAATCACATCTTCTTCATCACTAGTTGCAAAGCCCACAGGTACTCTGCTGTCATAACGTAATCTTTGATTACATAGGAAGGTATACTGGTTTGTGTGGCAGGCAGTTCTTTGCCCTTTTCATCATCTTGAATGTGGTTTTCAGTGGTTCTCTCTTCCTCCTTGGTGCTTTTACTACTTGAACTTGTAGTTGGCTTTGAACCAACACATATCACAATAGACTGTTGACTCGATTTAATTTTCAGGTTCTTCTGATTGAATGGTCCTTGTGCATGTGACTGCACAGCTCTAATTGCCATATTACTTAGTCCAAAAGTTTTGTAGCACACTTTACAATAACCTTTGTGTTGTCTTCAGCAGTCGGTGATAGCCATGAAACAAAGTCAGCATGCAGTTTTACACCCAGCCATTGCATATTAAAAACTGTCCTCTTAAAAGCCATCTTCGAAAGGTAGTTCCAAATGCAACCTTCCACAGAAGCACCTGCCTATCACCAAGTTATGGTAGAATTGTTTGTCAGGCAAGTAGAAACTTTCGGCGGCTGTGTTTTCAAAGGGTTCCAGAATGTGTAATGAGCAGATCAGCAGCAAGGAAGGAGGTGGAGTTTAAATGTTTGCAGATCATTGCAGACAAACCCCATTTTCAAGTTTTACTTTGCATGGCACAGTGTAGAAAGTGCTTGTTCTCTGAAATCCAGCAGCAGCAAACCCCGTTTGCAAGCTTTTCATTTAACTCCGCTCTGGTGGTGGCAGGAGGCAAAACCTCAGTCTCCTGTCTATCGTTCCCTCCACTAGCATGGCCTCAGCACATGGAGCCATGTGCTGTCTGTATATGCGCGTGTGTGTGCGTGCATGCGCGCTGAGTTTTCAGTTACTTTATACTTTGCTTTAAACCAGTGTTCTCCAACTTTGGGTCCCTGGATGTTTTTGGCCTTGATAGGGTACGGTGAGCATCCCTGGCACCATTCAGGTGACAGGCAATTCCTAGAAGCCTCATGTTGCTGGGTCCTTAGGCTTGGACAGCTGAGGGTCAGGAACGCCTGTAATGCCTTTGTTCTCGCCAAGCTTGTTGTCTTGAGACTCCGAGAGGAGGCGACCCAACAAAGGCTCCCAACACTGGAAAGTGGAAAATGGGGTGGCAGCGGCATTATTGCCACCTCCTGTTTTTGGATGCTCCGCCAAATTGCACAACGTTATTGGCCTGGGAGGCCAGAATAGAATAACCCGGACTCTATCCCTTTGCATTTCATTGTATGTAAATAAATGTGGCCCAGTTAAACACCAGCAAATTGTCTCAACTCTTTATTTTCCTCCTACATTCGCAAGGACCTTCCCCCGGAACACGTGCAGCTGTGGGCGGGGAGGATTTTGCGGACGTAGAGGAAGGAGTCGGGACATACCTGTAGACGCAGGTATCACGTCCAAAGGGGGTGGGGCTACAGGAGCTAATATTAGGCCTGGAAGCCCCACCCACGCTGGGAGTTGTAGGCCAAAAACATCCGGGGACCCAAGGTTGGAGAACACTGCTTTAAACCTTATATATGAAGTAAGTGTAGTACTAGCAGGAATGTCCCGTTCCAGTGGATAATTTGCAGGTTACCTGCAATTGGGCAAATGTCTTGTGCTTCAGCCAGTGGGTGCTCTCAATCAGTCCCAGACTGAGCCAGACTGACTTGGACTGCCACCCTGAATCTATATCTGTGTTCTCCAACCTTGGGTCCCCAGATGTTTTTGGCCTACCAAAACACCAGAACACTGATCTCTCTTTGGGTCCCAAACAGCTTCCAATAGTCCTGTTTTTGACCGTTCCTTTCATCCAGCACCACTGTAAAAACACACATTTTACCACTGAGTTTGTGCCAGCTGTTAAGGGTAGAAACTTAAGACAACTGATATTTCAGTGCAAAGTCTGAAGTCCATAATACATGGACATAAAAGACTTCCATCAGCTTCAGGATAAGACCCTGAAGTGGCCCTACAAGAAACATGCTTAGATGGGATACTGAACTAATTGAAAATTATATTGCTTTCTTGAACATCTTGGAAAACTGTTTTGATCGTCTTTTCTTTGGTTGATTATTTTTGTTCTCGTTTAAAAAAAAAAAGTAAAGTGAACTTCTAATATTTGTTCCAGGACAGAAATACTGTGATTTCCTTTTGTAGAAGTAGAGAAGAGAGATCGATGCTAACCTATAATCATGAGTCTAAACCAGTGTTCTCCAACCTTGGGTCTCCAGATGTTTTTGGCCTACAACTCCCAACATGCCCCAGCCAGCGTAGCTACGGTGGCTGGGGCATGCTGGGAGTTGTAGGCCAAAAACATCTGGGGACCCAAGGTTGGAGAACACTGATCTAAACTCCCATTTTACAAAAAACCAAAAATTAATATTTTAAAATAGCTTTCCTTTTATTAACATAGTTCTGCATATAAGGTCTGATTTCTAAACCAATCTGATTTTTATTGTTGAGAGTACAGTAGTATTGTGGCAGGACTGGACCTTACAGCTGGCTAGAAGAAATAATGGCTGGCTTCTAAGTCCAGCCAGCCACAATTTGCTGACCCGTCAAAATATTCACATCTTCAAATCAACTGAAACTGGTTCCAGTTTGTTTGAACGTACAAATTACCCAGTTGCAAGAAGCCAGTCGGCTTCTCCATAATAAAATAATGCTATCACATGCACGTTCATTTTATTCTGTTTTATTGTTAAAAACCATCAGCCAATAAGCACTTTCAAAATCATATAATCATACTATGGAACATGTGTGCATCATTACATTACACTTGTATTCTGCCAATTCCCTACTCCAACTGCCTCAAGTGCAGACTGTCCTCTTGCAGTGGCATCTCAAAAAATCCATTACATAACTCATCACAATTTCCCTGACTTTTGACTAATTTCCCTGATTTATGGATTACATCTGGTTTGGAGTAATGAGGGATCTTCTGACCAATTTCCATTTCCCTGACTTTCCAGAAAGTGGCAACCCTGCCAGAGGTGACAGGAGGATGAAAGAAATGCACGTACACCATGGGAAGTGAAAGCTCCCTCAAACCCTTAAAAGCTACTGTTTGTTTCCAGCCTTAGGTTGTAAGACTGAGAGCATACCTTGACTTGAATACTCTAATATTTTCTGATGTACGCATTCTCTTAAATTATCTACCTGTTTCTTGGAAGTTAAAGCATAGTCAACACAAATGGATTTTCCGCACACTTTTGACAGCTAAAAGTCTGAACAATGCAGTGCCTTGCAGAAGTATTCACCCCCCTTTGACTTTTCCACATTTTGTTGTGTTGCAACCTAGGATTGAAATGGATTTCATTGGCATTGTTTCCACTTGATGTACACAAGATACTCAACACTGTGAAGGTGCAAAATATTTTTTTATTGTGGCACAAAAGTTAAGTAAACAAAACAAACTGGCACTTGTTAGTTGTATAAGTATTAACCCACCTGAGTCAATACTTGGTAGAAGCACCTTTGGCAGCCATTACAGCTGTGAGTCTTCTTGGGAACGTCTCTATCAGATATGCACATCTGGATCCTGCAATGTTTGCCCATTCTTCCTGGCAAAATTGCTCCAGCTCTGTCAGGTTGGATGGGAACCATTGTTGAACAGCAATTTTCAAGTCTTGCCACAGATTCTCAATCGGATGGAGGTCTGGGCTTTGACTGGGCCATTCTAAGACTTTCAGGTTCTTGTTTTGAAACCACTCCAGTGTTCCTTTGGCAGTGTGTTTAGGGTCATTGTCCTGCTGGAAGGCAAACCTCCACCCGAGTCCCAGGTCCCTTGCAGACTGAAACAGGGTTTCCTGTAGAATTGCCCTGTATTTGGCTCCATCCATCTTGCCCTCAATCCTGACCAGTTTCCCAGACCCTGCCGAGGAAAAGCATCCCCACAACATGATGCTGCCACCACCATGCTTCACCGTGGGGATGGTGTTCTCAGGGCAATGAGCACTGTCGGCTTTGCGCCACACAGTGTGTTTTGGGCAAGGCCAAAAAGTTCAGTTTTGGTCTCATCAGACCAGAGAACCTTGTTCCACATGTTTGCTGTATCTCCCACATGCCTTTTTGCAAACTCCAGATGGGCTTTGATATGGGCTTGTTTCAGCAATGGCTTTCTTCTCACCACTCTTCCGTAAAGCCCAGCTTTGGGGAGTGTCCGGGTGATAATTGTCCAATGGATGGTTTCTCCCATCTCAGCTGTGGATCTTTCCAGTTTCTTCAGAGTTACCATTGGCCCCTTGGTTGTGTCTCTGACTAATGCCTGGTCACTGAGTTTTGGTGGACGGCCTTCTTTAGGCAGAGTCATGGTTGAGCCATATTGTTTCCATTTTCTAATAATGAATGTAATGGTGCTCCGGGGAATGTTCATAGTTTGGGATATTTTTATATAACCTAACCCTGATTGGCGCTTCTGCACAACTTTATCCCGGAGTTGTTTGGATAGCTCCTTGGTCTTCATGATGCTGTTTGTTTAGATATGCTCTCCGACAAACTCTGGGGCCTTCCTGAATCAGGTGTATTTCATCTGAGATCATGGGGCACTGGAACTGCACACCGGTAGACTCCATTCAACTACTTACTGTATGCGACTTCTGGAGGCAGTGGGTTGCACCAGAGCTTATTTAGGCATGAACATGCGGTCGTCCCCCAGACCAGAACACTCAGGGTGATCTTGAGATGGAAAACGAAATCAGGGAGGCTTCCAAACGAGGAAGTGTTGTAATAATAGGTGACTTCAATTACCCCCACATTGACTGGATAAATGCAGTTTCCTTAGAACAGCTGGCCATGGAACCAACCAGAATGGAGATGACCCTGAATTTAATCCTAAGTGGTGTCACTCAGGAGCTAGTACAAAATGTGAGCGTTGTCGAACCAATTGGAAACAGTGACCACAGTGCTATCAGATTTAATATACAGTTAAGTGGAAAACTGTCAAGGACAGTCACATTTGACTTCAAAAGAGGAAGCTTCTCTAAAATGAGGGAACTGGTAAAGATGTTGAAAGGGGGAGTCTAGAGAGTTAAATCCCTTCAAAAATGCTTGCGGTTACTCAAAGCCACAATAATAGAAGCTCAGATAGAATGCATACCACAGGTTAGGAAAGGTAGCACCAAGTCCAAGAGGTCACCAGCATGGTTAACAAGCAATGTCAAGGAAGCTATTAGAGAAGGCGGCTTCCTTCAGGAAATGGAAGTCTTGCCCAAGTGAGGAAAACGAAGGGGAGCACAAGCTTGCACAAAGGAGATGCAAGCAGACAGTAAGAGATGCAAAAAAGCATACTGAGGGGCATATTACTAACAACATTAAGGCCAACAATAATCAATTCTTTAAATATATCAGAAGCAGGAAACCAGCTAGGGAGGCAGTTGGGCTGTTGGATGACAATGGATTTAAAGGAGTACTAAAGGAGGATAAGGAGTTTGCAGAGAAGCTGAAACTCCCATCTGTCTTCACCACAGAAGACGTAGAACAGATACCTATGCCTGAACTGATGTTTTCAGGAAGGGAGTCTGAGGAACTGAGGCAAACAGTGATGACAAAAGATTAAGTTCTTAACCTTATTGACAGATTGAAAGTTAATAAATCCCAAATGGTATACATTCTAGAATTCTTAATGAACTCAAATAGGAAATTGCTGATCTTAACAAAAATACGTAACGTGTCCCTAAGATCAGCCTCTGTACTAGAGAACTGGAGAATGGTCAATGTAACACCAATTTTTAAAAAGGGATCCAGGGGAGATCCTAGAAATTACAGGCCAGTTAGCTTAATGTCTGTTCCTGGTAAATTGGTGTAAAGCAATTATTAAAGGTAAAATTAGAATCAACATGGCTTCTGCAAAGGTAAGTCCTGTCTCACTAACCTAAACATGTGGACAGGGGTGATCCAGGATACATTTTTTACTTGGACCTCCAAAAGGCTTTTGACAAACTCCCTCACCAAAGACTCCTATACAAACTTAGCAGTCATAGAATAAGAGGAGAGGTCCTCTTAAAGAGCAGAAAGCAGACAGCAGGGATAAATGGTAAAATCTCCCAATGGAGGGATGTACATAGTGGGGTCCCACAGGAATCTGTATTGGGAACAACACTTTTCAACATATTCATAAATTATCTGGAGTTAGGAGTGAGCAGTGAAGTGGCCAAATTTGCTGATCACACCAAATTATTAAGGGTGGTTAAGACAAAAAGGGATTGCGAGGAGCTCCAAAAGGATCTCTCAAAACTGGGAGAATGGGCATCAAAATGGAAAATGTAAGCAAGTGTAAAGTGATGCACGTTGGGGCAAAAACCCCCAACTTCAAGTATAATCTGATGGGATCTGAGCTAGCGGTGACTGACCAAGAAAGAGATCTTGGGGTTGTGCTGGGCAGCCTGATGAAAATGTCGACCCATTTGACATTGCCGCTGCTGCTGTGAAAAAGGCAAATTCCATGTTAAGTGATGTTGTAGTGTTGGAAAAAAGTGCAGAAAAGAGCAACTAGAATGATCAAGGGGATGGAGTAGCCCCCCTATGAGAAAAGGTTACAACATTTGGAATTGTTTAGCTTAGAAAAAAGGTAAGTAAGGGGACACATATAGTGGTGTACAAAATTATGCATGGTGTAGAGAAAGTGGACAGGGAGGCATTTTTCTCCCTTTCTCATAATACTAGAACCCAGGGTCATCCCATTAAGCTGATTGGTGGGAGATTCAAGACAGATAAAGGGAAGTACTTCTTCACACAGCACATAGTTAAACTGTGGAATTCACTTCCACAAGATGTAGTGACAGCCACCAATTTAGTCAGCTTTAAAAGGGGATTGGACAAATTCATGGAGAAGGCTATCAATGGCTACTAGTCCTGATGGCTGTGTGCTACCTTCAGTATCAGAGGCAGTACGTTTATGTACACCAGTTGCTGGGGAGCATGGGTGGGAGGGCGCTGTTGTGCTCGTGTCCTGCTTGTGGGTTTCCTGTGGGCAGCTGGTTAGCCACTATGTGAACAGAGTGCTGAACTAGATGGACCCTTGGTCTGATCCAGCATGGCTCTTCTTATGTTCTTATGTTGTGTGTAGTGCCTCATGATTGTAGGTATTTTAGAAATAATCATAGGCACAATATATTGTCGCCTTATTGTCATAATACCTGGCTCTGAACAATATTTAGTCCCTCAACTGGGGAGCCCTCCTCTCTTTTCGATCTAACCCTAATAACTTTTGTTCTTACTCAAGTCAACAGCTCCCATCTCATATTTGTTACACACGCATGGGTAATGACGGAGAAATAAGAGAATGGAGAGTGATGGTGAAGCAAAAACTCTGGCTTCTCCAGGTTAAACTTGTATCTACTCTTCAACTGTAGTTTTTATTTTACTATAGTGCTGTCTTTTGATGCTGCTGGATTTAATAGATTATGATGTATTGTGGTTAAGCATTGTTTTTATATTGTTTTAATTGTTTCTAAGCCACCTTGAAAGTTACTTTGGGATTAAAAGTGCAGGGTATTAAATATTATAATAAATAAAATCGAATAAAGATTACTTGTAAAGCACTCAACAAACAGCAGTTATGCAAAAGGACAGAGATCCACCTCTTTGAAGCAACTTCTTGGAAGGAGGCGGGCATAGTTCTTCTTACCTAATAGATGAGGAAGACAGGAGCCAGCAGCAGATCACTCCAACAGGTTCCCAATCAGAGGGGAGCAGGAGGAGACTTCCAGCAGTTCCCACAAATGTAGGACCCAACCACTGTCAGATGTTTACATTTCTTCTAAGGAGGTCACTTCAGATGCCATGTAGCATGTCTAGGAGAGGCAAATTAGGACTGATGGGGAAGGGGAGAAAGAGGAGATCATTATTCAGTTGCAAACAATATTGTTTAGCTACCTCCACAACCTTTTGGAGAGGAATCTCAGATTTCTGTTGGGTGGGGTAACAATACTTAAAGAAATGTAGAGTTGTTTGATAGAGTTGAAAGGAAATTGAGAGATAAAACGTATCTCCAGCAAGTTCTCCTCCTAACAAAGTTACCTGCAAAAAATGAATTTATATCCTACTGATTCAAATGTTTTCAGCATTCCCAGTTAGGGCTGCTACTTATAGGAGTTACAGGGGGGAGGGGGAATCCTAGCTACAAAGTGAATACTTTGGCTATGTGAATGCTGAAGTACCTTTAACATTAATTAACAACATTAAAGAACTATATTTCGAAAGACCTCCCTCAGAGCTTTTAAAAATTCATTAATTAATCAAAATTTAAACTGGTGCTAATTCGATCAAAGCCCAAAGGGGACAAACTCTCACACAACAGGGCTTAATGAGAATAAGAGCTAGGGTGCTCCCTAGGGACCAGGACAAGAATTTGAAAATCTATGGCTATTTGAACCCTATTTGAAAATTTATGGCTTCTTTAGTCTTCTCTTCCTTCATTCTAATAATAATAATAATAATAATAATAATAATAATAATAATAATAATAATAAATGCACAGCTCACTACGTGTCCTAAAGAATCTCTCTACATAGACAAAGACCTTCCCCAAATCTCAAACATGTGCTTATCAAATTGTAGTTCAAAGCAATAAAGATTCTTACCTCTCCACCTAGGTGGGAGTAGGTGTTGGGGTCTCCCTGAGTTGCTACAACCAGTCCTATCAGAGGTGGTGTTAGGGGGTGGCCCACTAGAGCTGCCTGAGGGTTTTTTCCTGAAATCAAATGCCCTCCTCTCCCCTGTCCTTTTGTCCCTTTTTACAGATAGGGGTGTCCTTAGGAAACGGGGGCCTTTAAAGACATACACACAGAGAGCTTTTAGAGCATATGCAAATTTGTGTATTTTTTGTCCTGTAGGCCTGAGCCCTGGAACATTTTGGTATCTAGCAAAGCGCCTGAGCCCTACATGTCCAGTATTAGAGGAGAAGGAATTCCAGACAAATGTGAAACCCAGCTCTTCCCTTTTTATAAAATGACCTCTTCTCTTTTCATAAAATGACGTTGCAATGGGCCATGCTGTCCTGCTAGTCAAAAGTGGGAGGAGAAAAAGAGGTGCATAAATTAACCAAGGGCAGAAGAACAACAAGAAGAGACCAAGTCTGAAGCTTGCTAAGAAGCTCTGGTTGGTAGAAGTACTTTCCAGGATACTCTGAGATGGGTGGTCGCTGTCTGGTGGTATATTGTCTAGCTTCCCAACGACTGAACCTGGACTTTTTGTAAATTAATCGGTTTGCTACGGAAGGCACCATACCTCTTCCTGATACTCCCTCCTCTCGTGAAAGTCCAAGGCAAAAATCCACCCCGGGCCTTCTTATTGGAGGAGAACAGCAACGTACAAGTGCTCTCCCAGTTATCATAACTGTGTTGAATTTCAACCCAATCGCCCCATAGATGGTTCCCAGTTGTCCTAGATGGAAGAGGATACTTTTGAAAAAATACGACGGTCAGGCGGGCCAGTTTTGGGCTTCGTTTGTTTAAGTGGAGAAGAAAAGTAAGAGAAAACAGGAGATGCAAATAAGAAATAGAAAAGAGTGAAATAAAAAACAGGAGAACGTGAAAATGGAAATAAAGGACGGTGATACAAAGCGGGGGAGGCGTGCGGTCCTGTTTTTAGGGGGCGGCTTGCCGGGGGCGTGTGTCCCATTTGGCTAATTAGGGACATCTGGAGGAGACTAGAGAGAGGGGGCACCTGCTCACCGCATTCCCCCTTCCCCGAGGAGGGAGGGCGCTGCGTCGCCGGGACTCGCCAACCCGGGAGCACCGCGCAGCCGAACCGAAAATGAACCCCGGCGGCGCGGCGCCTCGCCCTCCTCCTCCTCCTCCTCCTCCTCCTCCTCCCCAGCTAGAGGGGGGAAGCGAAGAGCTCCTCCCCCGCCCGCCACTTCCCCTTTTTGAAGCATTGTTTTTGTTACAATAAAATACAACGATCCTTTAATAACCTGGGATTTCTTTCCTCAGCGCTTAATTTAAAAGAAAGAAAGGGGCGCGGTGGGGCGCTCGGGCTCAAAGTTGCCCGGAAACCACGCGAACCTAAGCACGTTTATTCGGGATTGAACTGCATAGAGCTCACTGGATTTACCCCCGAGTAGGCGTCCATGGGGTTGGACCTTGCGGCAGCCGGATGCGCTGCATGTTTGCCGGAAAGTAAGTCCCACGAAGCTCAGCTGGCGCTGAGCTCGGAACAAGATTGCGCAGGACTGCAGTCCCAGGAACCCAGTCCCTTTCCAGGGATCCACGCGCGGAAAGCCCGCGAGTTCTTTCTAACGGAAACGCTTCTAGGCTGCATCTTGTTTGAACACTGACTCTGGGCGATCCAAACCAAAGAATTCTCTCAGAGAGTCTTCTTCAAAATTAAAGCTCTGCATTTCCCGTCCTGGTTAGTATTTTTAGTCCCTAATTGGGGGGAGGGCGGAACTATTTCTCATTTTTAAATCCCCAGTGTGGGATCATGACTAACTTAAGTCCCATTGATCTCAATAGGTCTACTCTATAACTAAATCTGAATCTAACCCTTTGCTTTTAAATGATTTATTTAACCGGTTTTAATTCACTCCTCTCCTGAAGCGTTCCTAGCTTGTTCAGTTTCCACTCACCTTCTCCCCCTTTTCAGCTCACTTTACGCGTTAGCTTCAGAAGCGAAGCCCCCGCCCCGCCCCCGCTTTTTTCCTTTCAGAGTTTTCAACGCTCCAGTCTTCCTCTTTTCGCCTTTGAGAGTGAAAAAGTCCGCAGCCGTGGCGAGCCACTAGGCAGAGCAGTTCTTCCAGCCGCTCAGCTCAGCTGCCTGCGCTCTCTTGAACGCGCCTCCTGTAGAGGAGCGCGAAGTTGGTCAATACAGGCACGCCTCGTTTTATTGCGCCTCGCAGATATTGCGGTTTTTACAAATTGAAGTCAGCAGCCATCAACATCCAGGAGAGACCCCCACCAGCAAAAAGATGACGACTCGCTGAGGGCTCAGAGGATGGTTAGCATTTTTTTTTTTAGCAATAAAATATTTTTAAATTAAGGTATGTACATTGTTTTTTTTTTTTAAAAAGACATAATGCTATTGCACACTTAACAGACTACAGTATCGTGTAAACATAACTTTTATATGCACTGGGAAACCAAAAAATTCGTGTGACTTGCTTTATTGCAATATTTGCAGTGGTCTGGAACCGAACCCACAAGATTTCCGAGGTCTGCCTGTATCTACTTCTGATTGGACTGTTCTCTTTATACTGCCACATCTTCAATAACAGTCCAGGAACAGCTTCTGTGCCTGGGCTTCGCCTACCATTTTAGGCAGTGAGGTGGTGCCTGCGGCAGCTGATTTTTGGTATCATGAAAGGGCAACAAGTTGTTAATTTATTGATTGCATTTTTGCTGGCAGGGAGTGGGAGAAGGCACCTGTATAATTTTCTGCCTCAGGCGCAAAAATAACTTGATCAGCCTTGAGTACTATACACCAGGGGGAGGCAACGTGGTGCCCACAAGCACCGATGCATTCCTGGACATCTTTTTGGTGCCCACCAAGGTGCCTACCCCCTCCCACTTTAACACATTTTCTTACAGACAGCTGTGATCACTTCAAAGTAAAGTGAGAGCCTCTAACTGCTGCCATCTTTAAATGCCTGTGGGCCACATGTGGGGCTCAGAGACATTCTTAGGAAATGAAGATGGCAGGTAGTTGCAGGCTGATGCTTTCCTCTGAAGCATGCCCAGCCACCAAGAAAAAGAAGGGCGTGGGGAGGGACTCCTGTCTGGCAAATTTAAAAGCCCAGCCTATCTATATAAAAGAAGGTGTCCTGACTGACTCATCAATGCCCAGCTCAAACCGTTTAATCTAGGAACGTGAAATTTTGAAGGGACATTGCTTTTATGACGTAGACCCCCACTAAGGAAGGATTCTGGGAAATTCCGTCCCTAAGGAGGTGAAAAAAGGGGGCAAAATTGCCCCGCTCTCATATCTGCAGTTCTGCAAATACCGTATTTTTCCGTGTATGATACTTTTTCCTTAAATTGATAGTCGAAAAATTGAGGGTTGTCTTATACACGGAAGTATGGTAAATCTGAGGAAGCTTTGAGAGAGGAGCGAAACGGGGCCCCAACCTACCGTAATCTCCGCTCTGCCTCCCCAGACTACCTCGCTCACTTCCAATCCCTGCCGGATTGCTTGGCCTCACAGGGTGGCGGCGGAGGGCAGAAAGCGGAGGGAGCAAGAGAGCAGCGGCGGCGGCAGTGGGCAAGGTTGACCCAGACAGGCAGAAGGCGCCCTGGCCGCCTGGCCGCCGCAGGACAGCAGGCGTGCGTGCGCAAGCGGCGGGGAGCGCTGCTGCAGCGCCCGCCTGCCCGGAGCCCTGCAGGACGAGCGGCAGTCCTGTGCCAGCATCTCCTGCGGGGGAAGGGGAGGAGGGACGACTGAGCTGCCCGGCGCAAGCCGCCCACCCGCCCGGAGCCCTGCAGGGCGGGCGGCAGTCCCATGTGGTGCGGACTGCCACGGAGGCTGCGCGTGTGCTTGGGGGTATCGAGAGCTGCTGCGTAGGCCGCCCGCGGGAGCCTAGGCCTCGCCCGCCTGCCCCCACCCGGCCTCTCACTGCCAGCTCCTGCTTGCGCTTGACCAGCTCGGGGTGCGGGGAGAAGCCAGCGAGGCGGAGCAGAGCCTGCGAGGGGAGCAGCTCGGGTGCGCCCGCTGCCCGGCCCAGTCCTGCTGCGCGCTGCGGCCCAGGCACCGGCAGCCCTCTGGGAAGCTGAATATGGGCTGAATTGCCCATTCACAAACACCCCACCCAAAATATTGATTTCTAAATTTTGGGATAGAAAAGTGGGGGTCGTCTTATACACGGAAAAATACGGTAGGCCTCACGTCATAATTGCTGCAGCAGCCAACTTGCTGCAGCAGCCAATAGCAGCAGTTATGCAAATAGCCAATACGACACTTAGAATGTTCAGAATGTATGAATTCCTGCAGGGGCCAATAGGGTTGGGTATGCAAATCTCCCCTGGGCCATTTAGAATGTTCTCTGAGGGGGTGAAAAGGGAGGGAAACTTTTTAAATGACTGTTGTGCGTGGGGCATTGTCGCATAGGCTCCATCACGTTTAGACGGATCTACCCCAAACTTGGCATGGTCACTCTTCATCATCCGTAGACTCTCAGGATTAACCTGATTTTTTTTAAAGAACAGATATTTCTGTCACAAAAGATTTCTGCTGCCAGCACCCAGCCTAAACGTTACACTTTCAGTCAGACACACTGCAGCTTTTCTATACGTGTTTCTTTTAAAAACAGTTATACCAAATCCTAAAATTCACGCGAGCGAAGTCGCGGGCAACAGCTAGTCTATATATATATAAAAGTGTCCAGACTAACTGACGGACTGACTTTCTCATAAATGCCCAACTCAAACCGTTTAATCTAGGAATGTTAAATTTTGAAGGAACATTGTTTTTATGACGTAGAAACCCACTAAGGAAGGATTTTTGGAAATTCTGTCCCTAAGGGGGTGAAAAAAGGGGGCAAAATTGCCCCACTCTCATATCTCCTATGGGCAAAACAACAGGGGAGCAGTTATGCAAGTCGGCCTCACCTCATAATTGCTGCAGGAGCCAATAGGAGCAGTTATGCAAATAGCCCATAGACACTTAGAATGTTCGTATGAATTCCTGCAGGGGTCCAATAGGGGTGGGTATGCAAATCTCCCCTCGACTGCCCATTTAGAATGTCCTCTGAGGGTGTGAAAAGGGAGGGCAAACTTTTTGAATGACTGTTGTGTATGGGGCATCGTCGCATAGGGGCTCCATCACGTTTTGGACGGATTCACCCCAAGACTTGGCACGGGATCACTCGTCATCACCTGTAGACTCTCAGGATTACTGATTTTCTTGAAGAACAGATATTTCATGTCATAAGAAAACTTTCTGCTGCCAGCACTCAGCCTAAACGTTACACTTTCAGTCAGAGAATGACTGTTGTGTGTGGGGCGTCCCAAATCCTGTGTGTCTGGGTGTATGGGCATTTGTGTGCATCGCATAGGCTCCTACATGGTTGGACAGATCCACCCCAACCTGGCACGCATACTCTCCATCACACAAGGACAAAGACTGGTGGGTTCAAATCTCCAAAAAAACCCTCACCACGCCTGTACGGCCCAAAATAGATGATAGCCAATGGCATCACTTGGAATGTTTATAGATTTCCTAGATCATAGAGTTGGAAAGGGCCTACAAAGCCATCGAGTCCAACCCCCTGCTCAGTGCAGGAAACTAGAGGAGGGGTCTCCCATTCAAGAAACAACCAGGCTTGACCCTGCTTAGCTTTCCACGCTTAGACAAGCTGAGCCAGCCGCAGGGGCCATTCAGGAGCGGTTATGCAAATCACTGACATTTAGAATGTTTGTATGAACTGCTGCCACAGGGGCTCAATCAGGAGCGGATATGCAAATCTCTCCTATGTCAAAACAGAATGTTCATATGCACTGCAGCCAGGGCCTACACGGGGGGTGGGGTGGGGGTGGGATTTCATTGTTGGGTAGCCCCAGGGGGAGGGGCAAGCTGGGATTTCACTGTTGGGTAGTCCCGGGGGGGAGCAGGGATTTCATTGTTGCATAGTACCCTGGGGGGGGGAACAGGGAATTCATTGTTGCGTAGTGGGAGTGGACAGAGATTTCACTGTGTAGTCCCGGGGGGAGCAGAGATTTCATTGTGCAGTCCCAGGGGGCAGAGAGAGATTTCATTGTGTAGTCCCAGGGGCGGGGGGAGGAAAGCAGGGATTTCATTGTACAGTCCCCGGAGGGGGGAGCAGGGAATTCATTGTTGTGTAGGCCTGGGTGGGTGGGAGCTGGGATTTCATTGTTGTGCAGTCCGGGGGGGGGCAGGGATTTCATTGTGTAGTCCCAGGGGAACAGGGATTTCATTGTGTAGTCCCAGGAGAGCAGGGAACAGGGATTTCATTGTGTAGTCCCGGGGGGGAGCAGGTAGTCCCAGGAGGGGGGGGAGCTGGGATTTCATTGTGTAATCCCGGGGGAGCTGGGATTTCATTGTGTAATCCCGGGGGAGCTGGGATTCCATCATGTTTCTTTTAAAAACAATTGTACCAAATCCTAAAATCCACGCGAGTGAAGCCGTGGGCAACAGCTAGTCGTATATTATTTGTGAAATATACCCAATGTAGTTTCCACAGACAAACAGGAGTGCCACGCATGCATGCGCACACACCGTTGTCACAGCTCCCACAGATTTATGGTTCTGGCTTCGGGGTGCTGACTTAAGCAAAGTTGCAGTGTCAGACATTTAGCAGCACTTTGTTAGCTTCGTAGAATCATAGAATAGTAGAGTTGGAAGGGGCCTACAAGGCCATTGAGTCCAACCCCCTGCGCAACGCAGGAATCCAAGTCAAAGCATCCCTGACAGATAATCATCACTTCTGGGTGGCAGCGAGAGGGGAGGCATTCAAAGTAATGACCTATTTTCTTGGAAGGAAATCCATGGGACGTACAAGGAGCTGCCACTAAGTGTAATAGGTGCACTTCACTGTACGAGTCCTCTCACTTCAGATTAAACATACTTTATGCGTAATGGCTTTGCTTTCAATAGAAGTTTATTTCAAAATCAGCTTGCTTAAGACTGCAGGTTCCCGCGTCCCTTAACCCCCACCAACCCAAGTTTTGTGAAGAGCAAGTTTTATTTTCACAAAGACAAGGTTACTTATTTAATGTATACTTTATTTAATGTTTGTCACACCCAAAGATGTTTAAAGTGCTTATTCTAAACAATATATAAAGATCGTAATATTTGCACTGTTTAAGTTATCCATGCAACCTCTATAAAATATACAAAGCCAACAGAAGAAAATTTCAGCTTTTATGAAACCTAAAGAAAGCTCTCTCTATTAGGGCTAACATAGTTCACTGATTGAACTGGTAGCAATACAAGTAATTCAAAATAATACAAAAAGAATTTATTTAGCAATACCAAGATTTCTGCCCATTGCCTCAAGGGAGAAGTCCCAAACTGGAAGGTCTCCATTCAGAGATTTTCAGCTTTTCATGCAGTTTTTAAAAAGCAGCACACTGCACAAATAGGTTTTCCCTCAATTTCTTAGTTTACCCTCTTCCTTAAGCAAAAAGAGGCTTTTCTCACTTCCATTTCTGGATTCTGCCCCCACCCCCTATATTAACCATTTCCTCCAGAAGTCAAAGAAAAGCCAGACTTGGGTTCACCCCATCACCATGTTTTATGAAAAGACAGCATCCATTCTTTTTATATTATTTGAAAAGTCAAAGGAACACCGGAGAGTAAAGTAAAAGGGCACAATCCAATGGGAATGGACACAAATCCTATTTATTTCAAGAGGAATTTGGGCAGAAATTCCTCAAGTCCCATGTCTTTTTAAGTGATGGGGCAAAGGAATTTGCCTTTCTTAAGGTATCTTTCATCCAGCATTGTCCCGTGTTCTTTTCTGTTCTACACCATCCAAGAAATGTCTTGCAGGCATTATTAATATATTCATATTGCATCAAGAGTTGTTAAAAATGCAATTTATAAATCACAAATTGGTCCAACATCTGAGCAGAAAGGATCAGGAATAGTGAATCTGTGAGAGTATTCTGAAACTTTTGAGTGGTAAAAATGGATCTATAAAAATAGTTTTTAAAACACTCAAGTATGTCTTGACCATCTGCCCTTCAAATACTTTACACAAGAATAACTATTAATAATACCTCTAAAGATATACATGTAGGAGCAACTGCTCTTTGTTTTGATATTTTTATGGCAAACCAGCTGCTCAATCCTACTACCAAATTAGCTCCTTTCACAGTATTTCATCCCCGATAACTAACCAGCAAACAGCAGCATTTAAGGTGTAGTGGGATTTGCTAGGAGGAAGCAATAACTAGAATATGATCAATGTTTTGTTAGGTAGTGCCAGTGCCCTGCAACACACACAACATGAAAATGGTGGTGGAATTATTGCTTTTACAAGATACAGGAGAGATATAGCGCCAACTAGAGGACATACAGGTCAGCCACCCCCTTCTTGGGAGGGCAGAATTTGGAGGAGGGTCTTCAGCAAGAAGTGTGATTAGTTCCACCACCACCCCTTGCCTTCATCTGCAAGAGAAGACTGGATGGACAGAGATAATACAGGATAGTCCCTCAAGTCTTTGGTTCTTGCTTGCAGCACATGAATGACAGCCACAAACTTGTTAAGAGGCACTGCTCACTTATATTTCTTGTGCATATTCACCTCTTTTCCACTATAAAGAATCTGGCATTATGCCAGGTTGGAAAATCTAGTGTTTCAGAGTTAAAAGAGAACCTAGTGTCTGAGCCGTGGTGGTGGTGAACTATGATGTGTTGATAAATCCAAGCCATCTCTGTTCTACTGGAACAGGAAGGAGCTGGAAGCTGCTGGTGCTGTTTGCTGCTCAGGTTTTTAATGAGCAAGATGAACGAGGTTCAGTATTAGTTCCCATACCAATCACCCTGACTCAGTTGTAGCAACTCCGTGACAACTTGGGCCATGTCACAGTTGTGTTTCCGCAGCAGTCGGAGATTAAGGTGCCGGTCACAGAAACCCATCTCACTCAGGCTGGCCAGGAAGGGGGCCATATGATCCTCGGTGGTCACAGGAAGAGCCTTGAAGGACAAGAGACAGAGCTATCAAAACAAAGAAGGAAACTTGTGTGCACAGGGGTGCATACAAGTAAGTATATTTGTACATCTGGGATTCTCTGCGAATACTTCCCCAATTTTGAACCCAAGAAATCTGTTCCTCCCTCAGGAGAGGAAGGTATCCCGATATCCCACTCACTCCACAGACAAGGCCTTGTCAATAACTAAAGGCTTTCAGTCATCTGGTGGGAAAGCCCAGCCCACAACAAATTTTGGTCCTGCTTGCACTGCAATGACAGGGAATTTCTGGAGCACTACTGCCAATTCATTCTTTTTGGGCAGGCAAGTCTTGGCCATTTTCTATCCTCGGTTCTTCCAGTGTGAACCACTGTTTATCACCATTGCCAAGAGATTACTCCCTGGTATCCCAAAGCAGCCATGGCAGCTCTTAAGGTACTGTTAATGGACGTAGTCGCTGTAGTCCAAGGATGGCAATAATTCCTTGAGAGGACAGGGGGATAAGAAGAATGACCTGGCTCTGCACAAGGCTCATGAGATGTCAGCCATCGGGTAGTATGCACTGCATCCATCTTTGCCAGAACATGAATTTTGTGGGTTAGTGAATTTCAGCAGGAGTCGAGTTTGACCTCTCATCTATAGTCAACGGTATTTGGTAACTACCGCCCAGTTGCAAATACCCCTTTCTTAGGGAAGGCTCCTGAGAGGTTGTGGCGAAGCAACTGCAGGCACTCTTGGAGGATACTGATTATCTAGACCCATTCCAGTCTGGGTTTCAACCTGGTTATGAGACTGAATCAGCCTTGGTCGCCCTGATGGATAACCTTTATTGGGTGAAGGACAGTGGGAGTGCAACCCTGTTAATTCTACTCGATCTCTCTGCAGCTTTTGATACCATTGACCATGGTACTGTTATGAGTGGATGTAGTTATAATCATTTGGTTATGACTATGGCTCACAAGGAAGACTGCAGCAGGCCCCAACAGGAGTTGGGTAAGTCTGGGTTCATGGGAAATGAACAAGCCGCCAGACTGGCACACAGGATGTGAGTGAAGGCTTGAATGGAGAGTGATTGAGAGCCTGATGAATGAATAGGCAGTGGCTGAGAGTCTTGCACTCATTAGATTAACACATGTAGCCTCAAGGCACAGGAGAAACTCTCCTGAAAGGAACTAAAAATAAGCCCTGCAAGGAGATGGCTTCCCCCCCCAATAGAAGGACTCAACCAGAAACTTAAACTCATGTCAGCCATCAAGGGCCATCAACACACAAAAGATAGGGTGATTAGCGGGGATTAAGAACATGGGGACAGAACCTGCCCCTGCTGCTCTCATGTGGCCAGGAATGCAAGAGAAAGGTATAAGAACAGAGGGCTTTTGTAATGGAAGTTGTGTTGTGAGAGGGTCAAGAGAGTCCTCCGTAAGCCATCCAAGCTTGCTTGGGATGCAGACCTCTTGATCGTCCCTGCCTCCATGGGATTACAGCTGAGAATCCACTGCAGGAAGCCATCAGCGGACAAGGAAGTAACCGGGACTACTTCTACTATCCTTCTAGACCAGGGCTCTCCAACCTTGGGTCCCCAGATGTTGCTGGACTACAGCTCCCAGAATCCCTTGCCATTAGCCATGCTGGCTGGGAGCTGTAGGCCAGCAACATCTGGGGACCCAAGGTTGGAGAGCCCTGTTCTAGACAGAAGCCTTTCTTCCACCC
This sequence comes from Shinisaurus crocodilurus, assembly GCA_021292165.1. Lineage (NCBI taxonomy): Eukaryota > Metazoa > Chordata > Lepidosauria > Squamata > Shinisauridae > Shinisaurus > Shinisaurus crocodilurus. Next base: position 262,459,285 of record CM037877.1, read on the forward strand.
GCCCCCCTTTCTATCTAGGCTACTAGGGCCCAAAGGGACTCTTTTTCCTCTCCAGAATACAGAGTGTGTTTGAACCATAGCATAAGGATATTTTGCTACTTGAAATCACTGGGTTTGCTGTATCAACAAGTAAGACGCTGTTCCTACTCTATATTTCATCTTTAATAAAACAGCTCTTTTGTTTCTGACGTCAGGGTGTGAACATATCTGTTTAGTGTAAAAGGGCAAAGCGTATATTTCATTCAGCAGCGCGCGTCTTTACCCCAGCCAAAGATCCCGAACCTTTCATGAGAGTGTGGGGTTAGTCTCTCTTCTATAAGGGAATCTCACACCCAAAATTATCTGTCGTAACAGTATCCTCCTGGATCAACTCGGTGGGTTGGACACTGGAGGCACTGTGTTACTGGAGGTGGGCTTCCATGGTTACCACCATCCTCGGTGGATACTGTAGAAGCTGAGCCTTCTGGAGACTGAATAGTTTCTCCCACCAAAGGAGAGAGGTGGCCAGAGGAATGGCTACCTGATGATACCATTTGAAGGCAATGTCTCTTTGATATGGCAAGAGTAGCCACTGAAGGGATCATAGGCCCCAGTATGTGGGCTAGTGATGTCAGGTTTGCTGTCCACTGTGGTCATAGGGCCCAGACTTCCTGACAAGGTTTCCGAATCCTCTCTGGGGAGAGTAATTAAGCTCCTGCCCATGTCTATACTTGCCCCCAGGAGAATAATCTTCCTGGGTGGAGAGAGATAGCTTTTTTTTTGGCATTGATGAGGAAACTATGCTCCACTAGGCATGACAGGGTGATGCTGAGGTTTTTCTTGGCCCTGGTTAGTGAGGGGGATGAGGAACAGGGCATCCAAATATGGATACAGATGGATGCCCTGAAGACAGAGATGGGTGACCATGGAAATCATCAGCTTGGAGAAAACCCTGGGGTTTCTTCTCCTCACTGGAGAGAGGCTAAACTATCATGGCCTACCTGAGAGTACAATATTAGGGGTTCTTGGTTAGGAGCTCTCAGGATTTCTGTTCAGAATAATTAAGTGTCCTGGGGATGACCTCCTGTCCTGCCCCTTCTCTCTTCCTTTTCTGTCAAACTATAGGAAAACCCAACTGTTGTCTTTTTAGAAAAGCAGTCTTGTTAAACAGATTTCATAGATCATAGAGTTGGAAGGAGCCTACAAGGCTATCGAGTCCAACCCCCTGCTCAATGCAGGAAACTAGAGGAGGGGTCTCCCATCTAAGTAATCATCATCATAACCAGGCTTGACCCTGCTTAGCTTTCCACACTCAGACAAGCTGAGCTAGCGTAAGCAATCACAGGTCTAACAAGCCTGCTTTTCAAAAGAAAGAAAGAAAGACAAGAATTGGGTTTGTCTTTATTGAAAAAAGTAAAAATTTCACATTCTGAAATTGAGGGGGTACTCCCACCACCAGAAGAGTAAAAGTCTTTGATGACTGACCTGGAAATGAAATGAGTGGGAGGATTAACCCATATCAGGATACATTTGGCACACTGAGGAGAAGAAACCTCCAAATTAAATGTTCCTATTTCTGAAACTGGAATCAATTCTACGATTCAGTACTTTTAAGTTTTAGAATCAGAGTTAGAAGGGACTAAAATCTACGATTCAGTACTTTTAAGTTTTAGAATCAGAGTCAGAAGGGACTAAAATCCCGAAATTGAGTGAGGAGCAGTATAAAACAAGTTCTGAAAATAAGGCCATGTAGATCACCCACTTGATACAAGGCAAGGCCATGAATCTACCTGCCATGGACTCCACCCCTCAGACCATGTTATACTAACCAGCCCACAGCGCGACACAAAGCAGAGAGCAGGTGCAGTGCGGAACATAGATGACTCTGCCAACCAAGCCACACACAGCAGCGGAAGACCAATCTGAGTAGGGGGAGATCCTTCCCGATTTCAAAATATGGCTGTCAACCAAAACTCAAGGCATCCCAAGCAAAATTTAAAAGGGAAACAATTTTACTACGCCCATCATCCTGTTCCCGGTTGTAGTAATGCCGCATAGCTTATCTATGCCGCCACAAAAGCAAGGAACTCATACCACATTTTCTGGAAACACAGAATATACACATTCCTGCTCTAAGCCCTCCTTACCTCTCCCACAGGGAGCACTATCAACACACGAGCTACTTACCTGTTCCATGGAAGGTGGCCCAGCAAACAGCGCTTTGTAGGCTGAGGCCGCCACTGACCAGGCCCCCTTCATCAGGCCTCCAGCAAGGCTGTTACCTTGGGTGTGTCTGCAGAGAAAGTTAAAGGGCATCAGGAGATAACAGAAATGAACTGGGCAGATTCCTCTTAACAGAGCACATGGGGCTTAGCTCATATTTCTTGTAACAGCGGGGGGGGGGGGGGGGAGTGACCATAGGCTGCTTAGACAAATCCTTCAGAAAAGAATTAGTACTAAAAGTGGGCTTCTCTCTCCCACACCTGTGCATTCTTTGCAAAATAAATTCTGCAAAATCCTGTGACTTTAACAACATATGAATATATGGAAGTGCCTCACAGCGAGTCTGACTGTTGGTCCATCTAGTCCAGTATGATCTACTTCAACGGGTAGCAGCTCTCCAACTCTGCTACTGGAGTTGCCAGAGACTGAAACTGGGACTTTCTGCGTACAAAGAACGTGCTCCACTACTGAGCTATGGGTCCTCTTGAAATAAGTTGTGGCAATTAAATACATTTGTATGCATTGCCTTCTTTTTCCAATATAATTTATTCTGCTCGCCACGGGGAGGGGAGGACTTTTGCAGGGCATGGAACCCATGTACTCAGTTACTGTACATTCTTTTGTCTCAGTGTATGGACTGAAGGTATATGCATGGAACATACACAGAACCCAGACTAATTTAATTTGTACAATTGTAAGATTAAGTGGACATTTCTGGAAAAGAATGGGAGTGGGAGAAGACCTCAAATCACTGTACAGGCAGTCCCCGGGTTACGAACAAGATCCGTTCATAACTCTGTCTTTAAGTCAAATTTGTAAGTAAGTTGGAACAGGTACATACGGTTCCCCGGCTCTATGTCATTTATGTAGAGTATAGCGCAGGGATGGGGACTCGGGACTCCAGGACTCGACTCATGAGTCGGACTGAGTCCCCCCTCTGACTCGAGTCCCAATATTTTTAATGGGACTCGAGACTCAACTCTGGACTCGAGACCAAGGACTCGTGTTCCAAAATCGTGTTCCTCAAATGCAACATGGATAGGTTTTAGGAAGTACAGCAAGTTTATTTTTTAAAATCATTTCCCTAAAATGCAACCTTTCAGACATTTTGGGTTTGGCTGCCTCTGCCTGCCTGTTTGGGGTTCCCTGCCTCCTCTGCCTGCCTGGTCTCTTCTTGACCTGTTCAGCAGTTGAATTGTCCAAGACAAAGGCCTCTGCCTGCCTGCTTTGGGGTTCCCTGCCTCCTCTGCCTGCCTGGTTATTTTGGGTTTGTCTGCCTGGTCTGTTCTTGCCAAAATCAGTTGCAGAGTCTTGAAATAAAAAGGCACACTTTTGCCTAGAATTTATTTAAGCCACACATCTGAAATAGCCTTATTTTGTTGGGGAAAACCCCCATTGATTTTAATAGGGACTTGTGGAGTCAGCTTTGGGAGTGACTCGTGACTATAGCGTAGTATACATTAAAAATGGCATTTACGCAAATTGCGGCTGTTTTTACGTATACTACTGTGGAGAGAAAGCCTGACCGCCCATCACTCCCTGAATGCTGACATATCTTGGTTCCTTCCTGCTTCCCCATTTCTCTTTGCTCTGCATAAGCCCCCACCCTGCATAATCCTCGTCCTGGGCAAGGGAGACACAGCCATAACCGGCACATCTACACTTCTCACAAAGGGCACATTTACAATTCACCCCAAAGAGGTGCAAAACATTAGGAACACCCCTCCGGTACCACCCCTCCGTGGGGCGGGATCCACCTGACAAATCACCTGGGATGGGGAGGGGTCTGGAGAAAGGGGTCTGGGCAAACAGCTGGGCATCAAGTTGTTGGAAGCTGGTGCACGCTCTGCACGGATCAAGCCCCTGACTTCAGCCAGCAAGCAGCCCTCCAGCCCTGGGCGCGACGCCGGTGATCGCCCGCAGGAGAGACCAAGACTAGTGAGTTAGGTTCTCTGGTGTTCTGTTACTCTGTGTCTAGCAAGCCTGTTACACAGCCTGCCCTAGTAAGCGTTGGGCATTGCCTGCATTACACTCAATTGATTCCTATTGTGACTCATCTGTCTATACTGTGAAATTCCTGTAGCTTATTAGTTCCGCTCTATTAAAGCTGTTGTAAACAAACATAGATTGCTGTTTGGTCTATTTCCTGTGTCAATCCAGGTCGCGGCTGACTTAGATTTGGCAAGAGCCGCAAGGGAAGGGTTCCCTCCATGCCGGTTAACCCTTTCCGTCCCGAATTCACGCAAAGGACCTGCGGAGGTCCTTCACAACTACACTATACTCTACGTAAACAATGTAGAGCAGGGGAACCAGGAAGTCCGGCGAGCGCCTCAGCTGGCGCTCATCGGAGGCTCGGCAGTACATTTGTAAGTACGAGTTGTCCGTAAGTTGGACGTTCGTAATCTGGGGACTGCCTGTATAGGAAACTGATACTGTCAGTGAGAAATAGGATACCGTTTGACAACTGAAACCCCAGTCTGACCCAGTTTTTATTACCTAGAGAATTCTGGACATGTTGGCATGTTATTTACATTTCCTACAGGTGGAAGTCCAGGAACATCTCCTCCTTGGACATCTAGAAAAAGAAAGAGGAGCATGAGCAGGAACAGAAAGAAAAGAGCTAAGTGTATTTATTTAACATTATTTTTAGCCACCAGTACAAGATAAAAAACATACGAAGTAAATGCAATAAAAATCAATAAATAGTCAATATAAAAGTAAATAAAAATAGAAGTTACCAATAAAACCAGCAGCCCAAGACATTATAGGAAGGTCAGTGAAAACAGATGGGCCTTCAGAGCTTTCCTGAAGATCAGCAAAGAAGGTGCCTGATGAACCCCTGATGAAAGCTGATTCTAGAGGTTGTGTTCACTGGAAAGATTTCATGGGGAATAGCATTTTCCTTATTGAATCTATAAAATTCACTAGTCTTATTTAAGGATAGCAACACTGTATGTGTATGTGCATGCAGTTGGTGTGTGTTAATTTGCCATTACCTGGCTTGAGCTTCTGGGAAAAGGCAGGCTATAAAATGAATGACTTACCTCATCTTTCGCCCCATAAGACGCACCGGACCATAAGACGCACTTACCGTATGGTACCAAATTTTTTTTTTTTTTTAAATCAGCTGTTCCGTGGGGAATCAGCTGAGAGGCGGGGATTCCCTGCCCTGCCCAGGAGTCCTCCGCTCTTCCGGACCAGCAGAGGAAAGTTAAAAAAAATAAAATATTAATAATAATAATAATATTTTTTTTTTTAAAAAAAAAATATCAGCTGTTCCACGGGGAATCAGCTGAGAGGTGGGGGCTTCCCCCACCCTGCCCAGGAGTCCTCCGCTCTTCTGGACCAGCAGAGGAAAGTAAAATAAAAAAATAAAAATTAATAATAATAATAATAATAATTTTATTTTTTTTAAATCAGCTGTTCCACGGGGAATCAGCTGAGAGGCGGGGGCTTCCCCTGCCCTGCCCAGGAATCCTCCGCTCTTCCAGACCAGCAGAGGAAAGTAAAATAAAAAATAAAAAAATAAAAAACAAAAATAATAATAATAATTTTATTTTTTTTAAAATCAGCTGTTCCACGGGGAATCAGCTGAGAGGCAGGGGCTTCCCCCACCCTGCCCAGGAGTCCTCCGCTCTTCCGGACCAGCAGAGGAAAGTAAAAAAATAAATAAAAATAATAATAATAATAATAATAATAATTTTATTTTTTTTAAATCAGCTGTTCCACGGGGAATCAGCTGAGAGGCGGGGGCTTCCCCCGCCCTGCCCAGGAGTCCTCCGCTCTTCCGGACCAGCAGAGGAAAGTAAAAAAAATTTTTTTTTTACTGTATTCACTCCATAGGACGCACAGACATTTCCACCTAGTTTGGGGGGGGGGGGAGTGCGTCTTATGGAGCGAAAAATACGGTAGCTGATTAGCAATTACTCCTAACTCATCACCCATAACATAGTCATACAATACCTTCTCTCATTTGTTCAGGAACCAAAGCAGCTTCTTCTCTACTGGGAGAATGAGTTTCTTGGGAACTGTTATTTTGGGAAAGGACCAGAAATCTGTTATAAACAAATGAAAACAGATGTTTGTGAAGATATGAGAACTACAGAAGAATTAAAAAAAACCATAATCGGCAGGTTCGCACGATCGGGGAAGGAAAATAAGCCACTGTAGCTTATTTTCCTCCTCTGTGCATGCTGGTTGTGTGCCGCCAAATACCATAATTATCCTTGCCAGGCACAGTTTGTTGTGTCGTCTGAACCCGGCAAGGGCGGTTTACAAACCACCCTGTGACCCTAGAACAAACTGTGGGTTTCGGGGTGGTTTTAATTCCACCCACACCCTTGCCAGATTCAGACAACATGACAAACTGCACCTGGCAAGGGTAACTATGGGAATTGGGCAGGAAAATAAGCTACAGTGGTTTATTTGCCTTTGCCAATCGTGCGAACCTGGTCAATGTCTGTTCCTCCATCAGCACAAATTTCAGAGAACTAGAAAGACACTCACTAAATCTGAAGATATAAGTCTACACTAAGCATTCAAGCCAGTTCCCTTGTAAAAATGTCCCAATTGGCTTTTGCCCATTTTGGCTGTGTGCTGCTTGGCCTGGGCGCAAACTCGGCAGTTCCTTTCCTCTGGAGACTGCTTGTGACTACAGAAGGCAACGGAATCTTGACAGAGTTCTGCTTTGCTCTTGGTCCACTTAGTACCTTGTCAGCTGTGGTTCCACAATTAGAGGGGTCAGTGGCACCTCATCCAGGATCTGTGAGGTGGTCAGGATATCACTTAGGCTAGCTGCTGGGGGATGGCTCTCTTCTTTAGGACTTGTAGGGGCCTCCACCACTTTCTCCAAAATTGGCTGAGAAAGAGCAGAACTGTACATAGACTCGCCCAGAGGACGGCTGGTGTCAAAGCACTCTGGGAGAAGGATGATGTAATCTTCAGAGGAGGTAGAGGATGCCTGGCTGCAAACTTCATCCTTAGTGTCATCCTCAGCTTCCCCATTCCTCAATTCCTCACCATCTTGCACCAGAAGGCTCTCTAATAGAACACAAGAGAACACAGATTCACTACAAAGATTATTGCAGTCCCTTTAACTGGGCCTGTATCAGTCTAACTTTCATAGGTTTGTCCAACCCATAGCCATCATAAGGTAGGATCTGTCCCCCACCAGCCCACTTATTATAGGGTTGGAAAGGAGCAAAATATCACATTTAATCTTCTGTCACCTACACCTCACCTCCCAAAATCAACCTACACAACCCGAGGCAGCATGCCATAAACAGAAACATTAAACTGGAAGATGTCTTAATCTCTGCTCCTAAGGTAGGTTTCACTATTCCAACGATCATGCTCTCTGGACCTGTTCCAATTTGACTTCATCCTTATAGAGCATATAAGGGAATCTATCCTCATCTTTCCTAGGGGGCAGACAGGCTCTGCTACCTTCAGTTCCGTACTCTTTTCAGAGAGGTAAACTCTAGCTATTTCCCTTACCAAACTCAGGTTCTTTGGTCATCTCCATGCCTTCATTCCTGGACTCTGGTTCCTGTGGTGTGGAAATAGGTCTAATAGGGTCCTTGTACTTTGGGCTGTAGTGGATGGTATCCTGTAGGGCTTGTAGAGAATCTTAACCAACAAAAACAAGAAGGAAAGGTCAAAATGCCAGGGGCTTCTTCTATACACACTATATTTTTTAACAAGACATCAATTCAAAAGACTCACTCTGCCAAGAATTCTTCCTCTGTGGGGGCCTATGGTCAGGGGCAGCGTCCAAGGTAAGAGAGCGAATGACTGTTTCGCACACAAACTGGGTCCCACTAATGTCTTCCTCTCCTTCTTCTTGGTTTGCTGGATTTTCAACCTTCCCTTTCCCCACTTGAGCATCTGTGGGATGAGATGTTCTCATCAGCATTTACCACAAGTTCAGAAGTCAGATAGACAAGGAACATAAGACACCTAGAAGCTGGAAGCTTGACCCTCACCCTTGGTGACCAACCCAGGGACTTGAAAGAATGTAATAGCTCAAGAGGAAACCTGGCAATTCAGGCAATATGATCATCAGAACAGTCCATCTTGTAAAATAACTGGTTGCACTGAACAAGAGCACAATTTGGCACTGGGTGTAGATGTCAGCATCTTAAAAATCTCAGCTTTTATAAAAAGGAGAAAAAGGAAACATCCAAATTTCTAGGCCTTATGAAACTGAAGAAATCAGCTTGAAAGGGTTTGAGCAATGGCCCGGTGAAAACTCAGAAATCCAAGGTGGACTGAGCAGGATCTTCTAGTTAACAAGGGATAAAACGTAACTTCTTATCCCTTCCCATAGCTAGCAGAATCAGAAGGCGGGATCCAGATTTATATGAACTTAGAGTAGATCCCATGCTTAAGTCATGACTATGGGATCATGACTAATCTAAGTCTCATTGATTTCAGTGGGTACACTCTAAGTATGACTAAATCTGAATCTAACCCATTATATGCAGAATTAGAGATGCCAACCAAATGATGACAATGAATACTGAAAAGAGGGCTTTTCTTAACACGAGCGGGGTTTTGCTTGTTGCTAGTTGCCCACAAACCTGGAGAATATGCCCCCGATTCCTCAGGAATGGACTCTCATTCCATTGCATGTCCAGGCAATAGCTGTGCTGATTTCTCATTAATTCTGTTCACCCACATTTATTCTTTATCTTTTATCCCAGATCTGTTAAACAGGATAGTTCTTGCCCCTTTCCTCAGTGCAAAGTGGATTGGTTAGTTGTATGCAAATAGATCTGAGAGGAGGGTGAGGACCGAAGTAATCACTGCTGATCTCACAAAGACACCACAGCCTCCCTAAAACAGGGGATACCGCTGCCATTTACCTAATCCAGGGTCCCCAACCTTTTTGGGTTGGTGGGCACATTTGGAATTGTGATAATCTGTCATGGGGCACTCTCACAAAATGGCTGCCATGGGGGACTTGCCAACTCTCAAAATGGTGGGCATGGCTAGTCAGAAAACACTTTTCAAGAAGGCAAACTGGCGAGACTAAAAGAACTTGGCCAAGAACCTAAGTACAAGGCAGAAGTGGGCTCTGAGCTCCAAAACACAAAACTACTCTTTTGAACCAAGTGTTTTCTGCACCAGCACCCATTTCACAGAAGGCACACTGATGAGGGTCAGAGACACATAACTTCACAAAGAAACTGAGTAAAAGGCAGAGATGAGGTCTGAGCCGCAAATGCCAAGTCACATATTTGCTCCCACAAAGCACAACAAATTACCCATTTCATAAACGTTCATGGCTTTTTATGTCTTTATTAATGCTGAGACCATGGGAAATAAACAGGTCAAGTTTGAATTCTTGATTCAATTTTTATTTATTTATTTATTTATTATATTTATACCCTGCCTTTTTTCCTGCAAGGAACCCAAGGCGGCTTACATAATCCTCCTCCTCCATTTTATCCTCACAACAACCCTGTGAGGTAGGTTAGGCTGAGAGTCCGTGACTGGCCCAAAGTCACCCAGTGAGCTTCATGGCTGAGCGGGGACTAGAACCCGGATCTCCTGAGTCCCAGTCCAGCACTCTCACCACTATGCCACACTGGCTCTCAAGAAAGCAAATATAATTTAATAGATATAACTGAGACTTGGTGGGGATGATTCCCACAAATGGAACATAACATAGTGGGGAGGAATTGCATTTTGTTAGAAATGTACACACCAGCTCAGAAATCCAAGAGAATGAACATGGTGGCCCTGTTGAAAGCATCTGGGTTAAAATGGAGGAAAGAATAAAAACAATACTGTGGTTGGAGTTTACCACCAACCAAGGAAAAGATGTGGATGATGCTTTCCAAAAGCAAATCGTAGATATGTCAAGGAAGCATGAAGTAGTAGTAGTAGGACTTTAATTTCTTCTTCATTGGGTGGAGGAAGGAATGAGGGGATCAGCCATCCTTGACCTGATTCTGACGAATGGGGAAGAGTTAGTTGATCAGGTGAAACTAGCAGGAACTTTGGGGGAAAGTAACCATGTAATGCTCAATTTCTTGATTTTATGGAAAACTAAAGCTGCGTGTAGTCAAACATGTACCCTGGACTTCAGAATGCTGATTTTAATAGACTCAGGAGAATGCTAAGTAGGATTCCATGCAGGACCAGTGCAGGGCAGTTTGGCGCCCCAGGCTGGCTTATATTTAGCGCCCCCCCCCTCGTTCGCAACCTGGGCGAGACCAGCTACTCAGTGAAGATGGCAAAATGCTGACAGGTAACAAACGAAAGGTGGAACTGCTCAACTCCTATTTTGGCTCAGTCCTCTCCCAAAAGCAGATCTGTGTCCCATCTGGCATATGTGACAAACAGGTGTAGGAGTGCAGCTTGAGCTTAACGGAGAGATGGTCAGGGAATATCAAAGCATCTTAAATGAATTCAAGTCCACGAGTCCATGCATCCTCAGGTGTTGAAGGAGCTAGTGGTGGACTCTCGGAACCTGTCTCTATTATCTTTGAGAAATCCTAGAGAAATGGTGAAGTACTGGAGGAGGGCAAATCCTGCCCCTATCTTCAAAAAGGTCAAAAAGGAAGATCCAGGGAATTATAGACCAGTCAATTTGACATCAATACCTGGGAAGATTCTAGAGCAGATTATACAGCACTTGATTTGTAGGCACCCTGACACTAACGTAGTGCTTTGTCAAGAACAAATCCTTATTTCATTTTTCAATCGGTTTACTTCCTTAGTAGATTGCAGAATTGCTGTGGATACAATATATTTTGACTTCAGCAAGGCATCTGATATTCTGTTTGCAAGCTAGTCAAGTGTGGGCTGGATGGTGCTACTACTAGGTGGATCCACTCAAAGAGTGCTCATCAATGGCATCTTATAAAACTGGAAGGAGGTATCGAGTGTGGTGATGTAGGCCTCGATCCTGGGCCCTGTACTCTTCAACATTTTTTATTAATGACTTGGAGGAAGAGGTGGGGGGAATGTTTATCAAATTTGCAGATGACACAAAATTGGGTGGGATAGCTAATACCTTAGAAGACAAACAAAATTCAAAATTATCTTGATAGGCAGAACTGGGCAGAAAATAACACAATGAACTTTAACAGAGACAAGTACAAAGTTCTTCATTTAGGAAAAATAAATCAAATGCAGATATAAGATGGGGAATACCTAAATAATACGTGTGAAAAGGATCTTGAAGTTGTAATCAATCACAAGCTGAATACAAGTCAGCAATGTGATGTGGCTGCAAAAAAGGCAAATGCAATTTTAGGTTTCTTTGATAGAAGTATAGTTTCTAAATCATGGAAGTAACAGTGGCGGCTCATGGACAATCTTACTGGTGGGGTGGACAGTAGGTCAGCAGAGGCAAGGGCGGGTCGAGGAGTCAACCATACCTAGTTTGTGACACAGTGTTCTCTTGCAAACTCTAGGATTGCACCCATAAGTTTTTCCTCATCTCTTCCTATTCCTCTTTCCTTGTGTGTCGTGTGTTTTTAGATTGTAAGCCTGCGGGCAGGGACTGCCTCCTTTTATTGATTATTTGTAAGCTGCTCCAGGAGCCTTTTTGGCTGAAGAATGGGATAAAAAATACGAAATAAATAAATAAATAGTTTTAAATAAATATTTTTAAAATAAAGAAGATGTAACAGTCTACATGCCCAGCCGGCTGTTCCCAGACTATATTAAAAAAAGAAAAATGGGTGAAAGGATGCTACAGCAACCAGCAGCAACCTCGATGGGCCCCAGCATGCCCATTTCAGCATGTACTTAAGTATTCTATTGAGAATGATGAAATTAAAAGTGTGTTACTTTAGCTTAATCATGCCACATTCCTCCACCCCTCACTTGGTGGGCGATCTCACTTGGTCCTATTAGCCTTCTGTGGCTTAAGGCATCTTTGGCAAATTCTATACATGTCTACACAGAAGCATATTTCCAGGCAAGTGAGAATATGCTTGAAGCCTCAATTGTAATAGCCTGTCCCACCCACCCCCCCAGAAAAGAAAGAAAGAGAGAGAAAAAAAGAGGAAGGATTGATAATTACAATGGAATTATCTCCTGGTAAGAGTTCATGGGATTGCAGCCTAAATTAAAAATAGTAAACTGTTTATATGTAAACACAACATGATGCATAAATATATCTAGCCACTCCACCGGCCCCATTTTGTCTTCACAGACTGCTTTACACACCAGCCGGAAAGGTTAAAAAGAGAATACACACACTCACCTCACGATACAGTTCAAAGATAAATACAGGCAGTCCCCAGGTTGCGAACAAGTTCCGTTTTTAAGAATGCCTTTAAGTCATATTTGTATGTTTGTCGGAACAGTACAGCGTAGTATACGGCATTTATGCAAATTGCGTAAATTATGTATACTACGCTATACTCTACTTAAACGATGTAGAGCCAGGGAACCTGGAAGTCTGTTCATAAGTACGAGTTGTCAGTAAGTCAGACATTCTTAACTTGGCGACTGCCTGTGCTGTACCACATCCATCCGGCCAGTCGTCCTCCCCCAAATTCTGTTTCTATATACCAGTAGGAAAAGATCAATACAGCATACATACACTCACCATAGAACACAGTTCACCCAATTACATACCACATCAAACATACCAGTTAAAAACATTAATTTACATTATTTTTAAAAGCAGGAAAAAAATGTGCATTACAAGCCTGAAACTATGACTAATTTAACTTCCAACCAGTACAGATTGTAAGGCTGCAATCCTGTGCACACTTACTTGGGAGTAAGTCCCATTGAACTCAATGGAGCTTACATCTGAGTAGACACATATCGTACTGCACTGTAAAATAGCAGCAAAAGAAAAAGAATGAAAGTAAATGACTTATAAATACTACTTTGGGGGATGCTTGAATCTGAGGTGAGCTGAGGTGGTGTCTGTGCCTGGCCACTGTCCAGCAAGCACAACACACACAGTCTCACACAAACAATATTTTATAGAAGATTATGATTGTGATCTTGTTGCTAGTGACTTGCTCTCCTCTCTGCTATTTAAGACAGAATAGACCTGTACAAACACCTGACATACATGCCCCATCAAGCCATTAAAAATAACCTTAGATATTCTTAAATGCCTCGGTGCAGAGGGCTGTCTTAACCTGGCACCAAAAAGATAATAGAGGTGGCACCAGGCAGGCCCCAGGGGAAAGCTTGTTCCACAGTTGGGGGGCTACCTTGTTGCTGCCCTCCGAGCCTCACGTGGAGGTGGCAGTCGGAGGAAGGCCCCAGATGTTGAGTGTAGTGTCTGGGTAGATTGCGGTTGGGAGAGGTGTTCCATCAAGTATTGCGGTCCCAAGCTGTGTAAGGCTTTACAAGTTAAAAACAGCACCCTGAATCAGGCTTGGAAGCGTATAGGCAGCCAATGCAAGCAGGCCAGAATTAGTGACAAAGATGGCTCAAGGAGGACCCCCAAACTACAGACCTCCTCCTTCAAGGGGAGTGCAACCCCATCCAGAACAAGTTGAACTCCCTCCATCTGGTCAGAGGAACCACCCACTAACTGCATCTCAGTCTTGTTTGGATTGAGCTTCAGTTTGTCAGCCCTCATCCATCCAGTCCATTGTCACAGCCAGGCACCGATTTAGCACATCCACAGCCTCACCTGATGGGGATGAAAAGGGAATATAGAGCTGCGTGTCATCAGCATACTGATGACAATGCACTCCAAAACTCCAGATGACCCCACTCAGCAGTTTCATGTAGATGTTGAATAGCATGGGGGACAAAAGCAACCCCTGGGGAACTCCATGCTGGCGAGTCCATGGGGCCAAACAATATTCCCCAAGCACCACCTTCTGGAGCCGGCCATCCAAGTAGGAGTGGAACAACTGCAATGCAGTAGCCCCCACTCCCAGCTCAGATAGGCACCCCAGAAGGATACCATGTTTGATGGTATCAAAAGCAGCTGAGAGATGGACAGGTTGCTTACCTGTAACTGTAGTTCTTCGAGTGGTCATCTGTGCATTCACACACATATGGGTTCTCTGCGCCTGCGCTGAGATCGATCGGAAACTTCCTTAGTTGAGATGAGCCGGGCGGGAGCCCCTCCCCCTCGCGCGTGCTCCTTAGCGTGGCTCCCGCCCGTCTCCTCAGTTCCCTGAGACCGCCTATTGCGACCCTCGGGACCAAGGATGATTCAGAACCTCAATATATTTCTACAATACCAAATACCTTCCTTCGAGCCCGATGGGAATCGAGATCGAAAAACAATAGTAAAATTGGCCCATCCCATTTCCACTTGGGTATCCATCGAACTCGATGCAGACACCGAGAGGGGAAGGAGGGCGGGTTGTGTGGATGCACAGATGACCACTCGAAGAACTACAGTTAAAGGTAAGCAGCCTGTCCTTCTTCTTCGTGGTCTCTGTGCTTCACACACATATGGGTAGATTAGCAAGCTGACTTACTGGAGGTGGGTCGGTGTCGGTAGTCAGATGGTGACCGATGATAGAACCGCTCTCCTGAATGCGTTCTGCGCTCTGGCTCGAACGTCGAGGCGGTAGTGCCGGATGAAGGTGGAGGGTGAAGACCAAGTCGCCGCCCTGCACAAGTCTGTCAAAGAGACCACTCTGCCGAATGCCGTCGAAGTCGACATGGCCCTAGCAGAATGTGCTTTTACTGAGTCCGGCAAAGCACGATCGGCAAGTTGATATGCCAGTTTGATAGTGTCCACTAGCCAGGACGACAGCCTTTGCTTTGACACTGGACAGCCCCTCTTCGGTGGGCCGTAGCAAACAAAAAGTTGTTGAGTATGCCTTATGGACTCTGTCCGCACCTTGTAGAAAGCTAGGGCTCTGCGGACATCGAGGCTGTGCAAAAGCCTCTCGACATCCGATGACGGTGATGGAAAGAAAGCCGGAAGTATAATGTCCTGTCCCAGATGGAATTCAGAAATGACTTTAGGAAGGAAAGATATGTCTGGCCACAAAACGACTTTATCCCTATGAAAGGTTATATATGGAGGATCAATTCGGAGCACGGCTATTTCGCCGACGCACCTCGCAGATGTAATCGCCACGAGAAAAAGGGTTTTCAACGACAGAAGGCGCAAGTCTGATTTCGCCATGGGCTTGAATGGCGCTTTTGTTAATGCCTTCAAGACCAGTCGGGTCTTCGGTTCCCGCCCCTGCACTGACCCGACGACTGATATTGCCTGGTCGGGTATGGGAACCGGGACCAACGCCGTGGCCTGAAGGATTGCGACGGTTGCTGCCGCACGAGCCCCATTTTCTTGGCCGTCGTCAAAGCCTTCTGTGCCGAGTCGAGGGAGTCATCTGTGGCGGCGTTGAATAACCCCTCGCCATCGAAAGGGAGGTCCTCGATCTTCGCCCTATCGTCGGGAGTCAGGGCGGTAGAGCGAAGCCAGGCGTGCCTTCTCAGGGCCACGGACCCGATCATCGACCTGGCGTGACTGTCGACTTGGTGCCGCGCCGTATTCATTTGCAGGGCACCGATGCTAGTCGCCTCCTTAATGTATTGCGCCGCCAGGTCTCTCTTGTCATCCGGCAGATAATCACAGAGGTCTCCCAGCTTCTTTGTGATATACATTTGATATCTAGCTAACAACGCCTCGTAGTTAGATATCTTAAGTCCGAGGGAAGACGATGAATAGATCCTACGGCCGTAGGAATCTAATGTCTTACCCTCCTTATCTGCCGGCGTGCTGCTTTCCCCCACGAGATTGCGCTGACTTGACTATGAGCGAGTACGGGGTCGGATGGGAAAACAGAAACTTTGCTCCCTCCTTCTGGATCTTGTACATCGACTCCAGGCGTCTGGCCGTCGGTTTAGTAGAGGCCGGAGTCTTCCAGGTTTCTTGCACCATCTCCAGCAGTGTCGGTAAGAATGGAAGGAGCAACTGGTTCGACTGCGTCGTCTTAAGGACAGCATAAATGTCATCCTTGGCCTTCCCTTTCGACGACTTCGCCTCAACTCCCAGAGCTGTCACCAGCCGGCTGACATGCTCAGCGAAACTCCCCATGTCCTCCGATGGGGAGACCGCGTCCTTGGACTCCACCTGCGCGTCCGGCGAAGTGGAGTGGGAGGAGGAAGCTGCCGAGTCCGAATCAGACAGGTACGCCGATCCCAACGAGGAGTGGCCAACAACAGCAGTCGCAACCGGTAGATGCACGAGAGTCTGTGGTTGAGCCGTCGATGTCGAAGCAATAGGCTCTCCAACAACTTCGGCCGGGGCACGAGACACAGCCGCATCTCGGTGTGGTGAAGGAGAGTGCCTTCGGCCACGGTGCCTGTCCGGGGAAACGGAACACCGGTGGTAATAATGACATTCCGATCTCTCGCGCCTTGGTGAGCGTCTCGACCTTGAGTAGTAACTCCTAGAACTCGATCCCGAGTAGTAGGAGCGCGACCTCGACCTCTCATCTCGGTATCGGGAGAGTCGAGATCGAGGGCTCGAAGCCGTGGAGACCGAATCATGAGCCCAATAGTGCGGGGATCGTGACTGGCGACGGTATTCTCCTCGACGCTCCTCTGTGTGGGCAACCGACGGAGACAGTCGTGGTGGAAGACCCCTCGAGCCCGAACGGGGTCTATCCAGTGCCTTCTGCTCCTCTAGTTGGACTGGTGAAGCCACAAGCTCTCCCTCCGACAGGGAAGCAGCTGCGGTCATCGGCTCTTTCTCGGTTTCTCGGCCTTGAGGAGATGTCGTCGAAGCCGGAACAGACTGGTGGGCAATCGGTCCCGAAGCTCGATCCCGAGCACCAGTCAGAGCTCCTATCATTGCAACCGTACGCTTTGATACCACCACAGTGGTCGAAGTCGACGGGCCCGCTATCTCGCCAGTCTCAACCGCCATTTTCTCCTTAAGGCGCTTCGCCTTGTCCTTACGGGCCTTCTTGGCGAGTTTTTTAGCCGTTACGCCGGTTGATGGCTTCTTGGCCGACTGGGATCCCCCAGGTCGTTCCTCCGGAGCGGGGCCTTTTGCGGAGAGAGACTGCTCCCAAAGGAGGGCTCTCAACTTCATCTGCCGGGCCTTCCTGGCCTGTTTGGTAAAGGCCTGACAATTTTTACAGGCCTCCACAACGTGCTCCTGCCCGAGACATAGTAGGCAGAGCGTATGTTTGTCAGCAGGGGGACTTTTCGTCCCACACCGCTGACACTTTCTAAACGGTGCCTTAAGAGGCATAGTTAGAAGTAGTCAGAAAGATAGAATATAAAGATAATATAGTAACTAGGACAAGAATGGGGGAGAGAAGGTTTTAGGTAGGATTTTTTTTTGAGATATATATATATATATTTAAAATAAGAGTAAAGATCGAAAGAGAATGTAGAATAATAAGTTTTATGAGGGAAAAGTAGTCTTTTTAGAGAACAGAAAAGATAACAAACTCAGCTTTAGGATAGTCAGAACGGAGAGAAGAACCTAACGACTCGTCGCAAAGGTGGTCGAAGAGGAACTGAGGAGACGGGCGGGAGCCACGCTAAGGAGCACGCGCGAGGGGGAGGGGCTCCCGCCCGGCTCATCTCAGCTAAAGAAGTTTCCGATCGATCTCAGCGCAGGCGCAGAGAACCCATATGTGTGAGAAGCACAGAGACCACGAAGAACTAGAAGTATCAACAGCGTCACACTCCCCGGTCTCTCTCCTGACATAGATCATCATGCAGGGCGACCAAAGCTGTTTCCGTGCCAAAACCCGAGCTGAACCCCAACTGAAATGGATCCAGATAATCAGTCTTATCTAAGAGTGATTGGAGCTCAACCACCTGCTCAAGGTCCTTGCCCAGGAAAGGAACATTCGCCACCAGCCTAAAGTTGTTAAGATCTTCCGGGTTCCGAGAGGGTTTATTCAGGAGTGGCCTCACCGTCAATTCTTTCAGGTGGCATAGGACCACTCCCTCTCACAAAGAGGCATTGATCATCTCCCTGGCCCAGCCAGCTGTTCCCTCCCTGCTGGATTTTATAAGCCAAGAGGGGCAAGGATGCAACCGATCTGGCATATATCGGTTGCCAGATTGGTATATCTGGCAACCGATATATGCACGAACCTGTCCAAGCACCTTGTCAACATCCTCGAGCTGTACCAACTGAAATTCATCCAAAAAATTTTGACCAGGCTGTGCTCTGGGTACCTTGTCTGATTCAAGTGCGATAACAATGTGGATAGAAGGGATTTTGTCCTGGATGTGCCTAGCAAATATATTTCAGTGGGCCTCAGATGGGTCTAAGTTGTCCTTGGGGCCAGCATGGGCGGCAAAGAGAAGATTGGATAGAGGCAGTGAAATGTTGTTTCTTTGCTGCTCTCACTGCCCCTAAATATATCGGACTATAGGCACATACCAGGGCTCGATTGCATCCACTAGCTTTTCTCCAACTGCATTCAAGCTGTCTCCTGTTTTGTTTCATTGTTCTCAGCTCCGGGGTGCACCACAGAGCTGTATGAGCTCTACTACAGAGAGGGCGCTCAGCAATTGTGTCAACCACCTGGGTCATCTCTGTGTTCCAGAGATCGACCAGGGATTCGACAGCCATAACAGCCGGAAAACCCCAAAGAGCCCTCTGGAAACCATCCGGATCCATTAGTCTCCGGGAGCAGACCATCTTAATAGGTCCCCCACCCTTGCAGAGGGGAAAAGCCACCGTCAGTCTAAATCTCAGCAGGCAGTGATCTGACCAAGACAAAGGGACCGATTCAAAGTCCCCCACCTTCAGATCACTATCCCCATGCCCAGCTGAAAAAACCAGATCTAGAGTGTGCCCTGCTACATATGTTGGGCCGATGACATGCTGGGACAGTCCCATGGTCATCATGGCGTCCAAGAAATCCTGAGCTGCCCCAGATAAGGCGCCCTTGGCATGGACGTTAATGTCCCCAAGGACCAACAACTGGGGGGACCTCAACATCACAACCGAGACTATCTCAGCTCAGATAGGGAGTTTGTTGAGCAGCAGGTGGGCAGCACAGCAACAGAATCCTTAATCTGTCCTGCTGGCCCAACACAAGATGCAAACACTCCAGATCAGTAGTCAGTTGGACAGGGAGCCTGGAGAGACAGAATTTCTATAGACCATGGCAATCCCGCTCCCCGGCCCTCAGATCTACCTGATGCTGTACTGAGTACCCCAATGGGCACAACTGGGAGAGATTAACTCCTCCCTGTTTGCCCACCCAGGTCTCGGTTATATATGCCAGATCGGTTGCCTCATCCACTATTAGATCGTGGATGAGGGAGGTCTTATTCTGCATTGATCTGGCATTCAAAAGCAGCATCTGGAGACTCGAATGCAGGCTGATGGGGCAGCCACCAAACCTGCAGGTATGAGGAGGGCCGGAACACGGCACAGCCATTAACTGTCTGGGCTGCGTTCCCCTTACCTGGCTAGCCCGCCTCCAAATGCCACATCCCCCTCTACCCGTCACCACGCGGACAGGGTCCCCCATGGGTCCCCCGCTTGGCCTCATCTCTTCCCTCCCTGGAACACACACAGACCCTGTGAAGGGGAAAAGGCAAAAAAAAACGCCCCAGGACTGTGAGCAGCCCAGTGGAGCAGATGTTCGTGGGTAGCCCTTGCCCCTGCATCACCCCCGAAGCAGCTCCCCCCAAGGGGGCAGCCCCCTTCCGTGTCATCCCCTTTGGGGATGCCCCTGCCAGGGTGGCCCACCAGTGGCAGCCCGCCACCTCACAGCAGGCCAGTTTATATCTCCCAAGGGCCAGCACGTTGCCAAGGGCTCAGCCTCATTGGGGCTTCTCTGGCAGGTGTTGCCACTTTGCCTGGATGACTGGCCCGAGATGAGGTAAGTTGACTGGAAGGTGGTGGTGGCGACGGCAGCGGGGGATCAGCTGCCACTCTTGGACAGGGCTAGAGAACTATATAAACCTTAAACAGCCCCATGTGCTCAGGCAGAGCCGTCATTTGCTTGTCTTTCGTTCTGCGTCCAGTCAACACTGCCTTCTGGGGGGAGGAGGGGGGGACTAAGCCTGCGGAAGTTACTGCTGCTCCTCTTCCTCGCTGCTCACTCGAGAGGACAGGCAACAGGTAGCAACAGCAAGGAGGTGTAACAGCAGGACCACAAGACTCCAGGGACTGGCAGCGGGTCTCCTGCCAGAGTGTGGGCCTCAGCGGGTAGGCAATGATGCCAAGTCCTGAATGGAATGCTAGACATTCCATTCAGGACTTGTACCCATCACAACTTTCATGCAAACACATTCTGGGGTGGTGAGGATGCTTACCAACAGTAGCGTTGCAGGGGACTTGCTCCAGTTCTTGCACTATGTTAATGTCCAGCAATTCAAAGGAGAGTAAATCCTAATGGAAGGAAACCAAAGAATTCAAGGGCAAAGTAAAAGTGTACGAAATAAATAAATTTTCTGTCAACTCCCACCCCCAAGCTTGACTTGCGCCTGAAATGCCACCTGAGCTGTGAGAAGGTCGACGGATGGGATGTAGAACTCTCTAGCACTGAAGATGTTCTTCACCTTTGGTGGAGCAGCCCGGCTGGCTAAACCTCCCTGGACGGCACTATTAGCAGTTTGCAGAACATCTGCCCCGAGCTTTGAGGGCCTTTTCTGCAGGGAACAAGAATAATACTGACAGGAGTGCAGAGATAGCCCTTGAGACAACCAACTTCACCCAACTCTTTAACCAACTCCCCTACTTTGGCACAAGCACGTACTACTCCCCTTTATTTATACTGTGCCATCAATATATACAGCATTATCTTGTTCACTAGAGTTCCATTTTGTAGTTCTAGTTGTCCGTCAGAACTAGTGTAGTGAAAATATAGAAACACAGGATGTGGAGAGTCTAGAATTTCATTTTGTCTTCTGTTGGGCTGAGATTGATGGAGTAACAGGCTCTTTGTACCTTAGAGTGGATGCTATATGGCAGGCTGAATATAAAGTTTTCAGGATCCTGCAGAATCCTGTTCATTAAATAAATGCCATTTAAACTAGGCTAAGGGCCAGTGTGGCGTAGTGGTGAGAGTGTTGGACTGGGACTCGGGAGATCTGGGTTCTAGTCCCCGCTCGGCCATGAAACTCACTGGGTGACTTTGGGCCAGTCACTGACTCTCAGCCTAACTTACCTCACAGGGTTGTTGTGAGGATAAAATGGAGAGGAGGAGGAGGATTACGTAAGCCGCCTTGGGTTCCTTGCAGGAAAAAAGGCGGGGTATAAATACAATAAATAAATAAATGTGTTTGTTTTCTCTCAAGGAACAGGTGCAATTTCCACATCAGTTCAGTTGCATGCATGCCCTATTTAGGAAGATAGGAAATTGTCTTACATGGTAAGACCCATTGGCCCATCTAGCTTAGTATTGTATATACCAGCCTTCCCTAAGCTGGTGCCCTCCAGATGTGTTGGACTACACATCTGGTCTATACTGACTAGCAGCAGCCGGTTTCCAGGGTTTCAGACAAGTCTCTCCCTCTCTCTCAGTCCTAACTGAAGATGCCAGGGATTGAAGCTGGGACCTTCTGTATACAAAGCATGTACTCTGTCCACTGAGCTGGGGCCTTTCCCACTGACAGATATACGATTGAATGCTATTGGTGTAGTAAAATACACCATTCCAGTTGTCAAGATGAAAACATGCCATAAACTTTACTGTAGCTCCTGAGCCCACTGTAGGTGGACTCCTTGTCAACAAAGGAGCAAAGTAATTATATGTGACAGCTTATTGATTAATGGGAAGATTATCTTCATCCAAGAGGTTTAAAAAAAAAAAAAAGTCAAGGAAGAGGGAGGGAGACTGAGATGAGATAATCCAACAGACATGCACACGTTTGAGACAGCGACTGGCGGGGTGTCACCTGCCGATTATCCATCACCTGTAAGACCCGATAGCTGCAGAGCAAACTGCTTCATGATCATGGAACATTCACAGACATTCTGACTACTGAGGAAGGAAGCAAGGAAGGAAGGAAGGACAGAGGTATCCAGGACAGAGTAATAACCAATAATGCAGTTTTCCGTTAGAGAAGTGAAGGCTGGTTTTCCTGGAAAAAGAAATCATGCTGGACTGTGTGCTCTGGGTAGGCTAAAGGCTGTGAAGTCAAGTGACATGGCAATTGAAGTGATAAGAATATTAAGGTTTGGTGACACAGTGGCAGTTAGGCCATACCATGCCACACACTATTGTTACTGCAAATCCAGGATAATTCTTTCATCAGTGACTTGCTCCCAAGAACTGAAAGTCTTAAAGGGGGTGGGGGGTGGGGTGGGGGACAGCCAGCTAAACGAGCTCAGGAACCTAAATAAACCTTGTAGTTGATGGGAGAAAAGAATACACAGCAGGCAAGGGAATGGGGCTTGAAGGAAGGATGGCTCAAAGAGGAGGCAGAGGCCTGAGGGAAAGAAATGTAAATAGGAGACAAAGTGGAGAAGAGGAGGAGGTATAGAGAAAGCAGGGCTGGAGAAGAAGAAAAAAACACCTTACGTAGGCTCAGAAACATGAGGTGCTCACCTCTTCCTTAGAAAGGGAACTGCCCTTCTGACAGAAACGGGACATCCATCTGCCATTCTCTGGGCAGCCACTGTTGGAGGAAGAGGGGTCTACCACAATGCTGCACCAGATTCGGGGCCCAAATTGCTCCCCTCTGTGTGATAGCCGCCAGTGAGATGTGTAGATTCCTTCCACTGAGGGGGCTACAAACTCCACAGAGACAACCCCCATTTGCCCAGGTAGCAGGGAGGGCACACTCACATCCTTCTTCTCCGAGGACACCAGAGTTAAATTTCCCCACATGAATTTTAACTGAGAAGTGAAAAACAAAAAACAAAAGGCTATTACTTCCTCCTAATTACAACCAAGGCCTCAGAGGGTACTCATACATTTTAGGTACTGGTCACCAGTGGGATGTTTTCTAGGGTATTTCCCACCAGTATAGTGTGCTAGATTGGAAGACCCAGGTTCAAACCCCCATCCAGGTCTATGCTTCATTGGCTGGGCCTCTAGAGAGAGACTATTGTGGAGAAAATAGCAGAATCCTATAACTAAGGATTTGGGCTGATTACCCACCCAACCCACAGCTCTTTGACCCAAAGTCCCTGGGGCTGTTAGAAGGACAGCTTTGGAGGCAAGGAACTAAGGGCCAGTGCACCAAGGGAAAAGAACAGTGTGGTGTAGTGGCTAGAGTGTTGGACTGGGACTCGGGAGATCTGGGTTCTAGTCCCCGCTCGGCCATGAAACTCACTGGGTGACTTTGGGCCAGTCACTGCCTCTCAGCCTAACCTACCTCACAGGGTTGTTGTGAGGATAAAATGGAGAGGAGGAGGAGGATTATGTAAGCTGCCTTGGGTTCCTTACAGGAAGAAAGGCGGGGTATAAATATAATAAATTAAATTAAATTTTAAATTAATTAAAGAGGCAGCTCGCTCTGTGTGTGTGTGTGTGTGTGTGTGTGTGTCTGTTGGGGTCCTTCCCCACCATACCTTGCACAAAAATGACCCATCAATTATTTGCTACTGTTCTCTGAAATGAATCCTTCAGCTTCCCATTGCTCAGCAGCAAGAGAGAGCAACTAAGGGGGAAACTTCTGCCTTCCAGCTTTAACAGTTTGGCCAAGGCTCCAGATCAGTTGTTGGTTGGCTGAGAATCAAAACCAAGCTCCCACCCAAATAAGCAGGTCACATTCTTGGAGCCCTCTCTTTGCAGGATATGGTAAAAAAAGAAATGGCACCAGAACTTAAGTTCTGAAACATAGAATCATAGAAAAGTAGAGTTGGAAGGGGCCCACCAGGCCATCGAGTCCAACTCCCCCCAGCTCAATGCAGGAATCCAGGTCAAAGCATCCCTGACAGATGGCTGTCCAGCTGAACCTTGAATGCCTCCAGAGTGGGAGAGCCCACCACCTCCCTAGGTAGTTGGTTCCATTGTCTTATTGCTCTGACAGTCAGGAATTTTTTCCTGATGTTTAGGTAGAATCTGGTTCCTGTAACTTGAGCCCATTATTCCGTGTCCTGCAAACTGGGATGATCAAGAAGAGATCCTGGCCCTCCTCTGTGTGACAACCCTTCAAGTACTGGAAGAGTGCGATCATATCTCCCCTCAGTCTCCTCTTCTGAAGGCTAAACATGCCCAGTTCTTTCAGTCTCTCCTCATAGGGCCTTGTTTCCAGTCCCTTTATCATCCTTGTTGCCCTCCTCTGAACCCTCTCCAGTATGTCTACATCCTTCTTAAAGTGTGGTGCCCAGAACTGGACGCAGTACTCAAGATGAGGCCTAACCAGTGAATTATCACTTCACGCGATTTGGAAGCTATACTTCTGTTAATGCAGCCCAAAATAGGATTTGCCTTCTTTGCAGCTACATCGCATTGCTGGCTCATATTCAGTTTGTGATCTAACACAATTCCTAGATCCTTCTCACTTGTAGTATTGCTGAGCCAAGTGTCCCCCATTCTGTAACTCTGCATGGAAGGAAAAAGTATTGTTGCACTTGTGCAGATTGCCTTTCCATCACCACTGAGTTCCCAGAACAAGCACTTACGTTATCTGGGCTAAAGGGGGTGGGGATGGGGGGTGCAAAGAGGGCATGACTTTCAGGCAGCTCTGATCTCTAGCACAAATTACAAATTAAGCACTGGAAAGCACCTTCGTTTCAGCGCTCCACTCCAAGTTGCCAGTGTTCCTCATGTGCCAGTGTTTGATGAAGGTCGTTCTTGGCTGGAGGCGAGTTCCATCTGGTAGATTCTCATCCATAAAGGCAGCACTCAGTGTGGGAACAATGACTGGGCAGCCCTGCAGGGGACTGCAAAGTAGAGGGGGCAGTCTGATGTTACTCAACTCAAGCTCAATGTAAGACAGTTCATCCCCTTCCCTTATGTGAGACAGATCCAAAGAAGCCTGAATTTTAGAGCAGCTCTACACCACAAACCATCAAAGCTCACCCAACCAAGGTACCCTGGATACTAGTGTCATAGGAAGGAACCAGGGATCTTGAAAAATAATCCTTGGCAGCCATTCAAAACTATCTTCCCCAGGGTTCGGTGGGAGGGAGTCAAAGAAGCTACAAATGCTGGGAGCGAGGGAGAAGATCATATGTGGCCCATACTTTGGCTAGGGCACAGCATCCCCCAAAGGTACTCAGAGTTCAGACCTGGGGATGCAACCTCCCCCATGTGGCACAGTCCTAGGATTGCTTACAGAACTGTACTGTGTTGTAGACTCTCAGATTTGGCAGCTGTCAAGCCAGCGTTGTCTAATGCATGGACAGAGTTCCACAGGTGGATTTTCCGGTGCAACTTCAGCTGCTTCTTGAGTTCCCGCACCTCAGCTTTACGTTGCTTTTTCTCTGCTCGCAGGCGCTGCTTCTCTGCCTTCAGGAAACGCTTGTCCATCTGTTTCTGGAGCCTGTACAGATTGAAAGAAGAGATCAAGCCTGCCTAAGGGAGACTCTGCATACCCAAAGCTGGATCTGGCCACTATTAGCAACCAAGTTTCATCTTCGAGTTCAGAAGGGTTGTGGTGTTGCAACCATTCATGTGCCTTCTGTCCCCTTGTTTACAAGGGGACCCCAAGAGTCTTAGAACTAGAAGGAACAGGTGGTGGGTGATGATGCCATCTCCTCCAGCTGGGCTTAGCATTACGTCCCTTGGGCAGCCCAACAGTGAGCTACAGATGGTAAATGGGGATGTGAACACTCTATATAGTGGACTGCTGGATGTGCAGCTGAGTCAGGCTCCTCAAGCTTCTGCCTTTCTTCTCCTAAACACAAATGTGATGGGAGTCCTGGCCAGTGAGGCAGAAGAGTTTGAAACTGGGGGGGAAGAACACACTGCACGGTGCCTAGACGCCAGTGAGACTGGAAGGACGGACACGGGTACACAAGAGAGGTTTGGAGATAGAAGGCCAAAGAACCCAGAGTCAGAGTAGGGGCTAATTTCATACTGACCCAGTTCTCATGTCATGATGAATAATAAATAAATAAATAAATAAACTATGCCATGGCTATGCCAGAGCAAGCAATCATGCTGCCTCCCGCAGGCTCATCACTTCTGCGGCTTTGTAAACAATGCATGAATGTCCTGTTCCTGGGTTGTTGTTGTGACGTGCAAACCCAGCACTCTGGATTGTTTAGGGTTCAACAACCCAGTTTTTTAACCCAACAATCACCCATGGTTTGTTGTTGAGTTAAAACTCAGGGTTGTCTAACCTAAACCACCCAGGGCGCTAGGTTTGCACGTCAACGGGACATTTCTGGGTTGTTTACAAAGCCAGGTGCAAAGCAGAAACGATGAGCGCATGAGAAGCAGGGCACTTGCTCACTCCCGCTGCACCCTGGCAATTCATTTCACTTATTTCATTTCTACATATACTGTATACTGCCCAATAGCCAAAGCTCTCTGGGTGACTCACAAAAACTGAACAGCCCATGAACTGCCCTTATGTGTGAACCAGGTCATTGATTTGAACTAGACATACCTCCTCTAATTGTCTTCATTTTGTGTTTATTCACTACCGCACAGACCACAAAAATACAGGTAGAGCCAAGCTGGCTCACACTGACCACTGAGGAAGTTTGGTTGCTTACCTGACATGTTCCAGCGTGGTGAGGCGAGGTGAAAACTGCCCAAGGTTATATGTCTCAGAGAGGCACAAAACAGGCCTCCGCAGCTTCAAAAGCACGTGGTTAGGATCATGGGCATACATCCCTGCTTCACACAATTCACAGATGCTATAGGATGAACACACACTGTGAGGAGAGGAGAGGAGAGGAGAGGAAAGGCTGTGGGTTACTGAATAGCCTTTTCATTTTTACCAGCTGATTGGTTACATTAATTTGTGTTAAGATGCAGTGACAGAACAAGGGATAGAGCAAAATAAAAGTGAAGTTGCTTGTCTGAGCACATAGGCTAAAAGGTTTCCCCTTCCCCAAAACTTATTTTTTACCCAAAGAATGTCTGTAGAAACCAATTCAAAATACAGAATGACCATGCTTTGAAAAACATCCTCCAATATAATTTTCAAGATAGACCAAAATATATTCACATATACAGAGGTAAAAAGCTAAATGCTCGAAAAACTTTTTTACTTACATAATTGTTGCCTGCCTGTGAGCAACTCCTACCCCCACCCAACAGTGACCTGGTTTGGATGACACAATAGCCCACCATGGGTTAATTAAGCCTTGGGGCACACACCACATACCATTATGAATATGCATGCCCCAGCCGGGGGCTGCTGTGGCTTGTTGTGTCATGCAAATCTGGGCAGCAGGGGTTATTTGAGGGTTAAACAAATGTTTGAGGGTTAAACAACCCTCACATAACCTACGGTCTGTTTTAGGGTTATGCAAGGACTGTTTAACCCTCAAATAATCCCCACCAGCCTGGTTCGCATGATACAACAAGCCACAGCAACCCGCAGCCGGGGCTTGCATATTCATAATGGCAGATAGCACATGTCACAGCTCCTCATGGGTAAATTAACCCACAATGGCCTGTCGTGTTGTGTGAAATGGCCCACTGGCTAAACTGTTAAGATGTCATGAAAAGTTCACAAATATTCTAACTGCTCAGAGTGAAGATGTCAGGAAGAGAATTCTGAGAGGAGTACAGCTTCTTTAAGGAAAGTGAAAGATAAGCTTGGATGGGAGGATAATAACTGAGAAACTGAGTGGGGAGAGGCAAACTGGGATGTTGAAGGAAAGGGGGCAAGAGCTGACAACTAGTTTCACCAGTAGACCATTTTGTGTGGGCATGTATGGTGGTGAACAGCAGATCTCTCCTCTTAGAAGGAGAGACGAAACCAGGTATCATTTTTGCCTCCTTTTATGGTCCCCCAAATAAGGAAACATCAGGAAGGAACAAACCAGAGAAGATCAGTGATAAAATAATTCCTCCTTTTGCTAGCATAGTTTAATTTGTCTGACTTCCTTCTGCCTTCTTGCTAAGGAAAGCAAATGGAAGACAGACAGGTCAGCACAACATGTAGCAGAAAAACAAAACAAAAGCCATCAGTGAGAAGAGGGGTCTGAAGGTCATTGGACTTTACCTTTCAGCCCACCTGGAGGTATTATTGCCCAGTTTGCCTTTGGCTCTTAAGATTCACCCCATGTTCTCAGGCTTAATTTTGCCCATAAGAACTAAAAACCCGATCATTTGCATACCAAACTACCCCCATGTAAACCCTGCTGGGAATTTCAGGATGCCAAATCTGACATCTTGGGCATAAAGGAACAAACAGAGTTGCACATACTTGCACTTTCACCCCGCTGCTCATGTCCTACCTGCACTGGTAGCGAATGCCCACGATGGGGGCCTGACAGTTACTGCAAGAGAGTAGCCAGTCGAAGGGGTTGCCTTGCTCCAAGGGGCTCGCAGGGGCATGGTGTGTAGGGCTGCTCAGGGAGCTGGGGAGCTGGCTGGAAAGGAGGAGCTTCTCACTCAACTTCTGCTCAAGCATTTCAACAGTCTCTTGAACCACTTGTTCCCGGAACTGGAAAGGGGGCGGGGGGAGAAAGAGGTGCACCCTGAGCAAGGTCTCTCAGCTTTTCTCCAGTTCGCACTTTGTTCCCCAATTCCAAAGTTGGTACATGCACTTACACACTAAAATTGACAGCCAATAAGTGGCTTATGACAACAAAAGAGGTAGTTTTGCACACACAACACATTGCTATATCCAGGACATAGAATCATAGAAAAGTAGAGTTGGAAGGGGCCTACAAGGCCATCGAGTCCAACCCCCTGCTCAATGCAGGAATCCAGGTCAAAGCATCCCTGACAGATGGCTGTCCAGCTGCACCTTGAATGCCTCCAGAGTGGGAGAGCCCACCACCTCCCTAGGTAGTTGGTTCCATTGTCTTATTGCTCTAACAGTCAGGAAATTTTTCCTGATGTTTAGGTGGAATCTAGGTTCCTGTAATTTGAGCCCAGTATTCCGTGTCCTGCAAACTGGGATGACCGAGAAGAGATCCTGGCCCTCCTCTGCATGACATCCCTTCAAGTACTGGAAGAGTGCGATCATATCTCCCCTCAATCTCCTCTTCTGAAGGCTAAACATGCCCAGTTCTTTCAGTCTCTCCTCATAGGGCCTTGTTTCTAGTCCCTTTATCATCCTTGTTGCCCTCCTCTGAACCCTCTCCAGTTTGTCTACGTCCTTCTGAAAGTGTGGTGCCCAGATAATGCCACATAATGATAATCACATTTATACGTTTCCAATTATCACATAGTAAAAATGAGAGGTGGATCCCACCTTCCCACAAAGTCTCCTCCATTTCTTGACTCCACTGCAGTCTTTAAGACTGACAAAGTGTCCTCCTAACAATACCATCCATGCATCGTTTGTGTTTATCTAGTTCGAAAGCTGGTGCAATTTGTATCAAATTTCAACTTGTGCACCAAGCTCCATCTACGCCTGAGGAAGCACAAATGGGTGAGAGATGTGTTGTTCTCATGGTCTGGTCACGCCACCTCCGATGCCCTTTCCAAAGTCTCTTGCACAAAAGTACTGAAAGGACAAATACAAACCTAGGAGAAGTACTCACCTTTTCCAAGTAGCTTGTGAACCACTCAGGAGGGACCTCACTGGGATGGTAGCCATTCTGGGGAGAATTTTTTTTTTTAAAGGAGCTGTACAACTTCGCACACAGCTTTGTTTCACTCATTCGTGTTCTACTTGAAAGACTAAAGCAAACATGCACTCTTCAATCTTGGCCACATTGTTTGTCCTACAAAAAAATGAGTGGACTTCCTGCTAGAAGCAGGAATTTCATTCTTCTAACAGAGCAGGAAAAAAGCATGCCTTTGTATTTGTGGAGATGGCTATGTGAAAATTTGTCTCATGTATTCAGTTACTAGTTTTGGGAAAGCCCAAAGCAAGCATCTCTGACTACTTCTCAGTGAGTGAGAAGATTGGCTGAATCTATAGAAAATGTAATATCTGTTTGCTAATGTAACAGGGTAACACAACATGCAGTGCTTTTGTTCTGGCATTAGTTCAACAGCATGAGGTCTTTTGGGAGTCATGTGGCAGATTGCTGCCTAGATAATTAAACTGTGCCTCAATGACTGGGTTCACATGGGGTGGGAATATGGGGTGGGTTAGGACTTTTTTAAAATACTGTTTTAATTGTGTGTGTCTGTTTTATTGTTGGAGTGTACATCGCCCAGGGTGGCCGGGTGACCAGCCAGATGGGCGATTCAAAAATGTAATAAATAAAATAAATAAAATACGATATGACAACCCATTGTGGGTTCTTACCCACGATGGGTTGTCGTGTCATGCAAACTACGGTCAATTCCCACAGGGTGGCTTGTCTGAGGGCAACAAGCCACCTTGACAACCCATGAGCTGTTGTAGGGGTTGCTGCACCCACGATGGGTTGGTGTGCCGTCTGAACCCAGGCGAACAACCCATTGTGGGTACTGGAAATTGGCTAGCAAGCGGCTTGGCAAGAGTGGGAGAAACCCCGTGCTGATCTTCCCGAGCTTACCTGAGCACCGGCCAGTGCCAGCTGCCCCACAAGTGCCCAAGTGGCTCGCTGCAGCTTCTCCCCGCCTTTTCCCCAGAGATCGCTAAGTCTAGCTTGACAGTCATATGTCCCAGTCAGAAACTACCCATTGCCCTGTCAAATCCCAAAAAAGGGGGTGGGATGCACTGTTCTGAGCAATAAAGTGCAAAATGTGCATCACCATGAGGACTGTCAGGGCAAAAAACAACAACACCAAAACGTTGATATCGCCATGAAGGGGGTGTAAGTCACCCTTTCTGTGCATTAAGATCACTCATGCCTTTGCTTTCCCTTGACAGCTTGCCTTTTGACAGCTGTCAAGAGAAAGCAAAGGGAAGAAAAGCCCTATTTGGAGCCTCTTTGGGTAAATGTCCAGGGTTGGTACCTGCCGCACTGACAGCAGGTACCCCCCCATCCTAAAACTGCTCAACCCAGGCTCCTGATTTTCACACTCGCGGAACTGCGCTCCTGTGCAGTTGCGCAAATGTGGCTTTTTTTTGTAATTAAATGAAAGTATTTGCACACACTCAGTGCACAATTAAAAAAAAATTTTTTTTTGCCAAACACTGACAGCCCCTCCAATGTGTCACTTGGGCACTTTAAAGGGTTGTTGGTGGCTGTCAAAACGGAGATTGCGAAAGCTGGCTGTCAAGCTGGTCTTTACGACACCCACCCACCCCCCAATGGTAAAGGGGGGAAAAATCGGCTTGCAATCGTGGCAGGCAGAGGGAAGACAAGTCGATCCCTGCCGTGGGGTCCCCTGGAATACTTGCAGGAGGACCAAGGTAGAAGGAGGCGGGGAACAACCCACGGTGTGCCCAACTGTCTGTTGGGTGCACCGTGGGTTGTTAACTGAACAACCAACCCACTGACTGTGGCTTATGGCCAGGGTGGGTTAGCGTGACATACAAATGCTCCCAATATTATCTACAATTTAAAGATTGAAATCACAATCACATCTATATATTGTTACGTTTGTGATATATTTTGTTACAGCCTATAGCGAAACAAACTAAACTGAACATTTTGATCATATGGTTTGAACCTGACCTTTTGCTGGAAGGTTTAGGATAGGATAGGGTCTAGGAATTCATAAAACACTAAAGGCCAACCAGCGGGTGGAGGAATGGGGTGTCAAGATAAACACAGAAGACAGGAAACTGTGTGGAATAAAACAGTGCACACATGGGGGAGGGGGAATTGTTAGTAAAAGACCAAGTATCCTGTAAAAAACAATCTTAAATACAAGTCCTGAAATGAGGAGCAGGGAATATAATCCAAATTAGTGACTGTTAAAATGAAATTTAGGGAAAATTCTCAAGCAAATTCGTCTAACTTGAATTTCTTTGCCCCTCCCTCCAAGACATTCCCACCCTGCTTCCCCAACATTTGCAATTCTGGATGTAGGGATCTTAGAAAAAATGGCTTGATGTATGGATTTTAGAAAAAATTAAGAAGTAAAAGTAGTAAATTTGGTGAGTTGATACTTAATATTATAGCCTTAAAATAACTCAATCAGACTTTAGGATTTGTAAATAGTACCTCTGCTTAACAGTAACAATTAGCAAAAATAGAATGAGAACAATGAGTGTTCTCCAACCTTGGGTCCTCAGATGTTTTTGGCCTATGCTGGCTGGGGCATGCTGGGAGTTGTAGGCCAAAAACATCTGGGGACCCAAGGTTGGAGTGCCAGCTTGGGATGTCTTAGAATTCTCATTAACACTTCTTATTTATAGAAGTACCTAGTATGCACTGACGATTGCACAAAAATAGGAAACACAAGTCCCTGAGATCTCCACCCAAGTTATCTCCCCTACAGATGTTGTTTCTGAATGGCCAGCTCTGTCCACTATGCTCATGCGTGCGGTCTCAGGAGGAGGTCTACATGAAATCCACACACAAATGAGCCACCACAGATCCTGAGACTTGAAATTGAAGATCCCAGTTGTTTAGAAGCAAGAGAATTCGAGACAATTCCCACATAGTTCCAATCCTACGTAAGTAGCAATCCCATTTATCTAATATTTCCAGTTATCTGAAACTTTCTGGATGCTCGGGTAATACCTGTCTATCGGAAGCATATGTTCTAGAACAGTCTCCCCCAACCTGGTACCCTCCACATAAAGTTCTTTTGGACTTCAACCCCCATCATCCCAAGCCAGCATGGCCAATAGTGAGGCATTTTAGGAGTTGTAGTTGAAAATATCTGGAGGGCACCAGGTTGGGGAAGGCCATGTTCTAGAAGCAAAGTGGTGTAAGCAGAAAGCATCTGGCAAACAGGAAAGCTCCAGGTGCCTGAAGGACATTTTTTGGTCCTACCTGCTGCCTCTCATTCTCTCTTGCAGTATCGTTGTCCTGTACCAAGGTCCGAGTGAGCATGGAATAGTGAGAAACGGGCTTCCTCCCATCCTTGGGAATGAGAAATTTCTCAGACTTCTCAGGGGCTTCCTGCGAAGGCACGCCTGGAGGAGCACTTAATTCATAAACATTCATCTGAAGCCGATTACCTTGTTTCACTGCAATCTAAAGAAAGAGCTTGCAATAAAGATACCTTTCCTTTATACATGAACACACACTCTTATGAGTCATGCACAAAGCTTTTTTACAAAGGTAAAGCCAGAAGTGCAAGTCACACTGAACCAGCCAATCTCATTCTTCAAAACACATACACAGCTGCTGGGGGTTAGAATGAAAGAAACACCAGAACTAGTATGCAGATGACACTGAGACTGAGCTCCCACTCTTTTCCATCAGATGCGGGTGAAGATGTGGACATTCTGAATCGAGAGGCTTGGGCACAGTAATGGACGGGATGAGTGCAAACAAACAGACTCAATCCAGACAAGATGGAGATACTGTTGGTGGGTAGTTCACTCAAGCTGAACTAATATTTAACATGTTCTGGAAGCGGTTGCACCCCCCCCCCCAAAGGATCAAGCTGGAAGTTTAGGGGTACTTTTGGATCCAAGCTGGTTATTAAAAGTTCAAGTAAAAAAAAAAAAAAGCCTAAACTGGACCCAGATGATAACAACTACAGGCCAGTAGCCAGCACTCCCTTCCTGGGCAAGGTGCTTGAGTGGGTGGTCGCCAGTCAACTCCAGGCACTCTTGAAATAATTTTCTAAATCCATTTCAGTCGGGCTTCAGGCCTGGTTTTCAAATGGAAACTGCCTTGTTCGCCCTGTTGGATGACCTCTGCTGGGAGAGGGACAGGGGGAGTGCAACCCTGTTGATTCCACTGGATCTCTCAGCGGCTTTCGATACCATCGACCATGGTATCCTTCTGGATAGGATGTCTGGCTTGGGAGTTGGAGGCACTGCACTTCAGTGGTTCCGTTCCTACTTGGATGGCCGATTCCAGAAGGTGGTGCTGGTATTAACTTACAAAGCCCTAAATGACTTGGCGCCAGGTTACCTGAAGGATCGTCTCCTCCCATATATGCTTGCCCGGAACCAAAGATCATCTTCAGCGGTCCTCCTCAGGGAGCTCCTGCCAAAGGATGTGAGGTGGGTGGCTACTAGAAGGAGGGCCTTTTCTGTTGTGGAACCCTGGTTGTGGAATAAACTTCCCAAAGAGGCTCGCCTGGCACCTACGTTGTGCTCTTTCTGGCGCCAGGTGTAGACTTTCTTATTTTCCCAGTAAGTCTTTTAGTCTGTTATTTTAAATATTTTACTGTATTTTAAATCTGTAAAGGACCGCTACTGCTAGGTTTGATTTCGGCTTTTACTCCTATTTTATACTGTAGTTTTACATTTTTATACTGTATTTTGTGGTTTTAATTGTTGTTTGGCTGTTGGGCAGTATGTAATAAATAAATAAATAAATAAAGTTGCCCCTGTAGTTTGAAGCACCTTTTGTCAGCTGGGGCTGATGCGCCAACTGTGACCATACTTGGATGGAGGTAGCGTAGCCAGTTACCCACGCTATGGTAATCTCCCGCTTAGACTATTGCGATGTGTGATATGTGGGGCTGCCCTAACCTTCTCACATATATATATATACCTACCTGAACCTTAAGATTCCCTTTGAAAGCCCTGTTCCATATGCCCCCACCGAGCAAAGTGAGGCGGGAGACTACTAAGGAGAGGCTGCTTGGTCGTAGTACCCGGATTATAGAACAGCCTCGCAGAGCAGCTCACCTGCTGCCTTTCTTTGTGCTTCTTTTGGTGCCAGGTGAAGACCCTTTTTATTCACCCAGGCCTTTTAAACAATCCTTGTGCTCCTGCTATTTTAGGCTGTCTTTATTAGAAGGAAGTTTTTATGCTGCATTTTTATTGTGTTTTTTAAATTTTGAATCCACCCAATAACCAATGTTCTCAGCTTTACAGGAAGAGATAGGACTAGAACTGTAAAGCTGACACAGAGCATGATAGGGAGCTAACATAAGAAAGTGGAGAAAGGTGGCATGACAACTGGAGCTTAGCAAACATGTTCTGAACCAACTGGATAGGAAAGATAAGGCAGGGGGGAAGTTATAGCAGTCCAGACAAGAGGTGACTAGTGCATGGACAAGCATCCAGAGGAGCATAGTGTTGACTCAATAGTACTTTCACATTACCCTGGAATGCATGTGTGTGTTAGCGTAGCCGGTTTTACCTACACTGAAGTACAATTAACAGCATGACTCAAGGACCATCCTCTTAAGTATACTTATTGTTACAGGAACAGCTTAACACAAGGAGAATACCTTGGTTTAGAAAGTGTGGACTTAGAATATGGTGGGAGCTTCCTTTCCCCCTTCATTACGGATTTCATAGACGGTAGCCTGTTGGTGTGACACTAGTCACTCTGACTAGAAGAATGTGTACATGCTTTTGATAGGGCAGGGGTAGGCAATCTACAATTCCCATCAGCCCCAGCCAGCATGGCCAATGCTCAGGGGTTACGGGAGTTGTAGTCTAAAACATCTAAAGAGCACCAGGTTGCCTACCCCTGTGATAGGGCATACCAACAGCAAACCAAACAGAAACTAGTATGTCACAAATTCCAACTTTGCCTCCCTCCCATTCAGAATTAAAATGTACATGAAATCAACGACGGTGCAACCTTTATAAATAAATGCTGATGTCGCCCCAAGAGCAACATCAACAAAAATTGACAACCCTGAGAAACATGGAAGAGATTTTCACAGGTTCTTCGCAACACCACACCAAGGAACCTCCAGAATTTTGGAGCTGTACTGTTGCAAAAATAGCCAGAAAAGCTGGCCACATTGGTTACCTTCAGAGCTTCTTCATATTCCTCTGAAAAGAGAGAGAGAAACAAACATACACTGTGAGCACTGCCAGATCCAGAACTGCACTGACAGTCATGTTAGCACATTTTACTATCTGCTAGGGCCAGATAAATTAACGCTATGCTCTGTAAATGTATGTATAGGCTACTAATTACAGTGCTCCTTCTCAAATCTGGCTGCCATCACCCAGAGTGGCCGGGTACCAGCTAGATGGACAATCTAGAAATACAATAAATAAATAAATAAATAAATAAATCTCCCTTCCCCCAAGGATTGTTCAAGCTTGTGAAGGGGAAATTCCTACATGCCTATACTCTTCTCCTGCATGGATTAGCTTGCTCTGTGCTGGATGTTATTATGAGTAATTATAATATTATTACCCATGTCATAAGTTTCAGCGGTTGGATATAAAGACGTTTCACTTTCAGACTTCTTAAAACAAAACAAACAGAAGTACATATACATCACTTTCCTACCCAGCAGGCATATTGATTTAAATCAGCAGTGGGCAGGGATTGGGGGGCACATTGGCCCCCTGGACCTGCACCCCTGTCCCACGCTGCCAAATTTCCTGCTGAAATTTGGTGGTGCAGCACTGAAATCCCCCCACCCCCAAATAATTTTGCTTGAAAACAAGATGTGTGCTGTTCGCACACCTTGTTTTGAAGCAAAATTACCGATCTTTTTGACCATCGCTGCTGCACCGCCAATTTTTGGCAACAAATTTGGTAGGGGGTACTTGGGGGCCACAAAAAAGGCTGTGGGGTGGAGGGCCACATGCAGCCTGCCTGTTGCCCACCCTTGATTTAAATGAACCAGCCAGATCCTTGGCTGAAGGTTGCTCATATAGTATTGTAAAAAGAAAAACAAGTTACTTACCTGTAACTGTGTTCTTCAAGTGGTCATCTGTGCATTCACACTTATGGGCTCTGCGTGTGCGATGAGACTGCTTCAGGAAGGTTCTACAGCTAAGGAATTCAGGCAGGAGGCGCTCCCCCTTGTGCGGCTCCCGCAAGTCCCCTCAGTTCCTTGAAACCACAGAACGTGATCACAGGGCCGAAGGAGACCAAAAAAGTGTTACCAACGTCAATGTCAGTCCCGACATGTACATCTACAATTAGTATGGAAGTACAGTGCCTGAATACTGCTGGGAGACCCATCAAAATTGACGGAGACACTGAAGCGGGGATAGCGGGCGGGTTGTGTGAATGTATAGATGACCACTCAAAGAACACAGTAACAGGTAAGCAACCTGTTTTTCTTCTTCGTGGTCTCTGTGCATCACACATATGGGCAGAGTAGCAAGCTGACTTACCAGGAGGCAGGTCGGTGTCAGGTCAGTGGATGGCAGAAGATAGGACCGCCCAGCCAAAGACGCTGTCCACATGATGTGCCCAGACATCGAGGCTGTACTGGCGCACGAAGGTCATTGGTGTGGCCCAGGTAGCTGCGTTGCAGAGATCTGTCAAGGAGACTCCGCGAGCAAATGCTAGAGACGTGGAGACCGCCCTGGTGGAGTGAGCAGAGATGGGACCAGGGAGCGGAGCCTTGGCGAATTCATAAGCGAGTTCGATCATCTGTATGATCCATTTCGCAAGGCGCTGGGAAGAGACTGGCCTGCCAAGGTTCAGTTCACCGTAGCAAAGAAAGAGTCTTGGTGAGTAGCAAATGATTTCGTACGAGCCTTATAAAAGGCGAGTGCCCTACGAACGTCGAAAGAATGTAGAGAGCGCTCCAAAGGAGAGGAGGGGGCCAGAAAAAATACCAGAAGAGTGATTGCTTGGTTGATGTGGAAGTTGGAGATGACTTTAGGCAGGAACGCTAGATCGGGGCGAAAGACAACCTTATCCCTATGGAAAGTCATATAAGGTGGATCCACCCGGAGGGCACACAGCTCACCCGCCCGTCTGGCCGATGCGATGGCCACTAGGAAAGCAGTCTTCCACGTGAGAAGGCGGAGGTCTGAGGTTGCCATGGGTTCAAAAGGCTGGGATTGGAGAGCCTTGAGAACGAGTGGTAGGCCCCAGCTGGGTACCAGGGCACGGACCGGTGGTAGAAGATTCCGGAGACCCCTTAGGAAGTGTTTAACGAGGGTGTGAGTGAACAGTGTGCCAGCCATTGGGCTCGAGTGATGGGCAGAAATGGCAGCGAGGTACACCTTGATAGAGGAGTACTTGAGCCCCCGAGACATTAAGGAGTGAAGAAAGTCCAAGATGAGTTCCACGGAGCAAGTGTTCGGATCTGCCTGGCGGGTGTGAGCAAAAGTGGAGAACTTTTCCCATTTTCTTTGGTAGGAGAGGCGCGTAGATGGTTTATGAGCTGTGGTGAGAACCTCTCGAACTCCAGCTGATAGGTCAGTGGGACATGTACTCAGTGGATGCGCCAAGCTGTGAGGCGAAGGACTGTTGGGTCCGGGTGGAGGATCCTCCCATGGTCCCTTGATAATAGTGCTGGATAGTGTAGAAGTGCCCAATACCCACCTCGAGAGAGGCGGAGGAGGTGGGAGAACCAGTGTTGTCTCGGCCACCAGGGGGCCAATGTGATGCAATAGGGGCACCCCTCTGGATCTTGGCAATTACCTTGGCCAGAAGCGGTATCGGGGGAAACAGGTAGAAAAGAGTGCCTTACCAGGTGAGAAGGAAGGCCTCTGTCATGGAGTGAGGATCCCGACCCGCTCGGCTGCAGAACCATTTGCATGCCGTGTTTTCTGCCATGGCAAGAGGTCCATGGTCGGGGTGCCCCATTCGTGGAACAGTCGAGTCAGAACCCGATGGTTGAGTTGCCACTCGTGGGATTTGACAGGGGCCCGGCTGAGGGCATCTGCCAAGCAATTCTCCTTGCTGGCGAAGTGGACTGCCACCATCGAGATCTTCTTGCTCAGGGTCCAATCGAAGAGGCGGAGGGTAAGGCTCGGCAGTCTGGCAGAATGCGTCCCTCCTTGTTCATTTAAGTAGGGAACGACGGTCACATTGTCGGTCACCACTTGGACTGTCTTGCCTGTGACAGAGTGCTCGAAGGCTTTCAGGGCATTCCATACTGCTCTGAGCTCGAGCATGTTGATATGGTCTCTTGGGCCCCTGGGTGACCAGAGGCCTTGCACAGTCTGTTCTCCGCAGTGTGCTCCCCAACTAATAAGGGAGGCATCGGTCGTCACCATTACTGAGGGAGTTGGTGGGCTGAAGGGGAGGCCCCTGATGAGATGGTCCCTGCGCATCCACCACTTGAGGGTAGCCTTGACCCCGGCTGGGATCAAGAGGTGAACTTGATTGGAGTCCTTCGAGTGATCAAATGCCCGGAGAAACCAATTTTGGAGCGGGCACGTCCATAAGCGGGCGGATGCGACCACCAGGATTGTCGCTGCCATAAGGCCAAGAAGTCTCTGGATGTCCCTGGCCTTGGGGCAAGTAGAGCGATGGAGCTTCACCGCAAAAGTGAGTAGGGAGTCGACCCAGTTCGAAGGCAGAAATGCCATGCTCTGTCGGGTGTCGAGGAGAGCTCCAATAAATTGTAGCTGTTGGACTGGCTGTAGGTCTTCAGGTTTAGGCAAAGCCCAAGATCCTGAAGGACTGAAAGAGGTCCGTCTTTAGGGAGTTGTAAAGACGGTCCACTGTGAAATCTACTAGCAGCCAGTCGTCGAGGTATGGAAAGAGGACAACCCCGAGAGTGCAGAGATAGGCACAAGTGACAGCCACGCATTTGGAAAAGACCCAGTGGAGAGGCTGAAGGGTAGGACCGTGAACTGGAAGGCTTGTTCGTCAACACAGAACTGGAGGTATTTCTGACTCACTGGGTGAATGCTGATAAGGAAATATGCAACCTGGAGGTCAATGGATGCCATCCAGTCATTCCTGCGTAATAGTGGCAGGACCGACTGGAGTGTGACCATGCGGAATTTCTTTGGGGTGATGAAGAAATTGACTTTGCGGAGATCCAGGATAGGTCACAGCCCTCCATCCCTTTTCGGCACCGTAAAATAATGTGAATACAGTCCCTTGTGAGAAAGATTGTGAGGGACTCGGAGGATTGCTCCTTTGGGGGGAGGGATGTGATCTCCTCAGCCAGTGGCTTGGAGGGCTGTGTCTTTCGGATGCCCGAAAAGGGAGGGAGAGCGTTGAACTCTATCCTGTACTCTTCCCGAATGATTGTCAGCACCCAGCAGTCGGTTGTCCAGGATCTGAGGAATTGGGCCAGGTGGTTCTAAAACTGAGGTTGGGGGAACTCGGGATCGACGGGGATTAGTGAGTCAAAGGTGACGTCTGTTAGAATCCCCTCCTCTGCGGGAGCTTCGCACTCGTGGCTGGGTGAATGAACGCCACGAATGCTGGAGCTGCTGCCCCCGAGGTGGATGATCTTGCGGCTAATGGACTGAGAAAGATGGAGCTGAGAAGGATGACTGCTGGAACCACTTCCTGTGGCGATAGGGTCGTGATGGAGGCAGTGGTCCAAGCCACATCTTCTGGACATTCCTTTTGGACGGCATGGAGGGAGTTGTCAGTGGACGAGTTGAAAAGTCCATCACCGTTGAATGGCAAGTCTTCAAGGCACGCCTGGACCTCAGGGATGAGAGGTTGACCGTAGCCAGGCATGGCGGCGGAGAGCCACTGCAGAGATGAGGGATCACCCATGGCAGTCAGTCTGATGGCGCAGTATTAATTTGCTGGAGCGATAGGCTAGTAGCCTCGTACAAGAATACCCAAGCCAGTTCTCTTCTGTCGCCAGGTAGCGAATTACTCAGGGTGGCCATTTTCTCCCAGATAAAAAGTTGATACCCGGGCATGGTGGTCTGGTAATTGGCCACCTGAAGGCCAAGAGAACTGGACGAGTAGACCCGTCTGCCAAAGCTGTCTAGACATTTGCCCTCTTTATCGGCTGGTGTCGAGTACCTCTTTCCGGACTTGGACTGCGCTGATTCAACAATGATCGAGTTGGGTACCAGGTGTGAAGAGGAATTTGGCATCCTCTTCTCGCACCTGATACATTGATTCAAAGCAACATGTGGTAGCTGGAGTTGTCGCTGGATTCTGCCAAGCTGAATGCACAGTGTCGAGCAGCGTTGGAAGAAACAGGATTGAAGTCGGGGTCGACACCGATGACTGGATGGCGTCGAAGACGGGGTCTTTACAGGTAGGTTCTTCAATCTTCGACTCCATCCCTAGCGCCTGGGTCATCTTTTGCACATGTTGGACGAAGGTGCCCAAGTCTTCAGATGGCGCTCTTGGATTCGACAAGTGGATCAGGAGCAGTCAGGTGAGCCAACCATGGAAGAGTCTGTGTCAGATGTGTAGCTCTCCGGAGGAGAGGTGCTATCCCTGGGAAGGGCGGACAGGGGCCTGTTGCGGGGCTTCCGTAGATAGACTGTCAATGTCTGGAGGCGGAGAGCGTCTCGGTTGCTAGAGCGATGTCGGGTACCGGGGCCACTGGACGTCGTAACTGTGATAATGGTATCCCTTGTGGTAAGGATGGAGAACTCTGTGTCCATAAGAATGAGTAAGTCCATATGACGCTGCGGAGTAGTGGGATTCGAGATCATGGGAAGGAGAGTGTGAGTGAGATAAGCGCTCACAGCCTTCGCGATGGTACCGGCTGTAGGGTCTAGTTGATGTGGAGCTTGATAGAGGTTGATGTCGAGCGCGATCGGGTTTGGTAGAGTCCGATCAGCGGCTCGGAACTGATGTCAGAATGGGAGCTTCAACGTCGTGAGCTCCATGACTGGGAGAGTCCATGATTTCTCCCTCAGAAACTGAAATTGCCTGGGCCCTCGAGCCCGAGGAGCCCTTAGGCGTTGGAGACTCGGGGTGGCGAGGATTGACATCGATAGGAGTTGGAATTTCCCCGATGGTCGGAGGCTCAGTCATCAATGTTGAGGGAAGTGGAGACGCCGCCTTCAGAGCCCGAGGAGAGGGAGATCCATGTCCATGTCGGCTCTGCTTTTCCTTACATTTCTTGTTCTCCTCCCTGATCTTTTTGGGGTTTTTTGCAAGTTTCCTCGCCATGGTAGCCTCAAGAGACTTGCCCAGGGGTGGGGGGGTGGCTGCAGCCAGTTGGTGTGGAGGCGTTTTGCTGTTAGGCAGAGAGGGCCACTGTTGTTGCGGAGTTTCAGTGACTGCCTTGAGGGCCTTGTGCCACAGCGCGGCTTTTAGTTTATCTGCGTGGTGTTTACGTGCTTGTTGGGTGAAGGCCTGGCAGTGGCTGCACGAGTCGACTTTATGGCCTTCCCCAAGGCAGATGAGGCAAAGGGAGTGCCCGTCCGCTGGGGGCAACTTGGCGCCACAGCACGTGCATTTCCTGAAGGCTGCCTTGAGCGGCATATTGAAAGGAGGAGATAAGAGGAAGACAGTAAAAAGACTAGAGTTAAAAGAGAGATAATAGTAAAATTCTTTTTTTTGTTGTGGGACTAAGAAGGGGAGGAAAAGTAGCTGAAAACGAGATCAGCGATCTAGTGAGAGCGCTTCCC
Organism: Shinisaurus crocodilurus; assembly: GCA_021292165.1. Classification (NCBI taxonomy): domain Eukaryota; kingdom Metazoa; phylum Chordata; class Lepidosauria; order Squamata; family Shinisauridae; genus Shinisaurus; species Shinisaurus crocodilurus. The sequence goes on from CM037877.1 coordinate 262,501,615, forward strand.
AAATGCAACTAGCCTGAGCAGCGGTTGAAGAGGAACTGAGGGGATGGGCGGGAGCTGCGCTAAGGGGCACATGCGAGGGGGAGGGGCTCCTGCCCAAATTCCTTAGCTACAGAACCTTCCCGAAGCGGTCTCAGCGCAGGCACAGAGCCCATATGTGTGATGCACAGAGACCACGAAGAAGAACCCAGAAACACTGTAGATAGCAAGTCTGCTTCCTATCTATAAAGGAGACAATTGCTGGGATAATCATGTACCGTAATGTCACCAAATACACTTTATGGGGGGAAAGTGAAGATTGTTATGATGAGCATAAAAAGTGTATACTGTAGGAACAGGTAAGGAACTTCCCCCTGGACGTCCCCCTAGAGGAGTACCTTAAGCTGCTGCTTTTGTTCATAACAATACAGGTATTACTGTACAGCCAAAACTTCTCATCAGATATTATGAGCAAGTCAAAGGCAACATACCTGCAGAATTGACAGAAACCTGTGGAAAGAAACAAAGAATGAATGATGGCCTCTTCCCTGCTGCTGCTCATATTCACCATCCTAAAATTAAAGGGGGAATTCTTATCCAGGACTTCAAAGCTGCTGCCTGGCTTCTGTCACCACTCACATTTATTTTAGCCAGTCCAACCCATCATTAACTTGCTTGCAACTTCTTCAATAAAGGAAAGAGCTGCTTTCCCCACCCCACCTTCCTGCAAGGTAGATCCACAGCTTTAAGGCACTGCCCGGCTCAATAACTCCGTCCAATCTACTAGAATTACAGGAGATTGTACCAAGGGCCACTTCGAGAAATACACGCTGGTCAGATTTTACCCAAGTTCCATAACCAGGACTGCCCCCAACTTCACCCTCACCATACACAGAGGCATCTCCCCTCTCTCTCTCTCCCCCTCGGGTGGCATTGTTGCAGGTTTCAGTCATGAAGTTCTACACTAGCATCCCTGACGCTGGTGCCCTCCAGATGTGCTGGGCTACACCAGCTGGCCATGTTGGCTGGGGATGATGGGTGCTGTAGCCCAACACTTCTAGAGGGCACAGGGCTGTGGAAGGCTAGTGTACATCAAAAGCAATGCAACTGACCGGCCAGAAACTAATAAATTACAGTAAGAGAGCCAGCCCCCACTCAGCCAAAAAGATTCTCATTTTGAATTCTAATGCGTTATTTCTCAATAATAGGCAAATGTGGCGAAAGATGCACATACACTGCCCTTGTTCTAGATTTTAGTGAAAATGCCAAACAATACTCTCCTCTCAACTAGACGCTAGCCAACTATTGAGTATACCTTTAATCTGTGGGCCTGAGGAGAGACATCTGTCTGGCCAGATGGGCGATTAATAAATATAAATAAATAAATAAATACTATGCTACTCATTTTTTATGTTTTCAGAGGGAATGTATGTTTTTTTATGTTTTCAGAGGAAGAGGGACAAGGCAAAGAGATGAGTGGACTGGAGAAAGGGCCCAGGGATTGCCCATTCTATGTCGCCGTGTGCTCACCATGTGCTCCTGAGAGCTTCAAGGGAAGGGACGTGTCCTGAGAGCGGGGGCTGAAAGAGGCGTGTCCTGAGAGCGGGGGCTGAAAGAGGCGTGTCCTGAGAGCGGGGGCTGAAAGAGGCGTGTCCTGAGAGCGGGGGGGGGGGCTGAAAGAGGCGTGTCCTGAGAGCGGGGGGGGGGCTGAAAGAGGTGTGTCCTGAGAGCGGGGGGGGGGCTGAAAGAGGCGTGTCCTGAGAGCGGGGGGGCTGAAAGAGGCGTGGCCTGAGAGCTCATTCTGTTTCCTGACTCCCAACTGAACAGAAGCACAGGACGGGATCCAGCTATTTTTGGGGCTATACGGGCAAGTAGTCTCTCAGAGAGCAAGCAAATAGAGAAAACAAACAGGAATTTGGCAGTGGAGGTCAAGGGGAAAGTCCCTAACAATTTTTTTCTTTTTTTCCTTCTTTTCTTGTAACACACACCTATATACCAGTGGGAGTCTTTGTTAACCTTCAGGGAAGGCAGGACAAGGCACAGGCCATTCCAATACAATCAGAAAGGTAGAAACAAAAAGGGAATAGAGACTACGGATGGAAAAGACTCTCCGGTGGTGGTGACCTGCAAGATGTGTGCAATGTTTGTTTTCTTGCCTGAGAAAGCTGGCTGCGCTGTTGGAGGAAAAAGTGATAGGACTGGAGCCATGAGTGTCAACCCTCAAGGGAATAAGAGAACACAAAGAGTTCCTAGACAGGACGGTGGAACTACAACAGCAAAGCGAAGTACAGTAGCCAGAAGAGCAACAGCAAGCTGAGGCAGAAGAGAGAATGCTGAGGCGAGGAAAAATGAAGTAGAGGAAACTCCCCGGAAAAAGGTGATAGTTAGGAGCAGAAGAACTAGAAGACATTCTGCACCAGAGGAAGCAGTGGAACTATCGAACCACTTTCAGGTACTTGAGGACGAGATAGGAGGACAGCCTGCAGAGGAAGAATTACAGGGCACCCCACTTGACAGTGAGCAAGAGGCTGAAGGTCAGTCAAGCAGAGGCAAAGAAAACAAAGCCTACACCAAAAGGAAGAGAAGAGTACTAGTTGTGGGAGACTCCCTCCTGCGTGGGATTGAAACCGAAGTATGTTGCGAGACCCATGGACTCGCCAGGTATGCTGTCTCTCCGGGGGACGGAATTTAGAGATGTGACTGAAGGGTTGCCAAGGCTCATAAAGCCCACTGACACGCATCTCTTTCTTCTCATCCACGTGGGAACAAATGATACCGCCAAGCAGAGTTACGAAGAAATCACGTCAGACTTTGAAGAGTTGGGAAGGGAACTCAAGAACTTTGGGGCCCAGATAGTTTTCTCATCCGTCCTTCCAGTACTTAGAAGAAGTGTAGAAAGAGAAAGAAAAATACTCTGGGTGAATGACTGGCTACGAAGGTGGTGCTGACATGAGAGATTTGGATTCTGGGACCACAGGCTACACTTCCTGCAATATGGATTGCTGGCAAGGGATGAGTTGCATCTCACAAGGACTGGGAAGAATATGTTTGCCCACAGCATGAAGAACTTCATCAGGAGAGCTTTAAACTGAATCCTATGGGGGGGACGACATAAACTTTGGGGTAACGATGAAGGCTTATGCACCACAACACAGAGAACAGCTCTAATAGCGCCCAATAATAGTCTTCAAAAAATGTAGGAAGAAAGCCAGACTATAAAACCCCTTGGCTTTGATGTCTATATACTAATGCCCAGAGTATGGGAAACAGTGGAAGACCGACAACCTGGTCTTCTGCGTGGGTTCAATGCTAAGGGGGTAGCGAGTCCTGGGGCGGCCTTCTCCGAGATCCCCAGCGACTATCACCCTTAGCCCAGAACAAAGGGATAACTTATAGCCACAGAAGTATCTTTTAGAAAACAAGTTTATTTACAACATTACCTTCACAAACCCAGACACACGCCAGCAATACAGCTTATCAGTATGGTACAAAGTAGCAAGCAAGAAGTCTGAAGGACACCGTGATTTCAGGGCTCTCAGCTAGTTAGTTCAGCTCGGGTCCCGGCAGAGGCCCGGTCTACCCAAGCGGCTAGCTGGGTTCCCGGCGGAGGCCCGGTCTACCCAAGCGGCTAGCTGGGTTCCCGGCGGAGGCCCGGTCTACCCAAGCGGCTTGTGAGTGATTTCAGCTTGGTTTCCCGGGGGTCCGGTCAACCCAAGCGACCAGTGATTTCAGCTAGCTGGAGCGTGCCGGGTGTGGCTACCCGGGGTTGCCGATCCTTCGTTCTCTTACCCCAGGCATGGGGCAAGATTGTTGATCAGGTCCAACAACCCAGTTCCCTTGCGCAGGGTGTTTTATACCTTGGTGTTTCAGGTAGCCCCTCCCTCCGTGATCAGGTGGGTTGACACCCTCCCTGAGGGGCGGCCTGTTGGGTCAGGTGGGGTGACGCCCTCCCCCCCGTGGGGTGGGGTCCCTTTGAAGCCACTTGCTTAATGGTCCCATCCTAGGGTGTTGAGTGGCCATTTCTTAGGGGTGCCGAAGTGTCTGCTCTGGAGAGGTATTCAAGTCTTATGTAGATGGGGCTGATATGCAAGAGCATTGACAAACCTGGGGATGCTTCCTGCCTTCCTGCCTGGGGTGATTCTATGCAGATGTTGTTTGTCCCTTTTGTCATCTGTGGAGACTGGCTGTCTCCCCCCCCTGGGTCTCCTTCCCCCCTCCTTGGTGAGTGTGTGTGTGTCAGGCAGGGGGCTTAGGTTGGCTTTCTCCACAGAAACAAACAGAACGAACTTGAACTCTTAATGCAGGAAGGCAAATACGACTTGATAGGTGTAACTGAAACCTGCTGGGATGACTCCCATGACTGGAATACAGCAACTGAAGGATATAACTTGTTCAAAAAGAATAGAAGGAACAGAAAGGGAGGTGGAGTCGCACTATATGTTAAAAATACATATCTCTGCACAGAAATACAGGAAGATGTGCTTGGTAGCCCCATCGAGTGCATCTGGATTAAAATAAATGGGGCAAAGAATAAAAGGAACATGGTGGTTGGAGTCTACTACCGACCATCCAATCAAGGAGAAGACGAGCATGAAACTTTTGAAATACAAATTGCCAATGTTTCAAGGAGGCATGATGTAGTAGTAATGAGGGACTTCAATTTCCCCGATATCTGTTGGGAGACAAATTCTGCCAAACATGGCCCCTCCAAGAAATTCCTGACTTGTGGTGCTGATAACTTCCTCCTACAGAAAGTGGAAGAAGGAACTAGAGCAGTGTTCTCCAACCTTGGGTCCCCAGATGTTTTTGGCCTACATCTCCCAGCATGCCCCAGCCAACATAGCTGGCTAGGGCATGCTGGGAGTTGTAGGCCAAAAACATCTGGGGACCCAAGGTTGGAGAACACTGAACTAGAGGATCGGCTATCCTTGACTTGATTCTAACCAACAGAGATGAGTTAGTAGATAAAGTAGCAGTTACGGGAACTCTGGGGGAAAGTGACCATGTTACACTTGAGTTCTTGATTCTAAAGGAAACAAAAGCTGAGTGTAGCCAAACACATACCCTGGATTTTAGGAAAGCCAATTTTAATAAACTCAGAATAAGTAAGGTCCCATGGCAAGCGATTCTAATGAGAAAAGGAGTCCAAGACGGGAGTTTTTTTTAAAAAGGAAATTCTAATGGCACAATTGCAACAATTCCGACTAGGAAAAAAGGCAGAGGGCAAGAAGGCATTTGTGTATAGATGGGGATATAAATTGAATGAATGAATGAATGATTAAATAAATAAATAAGCCAATGTGGCTTCACAAAAAACTCAAGAGATGACCTGAAAACAAAAAAGGACATATATAGGAAGTGGAAGGAAGACATATAGGAAGTGGAAGGAAGTGGAAGGACACATATAGGAAGTGGAAGGAAGGGAAGAGTACAGGTAGGTAGCATAGGTAGCACAGAACTGCAGGAATAGTGTCAGTAAGGCTAAAGCTGAGAATGAGCTAAGGTTAGCGAGGGATGCTAAAAGCAACAAAATAGTAAAAGACAGAGGAAAGAAATGGTGGTTCAACTATGCAGTGAGGATGGCAAATTGATAACAGAAGACAAAGAAAAGGCAGAAGTGTTCAACTGGCTTGGTCTTCTCCCGAAAGAGGGTCTGTGTCCCCCCGGCAAACCTGAAGTACAAGCTGAAGGGGCAGGATTGCAGCTTGAGATTGATAGGCAAATGATCAGGGAATACCGGATTATGTTGAACGAGTTCAAATCTCTAGGGCGTGACGAACTGCATCCTAGAGTAATAAAGGAACTGGCAGCAGAATTCTCAGAACCACTGTCTATTATCTTTGAGAAATCATGGAGGACAGGTGAAGTGCCAGATGACTGGAGGAGGCCAAATGTTGTTCCCATCTTCAAAACGGGCAAGAAGAAGGAACCTGGGAACTATAGGCCAGTCAGTCTGACATCAATCCCTGGGAAAATTCTGGAGCAGATTATAAAGAAGTCTATCTGCAAGCACCTTGAAAACAATGCAGTGAGTACTAGAAGCAAACATGGATTTGTCAAGAACAAATCCTGCCCGACCAATCTGATCTCATCTTTTGATTGGGTCACCTCCCTTGTGGACTGTGGGAATGCTGTGGACATCATATGTCTTGACTTCAGCAAAGCTTTTCACAAAGTACCTCATGATATCCTGATTACCAACCTAGCTAAAAGTGGGTTAGATAGAACAACTATCAGGTGGATCCACAGTTGGCTACAGAATCAGACTCAAAGACTGCTGATAAATGGTACCTTCTCAAACTGGGGAGAGGTAACAAGTGGGGTACTGCAGGGCTCGGTCCTGGGCCCAGTGCTCTTCAACATTTTTATTAATGACTTGGATGAGGTGGTGCAGGGAATGCTTATCAAATTTTCAGATGACACAAAACTGGGTGGAATAGCTAATACTCCGGAAGACAGAAACAAAATTCAAAGTGATCTCGATAGGCTGGAGCGCTGGGCTGAAAACAACAGAATGAAATTTAATAGGGATAAATGCCAAGTGCTGCACCTAGGAAAAAGAAACCAAATTCACAGGTACAGGATGAGGGATACTTGGCTCAATAATATTACAAGTGAGAAGGATCTTGGATTTGTTGGAGATCACAAGCTGAATATGAGCCAGCAATTGATGTGGCTGCAAAAAGGCAAATGCTATTTTGGGCTGCATTAATAAAAGTATAGCTTCCAAATCGCGGGAAGTGATAATTCCCCTTTACTCAGCACTGGTTAGGCCTCATCTTGAGTACTGCGTCTAGTTCTGGGCACCACACTTTAAGAAGGATGTAGACAAACTGGAGAGGGTTCAGAGGAGGGCAACAAGGATGATAAAGGGACTGGAAACAGGGCCCTATGAGGAGAGACTGAAAGAACTGGGCATGTTTAGCCTTCAGAAGAGGAGACTGAGGGGAGATATGATACCGTACTTGAAGGGTTGTCAGTCACACAGAGGAGGGCCAGGATCTCTTCTTGATCATCCCAGTTTGCAGGACATGGAATAATGGGCTCAAGTTACAGGAACCTAGATTCCACCTAAACATCAGGAAAAATTTCCTGACTGTCAGAGCAATAAGACAATGGAACCAACTACTTTGACCTGGATTCCTGCATTGAGCAGGGGGTTGGACTCGGTGGCTTTGTAGGCCCCTTCCAACTCTACGTGTTCTATGATTCTATGTAGATTCTAAAGCACTGATACTGATCTGTACTGAAACACAGATTTGGTGTCCATCATGTCTTCCTCTCTGCATTTTGTAGACACCATGCCCCGGCACAGAAATAACTCAAGCAAGTCCAATGTGACTCAAAAGCTTGCATCCTGCACACGTTAATCACTGTCCACAAGTATGGGGACAGTATTATCTTCCTCCAAATTTAAACCTCTAAATCAGGGATGGGCAACTTCAAGAGTTGCAGGGGACAATTTCAACCCCAGAGAAGCTGCACCACAGCTGCCACATGTGCAAGTGCACCCACACTCACATACATACATATAAACATCCACACTTTCCTCCCTCGCACACCACCCATCCCAGCAGCTTGGATTGGGGGTGGGGGCTTTAACCCTGCCCTCCCAATCCCAGCTGCTTGGATCATGCTTGCTGGGCGGAGGAAGACACTTTAACCTCATCTTCTCCCAGCGATCATGATCCAAGTCACTGAGACTGGAGTGGGGGCGCACAGAGTTAAAGCTTCCCCAACCCCAAATCCCAGCATGCCTCTCGTGACTGTTGGGAGAAGCAAAGGGCTTTACCCTTGCCCTCTTCCTTGTGATCGTGCTGGGAGAGAAGGCACAGATGGACAACTCTCCTTGCACACCCTCTTTTCCAGCATGAGCTGATTCTGTACAGCGATCACTCTGCTCCCACCAGCCTGCCAAACACCTGTTTGGTGGGGGACCTGATCGTTCTTTGGAGCACGGAAAGTCATCGCTGCACACCCTGTTTCCCAACAAAATCAGTTCTGCTGGGAAACGTGTGTGTGAGGAGAGTCCTCCTTGTGCACCTGTTTCCCAGCATAATCGTGAACCTGCCAGGCTGCCAAACAGCTGATTGATGGGCTAGCAGGAGCCTAATTTTGCTGCTACACAGGGTGCATGGGGAAGACTCTCCTCATGCCCTCTGTGTAGCAGTGGCAATAGTATGCACAGGAGGGAAACTGGGGTTGCAAGGCACCCTTGAAGGGGAGGGCACCTGTAGTGAGCCACACAGGCGACCTCCAAGCTGCATGCTGCCACCTCTGCTCTAAATCAAGGACCTGTTTAAACAGTCAGTTATCAGGTAACAACCCTTGAACACTCAACCTCTCAATTACTTCCACATTCCAGGAGGTGGGGGGCAGGATTCAGCGCCTGAAGAGACTTTAAAGAGAGGCAACAACTCCTGGTAAAAATCAAGAGCTCGCCTCTCATTCTGGGATATGCAGACCACGACTGCTTCCACCAGAGGGTGGAGTTCACAGAGAGTGACCTGTGAATGATCCAATATAACCAGTAAATGGCATAAGGCAGAAACAAGCTACTATATCTTGTGGACAGAGGTTATTGTTTCAGGATAACTATACCGAGATACAATTCTTTGAACCCTGTTTGTGTAAACGGGCTTTAAGAGAGATACACAACTGAGATAACCCCCAAACCAAATGTTACCCAATATAGGCCAAATATTTGTTGACAGAGAATGGAGTCAATTTTGTAAGGAGATGAAAGCTTCTTTATAGGGAATTTATGATGCTCTGAAAGCTTTCATGCCCTTCCAAAAGCGCAAGTACATATTTCCCCCAAAGCTTCCACTCTTAAAACAGACTCTTCAGCAACTGTAGAAGTATAATACCTCATCATGATCCTCATCTAGGTATTTGATCTGGATACTGTTCAGTTCAAATGAGACTTTCACCTGCAAAATAATTGATTTACTGTGAACTGGGCTGCAATGCTCTCTATGAATACACATTGTTGTTTTAAACCTGTTACAGTAGTTTAAATCTTTCCATTGCAGCCAGGTTTTTTTTTAGTTTTTGCTTCTATTTTATACTACAGTTTTAACCTCTTATATTATATCTTATGGTTTTAATTATTGACTGCCAAACTGTTACTAGAAGCCAGCATGGATTTGTCAAGAACAAATCCTGTCAGACTAATCTGATCCCATTTTTTGATCGGGTAACCTCCCTTGTGGACTGTGGGAATGCTGTGGACATTATATACCTGGACTTCAGCAAAGCTTTCGACAAAGTGCCTCATGATATCCTGATTAGTAAGCTAGCTAAGAGTGGGCTAGATGGATCAACTATCAGGTGGATCCACAATTGGCTACAGAATCGGACTCAAAGAGTGCTTATCAATGGTTCCTTCTCAAACTGGGGAGAGGTAACGAGCGGGGTACCACAGGGCTCGGTCCTGGGCCCGGTGCTCTTCAACATTTTTATTAATGACTTGGATGAGGAGGTACAGGGAATGCTTATCAAATTTGCAGATGACACAAAGTTGGGTGGAACAGCTAATACTCTGGAAGACAGAAACAAAATTCAAAGTGACCTCGATAGGCTGGAGCGCTGGGCCGAAAACAACAGAATGAAATTTAACAGGGATAAATGCCAAGTGCTGCACCTAGGGAGAGGAAACAAATGCAGAGTTACAGAATGGGGGACACTTGGCTCAACAATACTACAAGTGAGAAGGATCTTGGAATTGTGGTAGATCACAAACTGAATATGAGCCAGCAATGCGACGTGGCTGCAAAGAAGGCAAATGCTAGTTTTGGCTGTATTAATAGAAGTATAGCTTCCAAATCGCGGGAAGTGATAATTCCCCTTTACTCGGCACTGGTTAGGCCTCATCTTGAGTACTGTGTCCATTTCTGGGCACCTCATTTTAACAAGGACATAGACAAACTGGAGAGGGTTCAGAGGAGGGCAACAAGGATGATAAAGGGACTGGAAACAAGGCCCTATGAGGAGAGACTGAAAGAACTGGGCATGTTTAGCCTTCAGAAGAGGAGACTGAGGGGAGATATGATCGCACTCTTCCAGTATTTGAAGGGATGTCACACAGAGGAGGGCAAAGATCTCTTCTCGTTCATCCCAGTTTGCAGGACAGTTTAGAAATGTAATAACTACATAAATAAATATTACAGCCAGAGAGGCAGGGCTCATGTCTCAGGAAAGACCCACCCCTCTCTTATCTGATGCTTCAGATGTGTTCAATGGGCCCAGGAAGGATTCTACCTCCCCACACTACAACCTGGGCTGTGTATACTTTGTGCCTAAAGAATTAAAATTCTGCACCAAGAATATGGAATTCTGCAACCTGTTCACATCATGTAAGCTTAGTACATTTTCATATATTTATTTTGTATAATGGATTTTGTGCCCATTGGACATAAAGAGCAGCAAAGAACTGGAGCTTAGCAGCCCCTCACCTCCTTCTCTGCATCTGATTTTTTATCAGATATTGCCCACACAGCTTCACACCTATTTCTGCAGCTATTTGGACTAGAAATAAACCAAATGCAAAACAAAACCAAGAACAGATTCTCAGCATGCTAAATTCTGCACCCAGTACCAAATTCCAGAGAACTTGAGGCCTTCAACTAAGATTCCAATTTTTTTTTTTGCCAGACTCTCCAGACAAAATGACAGACTAATGCAAGCCTGTGAGTACACAAGCAAGGCAAACACCTGTGTACAAAGGGCAAGGGAAGCTCATGATAAAGCCCAGCCAAACCATCTTTCAGGAAAAACACACTTCAATGCCACTTTGTAGACAGACAACCACACTGGATTTATATTCAGCCAAGGTTTGCTTTCGGCAGCATTAATAGTAGAACCATAAAAGTTTGTACATTTCCCATCACTTTTAAATACTTAGTTGCAGATTTATTTGAAGCAGATCTCAGAACAAACTCAGGCCCTCGCCCTGAAGCGCCCCCGCCCCCAAACCTAAGGGTGGAAAGGCCCATCTTGTTGGGTCCTCAGAGGATTCTAGGTCAATCCCCATCTATCTCCTGCTATGAAGCAAGGTGATGATGAAGTTCCTACAAAAATTCTGAGCACCAGCCAAACTCCATGGGGCCTAGAGCATACAAAGAACTCCAAAATTTTAAGTGAGAGCCACAGGGGAACTTGCTTATATTTCTGCTTATCATCACCTTGGTAGACAAGCCAAATATTGTGCCTGCCAAGATCCTTCCCTTGACACTGACTTTGCACTGTGCCTCTGCACGAGGTAAGAGGCAATCCTCTGCTCCAAATCTGGAGCTGAAAAGGGTGGTGAGCCATCATGCAGCTGAGGCACTCCAGGCATGTCAGCAATGTAGTAGCCAAACAGCCCTCAGAGTTTCTCCCAACCATGGAACTGGTGAGAGAGTGGGAATTGCTGCATAACTGCAAGGACAATACCCACCCAATTCTGCAGATCAAGGTTGGAGGAAGGCTGGGGCTCATCACACTCACCAGAAGATGACAGCACATGTGTCATGGCAAAAAACAAGAAGCCTGATATCTTCATCTCTTTTTCTCCTGTACTGAGCAGTGAATCTCAACCAGAAAATATCCAACTCACCATAGCCTCCACATCAGCCCATGTGGTGTTAGACGAATCTGATACAAGGAAGCTCTGGGTGTCATCTTGGAAGGTCACACTGAGATTTACCTGTGGATCCATACTGCAGAAAAGTTGTAAGTGTGAGATTAAAAAACAAACTGTTTGACTGCTTTGAAGTGAATTCCCCTTTGCAAGAAGCAAAACCAGAACCCTGAGCATGAGCGCTGGCAGCGTTCATACTCAAAATGCAACCACTCCTGGGAAAAAAGGTGCTGTGGCTCAGGCCTGCCCACATGTTTCTCTTACTGCTCTGGAAGCCTTTCTCCTCAAGCCTAAAATTGTGACTACCCAGTGGTGAGGGGAAAACACTCTGTACCTGTTCACATGTTCTCTCATCTTTATTATTACAATTATTACTATATCTTGTGGACAGAGGTTATTGTTCCACAAAGTTCCAAGACTGAACTTTGACAACGAAAATAGGATCTTGGGCCAATTTAATTGTAAATAAATTTTGAAAAGCACAATATAAATATTGTAAAATAATAAATTTATTTATTTATTAGATTTATACCCCACCTTTTTTCCTGCAAGGAACCCAAGGCAGCTTACATAGTCCTCCTCCTATCCATTTTATCCTCACAACAACCCTGTGAGGTAGGTTAGGCTGAGAGTCAGTGACTGGCCCAAAGTCACACAGTGAGTTTCATGGCCGAACGGGGACTAGAACCTGGGTCTCCTGACTCTATTTTGTCTCAAGCACAGCTACCAAGTGACAAAACTGGTTTTATGCCAAGCTATTTTTCACCTGCTTGATTTTTTTACATGCTACTCCCAGAAGTCTCTCCCCTATTTCAGATAATCTCTACTCAATTTTTGGGTGGCATGACTATTTGGTGCTTCCAGTCATCAACTCTAATTTTCCTAATATCATAAATGAATTACCCAAGCCCCACTCAGTAGCACCTCTTTCACTCTCATGTAATCCTGCTCATCCAAAACTTTATCTTATACAACTAAAGACAATGGTTCAAATCAAGATTGGGGACTTCTGGGTCCTTAGAACTGTGACTATTAGACAAACTGAATATTTAGTAAAATGCAATGCATTATGCCAGTCATTTTCAGTCTTTCCCAGACCAGGAACACCTTTTACTCCAACCTGCGACTCACGTGTAACTTTCTCTTACATCTGATTTCAATGGCTTAAGCAGGTCTACCTCTGTGTTTTATTCTTGCTGTTATTTTCCCCTTTACTCCATCTGTCTATCTACATCTCTCCTATCTCACCTGCACTGTAGTACTAACTGTATCATTAAGTATAGACATAGCCCATTTGTAGGTCATGCGCCACGGACTGAAGACCAATGTACTTACAGTACAGTTTTGAAAAAGAGGTTCTATGGCATTTGAAAACTTGCATATTCCTAAAGTAATCTAAAACAGTTTATACTGTTTTAATTGTGCTTTATTACTGTATTTTATTCTATTGTACATCGCCCAGGGTGGCCGGGTGACTGGCTAGATGGGCACTTCAAAAATGTAATAAATAAATAAAACAAAACTGATCCAAGTAAGGGATAATTTTACTTACATTGTAACGCCATAAATATTCCCGAGAGGCACCATTTTACAAATTCCTGGGTACAGGAAATTGCATCTTATACAGCGCATACCGGAAATTCACCACCTGCCTGACCTACTTGCTACGTTGGCGAAAGATTTCCATAGCAGCTTGTCCTCAAAGCCAGCGACGATAGCAGAGTATCCACACTGACTCCCAGGGCATTGCATTAGCGCCGCAATACTTATTAGTAAGTCTGCATGGAAGTAAGTCCCACCGAGGTCAGTGGAGACTATCTGGCGTAAACTTACTCAGGATCGGGCTGTGTGATTCACACAATCGAATGGGAGATCTGGGGGTATTTTTTTATTAAGCTAGTTTGGCTTCTGTGTATTTAAATCTGAACGGCCAAATTCGAAAGCAGCTTGCAAAATTATACCAACCAGGTGATAGAATACCGGTAAAAGTCGAACAACTGCAAAATAATAATCCCCCCTCCCCCAAGTAATCTGCTTTTCCTCAGAAAGGTTCATTCCACTCGCTACAGAAATGGAAAAGGAGCCAATTCAAGGCTACGGTGTCGCCAGAGCGAAAATAAGGACGGGCACATACAGGAGAAAGGAAATGGGGGCGGCTACTCGAGGAAATCCGGATCCCCGCCCCCCGCCCCGGGCGTCGAACAGAGTCCTCTAATAGAGATACGATTTTGAATACTATCGTATAAAGATAGCAGGCAAATAGGGCAGGTCCTCACCGTTATGCTCAGCCGGTCCCGGAGCTGGAAAAGCTCGCGAGGTACGCCTGCCGCTGCTGCTGTGTCGGGAACGAAGAGGGGCCGCCGGCCCGGTGCCAACCCCCCCCCCGCTGTGACGTACGAACGCGGCAGATTCACCCAGTCCTACCCTCGCAACAGAGGCTGCTAACACGGCATTGGGTCACGTGAACTGCGTTCCATCTTGTCGCTGGATTCCATTGGATGGGGGGCGGGCTACAAGGGGCAAGGTCCCGGGAAGCACAACAACAACAAGTGACGCATTTCATTGCCCGGATGAGGAATTTCTAGGTTCAGACAGAAGTAATCTAGGATTTTAACGTAGGTGTGATTAGACACCCGCGCGTCTGCTCCCAAAGGAAAAGTACGTAACTGCAAAAGCAGGAATTCGTGATCTTTCTAACTCAAGTCTATTCCGTCTGAATTTTCCCCCCTTAAAAAAATCCTTGTCTGTTATTTTTAAACAACCAGTTACACCCGGCGCATGGAGGCGCTTCCGGTCTCTTGAGCGAGACTGCGACTCCCAGGATGCTCTTTCTTCACTACGTCCAGTGGCGGTAGCTTCCTATAGTTAAGCTTTGGCCGCTCAACTTTTACTCTTTTGTGTGCAGAGCCCATCGGCCGTTGTCTCAGCAACAACCCAAACGCTACTCGGATCACCGCCCGCGCAATTCCCCCCCCTCCACAGGGCTCTCCAACCTTGGGTCCCCAGATGTTGCTGGCCTACAGCTCCCAGCATACCCAGCCAGCATGGCTGATGTCAAGGGATTCTGGGAGGTGTAGTCCAGCAACATCTGGGGACCCAAGGTTGGAGAGCCCTGCCTGGCTTTACCAATTGTAGGCCTCCGTTTTGAGTTACGTATCCACGACGGAGGCGGAAGCGATGAGACGATTGGTCGAAAAGCGGTTGCCTGAATGATAACTTTGCAGAAGGCGCGAAAATCTGAGAAACGGTCCTGGGGGTGCTCCTCATGAAGCGAAATAAGCATTTTGAGGAACGAAAGTGAGTAGAGCGGCTCAAGAGGGAGATATGCTAAAAGGGTCGGCGCAGCAACGTTTAGGCGATGGCGGAGATATTACACGAGGGATAGAAGCGTTCCAAATTGCTTGGTGGGGGGAACTCCTGCGGTTGGGCGGGGACCTAGGCTTGGCTTTAAACCCGTCTCTTCCAAACTTTTGACACTTTGGGCACAGTGGTGCTTTAGAAAAGAAAAGAGGCGGCACTCGTCATTCAGCAATATGAATCAAATCGATCAATTAAACAATATATTGCTAAAAATAGGCGTTCATTTCCCTTTTACCTGTATGGTAGCTTAGTGTTCGATCCTCTCCCCAGTCAGTTAGATGGGATCTTCGAGACGGGCAATGCTGATGCTTCTGGGATCGCCCTGAGACTGCTGGCTGTAATATGGGCTGCTTCAGGCGTTCCTCGTTCAAGATGATGTCATTGTTCCTTCCAGCTATTTATAACGATAAAGGAAGGTATCAGAGTAAACAAGTAAATGTATATTTGGCAGAATTTTAATTATTTATTTATGAATGTATGGGTTGCCTTTTGGTCCATGTAGGGCATAAAGCTTAAAAACAGTTTAAAAACTTAAAGTATCACAGAGTAGTATATAGCTTAAACATAATATGATGAATCTATTATCTCAGGGATAATAGCCCATGGGCCAAATCCAGCCCTCCGGGTTTCCCCACATGACCCCTTTCCCCTGCTGGTGCTTTTGGCTCACCGGAATGTGGCCTCTGAGTGTGTCTTCGAAATTGGATTTGGCCCTCTGGCTGATAGAGGTTTCCCATCTCTGATATGGACTTTTCAGTCTGCTCTCCATAGAGTTAGCATTTATGTAGAAACAGAAGAAACAATACAAAAACCTGCAACACGTTTTTAACAGATACAGACATATATGTATGCCACATGCAGCAATCCCTGTTTCTAACTGCTTCTAATTATGCGGGTGGAGGGAAAATGCAACTAGTAGTGTTTGCCTCCAGTCTAACAGATCAAAGTATTAAGAACTATCAATAAATCTGGATTTTATTTATTATTCTGACATTTTTTATGGGTACTGAGTTAAACTTCATAATAGTATCAAACTCTGCCATTACACACATTTAGGCTGCAATCCTAGGCATGTTTAGGCAGAAAGAAGTCCTACAACTCCCAGCATGCCCTAGCCAGTATGGCTGACTGGGGCATTCTGGGAGTTGTAGGACTTCTTTCTGTCTAAACATGCATAGGATTATGCCCTTAATTGTCATAGTAACTGGGCAAAATTAACCACATGAAATCTATGTTATTTAAATAAAGAATAATGTTCCTGATAATGTTACCGTTTCAAGCTTCTTTCTCTAATCAGGATCTTTCTGAAAAGATAAATGACTTCAAATTCTTTTTGTTTTCATCTCTATGGACTTCAGAGGTTTGTACAGATTCAAGCAAGCTTTTCTCTTCCACGTATTAGCTTGTTCCTTGATTTGGTTGTGTATATTCCTAAATATAAATAATTTTCTTTCATGTGCTACAAATTATAAGCACATGAAAGAAAGAGGGTATTAGAATGGTAAAGGCTACAGTATTCAGGAATTGTAATTGCCTAGTATTGTAAATTTTCACAGTTATTAGAAAAGGGCAGCATGCAATGTATGTGTCCTCAGAAGTAAGTTCAGTGGGACTACTCCCAGGTAAGTGGGTATAGTATTGGAGCCTAAAGCAGTATTTTAAAACCCTGCCTTAAAAGCATTGTTATAAACTATTTTATTTCTTAGAAGAGGTTTGTTTTAAATTTCCCCTGCAAGCTTCCAATTTTTCAGTTGGAAAAATTGGTAGAAGGCTTGCAGTGGGGAATGGAGAAAAAACCCTTCCTCTAATGCTTCTGTTTTCCCCCTCACCACCATATCTCTAGCTATGGATGCAGATGTATGCACAAAATCTGACCTCAGCGGTGCTGCAATCCTATACACACTCACTTGGTAGTAAGTCTCATTGAGGTCAATGGGGCTGTCTTCTGAGTAGATCTGTATATGATTGCACTGTGAGTAAACATGCATATTATTGGGCTGTAATCCTTACCTGAGATTAAGTGCTATTAGATTTGGAGGGACTCAAGTAATGTTGAATCTGTAAGGGTCCAAGCTTTAGGTTAGCCTTGTAATTAAGCTCACAAAAGTGACTAGATTAGAAAAAAATCTTACTAGCCTGCAGAAAGATCTGCCCCTCTTGCAGCAGTCCATTTGGGTTTGATGTTGGATGCAGAGGGAGTCCTCCACTAGCTCACTCACTTGCCTGCATTGAATTCTATGCACTCACCTGCATGTAATTCCTTGTCACCTGTGGCTACCAGACTAGTGCTTAAGTACAAGGCTGCTTTAGCCTCATTACCTTTTTTAAAAAAGTAATTAAGCCCTGGGTAGAACTGAAATGTTATTATGTTTGTGGACTCTTTAAATAATAATTTTTAGTGCTTCTCCAGAAATTTATATTGGTAAAATTCAGCTAATTTGAATTTGATATGTATACGCTTGAGTGTAAAATTCAACTGAACAGAATGGGGCTTACTTCCCAGTCTGCCTGGGCTACCCATTTAGAATCCTAGGGTTAGAACTGTGCTTCAGGTCCAGAATGGTAGACTAAATTGACACGAAGCCTTTTCATTTTGAAGGTATAGAAGAAGTTATGGATTCCTCTGTTCCAACCATTGCTGAGGTTCATGGAATGCTGCTGGCCTTGCAGAAGAACTTGGAATGCCCAATATGGTATGAAAAAAACCTGGGATGTCAGGTTCTGGTTCAAAATAAAACAGGTTGTAAAGCACTGGCAGTTTGGCAGGAGTTGGAAGTGAAAATACTGGTTTCTAAGGTAGAGTTAAAGATCTCCATAGGGTGCAGGCAACAATAAACATATTTTCCCCAAGTACCTAGACAATGTGGTTCAGAATTTTTTTTAGCCTCAAACAAATGACAGTAAAAGCCTTATTAGAGTGTATCTCCCTGAACTTTTTGGTGTATTACATATTAAAAGTATCCCCAACTTGTTCCCTGGTAAGTCTTCCACGCCCATTTTATGGTGACGTTCTTGTTTTTTCACTTCTGAATGCAACTAGTTATCTTTTGTAATAATTAAGCCATCTGAAAGAGCTTCAAATAGTATATAATACACTGAATTTATGTACAATTCAAGATGTACTGTAGCCAAAATAACGAGTTTGGGTGTGTGTGTGGCTTTTTAAATTTTTATTTTGCAAAATGCAATGTTTGAGCACTAATTTTTAAAAATTATTTTAGATAACACGTCTCAACAAAACTTTTATAGTACACCCCATTCATTCACCCACCCCATGACTACATCTCTCTACTTTCTCTTTGCATAGAGAAAGGAGCTGCCCGCTTCTCCATGCGGAGAGAAAAGAGAACAATCTGGCCATTGAGCAAAAGACCGTTTCTTAGATTGCTCTCCTTTATCAGAGTGCACTTCTCTGAGGGGCAAGGCTTCACTGGAGGGCCTTGGTGGTCTGGATGGGGAGACCTTGCAGGCCTAAACCAGTCCACGAGTTAGAGGTTCCCCATTCCTGCTTTAGGAGGAACTATATAGCCATGTTTTTCAGCTAGAGCTTTTTTGAAAAGTTTCCACTGAGGAAGAGATTATTCTAGTTTACAGCCATTTTTTACACCTTACATTTTTTGACTTGATTCTTTTTATTCATTTAGAAGACTAAATGAATAAAATGATGCTATCTTTCTTTTCATAGAGTCCATGATGAAGATTGCAATAAAATTATAGAAAACAATACATAATGGCAACAAAATGAAAAAAATATACTAGGGTAGCCACTCTATGGTCCCTGGGTGAGCATCCCGGGGACCAGAGGACGGCTTGGAAAACCCCTTCCAAGGTCGATGGCAGCGCATCGAGGTCAGCGGCAGTACTCCAACCTCAGAAGAGGGAGTCGGAGATCCCCTGCCACCACACAGCTGGGATGAAGAGAACCATGCTGGCTGCCTCTCCGAGGTCGAAAAATCAACCTTGGAGGGGGGGAAAGGGGATGTTCTGGTGGGCGGGGAAGGAAGGAGACCAGAGAGGCCAGCATACAATTTATCCTGAGCCTCCTTTCCTCCCCCTCCAAAGCACCCTCACTAGATGGGTTGAAAAGCCTGTCTAATGAAAATATAGAAAATTGGAGGATGGGGAGGCAAAGATCGCCTCTGCCGCTCCTCCTGCCCTGCCAGCTTCAGCCCAGCAGGGCATAGGAATCTCAGAAGCCTCTGAATTTGGGGGCTTCTGAGCAGTGAGGGCACAGTCCATTGGATTGTGCCCTAAAAGACAAAGAAAGCAGCACAAAATACAATTAACAGCTCATAAAAGGATGTAAAAGCCATGATATCAATTAAAAGTTCAGAAAAAATGTGTGATTTTGACTTGATGCTTAAAAGACAGTAATGAAGCCCCCAGACATACTTCCTTAGGGAAGAAGGTTTAAAGGCTGGGGTGTCACAAACATCTTTATTGATTCAGCACTACCCTTTAATTGTTCTAAATTAATGAAAAAACAGGATCTCTTCTCCCGTATCACTAACACTCCACCCTAGGGAGGATTCTGAATGGAGCTAGACTCTGCAATAGTGTATATATGCATGTATGTATGCAGGGTTGCCACTTTTGGAAAGTCAGGGAAATTGGTCAAAAGTCAGGGAAATTAGGATTAAATTATACTCACATAATGGATTTTTGAGATGCTGCTGCAAGAGGACAGTCTGCATTTGAGGCAGTTGGAGTAGAGAAGAAGCAGAATCTAAGTGTAATGTAATGATGCACACATATTCCATTATATGATTTTGAAAATATTTATTGGCTGATGGTTGTTAACAGTAAAACAGAATAAAATGAACCTGCATGTGAAAGTATTATTTTATTATGGAGAAGCTGACTGGGTTCTTGCAACTGGGTAATTTGTGCATTCAAACAAACTGGAATCGGTTTCAGTTGATTTGAAGACGTGATTTGAAGACAGGAGTCAGGAAATTGTTGCTGGCTGGACTTCATAGCCAGCCATTATTTCTTCTAGCCAGCTGTAAAGTCCAGTTCTGCCACAGTTTGTCTCCCAGCAAATGTACCTGCCAAAAATGAACATTGTAGTACTTTGCAAAACACACTTTGCAAGCACTGGAAAAAAAGGGGGGGTGTAGTGTAGGAAGGACCCTTAGCAGCAGAATCTTAGAGTTTTTTGGAGGGTGCTCATGTGCCCCTGGGCTGCCCTCACTTTTCCAAGTGTGGATTACCCAGGGGTATATGATGTCCCTCGAAAAAACCTGAGGATCATGTGGAAAAGGGTGTTTTGGAGGCCTCAATTGCCCTCCCTTTTCAGCAAGATCCCCAGGGGAGGTTTGGGTGATCACAAGTCCCAAATGTCTTCTCAGTTTTGCTATTGACCCTGAGTTGCTAGCACCTTGGGGAGCAGCAAAACTTGGGGGGATTCTCAGTGCTGGGTGTACGTGAGTTTAATGTCACTTTGACACATGTCAAACTGAGCCCTCCTGTCAGTGGGAATCCCCTCCAGTTTTGAAGGTTCCCCCTAGCGGCAGGGGGCACTTGCTAAACTGGGGGGGTACTAGGGACCTGATCTCCTCCAAAGAAACCAGGGGATTGCGCTGCAAAAAGGGGGGAAAGAGCCCCTTTCTGCAAACCATGGTATCCCGGGGCTTTTCTAGGAGCTGACAGGTCTGGACCTGTGAAACCTGTCAGCTCCTTACAAAGGGGGGAAATACTTACCTGCAGCCTGGGGTAGGCACTGTACAAGGTGGGTGCCTGCTGGATTTGGCAAGCAGGCCCCCACTCTGGCCGGTACCTAGCCCAGGGACCCCCTTGCACTAACCCACCCTGCCCGATTTGTGCAAATCAGGTAGGTCTGGTTAAAAAAGATAAAAAATGAGTGCAACTATTTGCACACATTATCAGTACCAAAAAAATTTTTTTAAGGGAGAGGCGACAGGTCGCCCCTCCAAGGTACTGCTGGGGTTCCTTGGGGGGGCATCTCATAGATGTCTCCGTAGGGATTGCAAAAGCCTGCTTGACAGCCAGCTTTCACAGTCTCCCCCCAAAAAAGGTCAAGCTGTGGCAATCCCAAAACAGGTTGCGGTAGCAGTGAAGGGGCGGGGGAAACCTTTGCCAGCTGCCCCAAAGTGCTGCTCAGGTCACCCGCTAGCCGCTTGGCAAAAGCAGCAAAGGTTTTTGCTGATCGTGCCAAGTGACTCAATTGTAGCCAGGGTTGACCCACGTTGGATCATGTTGTCTGGGTTCAGACGACATGACAACTCATCGTGGGTCAAACAGACCCTACTACAAGCCATGGCTCATCAGGATGGCTTATAAACCAAAAATAAGTCACCCTGACAAACTCGTTCCAGGTTCGCACGGCATGACAACCCACCATGATGGGTTGTTGTGTCGTGCGAACCCAGTCTCAATGTTTAAAGAAGCTTATATAGAAGCTCCTATCTGGCAAAAAAAAAAATTACCTTTCAATACTTGTGTAGTTTTAAACCATTTAATAAAACTGTTATTTAATGTAATGTAACCTATGGATTCTTTTAACTTGGGGTTATTTTTGAATCATGGTCAGGGAAATGGACAAACGTTGGTTCAGGGGAAGTCAGGGAAATGGAAAATGAAATTTTGGTGACTACCCTGGTATGTGAAAATGTGCATCCAGGCTGTGTCTGCACTGTTTGCAAGTTCAAAGTAGATGGGGCAAAAATGTTAATGCAGTGTAGCCTTACAAATGTGTTTAATAGTAGTAGGCAATCACTCATGACCGAGTAAGATTGTCTTCCAGGATAAAATTAAAAAAAGAAAATTATAAAAAGTGGAAATTCTAAAAAATTGTGTAGACTCTAGTGATGGGTCCGTAAGTGACTGTGGAGGCCAATTCTAAATCCACACAGGTTCCCACATTGAGGACACAGGTTACCAGATGGAAGATGGTCCTGTAAAGGATTCGTTTGACGTGCTTTTCGCTTAGCACGTTTCCCCCTTCCACCTTGCACTCGAGCTTCTTCAAAATCCATAGAACCTTTGTGAAAGGCCAACCTCCAGTTAGATCGTTCATGGGCCAGAGTTTCCCAGTTTTCGATTTTATATTGCATCTTTTTAGATTAGCCTTAAGAACATATTTAAACCTTTTATACTGACCACCGATATTCTGCTTTCCATCCTTGAGTTGGGAATAAAGTAACTGCTTTGGGAGACGGCACTCAGACATTTGAACAACATGACCGGTCCATTGAAGTTGGCGTTGAAGGATCATTTTTTCAACGCTAGTAGTCTTTGCTTCTTCTAGTACACTGACCTTTGTTTGCCTATCTTCCCAAGTAATTTGCAGGATTTTCCGGAGGCAACATTGATGAAATCTTTCAAGGAGGTGGAAATGACGTTTATAGATAGTCCATGTTTCATAGGCATACAATAAAGTTAGGTAATACAATGGCTTTATAAATCAGCGTTTTGGTCTTCTTACAGATATCCGTATCCTCGAACACTCTTATGTTTCGTTCAAGAAAATGCGGTATTTGAGTAGCTCAAACTGATGCTGGATTTCAGTGTCAATGTTAGCTGTAACAGAAAGATAGCTGCCAAGATAGAGAAAATGATCGACATTTTCCTGTATTGCCCTGCCAAGCTGGATAGATGGCATCACCAAAGGGTTAAGTTGCAGTTACTGATGAAGCACTTGCTGATAAAGCACTTTGGGTTTTTTGATGTTAAGTGAGAGACCACGTTTTTTGTATGCTTCCGCAAATGCTTTTAGGATAGTGAAGCAGTTAATACTGGCTTAATAGAAGCTATTTATTTATTTATTATATTTATACCCCGCCTTTTTTTCCTGCGGCTTACATAATCCTCCTCCTCTCCACTTTATCCTCACAACAACCCTGTGAGGTAGGTTAGGCTGAGAGTCAGTGACTGGCCCAAAGTCACCCAGTGAGTTTCATGGCCGAGCGGGGACTAGAACCCGGATCTCCTGAGTCCCAGTCCAACACTCTAACCGACTACGCCACACTACGCCAAAATATTTCTAATTTTGCTTCTATCCATTTGCTGAGGGTTAGACAAATGGATTGAAGTCTGAGATCCAAATCTGTCCAGCAGGTAACCACCTACAGTATCCTACTTGGAACTGAATTTAAGGGGCAGGTGACTTCCTCAGTGTATTTTCTCAGCTTAGGGGGTGGCCTGTCATGAGCTGGGGGTGGATTGAGGGGGCATGGGGCAACATGTAGTAAAAACAGTTCATACAGCATAATTACAGATCCACATATGTACATTTATCATTTGTATGACAAGAATAATCAGAATTGTGAAAAAAATATTTAAAGGTTGGACAAATGGAAGGAGTTGCCAGGGATCCTCCTTGCTTGGAGCACTATTTTTTCTAGGGGCAGCCCTGGTGCTACTACTCATCTTTGAGTGATGAGTGGTGAGGAAAAGGCCAGCCAGCCTCCCCCATAACTCATTTTGGGAAGGAGAAGAAATTACTAGAATGGCAAAGGCTATGTCACCTCGCACAAATTCCTTGCCATCTTCCTCTCCTGTGAAGGAAAGAGAGTACTTAAGTTTGGGACTTTGTTCTGACATAATGGGAAACCATGGTTTTCTTCTATGAAAATAAGCTGTAGCGAGCCTCATAAAGAGGGGAAGCTTAACCTTTTTAGACTAACCACTGTTCCGTGTGACATCCACTTTGGGAGCTGTGATTTGTTTAAGCTATCTATTGTTAGTGCAAACAATGCTGTCTTGGTCTCACTAACCTTAGCTTAAATAAACTACAGTTCCCCAAGTTTGCATGTTATTGGGAATTGCGATTAGCTTAAAATTGAAAGTAAGATTTTGAATACCTTGTGGTCATGAGGGAGGAGAGGGAAAGTGGGAGCACATGAGTTCAAGGCTTGCTGGGTTTCATTCTCCTGGCAGGACACCATGGTTTCCTTTTATGTCTCAAGTGAGCTTATGTCTTTCAACTTCAGTCAGCTTTAAGCCTCCTGCTAGTGGCAAGTGAGTAAGGAGCAGAAAAGCAAATTCTCCACTGGCCTGAATGTCTATAGTATATGTAAGATGTTTTTTCATGTTTGTGCATCTTGCTCTAGTTCTACCACATCTGTCATAGTTCAGTGATCAGCTCCTGGCTTAATAAGCCAGGATATGCATAAGCTTCATATACCCACATGCAGTTCCTGTGTTCCCATCCAAATTGAGAAACTATAGTTAATGATTTCCAAACAAGCCAGGATTCAAAATCTACTTTAAACTGTGACTTCATATTCTGGCTTGTTTGGAAACCATTGATCATAGTTTCCTGGTGTGCACACAATGGAAAGCTATGGTTACCTGTAGCATCCTGGTTTGTTTCCCTGCTTGAGCAAAGGGGCTGTGTGTGGGTGCAACATACCCTGTTTGATTAAGTCAGGATTTGATTGTCTGACTTGAACCATTGATTCAAAATGGGCACTGTATGAATATGCAGTGACCTCCCCATTTCTTTAATTTATTTCAGTCTCTGTCCTGTGGGTTGTATCCAGTGTTAGTCCTACTTTGAGTAGATCCATTAAAATGAATGAGACTTAAGTTTGACTAACACTGGATACACAACCCTGTGTTTCCTTATGACACATCTGAGCTATCAATTTGAACCAGCTGAATTGCTATGACTGTATTAGATCCTTTATTAGGGATTTGTAGCTCCTTCAAATAATTACTAGGTTTCCTTAGTTGGGAATTGTAGCAGTTAAGTAGACTTGAAAATTATTTACATTTGCAGTATAGATATGCCCTTGGCAGGTTGAATATAAAACCATGGTAAAATACAGATAAAAGATACATGTGCCTAATGATGTTTGTAGCTAAGAGTCTCAGATTTGCTGTGTTTGGATTATAGAATGCTGCCTGGGTCTTCTGTGATACCCTCAACTCCAACATTCCTATATTGCTGCTGAATATTTGATGTCATGGCAGAAAACACTTGGTGGCACCAGCATCAAAGATATTAGGCAGGGTTACTCTAGTCAGGCTAGTAATATTATGCTTCATGCTGCAATCTTGTCTCCTTTATATGCAAAGACTTCCCAAAAGCAATGCCGCTCTCTGTTTTTAAAGACACAAAACATGTGCAGAGTATCAGAACCTTTTTAATCTTAAGCTGGTTTCAATATCTTCCCATTTTTGCTTTGACTTACACTGCGGATCACAGATAGAGATGTAGAATTTCCATAGATTTTGAAGTGGGTAAGGGAAGGGAAATTTGGTAGGGAAATGGAAATATACCGGTATGCAGAGTTTGCTTTCCTATTAAGCCTAAACTTTACTGTTTTAACAGCATATAAAATTGTACTATTTGGCATATTTATGAAATTTACTGAGCAATCCTGTGCATGTTTATTCAGAAGTAAGGCCCACATTGGTTAGTGGAGTTTTCTCCCATGTAAGCACGCATAGTACATCAGTCCTTTGAGGTGAGAAGGTCAGCCAACTGGCGAGAGCAGTTAAAAAGGACTGCAAATTTGGGATACTTATTTCTAGTGTCTCCAAACAAAGGCCACCACAAAAAAGCAAGCGGCAATTCACAAGCAATGAAGGTCTTGTATGCTCCTCTCATGAAAGTGGCAGCACCCTCTAGGTACAGAAATGTATCTTGGATTTGAGTGTTGTATATGTTTTTGGTATGCATATTGTGGAGAAAGCCAACCTAAGCCCCCTGCCTGACACACACACACTCACCCACCAAGGAGGGGGGAAGGAGACGGGGGGGGGGGGGGGGGGAGACAGCCAGTCTCCACAGATGACAAAGGGGACGAACAACATCTGCATAGAATCACCCCAGAGGGGAAGGCAGGAAGCATCCCCAGGTTTGTCAATGCTCTCGCATATCAGTCCCATCTACATAAGACTTGAATACCTCTCCAAGAGCAGACACTTCGGCACCCCTAAGAAATGGCCACTCAACACCCTAGGATGGGACCATTAAGCAAGTGGCTTCAA
Organism: Shinisaurus crocodilurus; assembly: GCA_021292165.1. Taxonomy (NCBI): domain Eukaryota; kingdom Metazoa; phylum Chordata; class Lepidosauria; order Squamata; family Shinisauridae; genus Shinisaurus; species Shinisaurus crocodilurus. The sequence continues at coordinate 262,527,536 of CM037877.1, forward strand.
AGGGACCCCACCCCACGGGGGGAGGGCGTCACCCCACCTGACCCAAAAGGCCGCCCCTCAAGGAGGGTGTCAACCCACCTGATCACGGAGGGAGGGGCTACCTGAAACACCAAGGTATAAAACACCCTGCGCAAGGGAACTGGGTTGTTGGACCTGATCAACAATCTTGCCCCATGCCTGGGGTAAGAGAACGAAGGATCGGCAACCCCGGGTAGCCACACCCGGCACGCTCCAGCTAGCTGAAATCACTGGTCGCTTGGGTTGACCGGACCCCCGGGAAACCAAGCTGAAATCACTCACAAGCCACTTGGGTAGACCGGGCCTCCGCCGGGAACCCAGCTAGCCGCTTGGGTAGACCGGGCCTCCGCCGGGAACCCAGCTAGCCGCTTGGGTAGACCGGGCCTCCGCCGGGAACCCAGCTAGCCGCTTGGGTAGACTGGGCCTCCGCCGGGAACCCAGCTAGCAGCGTGCGGTTGACCGGGCCTCTGCCGGGACCCGAGCTGAATTAACTAGCCGAGAGCCCTGAAATCACGGTGTCCTCAAAACTTGCTTGCTACTTTGTACCGTACTGATAAGCTGTATTGCTGGCGTGTGTCTGGGGTTGTGAAGGTAATGTTGTAAATAAACTTGTTTTCTAAAAGATACTTCTGTGGCTATAAGTTATCCCTTTGTTCTGGGCTAAGGGTGATAGTCGCTGGGGATCTCGGAGAAGGCCGCCCCAGGACTCGCTACCCCCTTAGCATTGAACCCACGCAGAAGACCAGGTTGTCGGTCTTCCACTCGTATAATATATAGTAAATAAATAATATAATATATAATAAATAAATAAAATTATCATTCTCCAATGCAGTAGATTGTCTTACATTAAAAAAAAGATTCATACTGCACATCTTGAGTGAGTAAACCTTGTCACTAACATTTCATTCATTCCAAAAGCAAAAATATTTCATTTTTTCAGTGTTTCCTAAAATTTCCCATTTTTTTACTGGAAAAATTGAAGAAAAATCTTTGGGTGAGGAGCATTCCCCCTAAAATTTTTTCTATTTTCCCAGCAGGCTTTCACATCCCTGGCCACAGATACACTCCAGGCTAAAATTTGTGGCCCATTAGTTATTGTATATCCTCCAAGCAAGACCACAGGATAATAATCCTCCTTTTCTATTGCTATATTAAATTAGTCCGCCAGAGAAGTTTACAGTATTTTTCCATGTATAAGACTATACTTTTTCCTAAAATCGCTAGACTAAAAATTGAGGGTCGTCTTATACATGGAAGTAAGCCGAGGAGAGAACCGTGCGGTTGCAAAACTGCCCAGTGGGGGGGCGTCTTATACATGGGGGCGTCTTATAGACGGAAAAATACGGTAGTTAGAAGCAGGATAAAAGCTAAGAATGGACAATTTTAAAGAAATTCCCTTTAATTATATTTATACCCCGCCTTTTTTCCTTCAAGGAACCCAAGGTGGCTTAAATAATCCTCCTCCTCTCCATTTTATCCTCACAACAGCCCTGTGAGGTAGGTTAGGCTGAGAGTCAGTGACTGGCCCAAAGTCACCCAGTGAGTTTCGTGGCTGAGCAGGGGACTAGAACCCGGATCTCCCGTGTCCCAGTCCAACTCTCTCACCATTATGCCACACTGGCTCTCAAAACAGGTAGTTCACTGGAAGCCATCTTTATTCAGAACAAAGCACTGCGGAGAGTGAGCAGGCAAGGCAGGTCAGCTCTGCCATACAAAGGCAGAGGTTCACCATATGTAGACTTACAAAGTGTGAGTCTGAGCATGCTCAGTAGGCCAATGAGTCATTCATTACATTCCTTGATCAGGCCTTTTTTTCCTTGTCTATCATATTCTACTCATGTGCTAATCTCCAATCGGTTGTTAGATTACAGCAGCAAATCTTTTTAGTGCATGCAAATTCTCCTTAGCATGCTTTTCCTCATTTAATTGCAACTTCTTTGTTCTATCTATCATGTGTCTGCTATGCGCCTCTCAGTGAATGATTGGATAGATGATTAACTAATCCCATCATTCCAATGTTTGCCTTATCTCATTCAAAGAGGAGGGGAAGCCAGATTATTTTGGCAAGAGTAACAGAAAGTGCCCTACAAGTCTTTTATCCTCACAACAACACTGATCAACATGGTTCAAGGCCAAACAGTGAGCTTCATGACTGAGCAGGGATTTGAAGCTCACACTGCAATCCTACATATACTTTCCCTGGGGTAAGCCCCATTGGGGCTTACTTCTGAGTAGACATACCTAGTAGATTGCAGTATAAGTCTCCAACTTTGACACACTCATCTTTCCACTGTAACCTACAGGAAACTTGGTCTTAAGGAAAGGTTCTGGTTCAGTTGTCATCCACAGATTCGATGTGATGCCTCAGAAAAGTAATTGACTCATTTTGTTTATATGCCAATTGATTGATTAATTCAAATCAGTATGTGAGATTTACTCCCCACCCCAGAAACATATACATTGACACTGATTTGTTTCTCTATTGTCCAAAAGTGTCCTGTTCCCGCCACCCCTAGGCCCTATATGAGGTTCTCCCCAGTCTCTCTTTTGTCCCCTTGCTTCCTTAAATCTTTGTCCCTTTCTCTTAGGTCTGCCTCCTAAACCCATCTTCTTTCTAATACTGGCTTGTCAGCCAACTCCTTTCTGCAATTTTGTCGCAAAATCATAGTTTGTTAGCATGCTGCCACCAACACCTTCACTTGGAGTAATTAAAATAATAGTGGATAGTCTATGACTGCACAGGAGTTCAAGCAATGGAAGGTCAGGATGTCTGGTGGGGTTCACAGGTGACAGGCAAGAACCAATTTTTAGGCTTTATATAATGTTTACTTATAAGTACGGTAAGTGATATTCCATTAAAATAATTGTATCTTAAGAAACATAACAGACAGCTGCCTCTTGTAGGCCTTTGGGCCCACCCCGAACATTTTATACAAGCAAACAGATTATATAGCAGTGATAGCGAACCTATGGCACGGGTGCCACAGCTGGCACGCAGGGACCTCTCTGTGGGCACTCGAGCCATTGGTCACCAGATCGCGAAAAGACCGTCCCTTTCTGCAAAACACTAATGATCTTGTTCTTTCTCACAGTGTGGAACAGAATGATTTTATTCTAGAATTCCTGTTACAGAATTCTTTTCTACATTGTTATCACATTTAAAAGATTTTGAAGAATGATGCACAGAGCATGGCTTGGATGTAAAGCCCTAACAGTTGACCTGAGTGCTGCATGTGTTGCTCTCAAACTAACGGAGTATGAGCCAAGGTTTGACAAATTATCAGCATGCATGCAATAGCAAAAATCACATTAATTGTGCAAAAGCATGCCCAATGCAAACTTTTACCTAATGCAGTGTTTGCAGGCCAAGACATAAGGTGTTTAAAATGTGTTAAGCATGTTTAGTTTTCTTGTTTATCTTGCTCATCCTAGTACAGGTTGACTTTTACTTTTACTAATCCGACACCTACCTGTAGAAGCAGGGAAAGGACCCGGAGTAAAGCTTGCCCCATACAATTTCAGTCTGGCATATAATCATATTACAAGTTGAGAATCTCTTATCCAAAAATACATGTGCCTAATTATTTAAAAAGTTAGTATAAAGTCCCTTCAGGCTATGTGTACAATGTAGTAGTATAATAATTTTTTGAGTTGATTTTTTTTTCAACAAAAAACTGTTTGTATCATTGAAAGCTCTGTTATTGTGCTTTTCTTTAAAGACAAAAGATGTTAATTAGTTCGGACAACTGTATGAGTTGTTTTTCTAAAACTAAAACCTCAGTATTCAGGTTTAATTGCAGTGTTGGCACTTTGAAATAAATAAGTTGGTTTTGTGTTGCAGTTTGGGCACTCGGGCTCAAAAAGGTTCGTCATCATTGTTATATAGCATGCCAAGTGATTTGAGAGTCACTGCAGCTTGCCCAAGATAGGCTCAGTTCATATGTTATGGCCAAACCATAGACCAGGGATGGGGAATGTGTGGCCCTCCAGATGTTTTTGGACTGCAATCCCTCATCCCTCATTATTAGCTATGATGGCTAGGGCTGATGGGAGTTGCAGCCCAAAAACATCTGGAGGGCCACGTTCCCCAGCCCTGCCGTAGGCTGACCATTGGGAAACGTGCTGTGTGCGCGCGCTCCCCTTCTTGTGTGTCACAATTCCCTTCTGTGCTTCTTCGTTCACAGTAACCATGGTCTGCCATGATGTCCAAATCAGGAAAACTGGTTTCTGTGCAAAGCTCAGCTGTGTACAAGATAAAGCAGGGCTCTCCAACCTTGGGTCCCCAGATGTTGCTAGACTACAGCTCCCAGAATCCCTTGCCATTAGCCGTGCTGACTGGGTATGCTGGGAGATGTAGGCCAGCAACATTTGGGGACCCAAGGTTGGAGAGCCCTGATAAAGTGACCATTCACAACAGCAATATTTGGTGCTAATACAATCTGGCTATATTTATATGCTGATTTCTCATATGTAGTGGGAAAGAAAATCTTTGCCTCAGTTGAGTTGTAAATGAATAGAATCGAACCCACGGACAAACTCTAGTTCAGCAATTCCATGCCGAAGTCTCCCTTGGAAGTTCTTTTGTTGAAGAATGGTGACTTCCAGTTCAACAGAATTAAATGTTCTCCCACAGCTTCTGGATGTTGCTATTTTTTAAATTAAATTTGTATCATTTATTCTTTAGTTTAGAGACTCACCTGTTTGTCCTATGTAGACAGTAGAAAGGTACTCCCGGCAGGTGATGGCATATCATGTTGAAGAATATGCAAGTGAATGAGCCCCTGATGGTAGTCTAATGATGTTAACTCAGTTGCCTGAGTGGATATTGGAATAGAGTTGGCATCTGGGCTCGTAAGATGCCAACTGTATTCCAATATCCACTCGGGCAACTGGGTGTATGCTTCTATTAGGTGGCCTTTCATTGTCCCTTGAGTAGCCAATTTAGATTGGGTGGCTATCTCTATGCAAGGCCAGGTTCTAATTCTTTAGGACTGGCCTGTGTGCGTGTTATATGCCAACTAAGGATACAATTTATGCATCTGATGAAGTCGGCTTTAGTCCATGAAGGCTTATGCCGCAATAAAATAGTTAGAATTTAAGGCGCTGAAAGAATATTTTTCTGTATTTCCTGTAATATACTAAAATGGCTACTTCTGTGGAGTTGACTCCTAGTGCTACATTGAGGGTGCCTTATCTGAAATGGGTAGCTTTGATTTTTTATTGATTTCTTCTAGCCTGGAGGTGATGAAGGAGCCAGTCTCAACAAATTGTGCCCACATCTTCTGCAGGTAAGCCTCCTCTTCAGTTTCTCATACCTTGAATATGTGACCATTAGTGGAGGGGTAAAGAATCCCCTTGCATATAGAAGATCAGTGTCAATCCCCAGCATTTCCAGTTAGAGGAATCAGAGCCTCTGGAATGTTCAGGTTGGCCCTTTCCGGGCTTCTGCCTGTCACTCGGCCACAAGGACCTCACATAGTAAGAGTTCTTCCTGAGATACTGGGTAGCCACAACCAGTGTAGATGAGCCAGGTGGTCTGTTGGTGTAACCATAAGGCTGCTACTTAGGGCACAGTCCTATGCATGTGTAGACAGAAAACAGTCCTACAGCTCCCAGCTGGGGAATGCTGGGAGTTGTAGGACTTTTTTCTGTCTAAACATGCATAGGATTACACTTTTAAAAGATGAAGCGGGCTTGAAAAACTGATTATTACAGGCTTGTCCAAATATAAGATTATAACATCTTGCTTTCTAAAATGAGTGGTCTACAATTCACATGGGAGACAGATATACCAGCGGATCTTGGTCCTCTATATGGTTTAAGTGACCACTTAGAGGAAACAGATCTTAAGATAGAATGAGTTTCAAAGTGCTCTCCCTATGTTGACACCTACTACTACTCAAGCTGTAGGTGATGAAATTTTTTTTGGGCAGAGGGCTGGTTTGCCACTTGGGGAACTTCCTAGGGAGCTGTACTCCAGCAGTGGGTGTCAGAGCCCAAAGTGGCTGCGGCCACCTCACACTCTCTCACACTGTTAATACGCGCGCACACACACACACACACACACACACACATCCCAGGCCCACCTCCTCAGCTGATACATACAGACCAGCTATGGGGAGATTTTCCCTATTCAGTGCTGAGAAAGGCTCCTTTTCTCAACACTGAGCAGGAAAACGTTTTTATGTCTGATCATCAGCTGATCAGACATAAGAGCTTTTCCCTGTCTGGAGAGGGGGTGGTGGCCTGAGGGTGGCTTGGGGTCTGGGAAAGAAACTGACGGGCCAGAGGGGAAATCTCTGTGAGCCAGAAATTCCTCATGCCTGCTCTATTATATTTATTAAGACACAGTCTCCTTGGTGCTAGACTGGATGTAAGTGTAGGGTTCTCTCTCACATGTATAGTCAAGTTGACAAGAACTATCTGAAATTAGAAATCAAGATCTATCTTCTGATTCCAGACTTTCTCTTCTTTTTTCACACTATATTTGAGAATGATAAGAAAGAGATGCTACACAAAGAACGTGGTTACTTTCCGGAATGTTGCTGCTGTCTGGAAATAGCCCATTACTGGAAAATTACCAGAACCATTGTGGCATACCTGGTACTAACATGTTTGGCACTATGTTTCCTTACTAGAAAAATTAACTCATCAGGCATGTCTGTCTAAGGGTTTGGTGAAACCAGATTCCTTTTACTTGTGTGGCATTCTTTATCTCTCATATCATTGGAGAGTCCTCCCCTCCACAATCACCTCCCCTCTACAAATTGTCTTGGAATGACCTTGATTTAGTAAGCTTATTACGTACATCTTAAGTTCAATTACTATATTGGAAAAGTTCTTACTGTGATTTCTGATTAATTACCAACTATTTTCCATTGTAACCTCTTCTGGTCGCGTTATGCTGGGGTCCCCAACACTGTGCCCATGGAACCTTTCTTGGTGCCCACCAGGTTTCCTGCCGCCCTGATTTTTACCGTATTTTTTAGGTATTTTAATTTTAAGATTTTTTTTAATTGGAAGGCTGGCATGCTACAAAATGAATGGGGCCCCAGAGGCATTCTTAGAAAATAAAAATGGTGGTTTGCTGCATCCCACCATGCCCAGCCACTCAGAAAAATTTTAAAAAAAGCTGGAGGTGGTAGAAAGTGTCCTGGGTGGCTAGAGGGGGTGGAAAGAAAGGAAGGATGCTTTGCCTGTGCTTTTTGTGTGTGTGTTTGTGTCATGTGTGTTTTGCCTTAGTTTTGTGTGTGGAGTGTTTGAGTATTTTGTTGTGCTTTGTGAGGGCAAATATGTGATTTGACATTTGGGGCTCAGATTGCACCTCTGCCATTTATTCAGTTTCTTCGTGAAGTTACTTACCTCTGAACCTCATCAGCTAGCGTTCTGCGAAATGGGTGCTGGAGCAGAAAACTGTTCAAGATAATGTTTTGTGTTTTGGAGCTTGGAGCCTACTTTGGTTCTTGGCCAGATTACTTTTCTATTACTCTCACCAATTTACCTTCTGAGAAATGAGTGTTTTCTGACCAGCCATGTCCACCATGGCAGCCATTTTGTGAATGAGCAAGTCCCCCATAGTAGCCATTTTGTGAGAGTGCCCATGACACTCTCAAAGTTCCAAATGTGCCCACTGACCCAAACACCTTAGGGACCCTATTACTGTTAAAAGCATGCTATAAAAATGTTAGGGAAAGGATGAAGCAGGGACCCACAAGATCAGAGGATCTTTAGTGCTTCCTGACAGAGGGACTCTGGAGAAGTAAACACTAAGAAATCACTCTGGAGGAGGGGCAACATTTTTACAGCACTGGTAAGAAGGGATGGCTTGTGTATGGATATATTTTGTCTCTTTGAGGTCCAGTTGAGACTCGGACTACAGGAGCCTCATGGCTTTGAAACTAGTTTCGGGGTAACCACTAGTTTCGGGGTAACCAGATCATTTTGTCTCAAACCTGAGAAAGGACTGCAGTGCTGATTGAGCTTGAGAGAGGTTTATGTGCACAGGTGTAAGAATATCCCACTAGGGGATTTTGCAAGGTAAAGACCAGTATTTCAGTCAGGGTACTTTACAGCAAGACTTGTTTCTCTTCTTTCCTAGGTTCTGTACATTTAAGCTTCTTAAACAGAAGAAAGGTGTAACACAGTGTCCACTTTGCAACGCCAAAGTCACCAAAAGGTAGATTCTGCATGGCTGAGTTTAATCCCAACATTGAGGGACTGACAGGATGAAGCAGCCTTGTACAATGTGTGGCACAGTCCCAGGAAGACAATGGCACAGATGAGCAGAAGACTAAAGCCGATCTCTGCAATGGGGACATACTTGCTGAATGATTCTAATGCCTGAAGTGAGACATAGCTAAGGGAGTGGGTTGTGGAAGGAGTTTCAGCAGCTTATAGACAAGATGGAGGATTATAAGGAATACTCCCCCTGTGCCAAGAGTCAGTATATGGTAAGAGGAGCAAGTAAAGGAGAGACCAATGAAGTAGCAAGATCCGTGTTGTGACCATTGTCTAACCTATTGCTTACCCTTTGAGAAATGGGTATCCCATAAATAAAAAAAACCCACCAGGAGCACTGTTGTTTTAACATCACCTGCTAAAGCCCTGTTAGAGTAAAAACGTATGAAACAGCAAATGTAATGCCTATTCTGTCTCAGGTTATTCAAAATTGAATCATTCTTTAATTGGACAAAAGCCTGCAGCATCTTAGACATTCAAGCTTCTACTCCTTCGAAATGATTCTTATTTTCTTAAATATTCCACTTCCCCAGGCCTCTCCCCTGAGCTCATTCTCTCATGGAACTGTTGAGAAAATGTTCCATTTCATCCTTTTGACGACACATCTGTTGTTGACTTGATTGTTTGTTTCAGAAGTCTAAGGGAAGATGTCCGATTTAAGCAAGTAATCAAAGTGGTGCTGGAAATCATCCATGCTTATGAACGTGATACAGGGCTAAAATGTAGGTATTGCACATTTCTGTGAACTTCACCAAGGCTTGCTTGAATAGGGAGAGGGCAGGTTGAGTCACAATTTCTTCCCAAGAAACCTTGGGTGTTCTGCATCTTGAGATCTTGAGATGCAGAACACCACAAATGATTTCCTGCCTTCTAATCTTGATTCCCAGATGTTGATTTCGACATACAACGCTCTAGATCAGGGCTCTCCAACCTTGGGTCCCCAGATGTTGCTGGCCTACAGCTCCCAGCAAACCCAGCCAGCATGGCTAATAGCAAGGGATTCTGGGAGCTGTAGTAGAGTAACATCTGGGGACCCAAGGTTGGAGAGCTCTGCTCTAGATCAATCTTCCCCAACATGCTGCCTTCCAGATGTTTTGGACTACAAGTCCCATCAGGAGGAGGAGGATTATGTAAGCCGCCTTGGGTTCCTTGAAGGAAAAAAGGCGGGGTATAAATATAATAAATAAATAAATAAAAATCAGCTCCATCCAGCTGATGGTCGGGGTGATGATAGTTGCAGTCCAAAACATCTGGAGGGTGCCAGGTTGGGGAAGGCTGCTCTAAGATATCCAACAATACCCTCTGAAGTGCATCTTCCTTACATCCGGTTCAAAGAACAAAGCTGAATAGAAAAACATGGGGTAGGGGTTGATCTACAAAATGCCCCCCCAGATGTTTGGCCTACAACTCCCATCATCCCTCAGCATTGGCTAGAGCTGATGGAAATTGTTGGCCGAAACCTCTGGAAGGCCACAAATTGCATCCCCCTGCTCTACGACTCTTTATCTCCTTTCCTCTTGAGGCAATGTAAGGCACGCTTACTTGGGCAAGGGTTTGATAATGGAATGAGCAAGCATTTAGGTTTTGCAATATTTTAGAAATGGGAGTCTGTATAGGGTGTAAATGAAGCTTGCTTTCTACAAATGTGGATACATCTTTGTTTGCTACAGGGTTGCAATGATTTAAATCAGAATGATTTAAATCAATGATTAAATCATTGATTAAATCATCAATAAAAATTGATACTTTTTTTTGCAAAAAAACATGATTTTTTGCAGCCCGTTTTGCTACAACTGCAAGTGCCCCCTCCCCAAATCATTGCAACCCAAGTTTTTTGGTTAATTTGAAGTCATTTGCCAAGCTCTGCATTCCATTTTAAATGTGTGTGTATGTAAATGTATTCACATTTATTTATATATATAAATATATATATATATATATATATATACACACACACATACATTTGGTGTGTGTATGTATATGTTTCAGCACTTAGTTTAGATCAGCCTTCCACAACCTGGCAGGGTTGCAATGATTTAAATCAATGATTAAATCATTGATTAAATCAATAAAAATTGATTATTTGTGTGTGTGTGTGTGTGTGTGTGTGTGTGTGTTTTGCCAAAAAAATCATGATTTTTTGCAACCCTGTCGTGTAGGTAGCCTAGTAACTGATAATACTGGTAACGTTAAAAAAAATGAGGAAAGTGTTTTCTGTATAATCTGGTGTTCTTAACTATTAAGTGTAGGCTATTTGTACATGTGGTTGCCTGAAACTTTGAAATTAATTTTACTAAAAAAAATTTGGGGAGGGGGGAAATTGATTAAATAAAAATAATTGATTTAAATCCAAAAAAGTGATTTTTTCCATTTTTTTGCAAAAAACCATGAGTTTTTGCAACCCTGCAACCTGATGCCCTCCAGAATAACCATGCTGGCAGGGGGTAATGAGAATTTTCATCTGAGCACATCTGGAGGGTACCAGATTGGAGAATTTTCATCTGGACACATCTGGAGGGTACCTGATTGGGGGAGGCTGCTTTAGATGGTAAGAATTCCGGTAAGGTGGAGTTTCTCTCTGATAGACTGTATAAATCTGCAAGATCAAGACCTTTTAGAAATTCTTTCTGTTAGAAAGCCTGTGAAAACTTTAACTACATCATAATTATGTAGCAGGGTGAGTTGAAGACTTGCTACTTCCCTATACTTTTCTTCTCAGTTTCAGTTGATGATTGTTTCCCCAAGAAAGCCATAGAAACCACTTCTCTTTCAGTTCCATGGAAGGAACAGCCAGTAATTGACAGTAAAGGCTACAGACACAGACTGAAAAGAGTGAAGAAAGGAATAAAGGAAAACACAACCTTGGTAACAGCATTTTTCTTTCCTTCTGTTTCTTACCCACTTTATATGTCATATTGCAGCCACCCTCTTAGTGATAGATTCATTTTGATATTAATTTTGTAAGCACTTGAGTTGGACTCCTGGCCTGTGGAAAGCATAATATTTCCCTTTAGAATAACTGTTTCTTTTTAAGGAATGTCCGAATGAAAGCCATTTTTATTGCTTTGGAATATCAAAGGTATATTCCATTTTAATTGTCATTGAAATTACCGCTGTGAGGGATATTTTTCTCTACTAATCTATAGCAGGGAAGCTTCAGTGAATAACAGGTAAGAAGGGATAAACCACTGGCCAGTTCAAATCAAATGGCCTTGGCGTTACAGTAAGCTTGAAGAAATGGGAAAATAAAATAGCTCTGCTCACCGCAATCACCATTTCTGTTCTGTTTTTTCCCCTACGCCTTCCTCTAGCCTTGAAATAAGGCTTTATTTTCCTTGGAAATAGTGACTGGGTTCGCACAACATGTCAAGCCATGGTGGCTTTGAAACCACGGTGGCTTAGTGTGTTGCCGGACCCGCCTGCCCCCCGCGGGGTGGCTACAAAGCCACCCCGTTAAGCTGTGGCTTGTTTTAGGGTTTGCTAAACCCTCCGTTGCTTAGTGTGTCATCCGAATGCATTCTCCTGTGCTTCCTCCCAGGGGAGGACTGAGGGGGGAAGATGGGGGAGGAGGTGCCTCAAGACCCCTGCTGTGCCTGATCATTAGTCAAGCACAGCCGGTGCCCCAGGCTAACTATAAGCCCAGGGTGGTTACATAGCCATCCTGGGCTTAAAGTGTTATGTGAACCCACCCAATGAATCTTGTAGTTGGCTAACAATGGGCCAGTTTTCTGCCATTGCCTGAGGGCGCAGTCCATAGGATCCTCCATAGGATAGACATTTTCACCCAACATGTAACAAACTATTTATTTTTTTTATTTATTATATTTATACCCTGCCTTTTTTCCTGCAAGGAACCCAAGGCGGCTTACATATTCCTCCTCCTCTCCATTTTATCCTCAAAACAACCCTGTGAGGTAGGTTAGGCTGAGAGTCAGTGACTGGCCCAAAGTCACCCAGTGAGTTTCATGGCCGAGCGGGGACTAGAACCCGGATCTCCCGAGTCCCAGTCCAACACTCTAACCACTACGCCACACTGACTACGCCACACTATGTGTTGGACCACAGCACTGTGTACACCCGTAATAAAAGACCAATGTATAGTTTGCTACAAATGCAAATAATTCCTATGGTATGCATATAGAAGCACAGCAACTGATTTGCGATCTAAGCATGCATGCACGGGAAGATGCGCTGCCTTGGGGTCAGACTCAAATTGTCTGTGAGAATCAGGTTCAACACACAGCTGCCGAAGTACCACCATCGAAGGCGGCAGGCATGCACTCTCTGCATCATCCCTGCATGTCTCATCAGTGCTCCGCTCTGCTATCCAGTCCTGACACTTCAAGCAGTCTACAAACTACTGCACCATGCCACAGTGGATGTCACACTAGTGTGCCGGACACCTCAACAAACTCAGTCGGAGGCCTTCAGTATGTCAGATCTTCCTAAATATTTGAACTGTTGTGAACTTGTTAACACAGCACTTGCCAAGTTTGATGACCATCCTGAAAACTATAGAGTGTGGTGGTCTACATTCTGGAATGCTACCAGGGACCTAGATATTACTGCAGGTGAGGAGCTCAACCTGCTGACCAAATGTTTAGGTAACGAGGTATGAGTTCTCCTCTTCTTGCTTTGCAGTCCTAGGCAGTCCGTTAAGAATGGCACATTCACCTTTCAGGTACCCACACACAATAAGCCACACGTCGTGGCATCTTGTCAATAGTGGACAGTTATTTGATCCAGTAGGATTTGCAGCCCTGTTACCATCCAGAGAAAATTCCTATTAAGAATGCTTCAGAAACTTGAGTGAGACACTCCATTGCCCATTGATAAATGGCAAGAGTGGGAAATAGGGGGAAATTCCTTATAGGCTCTCCAAGAAGTCCAAACACCGCACACCTATGCTTCAATCTTGCTCACAGCTGCCCTGTACAAAGAAGTATTTATCTTCTCTGGTGCCTCAGGCATATAGCAGCTGTAGCCTACATGAAGGTCATTGATGCAGAAGGCAGTCATCACATTGGATTCATCCTTGGCAAAGCAAAACTAGCGCCACAACCTGAGCATATAGTTCCAAGACTGGAACTGTGTGGTGCAGAGCTAATATTATGTGAGATGGACATACAGTCTGATGCTGTCAATTTTTATACCAACAGTAAAGTAGTGTTAGGCTACGTACATAACCAGAGCAGGAGATGCTATGTCAGCAACAGAATAGAGCGCATTAGAAGATCAGTGCAACCAGAACAATGGTGTTATGTACCCACAGACCGGAATCCTGCAGACCATGCTACAAGTTCCATTCCAGCAGCTCATCTAAAGGGACCAGAGTTCCCCTTGGATTAGGATAATGTCTCCCAAGTGGTGGAAGGCTGCTTTGAACTTGTGAACCCAAATTCAAATGCAGAAATTCATCTACAGGTGACCTTGAGAATAGCATCACACACACAGGTTATTTGAGTGCTCAGCGTTTCAACCATTTCTCCAGGTGGACAACATTCCTGTTAGCTATAGTGTGTCTCATCCACGTGCGTGTGAGCGTGTATATGAGTGTATATGCAGATATATCCACAGTGCCTTGCAGAAGTATTCACCCCCTTTGACTTTTCCACATTTTGTTGTGTTACAGCTTGGAATTGAAATTGATTTAATTGGCATTGTTACCACTTGATGTACACAAGAGACTCAGCACCGTGAAGGTGCAAAATAGTTTTACTGTGGCACAAAAGTTAACTAAACAAACCCCAACTGGCACTCCCCCCCCCCCCAGTCAATATTTGGTAGAAGCACCATTGGCAGCCATTACAGCTACAGCCAGTGTGGCGTAGTGGTGAGAGTGTTGGACTGGGACTCGGGAGATCCGGGTTCTAGTCCCCGTTCGGCCATGAAACTCACTGGGTGACTTTGGGCCAGTCACTGACTCTCAGCCTAACCTACCTCACAGGGTTGTTGTGAGGATAAATGGAGAGGATGAGGATTATGTCAGCCGCCTTGGGTTCCTTGCAGGAAAAAAGGCGGGGTATAAATATAATAAATATAATAAATAAATATATACCAGTGGGACTCTTTGTTAACCTTCAGGGAAGGCAGAACAAGGCACAGGCCATTCCAATCAGAAAGGTAGAAACAAAATCAGAAAGGTAGAAACAAAAAGGGAATAGAGACTACGGATGGAAAAGACTCTCCGGTGGTGGTGACCTGCAAGGTGTGTGCAATGTTTGTTTTCTTGCCTGAGATCAGCATGGCCTACAAGTGCAAGCTGGTTGCACTGTTGGAGGAAAAAGTGATAGGACTGGAGCCATGAGTGTCAACCCTCAAGGGAATAAGAGAATGCAAAGAGTTCCTAGACAGGACAGTGGAACTACAACAGCAAAGCGAAGTACAGTAGCCAGAAGAGCAACAGCAAGCTGAGGCAGAAGAAGAGAATGCTGAGGCGAGGAAAAATGAAGTAGAGGAAACTCCCCGGAAAAAGGTGATAGTTAGGAGCAGAAGAACTAGAAGACATTCTGCACCAGAGGAAGCAGTGGAACTATCGAACCACTTTCAGGTACTTGAGGACGAGATAGAAGGACAGCCTGCAGAGGAAGAATTACAGGGAAGAATTACTTGACAGTGAGCAAGAGGCTGAAGGTCAGTCAAGCAGAGGCAAAGAAAACAAAGCCTACAGCAAGAGAAAGAGAAGAGTACTAGTTGTGGGAGACTCCCTGCTGCATGAGATTGAAACCGAAGTATGTCACGAAGACCCATGGACTCGCCAGGTATCCTGTCTCCCTGGAGGACGGATTAGAGATGTTGCCAATGCTCATAAAGCTCACTGACATGTATCCCTTTCTTCTCATCCACGTGGGAACAAATGATACCGCCAAGAGGAACTATGAAGAAATCGCATCAGACTTTGAAGCTTTGGGAAGGGAACTCAAGAACTTTGGGGCCCAGATAGTTTTCTCATCCGTCTTTCCAGTACTTAGAACAGCAATAAAAAGGGAAAGAAAAATACTCCAGGCGATGACTGGCTACGAAGGTGCCGACCCGAGCGATTTGGATTCTGGGACTACGGGCTACACTTCCTGGAAGATGGACTGCTGGTGTGGGGGTTCATTGTCAGTAATAAAGTGGGCCTTTGCTGAACTGATCAGCAAACTACTGATAACCAGTTCATAGCCAGAAACTGGTCAGCAGTAGTTTGGAAGGGTTTGGGGCCTAATCCGTCTGTGGAATGTCAAGGCCAGTGTGAGCTCATCACTGTCAGAGTTCTCGGGAGAAAGCAGGTGAGAGTTGAGTTGTCTCCCCCATCCAGCTGCAACTTCAACCTTGCAGAGACAAGAGCTGGCAGCCTTCTCTGGGAACTTCAGGAGGGGGAGGGGAGGTCTGCAGAGGTGTCACTCTCGCTGAAGCCCACCCCTGAAGGATAGAAGGGAGACACCCAGGTGGGATAGGGGCTTCATGGATGGGCCAGTTCCCTCACCAATTAGTGGTTCAGAAGGAAGGTTAAGATGGCCACACCTTCGCTTTTAAGTCGGTGCTTAGCCTCCAGAGCCTTTGCTAGGAACATCTCTCTCGTCTTACCTGTCTGCATCTTTCTCTTTGGATCTATCACCAGCGGAGCCATTGGGAGCACTCTGCACATGAACTCTACCTAATTTGGGCTTTCTTCTCTTTGGACTTTTACTGTCAAGAACCTGCCGTGAAAAGGACTTTCATACTTTTCATAGACTTGTGGCTATGGAACAAGGCCTGTGGCTTACGCTGGCCCAGCTGGCCTGGTTATCACTTGGATGGGAGACCCCTCCTCTAGTTTTCTGCGTTGAGCAGGGGGTTGGACTCGATGGCCTTGTAGGCTTCTTCCAACTCTATGAGCTATGAAATAGCTATAGTGTCTTTGTCGAGGATCCCAGAGCCTGGCTGACTTGGGGCTGATTCCTGACTTCTGGACATTCCTGTGCCTCGACCCATGTGGCGTAGAGATCCCAAAGCTGCATGTGGGGAAGTACTTTGGACTCAAGTCTGATCTTGGTCTGGAGGACAATTCATAAGCAGTCGTACCTTGTGTTTTGTTCTCCTTTTGTTTTCATCTCCCAGCATTCCAAACTAACACTTTTGGTATTTAACATCACAGCTACTGATGAGGGCGGAAGCTGAAATATTTAGGTCTAAATATATTTTGAAATTACTCTGTAAGTCTATCTTTCTTACATATTTTAACTTAAGGCTGACTGCATCCATATAGCTTCAGCTATTGGGCGGTATAGGTATGTAATAAATCAATAAGTAAATCGTAGTGGATCTAAAGCCTCCTTATTGCTTTGTTGTTGTGTCACTTTACACCTCCCTCTCCCTCTCTCTCTCTCTCTCAATACACAGTCGTCATGTCAACAGATGTTCATCCCCATACAAGCCCTGGTCTGTTGACGAAGGCTTATTAGCATACTGTGCACAAGTAGCATTTGCTAGACAGTGCAGCCAGATCCTTGATGACATGACACCCATTTTCTGTGGAAGCCTAGGCCTTCACTAACACCTCACAAGAAGGAAGAAAAACATTTTGCGAGGGTGCTCTGTATAGATCAAGGTGTCTCTGCAGATCCATACAATTTCTCCACCTCACCTGCCAACCCCAGACCTAGACTGATTAAGCCAGCTGGAAATCATCTAGGTAAAGTATTTCAGAGGCCACATCCAGCAGGGCTTGGTAATTCGTATGTAGTAAATAGCCTTAGCATGAATTGGATTATGTAAAATATTTCTGTTTGAGGCATGGAAGATAGTAATTCTCACAGCGGCAAGGAGGCCAATACTGTGGTTCCAGACAAAAAAATCCTTATGCAAGATCTTTCACAGATTTCCTGAACTGGTGACAGTGCAGTGCAGGGGTGTTGCCCTTTTTCATCCTGAGGGCCGAATTCCATCTCAGAGAAACTCTTGGGGAGCTGCATTCCAGTTGCGAAGGGGCTGGAGGTGTCGGGGGGCTGGGCAGCGGCAAAAGGAGCAGGGCCAAAAAAATACCAGCATATTGCAGCTTAAAGCTCTTACTGCTAATAAATAAGCCTTAGGAGAGACATTTCAGTCTTTTAGAATGGGGGGGCGGACTGCAGAAAATCCAGGAAGCCCACCCAAAAATCTGTTTGGGGAGAAGGGGTGGGACCATCTGGAGACCTCAGACCTGAGGTTCTTCACCCATGGTATAGTGTGTGAGAGAGGGAGATTCTACAAGAGCGAAAATGAAAGTTCTTTGGCTAAAGAACCAGCTTTGCCAGGGTACTGAAGGGTGAACGGCTTCTAGATTCCATACAGACACCTGTAGGCCTGTAACCACGTCTTCTATACTTCCATTGACAGGGCGAGAGCTCCCGCCTTCTGCTATGTAACAGGTACTCCCTGAGAAAGAAAAGTAATTCCAGTAAAACCATCTTTGAAATTGGTAAGAATCTCAGTAAAATTGGGTCCCTTAGAACAGCAGCAGTAGTAACACAGTAATCCTGTATCTTCTGATGAAGGTCTCCTCCAGGCAGGAGCATCTCCATATCCCTAAGCCTGCCTTTTTTTTCTTGTCCCCTTTCCCCACTAGTTTAACCTTTAGCCTCATTTTCTGAGGTAGGTTACAATAATGCCGGGGGTGGGGGTGGGGAACCTGTGGCCCTCCAGGTGCTGTTGGAACCCAGCTCCCATCATCCCATTAATACATCCCATTAATTAATAATTGCCATTAATACAGCATGGCAAATGGCACCATTTGCCATGCTGGTTGCACTGATGAGAGTTAGAGTCCAACAACGTCTGGTAGGCTACAGGTCCCCACTTCTGCAATAAGGGATGACAAATCTTGGTTGATCCTAATGGAAGCATTGTTTTGATGCCCTAACTTGCCCAAGGCTACTTAGTGGATGTAGTTGAGTAGGGATTTGAACTTGGGGCTCCACTTGCCTTCTCTGATCTTTCTGTGAGCTGCTTCCTGAGCCTATGATGTTCCCTGATTTCCCACCCAGTCCCATTTGTCTGCCTGCCCCTCACCTCACTCCAGGCTTGTCTTGGTTTCCCCAAGGACATAAGAGCCATGGTGGATCAGACCAAGGTCCATCTAGTCCAACATTCTGTAACACAGTGGCCAACCAGCTGCCCATGGGAAATGCACAAGCAGGACATGAGCACAACAGCACCCTCCCGCCCTAGCTCCCCAGCATATTGCCTCTGATATTGGAAGTAGCATATAGCCATTGTCCAATCCCCCTTTAAAGACATCCAAAGTGGTGGCCATCACTACATCTTGTGATAGCAAAGTCCATAGTTTAGCAATGTGCTGTGTGAAGAAGTACTTCCTTTTATCTGTCTTGAATCTCCCACCAATCAGCTTCATGGGATGACCCCTGGTTCTAGTATTATAAGAGAGGGAGAAAAATGTCTCCCTATCCACTTTCACCACACTATGCATAATTTTGTACACCTCTATCCTGTCTCCCCTTACTTGTCTTTTTTCTAAGCTAAACAGTCCCAGATGTTGTAATGTTTCCTCATGGAGTTGCTCCAGCCCCTTGATCATTTCAGTTGCCCTTTTCTGCACTTTCTCCAACTTTTTCCCTACTCCAGATCCTACCCAAAGTTTCAATTTTGGGGGCCCTGATCCAGGTACACTGTTCACGTTCCTATAAGCCCTTTGACAGCAGTTTAAATGTTTTAAATGTTGTTTCTGAACACAATTGGTGGATTGATCAACCTGGTCTTGATGGTATATTTGAGGAAAAGCAATAGGGTCTGAAAAGAAAGTGGTTGTTATCCTGCTGGATCTCAAGCCAGCAATGCTGATTGAATCCCCTTTTTGTCATTTTAAGGATCAGACTCCTCTGAAGATGTCTTTAAGGCGGGTGCTGTCAGGTGGTGAGTAGAGCCATCACTTCATGTTGTCAGCATCTTCTTGGTTTTCAGCATTTATCATTTCCTCTGCTGTATTTCAGGGGATATTAGGTACTATCTCACTCTAGAGAAGATGCTGTAATACTTTTTGCCCTCTGGAACAGTGCATTGCACTTGTACAGTGCAGGTGGGAGGGCAAAAAACCATTCCTAGTGAAAAGTTTGTTCCCCTTCACATCCTCTGAAGAGTCGTGTTCTGGAGAGGATCATGGCTGCTTCTTGGGCTCCTGCTTGCTGAGTGCTTAGGTTCTTTGTATGGAATGTTCCGTGCTGCTTCGCCTCCTGAGCTGTTTATGAAAATGTGGACGGGAGGGAGAGGTGTGGTGTGGTATCGCTCAGGAAGCTTGACTCAGCCCAGCGCCGACTGGCTGCTGGCCTCCGTGGAGCACAGCCCCAGAACCTGTGAAGTGGACTATTAATACATTGTCTGGTTTTCATCTGCATTCGTATCTGAGGCTCAGAGAAGATAACACTATGTTAATTATAAATGGCAAAAAATAAAGATAGCAGCCATCTCTGCTACTTAATCCTAGCTGCTCATTCAGTAGATTTTAAACGGTATGGGGTGTGGTGCCCCTTCAAGGAGATGCCGCCATTCCTCAAAGGCCACCTTGATGGTCAGTAATTCCTTGTCCCAGATGTCATGGCTCATGCCGGCTCAGCTTGTCTGAGCCTGGAAAGCTAAGCAGGGTCAGGCCTGGTTATTACTTGGATGGGAGAGCCCTCCTCTAGTTTCCTGCACTGAGCAGGGGGTTGGACTTGATGGCCTTCCAACTCTATGATCCTAATTTCTCTCTGCGGGAGTTAGCTGGCAGGAGTAAAAGATGCAAGTAAAAGACGGGTGATGCTGGCCTTGGCATTGTGACAGGATAGCTCCAATAGCCTGGCTGGAAGCATCGGCCTCAACCACAAACAGGAGGCTGAGATCCAGGTGCCTCAAAATACGGGCCGTGGTAAAGGCTGTTTTTAACTGGATGAATTATTCTTGCACTGCAGGAGTCCAGTTGAATTTGATTTTCTTCTTTAGCAAGGTGGGGATGGGGGCAATGATGCTGGAGAAGCCTTGGATGAAACTCATTCAGTGGTGCTGTTGTGTTTGAGAGAGTTTCTCAAGCTCTCTCCCAGTTCTCCCCCAACAGCTCAGAGACTAAACACAGGGAGGAGGGGAAACTGTCTGAGGAAGATTTGGCTCAGATGACTCCCAAAGTTACCAGACTTTTTCAACCAGATTTTTTCCTTATTTTGTTAGCAAAAGCCTTTTGGGCCATTCAGCTCATTGGGGATAAGAAACGAGAGACTGAGGATAAGAATGCTCCATCTCACTCAAGATCTAGAGTGGTATTCCCCCTGGAGGATGAAAAGGCTTCTACAGTCCCTTTTCCCTCTTTATTTAGGAAAATATGTAAGGCTGGGTGGGACACTCCAGCCAAGGCTAGGCCTTCCAACCGGTTAGCTAACAAACTATACGCGCCACCAGGAAGATATGGACCAGCTCAGAATGCCACTAGTGAATGCACCAGTGGCAACAGTTGCATCCACAGTGGCTATTCCTACGGTGGGCCACGGGTCATAGGTGTAGATGTGACATATGTGTAGATGCAGTGCTTCGCAAGGACCTTGAGGCCTCAGCATTGGCTTTTCGAGCAACTCCACATTTGCCAGAGCAGCTTACATATGGGCTCAAGATCTGGAAGAGCTGGATTTCATTCCCAAACAAGTGCAGGATGGATTTCATAAGATTACATCTGCTCTCTTAGCAGATTCCTCTATGGACACATCCAGGCTCAATCCTGAGCTATGGAGACTAACGTGATAGCTCGCAGAAATGTACGGTTGCGCAGCTGGGATGTGGATCCCGGCTCTCAGGCTAGACTAGCAACCTCTCCCTTTGCAGGTGCCAAACTTTTTGGGGAGTCTCTTGAGAAAGTCCTGGTGGAGGCCAAGGACCAAAAGAAGGCACTTCCTCCCTCCAAGAAAGAGGGCAAGAAAGACAGGGCTCAAACTAATTTTCATCCCTACAGATCCACAATAGGTCTCGAGTTTTCTGTTCTTGTCACTTCAATACAGTACTTTGAACTTGCCTAACTTTGGATTGGATCCAGACTAAAGCCCTTAATTGCGTGGAGAGCCTCTACAGATACAGGAGGCTGTCCTGTTCATACTGTCTCCCTCCAGGCATACAGGGCGATGGCTGCACAATGGGGTGGGGTGGGGCTGGAGCACACCTCTCCGGTGATTAATTGAACACAGCAGGAAGAACACCTGAATAGGGCTCAAGTTCGTTGAACTTGGGTCCTGTTGAAATAGGACAGCTCATGACTCAGCTCTACCTCTCTTTTTCATCAAACTCAGGTGAGGCAGTGGCTGTTTTGAATCAGTGTCTGGGCCTGGTAATGAACTGGATGAGGGCTAATAAACTGAAATTCAATCCAGACAAGAAAAGACGGAAGTGCTGTTTGTGGGCGAATCATCTGTCCAGAGGGAGGATACTCAACCTGCCCTAGACGGGGTTGCACTCCCCCTAAAGGACAGGGTTCGTAGTTTGGGGGTGCTCCTAGACTCCGAACTGTCGCTGGAGTCACAAGTGGACTCGGTGACAAGGAACGCCTTTTATCAGCTTAGGCTGATTTACCAACTACAACCATATCTGGACAGGCAGAGCTTGGCATCGGTGATTCACGCTCTGGTAACCTCTCGTTTGGACTATTGTAACGCACTCTACGTGGGGCTGCCTTTGAAAACGGTCCGGAGACTTCAGTTGGTTCAAAATAGAGCAGCAAGGCTGCTAGCGGGGACTGGCCAACAAGAACACATTACGCCAGTCCTCTATGAACTACATTGGTTACCAATTGAAGTCCGGGCCCGATTCAAAGTGCTAACATTGACATTTAAAGCCCTAAACGGTTTGGGGCCAGGTTATCTGAAGGAACGTCTCGTCCCATACTTGCCTACCCAAACCCTGAGGTCCTCTTCGGAGGTCTGTGGCGTAACCCCACAATTCAGTTCCCTGGTGTATGTCTGCATTAGTATGTTTAATGTGTCTAGAATATTGAACTGAGTGGGTGTGGTTTGTGATGTCTTGGAAAGGGTGGGGGGAGGAGTATATAAGGAGTGTCTGAGTGATGTCAGAGTTAGTTAAGAAGTAGTAGAGTGTTGGCTGTAGTGTGTTGGGAGTGTTAGAGAGTTTGGGAGTTAGGTTAGGTGGGTTATTTGTGTCTTGTCAGGAGTTTTAAGAGGAATCAGTGATTGTATGAGGAGTGAGAGTATTTAGAATTATAGGGACTTAGGTTAATTACAAAGTGTTTGGGGTAGGCAGGTTTAAAGTTATTTTCTGGAACTAAGATTTTGAGAATTAAAATAAACTTATTTTTGTTTTGTTTGCTACCCAAATCCTACGTGTCAGCTTGGCATTGTTAACCTGCATTACTATTAAATCTACACACACACACACCTTTGATAATAAACTGAAATTCACAGCACCTTTGTACCCACAGCATCATAAATTTAAAATAGATCCTTAATAACCAGAATTAATCTTTTCCCTCATTAGTAGGGGAAAGGTTTCATTTGACCCTCCCCTCAGGTTTTTAAGTGCTGATGCTTAGCCTGAGAAGGGTTTATGCGCCTGGTCCTAAAAGAGGCTAGGAGGGTGGCTACTAGGGGAAGGGCCTTCTCAGTTGTGGCACCCCAGCTCTGGAATCAAGTCTCCAAGGAGGTGCGCCTGGTGCCTACTCTTTATTCCTTCAGGCGCCAGGTGAAGACCTTTTTATTTACCCAATATTTTAATGGTTAGATTTTTATTCCCACTGTTATTATCACTGCTGTACCTTCGGTCTGATTCATCTGGTTGCTTTGTTTTATTGTATTGTATTATATTGTATTTGTATTTCTATTTTAATGATATTTTTGGTTTTAAGATTATTGTTTTTATCCTGTTTTTCTTGTAAACCGCCCAGGGAGCCTTTTGGCTGATGGACGGTAAATAAATATATTAAATAAATAATAAATAAATATGACTTAAATCCCATTGATTTTAATGGGAACTCAGAGTAGCTAACTTAGTCTGGATCCAACACTTCCTTTGATGGCCTTAGGTTGAGAGAGAGAGAGCAACTTGCCCGTCACCACAGTTTTTCAGTTATGTTTATAAGCTAAAAACCAAATCACATTCCCACCTCACTCCTTTATCGGCTGAGCAGGGTTAGGGCCAGGAAGCTGCTGCTTTCGTTCTGTGATGAGTCACTGAGACCTTTGCTTCTCTCCCTCCCTGCTGAAACATTGTTACTGATTTTTCTTTTTGTCACTGTCTTTGGTGCTGTGTATGAAATCTTAAATTCCATTTGAATATACCTTCCTTTCAAAAGGAAGCCCAAAGCAGCTATCAGTAATATGCCAAAGCAAACCCAGTAATATGGAAGGACAATAAAACAATATGAAAATTTATTTAACAATAAAAATGCTACAATAATGTATTAATCAAGTTCTAATTCAGTAGCTAAAGGGGAAAATAACAGTTCAATTAATAAACAATACATACGTAGTTAATAAACATTAAATCACTAAGAGAGCAATCCTGTGGCCCCTAGATAGCATCTTGGAGGCCCTAGGATAATTTGGATTCCCAGATCTGAGGTTGGAGACAGAGCCCTGACCACGGAGCTGGTGATCTGCACTCTGATCCCCCTGCCCCTGCTTCGCAGCGGGTGGGGAAAGAACCGCACCAGCTTCCTCTCCGAGGTGGGGAAATAAACCCTGGAGGGGTGGGTCAAGGGGGCATTCTGGAGTGTGGAGAGGGGGGGAGACTGGGACTGTCCGGATATGAGGTATCCTGATGGCACTCCAGCCTCCGTCCCTCTCCCCTGAAGTGCCTCAGCTAGACGGCCAAAATCAGACGTCTAGCTGAAATGCAGAGTGGGAGGTGCAGGGAGCTGGAGATTGCCTCCTCCCACTCTGCACTGGATGCTCGTAAACCTCTGAGTTCAGGGGCTTAGGAGCATCGAGGGTGCAATCGATAGGATTGTTCCCTAAAGCAAACAAATCCATCCTAGAGGCAGCAAGAGCTAAAAGAGTAGGACAAGACTGCAGGACTCCTAAGCAGGCAAGCACCCATTACTCTAGTAACAGGACAAGATACTGAGAGCCACCATACCTCAAAAAAATCTCATGTCAAACATGTTACAGTAGTTTAAAACTGAGGCAGAAAAAAGGAGCAGCAGCCCTCACTATTCCCCCGAAGTGATAACCCAAAGGGATGACCTGCTAAAGACAATTGACTACAGTGGTTGCAATCACTTTATAGCCTATTCTGGAATGCAATCACAAGGTGCTGGTAACATACTTCTAAGCAGGGCTTGGGGCAGGCCTTCTTCAGAGTCAGCTCAGTTCCTCAGGTATAGCAGTAGAAACACCAGGGTGGGGTGGGGAGATGATACAGTCTCTCACCCTGCTTCTCTGCTGATACTGTTGTGCTTAGCTGACTTCTTTCATTGGCCTCTGCATTTACCACCATGTCATCAAGAAGGGCCACCCGCCTGATGGCTGGGCTCAGTCCCAAGCCGCTAAAATCTCTATTGGTGGAGTTTAAAGGGCAATAGGCCAAGAAATCTGGCCCTCATTATAGGCAGCTAGACTTTGATTAGCCACATAGGTCCTTAGGGCAGGGTTGAGAAACTTTGTGTGGTCCTGGGGCCACTTTTGACCCCTGCAGCCTGCACTCTCCTGCCTCGCCACCAAATTCAGCAGCAGTGGCAAAAAAAAAAAAAAAAAAAAAGGTGGTATACCACTGAATTTTGGCAGCAAACACTACAGAAGGGTAAAAAGAATAAATTTAGCTTGTTTTCAAGCTAAACATGGCCTTAGCATTCTGTAGCAGTTTGCTCCCAAATTTCAGTGGTGAGAATTGCAAGTATCCTGCATGCCCACCCCTGCCTTAGGGTGAGACTTGTCAACTGGTAGCCACTGAAACAGCTCTGGACACTTGGGAGATATAATTTGCCTTTTCCTGTGCTGGTGTAAACCCTCTCTCACTTCTGAACTTCCTGAAACAACTTGGAAGAATGAGAGAGAGTGAGAGTGTGGAGGCAAAATAAGAAGGGTTCATCTTTTGTATCCTTCCCTTTCATCTCCCTGAACTGGTGGGACTGGATACAGGAGGACATTCCCAAAGTGGTTGACTAAGAGAACTAGTTGCCAACTAAGACCCTAGGTAGATTTCCCCCCATTGGTTCTCTCCCCACCCCCAGCAATAGGTGGAAGATGGAAGTGATACACCAATGTTCCAGGATCTGTTCTGGTTTCATTTAGTCTTCTGAGTAGGATTCAAGGTTGAGCCTGATTTTAAGAGGCTGTCAAGTACTGTAGTTAATCCTTTAATTACCTGAATCACTTTGTTTTCGCAGTATGGGTTTTGGAAGTAATTCTTTGTCTCAAGTTGGTGAATGGTGTGCCAAGAATCGAAGCCTAAGCCCTTGTCATGTGGAACTTTCTGAGCCAAGTGCTGAAGATCGGGCATCATTAAATGTCTTAGGTATTTTTATTTATTTATTTATTATATTTATATCCCACCTTTTTTCCTGCAAGGAACCCAAGGCTGTTAATATAATCCTCCCCCTCTATTCCATTTTATCCTCACAACAACCCTGTGATGTGGGTTAGGCTGAGAGTTAGTGACTGGCCCAAAGTCACCCAGTGAGCTTCATGGCTAAGCGGAGACTAGAACCCGGATCTCCCAAGTCCCAGTGGAACAGTCTAACCACTATGCCACACTAGCTCTCAGTGTATGAAGATTTTTCTCCAAATGAAACTTTTATATAGATGAGACACTAAAAACAAGTCAAAATGCCCTGGTATTAACCAGGCTTGTTCACAACTCTGGGTAGTTTGTTTACTTGCATCTTTTGAAAATGGGCTAGCACACTTTTCCTGGGTCTAATTTTTATGATACGTTGAACAGTGTTAAGGTCTTGGGAGGGTGGATAAGCTCATTACTGATGTTGTAGAGCCTGTTCCTTTCTTAGATCCACATTTATTAACCTTCTACTAAGATTGCCAGCTGATCAAGGGTTAGATACAAAAAAAACAGTCCAGGTATACCTGGGGGCTTTGACATACCTAATGGAATTCTCTGCTTTGATTAGCAAACCCTTATTCCAACCCAGTTCTTTGTAACTGGAATCCCCTCAGTTTCTAAATCATAGAATCATAGAATAGTAGAGTTGGAAGAGGCCTGCAATGCCATCGAGTCCAACCCCCTGCTCAATGCAGGAATCCAAGTCAAAGAATCCCTGACAGATGGCTGTCCAGCTGCACCTTGAATGCCTCCAGAGTGGGAGAGCCCACCACTTCCCTAGGTCTTATTGCTTATTGTCTTATTGCTCTGACAGTCAGGAAATTTTTCCTGATGTTTAGGTGGAATCTGGGTTCCTGTAACTTGAGCCCATTATTCCGTGTCCTGCAAACTGGGATGATCGAGAAAGATCCTGGCCCTCCTCTGTGTGACAACCCTTCAAGTACTGGAAGAGTGCGATCATATTTCCCCTCAGTCTCCTCTTCTGAAGGCTAAACATGCCCAGTTCTTTCAATCTCTCCTCATAGGGCCTTGTTTCCAGTCCCTTTATCATCCTTGTTGCCCTCCTCTGAACCCTCTCCAGTTTGTCTACGTCCTTCTTAAAGTGTGGTGCCCAGAACTGGACACAGTACTCAAGATGAAGCCTAACCAGTGCTGAGTCAAGGGGAATTATCACTTCACGCAATTTGGAAGCTATACTTCTGTTAATGCAGCCCAAAATAGCATTTGCCTTCTTTGCAGCCACATCGCATTGCTGGCTCATATTCAGTTTGTGATCTACAACAATTCCAAGATCCTTCTCACTTGTAGTATTGTTGAGCCAAGTGTCCCCCATTCTGTAACTCTGCATTTGGTTTCCTTTCCCTAGGTGCAGCACTTGGCATTTATCCCTATTAAATTTCATTCTATGTTGTTTTCAGCCCAGTGCTCCAGCCTGTCGAGATCACTTGTCTTCCAGAGTATTAGCTATTCCACCCAATTTTGTGTCATCTGCAAATTTGATAAGCATTCCCTGCACCTCTTGAAAGCCTCTTTGGGCATATGGAATTAGCAGGGGTGGATGAATCTGTCTGTTGCACTTTCTATAAACTTCATGTTTTTTATAAAATCCACACGAAAATTTGTATGCATTTTTGTACGCAATTTCCTCTGATATACACATTTTTGTGAACACTTTCCCCTAATACCGAATTTTTCGTTCCATAAGACGCACCAGACCATAAGACGCACTTAGGTTTTAGAGGAAGAAAACAAGAAAAAAAAATATTCTGAACCAAATGGTGAAATGATGACAAAACCCTGCCACTGTCACAGAACCGAGCGGGGAGGGCTTTCCTGACCCTGCGCTTTCTCTGCTGTTGGTGCTGCTGCTGCTGCTGCTGCTGCAGGCAGCTGGGTCAGAGTAGCTGAAAGCTGAAAGCAAACATCAACAGCTCAGGGCACAATAATAAACACGTTGAGACAGAAAAAAGCCCCGGATTGCACATGGCTGGCTGGGGAATGCTGGGAGTTGTAGGACTCCCCCCCCCCTCCAAACCCAGGATTGCATCCTAAAACCATTTAAAACCAAAACACAGAAACAGCATGGTAAATAATTAAAACATTGGAGCCCCAGCTAGCTTAAAATACCTTTCCCTCCCTCCCTGGTTGCTGGAAATAACTGCTTTCAGGGGACGTTGAGCTGAGGAACCTGAGGCGCGCGAAGGAGATGTTTGCAGGTGCATTCTTCCCGGAGGGAGGGAAGGAGAAGGAGGTGTTTGCAGGTGCATCCTTTCTGTCGTCGCCAAGCCACGGGCCCGCCAAACAGCCTCTTCCCGGCTCCCCCACGCCTACCCTGAGCTGCTGCCGAATCAGCTGTTCGGCGGGGAAATCAGCTGTTAAGCAGCCACATAGGGGGAATCAGCTGAGAGGCGGGGGCTTGCCTGCTCCGCCCAGAAGCTCTCTGCTGTTCCGCCAGACCGGTTGGAGGCGCGCAGAGGGATGTTGTGAAGGATCAGCACCTGGATCCTTTGCGTGAGTTCGGCGCTTAACGGGTTAACCAGTGCCGCGTTACAGCCCGTACAAGCGAAATAAACCACCTAAGAGGTTTTTTACAAACAAAAGGAAACTCAGCCTTTGAACTGCCAAATAAGGCTTTTTATTTACCGGTATTTACACAGGATATGGAGCGGAACTAACAGCTTTCTAGGAAATACTACAACGTCAATAAGACCTGACGTGACCTTTAAGTTTATCAATGACAGGCTCCCAGGCTAGCGCATTTGGATTAGTCAGTTACCTTAGATCAGAGACGTCACGCTAGTCAGTTTCAGCCTAACTCCGGGTCTGTCCGATCCGGGGAAGGAAGCAGCTTACTCCAGCCGTTGCTGGAGGGTGGTTCGTACTCAAAAGTACCCTGGGTTCCCAACAACCAACAAAGGAGGGGAGAGGGGTTTTCTACCTCTGTGTTTCCCGCTCTCCCGCCCCTTAGGTCAGGTGGGGCTATTGCCTGCCCCTTCGTGTCAGGTGGGCTTATTCCTGCCCGGGAAGAAGGTGACGTATTGGATACTTTATAGCTCTTTGAGACTGCCCTGTTAGGTTGATGGTCTTGATGGTCCTTTCCTGGGTTTTGTGGATTACAAGCGAGATCCTCCATTGCTGGAATGCCGGTCTGTCTGGCTGCTTCCCTGTAACCCAATCTCCCCTTCTCGCCCCCCTCCCCTGGAGGACGGAGACTGGTGTGTGCGTGTACATGTATACTCGTGTCAGGCTTTCTCCACAGATGTATGTAAAAAAAATTTTTTTTTTGGTTTTACAATATTCGCTCCATAAGACGCACAGACGTTTCCCCCTATTTGGGGGGGAGGTGCGTCTTAAGAAGTGAAAAATACGGTATATGTTTCCCCCTAATGTATGCATCTTTATACAGTAAAACCTTGGATTGCAAGTAACTTGGTCTGCAAGTGTTTTGCAAGACAAGCAAATTTTTAAAATAAATTTTTACTTGATAAACAAGCGACGTCTTGCAATACAAATACTGTAGTATGGTCAAGAAAAATGAAGACTTTACACTATCATTCTTTATTGCAGCTTAAATTAAAAATATGTGTACAAATTTCTTATGGGGAATTTTGCTTTGATATACAAGTGCTTTGGATTACAAGCACATTTCCGGAACGAATTATGCTTGCAATCCAAGGTATTACTGTACACATTTTTTTGATCAGAGAACTGCACTGAAAATTCAGAGAAGTGCAAAAGCCAAAGGATATTTGTGTTCCAGTATATTTATTAGTTTGGGAAGTGCAAATTCGACTGGTCCATATTAAAATATGAACCAAATGAATTTCTCTCACATCCTGAGGAATTAGTCATATGGTTTATTAGATTCTTTACATATGATCTTTTAATTCGGGGTGGGCAACTTGTGGCCCTCCAGATGTTTTGGCTTACAACTCCCACAATCCCTCACCATTTGCTCTTCTGGCTAGACTGATGGGCGTTGTAGATTAAAACACCTGGAGCACCACAAGTTGCTCATGCCTTTTTTCCAGTTTTAAAGCAATGATATTACAAATGTTTGAAGAGATGACTTTTCACAGCATGGCAGTTTGCTTTTGAGATCAGCGTATTTTAAAAATAACTACTACTTGCTTTGAAAGAAGGTTTGCCATCTGCTTTTTTAAATTAGTTAAATCAATTAATCACATCCATTAAAGCCTGCAATTCTAATTTCTACCTGTCATAAAATGGGCCGCAAGAGTTTTGTGGTGTGCAGATTTTATGACCAAACTATATGTTATGTTAAGCTTGCTTTTTTAAAAAGTGTGCTTAAGCTGACCTTTTTTATTTTGAAGGAAAAGCAGGTGTGTGGGACCCTGATCTAGATCACGCTTTGATTGAGACTGAGGCCTCGCATCAGTTTCTCACCAGATATCCCCCATCTGGCTGCTATTTGCCCCTGAAAATGCTATTTGCATTTTAATAATAGTACCTTCGAGGGCAAACAACCACTGTGAGGGGGGATTTTTGGTAGGGAACTGACATGAGACCCAGATCAGGGCCCCACATAATTGCTTTCCCTTCAAAATGTGTCCAGTTTAAACCTACTTTTTAAAAAGTATGTTTAATGTTATATGTACTTTGGCTCTTCATGCCAGATGCTCAGATTGAAAATACGACGACGATGATGATATGATGATGATATGATTATTTATATTCTCCCCTTTCTCTAAGTCAGCATTAGAAGGGGAAACCTACTACTAAATAAAATTTTATTCTTGAAAGTCCCATGTGAGCCCTGTTTGATTTCTAAGCTTTTAGCAGAAAGGATCTCATGTGTCTTTACCTGTATCATGAGGATAATTTTTTTTAAAAGAGTGAAAGTGTTATGCTAGGCCTACCTTTCCTCAGTTATACTTATGATAGTAGATATGCTTTTTCAGTTCTAAAGCACTTCATACCATGTGGGAAAGTGCTTTGTACATATCTGTACATCTCTATTTGACTTAAGGAATTTCTGGTTTGTTAACAAGCTATTAGGATGCCTGCTGGTATAGTAAAAGACTTAAGTTAAAGCAGGGAATGCATACTTGCTGACTGTTATAGTGCAGCAAAAAAGGGGGATGGGGAAGGAAAACAACAAAAGGCTCTTGTGACAGGGACTGCAGTTTGTGTACTGACTACTGTGGAGCCAACAATACGTGGGTGCTTAGCCAGGAGAATTAATCTAGAGCTGCTCACTTCTAAGCATGCTTAGAAGCACCATCATCTGATTGCAGCTCACTTGTCAAAGACACAGCTTTGGGTCAGGACAGGGCATCTGTGTGGAATTTCTGGGAAACAAGCAGCTGGGCCTGAACAAACTGAGCCAATCTCATTTCCAAGGTCTTCTCTTTTCAGGTGCATATGGGTTCTTGGAAGAAGGACCAGGAAGCACAGAAGGCACTCAAGCCAGCTGTGAAAATGTTGAAGTTGTTGAGGAGAATGTGGCTGTGGAGAAGAGCCAGGATTTGTTTCTTCCAGATCCTTGCATGGGGCAACATGCAAGGAAACCTGACTCCAGTTCCATACACAAAGATGATTTTTGCTCTTTACTCAATATGTCACAATTGATCGGTGAAGCCACAAATCCCTCTGCAGATAAGCAGACAGGTAATGGCACAGAAAGGGTTGGCATTGTATCGCCTGCTGGAAGTGCACAAGACCTGTGTACAGATAAGGAACAGCTGCTGCATTCCCAGACTTCACCTGACAGTCCCTTGAGTCAAGTCCCTGGGAAGAGACTGAAGAGGAGCATCCAGAAAGTCAGTGAGTGGCTTTCTAAAAGTAAGAAGATCCTGTCTCCTAGCTCCCTGCAGAATGTTCTCACTGAAGAAGTGAATCAGGACCCAGACCCAGATTTGTCAGATGCAGTTTCTTCTGTCTTCCAGAAAACTGAGCAGATGGAAGATCAAGGGGAGTTCACAGTGGGGTGTGAAGATGATACACTTTTGTCTGAAACAGTTGCCTCAAAAATTGAAGATAAAATATTTGGGAAAGTATACAAGAGGGAACGCAAGTCATACCCCCTTTGGAATGAGAGGAAAATAATCCGATCTCAAGGAGAGGGAGGCATTGCTGTGAACACGAAGTCCTGTGATACACCCTTAAGGAAAATCTTTACAAGAAAGAGGAAGGCCAATGACTTTGTCAGGAGACAGGACATGAAAGAAAGTAGTAAGAGGCCTGATGGAGATGAAAATTCTCCGTTGGAAGCGTGTGACCAAGCCCTTGCTCTTACTGATGACACACCTGTAGCAGACCAAAAGGAAGCTGACTTGTCAGCAGTACCTGTCAAGGAAGGGATGTCCATTTTGGAAGCTAATGCAAGTGAACAAGGTCAGAGCAGATGCCACAAATTGCCAGAATCAAACCTGAAAAATCTGAAGAAAGGTAACTCTTGGAGCAAGAGAAGTAGACTATTAATCAAGCCACTTGGTGCGGTGCAAGTGGTGAGAGATAGAAGCTCCAGGTCTCCTGAGTATGCCAAGATACAGATAGATGACGAGGAGCCAGGGGAAGTGGAAATGGGCCAGGTGCAAGTCAGACGGAGCAGGAGGCTTCAGTGGCTCACAGAAGAAGCCTTGAAGGGAGACGGGGGGCTTCAGTTACAGCCAGAAGGAGCCTGGAGAAGTGAACCAGCAAAGAGAAAAAGGAAACAAGTGGATGAGGGAGAAAAGAAACGAAGGTGGTCTCAAGCAGGAAACATGCCCTCTCCCTCCGCAGCAGAAGATGAGCCCAATGTGTTGCAGGGCAGGATGCAGAAGGGTATTTCTTTGTCAGATACCAGCCTGGTGGGCATGGAAGGTGATGCAAGTAAGGCTTGTGTTAACTCTGCAACCTCTCTTTGTGTGATGGGAAGTGTAGAAGGTCTTCAGAGGATTGAACAAACTACAGAGAGCCACAGTCCTTGCTGCATTGTTCCCAATGCAAACTCCCAAAACAGTTGTTCACTCCTGGAGTTTCATCGTACAGAGGTGAAGCAAACCACTTCTGAGGGCAAACAGTTCTTAGTGGCACATCAACCTGAGAAGAATGCATTGTGTGCTCAGACACCAGAGGGTGATGCGTTTTGCACAGGTGATGTGACAGAAATCTGTAAGCAGCCTGAAACAGATGATAAAGCTACAGGGACTTTGGAGTTGAACCCAGAAACTGATGACAGTGAACTGGATACAGGCTTCATGCAGAAGATATTTAGCTGCTGCAAACGCCAGTCATTTTTGCTGCATCAAAGTCCAGTGAAGGAATCTGCTGCAGAAATTCAAAGGGAGCTGAGAGCTGGCAGGATGGAAAACAGCAAGGTTGAATGTTTGAATAAATCAAGTAAAAACATAGACAGGATTTGTGAGAAGAGAAGAGAAGCTGTTGTCTGTGAGGTGAATAAAGGCATCTCTGTGCAAAGACTGGCATCTTGCACCGCCCATTTCCCTGAGCATAAGACTAGAACTGAGCATCTTCAGCTTGCCTCACAAGCTCCATTCCCAGATCATCCATCCATGCCAGTACAGTCAGCCATCAAGAATATAGAGGGTGGAAGTCAGGTGCAAAGTCAAAAGCCAGCAACTGAAAAAGGAGTATCTCCAGAAATAGCGGGTGGGACTGCAAGCACCAATGGCAGCAGCGGTAGCCAAATCCCAAGTGTCCAAAGAAATACCAACTTCCAAGACACCAGTTTAACACTCATTAATAAGACAAGTTCCAGTACTTTCAACTTTCAACAAGCAGGGTTTGAGGGCACAGAAAACAAACAGCTGGCATTACGCTCTCAGACAGAATTGATGCAGCCACATCCTGTAAATTGTCAACCACCATCTCCTGAATTTAGCTGTGTCCATATTGAAAAGAAAAGCAGCATGGAACAAAAGCAACTGAAAAGCAATGTAGGAAAAGCAACTGATATCTCCAGCCCAGCAGTTCCTAATTGCCTGGTTCCTGGAGAGTTCACTGAGGAGGAATCCCATGACTTTGAGCTGTTATCAGAGACACCAGAGGGTTTGCTGGGCCCTCCCATCAAAACCAAAGAGGGCTTGCCTAACCTTTGGGAAGTGGACAGGAAAGATACCGTAGCCATGTCTGCTAAAATAGAGACGCAACCCCTCCTTGGAAGAGACCTGGACAGCAACAACAGAAACAGTTCCGAGTTGAAGAGTAAAGGCCATTCTTCAGCATGCCAGAGACTGGTGCGGAAGCTGCCATCCTCGGAAGAGGAAGATTCCAGTGAAGATGAAGACGTGCCATGCTTTCAGGCACTGATATTTAGTAAATCGATGGGCACACCGTCACAGCCAAAGAAAGAGGAGGATCGATCAGCAGAGATGCTAACATGGGAGAGCAGCAGCATTAGTAACAAATACAAGGTCGGGGACGTCTCTCCAAGCCAGGAGTCGGAGTGCTCTGTGAATTTGTTTTCCTCCCAGTCACACACATCCAGGGACTCCAGCAGCAAACCTCATGACTTAGGACACTTAACTCTAGTTCTCAGTTCCAGAGAAAAGCTGGCAAGTCTCAGTAGGAATAAAGAAGACCCTCAACCTGTGGATAGGGTCTCCAGAGATGTTGGACAATTGCAAGATGAAAGGCAAGAATGTATGAATTCAGAATCCAATTTAGGTACAAAGCTGTGATTACTATTATTAATTACGATTATATTTTATTTTTAAAAATAATCCACCGGCAACTTGAATCCTCTCCCTTTTGCCTCTATAACCAGCTCAGGCCGCAGTATGTTTTATGAGAAAGCCCATGTCTGCAAGCCATATGCCCAGGCACAGAAATATCTAAGGACGTTAACTTTTTTGAACTTCATAGAATCATAGAATCATAGAAAAGTAGAGTTGGAAGGGTCCTACAAGGCCATCGAGTCCAACCCCCTGCTCAATGCAGGGTCAAAGCAAGTATGTCCAAGAAGAGTTCTGTCTTCCTTGAAAGCTTTCCTCCTGCATTTCAAATGCTAGCTGAAATGGAAATTCTTGTTTATTTGTTTGTTTTCCTCTTAGAGTAGGTATACACTGAAATATTGCGTATGCCCTCTTTTTCCTGAATATACAGGGAAGATGCACATCCCCAAATATTTTGCATATTTATTGCAGCAGACACCATTTTACTTGTAATGCTGCATAAAGCATGAATTAGCACTAAGGTAACCTATAGCAAAAGTGCACCATATCCTTTTCTTAGAAGTTATATATTACCCAAATGAGCAAGTATATACCTGCAGTTTCTACTGAGGAATGTAGATATATTTGGACAACTGGTTTATATACATTTATACACACACAGCACAAAATATAAGCAGTGAAATTCATTGGCATCTGATACAGTGTTGACCAGTGGCTTTAAAAAGGATTTAGACCTATTGATGTATTATAGATTGTCATTCCTTATTTATTTATTTATTATATTTATACCCTGCCTTTTTTCCTGAATGGAACCCAAGGTGGCTTACATAATTACATAATCCTCATCCTCCTCTCCATTTTATCCTCACAACAACCCTGTGAGGTAGGTTAGGTTGAGAGTCAGTGACTGGCCCAAAGTCACCCAGTGAGTTTCATGGCCTAGCGGGGACTAGAACCCAGATCTCCCGAGTCCCAGTCCAACACTCTAACCACTACGCCACACTGGCTCTCCACCTTAGAGGTGGAGATAAAAACTCCATGGCAAGGCTGGGAAGAAATGGTTGTCTTGAGTCCCTGCTGATGCAGATGTTACAGTGCTAAAGTGGATTTTAGTTTCTCAAGAGGTGACTGTTTAGTAAGATCAAGCCCTCAGAGTTTCAAGCACTCATAAGGAAATGCATATATTTTCTAGGGAAAACACATTCTTAAGATCTAAATAAAATATGCAAATAAAGCAAGTTTGCTTAATTTTTCTAACCCCAGAGAGAGCATTGAAGAGCCATTCCTTCTCCTTTTGAAGTTCTGCGCAGTCCATTACCTTCTGAGATTTTACTGCCAAATATATTTTCATATTTTCCTTGGTCTTGTTGTCATTGCTCAGCATTGAATAATCCTAGTTATCTCAACATTCATTCCTGGTATGTAGGAATTGGGAATATTTCTCTAGCCCTTTCACTGCTTATCCCGTCTGTGTACTTTCAGTCCAAGTTCTGATTTTGCAAGAAAGCTGGAGTTCTGTAGTTTTGTAACGTTCCTCATCCTTTCTTGTTGATCTTTCAGCCAAAGCTTCCCACTCTCCTTTCTGGGAGGGTGTGTTGGGTACCTCATAAAGGTACAGGCTCCACTTGGGAATTGTCTCTCTATGCTCTCCAGTTTACTGTATGTGAAACATTTTTGGTCTTTTGAAGGTGAAGAAACCGTAGGCTATGACAGTGAAGCGAGCCACCTGGGGGATTCATCAGGACTGTCCTCCCAGAGCGAGATCCTCACCACACAGGTACGAGATCGTGCACTTTCAGACATGGCTGTGAAGGACTAATGCAGACAGACTGCAGCAATGGAAGTTAGGATCTGGAGAGGGGAGACTTTTTGGAAAGCTAGTAGAAAACCGGAATAGGCTGTCTTACTGGGAGTATTGTTGAACCTTAACTCCTTCGTCATTTTTAGAGCAGATTGTATTAGTAAGATAGACACAATCCATGATGTAGGGAAGGAGCAGCTGGATAAGGCAGACTCTGACCTGGTTTGGACGGCATAACAGCCCACTATGAGTTAATTAACCCTCTGGGCACTGCAACGTGTGCGGTCCGCCATTATGAATTTGTAAGGCCCAGCTGGGGCTTGTTGTATCGTTCGAACCCAGAAGGTGGAGGTTATTTGAGGGTTAAACAACCCTTGCATAACCCATGGTCTGTTTTAGGGTTATATGAAAGTTGTTTAACCCTCAACGGTGAGGGTTGTTTAATCCTCAAATAACCTCTGCTGCCTGGGTTTGGACGACACGGCAAGCCGCAGAGACCCCCAGCCGGGGCTTGCATATGCATAATGGTGGCTGGCACGTGCCGCACGATAGGCCATTGTGTTGTGTGAAATGGTCCATTGACAAGCTGGAGCACGCGTTAGGAAATACGTAGCTCTCAAGGTGTTCTTCGATTTCAACTCCCATAAGCCCCAGCCAGAATGGTGAATGGTCAGGAACAATGAGCATTGTGGTCCAACAACATCTGGAGGGCCACAGGTTCTCCAGATGTTTGAGCATATCCAGAGGAGGGTGATCAGGATGGTGAGGGGTTTGGAAACCTCTGAGGAACACTAGAAAGAGCTTCCTGGCATCAAAAGACCTCTCCGAGGTCTATCTCCATATCCCCATCAGGGAATCTCACTGGTGTTACCTACGCTTCTGTTATGACCACAGTAATTTTCAGTACCTAGCACTCCCATTCAGCCTCTCTCCTCAGGCCTCCAGTGTGTTCACCGAGATCCTGGTGGCTCTGGTGGCCCAATGGCAGCAGGAATCATAGAATCATAGAAAAGTAGAGTTGGAAGGAGCCTACAAGGCCATCGAGTCCAACCCCCTGCTCAATGCAGGAATCCAGGTCAAAGCATCCCTGACAGATGGCTGTCCAGCTGCACCTTGAATGCCTCCAGATTGGGAGAGCCCACCACCTCCCTAGGTAGTTGGTTCCATTGTCTTATTGCTCTGACAGTCAGGAAATTTTTTCTGATGTTTAGGTGGAATCTAGGTTCCCGTAACTTGAGCCCATTATTCCGTGTCCTGCAAACTGGGATGATCGAGAAGAGATCCTGGCCCTCCTCTGTGTGACATCCTTTCAAGTTTGTTCAAGGAACAAACACTCTAGAACAGTGTTCTCCAACCTTGGGTCCCCAGATGTTTTTGGCCTACAACTCTGGCATGCTGGGAGTTGTAGGCCAAAAACATCTGGGGACCCAAGGTTGGGGAACACTGCTCTAGAAGAAGAATGGCCACAGGCCTCCTTTACCAATGCTGCTTCTCCCCAGCGTCATCCACAAGATCAAGGGCACAGTAATATAGGTGATTTTAATCACTCCTCACTAGCCCAGATTATTTCCTTGCCTTCCTTTTGTCCTAGCCCCCCCCCCCGAAAGGAGCTGGCATATCCTGGATATGAGGAGGGCACTACACTTATACCTTGACAGAATGTTGTCCCACAGGGGTTACTCAGCCCTTTTTGTTTCTTTTGATTCTAAGACACTAGGGAGCCTTTTGGGCTCACCACAGCTTTCTCCCCCCCCTTCCCCTTTCTTTTTCAGAGATTGAGGGAAAGCAACTGTCAAGCCGCCTTTTGCGATTCCCATTTTAGCAGCTACAAGCAGTTGCTCCAAGGTGCTCTAGTGGTACCTTGGAGTGCCTGCCTGCAGTTGCCTACCACTCAGCTTCTGCAAGCTGTCAAGAGAAATTGGGGTGGGGGATTTTTTTTTGAGCCACTTCTGGGCAATGTCCAGGGTGGGTACCTACTGCCCTTTGGCAGGAGGCACCCCCATGGACATTGCTCCAGCTGAGACTTGAAATCCACAGAGCTGTGCTTAAGCAAATGAGTGTGTTTGTGCAACTGCAATTAATTTCTTAATTATTATTTCTGTGTGCAATTTTTTTTTTTAAATGCTGGGCAGCCATGGGCAGCCCCTCCAAGTTGCTGCTGGGGCACTCTGAGAGGGCTGCTCATGGCTGCCTGCACAGGCATTGTATGATCTCCAAAAAATAAAATTAAAAGGGGAAAAAAGCCCCTGGAGAGCCCAAAGGGGCTCGCAGCAGTGGGGAGGGAGGGGGGAAGCCCATGCCCACTGCCCCCAAGTGCCCACAAGCCTCATGGCAGGACCAGCAAGCAAGGGTACTATGCCACTTTTGCCATGGAGCTTCCATTTTGTGCGCAAAAAAAAGGTGCGCGGCGGGGAAGGAGGAAGAGTCTCATTCCTCCCACAGTGACCCAGTGGATACCCGGGGGAGGACCGGGGGAGGAGGTGGAAGGGGGCCTGCTACCCTCAATGTACCCGATGGGCTTTCAGGCGCGTCAGAGATAGGGTGGCTTATAAGCCACACTGTGTAGCTTGGCACGCAGTGTGGCTTATTGTGTTGTGTAAACCCGCCCATTTTGTTCCGTTTGCAGCAGAGAGATGCCATGCAAAACAACTTAAAGGAACTCCAGCAGGAGATGGCTATTCTAGAAGCAGTTCTCAAACAGGGAAACCAGAGTGCTGCCCCCGAAGGATGGCCACTACCTGGCAAGGAAGCTGATTTCACTGGAGGACAGACAAGATCAGCAAAGGGTGAGTAGGGCAGTGTCTTTCATTTTTCCCAAGAAGGCTGGTTGAGAATCCAAAATTCCTTCCCACCTGTAAACAAATACAGTCATGCCTTGGATTGAGAGCATAATTCGTTCCGGAAACGTGCTTGTAATCCAAACCACTCTTACATCAAAATGAAATCCCCCCAAAAAAATTTGTACAGAGATTTTTAATTTAAGCTGTACTACAGTACTTGTATTGCAAGACGTCGCTTGTATATCAAGTAAAAAAAAATTAAATAAATATTTAAAAATTTGCTTGTCTTGCAAAGCACTCTCAAACCCCAAGTTACTTGGAATCCAAGGTATTACTGTAACTTGAAATAATCCTGGGTCTGTTTTCTATTATAAAATATTCTGTTGTGATTTTCATTCTAAAATTCACAAGCTACTGAAGCACAGAGAGATGCTGAACCACACAAGCACACACACACAGTTACTAGATGCTGTTGAGGGATAG
This sequence comes from Shinisaurus crocodilurus, assembly GCA_021292165.1. NCBI lineage: Eukaryota > Metazoa > Chordata > Lepidosauria > Squamata > Shinisauridae > Shinisaurus > Shinisaurus crocodilurus. The sequence continues at coordinate 262,566,970 of CM037877.1, forward strand.
CTTGAGGTTGAGGGAGCAGAAAGTGAGCTTCTGTTCGGTAATGACTTGAGGGTGGGAGGCTGCATGAGAGAAGCATTTTGGTGGCCCAGGCTCCAACTCTCTGGGCACTCACCCACCCATCTGCAGGTTCCTGAGGGCTACCTCTCAATACTGGGTGGAAGGATATCCAGCCTTCCCCCTCAGGCTCACTTTCAAATTTATTTGCTGCTCATAGGATAGATTAGGAGTGACTCGTTCAGGCTCCCAAGGCATTAAGTAAGTGTGAAGAAAAGCCGACCCTTCTCCAACACACACACACACACACACCTCCACATGTGTAAACAAGTGTAATCCCAGCTAGAGGCTGGGAAACCCATGCAAATGTACATAGCTTCCTCTGATGGCCCCTGTCGCCTCAGAGTCTCCCACGTCTTTGATGTCCCTGTGCCACAAGTATTCGCATGCAAATGTTCTCCTAGAGTGTCCAAGGCCAGCAAGCTTAGGGTAAGCCCCGCCTCCGGGGCTGGGAAGGCAGACTTTGATCTGAGCTTCCGGGAGGAGGCAGGGCCTCTCCCAGGAAACGCCAGTTTAGTTTCCTGCCTCACAACGGGAGGCAGACATTTTGCGCTTCTCTAAGCGCAAGAGAAGAAAAAAATGAAGAAAATGAAAATTCCTAGAAGAAAGGATCCTGAAGCGCCAGGACGGTAGGACTGGGTCCCAGAGCCTCACGGCACCACCATTGGTCCTTCTCTCACCAGAAATATTTTTTAAAATATTTTTTTAGTCTTGCTTCTGAAGTACCGTATGTGGGACAAGTAACCCACAATACGTACCCACTATTCACTGATGAGGAACAATCCAATTTCCTTTTCCTTTCCTGGTCTTTTTATCCTCCTCTTTCCAATCTAAAAACATTCTGCCACTGATGAGTTACTGAATTAATTTTGCATTGTTGCAGTGGAGTTTATGCATATTAAGCTTGAGCTCTGTTGCCGTGGCAGTGGTTTTAAAATGCATTTCCATCCCCGCATTGTTGTGACACTGTATCAGATTAATTTTTTTTCTTCAGCTAAATAAAGCCAAAACGCAACCTTGGCCTTGCAGGGGATACTGCTGTTTTGATATTGTAACCAGGTGTGCCTGGATGAGGATCCCTAGGAAGTGAGCCTCATCCAAGGCTTTTCTTTTGAACTCACTCAAACTGTCTCTGGGCAGGCAAGATCAGCTTAGTTACCATATCAGCAACAAAAACAAGTTCCTTTCCTGGAACATTGCAATACTTTGCTGTAGCAGGATCCCAAGTGCTTACATCTTTTGATATCATAGCAGATAAGGGATATGGCTAGTAGGCATCATTAAGAGCCTTCTGCAGAAGGGTGGAGAAGGGGAACTGGTCTAATCTCCACCAGTTTTCAGGTTAAAGATTCTCCTGGGATTCCTGCAGGGGAGCCAGTTGTAAAACACCAGCAGGAGAGAACAGCAAAGCTGCCCCTATGAGGGAGAAAAGGAATCATGTCAAGTGGGCAAGATGGCCCAGAATTTTCAGGCAACCAAAACCTTTCAGGAATTTCAGAGTGATTGCCACCTTAATGAGCTGACTGCCAAAGAGGATTGGGATCTCCACAGGACAGTGGCAGGTAATGTGGTGCCCATGGGCACCAATGCACCCCTGGACACTGTGCCCTCCCACTTGTTTTTTTAATTAGCATATTTTCTTAGCAGTGGTTTGGATTGCTGTGAAATATGTTTCTGTTGGCACTGAAAACTAGGTTCAAGGAGTTGTTTAGTGTGTTGGGGCTCTGCCTTGTATTCAGTCTTTTGGGCAAGTTACTTGTCCTTTGCGACTAGCCGTGCTTCCCATGGCAGCAATTTTGTGGTGGACAGTTTCTCAAAGTGCCAAATATGCCCACAGGCCCAAAAAGGTTGCCTACTCCTGCCTTAGGAATTCAGAGCCAGAGATTTTGAAGGGAGGGCTCATCTTTGTGTATCTAATATTCCTGCTGACACATAGGACAAAGTTGCTATTGTGACTCCTTTCAAACATTACAACATATATTTATTAGATGTATTTTAAACATTTACAGCCCCCTGAGGAAGGCCTTAAAAAAACCATAGGCCAAAACGTGTTGGGCTCCTCTACCTGAAATCAAATAATAAAGAATTTGCATCCTGAGGACCTGTTCTCCCCTCCCCCCCCCTTCTTCGCATTGTTATTAGATGCTTATCTCCTCCTGTTTTTGCCTCTGGTTTTGGAACAGAAACTGCCTTGGTCACCCTGTGGGATGACCTTTGCCGGGAGAGGGACAGGGGAGTGCAACACTGTTGATTCTCTTGGACCTCTCAGTGGTTTTCGATACCATTGACCATGGTACCCTTCTGGATAGGCTATCTAGGCTGGGAGTTGGTGTGGCACTGCAGTGGTTCCACTCCTACTTGGATGACCGATTCCAGAAGGTGGTGCTAGGGGATTATTGTTCTGTCCTTTGGCAGTTATGCCAAGGGTTGCCAGAGAGCTCTCTTTTATCCCTCATGTTTTTTAACATGTACATGAAATTGCTGGGGGAGGCTATCTAGAGATATGGACTGAGGTGTCACCAATATGCAGTTGACCAACCAGCTCTGTTTCTCCTTTTCATCAAACCCAGGTGAGGTAGTGGGCATTCGAGAGCCAGTGCCTGCATGCGGTAATGGACTGGATGAGGGCCAATAAACTGAGACTCAGTCCAGACAAGAAGGAGGTACTGTTAGTGGGTGGTTCACTCGTCTGCCCGACTAAGTGATTTTCAATCTGTTCTGAAGGGGTTGCACTCCCACTGAAGGATCAGGTTCATATTTGGGGGTGCTCTTGAATCCAGTATTTTCACTAGAGGCACAGAACATCCTTATCTATACAGAGATAGCCTAGGTACAGTCATCCATCCTCTGATAACCGCTCGTTTGGATTACTGCAATGCGTTATATGTGGGGCTGCCTTTGAAAATGCTCCAGAAACTTCAGCTGGTCCAAAATAGGGCAGAGAGAATGGGGACTGCCAACGTGCTCATATTATGCCAGTACTTTTCCATCTGCACTGGCTGCCAGTCTATTTCTGAGCCTGTTTCAAAGTGCTGGTATTAACATTCAAAGCCCTAAGCGGCTTGGGCTCAGGTTACCTGAAGTATTGTCTCCTCTCATAAACACCTGCCCGGTCCCTAAGATCATCATCAGTGGTCTTTCTCTGTGAGCCCCTGCCAAAGGAAGTAGCTACTAAGAGGACCTTTTCTGCTGCGGCACCCCGGTTGTGGGATGAGCTTCCCAGAGAGGCTTGCCTGGCACCTACATTGTGCTTTTTTTGGTGCCAGGTGAGGGCCTTTTTATTTTCCCAGGCATTTTAGTTTTTCAGTTTCTGTTTTAAACCTGGTATTGCATTTTAAATTTTGCACTGTGGCTAGGTTCTATTTGGTTATTATTTTTATTTTTATACTGTAGTTTTTAACTTCTTAATTTTTATATTGTATTTTATCTTCTTGTATTTTATGGTTTTAATTGTTGTGAACTGCCCAGAGAGCTTCGGCTATTGGGCAGTATAAAAATGTAATATAATAAATAATTGCTCAGACTTGTAAACATCTAACTTCCCTGCTCACCTATTACCTATTACAAGGTAAGAATTTCTTCAAGGTAATGAGACACTGATGTTTCTGTAAATTGAAAGGTAGCTGTTCCTTTCCCCACAACCCTTCATCCTGTTGATGGGCCACAAATGAATTGCATCAGTATGTGTGGCCAGACAGGCTAGTAAAAGATTTTCTGAGCTAGTAGATTATGCAGATTCATCTGCAAGGCTATCTAGCTGTTTTGAACACAGGTCAAAGTCTTTGCTTCCACAGCTGTTTAAAAGTTGTGATGACACAAAATTGGGTGGAATAGCTAATACCCTGGAAGACAGAAACAAAATTCAAAGTGATCTCGATAGGCTGGAGCGCTGGGCTGAAAACAACAGAATGAAATTTAATGGGGATAAATACCAAGTGCTGCAGGTAGGAAAAAGAAACCAAATGCACAGTTACAGGATGGGGGATACTTGGCTCAACAATACAGGCAGTCCCCAGGTTGTCTTTAAGTCGAATTTTGATGTAAGTTGGAACAGGATAGCATTCTATACGTTAAAATCGGCATTTACACAAATTGCGTAAATTACACAAATTGCGTAGTATACTATGCTATGTACTCTACGTAAACGACGTAGCACCGGGGAACCCAGAAGTCTGTTCTTAAGTATGGGTTGTCTGTAAGTCAGATGTTCTTAACTGCCTGTACTACAAGTGAGAAGGATCTTGGAATTGTTGTAGATCACAAGCTGAATATGAGCCAGCAATGTGATGTGGCTGCAAAAAGGCAAATGCTATTTTGGGCTGCATTAATAGAAGTATAGCTTCCAAATCGCAGGAAGTACTAGTTCCCCTCTACTCAGCACTGGTTAGGCCTCATCTTGAGTACTGCGTCCAGTTCTGGGCACCACACTTTAAGAAGGACGTAGACAAACTAGAAAGGGTACAGAGGAGGGCAACAAAGATGATCAGGGGACTGGAAACAAAGCCCTATGAAGAGAGACTGAAAGAACTGGGCCTGTTTAGCCTTCAGAAGAAAAGACTGAGGGGAGATATGATAGCACTCCTCCAGTACTTGAAGGGTTGTCACACAGAGGAGGGCCAGGATCTCTTCTCGATCATCCCAGATTGCAGGACACGGAATAATGGGCTCAAGTTACAGGAACCCAGATTCCAGTTCAACATCAGGAAAAACTTCCTGACTGTCAGAGCAATAAGACAATGGAACCAACTACCTAGGGAGGTGGTGGGCTCTCCCACTCTGGAGGTATTTATTATATTTATACCCCGCCTTTTTTCCTGCAAGGAACCCAAGGCGGCTTACATAGTCCTCCTCCTCTCCATTTTATCCTCACAACAACCCTGTGAGGTAGGTTAGGCTAAGAGTCAGTGACTGGCCCAAAGTCACCCAGTGAGTTTCATGGCCGAGCGGGGACTAGGACCCGGATCTCCCGAGTCCCAGTCCAACACTCTCACCACTACGCACACAAATTGTGAAGGCAATTAGTAACTTCTGGATGGCTTTCATGAATCTGCTTTGCTTTTCTGGTTTGTTGTTATATATTGCTCCATTTAATCTCCCTCACCCCTGCCCCGTAAAATACAGTATTTCTCTGAAGCTGACTGGGTTTTGAAGCCCACTGAATTCAGACATAAACAGAAGCTTATTTGCTTTGAGAAAAAAATGATGTTCCTATTGGAATTGGCTTCCAGGCAAATGTTTTTGCAGCATTTCCAAATCCAATCAAAGCCAATTCCTTAGAAAACTATAAATAGCACGTTCGAGTATTAAGTCAATGAAATCAATTAATTAACTTCCTCTGGGCCCAGAAAGAGACTGAAGACAACTTAATTAACATAGCCCTTGTTTGGGCTTTCAGGCCAGAATAAAGTATTTTGGGCCTTCTGATAAAAGCTTTAACTGATTATGTTTATTGACGACTTGATTACAAATTACAGCTTCTCTCTTAGCTATTTTTAAAAGCCTCTTATCTCTTGCTAATCACTTTCTGGTGAGAAGAGATATATTAATTCTCTTTTGAGGCATCATAAATATTAAAAAGTAAAGAGAGCATTGCCTCAGACCTGTCCTCTTTCAATGGGCCTGTTTGCACCTCATGACAGCACACCATGGATTAATTCATCCATTGGGGCTTTTGCATTGTGCCGGGCACCCAAGGGCGCCATTTTTACATGGCACCCGGCTTGCCATATCATGTGAACCCAGGCAGAAGGGGTTGTTTTGAGGATTAGACCACCCTCAAATAACCCTAAAACAAACCATGAATAATTTCAGAGCCTCTTCGTTCAATCAGAAATGTTTTTTCTTTTGACAGCCACAAACCTATGTGGTTTTAGTCTAAGGGATTTGGAATGGGGACCAATTTGCCTGCTTCCACGCTTTATTTCCTTTCACTAAAGGAGACAAGAAGCAGCCATATTGGCCCAGACGCCTGTGGGTTCCAGATCTTTTTAAGCTCTCAAATCAGAGGTACTGGATTCTACTGTGTTTCAGGGACCTGTTGACTCAGGGACACCTGGTTCATCCACAGCCAGAGCTCTTCTGGTTTACAGCCTGGCATTTGAGTAGCAGTGGCTTAACAAATGGGGACACCAAATTATTTAGGGTGGTTAAAACAAAAGGAGATTACAAGGAGCTCCAAAAGAATGGGCATCAAAATGGCAAATGCAGTTCAATGTAAGCAAGTGTAAAATGATGCACATTGGGGCAAAAAGTCCCAACTTCAAGTATAAGCTGATGGTATCTGAGCTAGCAGTGACTGACCAAGAATTAGGGTTGTGGTGGACAGCTCGATGAAAATGTCAACCCAATGTGTGGCTGCTGTGAAAAAGGCAAATTCCATGCTAGGCATAATTCGGAAAGAAATTGAAAATAAAACTGCTAAGGTCATACTCCCCTTATACAAATCTATGGTGTAACCACACTCAGAATACTGTGTAGAGTTCTGATCATTGCACCTAAAAAAGGATATTGTGGAGTTGGAAAAGTTATGAGGAAAGGTTACAGCATCTGGGATTGTTTAGCTTAGAAAAAAGGAAAGTAAGAGGAGATATGGTAGAGGACGTACAAAATTATGCATAGTGCGGAGAAAGTGGATGGGATACATTTTTCTTCCTCTCATCAGTCAGTCACATTAACCATAGGTTCTTACAATTTTGCCACAACAAAAAAAGACAGTCACAGAAAGAAATGTTGAACAAGCTGCTCAAATCAGTTCATCATGTGCACAATCTACAGCAACAGTTTTTAGAACTTTTGCTCTAATCTTTTTTGCAGCCACTGTGAATAAGATTACTTGATTAGTTACATAAGGATCTGTATCTACAAGTAGTTTACACATGTGTTCAGCCAAAGTTCTGTTAGACATTCCTCCCAGCAAAGGTACAAGAAATCTTTTCCTAGGACTGGCGTACAGATATAGATATATATATCTGTACGCCATATATATATCTGACTGGCGTATATACGGTAATATTTATACCCCACCTTTTTTCCTTCAAGGAACCCAAGGCGGCTTACATTATTCCTCATCCTCCTCTCCATTGTCTCCTCACGACAACCCTGTGAGGTAGGTTAGGCTGAGAGCCAGTGACTGGCCCAAAGTCACCCAGTGAGTTTCATGGCCGAGCGGGGACTAGAACCTGGATCTCCCGAGTCCCAGTCCAACACCCTAATTTGTGGAGCCCCACATATATAAATGCATTAAAATATGGGAACATTTCTATACCTCCCATCCAGATATGTAGAAGTCATAGTCTGGAAGCATAATTCCATAAATTCCTTCCTTAGTCTGAGTGATTCAATGTATTAAGACAATTGGAGAAAGATTGCTTGCCCTTGTAAAGATTGTACCACCTGCTGAATTCTGTTTGTGGAATGATTCCAACATCTTTATTAGCATCCTGTGAGTATAACCCATCTCTAATTAACAGACTCACTAAGATGAAAAGAAGCCGATGAAGGAGAAAAATGGGCCAGTTTTTCAAAACAAGAAGTCCAACTACCCCTGTTATTTTGTTCTACATAGCAAAGTTTAGCCAAATGGTGATCAGTCATGTCATCAATCTTCTCAGATAAAAGAAAATGGCCTTATTCACTCTGACAGACATCGATGGTAGCCTCACTTCAGCATGAAGAAGAGCAGCTGGAGTGCTAGGAGGAAGGGCTAGAATGCCTCTTAGAAATTTATTCTGTATAATAACCAGATAGTCTGTTTTACCCAGCCCCCAAATTATGCATAGTGTGGAGAAAGTAGATAGGAAGGCATTTTTCTCCCTCATAATACTAGAACCCAGGGCCATCCCATGAAGCTGATTAGTAGAGATTCAGGTCAGATAAATTCCTTCTTCACACAGCGCATAGTTAACCTATGGCATTCACTTCCACAAGATGTAGTGATGGCCACCAACTTGGATGGCTTTAAAAGGAGATTGGACAAATTCATGGAGGATACAGCTATCAGTGGCTACTAGTCCTGATGGGTATGTGCTACCTCCAGTATGCCTGTGTACACCAGTTGCTGGGGAGCATGGGTGGGAGGGTGCTGTTGTGCTCATGTCCTGCTTGTGGGTTTCCCGTGGGCAGCTGGTTGTTGGCCACTGTGTGAACAGAATGCTGGACTGGATGTACTTTTGGTCTGATCTAGCATGGCTCTTATATTGTTATGGGTATTCAGAATAGATCCTGAAAACTCTCCTATCATCCCGCAAGGCCTCCACTAAGGCTTACCACCAAGGCATCACAGTGCAGGGAGAATTTCCATGGATTGGGGAGGACATCTTTGGCATTCTTTATTCTCACAAGCTGAACCAACAAAGGCCTTAGCACCAGTACACTCAGGTGGTGGCATTGTTTTGTGTTTTGAAAGGCTTGCAGAGTTGGGGGCCCTGTCGGCAGACCCCCGACTGTGTATCTTTCACCGGGATAAAGTGGTTTTGCAGACTAATCCAGCCTTCTTCTTTTTTTTTTTTTTAACCTGCTCAGTGTTCCAAAGGTCCCAAGAGATAGTGTTGCATTCCTTCTTCCCTATGCCAGGGAAGGAAAGAAGATGCTTCGCATAAGTTAGAAGTTAGGAGAGCTCTCAGTTCTGTTTGAATAGGAGCTGACATTAGGAAGATGGACACCTTGATTATGTCTCATTGAGAGTCTTTTCTAGGGAAGAAAGTCTCCATTATTTCTAGTTGGCTGAGGGACTGCATTGCCTTGGCCTACCAGTCCCTGGGGAAGTCACCTCCTCCAGGGATTACAGCTGCTTCAGTGACCTTAGCCATGCTGGCTGGGTATGCTGGGAGCTGTAGGCCAGCAACATCTGGGGACCCAAGGTTGGAGAACACTGATTCTAGACCAAGCATAAGGGTAGACCCACATAGAGCAATCAAGACACAAGATTACCAATGTATGGGTCACTTTGGCCAGGCTATCTGGAACAGCCATAGCTACTGATACCCTGATTAGCAAGCTAGCTAAAAGTGGGCTGGATGGAACAACTATCAGGTGGATCCACAATTGGCTACAGAATCAGACTCAAAGAGTGCTTATCAATGGTTCCTTCTCAAACTGGGGAGAGGTAACGAGTGGGGTACCACAGGGCTCGGTCCTGGGCCCAGTGCTCTTCAACATTTTTATTAATGACTTGGATGAGGAGGTGCAGGGAATGCTTATCAAATTTGCAGATGATACAAAGTTGGGTGGAACAGCTAATACTCTGGAAGACAGAAACAAAATTCAAGGAGATCTCAATAGGCTGGAGCGCTGGGCCAAAAACAATCAAATGAAATTTAATAAGGATAAATGCCAAGTGCTGCACCTAGGGAAAGGAAACCAAATGCAGAGTTACAGAATGGGGAACACTTGGCTCAACAATACTACAAGTGAGAAGGATCTTGGAATTGTGGTAGATCACAAACTGAATATGAGCCAGCAATGCGATGTGCCTGCAAAGAAGGCAAATGCTATTTTGGGCTGCATTAATAGAAGTATAGCTTCCAAATCACGGGAAGTGATAATTCCCCTTGACTCAGCACTGGTTAGGCCTCATCTTGAGTACTACGTCCAGTTCTGGGCACCACACTTTAAGAAGGACGTAGACAAACTGGAGAGGGTTCAGAGGAGGGCAACAAGGATGATAAAGGGACTGGAAACAAGGCCCTATGAGGAGAGACTGAAAGAACTGGGCATGTTTAGCCTTCAGAAGAGGAGACTGAGGGGAAATATGATCGCACTCTTCCAGTACTTGAAGGGTTGTCACACAGAGGAGGGCCAGGATCTTTCTCGATCATCCCAGTTTGCAGGACACGGAATAATGGGCTCAAGTTACAGGAACCCAGATTCCACCTAAACATCAGGAAAAATTTCCTGACTGTCAGAGCAATAAGACAATAAGCAATAAGACCTGGGGAAGTGGTGGGCTCTCCCACTCTGGAGGCATTCAAGGTGCAGCTGGACAGCCATCTGTCAGGGATGCTTTGACCTGGATTCCTGCATTGAGCAGGGGGTTGGACCCGATGGCCTTGTAGGCCCCTTCCAACTCTACTTTTCTATGATTCTAAAAAGGGGCAATTAAAGGAAAATAATTTCAAGGATATTTGGGGACAATTTCTAGACTATGTTTTAGTAAAGGGAAAGGGGAGTAAGCCATGTCAAGACATGATGTATTTTTTGAATATTCAATAATAATGGATGATGATGATGATGATGATGATGATTATGTAGAAATGTTTTCTTGGCCCCATGGTGATGGGTGCACTTTAGTAATTACATGTATGTGCATTATTATTTTTTTGTATTTGTTTTATCAAAAAAATATATTTTTTTAATTTTTTGGCATCTAAGTTGGCACAGTGACAAGCAATTTCGTTCTCAGAGTGCACAGCAAATCTGTTACAGCAGCCTTCTGAGGATGTGGGCACCCAAGCTAATTGGGTTGATGTTTACAGTCCTCAAACCACTTGAAAAACCTGGGAGGGCTAGTGGTTTCACAGCCTGAAGTTCCCCTGAATACTAAGGGAGCAACATGAGCTCCACAGCACCAGAGGGGGTGCTCAGGAGCGATCATGTTGTGTCACTCGACTTTGTTTCATTGCTGTTCCATTTTCCCATCTGGCAAAAACTATATTATATTTGGGTACCTTACAGGGCAGCCTCTTACAGCTCTGTCTATAACACTGAATATATTTGCAATTATTGTTTGATTAAACTTAGGCATTTATACTTGAAAATTTCATAATTACCAAAACTGTATAATTGTTAATGCTACATTACGGTATATATTTCATGTTCTTAAATCAATACAATAAGTATAAATTTATAGACCAGGCATCTTCTGGACCTCACAACAATCCTGTGACTATCGCTAGGCTACTAGTGACTAGCCCAAGTGATAGATCTTTTGTCTGTTAAAAATATGGAAGGTATAATGAAATGCATTAGTGATGGAGATTTTTTTCTTCTCTTCCAGGAAGTAAAGCAGAGTTGAGATCTAAATGCAAACAAAGCCTTCTAGGTGCCTTCTCCCCCACTGTCAAAAGCATGCATTGGACTCCAGGCAGTTATTTCACCTCAGAGCCTGAAGAGCAAATTTCCAACTGGTTGGCCAAAGAGACAGCAAGGGTGTCTCCTGCTGCTGCACATGATACAGGCAGAGCAGGTGTGCCAAGACACAAGGCTCCGGGAAGGCTCGTCTCTCCCTTGTCATCTTCCACACACTGCAGTGCCAGCAAAGGGAATTCAGAGTGTCCCCTTCTGACCAGCGAGAGGAATATGTTTCTGGTGGCATCTGGTCTAAACCAGGGCGAGCTGGTAAGCACACACTCATATGCTTGTAGTCCCTTTACAGCTTGCCCAATCAATACTAACCACAGTATGGTCGATAGAGTAAAGGTCAGAGATTACAATTCAAATCAGGTCCTTTCTCTGTTTCTCTCTAAGCAGCTAGTCAAACCATGGCACATAATAATTTGGCTTCATGTCTACGATTGAGAAGGAATTGGTGCTAAGGGAGCATTGCAGCCTGCTTTGAGAAATATCGTTGTTGACAAACTCTCAACCCAGAGTTTTTGACCAGAGCTGGGAAAATATTTGAAACCTATGTTATCTGAAATATATAGGTGCCATCATCATCATCATCATCATCATCATCATCATCATCATTTATTTGTATTATATATTTATATAAATATGGCTTTAAAAACAGTGCAATATACATAACAGAGTAAAAACAGCATTCCATCGCTTCATAGGCTAGTCCCAAATGCCTTCCAAAACAGGAACGTCTTTGCCTGCCTCCAGAAGCTTACCAGGGAGGGTGCCTCTCCAGCCTCCCTGGCGAGGGAATTCCAGAGCGCTGGGGCAGCCACCGAGAAGGCCCTCTCCCGTCCCGTGTTCCCACCAGGCGTGCCGGTGGTGGTGGTGGTGGTGGTGGTGGTGGAACCGAGAGAAGGGCCTCCCCTGAGGATCTCAAAGTGCGGGCAGGCTCGTAGGGGAGAGTACAGTCTTTCAGATAACCTGGACCTGAGCTGTATAGAGCCATATAACAGTTCTGTGGAGACCAGGGCACTTGGGTTTTCTTTCCTTGTTTTGGAGAAATGAATTGCCACTACAGTCATGCCTTGGATTGAGAGCATAATTCGTTCCGGAAACGTGCTTGTAATCCAAAACACTTGTATATCTAAACAAAATTCCCCCAAAAAAATTTGTATAGAGATTTTTAATTTAAGCCGTACTACAGTACTTGTATTGCAAGACATCGCTTGTATATCAAGTCAAAAAAATTTTAAAAAATATTTTAAAATTTGCTTGTCTTGCAAAACGCTCTCAAACGAAGTTACTTGCAATCCAAGGTCTTACTGTACTTGTACTGTGGAGCAGTAGGGTAACTGAAGCTTCACAAAGTAGTGAACCAACTTTAAAGTTCACCAGAATTCTTCTTCAGTCTGCAAAATAAGCAAAAAATGGGGAGAGGGAAGAAGACAATATTGGTGGGTGTGATGGAAAAATCTCTTAAGATGGGATGGAGGAGGCACTTTGCAGGCTTAATGATTGCTCCTTCACTTTGCAGAGTGCTTCAGAAGCTTAACTGCTTTTGCTCACCATAGCCTTGCTGAGGAAGGACACTGTGGAGAAAGCCAACCTAAGCCCCCTGCCTGACACACACACACTCACCAAGGAGGGGGGAAGGAGACCCAGGGGGGGGAGACAGCCAGTCTCCACAGATGACGAAGGGGACAAACAACATCTGCATAGAATCACCCCAGAGGGGAAGGCAGGAAGCATCCCCAGGTTTGTCAATGCTCTTGCATATCAGCCCCATCTACATAAGACTTGAATACCTCTCCAGAGCAGACACTTTGGCACCCCTAAGAAATGGGCACTCAACACCATAGGATGGGACCATTAAGCAAGTGGCTTCAAAGGGACCCCATCCCACGGGGATGGCGTCACCCCACCTGACCCAACAGGCCGCCCCTCAGGGAGGGTGTCAACCCACCTGATCACGGAGGGAGGGGCTACCTGAAACACCAAGGTATAAAACACCCTGCGCAAGGGAACTGGGTTGTTGGACCTGATCAACAATCTCGCCCCATGCCTGGGGTAAGAGAACGAAGGATCGGCAACCCCGGGTAGCCACACCCGGCACGCTCCAGCTAGCTGAAATCATTGGTCGCTTGGGTTGACCGGACCCCCGGGAAACCAAGCTGAAATCACTCACAAGCCACTTGGGTAGACCGGACCTCCGCCGGGAACCCAGCTAGCCGCTTGGGTAGACCGGGCCTCCGCCGGGAACCCAGCTAGCCGCTTGGGTAGACCGGGCCTCCGCCGGGAACCCAGCTAGCAGCGTGCGGTTGACCGGGCCTCTGCCGGGAACCGAGCTGAACTAACTAGCTGAGAGCCCTGAAATCACGGTGTCCTTAAGACTTCTTGCTTGCTACTTTGTACCGTACTGATAAGCTGTATTGCTGGCGTGTGTCTGGGGTTGTGAAGGTAATGTTGTAAATAAACTTGTTTTCTAAAAGATACTTCTGTGGCTATAAGTTATCCCTTTGTTCTGGGCTAAGGGTGATAGTCGCTGGGGATCTCGGAGAAGGCCGCCCCAGGACTCGCTACCCCCGTAGCATTGAACCCACGCAGAAGACCAGGTTGTCGGCCTTCCACTGACACTAACCTCCTTTACTGAAGAGAGAGTAAGGCTGGGTGAAGCATCCCAAGTCCACACAGTGTCAGTACCAGAGATGTGAGATTATCAGGGCAGTGTGCTAAAAATACTGTAAGACTGTGCTGGGCAAGACATAACTTTTTACCTCTGTCAATTACACATATTTGCATCAGCTTGCAAATATGGTGTGGCCCTGGCACTGTTGATTTGCCATGGGAAGGGTATTATTATTTTTATTATTTTATTTTATTTATATACCGCCCAACAGCCGAAGTTCCCTGGGCGGTTTACAACAATCCATAAAAACACACAATACAATATACAATAAAACCATTATACAAAATTTAAAAACCCAATTTTAAAAACAAACTAACATAAAATAAACAGGAAGTGCAGCGAGACCAATATTATTATTAATACCCGTGGGAGGTAAACCTATTAAAAAAAACCCCGCACACACACACTCACAGTGAATTTGTTGCTGCTATGCCAGGAAAAACATGTCAGCCCGAATGCGACCTCAGCCAGGGAGGGACTGTTAGATATTCGGCCACTCTAGCATTGTTATCTTTGGGGGCCTGGTGTACTCAGAGGCGGCAGCAGAGTGTATGTGAACCATATAGCTCTCCAGGCATTTGTTGCTGCTGCACCAAGGAGAGCGACGTAAGCCTCAGAGCAAGCTCTACTTCATTAGGGGCTACTGAGATTCTGGCTACTCTAGTGGCCTATTTAATGAAGTCAGGCTTATATTTTGTGGTCCAATGGTAGCGGTGCAGCACCAAAGTGGATTGGCCCCTCGTGGAGCTCATTCAGATGGGCACCTCCCAGTTTGTGGAGTTCTAAGGGGTCTGGTGACAGGGAACTTTAGGGCTGGAAGTCAGATAACAATCCTCCTTGTGGTTATGGGTATTATTTTTGTTGTTGTTTGATTTATATGGCCACCCATTAACACATGTTCCCTGGGCTGCTTACAAAAAACAATATTAAAATACAAAATAATTTAAAACATTTTTTAAAAACAATAAAATGCAGCATAAAACTTCCATCTCTGGCGGAGAGCAATCACTTCGCAGCTGAAATTACTGAACACAGCTTACACAGAGAGTCCAGATTTTGTTTGTTTAAAGCGCAATTGGTTAAAAGTTCTGAGTGGATAAAAAGGTCTTTGCCTGGCTCCAGAAAGACTATTCAGAAGGCATCAAGTGAGCCTCTCTGTAGATGCTATTTCACAGCCAGGGTGCCACTGCCAAGGAGACTCTCCCTAGTAGCTACCTGCCTCTTTTCACTTAATGGGAGCACACAGGCCAGGGTATCTAAAGCAGATCTTAAGAAGGTGATCTTTCAGGTAAGTTTGACCCTAGCTGCTAAGGGCTTTAACATTTAAAACCGGCACTTTGATTTAGGTATTGGGTTATTATCTTGAAAGATACAGGAAAAATGGATTTTAGTTTCTGATGGTAGTGCATTAGATAATGTGCCATTCTCAGGCAAGATACTCCAGGTTTTCTGGATGATATGGGATATATCAATTTCATTTTGACCTTTTGGTTTCACCTTGTCCCACATGCTATTTAATTTCTGCACTAAAACTCAGGGAATTTGTCTAGGTTTTTGGATGTGGTGTCACCGATATGTGGATGACACTGAGCTCTCTTTCATTTCCATCACATTCCAGGGAGATGGTCGAGGTTCTAAACCAGGGCGCTCCAACCTTGGGTCCCCAGATGTTGCTGGACTACAGCTCCCAGAATCCCTTGCCATTAGCCATGCTGGCTGGGTATGCTGGGAGCTGTAGGCCAGCAATGTCTAGGGACCCAAGGTTGGAGAGCCCTGTTCTAAACCAAGGTTGGGAACCTCTGTGGCTCATGCTGGCTCAGCTTGTCTGAGTGTGGAAAGCTAAGCAGGGTCAGGCCTGGTTATCACTTGGATGGGAAACTCCTCCTCCAGTTTCCTGCATTGAGCAGGGGGTTGGACTCGATGGCCTTGTAGGCCCCTTCCAACTCTATAATCTATGATTCCACCTATGAACTTGTGGCCCCCCAGATGTTCTGGCTTAGAACTCCCATCCCACTCGGCCATGAAACTCACTGGGTGACTTTGGGTCAGTCACTGACTCTCAGCCTAACCTACCTCACAGGGTTGTTGTGAGGATAAAATGGAGAGGAGGAGGAGGAGGAGGATTATGGTGGGGTATAAATATAATAAATAAATAAATCAACCCCAGCCAGCATAGCCAATGGTGAAGGATCATGGGAGTTGTAGGCCAAAACAACTGGAGGGCCGCAAGTTGTAAACCATTGCCTGAAATCAGTAATTGAGCATGAACAAAGAAGAACTTAATCCAGACAAGACAGAGGTGCTCCTACTCAATAGGACTGCTGATCTAGGAACAGGAGTTCAATTTGTTTTGGTTTGTCAGGTTTGCAATCTGACTTAGTAGGTTCACAATCCAGAGATCTGGCCTTGAACCTGGATGCTCAGATGGCGGCTGTGGCTATGGATGTTTCTTGCCCAGTTTAGGCTCATACGCCAGCTGTGTCCATTCTTAGAAAATGTAGATTTAGCTGTGGTAAGACATGACTTAGTTGCATTATATTTGGACTACTGCAGTGCACTCTATGTGGGGCTGCCTTTGAATAGTGTTTGGAAGCTTCAGCCAGTCCAGGATGTGGCGGCTAGATTGTTGACCTGGGCCAGTTATTGGCAACATAACTGAGGGCCAGTGTGGCATAGTGGTGAGAGTGTTGGACTGGGACTTGGGAGATCTGGGTTCTATTCCCCGCTCCGCCATGAAACTCACTGGGTGACTTTGGGCCAGTCACTGACTCTCAGCCTAACCTACTTCACAGGGTTGTTGTGAGGATAAAATTGAGAGGAGGAGGAGGATTATGTAAGCCATCTTGGGTTTCTTGCAGGAAAAAAGGCGGGGTATAAATAAATATAAATAAACAAACAAACATATGACTCCTTTGTTGCAGCAAGTTATTTATTTATTTATTTACAGCATTTTCACCCCGCTCTTTAGTCAGAAAAGGCTCCCAGAGTGGCTTACAAAGATTAATATTAGACAGTCCCTGCCCCTCAGGCTTACAATCACATGACACAAAAGGAAAAGAGATTGGGAGGGAGGAGAAAGAAATCAAAACTCAGGCACCAGTTCTTAGTTTTTTTGTTTGTTTGTTTGTTTTTTCTTGCAGGGAAGGGCAAAACAAGCCCCCTGCAGCAGGCTCCTGGTCTGTTTACAGGCCCAATTCAAAGTGTTGTTTATGTCCTTAAAAACCGGAAGACATAAAGGAACACCATCTTCTGTATGAGCCTGCTCATTCATTGACATCTTCTATAGAGGCTCTCCTATATGTCCTGCCAAAATCTGAGTTGCATTTGGCTGGACATTGGAGAGAGTCTTTTAGTAAGAAGCCCTGCCTCGCCTCCTGTCTGATGGCCTTCTATTACTGTTTTGGACAGATATTGGGCTTCTCAAACAATTAGCTTCTTAATTCGTCATGCCTTTTTAATCTTAGAAATGTTATCTCCTTCCCCCCCTCTTTATTTTTAATTATTGTTTAATTGTAGTCATTCATGTTAAGGTTAACCGCATCTAATGTTAGACTCTATATGGAAAAGCAGGAACTACATTCTTCTAATAAATAAAAATGTTAAAGGCTCCATTGAGAAGCCAGCAATACCTTATGTGCTAATAAAATAAATTACTTCTAATACAGTATTTACTTTGCTTCTAGCGACTAGTACAGAAGTTTGCCAGGAAAACTGAGAGCACTTGGTCTAGTAAAATTACTGCAGAAACAACCCATGTAATAATGAAAACAGGTGAGCTGGGAGCACAGAGGAGAACCTGCCATCTGCATTGCCTCATTTTGTGAATGTTGGTAGGCATGTATGTCCTGCTGGACTGTCTCAATTCAGTTTAATGACTGGAGAATCTTGCCTCTTCCAGATACATTCACAGAGGTCTGTCAATAGCCATGATAGCTCATTGGAACCTCCATGTTCAGATGTGTTTTTTCTGATTATCAAGTGCTGAATATTATCATTAACACAGAATGGGTATTGTCATCATACTCTGCTCATGAGCTTCCCTGAAGTATCTCTGGCCAGCCACTGTTGAACAAAGAATGCTGAACTACGGTAGATGCCCCTTGATCTGAACTAGCAAAGCAATTCTTAAAATGTTTTAAGGGGGCTTTGCAGGTTCTGAGTAAAAATCCAAACCTGTTTTGGCTCCATTTCCTGCTCCTTGTTGACATGGAAGACTGAGTGTGTTCTTTTCTGTTGTGATTGAACTGATTCTATGTCCTCACTCGGTGTGAGGCCCAAGGGAGGCAGACTGTAACACGGCACTCACCATCTGTTCTGAGTCAAGCAAGGCAGGAGCCACGTCAGGATTTCATAGATCATAGAGATCTTGGATGGCACACTGCAGAAAGTGCTAGCTAGAGTATTCTCCCATAAGGAGCTGTTGTCCCAGCAAGGACTGCAGTCAACTAAGCCCTTAAGGAGGCTGGGAGAGCCTGGTCTTTCAGTGACTCCACCCCTGCTGGATACTGACTGCAGTTCTTAGTATCTGTGTGATACCAACTATTACGAAGTAAAATATGATTCTGCACCTTTTACTCTTTAACAGCCCCTGCTACCCAGCAAACTGCTTTTGAAACTAAGGGCGCAATCCAGTGGGGATGCCCATAGCACTCCTGACTTGGAGGATTATGGGTGTCCTATGCAGAGCACGAGGAGCGCGGAGGCAAAGGTCACCTCCATGCTCCTGCCATTCTGCGAAGCAACTAGATGGCTGATTTCGGCCACCTAACCGTGGCACTTCAGAGGGGGAGGGAAGGAGGCTGAGGCGGCACCAGGATATGTCATACATAAGAAAGTGGATTTGAAATCTGTAACAAGTGAGGAGGAAGAAGTTCCCAGCAGTGTGCAGTAATACTGCTAGCTGGTGGTGCTGGTCTCCTCCCCTCTCCACCCCCTAAGTCCCTTCTCTGAGGTCGCTCCTACAACCTCGGAGAAGCAGCTGGTGCGGTTCTTTCCATGCTGGCTGGATCCAAGCACAGATTCCCAGCTCTGAGGTTGGAGCTCTTTTCCAACCTCAGAGTTGGGAATCTGGAAAACTCTGCGGCCCTCTAGACACTGTCTAGGGGCCATAGGTTTGCTCTGTAAGGGTACTTTTGAAAGCAGTTCATGATACAGTGTGAGGGCCTGGTGTGAAAGATAAACACTAGAAGAAAATCCCATTAGAAGACATGCCAAAGCCCTTTTGTATGCCTAAAATAGCTCTTTGGATCTGGGCCCTTATTTTTAGTGTTGGCATGGAGTACTACTTGAAATCTTTCTGCTTAATCTTCAGATGAGGATCTCGTCTGTGAGCGGACCCTGAAATACTTCCTAGGTATTGCTGCGCAGAAATGGGTGGTGAGCTACCAGTGTAAGTGTGAACACGCATTGAAATCTCTCTGCACTCTCCCCTTGCACATTCAGTATTCAGGGCACAGGAAACAGGCTTTTAGCTATGAAATCTCATGCCTTTATTTATTTTATATACAAATTTATCCCACCTTTCTGCCTCATGGCACTGAAAAAGACACAATGTAGAACAATCCATCAGAACATATTATCCAATAAATGTTTAAAACATCATAGAAAGGCAGAAGCAGCAGGGAAAAGACCCATAATCCCATAGTCCAAATATTTTCAACTAGGCAAAATTAAAAGCTTGTCTGAATGAAATAGTCTTCAACAAGCAACAAATGTTGAATACAGTGTGAGCCAACTACATATCTTGAGGCAGGGAGTTCCACAGCCTGAGTATTGCCATGGAGAAGTTAGTGTTTAGTTTGCTGCAGGACTCTGTTGTATTTGGCACTATAGACAAAGGGCCAAACTAGATGAGATCCTGAGAAATATGTTATCAGATCTCCCGATGTTTTTTCAGTTCAAAGTAGCCATGGAGAGGCCAAACTCAATTGGGGGAGCAGCCCGGAGGTGGGGTGGGGCTCCCCTCAAAGGTGCTGTTTCTCGAATCTAGATATCTTCCCCCAGCTGCTATTTGCATGATAGGGGGAAACATACAAGTACCATACAAGTTCTTGTATTTTTCCCCACTCAGGGCAGATGGCTTCAGCACAGGGCAATTTAGATCAGGAATCCAGTGCTGCTGTCCCAGTCCAGTTTGCAAACACACAGGCCCTCCCTGGTTGCTTTGAACTGGACAGAGCAGCAAGATTTGGATTTCCCAATGATCTATCTAGCTTGGTCCTAACACAGCTTGTCTCTAAGCAACTTTCAGTCCAGGCTTTGTTATTTCACACCCCACAATTTATCATCCAAGCATGGAGCTTGGCACCAGGCAAAGAATTCCACATACTGAGAATTCCCACTTTAGCTCATGTGGCTGGAAGATGTGGGGCACTGTCTAGTCTAGTGGAATCATGGGGGCAAGAAGGAAAAATGAGCAAGTCTTGCCATGGTTGGGAAGCTAGGGTTTCAGTACTCGATGTAACTCCTTGTCCAGAAGATGAATAAATTATGGGAAACGAAGCAAATACACGTGCAACTGATTGTCTAATTTGTTCTGGTTGTTGGAGTTGTGTTTTTCCTTGATTTGGATTTCAAATGCATCACAGAAAGCAGTTTTTAAATGTATCTTTAATGTAGTTGCTCTTAGAAGGACAAGCATTTTGTCTCTGAAAGTTAGCCATAAACTTATTTCAGTTAGTACAACATTGGTATTCTTGAAGAAAGTGGATTTGAAATCTGTAACAAGTGAGGAGGAAGAAGTTCCCGGCAGTGTGCAGTAATACTGCTAGCTGACAGTATTATTTAAACATGGACTTGCTCTTTTGCACCACATTGATACAGTTTTCTATCTTGAGGTAGAAATTAAAAACAATGTTGCAGATGCTAAAAAGTGCTGCTTGTTATTGTAAGAATATTAATAATAAGTAGTTCTTTTTTTTTTTTGTCCTAGGGATTGAACAGTCACTTAAGGCAGGAAGAGTCCTTCGCGAGGTATGTCTGATATCTCCATTTGTGGGGGGTTTGTGCTCATTTGTGAGCTATTTGCAGAGTCCCTAGAAAGATGTGGGATGGGGGGAATAATATTGAAGCTGGGCCACTGCATATCTACTGCGACCCTTTATTTGCTGTTCATTTAAATGCTAAGTTAATAATTGTGGATGAGAATAGATTAGGTGTGGGGGAGGTAGAGTTCTGAATTTACCTGTGAATATCTCTTCTTCTTGAGGGGAGGAGGGCAGCTAACATTGGGAAAGGCCACTTCTCTGGGGCTGGGAAGACAGTCTTCAAACTTCAACTGGAGGAGAGGGGCTTAGAATCATAGAGTTGGAAGAGATCTTGGAGTTCATCTAGTCCTGGGGTCTCCCAACATGGTGCCAGTTGGCACTAATGTGCCGACAAACGCCTCTTGCCATCCACCAGGGTCCCTGCCCCTATCAATTTTTATTTTATTAGATTTTTTTAATTTAAAAATGTTTTTTAACTGGGAAGTTGACATGCTGCAAAATGAAATGCTGGTCTCCAATGCCGTCTTTATTTCCAAGAATGCTTCTGGGCCCCATGGGGACCCCAGAGGCAACCCTGGAAAATAAAAATGGTGGGTGGGTGCAGCCCAGCATGCCCAGGCACCCAGGAAGAGGAAAATGATAAGCTATGCAGAAGTAGGGGGTGTCCTGGGGGGGGGGGTAGACTGCGTGAAAAGTGAGGAGACATGCTTTGCCTGTGCCATGTGTGTGTTTCTGTGGTGTGTATTTTGCCTGGGGTTTCTGTATTGTGTATTTGTGTTTTGCTGTTTTTTGGGGGGTGGGGTTGTATGGGTTGATGTTTTGCTGTGTCTATTTCTCTTTCTCTGAAAATCACCTTCTTGAAATGTGAAATGAGTATTTTGTTTTGGTTTGTGGGGGCATATATTTGATTTGGCACTGGGGCTCAGATCCTACCTCTGCTTTTTACTCAATTTCTTGGTGAAGTTACTTGCTTCTGAGACTCATCAGTTAGCCTTCTATGAAATGGGTGTTGAAGGAAAAAACTATTGGTTCAAAAGAGTGTTTTGGAACTCATTGCCCACCTCTGCCTTATACTTTGGCAGAGTACTTTAGCCTCAACTATTTGCCTCCCGGGAAATGGGTGTTTTGTGACTGGCCATGCTCTCCATGGCAACCATTTTGTGAATGGGCAAGACCCCCATAGCAGCCATTTTGTGAGAGCATCCATGACACTCTCAAAATTCCAAATGTGCCCACTGCAGGCTCTGTAATGTAGGATGCAGTTACAGCATCCCTGACAGATGACTGTCTAGCCTCTGCATAAATGGTAGCCTCTCCAGCAAAGGAGAGCCCACCGCCTCCCAAGGCAGTCTGTTCTTCTGTGAAACAGCTAGGAAATTTCTCCTAATGTTTGAAATCTGGTCCCCCACAGTTACCACCCATTGGTCCTAGTCCTGCCCATTGGAACAACAGAGATCAACTCTGCTCCATTGTCTGCATTACAACCTTACTGATATTTGAATACTGGTATCTTATCACTCCTGAATCTTCTCTTCTCCAGGCTAAACATACCCAGCTCTTTTAACCTCTCCTCATAGGACTTGGTTTCCAGACTCATCACCATCTTCTCTGGACATAACCCAACCTACATTTTACCATCTTGTCAACAAGGATATCAAGGGAAACCTTGCTAAATGTTTTGCTGAAATCAAGATATGCTATGTCCACAGCATTCCTACAATCCACGAAACTAGTAATGACTTATCCCTGACACACCCATGTTGGCTCCTACTAATCACTGCATTATTCTCAATATCAGTGTTCTCCAACCTTGGGTTCCCAGATATTTTTGCCCTACAACTCCCAGCATGCCCCAGTCAGCATAGCTGGCTGGGGCATGCTGGGAGTTGTAGGCCAAAAATATCTGGGGACCCAAGGTTGGAGAACACTGCTCTATATGCTCACAGACTGAGTGCTTAACAGTATGTTCTAGAAGTTTGCCTGGTATTGACGTACGGCTGACTGGTCTTTTGATTCTTGAATCCACCTTTTTCCAGATGGGGACAACATTTGCCCATCTCCAGTCTTCCAGCACCTCACCTGTTCTCCTTTGAGTGTAGGAGGCCAGCTAGTTCTGGGTAAGCCCCACCTCCGGGGCTGGGAAGGCAGATGCTGTTCTGAGCTTCCCGGAGGAGGCAGGGCCTCCCCCAGGAGCTCCAGTTTGACTTCCTGCCTCGTGGTGGGAGGCAGATCTTGCGCACTCGGAAGAGCGCGGACTTCAAAAAAGCAAAGAACGAAGGAAGGATTCAAGCAGGTAGACCCGAGTGCGCTTCTCTCCCCCCCCCCCCGAGTCACAGAGTCCACGGCACCGCGAGCAAGTCCTGCAACTGGGAGGGTCCTCTTCTCTGGGAAGGGCATTGTTTTCTTCTTTTTGGCCCTGCCTACCAGAAGTGAAATTAACCCTTTGCTGCCTACTCCACTGCTTACTGACCAGAAAAACACATCACAGACCTGTCATGGGACAGAAATCTGGAGTAATCCCTAAGGATGGGAGCTAATTAGGTGTCACTTCAATAGGTGTCATTTTATCCCCCACCCCAAGAATTCTTTCCAGATGTCAGCCTCAGAAAAGATTTTGTGAGGCTTCTTGGAAGTCTACTTCCCTTTGGGTGGGGGGATAATTTATGGGCACTGTGGACTTTCTGCTTCTGGAACGCTGTGGATGCCTGGAATTCCTCCGTATGCTCTGGGCCCTGCATTGGAGACTATCTTGCATGCAATCTAGAGTGGCTGCAAAAGCAAGTAGAGTTCCAGATCTGCTGCAAAGGGAAAGGGGGAGCTGTCTATACTGACTCCTTCTCCTTCCTTTGTCTCTCTAAATGGCTACTGGAGTGACTGGATAACTTCACTATCTCTCCCTGACATTTCTATCACTGTCTCTAGCTGGGTGGATCAGTTGGTTGAGGCTTTTGGGGGCGGGGGTAGACCCTGCTGGAGCCTGACACCCCAGACAATTCCCCACCTTCATAGGCATGTGGGAAGAATTGAAGTTTGGATACGGCTGTCCCAGCTCCAGAGGAGGGGCCTTTCCCAATGTTGTGTGCTCTCCCCTCAGAGGGAGAATGTTAAATGAAGATCTAGAAATTAAACAGTTGGTGGATTTAATTTCTGTAAATTGATTTAAGAGTTTTAGCGCTATGACTTTTGGTTTCCAGTATATATCATAGGCAATATATATGTCCAATATATGTCATAGGCAAAAAAATACCCTGCCTTCTGCTTGTGCGCGTGCCCTGTCATTGGCTGAGCTCCTGTATCTTCACTGAGGCTTCATTAATATTCTAATTGTAATGGGGTGATTGCTTAACTAAGTAATGGATGTTTCTGGTTTAATATTTCAATACATTCCTCCTTCTTTAAAAAAAATATGAATCTTGATATAAACTCTGGGATGAGAACAGTTGTCCCTTTAACCCCCACCTCACCCCTCCTCCTGCTTCAGTTTTGACTAAGAGGATCCCAGCTTCTAAAATGCAAGTATTTTTCTTCTTCAGAAATATAGAACTGGCCCAACCAATGTTTCATTGGCATCTGATTTCATTTATGTTCTTTTCCAGAGGGACTTTGAAGTGAGAGGAGATGTAATCAATGGGAGAGACCATCAAGGGCCCAAAAGAGCAAGGGAATCTCCTGCTGGAAAGGTGTGGAAGCTTTAACCATGGCG
This sequence comes from Shinisaurus crocodilurus, assembly GCA_021292165.1. NCBI lineage: Eukaryota > Metazoa > Chordata > Lepidosauria > Squamata > Shinisauridae > Shinisaurus > Shinisaurus crocodilurus. The sequence continues at coordinate 262,591,457 of CM037877.1, forward strand.
GGGTATAAATATAATAAATAAAAATAAATAAAATAAAATCTGCAAGAGACGTTAAAAATAGGAGACAGTATGTACCACCCCTGCTCCATACATTCATAGGAAAGTCTCCAGAGTATGACCCTCATCTGCTTCTCCCAGCATGCTTCTGTCCATCATAGGAAATAATCATCACTGTTTATAGCAGGGCTCTCCAACCTTGGGTCCCCAGATGTTGCTGGCCTACAGCTCCCAGCATACCCAGCCAGCATGGCTAGTGGCAAGGGATTCTGGGAGCTGTAGTCCGGAAACATCTGGGGACCCAAAGTTGGAGAGCCCTGGTGTACAGGAAATAGTTATTCTCGCAGAGGAGAATCCTGAGAGTTGCTCCCATGATTTCACTGAGTGTGATGATTCTTGTGGGGAAGAAATGTGGAGAATGTAAAGTGTGTGCAAACAGGTAATGCACATCCTCCTTGACCTCTGTAGCAATACCTAATGCTGCTAGACTCTGTGTGTACATGCAGTAAAAATGTTCTGATTTCTGTAATTGAAATACCATTGCTAAACAAGTGTGCAGATGTATGCTGGTTCTTCTTTCTTTTAAAAATAGTTATTTATATTCAGAGCACTAGAACCTTTTGACTATTAAAAACTCATAAGGAAAGATACTGGCAGAACACAAAATGTCATGTTGGCTGGGTTACGCTGGCTGGGGCATGCTGGGAGTTGTAGGCCAAAAGCATCTGGGGACCCAAGGTTGGAGAACACTGTTCTGGACCATTGTATGGAGCTTTCTTCTGGATAGTATCTTGTTTCTTCTGTGATCATTACTGCATATTTGGATTGGGTCCCTGTGCAATCTGATTCTCTTTAGTTCCCCACCACCCACAGCATCACTCCTGTCCTTAAGCCCAATGTGATATCTTTTCCCTATCCATCTCCCTGCATTCTAGGTTCCTTATTTCCCATGGTCCTTGCTCCTTAGCCCTTTACCTATTCCAGTCCCATTCCCTAACTACAATGCTATCTTGGGGGAGGCAGATTTTCTCTCCAGTTTCTTCCAATCAGCAATATTAACTCATCTGACTCTAAGCCCTATGTCAGATCTGTCTCCATTCTCACTAAACTGCTTTCTCAGAAACTGCACTTATTGTCAACCTTGTGAGACTGACTGTTTCCCTTTTATGCTCAAGATGTACCCAAATGTTCTGTGAACCATGTTCTGTAGTTCAGGAAAAGTATCTCAGTCAGTTCAGGGAGAGAAGATAACTTAGAGCCAAGTACACACATATCATAAGAAATTTTAAGACTTGGGGGCAGTGTAATCCAATGAAGACATGTTACTTCTTTAATGAGCTTTCTAGTGAATACATCTTTGCAAGCATGGGAATCAAGCCTGAAGGTAAGGAGATGAGAGCAAGAGGAGAGGGCAAGATAGTTGGCAGTGGATGAGGTTGTGCAGAATGGAGAGCAAGAACGTGCACAGGGAAAGATGAGGGGGGTGGTCAGAGGTGGGGAGTTTTTCATGAAGGACTAGAAGTGAGGTTGAGGTACAAGTGACGGAGCCATTGTTTAGTTAATTGCACAAAACACATTTTAGCTTTGTGTCTGGATGTGTTCTTTTATTTATTCTCCTCAAAGCAGAGCTCTGTAGCCATTGAAATTCCAGCACTCCCATATTGAGGTGTTCATTCTCTAACACACACTTGCTTTCTCAGCTTTTTCAAGGTTTGAAAATATGCTGTTATGAGCCATTCACTGACATTCTCTCAGGTAAGTGGATTGGGACACTTGAAGTGAGCTGAGAGAAGTTTGCATGAGCTGAAAGCAATCCAGATTTAGTTGACATCTCAGGAGCTCTTGATTCCACTTTCTTTATTCAAAGACAGGATAATGTAAACATCAGCAGGATTTGCGTTAGGATTAGCGCTACTCATCAGGCATTCAGTCACCAGTGACATTTTCTGATACTGTCCAAAGAGGAGATGCTAAATTCTGTGCCCAGTACCAAATTCTGTGCTTTCATAGTTCAGTAACCAAAACCATAGAATACAGTCATGTCTTTAGAGAACAACACTCCAACTCTCAGATTCTGTTAAAAAGGAAATGCCAACATATGTCCTAACAGATGTGAAGGGCCTGTTTGGACTTAGTGTGTGTCGGGCGGGGGTGGTGGTAATGTACTCTTGTCATTGTAGTTTAATGTTCTGTCTCTGTCTTCCTCTTCCTTTGGGAATTGTTCAGAACAACTGGAATGGATGGTAGAGCTGTGTGGCGCGTCCCTTGTGAAACAACCTTACTTATTTGCACATGCAACAGTAAGTGTAAATATTGCGAGTACAGGCAAATGGGCCAAATTGAGATAGAGATAATTTCCATTTCATAGAATCATAGAAAAGTAGAGTTGGAAGGGGCCTATAAGTCCATCGAGTCCAACCCCCTGCTCGATGCAGGAATCCAGGTCAAAGCATCCCTGACAGATGGCCGTCCAGCTGCACCTTGAATGCCTCCAGAGTGGGAGAGCCCACCACCTCCCTAGGTAGTTGGTTCCATTGGTAGTTGGTTGGTTTGACCCTCTTTAATTCCTCTAAAGCATTAATGAATTTGGCTTGCCTTGGTTTTGGTTCAGCCTGACTCCCATAGCCTGTGCTGAGTAAGGGTGTTTATGGTACTAATTACATATAGAGTCAGACAAATGGTTCAGCTAGCCCAGTACTGCTTAGAAATCTTTTTTCCCCTGAGACATCAGGGAGCTCCCAGAGCACATATGCATACTCTCTCTCACACACACACAGATGCATACGTGGGATGGGCAGCACCAGGGTCACCACTAATGGTGGCAGTAAAACTGATTCCAGCAGCTTCAGGGTTGCTGGGGGCGGGAGGAGGCTTTAGCTCACCTCCCTGATGACCCTGATAGTGATTGCAACATGGAACAATGGTCTTTTCTCTGCATCCCAGCTAATCAGCTGGGTTGTGGGGGAAATTGGGTGGGGCACTTGCAGGTTGGGGGGCCACTGAGAGAGCAGACCTGGCTTCTCCGACAGTGCTGTTTTCTCCCCCTCATTATTGCCTTGTCACCTTGATCAAATTTTGTACCCCTCTCTGGCATTTTCTTTTCCTCCTCAATTCCCTGTCTGGAGTGTGTGCTATAGCAAAGTGAAGAAGTGACGTTATCTCTAGCTGCAGACTGACAAGAGAAATTGATCCTGTATAGCTCAGCTAATGGCACCTTCCTCTTCATTCTTGTCTTTTATCTTGCAACCCCTTAGAACTCTGCCGCTGTGGTGGTTGTTCAGCCCGATGCTTGGGTGGAAGACACTGTCTCTCAAGGTGAGATTATAATGCTGCTCATGTCTCCCAAGATAACTGTCTGCTGGTTTGGGATAATAAATACCAGCCATGACAGGTAACTGTCTAGAGGAAACAGAATTGTCCCTGCTATGCTGTGGACCAGGGGTCTGCAAATGTTAGCTTAGCGTTACTCATCAGGCATTATTTGTCGTCACCAGCAACCCCTCACATACTGTGAGCCTTCTGGGAGAGAGGTAGTATCTTCTCTCATTTGCACTGGGTTATGGAGAAGGTAAGAAACAGCAAGAGCTCCCCTCTGCTCAGAGGGGATGCCTGGGTTTCTTCACTTTCTCCAAACCACAATGCAAACGAGAGCTCCAGGAGGGTAAAAAGGGATCTGTGTTCTGCTGGCTTCCTGTTCCCCAGAGAGCCAGGTCCATTTGCTTCCGGTGAGCTGGTGAGTATATTTGTGGGAGCCTGCTGCAAAGTTGCAAAGTCTCCTTTTCTGTTCTCATATTTATATTTAGCAGAAAGGAGCATTGGTAAGTTGTGGTGCCACCTGGACTTCCAGTTGCCATTTCTCTGCTTTCCAGTTTTGCCTCCCGAAATGGCTGGGGAGAATCTGAGGGGGAGACAGGCGTATGTGAACAAGAAGGATGCAATCCCTCCTTCTGTGGCTCACATATTGCCTGCCTCTTACTCTCAGCATGAACTGCATGGGATGAGGGATAGTGACTTGCCTGAGGAGAGAAGGTAGGTTTGGCCCACCCTTACATATGCACACTATCACTCAAAGTTTGTTGGCAAAATGAATGTCCAACCAGAGATATAAAAGAATATTACAGTAACAGTGCAAATGAGCTGACAAGACCTACCTCTTGTCATCTCCCATCTTTGTGACATGGCATTTTGAAAGGTCATTCATCAAAGATGCTCTTTAAGAAAGTACGCTCTTGAACCCTCAGGGTATTTGGGGGGAGGGAAGAAGACAGCATGGTTATTAAAAGTCTCACAGTTGGTCTTGTGTTTCAGGATTCCCACCACAATGCAGTGCTACTATAGTGTCACGTGAGTGGGTGCTGGACAGTGTTGCATGCTACCAACGTCAGCCATTTGATGAATACATTGTGCAACAGATGTGATGGGGTGGCCTTCTGGAATTACTCGTGGATGCAGAATCTTCAGGAAGGTTTCCTGTGGCACTTTTGTGAAAGACTTTCTTATATTTACAAGATAAATATTTCAGTTTGCATAAAAATGCCATCTCACTAAAGGCAGAACTAAAACTGTAAAATGTCTGTCTTCAGCACAGTTCCTGCATTGGGTCAAGAAATAATGTGCTGATGTACTATCCAACTATTGTCTTGTTTAGGAAACCTTTTTCTTTCTTCACTATGTCTTGGAGATCTAATAATATGGAAGTGGTATATGGAGCTGAGAGCTTTAGTTAACTCAGCTGGATAGTAGAAGTTTTATTTGCTTGTTTCACGGGAGGGCGTTCACAAACAAAGATGCACTTATGCTACATCACTGACATAGCGTCCTATTCTAAGCAGAAGTGTTACTTAGAAAGTGGTGATGGCACAAGAAGCCACTGCAAAGGACCGTTGTATCAGGAGGTGGCTGGCAAGTACTGAGTAAAATGTTTGTGTTTTGATAAGAAAACAGGACCAGCCCTTTAATGAGGCAGGCTGAAGCAAGCGATCCACGTGGTGGATTGGGAAGAATGGCAGATTGTGGCCATTGCCCTGACCTCCTGGCCACAATCTGCCTCTTGGCTTGCTTGAGTTGCCTCTGTGCACTTCCGCTTGCTTGCCATTGTGTTGTGCTGGGTCAGGGTGTTGAACCCACTCCATCCAGTTGCACTCCGCTTGCCTACCTCACCACAGCAGCGGTGCTTTGCTCCCTTTCCAGTCAGGTGCGGTGAACTGCTGGCTGCCTCTGTGCCTCCAGCTGCTTGCCTTGCTTTGGCAGTGGCACCACTTGGTGCCTGACTGCGTTATTTTATGTTAAAACACTGGTTTTTCTGGGAAAGTGCTCAGGTCTGAATCTGGAGGCAGTGAAAAATATGGCCCATAGAGAAATGCTCAACTCAAGAGCTTGCTCTGCAAGAGAAAAGGTAGAGCACTCTTCTATTCAGTTAACGCCAGAGAGAACTGGTGTCTTGGCTAAAGGAGTGCTGGAGCAGACAAAGCAGAAGCCCTGATCCTGCCTCAGTAAGGGGACCTGGGCGGGGCAAGGGAGGCTGCTGTTGTCTCAAGGCTAGAGCACCTCCCTGTGTCTTTGCAATCCGATCAGTCGTTGCCTCTCTATGGAAAAAGAAAAGTCTTTTTGGCTCTCGCAGAGGCATTCCCGGCAGTTCAGCAACCCCATTAACCCCACTCATCACAGTGTCCAGCTGCATCGAAGAGAAGTGTTGGGCTACGCTGCTCAGTGGTGACCAAGCCTGCATAGATGTACAGTGGGTGGGTGAGCACATGTATGTGTCTCCCTTCTACTCAACACAGGCAAGGGAGCCTGTTACGATGGCCTCTGACAGCTTGGTAACTGTTTCTGGACAACCCAACCTGCACTGCTTGGAGTTGTGAAGGTTCCACATTTTGATGCAGCCTAGGGAAGTCTCAGCCTTTTCTTTGTGACAAGAAACTGCCATTTAACTTAATAGACCCATGCACAGTCAGACAACACCCCATTCCAATGAGACTGGACAGGGCTCTGAGACCCTCACCAACAGTCATGCACTTTAAATTAGGCCATCATTAAGCCCACAGAGGCGAGGAGGCATTCTGGGGTCAAGTTCATCTGCTGTAGCACTACAATTGAGCATTTCTATCACTGCTAGAAGGGGAAGGGGTTCTGAGACACCGCCTTTAAAAGTGCCATTTCTCACCTTTTTTTTTTTTTAAATGACATTGTTGCATGCCTGATGCTTCATTCTGAAGTCACATTTCTTTGCCCATTTCCAGAAAGATATTAACACCGAATAAATATGCAATAATAAAATGACCGTGGGCACCTAGCTTTTAAGAGTGGGAGTGTGTGGTCAAATGTGAATGAAACTCATATGACTCACAAAGCTCCCAGGATAATTTTTGACCATTGCCATGTTACACCGCTATATCTACAGCCATTTTATGTGTATTTTCTTCTACAAATGACTTCAACTTGGAATTGGAGAAATATTGGAAATACAAAGAAAATAAAGTATTTCTTCACAACGCATAATTAAGTTACAGAATTAGATGTATTACTTTTAAAAATAGACATTTAATTTATTATTGTACTTTTACTGCCAAGGATGGGGAGGTGTGTGTGTGTGTGTGTGTGTGTGAGAGAGAGAGAGAGAGAGAGAGAGAGATCTTCTGCCTCAGATGCCAGCATTACTTGGCTTGCCTTGGCACCTTGAGTGGGGGGGGGGTGCAGGGGGCTTCACCTCAGGCAGCACAGTGTTTTGGTCCAAACCTGGTAAGGGATCATCCAGAAGTGGACTCCCTAAGTAAACTCAATATCTTTCTAGCAAGTTAGTAGCAAACCAGTTCTGATTATTAAATACATAATCCTAGTTAGGACCCAGCCATTATTTTTGAATTGGGAACAGTATATAATCCACCCACCCCTCCCATATATCATTGGATAAAACATCCCTTCTAAAATTTTCTGGCTCAGATACTGCAAGAACAGGAAAGTGCCTTTCAGACAGAAGAATATTTACTTCTTCTTCGTGGTCTCTGTGCATCACACATATATGGGCTCTCTGCGCCTGCGCGGAGTGCGTTCGGAAGATTCAATAGCTGAGTAAGATGAAATCGGGCGGGAGCTCCTCCCCCTAGGCACAGCTCCCGCCTGCTCCCTCAGTTCCTCTTCGACCACTCTCGCAGTTCTCCCCTTTGACAGCGAAGGTCTTTTTCATTCCTCGACAGACGACTCCTTGGACGCTGTCCAGAAGGCCAGAGCGAATGCGAGGAAAATGGGACTGACCCCACAGCTCCCATCCAGGCCATACTGCCAGCGGAGATGGAACCATTTTCAGTACCAGCCTTACTCACAGAGGCAGAATGATCGTCATCCTCGTGAACAGCAGCCGTCGGCGCCGAGACGCTCCAATACCCAGTCTCGGTTCCGCGGCTCACGTAAAGGAGGCAACTTCGCCAGGCACCGGGTTTGACGCTCTCCATCCCCGCACCAGCGTCTCGATACCATCACGTCGGATTCTCTACACCGACTGCCTGTCCCATTTCCTCACGTCTTGGAGTCACATCACCACGGATCACTGGGTCCTACAGATCATATAACACGGCTACCGCATAGAATTTGACACTCTTCCACTGTTCACCGGTACCCGTACCACCCGGGCGACGTCACCTCTCCTCAGCGAGGTGGCCTCACTACTTTCCAAAGGGGCCATCTGCCCCGTCTCCCCAGAAGACCAGGCCTTCGGCCTATATTCGAGGTACTTCACTGTACCAAAGAGGGGCGGGTAACTTCGTCCCATTCTCGATCTCCGCCCGGTGAACTTCTTTATCACCCCCAAGAAGTTCAGGATGGTCGCGCTCCAGTCGATCTTGCCACTCCCACGCGAGACTGACTGGTTCGCATCTATAGATCTCCAAGATGCATATTTCCACATTGTGATCCACAGGGACAGCAGGCAATACCTCAGGTTCATGCTCAACGACCCTGCCTACGAGTTCACCATCCTCCCATTCGGTCTCTCCACGGCACCATGGGTGTTCACCAAGTGTATGGCCCTGCCTTCGCTCACGGGGGATACAGGTTTATCCCTACCTGGAGGACTGGCTGGTCATAGACTCTTCCAAGTTCTGTCTCAAGGCGGCACTCCATACAACCTTGGCACTCCTCAATGAGCTCGGACTGTGCCTCAATGCAGAGAAATCCGTACACCGTACTCACACCTACGAAGCGTATCGAGTTCATTGGGGCTAAATGTAGCTTTTACTGGCATTCTGTTTTTTATAAGGTTGCTCTAGAGCAGTGTTCTTCAACCTTGGTCATAGCTGGCTGCGGCATGCTGGGAGTTGTAGGCCAAAAACATCTGGGGACCCAAGGTTGGAGAACACTGCTCTAGAGTCTAGATAGAACAAGCTTATAAGTTTTTAAAGTATGTTAGTAAACGAAGCTTGCATTCTGTAAGTGTAGATGTGTACTTAGGACGAATACTCCCCCAAATTCCAGACAGGAATGAAGAGGGAGGTGACATTCAGTACAGTAGACTTCTTAAATTGAGTGGAAGCTTTAATATGCAGTGAGAGGTGGGGTGGGGGATTGTAAGCACTTACTGTGCAAAAGCTCATTTAAGCTGCTTGTGTGTTTCTTTTAATCTTTGTACCACAGAGACTCCTTGGATTTAAATCACAGAATTTAAAGGAACTGAAAGTCACCTCCCCAAAGGCTGGGCCATGGAGCTACCACCCCTGCATTCAAGAGACTATTCTATGTTAGGCTTCAGGATGCAAGTAACATTATTCCTAAAATGGCCATTTCATAAATGTAAAATGGCACTTTCAGTTATGGTTTTGTCTGCTGGTTCCATTGGAATGAGAAGTAGATGTGTCTTATGTTAGATGCCTGCATAATAAAGGCAGATAACTGCCTAACAAGGGCTGATTAGCAAGCAGCAGAATCCATAGCCCAATTGCATCAAGATTATCCCCATCCACTGCCAAGAATTTTGTTGCCAACATTTTTTAACTCTCAAGCCAGTCTTACCTTCTGACTGACAGCTTGCTTATCTTTGAGTCCACCTTGGCTTCTGTTATCTGCCTTTCCGGGAGATTATAGTTATCTGGCAAAACATTACCCAGGTAATTTGAAGAAACTGCCAACATGCCTCTGTAGCTGCTGCTATGAAATTATCTCTCCGTTTGGGAGGTGAGCGTAGATGCGGACGGAGCCTTTAGAAAGGTAGCTGCAGTCCCCAGCCAAGACTATGCAGGGGAACAAAAGCATGTAAGACCCTTGTACAACATCTGGAATTTAGTCGTTGGCTTTTCTGCAGTCATGTTGATATCAGTTTCCCCAAGCTTTAAGAGGAAGTTGCTACTTCTTCGTCTTAGCGTGAAGCCCTGCCCTCCTCTTTTGGTGATTGCAGTGCGGATACTCCAATACTGTGTTTCCTGCTCATGCAGCTGGTTGCTGAATAGGTTGCCTCCCAACCCAGAGTTGTCCTGCAGACCATGAATAATGTGAATCCCCATGTTATAAGAGCAGGGAGGGGAAAGCACTTTTCATTTCTGTATTTTCTGCTAAAATACAGTTTACCATTGTGACTTTCATCTCTTCCTCTATCTCCGTTTTCCTCTCTGCTAACTGTTTTATTTTACTCTAGAACCTTTAATTCTTCTTCGTGGTCTCTGTGCTCTACACTCTAGAGCACATGTAGGCTCTGCGCCTGCGTGGAGTCTCGATCAGGAATCTTCTGTAGCTGAGAAATTTTTGGCAGGAACCTTCCCCCACTGACCTAATGTGCATGTCTGCAGTGGGTTCCCACCTATTCCCTCAGTTCTCTTTCGACCTCGTAGGGAATCTTTTTTGGTTCACTTTTTCCTGACAGAAATTAGAACTTGCTGAGGTTTAATTATTATTTTCTTTCTCTACCTTTTTTCTTCTGTTTTCTTGTTTTTCAACTATCATGTCTGATTTTGTGTTTTCCTTAGTGATCTCGTGATTGCCTGAGGGCATATGGCCCTTCAAAGGGGGGGGGGCTTTTCATGAATGCACCTGCTGTGAGAGTAAACTCCCTCTGACAGATGGATGCTTCCTGCCTTTTTTGTTTGGGAGTCATAAAGTGAACACTTGTTCTTTCTGTCAAGCCTTCACAAAGCAAGTGAGGCACAATTTATCTGTGAGACTTCAAGCCATGCTCTAGAAGAAAGCCTTACAGGCAGTAGAGTCAGCAGAGTTAACATCCCTACCCCACCGGCTTGGTGACTCTTCGGTGGCTCCATGATCAAAGTACCCCTCACCTCCAACCACTTCTAACATCAGTACCAACCCACCAACACCAGGCTGGTCGCTAAATATTGCTGTGGCCAAATAAATAGTACTAGTAGGCGATCACTCGTGACCGAAGATTGTCTTCCAGGATAAAATTACAAAAAGAAAATTATAAAAAGAGGAAATTCTAAAAATTGCGTAGACTCTAGCGATGGGTCCGTAAGTGACTGTGGAGGCCAATTCTAGATCCACACAGCTTCCCACAGTGAGGACACAGGTTACCAGATGGAAGATGGTCCTGTAAAGGATGTTTGATGTGCTTTTCGCTTAGCACGTTTCTCCCTTTCACCTTGCACTCGGGCTTCTTCAAAGTCCACAGAACCTTTGTGAAAGGCCAACCTCCAGTTAGATCGTTCATGGGCCAGAGCTTCCCAGATTTCGGTGTTTATATTGCATTTTTTTAGATTAGCCTTAAGAACATCTTTAAACCTCTTATACTGACCACCAATATTCCGCTTTCCATCCTTGAGTTGGGAATAAAGTAACTGCTTTGGGAGACGGCAGTCAGACATTCGAACAACATGACCGGTCCACTGAAGGGGCATAGAATCATAGAAAGTAGAGTTGGAAGGGGCCTACAAGGCCATCGAGTCCAACCTCCGGCTCAATGCAGGAATCCAGGTCAAAGCATCCCTGACAGATGGCTGTCCAGCTGCACCTTGAATGCCTCCAGATTGGGAGAGCCCACCACCTCCCTAGGTAGTTGGTTCCATTCATTATTGCTCTGACAGTCAGGAAATTTTTCCTGATGTTTAGGTGGAATCTTAAGTTGGCGTTGAAGGATCATTTTTTCAACGCTAGTAGTCTTTGCTTCTTCCAGTACACTGACATTTGTTCGCCTATCTTCCCAAGTAATTTGTAGGATTTTCCGGAGGCAACGTTGATGAAATCTTTCAAGGAGGTGGAAATGATGTTTATAGATGCATGTATTGTATTGTATGTTTCGCAGGCATAAAGTTGGTAATACAATGGCTTTATAAACCAGCGTTTTGGTCTCCTTATAGATATCCCGATCCTCAAACACTCTAAATATCTAAAAGGGGGAGAGCACATAAGTCTCAGAGCTGAAGAAGAAAAAAAAGGAATTGTCCATGACTGCTGTCTCCCAAAGCAGTATCGGTGGTCAGTATAAGAGGTTTAAAGATGTTCTTAAGACTAATCTTTAAACAAATGCAATATCAGCATCGAAAACTGGGAAGCTCTGGCCCATGAATGATCTAAATGGAGGTTGGCCTTTCACAAAGGTTCCATGGACTTTGAAGAAGCCCGAGTGCAAGGTGAAAGGGAGAAACGTGCTAAGCGAAAAGCACATCAAACATCCTTTACAGGACCATCTTCCATCTGGTAACCTGTGTCCTCACTGTGGGAAGCTGTGTGGATCTAGAATTGGCCTCCACAGTCACTTATGGACCCATCGCTAGAGTCTACACAATATTTTTTTTTTTAGAATTTGCTCCTTTTATAATTTTTGTAATTTTATCCTGGAAGACGTTGTAACTTCCATAACCGCAACATCTAAATGGCTGGAAAATATGTTACCGGGTTCAGGAGAAGGATGCTGCCTTTCTGTTCCAGCACCCCTGGCCGAATTTGATTGTGGTTGAGTTGTCGCAGAGTAAATCCCATAAGGTACATGGTCCTCTTCCTCTCCATGTTATCCTCACAGCAACCCTGTGAGGTAGGTTAGGCTGAGAGTCAGTGACTGGACCAAAGTCCAGTTTCTGATGCTGACAGACCTCCTAACATGGGGCAAAAGTTATCTGCATGGTTAGGATGAGGAAGATTCCAGTGAGCTTCATGGCCGAGCGGGGACTAGAACCCGGATCTCCCGAGTCCCAGTCCAACAATCTAACAATGTGGAGAGAAGATAAACTTTCTGAAGGGGGCCTATTGAGGGTGTCTTGCCCAACAGCCCTGAAAACCTCCTACCATCAGAAGTGAGGCAGATGGCCATTGGAGATGGCGCCTTTTCACTTGTGGCACTCTGGTTTTCGAACTTCGTTCTCTTTTTGTTTCCAGGTGAAGACCGGGCCTTTTAGATCTCTCAGTTTGAAATGAATCTTAGCACTGGGATTTTATTTGCTCTGTGGTGTCACTGGTTGTTTTTTTTTTAATTAAATTATAATTTTATCATTTTAATTAATATTTACTTAATGTAAGACCCTCTGAAGTCCTCTCTGACTGAAAGGCAGAATACTTATTTTTCAAATAAGTAAATACATAAAACCACTGAGCTATGAATCTTCCTCATCCTAACCATGCAGATAACTTTTGCCCCGTGTTAGGAGGTCTGTCAGCATCAGAAAATGCAGAGAGCTACTATCCTTCTTTTGTAACTTACTCTACTTTGTGTGGAGGATGTTACTAAGTAGCTCTCTTTCGTGTGAACAATACTTACTCCATTTTGAGACAAAGCTAATAAGCCAGGCGTCTTCATCCCCAGCTTCATCAAAGGTGGAAGAAAGACACAGGAATGGGGTTGAGAGCCATCACATAAGACTAGATCAAGCAATTCAGTTTCTGTTAGACTTCCTAAAATGCATGCCCCAAAGGTGGGGGTAAAAACTGAGCCGAACATGAATGTGTTGGATAGCGAGAGTGATATCTGAGAAGGCATCTGGTCAGCCACCTGCAACCTGCTCCTATTGTTGCGCCCCAGCCTCGACACCTGTGGTTTGTTCACCGCCATCATCGCTAACACAGCCCCTTATGTTATACAGGATGAAGGGCCAGCTCGGTCTTTATCCCTTGGCAAGTATCACCATTTCCTGTGCTTGTGTCTGGTTTCCAGAGTTGTGACGCCACAGCCTTGCTCTGAGCTGTTTAAGAGCCCTCGGGTTTGGGCAGCAAAAGTGCCCCATCCCCCCTCTTCCCAGAGGCATGGGGGACCACGCTGCTGAAATCACCGAAGATACTTTTCTCCCAAAGGAAAGGCTCTGTGCAGAAATCACTACAACACTGCTGAAATCACTAGGTTCCTTGCTTGCCTCCCATAGTCAAGGCTTCCTGTTTTCTTTCCTCTTCACCTGAGACCAGGAGCTGCAACACTGTAGTTCTTGTCTGCAGGAAAGGGCTTCAGCCCAGGGGAAGGTATATTGATCTTGGAGGTTCTTAGTACAAGTTGTAGCCTTCACACACACCCGTATGTGTGTGTGTGCGCGCGTCAAGCCTGGGGAAGACTCCCTTCCCACAGTCTTGAAAACTGCTTTTAGGCCTGGAGCCCAGCTTTGCCAGGAATGCAGCTAATTTCCCCATCTAGGCATAACTTGGTGAAAGCTGAAGCATCCCCAATTGGTATGTGTTAACAAATCCATTTGCTCAGCTAATTCCCCCAAAACTAGCTTGTGCATTTGAAACTCTGTAAACCTCAATAAATGGTCTGAGTGTGGATTTCTTTGGGAGGGAATCACCTTAGCCATAGACATTCTGTTTGCCAATATCTAAAGATTCCTTATAAGCGGGTGTGTAGGTCTCATTGGGATGTGTATGAGTTAGTCCACAGGTCTAACCAGAGCACATCACGTAACAAGGATGATACAAGAGCTAACCAAGAGCATGATACAAGAGATCTGGGTTCAAATCCCCGCTCGGCCATGAAATTCACTGGGTGACTTTGGGCCAGTCACTGACTCTCAGCCTAACCTACCTCACAGGGTTGTTGTGAGGGTAAAATGGAGAGGAGGAGGAGGATTATGTAAGCCGCCTTGGGTTCCTTGCAGGAAAAAAGGCGGGGTATAAATATAATAAATAAATAACCAAAAAACCATAGGCTCTGTGAGTTGGAATCACCTGAAGTTCATTTTTTATTTCTAGCCCAGTGCTCAGTGTGGCAGTAAGGACCCAAACGTGTGAAAATCTGCCTCTTTCACACTTGAAAAGGGTACATGCATATTTTGTACTTGGGCCTCCTCCCTTGAGTATGCAACATGTAAATGTGTGTAAAGTGTGAGAAAGGGCATCCAGGCAGACTTAAAGCCAGGGTGTCTAGGTTTATTAAACACTGAGGCAGTTTGTACTCAGAAACGGCTAGGCAGCATTGGATTGCAGGGAAATAACTCCATGTGTGTAAGTAGCTGCTGCTGTGCCGCTGCTGTGCCATTCCTGTGCTCTCAGCCACCGCTGCTAATAAACTCAGCGCACTAAATAAATGTGTTTGTGCGCACCCTCTCTGGGAAACGTTAGGCTTGCAGCAGCGAAGGCTGGGGAAACGGTGCAATGCAGGTGGCGGCTGTCGTGTGCAGAGCCTGGTTAGCTGCACTTCTTCCCCATTACGTCACCCCTTAATGCGGCGGCGGCTGGCTGAATGGTTGGGTGGGTGGCGGGAGTGCATGCGCTGGTTTGGCTCCAACAACTGCAGAGGGGATGGGGTGGACTTGACTGGAGCATGTTCACCCAAGTAGTTATGCCAGCCAAACAAATCCTTAAGCCTCTTGTTCATCTCTCTGTGTCTTCAGCAATCAGTTACTTTCTTGCGTGGCACAGCCATGTGAGGAGCTGGGGGAGACGCATCTGATGGATTTCTCTGTCACGCAGCTGTTCAAGGCGCAGTGGGGGGAAGGCAGCAGCTCTCACTGCCAGCACCGTGAATACCCAAGCTGGCACTTGTGACCGGCCAGACAGCCCGTTCTGATGCTTCATCACAAACCAAGGAAGCAAATGAAAATCTTCAAGGTTTTATTTTTAGCTCTTGTGAATGGATGGTAGCTAAAGTTTGTCAACATCACTAGCAATTCAGGTAGCTGTTTTATTAGGCTCAGTAAGGTCAATCGGGCACACCAGTGGTCCATCTGGCCCAGTCCTGAGCGCTGCAACTGGGAGCTGCTCTCTGTGGTTTTTCTCACTCCACCCTGCAATCCCTTCCAATCTGGAATGAAAAACCTGTGGCCCTAGAAAGATTCCTGTTCGTCTGCAGGCCCTCTCGGCTTCCATGTGGGCTGCAGAGGGAGGAGTTTCTCTTGTTCCCCAACCAGCAAGGAAACAGCAAGTTGCAGGCATGGGGCCCAATCTAGAACAGAACCCTGGCATGGAGGCCTCAACCCTTTGTTGAGTCCCAATTGAGATTCGGACCCCCATGCCTGCCATTTGCATTGGGGGAAAGATCCCATTGGAGAGAATAGAAGATGCCCCCCATGCAGCCCCTGGGGGGTGTCTCCCCACTCCTGCTTTAAAGTTTAAATGGAGATGCCACGGATTGAACAGAGACAAGGCATGAGCTCCATCACAGAGCTATGGAGGGGTGCCATAGGTCAGAAGTAGAGCACATGATTGGGGGGGGGGGGAATCCCAGGTTCAGTCCCTGCCAACTTCAAGACCCCTGTCTGAAACCCTGGAAAGCTGCTGCCTGTCAGTGTAGCCAGAATTAAGCTAGATAGACTAATAGTTTGACTCCATATAAGAAGAGTGAGTGACAGAGCCTATCATAGCTGTACAGTTTAATAGGAACTACGATTAGCCTTGGAGCCAGAGAGTTTGCCTCTAGAGCAGGGCTCTCCAACCTTGGGTCCCCAGATGTTGCTGGCCTACAGCTCCCAGAATCTTTTGCCATTAGCCATGCTGGCTGGGTATGCTGGGAGCTGTAGGCCAGCAACATCTGGGGACCCAAGGTTGGAGAGCCCTGCTCTAGAATCTATTTATAGGGCTAGAGTTCAACCCTAGAAGATGTGAAGTAGTAAGAGTTACCAAGCATATGCAGAGTCCCCTAACAACTGAGTAACTATAGTCCGTCCCCAGGCAACTGAGAGACCAAGGCTTCAGCCCATAAAGCCATGATTGCTAAGCTGCCAAAAAAACAACAAACCCCCCCCCAACACTTCTCTTTGCAAATTAACTATTTAATTTGCAAATGGTCATCATTGCAGTAAAAATTCCAAACAATTTGTAGTATTGTCATACAACAGCTGAAAGTAAAGAACTCATATGCATTTCTAAGTGTGGGTGCCTCGGCCACATGCTGAAGCTAAGCAGGTGTGAGCCGGGTCAGTGCTTGGGTGGGTGACTGCCTGGGCTGCCCCCATCTGTTCTCCTGCATGGAGCAGGGGGCTGGACTCAATGGCCTCATAGGCCCCTTCCAGCTCTGCTATGATTCTAATACATGCAAATGGGTGGGAAAGGAGAATCTGGAGATTTTTATGCTACTGTGACATTGCTTATAGCAGCTCAGTTGGCTTTTGGCCAAAGACTGCCAACTCTGGCATGATATAAACAGAATCATACATTACTAAATGTGCCCTCCTCACATTTTGCACTTCGCTACTGACGGTGTTCCCTGCAGGAGTAGTGGACTGAAAGGAACGCCACACTGGCCATAGGGAGCTGGGAAATGTGGGGGTTCATTTCAGTCCATTACAGCACACCCTTACTAAGAAACCTTCCCGTTTTGTATTTAACATCTAGCTGGTCTGCAACTCAAAAACTGGCAAGCTGTATTTTGAGCACTGATTAGTCACACAAAGGTCTCGTCTCACTTGCTTGGCTTGTAAAACTGCATTAGTGACTGTAAGTTCAGAAAAATGAGGTTGCAGTGGATTGGCCTAAAATGATCCTGGGGGGAAAGAGAGGATGTGAATGCAAGTGCACTGATCAAGATGAAAGGTGGAAGCAGCTGGTCTTGAGGATTTGCTAAATACTAGATACTAGGCAAAGCTTCATTAGGCTTCCACAGTGAGGGGTATTTTCCCAAGCAAAAAAGACTCTTCTCCCGTCAGCAAGCCAAGAATAAATGCTACCAAAGAATCAACTGCCTGGGCTGGTTCCAGAGGCAGTTTATAAAGCATACAGATGGTTTCCACAGCTGTCAATTTCAGCTGCTACCCCACCCTTTCCTCCTGTTTTGAAACGTGCCGGCAACAGGGCTCCTGTTTTCATTACTCAGAGAGCAGTCCTGTAGTCCCTGGGCAAGCATCCCAGGGGCCACAGGATGGCTCGGAAAACCCCTTCCGAGGTCAGAGGCAGCGCTGTGACCTGGGAAGGGGGGGCTGGGGATCCGGCACACACACCCCTCCCCTCACAGCCAGCGCAGAGACCACTGTGCCTGCTGCCTCTCCGAGGCTGGAAAGTCAGACACCCAGGAAGGGGAGGAGACCAGAGAGGCCCACACGCAGTTTATCTCGGGCCTCCTCCAGCTGCCTCCCCTCCCCCTCTGAAAAGCCCATCTAGCGAAAACATGGGAGATCCGAGGACAGGCCGCCCAAGGTGGCCTCTGCCGCTCCTCTCGCCTTGCCATCTCCAGCCTAGCAGGGCATAGGCATCCTGGACGTTTTGGGGCTTCCCAGCACCAAGGGTGCCGTTCACAGGATTGCACCCTTAGTTTCTTTTTTTTAAAGGCTGCACGGAAGTCATTTATCCCGAATACCATATTGTATTGATCAGGGGTGCAGAACCTTTCAGTCCAAGAGCCAAATTCCATTTTGGAGAAGCTCTTGGGGGGCCACATTCTGTGGTAGGTGGGGCTGAAGGCAAAAGGGTTGGGGCCCAAAACAAAACAAAAAACAGCTTATTTTAGCTTAAAGCTCTCACTGCCAGTAACTAAGCCATAGAAGAGGCA
Source organism: Shinisaurus crocodilurus (assembly GCA_021292165.1). Classification (NCBI taxonomy): domain Eukaryota; kingdom Metazoa; phylum Chordata; class Lepidosauria; order Squamata; family Shinisauridae; genus Shinisaurus; species Shinisaurus crocodilurus. The sequence continues at coordinate 262,609,287 of CM037877.1, forward strand.
TTTCAGCCTTTTAGAAGGGGGGGGTTTGAATTACAGAGAAGGCTTCCTGGAACAAGGAGGTCTTCAGCAGGCGCTGAAAGCAACACAATGTCAAAGCCTGCCTGACCTCCAGAGGCATGGAGTTCCATAGAAATGGAGCCACCACACTGAAGGCTCTTATCCTGGTGGACTCCAATCAGGCCATAGGTCCATGTGCAACCACCAGGAGAATGTCCTCCAATGACCTCAGTGACGAGGCAGGTTGGTAAGGGAGAAGGCACTCCCTCAGGTATCCTGGTCCCAAGTTCTTTTGGACTTTATACACTAGTACCAGAACCTTAAACCTGGCCCAGTAGTGAATTGTTAGCCAGTGCAGTTCCTTCAGCAAAGGAGTTGCATGCCGAAAAGGGGCTGCTCCCGACAACAGCTGAGCTGCTGCAGTCTGCACTAGCTCCAGCTTCCAGAGCAGCCTACAAACCTGATCTTTCAAAGGGAGTGCAGCCCCATCCGGAACAGGCAATGAGCCTGTCTCCAGGACTCAGGAACCACTCACCCACAGGGCTTCTGATTCAGCCTGTTTACTGGCCCTCATCCAGCCCATCACTGAGTTCAGGCACTGATCCAGGATTTGCACAGCCTCTCCTGATTCAGTTGTCACAGAGAGATAGAGCTGTATGTCCTCAACACTTGGCTCCAAATCCCCTAATGACCACTCCCAGCAGCTTCATATAGATGTTAAACAACATGACATTGGGGACAAGATGGTACTCTGCATAACCCCATAGCACAATTGCCAAAGTGTGCTATCTTCTGACCCACAGCTGTGTTTTTTTCACCAGGATAATGTGGTACTCAGACCAATCTCACCTTTATCCCCAGTGTGAACGGCCTTTTATAGTTTGCAAGAAATCAACCTTCCATCATCCCAGTTGAACTCAGTGCATCTACAACAGAGAGGGCGGCACAAGCTTGACATGTGTAAGACTTTGTTTTCATTCAGATAGGACTGTTGCAGTTAAGAGTCTGAAACCTTGATTCCTTTCATGACAAATGATTGTGGAAAGAAGGTCTGCAGCTACTGTTTCATGCTGGCTGGGAGAATGCATGGTTTGGGCATTACCACACACTCTTTGTGAAAGAAATTTATGGAGCAGCCACATGGGTCTTTCTACATACATTCACTGTGAACATTATAAAATTGATGTGTTCTCATCTATGGCCACATTCTCATCTTTGGTAGAAGGGTTCTGCAAAGAGTTCGTATCCACTAATCCTGGCCCATTTAGAAGCCTGCCCTGGGATAGGAATGCCATCCAGGAAGCCTCAAAGAGAAGCTTCTTTCCCTGAATGTGTATTCTGGCTCTCCGAGAGCAGAGCACATTTTGCCCACCACTGTGTACTCCCAGCAGACCAGGATCTATTTTCTTTAGGCTTGTGCCTCGCTATACATGTGGAGGAGGTTGGCTGGGATTCCTGGATGAGTTCCTTCTGTCCTATCTCCTGTTTAGTTAATTTTCTCAGAAATTGTGTTTTTTATTGAAGGTTGGCACCTGTTGCAACTTTAGTCCTGTTTTTATTAAAGGGGGCATGTGCTTTTGCTCTTGCAGTCTGCTGTGGGAGGGCAAAATGACGCCTCTCCCAGAATATGTTCTTCACTATTATTTTATTTATTTAATACATTTTTATACCGCCCAATAGCCGAAGCTCTCTGGGCGGTTTACAACAGTTAAAATCATAAAATACAATATAAAATTTAAAACCACAGATTAAAAACAAACAGCAGAGCTAGCAGCAGCAGTTATAATAATGGAATTAAAAACAACTACAAGATTAAGATGATTAAAATGCCTGGGAGAACAGAAAGGTCTTCACCTGGCGCCGTAAAGAATACAAAGTAGGTGCCAGGCTAACCTCTTTGGGGAGCTCATTCCATAACCGGGGTGCCACAGCAGAAAAGGCCCTCCTCCTGGTAGCCACCTGCCTCACTTCCTTTGGCAGGGGCTCTTGGAGAAGGACCGCTGCTGATGCAGATCTTAGTGTCCGGGCAGGTACATATGGGAGGAGACGATCCTTCAGATACCCTGGCCCCAAGTCGTTTAGGGCTTTAAATGCCCTAAACAGCTTGGGGCCAGCACCAGCACTTTGAATCGGGCCCAGAAACAGACTGGCAGCCAGTGCAGATGAGAAAGCACTGCACTGGCTGCCAGTCTGTTTCCGGGCCCAATTCAAAGTTAGACCTTCGTGATTGGACCCTGCCTGCTGTCCAGGCAGATGTGCTATCCAAAACTTTCCAGAATGCCCTCTGGAAGACACACAGAACAGGAATTCATGAAAAGAAATAATCTTCCCTTTTCTGGTGTTATGCAAGACAGGCTACTTCCAATCAGAGTGGGAAATTCAGATCTCAGACTGCAGGTTTCTCATTTTGGTTTTGTTTGATCCTTAAAAGAAAATAGCAATCGCAGCTGTAACTACAAGTTGTCACTTTTGGTGAACCATTCTGAAGCATTTGCACCATTGTGACTTTCCATATAAAGGCCTGAACAGGAAACTATTGCAAAGGATAAAGCCATGTTTGTTTGGCATAGTCCTACATTCACCAGGCAATACATCTATCCTCCACAAGCTCCACCCACTTGTATAAGAAGCCAGCTCAGATTTCACTGCAACTGCAGAGGTAGAAATTCCACCTGGGAATGATGTCGACTTATTTTTGTGCAGATGAGCAATTAATCCTTGCGACTCTAAAAACTTATTCTGGAGCTATCAGCACCTTTTCTTGTGGCCTTTGTAGGTATAGGACCGGATAACCTTTCAATCCCTTCCAGCTTTGATTCTATACATTTGGTCCAAAAGCACTTGCCTGTTATGGGTTGTAGAGCAGGGTTGAAGCATGCCGTCTAATCCACAGCGAACACCGTCTACACCTCATAGCATTGCCTTGCAACAACAGGCTGATAAAGCTATGAGCGGGATGTAATGTATCATTCAAGTAGCAACAAACCCTGAGAAAGCAAAGACTCATAAATAAGATCTGATAACTCTTCAACTCCGGCACTTTATTTGAGGCAGGGCTCTCCTTTCAGTGATGGGGCTCAGGCCTGGACCTTGTGATGTTACTTGCAGAGAATACAGTCATGCCTTGGATTGAGAGCATAATTTGTTCCGGAAACGTGCTTGTAATCCAAAACACTCTTATATCAAAACGAAATTCCCCAAAAAAAATTTGTACAGAGATTTTTAATTTAAGCTGTACTACAGTACTTGTATTGCAAGATGTCGCTTGTATATCAAGTCAATTTTTAAAAAATAAATATTTTAAAATGTTCTTGTCTTGCAAAACGCTCTCAAACCAAGTTACTTGCAATCCAAGGTATTACTGTACCACTGAACCTATGCATAGTTCCTTCTCTTTACCAACAAATAGTTACAATGGCAAGCTCTTACGCATTAAGGGGCAGGACTTCAGAGAGGCTTTAAGCCCATCACCTCATCCTTAGAAATTAGATGCAAAATGTTTACATCTAAGCTGCACACTTTGTTTACATTATGCTATTCCTGGCAAAAGCGTGAAAAAAAATCTATGTGAACCAAAGTAACCTGTTCCTGTGACATACTATGCTGTTCAGACAGTGGCCATTTTAAAGAGAAGAGCTATTGCTCTTTGTTCTTTATTATCTCTCTTTGTTAATAAAGTAAAATTCTCCTCTCCACTGGACTTTTGCTTGCTATGCTTTTATACTCTGCACATAAACTGTATCTATAAAATGTATACTCCATAGTGCTTACTTAACAAAGTGATTCCTAAGTCCTACATTAACCTGCAACTAAAAAAGCTAAATACTGCTGCATGAGAGAGCTGACACTCTACTTACAGTGGGTAAAAAGCCAAAACTAGCACACACACAACAAATTCTCTTTCAACACCAACAGCTTTAAGCCCATCACCTCATCTTTAGAAATGAAACACATTGGGCCAGGTTCGCATGACACGAGAATCTGCCCTACAGGTGATCAGGCACATCGTGGGTAGCGGGGGGGCCCTCCTGCCCCCTCGGCCCTCCAGCAGACCTCCTTTGTCCTCCCAGGGGACACTGCGGGAGCACCAAGGTGCTCCCCTGCTGCTGCGGCTGCAACTGTGAGCCATTTTCAACTTGCCGTGGCTGTTTTCCCTTTAAGTGTTTTCCCCCTCTTCAGATTGTGATATATATTTCATATATAAAATAGTGCCACCCTTTTGCTACTGCAGATGACCAGAGTTACGTGGGAGCAGCAATGGTGAACCTGGGTAATGGGCAGCAGGGTACCTGTTGGCAAAGTCCAGCAGGTTGTGAGAGCTGGACTGACCCGGGTTCAAAAGCTTCCCTAGCTAGTGACCTTCAGTCCTAGTCACGCAGGCGGAAGGAGGAGATAACAGCAGTTAATAAAGATTAAAGAGTTTATTTGTAAGACCCAATTACATGGGATGAAGGCAATCAATGCATCTATTACTCACTACATCATTGCAGACTCAAATCCAATACCCCAGTGGTAAGGCTAGATGAAGTGAAGTCCAGAACAAGACATGTCGAGTCGAGACGAGAGGAGAAGTGAAGCTATCAACAAGTGTGTTAGCTTTATACCCTGCACCTATAAATAGGATATTACTCACCCCAGTTGTATAACCTATTCATCAACATGTTGATTCCAAACCTGTCCAAGGTTGCTGAGTCATATCATCTTGAAACTATGTCTCGTGACCAAAGACCTTGTGTACTTGAACTCAAGAGACACCCACCAGGTCAGGTGATAATCTCGTTCTGCCTATGCAAAACCCAACACAGGTACCCACCCTGTCCAGTCCCCCCCCCCCAGGGTGCAGGTAACTTAATCCCCACTTTGGAAGCACTTGACAGTAGTCAGAAGGCATGACAAGTGCATGACACTTGCAAAATTGAGGGGACACTAGGGAAACATGAGCTCCTCCCAAAAAACCTGAGGATCTTCTTGCAAAAGGGCAAATGAGCCCCCTATTTTGCAAGCAAGGATCATTCTCAGCTGTGGAAGCATTTGACAGCTCGCCTTCTGACAGCTGTCAAATGCTTCCAAAGTAAATGCTTACTCGCTCCAGGTTCCCCACTGCCATTCCCGTGTAACTGCGGTTGTCCGCAGCTGCAAAAGGACAGTAATTTAAAAAATAAAAAATTCGCAAGTACCTGTGTAAATTAGGTGGGGGGGTTAAAAATTGTTTGGCAACCACAGGCAGCCCCTCCAAAGTACCACTGTGGGACTGCTCATAACTGTCAAAAGGGGGTCAAGCTGGCTTTCATGGTCTGAAGAATTTTATTTTATTTTTAAAGTGACAAGCTGCAGCAAGCCCAAAATGGCTCATGATCAAGGTGGAGAGTGGGGGAAGCATCTGCCAGTCAAGTGAAAGTGCCACTTGGGCATTTCTGCAGCAGCTGGCACTGGCAGTCACCCGGTAGCCCCTTGGCAAGAGCAGCAAGGTTTTTTTTGCTGCTCTTGCCAAGCGGCTCTGTAGCGGTTTGTCTTTATTTATTTATTTATTTATTTATTATATTTATGAATCGCCCATCTGGCCAGACATCCGGCCACTCTGAGCGATTTACAATCCAATAAAATACAAGAGGGGGGGGAACACACAGACACACACACACACACACACACACAGTATAAAACACGATTAAAAACAGAACAAAACTTCAAAATCCTAACCCACCCCATATTCCCGCCTGAAAAGCCATGTTTTTAATGCACGGCGGAAGCTAATCAAAGAAGGGGCATGGCGGAGGTCACTGGGGAGAGAGTTCCATAAATTGGGGGCTGCCACAGAAAAGGCCCTCCTCCTAGTCCCCACCAGCCTGGTTTCTCTGGCTGATGGGACAGGGAGAAGGCCGTCTGTGGCGGATCTTGTTGAGCGGCCTACTTGATGTTGCTGGAGGCGCTCCTTGAGATATATTGGACCGGAGCCGTACAGGGTTTTAAAGGTCAACACCAACACCTTGAATTCGGCTCGGCAAACAACTGGTAGCCAGTGCGGGTCACGTTGTCTGGATTCAGCAAACCTTACAACAAGCCATGGCTTGTCAGGGTGACTTATAAGCCAAACTTAAGCCACCCTGACAAAAACATCACGCGTTGTAAGCCACCGTGGCTCAGCACGTCGTGTGAACCCAGTCATTGGCTGGATAGATGGAAGAATTCTACCCAGAATTCTTCACTGACTCTTTTCTCTTGATAACTTTACAAATCAACTAGAAGTGTGTTAAACAGAAGGCAGAGTCCAGTGCCACAATGCTCAGAAGTCCTATCAAAGAAGGCTTCACAAAACATTGGACAAAGTCTCCATGATATTTTTGCCGCTCTGTCATAGGCCCAATGGTGTTCAGAATTTTTATAAGTGACTTGGATGAGGATATAGAGGGGATGCTTGTCAAATCCACAAAGCTGGGAGGGATAGAAGATAGAATCAAGATTCAAAATGATCTTGAAAAGACTGAACACTGGGCCAAAACTAGCAGGATGGAACTCAACAGAGATGAATGTAAAGTCCTGCATTTAAGTACACACACCCCTACACACACACACACACACACACACACACACACACACACAATCTGGAAAATATTAAAGGATCTAGGTGCTTTAGTTGATCACAAGCTCAACATGAGCCAGTAGTGCTAAAATACCTTAATGTGATCTTAGGCTGCATTCAGAAGTATAGTGTCTAGGTCACAGGAAGTAACAGCTTTACTCTATTCTGTGTTAGTCAGGATGCATTTGGAGAACTGCATCCAGCTCTGGGCACCACATTTTAAGAAAGACATTGACAAACTGACATGTGGCCAGAATAGAGTGACCAGGATGGTGGTCTGGCAACGAAGTCCTATGAGCAACAGTTGAAAGAGCTGGGTATGTTTAACCTAGATAAAATAAGTTCAAGGGGAGATAGGATAGTGGTCTTCAAATATCTGAAGAGCCGTCATGCAGAAGATGGAGAAGACTTGTTCTCCATTGCTCCAGTGGGCAGGAGTAGAACCAATGTGTGGAAATTGCAGGCAAGCAGATTCTGGCTAAACGTTAGAAGAAACTTCCCAGCAGTTTTGAGAGTTGGTGGGCAAATGTTTACTGGAAATATTTAAGCAGATATCAGACATCTACCTGTCAGGGATGATGTAACTGCATCATGCATTCAGCAGTTTTGACTAGATGACCTCCAAGGCCCCTTCCAGCTGTGTGTGTGTCTCACTCACTTACAGATAATTTCTGAGAAGAATACCATGCATCTCCTGCCCCATCTGGAAACCAACAAAGGATATAAATGTCTTGTCTGTCCTCCTAGCCTTTCCTGTGCCCACGGTCCAACTGCTAATATTTTTGAGTTTATGAAGTTTTATTAAAGGAGCCCATTGGGAGGATGTCATTAATGATTAAGAAAGACATTCTAAAATTTGCCTTAGTGAGGTTCATTTATGGTCAAGCTCTATTACATTAAAAATGGGGTGAATAAATAATGAAGGCTCTCTTCTGCAGAGCTCCACAGAGGCCATTCCTTCACTTTGGGATGGCGCTTCCCTCTGGACCATGCAGACTGAGTCAATTTGTTGCTTCTTCAGGGGGAGGAGGCACCCTGCCCTCCCAGGCCGGCTCTCTCTAGTGACCCATGCTCTCAAGTTGAGCTGGTGCTCTTAACAGCCCAGTTCCTTAGTCGCTTTAGGCCTAGCTTTTCCTTTCCTTGCACTTTTGATTTCATTCCTTGGGCAGCTAGTTGCTCCTCCCCACCTCTCCTTAGCAGGGACCCAGCTTCACATCGCTTCCCCAGGTGTGGACTCACAAGCAGCCGGCCTCCATTCAACTTTGAAGCCAGCTGCCAGTGTGTGTGCTCGCACCGCAGCCCCCCAGCTTTTCCCAGGCTTTTTCATTACGGCTTCAGAACCACCAGCAGCTGACGCAGCCATACCTGCTCCTCTGGTCTCCTCTCCCTTCCCTCTCTGTAGTGCAGGCGGAGAGCATTATTAAGCCCCGATCGCTCCACTGGCCCTCTCCACCATGGCAGAAAGAAGCACCCGCCCTGGCTCAGACTCAGAAGCCTCCGTCGGGGGCCAAGCAGGCAGAGTCGGGCCTGGCAGCTGGGGCCTGAGTTTGGCGCCAAGAGGGGAAAAGCATGCTCCTTGGCACCAGGACTCAGAGATTAGTGTTGCAGATTTTGCAGGGGAAGGGGCCATGGCTCAGTCTGCACTCCACTTGAGCATCCATCTCAAGGGGTCCTGTCAACAAGGCAAGGAATAGGCTTGACAAGGCAACAAGTCCACTTAAGGGGGCAGGGAAGCAGTAGTAAAAGGCCTAAACTTTCTCCTTTTGGGGATGAGGCTGACTGAGAAAACAGTGGCAAAGATGAAGGGCAGCTCTCTGAGGAGTTCGAGCCTTCCGATTCAGACTCTTTAATCCAGACCTGTTCCCAGCACTGCTGCTCAAGGCCTCTCAGAGACTCCAGCTACCTGGGGACACTACCATGCCATCTGAGACCACAGACATCTTGGTGCAAAAAGGGGATAAGACAGCCTTCGCTCAGGCTCCTGCCAAGTCTATGATGGTCCCCCTACCCCCATTCCTTTGAGAAGGCCTGGAAAAACAGAGTGGGCTAACCCCTCCAAACCCTAGTTAGTACATAAGCTGGCAAATAAACTCTGTTCCCTTCCAAGCAAAGCTATGGATTTGCTGAAGGTCCCTGTGGTAGATGCTCGAGTGGCAGCACTCAATTCCTATGCAGCCGTTCCCACTGCTGAAGAGGGGGGGGGGGTCCACGTGGTCAATGTGTGGAGGTGGTGCTCTGCAGGGATTTCACATCCTTTGTTGTGGCCTTCAGGGAATCAGTTCCTTTTTCTCCAGAGCAGTTTATCTATGTTGGACATGGGCATGGCAGGGGCATAGTCCACGCCAAAGCCTTTAAAGGATGATCTCAAGAAAAGTTCATATATGGCTGCTCTCCTTGCAGATATGACCCTAGACACTCTACAATTCAATGCTAGAGCCATGGCATCCAATTCCCTGGCCAGAAGGAACATTTGTCTACATTGGGAAGCAGACCTTGCTAATTCTGCCTCTGAAGGAGCCAAATATTTTGGTGGCCCACTGGAGGCAGCGTTGATTGAAACAAAGGACAAGAAAACAAAGGACAAGAAAAAGGACAAAGAAAAAGACAAACAAAGGACAAGAAAAAAACAAAGGACAAGAAAAAACAAAGGACAAGAAAAAGACCTCGCTGACCACTAAGGAAGACTGTAAGCCCAGGCAGCACACAAAGGTAACGAGAACCTATTCCTCAGGTGGTTTCAAGGATAAATGGAACCGTTTGTCTAGACATCCACTCCGGGGTCTAGTCCATTTTTTTCTTAGTTCCCAAGAAAAATGGGGACAGAAGGGTGATACTGGATCTAAAATGGCTCCACATGCATATCCCCAAGAAACATTTCAAAATGGAGACTCTCCAATTGATTTTGGAAGCATTGAAACCAGTAGAGTTCCTTGCTTCCATAGACCTGTCAGAGGCATATCTGCACATTCCAGTAAGTGACTTCCATCATTGATTCTTGAGGTTTTGTTATGACATTTCCAGTATCAAGCACTGCTCTTCAGCCTGACCTCTGCACCAAGAGTGTTCACCAAGGTGTGTTCATAGCTCTCGTGGCTCACCTCAGGACCCAAGGGGTATTGATCCACCCTTATCTGGTTGATATCTGGATCCCATCTCCTTTGAGAAACAAATGCCTGATAGACATAAGGACCACAGTGTAATACCTGCATCAACACAGCTTTGTGGTCAGTATGGAGAAAAGTCATCTGATTTGAGAACAGTATGAAGAAAAGTGGTTGACTAGGTCTGCTTTTTCTCCAAAAAAGCCAGTGTAAATAGCTAGGTCTGACAGTAGAATTGACTCCGCCTGTAGAAGTAATCATAAATAACTCCCTGGGCCAGATGGCTCCCTCCCTTATCTCGGTGAATTACAGAGTCCTGCCTTCGAGGCCATTTGTCCAGTTAGGTGTAATTGCCAAGAAGATTTACAGCTGAGAACTATCAGGTATGACCCTGGACAAAAAGGTATTTGGTGATGGTGAGATTGTCCTCAGATTGGCCAGGAATGGTCAGGCCATGGGCTGGGTTGGGGGGATATAGGAACATCCAGTCAGGGATTCTGTGTCTTTCTTCTGTCCCGGTGATATGAAGGGCGGAGGGGGCTGCAGCTGCTGTCGAGGCGGAGCCCTGTGGAGATTGAACCCCTGGCGGAGTGGACTGGCTTGGGTGACTAGTGGGTGAAGTAGCTTTTGTTGTTTTGTTAGCTCTGACTGTGTGTACCAAAGTGACTCCCTATTTGTTCTCTTCCCTGCCCTCCTACCTCTTATTTTACCTTTTCCTCTTAACCCTAAACTTTCCTTGTTTTAATCCTAAAGGGTGTGAGCAGTTTCTCCAACAATTCAGTGCTACTTCCAGTGTCTAGACCAGTGTTCTCCAACCTTGGGTCCCCAGATGTTATTGGCCTACAACTCCCAGCATGACCCAAGGTTGGAGAACACTGGTCTAGACCGAGGACCTGGGAGTGTTAGTCTCAGGGCGACAGAGGAAAGGTGGAGGTTTGGCGCCTTTGCTCTCTCGCCTCGGAGGAATCATAGAAAAGTAGAGTTGGAAGGGGCCTACCAGGCCATTGTGTCCAACCCCTGCTCAATGCAGGAATCCAGGTCAAAGCATCCCCGACATATGGCCGTCCAGCTGCACCTTGAATGCCTCCAGATTGGGAGAGCCCACCACCTCCCTAGGTAGTTGGTTCCATTGTCTTATTGCTCTGACAGTCAGGAAATTTTTCCTGATGTTTAGGTGGAATCTAGGATGGGTCGGAGTCCTTCACAAATGGCTGACTCATCAAGGGGTCATGCTAGACACAGGAAAGTTCAGGATGTGGTTGGGATGCTTATAGCTTCTGCCGCCAGCACAACTGTGGGGGGAGGTAGCCAGGGATTCCTGGGCTATTGCCCATTGCTGCCCGGCATATTTGCCCTTGCTTGTTTTTTTAAACTTGTTTCAAGTTGATCATGTTCATATTTTTACACCATTGGTGTAGGTTTCTTTTTTTCTCCCTTTAGTTGCAGGGTTGAGGGGTTTCTCTCTGCTCTACCAGTCTGGTCTGGGTGGGCAGGGTGGCTCTTCCCCCTGAAGAAGTGACAAATAGACTCTATCTACATGGTCCAGAGGGAGGCGCCATCCCAAAATGAAGGAATGCCCTCCATGGAGCTCTGAGAACAAAAATTCATGGTAAGAACAAAAATTTCTGTTTTCTGAACAGTAAAATCACTGCAGCAATGTGTTCCTGTATCTCACAAGGTGCCCATCACTCCACAGTTCATTCACAAGAATTGTGTGCGGCAGCTCTATCAGGGCAGGGGAACAGGAATTATTTTTTCTTCAAGACTCCAGACTTTTTGGCACACCATCACAGGCACACTCACTCTTGCTCAAAGGTACTTCCGTAAGGCAGGGGTGGGCAACCTGCGGCCTGCATGCAACCCTTCGCCTAATTTCAAAAGCCATCAGTTCAGACCAGTTCAGCAAGAGCAATTGGTTTTTCTCCCAGATCCCAAATGGGCAGGGAGAGAGAAGTGGGGAAGAGAGCGGGGGGGGGGGGAGAAATAAATAAATGGGAGTGGCAGAGAGGGAGAGAAAAGGGGTGGCTCCGGCCCCACCCACCGCCAGCATACAATCGCTGACAGAGTACCGCTATCCCCACCAGAGGGAACATGGCCCTCAACAGAAAAAAGGTTCCCCGCCCCAACGTAAGCTTTTCTTGTAATTAATCCTGGCATTACGAAGCAGGTTTTGGAAATGAGAGCTGATTTAACGCACTAGACAGAAGGATGCATCTAGAAATAAGATTCAGCTCCTTCAGAGTGGCATCAGGGTGCAGCTTGAATGCAAAACAGTGTAAGGAGCTACTGAGGAGGAAGGAGAGGAAGACACGACTCTGTAAGAGAGAATTGTTCTCTTAATAAAGTTTTCATCTCATCAGGGGATGAGATGTATTTTGTGTTAGAGGCCTAATAATAATATTACTAACAATAATACAAAGCTGAAGACAAAATACCTAAACTCAGAGGAATTATTTAGCAAACAAATCATGTCAAGTGACAGAACTGCTTTTCTTGCTCACACACAGCAAAGTTTTACTGCCAACACAACTGCCAACACCCAGCCAAATCAGCATTAATATTGGGCTTTACAGCTGGGGAGGGGGCAAACTCCCCAAGCTCTCAGTGAATTTTTCACATTTTTACAATTAAACCCAAGCTCTTTAGATGACTCTTGGAAGTTTTCCTCAGAGAACATGGCTTCCAAGTATGCTACACACACACACACACACACACACACACACACAATCATCCCAGTTTGCAGGACACGGAATAATGGGCTCAAGTTACAGGAACCCAGATTCCACCTAAACATCAGGAAAAATTTCCTGACTGTCAGAGCAATAAGACAATGGAACCAACTACCTAGGGAGGTGGTGGGCTCTCCCAACCTGGAGGCATTCAAGGTGCGGCTGGACAGCCACCTGTCAGGGATGCTTTGACCTGGATTCCTGCATTGAGCAGGGGGTTGGGCTCGATGGCCTTGTAGGCCCGTTTTATTTATTTATTATATTTATTAATCGCCCATCTGGCCGGTCACCCGGCCACCCTACCAAATCTACTTTGTATATAATACACACACAGTTCCAAATCTACTTTTATATAATACACACACAGACACCACTCTATTCTTAAAAATGACGGTTCAGATGTGCAGCTCAAGCCTCTCCATAGCTGCATTGTGGTTGACCATGGCCTGAGATAACCCCAAAATCTCAGACCAAGTTCAGGCTGAAAAAGAGGAAAGTCAGAACATGAGCTACTGCTCAGCTCTGGCTTACAAGCCAGTACAATGGAGCCGCTGTGCTCAAACCCAGCAGCCAAACAATTGGGCCATTTTTGGCGGATAGGATGAACAGTGAGCCTCTGCTCGTGCTGCATGTGAATGGCTAGGCCAGAGACCTGGTGGCACCAAGCCTGCCTTCCTGAAAGAGGGGAACCATCTGTAAGAGAGGGCAGGAGCCACATCTCTGATCCCTAAATCCTGATGTGTGGGGGCAAATTTTGGTTACGTAAGAGACGAGGCAGAATGCTCTTATTCATCACATTCTGAGCTGCACCCGAGTCCTGGCTCAAATAAAGACCGACAGCAACGGCACACAGGTCGCCCTTCACTTGCGCAACCTGAGGGCCTTCATTTGCTCAGAACTTAGTAGGAAGCCAGGCTCTGCTCCAGAATCTCTTTGTAATGTAAGGCCTCAGCCCTGGAACAGCTGAAGTAGTAATGAGCAGAAGTAGAGTACATTACCCTCACTACTGGATAACCAAAGGCAGCTCAGAGATGGAGGATTCCAGTTCAGAAACCACAACTTCCAGGCAGGCCAGAGCCCCAGAACCACCACCTCTTAGCACAGTGTTCTCCAACCTTGGGTCCCCAGATGTTTTTGGCCTACAACTCCCAGCATGCCCCAGCCATGGGAGTTGTAGGCCAAAAACATCTGGGGACCCAAGGTTGGAGAGCCCTGTCTTAGCATTTAGCCAGATCCATGTGCTTCATGGGAAAGTCCTTAGATAACTCGAAAAATGCAGAGAAAGTTAACTGTGGTGTTGGAAGTTAACCAGTTCCTGTTTTAGGAAAAATGCATCTTACTCATCAAGGACCCAGACTGCTCCCTCCCCTACCACAACTCTGCCTTTCCAGATGCATTTAGGAGGCATGACCAAGTGCCCTGGAATGCTTATTTTCAGCTGCAGGAAAGACTGCTTGACACATTGCCAGCTCAGCCCACTTCTCCGGTCCCGTGCAGATAACCAGCAACCCTCTTGCTCCGCTCCACTCATTGCAGATTTGTCCGTTGGCAGCAATTAGTGGTTTGATCTCACAGTCTGCTAGGGTGTTTAATGAACACTAATGTGACATGTTACTCCTGGGCCTCTGACAGATACACATGCTCAAAGTGTTGTGCAACTCCCCATCAAAGCCTTTTCAAGAGAAATTTACATAGCTGCAGTTCCATATCTCCTAATAATCGTGCCCTGGTTCCTGATGCCCAGCTACTGGTGGAGAGGAGACTTCAGATACAAATGTTTGAGGAAGAATTATCCCCTTTCCACATCCCAAAGTGAATTTTCTTTGGCACAAAACTAAGAAAAACAGCACTGTGGATTGAAAGACAAAACAGTAATAAAGCAAAACCTTCCTGGTTTACTACCTGTGGGGCACTGGAAGTGAAACTATCCTTTTCTTCCCTTTTTAGGAAGAAATCACTTCCACTGTATTTAAATGGGGTGAAAGTGAAGCAATGGGGATCGGGAAAACTAGCCTCCTCCTATGACACTGAAGTGGATGAAACGGGGTATTTCAGTTCCTTTTGGTTCATAGGAAACAAGACACACATGGGTGCCATGCAACAAAACCCAAGGCAACAGTGTCTCAATGGGAGAATTGCGGTGGGGTGGGGTGGTGCAAAAAGAGATGAACCACTTTCATGGCACCCATCTGCCTGGCACAGCCTCATCTACAGTGTTTAAAAGGTAGTGGAATGGCTCTGTCCAGTCACCTCAGGATCTTAAGTGCATTTCTGTTTACAATTCCCCTACAAAACCCTTCAGCTTTCCCAACTGCCCGATACCATCCTCCCACTCTGCCAAACTGACCCCCCATTTTTCTTCTCAAATGATCACCCACTCATCTCATCCTTCTGCAACTCTTTAATTCCATGACTGGCCTCAAGCATGAGCAACAGCCCCACACCTCACCTGTGTGTACATTTCACAAACACGCACATGCGACGTGCATGGTCTGCTTGCCACACACCATGGCTACAAAAATATCAGACACCTGGTTGCCTGGACACTTACACATTTGAAACTAGCTCCAAAATAATTACTTGAGAGGATTTGAAGTACTTTCCCCCCCATCTGTGTCACACGAAGTGATGTGCTCCTTTCTTGGAGGTTTCATGCTACCTGAGCATTTCTGTGTCCTGTGTAACACTAGCCCATCCAGTCGTTTTCACTGTATGCATAGCTTTTGCAACTTCAGGCAGATCCCTCCCTGCCAACCCATTCATTTCCATGGAGGGCTTAGATTTTTCAGACCTACATCCTGAGGAAAGTGGCCCACAGTGCAGAGACCTCCCCATGACCAGTCACTGTACAAAGAAATGTGAACAAGACAGGCAGTGCTATACTTCAGCCCCTCTGGGGTCTCCTCCTCTCTCACATCACTGAGCAGCTCTTGGCCCGGTCTTTGCGGATCTCAGAGTCAGTCAACAAGTCTGTCCGTCCAGGCATTTGCGCAACCCGCTTCAGCCCTCGCTTTGAGTTGCTGCGCTTGAGGTGTTTGTGAACACGGTTGATGGACGCCAGTGTGGTCACATGGAAAACGTCCCGCACGCTGTTCTCAGACACCTTGGAAGAACACTCCACATATGCCACAGCGCCCAGCTGCCGGGCCAGCATGCTGCCCTGTGTAGGGGAAATGCATCAACACATTAGGCCAAAATTCACCCACAGCCTTTTGCTTTCTTCCCTTGTTTACATAACCATTTATGTGTCATCTCCTACCTTCTACTTCATTCTGCCAAAGCACACCTCTCCCTAAAAATATCATGCCCTGTTACTCCCATGTGTTTTTTACATCACAGCTTTAATTTTAGCATTTTTCCTAGAAGGTGGAGATACAAGAAACACTTTTTAAAAAGTTGAGTGATGAGGTCAGGCGTGTAAAATATGAAGGGTGAGAAGAATGCTGGTGTTTGTTTTGCATTTTGACATCCATAATGTATGAACTGCTAGTTTGGCACCAAACGTGTACTGAACTCAACACTTTAAACTGTCCCCGAGAAGCACAAAGGGCAATACAGAGAGCTTCAGCCCTGCATCTGGTATTTTGAGGTATCTGCCTTTGAATGTACAGCTTTGGATCTTTGTTTATCTAGGATGCTCTCCAGGTCGTTCCCTTGGCTACCGCTTGGATCGCAGTACTTTTTTTTTTCTTTTCAAAAGCAGAAAGAGTAATTCGAAAAAGTAGTTTTTAGTAATTTTTCAGTAAACAACAAACCCTTATAAAATTGAAGCCTTATGACCCCATATGGGTTGAAGAATTTTCCTATTTCAGATTTATTAACAGCCTTGAGCATGTGGGCTGTCGCATTTGCTTGAATCACCTGTAGTTCTCCACCCTGTAGACCAGTGTTCTCCAACCTGGGCATGCTGGGAGTTGTAGGCCAAAAATATCTGGGGATCCAAGGTTGGAGAACACTCCTGTAGACCTTTTTACTGCCTTGCACTTGCATCCTGCTGAAAAGCACTTCTGTGGTTATGTTGAGGTGGGGAGTTAAACACACACACATACACAATGGCACGTTATCCGTAGATTGTCATGTGTTGTGACAGGACATAGTTTACATGCACTGGACACTTGTGGTCAATTGTGGCAGTGCGTGTGTATGCAGGTGTCAGGTGCAACAATCTACACACCTTCAGACCCTTGAACCCAAACCCTTATCTCTTCCCTGGCCAGTGGTCAGTTTTTAAACAGGATAAGTGCTGGGGCTCATCAAGTCTCATATCTACATCCTTCAACGCCAAGGAACTTCTCCTTAATCCAAAGTCTATTTATTCTGTATTTCAAGTAAGCTTATACCAGCTTTAAAAGTAAGAGACCTTCTCAAAGCAGACTGCCAAAAAAAAAAAAAAAACCCAATGAAACAATAATTACATATAAATGAAAACATTAAAATGCCATTCCAATACATAAAAAAAGAAAAATGTAAGTGACAGTTAAAACCAGAAAATGCAGGATACAATGCATAGGAGGAGGATCATGGAACCTTGGAGGACAGGCAGGATAGGAATGTAACAAATAAATACATAACATATAGAATATAAACCAGCATCAATTAAGTCTTTCAGGGTCATTTAGAAATAGAAAGGGAGGGAGCTAGCAGTACCTCCCATAGAAGGGTATTCCATAAGGATGGGGCCACACAGAAATGTCCTGTCTTCTGTGCCCGCCAACTTGATAGGTCTTACTGGTAGGTTTGTGAGCAGGGCTTTTGGTGGCTGCTCAGATTCATACAGGTGCAAGTGGTCCTTCAAATAATCTGGTCCCAAGCTATTTAGGTCTTTAAAGGCAATATCAGTACTTTAATTTGGGCCTGGAAACACACGGTGCACTCTGCACCTGCTGAGAGCCACTGTTCTTTATTAATTATATATCTTGGAACCAAACCCCAACATTGACGATAGGCCCATGGCTAATACCTGGTGAGTCCAAGCTCTGATTAAAAACAAAACAAAACACCTGCTCATGTGTGACGGGGATAAGGCGCTGTTTGGAGAGTTCCCGTAAAGTGTTCAGGTCAGTGCGCATGTCCAGTTTGCAACCCACTAAAACCACCTTGGCACCAGGGCAGAACTCCTGTGTCTCCCCCTGCCACTGTAGGGGAAAAGAATGGGGAGACAAAGAACAACGGGGTTAAAGCAGTTGACAAGGGGACTGGCTCCATCACCCCCTGCCTCCGCACATTGCCCACCCCCACCACACAGCTGCTTCCCACATTCGCCTTTTAAAAGCTACTTCCTGCTGCACCTTGTTTATAAAAGAGCAACAAGATATCAAGCTGGTAATGTTTTCTATCTGATGCCGGATGCCAAACCTCAGCAGCAATGGGAAAAAACAAAAGAAAAAAGCATTCCAGACGAGAGGGGAGTCAATGCTTGCCAATATATAGTGTGTAAATTTGAGATGCTTTACAAAATTTAAATTGTAAGATTTCAGGCAGGGATGTTTTACTCTTTTAAAAATTGTATAGTACCTAGTTGCTTAGGCAGTTAAATAAGAAGTCGGTGGGGGCTGGTTTCTTTTGCTCAGTGGTGATGACTCAGATCTTTGATTATTATTTATTAATTACTTAAGAAATTTCTTGCCCACTTTTCATTATAAAATAATCCCAAAGCAGGATACAAACAATAAAACACAGTAAATAATATGACATTGACAAAAAAACAACCCACAAGGAAACAAGAAGGAACAGTAACAAATAAATATGAGGCAAAAGAAAAGAGAAAATATTCTCAGGCTGTTTCCAGGCAGATGGCTCCAAGAGCTACCAATCAAAAGACATCGTGGAGCTATTACATCTTTCCTTCCCTAGCATCGGTGGAGGGAGGGGGAAATAATAGGGGTCAGGAGCGTGGCGACCCACTCTGCACTTCTCGCCTCCCCCAGTGTTCCCAGACCTTAATCTGTTGAAGAAAAAAATTAAAAATTAAAGTGGAGCGGTGCATCACCCTTTCTCCCCTTGCTGCTTCTTTCCTGCCACATCTTCCACGGTGGCTAGGAGAGAGACTGGGCATGCACGATAGCTGCACATGTGCAGAATGTTCCCACAGCAGCAGAGATGCTTAGAAGGCAGCGACAGGAGTCGGGCAGGAGGGCACTGGCCGGAGCGCTCTCCCTGCCTCCCATCATGTGCGGTAGTGTTTGAGTCCCAACACTACAGGGGCCAAGAATTAACGCTGGGAATTGGGTGTCCACTGAGGCACTCCACTTGGAGGGGGGAGACCCTCCACCTGCACAGACCCCAGCAGCATTCTTCCAGTGCCCGCTTAGCACAGCGGGAACAGGAGGCGGCAAGATGAACAGAACAGGTCAGGGGAATTAGCACAGGGGGAAGAGAGAGGCCCGTGCAGGACTGCTCACTGTCTGTGTGGGCTGTACGTGTAAACGTGACTGAGCTCCGTTCTTCTGGGTGAATGGAGTATGTGTGTGTGTGTGTGTTCTGTGTGAATGGGTAAGATTTGTATGTGTGTGTATGGCTGGTGTATGGTCGGTGTGTGCGTATGGTGGGGGTGGGGTCAAACGGGATTCAGCTGGTCAAGGGGCAGCTTTAGAGTCTTGAGTAACTCTTTGCATTTCCTACCCATGATTAACAGAAGCAGAATAAGCCACAAAAAGCAAGCAAATCCACTTCTTTACATACTTTATACAGATTTCAGAATGCAGCCTTCTTGGCACAGAATTTGGGTCACCTTGGTGGCTCCCATGAGCTCTAGCTCAATAGAAATCAAGTTTATATAAAACTGTTTATTCAGTGTCTCAAGTGATTTCTCCTCCCTTCTGGCCTTACAAGCTGTGTGAAGCGAAAGCTCTGTGGAAATCAAAAGCCAGTCCTTATTTTGCATCCCACAGGCAGCAATTATGAGAATTCCCCACCCTGATGTATCCGCATCTCAGCCTGTGGGGCAAACACACAGCTTTTAAAACCTCCCATATTTATTCTGGTATCAAAAAGCTAAATCCTGGTTTCTGCTTCACAGTGCCAGAGGAACTCTTCTGGCCATACAAGCCTGTGAAATCTGCACTGGAGGAAAGTGTAAGACGGCTCAGAAGAGAAGTCCTGGGGGACACCCATTTGTTTTAAGCACTGCATCAAAAAACTCACACGTTCCCCCAAAAGCCTCAGGGAAGGCTGCAGCAGAGCCAGACTGGAGGTGAACAGCAAGGAGCAAAGATGATGACAGAAACAATGTGCCGGAACAAACAGGGATGACCTGCAGATTTCTCTACTCTAGATTTCTACGAGGCCAGGAGTCTGCACAAGGTCACAGAGCTGGGACGCAGCAGGTTAGGCCCAAAGGCATAATTTCCAGACAAGCTAGTCCCAGCAACACTTTTCTTTCTTTTTAAAAAAATAAGTTAAGCACCACTCACAAAGTCAAACAACAACAGGATTGCCGACTTTGTGGATGAAAAAGACTTTGGAAATGGCGCCCAGCTGGATTTGTTCTTTTGAAATTCTGGTTTATTGCAGTCTATGTAATAGATTGGAAATTTTGTTTATTGTTTGGTTGTTATATATATGTTAAAAATTCAATTTTAAAAATTTAAAAAAGAAAAAAGAAAGTTGTGTAAAGCACAGTGTGCAAGAACTAGGTCTCTTATTCCTGCCATGCAGCAATTTGGCACACGGTATCACAGTTCTGTTTGCAGTTGCCTGTTTTTCCATGTGGACGGGATCCTCTGGCTGCAAGTTGTCAAACACATATCCACAAGCATGAGGACCAGAGACATGCCCCTTTAAACAACCACAAGCCAAAATTCCCAGGAACACAAGTTCTACAAAGGACACCACATCAGAAGCCAAAGCCTGTAATCTGTGGCACATCTGTGATTTTGGGGTAAACTAGAGTTCCTGCTTTCTCTTCGAGATGGTGGCTATGAAAACCTGTTTTGCCATCAGCTCCACAAAGTTTCAGGATCCCCGGCTGCCCCATACTATGACATCCCAACCTCACTCACACATTTTAGCTAGCTCACCTTTTTCAGAACACTGTCCAGGGTCTCAGGACGGCTAATGTCGAAGCAAATGAGAACAGCGTCTGAATCAGGGTAGGCGAGGGGACGCACGTTGTCGTAGTATGTTGAGCCTGCATGAGAAAGACACACATCTTAGCTTAGTCTTGGGACTAAACGTGGTATTTAACCTTTAACTTAAATAATAATCTATATTATTCAGATATGCAAAGAGATGACTTACACGTTAGGAGCTCACACGAAGCTGACACATTTTTTAAATTAGTATCTGGAGATCTGAATTTTTAAATTTAAGTTTTAAGGACTAAACCTTGTTTATCTTGTTGATTAATGTTTACCAGTAACTGATGAATATTCATGTGTCTATATCTTGTTTTGGGTTGGGTTGTTTTAAAAACTTTTAAATCCAACATGACTGAGAAAGCTTTTTTAATGCAAGAAATGTACATCAGGTTTGGAGAATATTCCTTTACACAGAAATTTGCTTGAGTGTTTCCCCGCCCAACTCACTTAATCTCTCTTAGGTGAGGCTGCTGAGCCAAGTCCTAATTCTGCCTAGTTGCAGAGAGAGGGTCATGCACCAAGGTACATTTGCTCTGAAGCAGCAAGGACTGAAAGCAACCTGGTGCAGTGAATCGGCAGTTGACCTTGTATCTGGGAAGATCCAAGGTGTTATGAGAGCTCAGCTACCGCAACACCACTAGTGCTTTAAAATATGGGCCTAGCCACCAGCACCTGATCGCCAGAACAGTTCAGGAATATGGCAAGAATCAGATTTACACACACACACACACGCACGCACGCACGCACTTTCCTTCCTGCCTAGGTTCTCCAAACTCCTGGAAGATATGAAGGAAGAACAATAGTAGTTGTAAGCATATCCAGATTGTCTTTTTTGCTACCAAGCAACCATCAGGCCCACATTTGGGGATGAGGGTGGGAGGGCCTAGCAAATTCTAAGTTTTGAAAGATATTTTGCCCCTCTGTCTAGTTCCAATTCCCACTTATACAACAGGCATATTGGATGGCCTTGTGCA
This sequence comes from Shinisaurus crocodilurus, assembly GCA_021292165.1. Classification (NCBI taxonomy): domain Eukaryota; kingdom Metazoa; phylum Chordata; class Lepidosauria; order Squamata; family Shinisauridae; genus Shinisaurus; species Shinisaurus crocodilurus. The sequence continues at coordinate 262,630,743 of CM037877.1, forward strand.
AGTTATTGTCTCCAACTTCCCATCTGTAAATGGGAACAACTGGCCTTACAGGGTTGCGAGAACAATTATAACAATGATTGAAAAAATGCTTTGCACGTTCAACATACTAAGTGGCCACAGACAGGGAAAGAACAGCCCTTGTGTTTAGAATGATGGCAGGCAGCCTGAAGCAGATTCATCCGCCTTCTTTTCAGCACATACAAGAGGTGCCAGCATGCAGAGCAGAGGCCATAAATTAACAGGCTGCAATTATATATTCTGCCCAGGCAGGATCCAGCAACAATATATAGCACACAATCCTCTCAAATGAAGATGGGAGCATTAAGTGTTTTGACCTGTAAATATTTCAATTTGGGGCACAGACTGGGGGCAAATCCTAAATGTCCCAGTAAACAGCAATGGACACAACAACATTGTTGCAGGTTTCAGCTTGGCTGCATGAACAGAGTTCAGATTCCTGGATGATGGAAGAGATGCTTCCTTGGGATTCGAGGGAGGGAGTAACAAACAAACAAGCAGTCTCTTGTGCAGACCGGAACTGTTACATACCTTTTCTTACATGAACAGGAAATATCCTCTTTCTCATACAGGGCCCTCCAACCTTGGGTCCCCAGATGTTGCTGGACTACAGCTCCCAGAATCCCTTGCCATTTGCCATGCTGGCTGGGTATGCTGGGAGCTGTAGGCCAGCAACATCTGGGGACCCAAGGTTGGAGAGCCCTGTACAGTTAGAGGAAGAACAGTAGGCTAGAATGCTTGCCACCACAAAATGGAGGGACTGCTTCCCAGTGCTGGGTGCCTAACAGTGACTTGTGGGAACAATGATCAGTCCTTCATTTCTAAAGAAAAAGGCTGATCTGCAATCTGAATTATATAGGAACCAATTGTGCTTGCTTATTTATTTATTTCATTTTTCTACCACCCAATAGCCTGAAGCTTTCTGGGCGGTTTACAACAATTAACAAGACAGTCCCTGCCCGCAGGCTTACAATCTAAAAAGACACGACACACAAGGAAAAAGGAATGGGGAAGGAAGGAGGAGGAATATTAATTAATACTTCTGGCAGGGCTGGTGGAATGGCCCGGCGCTCCCTCTCATCTCCCTCCTCTCAGCCTGCTGGAATGGCTGCTTACTTGGTGATGAGGGAAAGGAGCCCTGCAAATGCTCAGAGGCACTCTATCACCATTGCCAGTGCTGCAGGACTAAGCTCAGGTACCAGAAACTGAACCTCGCAGCCGTGTGTCGAGCTCCCATCTTCCCCTTCTGTAACATGTAGTGCAACTTACCCGTGCCCTGCCCTTATGACAATGTTTGGCTTCCCCCCACCCCCGTTCCTCATCATTGGCCACCACTGACCGGGGGGGACGGGGACGGGGGACATGGAATGGTATGACATTAGGATACGGGTCAGCTGTGCTTGATATTATGAACAGCGCAAGGGAGAAGTCAACAAATGGTTGCTGTTTTGGGGAACAGCTGTGTGTTCATCATAATGTCTAGTTTTGCCATTGTCACAGAAACTGCTACAAAAGTTAGGCACTGCTCTCCCAAAACTGGCTGCCACACCAGTGTACCAGCTCAGCCAAATTACTGCCTTCCTGCTAGGACAAGGAGTGCAATAAAAGTCCTTTCATTGCCCTTTGCAAACAAAATGGAGGATTCCACCCTCTTTTCTAGGAAATAGTACAGTTCCTTACACTGGGACAATGGCTCAGTCCAGTTCAGAGAGGGGGAAACTGGATGCCCACACCCACTCTTGGCACCTTGTGGCAATTAGTTACGCCATGACCTGAAAAGAGCAGCCAAAGTGACAGAAAATCTGAGATATATCCTGCAGCCAAGTTCACAAAATCCAAGAATCGCAGAGGTCAGGGTGGGACTAAAAAAAAAAATCTATTCCAGGGGTCCCCAACCTTTTTGGACCTATAGGCACATTTGGGAAAGTAAGAAATTGCTGTGGGCACCGCCACAAAATGCCTAATCAGTGGATTGCTGCTTTGGCATCTACCTACTATGTCTACAGATCTTAGACTGCATCTTAATCAGCAAAACTTTTGTTTCGTGTCTATTGGACACCGCAATGTCTCTTTAATAAGGGATTGTCTAATTCAGCTAATTGCTGGTGATGCAATACAGCTAATGTTTCTTTTAAATACATGTTTTGGCAATGTCCAGTAGTTGCTTCTTTTTGGAAGGAGGTTACAACACAGATAAACTTTGTACTGGAATAGTCTTTAATATTAATTGATCTTTTAAATTATGTACCTGCTTCATGGAAATTAACAAATGGAGGGGAACTGGATTCTCTGCACCCTTCTGACAGCTAAAAGACTGATATTACAGAATTGGAAGGATAAACACTCACCTCCTATAATTCAATGGATTGAGGACCTTACAGCTCTTTCAATATACGAACAGGTGTCATATAGATTCCAACTTCAAGTGGATACTTATTTGGATATTTGGTCTGCTTTGTTGAACCCTATGCATAATTGGTAGCAAACTGTATGCATTTCATACAAATCCATGTACGTATATATTTTTAAAAAAACAGGAAAAAACATTAAAGATTTCAGGTGCCTGTGGGCACCATGTTGGGGACCACTTTGCGGGCGCCATTGGAGGGACCCCTGATCTGTTCCGACGAATCCCTTGCTGCATGGCAGAATCAGCCCCACACAAAGCAATCCAGATCTCAGTATGCCACTAGCAAGAGGGAAGGTATCAATGGTACCTTCTCAAACTGGGGAGAGGTAACGAGCAGGGTACCACAGGGCTCAGTCCTGGGCCCAGTGCTCTTCAACATTTTTATTAATGACTTGGATGAGGAGGTGCAGGGAATGCTTATCAAATTTGCAGATGACACAAAGTTGGGTGGAACAGCTAATACTCTGGAAGACAGAAACAAAATTCAAAGAGATCTCGATAGGCTGGAGCGCTGGGCCGAAAACAACAGAATGAAATTTAATAAATGCCAAGTGCTGCACCTAGGGAAAGGAAACAAATGCAGAGTTACAGAATGGGGGACACTTGGCTCAACAATACTACAAGTGAGAAGGATCTTGGAATTGTGGTAGATCACAAACTGAATATGAGCCAGCAATGCGATGTGGCTGCAAAGAAGGCAAATGCTATTTTGGGCTGCATTAATAGAAGTATAGCTTCCAAATTGTGTGAAGTGATAATTCCCCTTTACTCGGCACTGCTTAGGCCTCATCTTGAGTACTGCGTCCAGTTCTGGGCACCACACTTCAAGAAGGATGTAGACAAACTGGAGAGGGTTCAGAGGAGGGCAACAAAGATGATAAAGGGACTGGAAACAAGGCCCTATGAGGAGAGACTGAAAGAACTGGGCATGTTTAGCCTTCAGAAGAGGAGACTGAGGGGAGATATGATCGCACTCTTCAAGTACTTGAAGGGTTGTCACACAGAGGAGGGCCAGGATCTCTTCTCGATCATCCCAGTTTGCAGGACACGGAATAATGGGTTCAAGTTACAGGAACCCAGATTCCACCTAAACATCAGGAAAAATTTCCTGACGGTCAGAGCAATAAGACAATGGAACCAACTACCTAGGGAGGTGGTGGGCTCTCCCAATCTGGAGGCATTCAAGATGCAGCTGGACAGACATCTGTCAGGGATGCTTTTGACCTGGATTCCTGCATTGAGCAGGGGGTTGCACTCGATGACCTTGTACTAGTAGGCTTGTGAAAACGAGCCTCGCCGGGCAGAAACGAGGCCGAAATTGGCCCCGCTCACGCCCGGCGAGGCCTTACCTTGGTCTTCGGGGCGGCTCGCCCTCTCCGCAGCGAGCCGCCCGCGCGGTCTGTCCCGCCCCGTCACTTCCGGGACCGGAAATGACGCGACGGAACCCTGCGCAGGCACGCTGGACCCCTGTGGCGCGTTCTGCGCCTGCACAGGGTCCCGTTGCATCATTTTCGGGCTCGGAAGTGATGGACGGGGCAGAAGACGCCGAATTGAGCGGCGTGGAGAACCTCTCCGCGCCGCTCAAAAGATCGGGTCGGGTCGGCGCCCCCGCGGAGAATCGGGTCAGGGGCGCGACCCGGCCTTGGAGGCAAGTCTACTTGTAGGCCCCTTCCAACTCTACTTTTCTATGATTCTGTGATTCTATGTGCCTCTCAAGGGACAGCTACATCCACTGTTGTCTTTTGTTTTTCATGTTCAAATCTAAATCCTGGCAGAGCCCACGGCAGCTTAGGGATGTCCACATGGGGAATGGAAGCAAGAGCAAGACTCTGTGATAGTGTCAAAACAAGCAGTGCAGCCCTGAGAAGCAGTCTGCTCCCCGCTGCCGCCCCCATAGATGCACAGTGCAAGGCTGACACAAAGAGAGAGCCCCAATTGCTTTTGCAATGACTCATCTCTACAGCACAGCACACAATGACAGAAGCATTACCAACAGGGCAAGATTCTTCATATGGCTGGCCCCCAACTGTCTCCCTCATCCCTTGAAATAAGGAAATTGGTAACTGTGGCATAACCCCACAATTCAGTTCCCTGGTGTGTGTCTAAATTAGTATGTTTAGTGCGTATAGAATGTTGAACGGAGGGGGTGTGGTTTGTGAAGTCTTGGAAAGGGCGGGGGGGGCAGGAGTATATAAGGAGTGTTTGAGTGATACCAGAGGTAGTGAGTTGTGTGTGTGGAGTGAGTTGGGTCAGTCCGGTCGTTGTCTTTTCCTACTTACAGTTATTCATGTCTTGTCTGTCAGGAGTTTTGAGAGAAATCAGTGCTTGTATGAGGATTGAAAGTATTTAGCGTTATAGGGACTTACCGGTAGGTTAATTGCAAAGTGTTTGGGGTAGGCAGGTTTAAAGTTATTTTCTGGAACTAAGATTTTGAGAATTAAAATAAACTTATTTTTATTGTGTTTGCTACCCAAATCCTACGTGTCAGCTTGGCGTTATTAACCTGCATTACTGTTAAATCTACACACACACCTTTGTACCCACAGTATCATAGATTTAAAATAGATCCTTAAGAGACCTATATTAATCTTTTCCCTCATTGGTAGGGGAAAGGTTTCATTTGACCCTCCCCTCACGTTTTTAAGTATTGGTGCTTAGCCTGAGAAGGGTTTATGCGCCTGGTCTTTTGCAATGGCTCATCTCTACAGCACAGCACACAATGACAGAAGCATTACCAACAGGGCAATATTCATAGATTTCACAGATGTTATAGAGTTGGAAGGAGCCTACAAGGCCATCGAGTCCAACCCCCTGCTCAATGCAGGAAACTAGAGGAGGGGCCTCCCATCCAAGTAATAACCAGGCCTGACCCTGCTTAGCTTTCCACACTCAGACAAGCTGAGCCAGCGTGAGCCACAGGCCTGTGCGTGCTTCATATGGCTGGCACCAACTGTCTCCCTCATCCCTTGAAATAAGGAAATTGGTAACTGACTCAAAAGGCCACCCACTGCCTGCAGGGTGGACCAGCAGCTTCCCCTAGAGAAGGGGTGAATTCAAGACATCCACTGCAAGATGCAGAGAATGCTTGCCTGGAGGCCCGACAGGCCTTCCACAGCATTAGCCCCTCCAGAATGGGACAGGCTAGAGCTCATACTTTCTCATTATAGCAGCTTCATATCTGGCCTCCTTAGTTCACTCTCATCATAGTACAAACAAAAGAACATGGAAGGTAAAGAAAAGCTGCTACGTAGCAGACAAAAAACACCATGCGGCTCTTGCTTCAGCTGTACTGCTCTTTCCACTAGAGCAGTGTTCTCCCACCTTGGGTCCTCAGATGTTTTTGGCCTACAACTCCCGCTGGCTGGGGCATGCTGGGAGTTGTAGGCCAAAAACATCTGGGGACCCAAGGTGGGAGAACACTGCTCTAGAGCATAGCCCAGGAGCGGTGACTTACCACAAGGACGTGGTTCCTTCAAAATGAAAGCCATAACTTGTGTCAAAATTGAGGCTACTTGCTGATCCACACTCAAGCACCTGATCTCCTAAAACGTGTAGCTGGCGCCAAAGAATTGGGACCCCCCCCCCCACCTACTAGTCCTACTGCTGCCATTATTACACATTTCAATGGCACATTACAATTCATATCTTTTACCACCATACCAACCCTGTGAAAGAGTTAGGCTGACAGAGAATGACATGCCCACAGTCCAGGCACTTCGTACGAGCAACAGACTTGTGATTTGAGTCAATGGAGCATTTCACTTCAATAGCTAGGGGAAAGAGGAGTGTCATGGCTCACGCCTGCTTCAAAACTGAGCTCTTGCCGGGTGGCTGCTTTTTGTCAGGACGAGGGAAAGGCACTGCACACATCCAGCGTGCTTCTAGACAGAGGATCCCTTCCCTAGCACTACAGTCAGGAGGCATCATGCAGTTATCCTGTTATCCTGTCTTTTCTTATTTAACAGATTCTCCACAGTAAGAAAAAAAAGATGGATGAAGCGGTGGGAAAACACAGGAGGGCTACAAGTAGAAGATGATGACATCAGTGGTTCATGCCTTGGTCTCCTCTCGCCTGGACTACTGTAATGTGCTCTACGTGGGGTTACCCTGGAAGACGGTTCGGAAGTTGCAGCTGGTACAGAATGCGGTGGCTCGCCTGGTTAAAGACAGCCACCAGTGTGAATACATCACTCCAGCGCTCAAGGAGCTGCACTGGCTACCAGTTGCTTGCCGAGCCGAATTCAAGGTGTTGGCGTTGACCTTTAAAACCCTGTACGGCTCCGGTCCAGTTTATCTCAAGGAGCGCCTCCAGCAACATCAAGTATGGCTCAACAAGATTTGCCATGGACAGCCTTCTCCCTGTCCCATCAGCCAGAGAAACCAGACTGGTGGGAACTAGGAGGAGGGCCTTTTCTGTGGCAGCCCCCAATTTATGGAACTCTCTCCCCAGTGACCTCTGCCATGCCCCTTCCTTGATTAGCTTCCACCGTGCATTAAAAACATGGCTTTTCAGGCAAGAAAATGGGGTGGGTTAGGATTCTTAAGTTTTGTACTGTTTTTAATTGTGTTTTATACTCTGTTTTTTTCTTGTATTTTATTGGACTGTACATCACTCAGAGTGGCCAGATGACTGGCCAGATGGGTGATTCAAAAATATAATAAATAAATAAATAAATAAATAAATCTAGACCCCCTGTAAAATTCTGTGAATGAGGCAGGGTGATGGTGTGATAACCGCTTCATCTGGAAACACCCTCAGGCACATTACTTCACATGTTCTAAGAGGGCAGACCTACTACTGAAAACAAAATTAAGGACTAGCCCTGAATTGAGTCCCCCTCTCCCAAACCCCATCAAAATCCCATGATCTGATCACTGTGCCACACTGAACCATTTCAAAATTGACAGTACACACCTGAGATCGTCTTCAGCGCTCCTTCCTTAGCCTTCCATATTACACCCTCAGGTAAAAGGGGAGGCATGTTGTTGTTGTTGATGATGATGATGATGATGATAACAACATCATCATCATCATCATTTCTATAAGCTCTCTGTTGCAAGTTTACCCTCCCCCCCAAATTAAAACAGCATGAAAAACAGCTTGTCTGAGTGTGGAAAGCTAAGCAGGGCCAGGCCTGGTTATTAGAGGATGGGAGACCCCTCCTCTAGTTTCCTGCATTGAGCAGGGGGTTGGGCTTGATGGCCTTGTAGGCCCCTTCCAACTCTATGATCCATACAGGCCTGTGGCTCACGCTGGCTCAGCTTGTCTGAGCGTGGAAAGCTGAGCAGGGCCAGGCCTGGTGATTACTTGGATGGGAGACCCCTCCTCTAGTTTCCTGCATTGAGCAGGGGGTTGGACTCGATAGCCTTGCAGGCCCCTTCCAGCTCTATCATCCTATGAATCTATGAAATCTATGTTCCCCATACAAGGATTTTTGGGGGGCGGGGAGTAAAAGCAGCAGGCATTTTTAAAGGGTTCTAGCATTTTTTTAAAAAATGAGGCTGACTCAGAGCCATCAATGAGTGAAAAGGATTTTCTTTGATGATGATGATGATGATGATGATGATGATGATGATGATGATGATGATTACATTTCTATTCTGTTCAATAGTCAAAGCTTTCTGGACAGTTCAGAAAAATTAAAACCCTAAAATACATCATGATAAAACATAATCTAAAACCTTTAAAAGTTTAAAACAGAATAAAACCAAAGCAAAAACCAGAGTAATAGCCAGCAACAGTGTAATGATCTAGAAAGACCACAGGACACGACATGTGGACATGACACCTTTCCCAAAGGCAACAGACTCTAGACTTGTCCCCAGAAGCAGCTTAAGAACGGGCAGTCCCCCATTATTTGAGGAATGCAGTCAGCCCGGATTTCAGAGAAGCAATTGGGGTGGGCGGTGCCAAGAAAGAACTCCCAAAAGTCCAACTGAACCTTGGCAGGTTCACCAAGAAGCAGCAATCACTAGAGAGCACACCGCACGCAGGGCTGAAGGGTACCCCCCCGCCCCCCCACACAAATCAGGTCCCTTTAGCCTGGATTAACCTGATCAGTACACCAATAGTAACCTGGGTCATAGAGGTATGAAGAAGGAAAATCAAAGCAGGAGTAGAGGACATTTGGAAAAAGACACACGGAGAGAGTGTGTGTAGTGTTTCAAAATTTAAAAGGACTATGAAAGGAGCAGCTGCTTATGCATCTTATTTATTTTTATTTACTAATTATATTGATATCCTGCCTTTTCTCCTGCAAGGAATTACATAATCCTCCTCCTCTCCATTTTATCCTCACAACAACCCTGTGAGGTAGGTTAGGCTGAGAGTCAGTGACTGGCCCAAAGTCACCCAGTGAGTTTCACGGCCGAGCGGGGACTAGAACCCGGATCTCCCGAGTCCCCGGTCCAACACTCTGTGGCACAAAGGCCGTTACAAAATATAATACTATATAAAATAAAGCAATGCAGAATACAAAATACCAATAAAAACAAATCAGTGACACGTATTTACAAAAGGTCGATAACAGATCATCTCCTTTACAGTCTTCAAGCTGCTTGTATTACTAAATAGCAAACACATCTCAACTTGAGGAGACATCCCACCACTGTCCGGTTGTAGCTCTCACGGTGCGGGGGGAGCCAACACTGGGACAGAGGGTGGTCAAGCAGTGAGCAATTTACTAGGAATAGAGTAAGGTTTCCAAATATTCTTGGAGGCACCACTTACTCAGAATAATCACCACTACTCATGAAAATCTGTACTCATAGCAACTAATGCAGCACAACACAAACTCCAGATGAGGCCACAGCCCACTTGTATCCCACAGAATTAAATGGAGCAAACCAGTGCCTCTGTAGTCACTGTAGAAAAAAAATGGATTGGGGCTTTTCTGTTAATGGGCCAGTGGGCTATGAATCAATTGTGTAACAATACACAACCAAACTTTAACATCCAGAGAGGAGAGCTAGTAATTATTGGTAAGCACACTTTACTGGAGTCTGCTTGGAATTGTGTCAGTGCCAGATTATTGTTGGAGGCGTGGACTCTGGGATGCCCTCCTCAAAGAGGCATGATGTGCTGACATGATAACTTTTCCAGTGCTGGGTTAAGAGTTTTCTGTTTACCCAGGCATTTTAAAGGGTTGTAGGGTGCAATCCTACGGCCATTGGACAGTCTAGACGGCCATAGGAAAGGTCAGAGTCCCAGCTCCGACCACGGAAACACACTCCGAGGGGGCACCCTCCCTCCGCCCTCGCAGCTGGCACAGAGAGAACTGTGCTGAGGTAGGAAGACCGACCTCGGAGCCGGAGGTTTGTGGGCACTGGGGGGGGGGAGGGACGGAGGGGAGGAGATAGGTGTTCTCAGCCTATCCTCTCACGGGGGGGGGGGGGAAGGAGAGGAGACTTAGACAGGGCGAGGGGCACAGAGGTGACCTTCGCCTCCACACTCCTGCCGCCTTCCATTCGATGCCTGTAATTTGGATTGTGCTGCCCATCTGCTTGTGGTTTTTATAACCTTTTGCTGCCTGTTAGTCTGTAATTGTTATGAAGTTTTGTGTTATGTGTTTTATTGAATTTTTATTTTTTTAAATAATTTTTGTATGGGTTTAATCCAGATCTAGGTACATGCAACGGGGCTGGCAGAAGGGACTTCCCTGCCCCTCATCCCCAGAGCAACCCCACCAGCCCACTGAAAATACTAAAGGGTCAAAAGGTGCCTCCACCCAATGTGCCCCCCTTCTCCTTCAGCCCCCTGTACCATAGCCTGCCCCATTCAGTTTCCCCTGACCCTCTGAGTAGCATTTTCAGGGTGTGCGTGGAGGGGCTGCCATGGGGAGGAAGGTGTGGGGAAATCCAGCATGTGCCTATGTCTGTTGTAAACTGCCCTGGACAAAGAGTGTAATGTAAACTGTGCAATGCAAACTACATTGGATGAAAAGTGGTTTAGTAATAAGAAAATAAATAGTTCACAAAGTATAAAATGTCCTTCTTTGCACAATGGAGCAGCAAGAGATGAAGAATGTGCAGAATGCAACCGCTCTGGAAGTGGAGGAAGAGTCAAGAATGGAATCTCACACAAATTCCAAATTTCATGGAAAGTCAGTATCAGATTTCAGAATTGTCTAATTTTGGTTTTCCCTCCACACAGGCCCATTCAGTGTGGCGTAGTGGTGAGAGTGTTGGACTGGGACTCAGGAAATCCAGGTTCTAGTCCCCGCTCGGCCATGAAGCTCACTGGGTGACTTTGGGCCAGTCACAGACTCTCAGCCTAACCTACCTCACAGGGTTGTTGTGAGGATAAGATGGAGAGGATTATTATGTAAACCACCTTGGGTTCCTTGCAAGAAAAAAGGTGGGATATAAAATAATAAATAAATAAATAAATTCACCCACACAAAAATAAATCCCTGCCAGATGTAGTTTTCACGAGCAGAGCTGCTCCATTGCAAGCAAGCTATTTACTGTGAAATTGGGTAAGTTTAAACCTAGAGAAAGAAGGTATGGACTGCTCCATCTTGGAACTGCTCCTTAAAGTTGCATCATTTCAAGAGAACCAAAGTACTTCAAACATTTCTCAGAGTTTCCATTCGGACAGCTTTTCCCCACTGTACAACTTGCTCCCCTGGAGTCTCTTCCATACACTGATGTGAATTTAGGAAGTACAAAATCAGCCAGGCTGACATATCCTCCAGAGAGCATATAGCTAGGAAGTCAACAGCTCATAAAGTCCCAACAATTAGCTCCCAATTCCTTGCAGGATGCTGCAATTGGTTCCGAACTCATCTGGCACAAATCTGAATGGATGGCCTAAATAAGAAACTGATGTTTATATGCTGGGCAGCCCAACATACATTTTGGACTATGCTGTATCACAGATCTCCATGTCTGGAAGGCTGTTCCCTTTGAGAGGCACAAGCACTCTGTTCGGTCAAAAGCATTGGTTTTGCAGAAAACACTTTAACATATGATGTCCCAGACCCCAAGGCACACTTACAAATAAGGATCAGAGGATTTTACACTAAAAATAAGGTCCAATGCAAAAGTTGCTGTCAAGTGTGCTGCCCACCCCTGTGCTGATATGTGTATAAATTAATAAGGATCTGGGAATAGGCACCCTAAAATAAGCTTTGAGCTATCCCAAGTCCTACACCCTGAGGATAGACTCCCCCCTATGAGACACTGTTGCGAGACAATTCTCTTATAAAGGTACTATTTTTAGAAGAACTTCTCACCACAACACCATCAGATGGAAGCTTCACTTATCAGGCAACAAGTTCACTAGGATCTCAAACTAGTGTAGTATGCTCTCTGCTAAAAAAAAAATAACTGGATAAAAATATCTAAATTCTGCCCCACAAAAAGCCAAGTTCCACAACCTGAATACATTAGTTAAATCTAGTATATATTTTGCTTAATTTATTCTTCCGCTAGCCTGGTGGGGAGGCAAGGAGCAATGGGCCAGCTAGCCCTTCTCAGCGCTCCCTGCCTCAGTTTTCAATAGGCATTGTGCATATGCATTCAAGCTCTTCTGTGCAGCCATAAAGGCTAGAAACTTACTGTTTCTTTCCAAAACAGCAAAAGACAAGATCTCCAGGGTGTGCAGTTCAGCACCAGCTACCTTATAAACCATGATTCTAGAAACAAAGTATACACACAGCCATCAGGCTGTGATTCTAGCAGCTACTTAGAGGGATGAGGGAGCAAAGAACTTGGGGGGGGGGGGAGGAGCCATAAGCACCGACCCACGCTCCTCCTCAGGGTTGCTACTCTTTTTTTTAACAGAGAGGAACTCTGTGCCTTTAACAGTTGCTTCACAAGCAGAAATCAACAGGTACGATTTTCAAAGCACTGAAATGTAGTGGTGGGAAGATTTCACCTGCTGGTATCTGCGCCAGTAGCACAGCTGCTAAAGGCACAGAGCCCCAGTCTACAGAAAAGGTACCAGTCTTCCTTCCCCTCATCCCGAAAAGAAAAAAATAGAAAAGAAAAGGAGGATGAAGCCAGGGCCCCTGCAGCCTCCACAGAGGACGCATTGTGGCAGGATCCATTGTTTCCCCACAGGCTACAATCCAGTTGGCTGTGTGCCAACACCATTCCAGGGTTTGGCTAGTGATGTCATGGCAACATCACATGCACATTTCTAGTAGTGAGGACTTTGGTAGCCAAGTGACCAAAAGGAGCTCCTGACAATATATGGACAAACTGAAATGCCAACTACACTCTTGACTGCAGGTTCCCCTTCACCAAAGGATCCCACACCACAAGTAGGTCCCAGATAGCCTCCTCCCCAGAATCAAAGCTCGCTGCAAAAGTTGCATCTCTTCACATGCACTTCATTTTTGTATCCCACTCGCTAACAGCATCTCCTTATTTAACAGCGTGGTAACAGCATCTCGCTTGCTAACAGCATCTCCTTATTTCATTCAACCACCAAGACATAGTTATTCCCATGTTACAGACAATATAAACCAAGAGGCAATGTGACAAGAATCAAGAAATAGATGGGCCATGCATGTGCCTGGATTCCTCCATTACCCTTTTTTTACTCATGCAAATGGTAGTAATAGGAGGTCCAAAACCCCAGATATAGTATGCAGTTTGCACACTCTTTGAGCAGGATCACGGCACACTGATGTTCTGAACAGCACCTGGCATGTAACACATAGCATCGCCCTTTTCTGTCTCTACTTCCCAGAATAGTGGTGGTACTACCACTAGTCTAGTCCCTAGCTCTGAAAACTGCGGAGTGAGCAACAACACAGGCACATACCCTACTTCACCCCCTTCAACTGTCTATTTGTTTTTTTAATCTCATCAACATTCCTTCACATTCTTTATGCCCCCCCCTTCCCAAAAGAAGCTGCAGGTTCCCACACTCTTTTCCAGTCGAAATGCTTGCTACATAAGGGAGGGCTAAACAGCAGAAAGAATTCCAGAGTCAAAGCCATAAACACCATGTTTGGAGGGGTGGGGGTTGTTTTTGTTTTTAAAGATTTCATAGATCATAGAGTTGAAAGGAGCCTACAAGGCCATCGAGTCCAACCCCCTGCTCAATGCAGGAAACTAGAGGAGGGGTCTCCCATCCAAGTAATAACCAGGCCTGACCCTGCTTAGCTTTCCACACTCAGACAAGCTGAGCCAGCGTAATCCACCAAGATGACTTTCTAAATAAGGATGCTTTAGCGGCCAGTGTTCTCCAAGCTTGGGTCCCCAGATGTTTTTGGCCTACAACTCCCAGCATGCCCCAGCCAGTGTAGCTGGGAGTTGTAGGCCAAAAACATCTGGGGACCCAAGCTTGGAGAACACCGCGCCAGTGCTTAATTTCCTGAGAGAGGTCCTAGGGTTCAGCCCTGTCTGGGAACCCACATTTCTGACCTGCCTTCACCAAATCACACATGTACAAGTTGACTGTAGTTAATCATTGGTGAGGGGGGAAAGCACTCTGCACATTCTCTACAGACATCTTCTCTTTCTAATGCTAGTTCACATGATCTGGGTCTGAAGGGTTGCCTTAAAAAAAAAAGTGTCTGGAGCAGAGATGAGCCAGACTCAAATTAAACAAGCACCATCTTTACCCAAATGAAGGTTCCCAAAAAATACACGTCGGCCTCTGCCTGCTTACGCAGTTAGTAGACTCGTCACACCTTCCTGTCTCCCCTATTCGCACCAGTTCTCAGGCAAAGGCAGCACTTTAGCACCCTCAATCCAAGTCAAAACTCAACCCTGACAAAGTTCTCAGTGCTAGCACTCAGCTCCAGTGCAGAGTAAAGGCTAGGGTGTGGCACTATGGCTGGGGAGACCTAGGTTCAAGCCACTGCTCAGCCCTGAAGCTCAACATACCTCACAGGGCCCCACAGGGGGCAGCCTGGATAAAAATGTAATAAATAAAAAGAATAATGAGTGAAATAGGGATAGGATGACTCTGACTATGTGCAAGGCACAAAACAGCTCTGACCCTCACCATGAGTAGCCCAGACAAGCCTTTATAGATCACCAGGCTCCTGCATGTTCTCATTTCATTCAGACTCACAACCTTCGAAAAAGCATTAGGGGATTTTACTGGTTGTTGACAATTTTCATTCCATCATCTAAAATCTGCACCTCCTTTTAAAGCCTTAATGTTTTTGGTTAATTTTCCCATTGAGCCAGCACTTAATATCTAACACATGACATGTTTTCAGGAACACTGCTCCTTCCATGAAAAATGGCATTCTGCTCTCAATACACCATGATTTGCATCCATCTATCAGTGTAAACCTTATCCAAGCAATTTCAGCAGCCATGCACATTCTCTGGGGACGGGATCAATAAGCAGTTTCCCATGCCTAGCTAGATTTCTTCACCAATCTCTGAAGGGCACCAAGAAAAATGGAGCCCAGCAATTTTTCTCTTACCAAGCCAGCAGCTTGCAGGCTGCTTAAAAAAAAAAACCCCTGAAGAAAATAAATAAATCGGGTACAATATATTGGACCAATGAGTTGGGTCAGCAGTATGAACACTTTTTTGGGGGGTATCACAGAACTCTTTGCCTGATAGAATGCAAACAACTTAAAAATGCAAATACTGGCTCCACTTTTCCCTGTGCCCTCCACAAACTAGCTAAAAAAAAAAAAAGCAGAACAGGGGAAACACAAAACAGCATTATCAATTCACATCTGAAGAAGTGTTTTATGATACTTGAAGACTTGCATACTCATATACAAGCAATGTTGTTCCATTAAAAGACTTCTTTTACCCATTTTGTATTTCCTATTCCTTTGGGATGGGGGCCACCTCTTTGGGACATACTACCTGCAACATAGACCTGCAAGCCCAGCCAGCATTTGGGGCACTCTCCAGGGAGGGAGGGAGGTAAGCTGGTAACTTACCATCTATCAGCCAGTTTTTTCCCCTCCTTGGTTGTTCCTTGCTGGACTGGGGCCCTGCTTCCCTTGAAGTCTGCAGCAACCAGGAGTAGCTGCCTCCTGGACTGATTGTGACCTGCACCAGCTGCTCTAGCCTGGGCAAGCCTTCATCTTCTGGCCCGAGGAGGGAGGTGCTGGTGCTGCCGAAGGGGACAACACCAAAGGTGGTTGCCCCTTTTGGAGGAGCCATGAGGGCAAGGGCCACCCCCCTAATATTTACCTATCTAGTTTTCTGTGGGGGGGATTGCTTTCCCCCCTTTCCCTGAGGATGTGCTGTGGAGGGCAGATATTGGGCCAAGTGGGAGAGTCTGTGGGGGCTCCCATCAGTGTAGTGATGGGTAGAGGACGATCTGGCATTGGGAGGGCTAGCCAGGTAAGGGGAACACGGCCCAAACAGTTAATGGCTGTGCCGTGTTCCGGTCCTCCTTGCACCCGCAGGTTTGGTGGTTGCCCTATCAGCCTGCCCTCGGGTCTCCGGATGCTGCTTC
Source organism: Shinisaurus crocodilurus (assembly GCA_021292165.1). Taxonomy (NCBI): domain Eukaryota; kingdom Metazoa; phylum Chordata; class Lepidosauria; order Squamata; family Shinisauridae; genus Shinisaurus; species Shinisaurus crocodilurus. The sequence continues at coordinate 262,646,567 of CM037877.1, forward strand.
TAAATGCCAAATCGGTCCAAAATAAGACCTCCCTCATCCATGACCTAATAGTGGATGAGGCGGCCGATCTGGCATGTATTACCGAGACCTGGGTGGGTGAACAGGGAGGAGTCAGCCTCTCCCAGCTCTGCCCACCGGGGCACCTGGTGCAGCATCAGGGTAGACCTGAGGGCCGGGGAGGGGGGGGGGTGTTGCCATGGTCTATAGGAATTCTATCTCTCTCTCTCCAGGCTCCCCGTCTGTCTGACTACTGGTCTGGAGTGTTTGCACCTTGTGTTGGGCCAGCGGGACAGATTGGGGATTCTGTTGGTGTACCACCCACCCTGCTGCTCAACAGACTCCCTATCTGAGCTGACAGAGGTGGTCTTGGTGGCGATATTGAGGTCCTGGGGGACGTTAACGTCCATGCCAAGGGCGCCTTATCTGGGGCGGCTCAGGATTTCTTGGGCGCCATGATGACCATGGGACTGTCCCAGCATGTCATCGGCCCAACATATGTAGCAGGGCACACTCTAGATCTGGTTTTTTCAGCTGGGCATGGGGATAGTGATCTGAAGGTGGGGGACTTTGAATCGGTCCCTTTGTCTTGGTCAGATCACTGCCTGCTGAGATTTAGACTGACGGTGGCTTTTCCCCTCTGCAAGGCTGGGGGACCTATTAAGATGGTCTGCTCCCGGAGCCTAATGGATCCGGATGGTTTCCAGAGTGCCCACAGGGGGTTTCCGGCTGATATGGCTGGCGGTCCTGTTGAATCCCTGGTCGATCTCTGGAATAGAAAGATGGCCTGGGCAACTGACATCCATTGTACACCCCGGAGCTGACAAAACAGGAGACAGCTTGGGTGCAGATGGAGAAAAACTCCTAGTGGATGCAATCAAGTTCTGGTATGTGCCTACAATCGGGTATATTTAGAGGCAGTGAGGGTGGCAAAGAAACAACACCTCACTGCCTCTATCCAATCTTCTATTTGCCACCCAGCGGAGCTTTTTAGGGTTGTCTGGAGCCTATTATATACTGGCCCCAAGGACATTCTGGACCCCTCTGAGGCCTGCTGCAATGTATTTGCCAGGCACTTCCAGGACAAAATCTCTTGCATCCGCCGGGACTTGGACTCCAATGTTATGGCAGTTGAATCAGGTGAGGTTCCCAGAGCACAGCCTGGTCAAATTTTCTAGGATGAATTTCAATTGGTACAGCTCGAGGATGTTGACAAGGTGCTTGGACAGGTTCATGCAACTACATCCACACTGGATCCTTGCCCCTCTTGGCTCATTAAAACTAGCAGGGAGGAAACAGCCAGCTGGGCCACAGAGGTGATCAATGCCTCCTTGTGAGAGGGAGTGGTCCCATGCCACTTGAAAGAAGCAGTGGTGAGGCCACTCCTGAAAATAATCCTCCCTGGACCCAGAAGATCTTAATAATTTTAGGCCGGTAGCAAATGTTCCTTTCCTGGGCAAGGTCCTTGAGCAGGTAGTGGTCAACCAGCTCCAGGCGCTCTTGGATGAGACTGATTATCTGGATCCATTTCAGTCGGGGTTCAGGCCTGGTTTTGGGATAGAAACAGCTTTGCTCACCTTGTATGATGACCTATGTCGGGAGAGAGACAGGGGGAGTGTGACCCTGTTGATACTCCTGGATCTCTTAGTCGCTTTCGGTACCATCAACCATGGTATCCTTCTGGGGTGGCTGTCTGAGTTGGGGGTACTGCATTGCAGTTGTTCCGCTCCTACTTGGATAGCCAGCTCCAGAAATGGTGCTTGGGGGATATTGCTCTGCCCCATGGATTCTCCAATATGGAGTTCCACAGGGGTCAGTCTTATCCCCCATGCTATTGAACATATGCATGAAACCGCTAACAAACTGAAGCTCAATCCAGACAAGACTGAGATGTTGTTGGAGAGCCCTGCACTAACCTTGGGTCCCCAGATGTTGCTGGCCTACAGTTCCCAGAATCCCTTGCCATTCGTCATGCTGGCTGGGTATGCTGGGAGCTGTAGACCAGCAACATCTGGGGACCCAAGGTTGGAGAGCTTTGTTAGTGGGTGGTTCCTCTGACTGGATGGAGGGTGTTCAACCTGTTCTGGATGGGGTTGCACTCCCCTTCAAGGAGCAGGTCCGTAGCTTGGGAGTTCTCCTTGAGCCATCTTTGTCACTTGAGGCTCAGGTGGCCTCTGTGGCATGGAGTGCCTTCAAGCAGCTCTGGCTGGTGGCCCAGCTACACCCCTATCTGGACAGGGATAGCCGGGTTTCAGTAATTTACGCTCTGGTAATCTCAAAGCTAGACTACTGCAATGCACTTTACATGGGGCTGCCCTTGAAGACTGTTCGAAAGCTGCAGCTTGTGCAAAATGCGGCAGGCAGACTAATAACTGGGACCAGGAGGTCTGAACATATAACACCTGTTCTGGCCCACTTGCATTGGCTGCCTATATGCTAGTGAGCCCGATTCAAGGTGCTGGTTTTAACCTTTAAAGCACTACACGGCTTGGGACCGCAATACTTTGACGGAATGCCTCTCCCAACCACAATCTACCCGGACACGACGCTCATCATCTGGGGCCTTCCTCTGACTGCCACCTCCGAGGGAGGCTCGGAGGGTGGCTACAAGGGGGAGGTTCTGTGGTAGTCCCCCAACTCTGGAACAAGCTCCCCCCTGAGGCCCGCTTGGCACCAACTCTGCTATCTTTTCGGTGCCAGGTTAAGACTGTCCTCTATGCTGAGGCTTTTAACAACTCTAAATAGTGTATGGTGGGTTGGTAATTTTTAACTTTTTTACTGGTCACGTTGCATTAACTTGTTTCACTATTTGTGCCATTTTAAAGTTGGTTTTAAATTATTTATGTTTTTATTGTGTATATTTTATATTGTATTTTTAATTGATTGTTGTAAACTGCCCAGAGAGCTTTGGCTATTGGGCAGTATAGAATAATGATGATGATGATGATGATGATGATGATGTAATGTTAAATAAATGGTTGCATTTAACATGTCTAGTTTTTTCCTCTAAAGACCCAAAAGGGGAACAATGCAGAGAATCGTGACTGGTACCATAGGTACCACAGTACATGGGGAGCCAGTGTTCACACTGGCTGGGGCATGCTGGGAGTTGTAGGCTAAAAACATCTGAAGACCCAAGGTTGGAGAACACTGGGTTAATCTCTTCCCTACCATGTTCCTTCCCAGGGTTAACTGCCACTGGGGGGGGGGGGGGCAATATTCATCTGAGGGGAAGGGTTAAAAAAACCCTCCAAACTCCCTCACTTCCCAGTGGCTGCTATTTAGAAAGGGGGTGGGAATGGACACATTAAATGCAGTCATGCATCTAACATCACATCTAGTTTGGCCCTCTGTCTTCCTTCGAATTCCTCCTCAAAACTCACCTCACCCATGATATGATGCCTTTAGCTCAACTCCTTTAGTCTCTAATTCATCCCCAGCTGAAACAAACCCTAACTGCATTTTTCTGATGATGATGATGATGATGATGATGATCTATTCCATTTCTATACCGCCCAATAGCCGAAGCTCTCTGGGCGGTTTACAATTATAAAAATTACATAATAAAATACAATTATACAATAAAAAGACAACTTTACAATAAAATACAGTATAAAAAAATAAAATAAATACAAACAATAAAAACATTTTTAAAAAATTAAAGAAACATTTTAAAAACACTTTTAAAATTACTTAAATAACTAAGACAGATGTAAAAAATGGACTGGATAAAAAAGATGACATAACCACCATCCCATGTGCTATTTGCAGCTATTAAATGCCCCAGCATAGAGGGCAGCTTTAACCTGGCGCCGAAAGGATAGTAAAGTTGGCGCCAGGTGGGCGTCAGTATTAGCTTTGCCTCTCCTTCTGCCCCCTCCACTGTCAGATTTTCTGCAAGCTCCTTGGGGCAGGTGCTGGTCTTTTAAAGATTTTAGCCTGAAAAGCACGGAGTATTGTGATTGAGCCACATAAATAACAGGAATGAACTACGATATAAAATACAGTCTCAGGGAGTCATGTCAGTTTATTTCATTTATTTCTTAAGTTTATATCTCTCCCAGTGCAGCAGACAAGACTGAAGTTGGTTCTCAGTTTCTTGTTTGACACAGTAGGATAATAAAGACGTTTACAAGCCCCATGCACAGCCCCAAATAAATTTCAGGCTTCCCCATATCATATTGCTTCATGACCAGGAGACAGTCCTCTAGCCCCAGCACTCATTCCAAGCACTGTTTTTATGCAACGTGTTTCAACACAGGATGCCCTGAGAGGACACTCGGGAGTAAGGGACTCGCAGTTTTGAACCCTAAAATAAGCCTGGTGAAATACTGTAAGTCTAAACGATAAACTGCCACTATCCATCAGGAGAATGTTCCCTACAAGACATCCCTTAGCACAGTGTTCTCCAGGTCCCCAGATGTTTTTGGCCATCTGGGGACCCAAGGTTGGAGGACACTGGCATATCATATTTGGTTTCCTTCTTACTTTAAAGTCAGCTGCCAAGAAACTGCAAGATGTACCAAATTCATTGCAAAAACGATTATCATGCGTACTTTCCAAATTGCCCTTTTCATCAGAAAATAATCCAGGATGATGAGGTGGATGGTCGTACCACATCAGCACAAGTCACAGCGTATTAAACTTTATCCTTCCAGCAATTAGATTCATATTTAAATTTCATAATTATATAATAATCATGATATCCAAGCCTTGTTTTTTACTTACAGAGCAAGTTTGGGAGGAGTGCAATGGAAGGCCAGTTAAGTAGATTTCTTTTGTTGTTGATGGTGTGTTTTACATATGATTACAACTAGTTAGCATGGATGATGGCAGTTGTAGTCCAACACATCTGGAGGACATCCGGCTGGAGAAGGCTCCTTTAAGCTGTTGCTGGTGGCAGTTAGAGCAGAGAGAGCATCCTTAGTGCTTCATATGGTCCAAGGGTCTAATGGGGATGGGGGCAGAAAAAGAGAAACTGCTGAGCGTGGAAAGGTGAGCAGGGTCAGGCCTGGTTATTACTTGGATGGGAGACCCCTCCTCTAGTTTCCTGCACTGAGCAGCGGGTTGGACTCGATGGCCTTGTAGGCCCCTTCCAACTCTATGATCCTATGATCAAATATACCTAAGTTAAAAGCTGCAAGAGGCTGGGAAATTTTAGCTGACAGCTGACTGCAACCTGCAACACAGTCATATAAAAGCCACAGGACATAGGGTTACATATTTCCAGGGAAGGGAAGCAGCCAAAGCTTCTTTACAGGATTAGTGGGAGTTTTTCTTTAAAGGGGGTGTTTGTGAAGACCAAGCTTAGAAAGCTTCATTTGAGGTAGGGTTCAAATTGGGGCTTTGCTCTGAAAACTATGTAATCTCAGTCTGCCCTTTGTTTTGTTTTCTTTGTCTCTGGAACAAATTCTTAGGAAGCAAATGTCTTCTAAGCATGTGAAGAGTGCCGAATTTGAGATGAGCCCTGAAACATAACTGCAATTATCTATCTATCTATCTATCTATCTATATAAAAGGTGTCCTGACTGACTGACTGACTGACTCATCAACGTCCAGCTCAAACCGTTTAATCTAGGAACGTGAAATTTTGAAGGGACATTGCTTTTATGATGTAGACCCCCACTAAGGAAGGATTTTGGGAAATTCCATCCCTAAGGGGGTGAAAAAAGGGGGCAAAATCGCCCCACTCTCATATCTGCAGTTCTGCAAATAGGCCTCACCTCATAATTGCTGCAGGAGCCAATAGCAGCAGTTATGCAAATAGCCCATAAAATGTTCCTATGAATTCCTGCAAGGGCCAATAGGGCTGGGTATGCAAATCTCGCCTAGACCATTTAGAATGTTCTCTGAGGGGGGTGAAAACTTTACATGGCGGGCTGAAAATGGAGGGAAACTTTTTAAATGACTGACTGTTATGTGTGGGGCATCGGTACGTAGGCTCCATCACGTTTAGACGGATCGACCCCAAACTTGACACGGTCACTCTTCATCACCTGTAGACTCTCAGGATTAACCTGATTTTTCTTTAAGAACAGATATTTCTGTCACAAAAGATTTCTGCTGCCGGCACCCAGCCTAAACGTTACACTTTCAGTCAGAGACACTGCAGCTTTTCCATACATGTTTCTTTTAAAAACAATTATACCAAATCCTAAAATCCACGCGAGCGAAGTCGCGGGCTACAGCTAGTCAGGAATATGTGAAGAAATAATAGGAGAGTGAGAATGAACAGAGGGCATTTCCCTGACCAGTAGCAGCAACCAACCCCTCCATTATCAGGGATTATAGATTCAAGATGCAACTTCAAGGCAGACTGGAGATCCAGCCCATCTCACATTTCTGAAAAGAAGCACTTGCACTAAAAGGGGGGGAAAACCTAGCTCCAAGATGCACTGTATGTACGCCATATTTCTCCGTACTTCTGCCTCAGGAACCTGTGTTTCACCCAAGGAAAGAAACACATCAGAGTTGTAGCCATCCTTTGTGTTTTCAGAAATGAAGATCAGCTACTGCTTCCCAAAATGCACTGTTAGGCATAATCTGATACCTGCAACATCTAGCCCTTGGCTAATTCATTCAGATTGCAAATCTCTATTTTGAGAGAGAGTCTATCTATATTGACTCTATATTATAGAGTCTATCTATATTGCAGATTTTATGGCCAATTTTCTGGACTTTGTTTCTTCCTTTATCCCCTGCTTTTTTGCCAGCTGAAGAGCTCTGGGGAACTCAAAAACATGCACAATTTTGGGGAATTATGGTTGGTCCTAATAAAAGTATTACCCAACTGTGGATTTTGGGAGTTTTTTTCTCATAGACCAACACAGCTACCTTTAAAAAAAAAGTAACTGAAAAAAATGTTTCAATCTTCAGAACAATTGCAAGGTAAAAGCAATAATGTATCTGAGAATCATTTAAACTAGAGAAATAGAATAGCAACTGCAAATCCAAAAGTAGGCAGTCCAAACATTTCTTCCCTGTTCCAGACTATAGCACCTGCAAGGCAATCAATTAAGCAGTTACATCAGTAATCCCTATTCTTCCTTGTAGTTTCTGTGGTCAGAAATGCTCCCAGTCAATTACTTTGGACAGATTGCCAAAAAAAGAGAGTGCTGAAATTACAGGGGTTATCTATGCCAACCAAGCCAAGAACGTTAGAACTACCTTGCTGGATCAGGCTGAAAGACCATGCGGCCTAGAACTCTGGCCAGGCCTATGAAATTAGTTTACGAGTCGAAGATGTGGTGGGAGGCTTTAGCACAGTGTTCTCCAACCTTGGGTCCCCAGATGTTTTTGGCCTACAACTCCCAGCATGCCCCAGCCAGCTGCACTGGCTGGGGCATGCTGGGAGTTGTAGACCAAAAACATCTGGGAACCCAAGTTTGGAGAACACTGCTTTAGCATCATTTTTACTACTGGCAGCCCCTTCCAGGCATTTGAAACGGAAGGTAATTTCAAAAGCACCTCGTGACGTGGCATGTGTGTCTTGGTGTCCTTTCCACTAGACCAGCACAAGCTCTTTCGCACAAGCTGAAGCAGCAATTTGGATCCCAGTCTCTGCCTAACATTGGTCCGCCAGATGCCCCCAGTGAAGCACACACACACAGGCCTCACTTGCTCATTCCTGGTAAATATAGTTCCTAACATCTCTAAGTATAGTTTTCAACCATTAGCTCACATGGCTAATAGACACTGCTAGACACATCCCCCAAGAATTTGTTGCACGTCTAGCTGGATCCACTATCATTACTAAGCATTTCTATAGCACTTTTTACTTGGCCAGACTGCTAAATCTTTGGCTGCAGCTCACTAGCTGAGCTATATTAGCCACTGAATGTTTCTCAGCTTTGGACAAAGCTTGTGTTTCTGTTCAATGCTAGAAGACCCTGAAGCTTTGTTACAGCTTTGTGCATCACTCTGGCCTCCCACAGCAGGAGGACTGTTTGCTTGCTTCCTCCTCCCACAGCCAAAGGAAGAGACTTTTTTTCCTCTACCCAGACAGAAGAGTCTTTCTGCAGCCTCCCAAGAAGCCACCAGCAATTTTGCCACAGCTGCACCACACACAACAGAGCCCTTTGCACAATCCAACAAAGCAGATGAGAGACGCTGTGCCAAGGGAAGGGTTTGCCTATGCCAGTCACCATGCTGTAAAGTTAATAAATGCAAAGCTGAAGCTGAGACAGAACAAGGGAGCACAGGCAGTTCAGATGATCCTTCTCCCACCCTCAGATCAGCAACATTTATCCCACACATCATCTTCGCTGAAGCATTGCATCTGCTGCCGCTGCTCTGCAGCATCCAGGCCCAAGTGCGGCAGGTTTTTCCGACATGTGGAAAACCAGAAAGAAAGGCTTAGGGTGGGGTGGGTGGGTAAAAAAAAAAAGGCAAAATGTGAGAAGGCAAGGAGGATGAGCCCAAGAATGGCCTTAAGACAGCTGCCTCCAAAACCTTGGCAAAAATAGTAAATAGTTTCTTTTTGCATGTAAGAAAATAAGGAATTGGGCCTTCTTCCCTTACATTCCTCCCGGAGGCGAGGCTGCGCCTGCACAGGGTTTAGTTTCTGCTTCATTCTTTCCTGGCCTCACCCAGAATTCATCCAGTACCCTCTCAATGGTAGTCTTAATCAGGTGCTAGCAGGAAACAACAAACAAAGGCACAGACTGGAGAAGATACCAAGGCAGTGTTTGAATTTATGGGGGGGGGGGGGGAAGAGAGTTGAGGAGGCCTTAATGAAATGTCACTGAAATCATGCTCCCTTTTAGCCTTCTAAAAAACAGTACATAAGGGGACCAGCAAAAGTGGTAAGGGGGCCAGCCTCCCTTGAAATTCAAACACTGTTTCAGGATGGAATTTATTTGCAGCAATTTATCTAGTAAAAATAAACAGTTTTATATAAGGTGGAATTTGAGGCCAGGTTCAGCACCAGAACTCGGTAAGGCTCAGCTCCAGAACAAGTATAATTTGAATGTATGCAGAAAATCTTTCCCTCAGCACCAGCTACCTACAATCAGCCCCTAACTTCGAAACAGAGTTAAGAAAGAACATATGCAGAATGCCTTTGTATTACTGCATTTGAGATTAGGGAGAAAAGATTTTCTGGAGCACAGGGCATGATTTCTGGACAGGCTTGAGGTGAAATAAATCCGAGAATTCATGCAAAGAGAATGCTGGAAAACACAATAGTGTAAATATGGATTGAAATTTCTGGGGCTAAGAGAAAAAAGGGATCGAAGAATCCTTTGTGGCAGTGGAGGTAAGATGAAAAGTCTGACAAACATTTAGCTCAGTGTTCTCCAAGCTTGGGTCCCCAGCAGGGCTGATGCTACCATTAGGCCAACTAGGCAGCTGCCTAGGGCGCAGGGCTAAAGAGGGCGCCAGAAACACCTTGGAAAAAAATACAGCGCTCTCAAGTGGGAAGGGGGGACGCTAAATATCTGATCTTGCCTAGGGCACCAAACTGCCTTGCACCGGTCCTGGTCCCCAGATGTTTTTGGCCTACAACTCCCAGCATGCCCCAGCCAGCTACACTAATGGTTTATGAATGGGAATGAAAGACAATTAATCCTAATAGTGAACGCCACTGGTGAGAAGGGCTGTGGCTCCATCGTAGAGCACATGCTTTAGCACAGTGTTCTCCATCCTTGGGTCCCCAGATGCTTTTGGCCTACAACTCCCAGTGTGCCCAGCTGGCTGGGGCATGCTGGGAGTTGTAGGCCAAAAACATCTGGGGACCCAAGGTTGGAGAACACTGATTTAGCTAATGTGCTGTTATAACTATAAAGAAAGGGAATTATCTCAGAACACGTGCAAAGTGCATTTTTTTCCTAACCAGGTAATTCCAATCAGGGAGAAAAGCTTTTAGGGAAAAGTGTATGGCTTCCAAGCAGGCTTAAACACAGCCATTTTAAAAAAGATAAATCAGATATCTTGCAGGGGTGGTGGTGTCAAGGCTTCTTGAATCACTCATCTCTTCCCCTCTCCTATAAACCGAGGCTGTATACATTTGAGTAAACAGAAACATCACAAAAACCCCTAAGCCGGGACGGGCAGAATTCACCCAGATAATGAATATCCCCCCCCCCTATTCTAGTATCCCCCCCACACACCTTGACAGCAGTCATAGGGCTGAACTGGAGTTTCGGCCCCGGCTTACCTGAAGTGTCCCACATGTTAAGTTCAATGCGCTGCTTGTCAATCTCAAAACTGGCCGTGTAGTTCTCAAATACAGTGGGGACATAGTTCTGCAGGGGAGGGGCAGTGGGAGACAACATAATGCATGAAACCGGAGTGAGATGTAGTGTTCACTGGGAAGGAAATATTCTCAGTATCTTAAAATGAGCATTTCTGGTGCTCAAGTCTTCCTGGAATCTCTTTCCTACTAATCTGAGATATGCTTGCCCTGGTTGTGTTTACTTAATGTCAAACAGGCACTCTGCACGTGCTTAGGGGCACTTTTCCTGTCCAAGGGCTGAACTCAGGCATTAATAATAGCTCTGGGGCCTTGAAAAGCCCGTTAGACTCTTTGTGGTGATGTTCAATCCTCAAAGGCAGCCAGGCAGGCAAGCAAGCAGGCAGGTGCCAGCTCCCTAGCTCCGAGGTTTGCTTGCTCACCCCTAGATTCTCCTTCTAGCTTTCCCCTGCCTGAATCTGGCTCCCTAAATCATCGCGTCAAGCTCCTAACCCTTCCCCACCTTTCTCAAACTACCTCCTGTCTTCTTAACCCCCCACCCCACCCCGCCCCATGCTGTTACTCTAACCATAAGGCCCCTTTGAACCTCACCACTGCTCAGAGAGTCCCCTGCAGGATTGCCCCTCCAGCCCTTGCATCCCTCTTTTGCCCCCGGGCTCCATACACGCCCTGCCCCCCCGCTCTCCCCCCCGCCCTCCTGCGGTGCCTCCCCAATCACGCGGTCTTCCACAGCACAGCTTTGCAGGCTGCCCCCACCTCGCGCCTCCAAAGAGGCAAATGAAGCGCACCCCTTCCTGGACCCCAACTCCACAGTCTCTGACTGCGCCCGTGAAGTAGCCCCCCCCCCCAGATCTGCCTGCTTCTCACATCACTCCTCCTCCCCACCGCAACGGCCCCCGCCCCCGCCCCCCATGCCAAGGCTGCCCGCGCACCTAGACAGGCTCTCTCTCTCTCTCTCTCTCTCTCTCTCGGCCAGTTTCCGCCGCTCCCCCCTGCCGCAAGCCCGCAACCTGCCTCCCCGAGCTGCAGTATGACGAGCCCCGACTCCTCGGCTCCACTAGCTCCCCCACCGGCACCCCATCCACCCCGCCCTCTCGGGCTGCGCTCCCGCCGCTCCTCCAGCAGCCCTCCTGCGCGCGGCTCGGCCCGGCCCGGCCTCCGGCTGCCCGGGTCTCCCTTACCTCGGGGTAGGCGTCCTTGGCGAAGACGTGCAGCAGCGCCGTCTTGCCGCACTGGCTGTCCCCGACCACCACGATCTTGCAGCGCGCCGGCTGGTTCTCCATTGCGCCCCGGTCACCACCACGGACTGCCCGCCCGCCCGCCCGGCTGAGCGACGCGCTGCCTACCAGCCCCGGCGCGACGGCATCGCTCGCCTGCTCGCCCGCCTGCCGCCTCCTTCCCACTCGCGGCGCCCAGCCGCTGGCTGGCGGCGATGCTTTCTGGCTCCCGATGCCCCGCCCCGCCCGGAGGACGCCCCGCCCCCCCGGAGGACGCCCCGCCCCCCGCCAGTGGCCCTGGTGCGCCGGGCAGTGCGCTCCGTCGCCGGGAGGGGCGCTGCTGAACGGACTTCCTCCCGCCGATCCCGGCCTGCGCTGAAGGGGGCTTCGTCGAATCGTCGTCCTTGCGGAAGAATTGGTTCCGCGGAACTTCCGCGATTCGGGGGTTGGAGTCAGCGCCGACGCCTCTTTGTTAGCAATTAACCCACGGGTACCCCCCTCCCAAGCAGGGAGTCTAAGCTAGTCATTCTCCCTTTAAAGACCCGTATAAAACTAGTAGCTATTTTATCTAGACAGACAAAAGTTCACCCTCTTAGGGCGCAATCCTATTCATGTTTACATCGAAAAAAAGCCCGACACCTCCCAGCATCCCTCCGCGCAATGTGGGGCATGCTGCGAACTGCAGGGCTTTTTTTCTGTCTCAACATGCATAGGATTGCGCTATAGACACACGCACGCACACACACACACACACACACACACACACAGAGAATTTATATTTTCCGCATCAGCATTTGTGGAATGTGAGCATTTCTCGCTAAAAGCCTTACTTTTCTTCAAATCTCACTTTTTAAATCCTGGGTGGTAACCTGATTTTTTTCACCACTTGCAAATGTATAAAACATGATTTTTCTTGAATTTTCTTCAATGATCAATGCCAGCTTCATTCCACCAAGGCTTTGATTCAATATATGAGGCTTGCACTTCCCTGGATATGGCAAAAATCCTCTGTAACTGAAAAATCAAATGTTCTTATGTGTTCTGTGTGGAGAAAAAAATTGGGTTAGCGCCTCAAAAAGACCAGGAACAAGTGCTCTGCATTTGTATATCTCGATATCTTCTGTGCGGGATTTGCTCTATGTTGTTGCCATTTAAGGTCAATTAATGTCTCCCTTGGCCTTTGGTGAACACAAAAACCTTGGATTTATTGTAGTTAATGATCAAACTGTTCTTGGAGCAATACACCCCAAAAACAGCTAATAGACAAGGAAAGCAACATAGCATCATCTGCATACAACAATAGGGGGATTTTAACAGTAGATAAGACTCAAGATAAGGAGCCAGATCATAAGTTGAAAAGTAAGGGTACCAAAATACAGCCCCTAGTAGCAGAAATGGGGGTTGAGACTTGTCCCTGCTGCCCACATCCTACTTGACTGGACGTTTGATTCTATCAATGTTTAATGAGAAATAGTAGGCATTTGTCTATGCAGGTTTGGTGTAACTTGGGACCATAATAATTTCCATGCGACCAGGTCAAAAGCTGACTTAAGGTCTTATTGGCTTTAAGCTTTCTACCAGAGATTGAAGTACCGGTATATTTCTCTGCCAAGTGAGCTAATGGTCTAAAGTTAAGTGGCCTGCTCTAAACCCAAATCTGTTCTTCCCCTCTATACAAGAGTTTGCCTCTTAAAAAGTTACCAAAACATGGAGTTTGTGATGGAAAACAACTTTTGGTGTAAATCCTACTCAGAGTAGACTATTTGAAATGAATCACACAACTGCACAGAAATAAAGTGTAAATTCTTGAAAATATTTCACTATTGCCCCTCAGAAAGAAATGTCATACACGTTGACATACCCTGACAAAGATTAAACAAACATATAAAGTGTAATCAAATACTAACAATAAAAAAACATCATGTTGTAACAATCAACATAAGAAGTGGTAAGTAGTAGATAACAAATTATAATGAAGACACCAGAATGCCACATGCAGATGCCAGAATATATAATATGAAAATAACAGAGCCAATTAACAAAAGACAAACAAATAATGAATGGTAAAGAAAAGAAAAGAAACTGGCCAATGACAAACGGAGTGTAATATAATACAGCTTGCTATATTAGCAGTGACAAAATACCACAATATGGGACAAAAAAGTACAACAGAAACTGATAAATAACAAGTAATAGAAATCAAGGCAATGCTAACAATAAAGAAAACAATAACAAACAATGTAGGCAGGTACGTCAGTCAGTCAGGCGATCACTCCTGACCGAGTCAGATTGTCTTCCAGGATAATTTTTTTTTTTTTTTTTTTACAAAAAGATTTTAAAAGGAGGAAAATTCTAAAGAAAATTGTGTAGACTCTAGTGATGGGTCCGTCTGCATCCACCGCCCATGTGCTGGTCCATGACTAGGGGCTTCCAGATTCACAGTCCTGCCCCTGTCGCCAGTCGCCAGTCGCCATGGGACTTTTTTGGTTGGTTGGGTGGGTGGGTGGGTGGGTTGGGTTGGAAGACGCCTGTGCGTGAAGCTGTTTTCTGTAGGGAGATCGGTGCACAACAAATCACCACACAAACTTGACAGAGGATGGCAATGATCCAATGGCACGGTTACCCTGACGATTGGAAAACCATTCTCTGCTGCAGCCTTCATCCGCTTTCACAGCCATTGTAATTTAGGTTTAAATTATCTTCTGCCTGTTCTGCCGTTGAGGACTTTTTGTTTTGGATCATTCTTTGTCTGGTTCCTCTCCCCGGACCTTACCGCCATGGGTGACCCTACCGGGAGTATATAGCTCCCGACGGCATTGCTCACAGGTACGTAACAGTAGGTAAAACTACTATAAACAGACTGAGTATGCAGCTAGCACATAAGCAGTAACAAAGTAAGGGGGGAAAGGCACACAGAATCTCATGAATAACAAGTAACAAAAGTCAAAGCAAAGCTAACAATAAAGAAAACAGTAACAAACAAAGTAGGCAAGTTAGTAACAGTAGGTAAGACTACTATAATGCTTATCTCTAGTTTGGGTTTTCAATATCATATTTATGCTGATGACACCCAGGTATATCAGTCTTATCCTGAACTCAATGACGAGGTTTGGTCCTCTCTGACGAGTTGCCTTTTGAACGTCACGTCGTGGATGTCCTCTCATCGTTTAAAATTGAATATGGACAAGACTGAAGTCTTGGTCTTTCATCCTGATCGTCCTGGCAATCCCCTGGTTTGTCCTCCCCTCCTTCAGGACTGCCAGGTGACCCCTGCCTCGAGGGCCATTGATCTTGGGGTTGTGGTGGATGATCAGTTGTCACTTCGTCCATTTGTGAATATGACAGCAAAGACATGTGGCTTCCATCTTGCTAACATCCAACGGATTCGTCGATTCTTGACCACAGAGACTGCGAAGCTGCTTGTCCATGCTTTGGTCATTTCACGCTTGGATTATTGTAATAGTCTTTTGGCGGGTTTGCCTTCTTCTTCACTTTGTCCCCTTGTTTTGGTGCAGAATAGTGCTGTACGTGCGGTTCTTGACTTGCCCCATTATTCCCATGTTTCTCGTCATCGTAGAGCATTGCACTGGTTGCCAGTCAGGGCAAGGACTTATTTCAAACTTCTTGTCTTGACATTTAAGGCACAGGGCCGGTGCTACCATTAGACCAACTAGGCAGCTGCCTAGGGCGCAGGGCTAAAGGGGGCGCCAGAAACGCCTTGGGAAAAAAATACAGCGCTCTCAAGTGGGAAGGGGGAGCGCTAAATATCTGATCTTGCCTAGGGCACCAAACTGCCTTGCACCGGTCCTGTTAAGGCACTACGCTTTTCCCTTCCCACTTATTTGGCTGAGTTGGTCATATGGCACACACCCCTTAGGAGAACTCGATCTGCAGACTCGAGGTTTTTGGAAGTGCCTTGGACGAAGGTGGCAAATTCTAGGCTCCGGGCATTTTCTCATTTGGCTCCTCGATTATGGAACTCCCTTCTTTATACCTTCGGATGGAATCGGAGTTGAGTAAATTCAAGCGTAATCTGAAAACCTATCTGTACAACTTGGAGACATAGGTGTTAGACTTAGTGTGAACTGGGCAATTGCCATGATTTTACTTTTATAGCTTGATGGTTTTAATTATTTGTTGTTGTTAATTTAAATTTACCTGGATTGTAGTCCATTTTAAGTATTTTAATGTAGTTTAGTTAAATTGTAATGATTATTGTTTGAGTTATTTTGTATATTGTACTGCGCTCTGGTGTAGAGCGCAATATAAATTTGTATTATTATTATTATTATTATTATTATTATTATTATTATTATTATAAACAGACTGTGTATACAGAAATCCGGATTGTAAAGCCTGTTTTGTCATATAAAAAAGTGAAAACATACTGGGTACAAATACATACATGGATACAAAAGATTTTAAAAGTGAATATTAAACTGAAACCAGAAATGTTCTTATTGGGTATAATAGATTTACAACTTGAGAAAGACTATGGAACATTATTACAATATATGATGACAGCAGCAAGAATAATCCACGCTCAAAAATGGAAAGAAGCAACAATACCAACTATAGAAGACTGGCTGTTGAAAATGTTGGACTTAGCAGAGATGGTGAAATTGACTTGTTTAATTAGGAAAAAAAATCTATCTTCATTTAAGAAAGACTGGCAACCTTTGGTGGACTTCTTGGGGAGGAGGGAAAGTGACTTAATAACTTTGGGTTTTGATTTTTGAATATTGGTAAGGTGATAGAAATTCTTTCTGTGAAAATAGAGGAAACTTAGATTGGATAAGGATTGGTAATGTTTGTCAGACAATGAGGCAGAAGCCAAATATAATTTGTTGATGTTTTGGAAAATTCAATTAAAAATAAATAAAAAATATTTTTATTAATTACTTGGATGAGGAGGTGCAGGGGATGCTTATCAAATTTGCAGATGACACAAAGTTGGGTAGAACAGCTAATACTCTGGAAGACAGAAACAAAATTCAAAGAGATCTCGATAGGCTGGAGCGCTGGGCCGAAAACAATAGAATGAAATTTAATAGGGATAAATGCCAAGTGCTGCACCTAGGGAGAGGAAACCAAATGCACAGTTACAGAATGGGGGACACTTGGCTCAATAATACTACAAGCAAGAAGGATCTTGGAATTGTGGTAGATCACAAACTGAATATGAGCCAGCAATGCGATGTGGCTGCAAAGAAGGCAAATGCTATTTTGGGCTGCATTAATAGAAGTATAGCTTCCAAATTGCGGGAAGTGACAATTCCCCTTGACTCAGCACTGGTTAGGCCTCATCTTGAGTACTGCATCCAGTTCTGGGCACCACACTTTAAGAAGGACGTAGACAAACTGGAGAGGGTTCAGAGGAGGGCAATAAGGATGATAAAGGGACTGGAAACAAGGCCCTATGAGGAGAGACTGAAAGAACTGGGCATGTTTAGCCTTCAGAAGAGGAGACTGAGGGGAGATATGATAGCACTCTTCCAGTACTTAATGGGTTGTCACACAGAGGAGGGCCAGGATCTCTTCTTGGTCATCCCAGTTTGCAGGACACGGAATAATGGGCTCAAGTTACAGGAACCCAGATTCCACCTAAACATCAGGAAAAATTTCCTGACTGTTAGAGCAATAAGACAATGGAACCAACTACCTAGGGAGGTGGTGGGCTCTCCCACTCTGGAGGCATTCAAGGTGCAGCTGGACAGCCATCTGTCAGGGATGCTTTGACCTGGATTCCTGCATTGAGCAGGTGGTTGGACTTGATGGCCTGGTAGGCCCCTTCCAACTCTACGTATTCTATGATTCTATGAATAGAAATGTAATAAATAATAAAATAATAAATCCAGAGAAGGCATTAAAAAAACCTTGAGCACCACCATTGTATCTGTATTTATTAATACAGTTTTAGTTATTGTGGTTGCACTTATGTAAACTTAAAAGAATTAAAACTTTAAAATGCTAGGAAACAGATTTTTTTTGTTCATTATGAGAAAAGGGGGTGCAGAGTAGGAGCCTATACTTTGTAGTTGAAGGTCCTCCAGAAGATAAGACAGAGCTGTAAAATATACCTTTCCTTGTGTTTTGCAAAACCTGTTCCTGAAGCTGAACTGAAGATTGGGGCATGTGGAACTCCTGAGGTCTTAGCGAGAAAAATATATCCATTTAAATTTTTTGAAGTGCGTCTCTGCCTTGGCAGGTCAAGGACATAAGCAGCCAGAATCTGGGGAGCCTGGACAAAAAGGTGGAAGAGTTGGCAGAGCAATGGTGTCCCATGGCGTTAACAGTTTCTGTCTGGCCTAATGAGGGTCAACAGAGACAACCAGGACTCACTGGGCTTGTCCACAACCAATTGGGGTGGGGAGATACCTGCCCCAGGTGGCCATGGAACTCTGAAATTTGCAATGCTTCAGGGAGCTATCCTTTGTAATCCTACCACATCTTCCCTCAAAGAATCCAGGGAATTTTAATTTGGTAAGGGTTTGGAGAACATGTTGTCCAAACCTGGGTGACTGACTCTATGGTCTCTATTGTGGGTTGCGGGAAGTGGTGAGCGAGCAACTTAGCAAGAGCAGGAACAACCCCTTGCCACTCTTGCTGAGCTCACTCAGCTACTGCCAGTAACAACAGCCGCCCAAGTGGCACGGTGGAGCGACTGCCACTGACTTGGTATCCCCCGCCATGATCGCTTGCTGTGGCTTCCCCCCCCCCTTGTACCCTTTTTTTTGCGGGGAGAATCACCTTTTGCATTCTCTGAGTTGACAGCCAGTGACAGCCCCTCCAAAGTGCCCAAGCAGCACATTGGAGGTGCTGTCACTTGTTTGCCACCCCTTTTTTCTTATTTTTTTAAGTGTAAGAAATTTGCGAAATTTTTAAAATCCTTTTTTTTAATGTTGTAGTTGGACTTGCACAAGTGCACAGGTGCACACTTGAGGGGGTCCAAAATGGGAAGCCTCGCCTGGGCAATGTCCTGGGAGGTGTCTGCTGTCAACATTGACCTAGACAGGCTGCAAGTAGGTCCACATTTTACTTTGTGCCCTCTTGACAGCTGTCAAAATGTGAGCTGTCAAGGGAAAGCAAAGCTGCAAGTGATCTTTGCTCGTAAAAGGAGGTGGCCAGTAGATCACCCCCTCTGCAGTGAGACTCTTACACACTTTTCTACCCTTTCCTGAGACGCTAGGTGCTTGGGAAAGTGGAAAAGTGCAAGCCACCCCATTTGTGGGACCATGAAGCTGTCAAAGCTCAGGCTTCTTTTTAAAATGGAGTTTTTGACAGGGCGAATCAGGGTGGTTTTTTTTTGACAGGGATATATGCATATACATATTGGTTATTCGCAAGATGGGTTAGCGTGACATACAAACCTACCCATTACCGATGGGATCCCAGCCCCGGACCATGTCCATCTTCCAGCTGACCTTTAATTTTTGGCTAAAAATCATGAAGGCACCCGTAAGTAGTCAGATCTGAAACCCTTGGTCAATAATACTGCGGTGTTTAGTGGAAGGAAAGGAATAAACGGGCGCAGCGAAAGGTTCACTGGAGGAGCGGAGGCAGCGAAGGGATTACAAGGTGGCGGGAGCGGATGAATGAAAGGAGGCGGGGCAAGATGGCCAGCAAGCGCGCCAGCCGCGCTCCGCGCTCCGCAGCGCCACCTCCCGGCGTCTCCAGGCTTTTCGAACCTTCCGCGTTCCCGTAGGGTTCCCGGAAGCGCAGCGGTTGCTAGGCAGCGGTGTCGCGTCCTCTTCGGCTCGGCAAGCTGACCAAGGGTGATGGGGGATTCGGAGGGCGAGATCTTGCGGGGCACCTTCCCCAGCCTCATGGCGGAAGGGACGATGCTCAGCCGGCGCGGGGAGCTTGTCAAAGCGCTGTCGTGCTATTCCTACGTACGTGAGCGTGCGCCGAGCATGCGGGGGCGGGGGCGGGGGTGTCGGCGGATGGGAGCTGGAGGAACGAAGAGTGAGGAGGGGAAGGCAGGGGGAAGAGGGGCTGACTGAGCGCTGCGGGTCCAGGTGAGGCCAGGTAGAGAAAGCTCGGGGCGGGGGGGGGAGCATGACGGGATCAGGCAGGGAGGGGTAAAGTGCTTGGGGTCTCAGGGCCTGGTGGGAGGGAGGGAGCGAGGGAAGGAGGGAGGGGGCTCGAGGTGAGGTCCTGCGCGATGAGGTCCGGTCCGGGAAGAGCTCAGGTAGTGGTGGGTCATGGTGGGGAGGGAGCGAGGGCAGGAACGGGCCCCGTGGCAGAGACCACTAGTTCCGTGGGGCAGGATGAGGCTTCAGGGAGATCATAGTCATAGTGGTGCAGGAATGAAAATTAACTCCGGGCCAGCTGCCAGTTGGATCTGGACTCATTCATGACTTTGAGCCCTAGCCGCTCTCTCTACAGCTGACTTGAGAAAGTAAAATATTCGAACGAACTGTACAGGCTGCGGTGCTGTGGCTGCGCTTCCCGCAGTTTCCTTCTCTCTCCCAGGTCAGATATCAACAGGCCAATCTGGGGCTTTCCACCTCAGTCATACACGAGTGCACTGGAAGTGGCGTGCGAATGAGAGAGAATGAGGAGAGAAGGAACTTTGCCCCTTGCCTCAGTACTCTCCCTCCCCTGGGTCTCTTGAAGTAAAATCTCTGGGTGGATTGGTGCATCTTGTCCACTGCATCTGTAGGTAAATGTGTGTGCAAGTGATGGAAGGTGATGTACACGCTAGGCAGTGCATCACCTGCTATTTCACACATTCCCTCTGCTGAGCTCTGTTTTGTTGATAACAAGAGTGTAAGACAATTGTGCTTTTCAAGTCTGTTTTTACCAAAATCACCTTGGCATTTAAACCAGTGGAGGGTAAGCTACTCCACAGAATATTAACGCAGCATCCAGAATTAAGCAGTGTGTAATAGTGGAGTGAGTGTGGCTTGAAAAGTGCTCCTTGGTATGAGCATAGGGGTATAAGAAGCATATTTATTTATTTATTTATTTATTTATTACATTTATACCCTGCCTTTTTTCCTGCAAGGAACCCAAGGCGGCTTACATAATCCTCCTCCTCCTCCTCTCCATTTTATCCTCACAACAACCCTGTGAGGTAGGTTAGGCTGAGAGGCACTGACTGGCCCAAAGTCACCCAGTGAGTTTCATGGCTGAGCGGGGACTAGAACCCGGATCTCCTGAGTCCCAGTCCAACACCCTAACCACTATGCCACACTGGCTCTCACTGTTCCTATTTTCATGTGTGAAATGTTGCATGGTATGGAATGGTCAGTTAGCAACTGTAAGAATCCCATTGAAATTGGACACCATATTTTTGTGTGTTAGGCCTTGCAGCTCCAGCCAGGTGACAGGAACTGCCTTGTCGCCCGTTCAAAATGCTACCTGAGACTTGGAGATACAGAAAATGCCCTGAAGGATGCAGAAGCCTCCCTGGTATCTGATAAAGAATTTACCAAGGTGAGCAATCAGAAAGTAGAGAGGTTTGCTCCAAACCTAAGGGCTAGCTTTCTAAATTATTGCAGGGTTTCTGGGATGATGGTGGAATGGAATTATGGATTTTTCTCTCCTCTTTTCTCAACCCAGAAGGCGAGAAAAGCAGCTAGTGGCCAAGTTAGAAAATTCTGTTGCAAGCAAACCAGATTAGGGGTTCAATGGGACAGCTGGGTTGGAGGTAACTGAGAAGGTGTAAAGGTGAGTATGGAGAGGGGAAAGGACCCTTGGAGCATGCACCATCTTCCCCAGCACTCAGACTCGTCTTCAGGTTGGCTGCCTCTGGTAAATTATCAGACGCTGGAGCATGCAAGCTCCTGGTGAAATTCTTGGGGTTGGCACATACTGTTCACTCACACACACAATATGACAATGTATAGATCTTACAATTGTTTTTTTCTCTGACCCATATTTTTCCTCTTTGTTTAGGGACTATACCTAAAAGCAGAGGCCTTGTACTCCATGGGGGACTTTGAATTTGCCTTGGTCTTTTACCATCGAGGCTACAAGCTCCGCCCAGAGTTGCAGAAATTCAGACTGGGCATACAGAAATCTCAGGAGGCAATTGAAAATTCAGTTGGAAGTAAGATGTGATTTTTATTAGGGGATAAGGTCTCATTTTATCTGGGCTTGAAGTTGATTAAAAATAAATGAATAAAATAGAAAGTATCACCAAAGGAATGCATCCTTAACTAGGCAGGCGGAGCGTATTTTATTTATTTATTACATTTATTAAATTTATACCCCGCCTTTTTTCCTGCAAGGAACTCAAGGCGGCTTACATAATCCTCCTTCTCCTCTCCATTTTATCCTCACAACAACCCTGTGAGGTAGGTTAGGCTGAGAGTCAGTGACTGGCCCAAAGTCACCCAGTGAGTTTCATGGCCGAGCGGGGACTAGAACCCGAGTGAGGATGTTATAGAAGATATAAAGGTCCAGACTTTGCTTTTGCAACAACAAATAAAAATAAGGAATCTTTTGTGTCTTTTAAACTTTATTTGGATTGAATATTACCAATTAAGCAGATAATAAAATAAACTCTGAATTAAACATATGAGCAATCCAGCAGACAGTCCTTTGTTTCTTGGAAGCAGTGGCTTTACTTTTTGTAGATCCAACCCTGTTTTCTTATCTATTCACAACGTTGGTGAAGGTGAGGAACAGGGCCTTTTCAGTGATGGTCCTGGTTATGCCAAACATCTTTCTGAAAGAGACTCAGATTCTGTCATATTTTAAAAAGCCAATATGCTACAGGAGTGAAAAAGGTACCGTAAATTCATTTTTAGTAATTATTAGGGAGGAGTTGAAAATAAATCAAATATTATGCTATAAACTGTCGTTTATCCACATTTGGAATACTTTGTGTTCAGGTCCATGCCATTTCAAGAAAAATATCAATCTGGAAAACGTACAGAACCGGGGCAAATAACATGATCAGGGGGTTGGAATGCCTTCCCTTACGAGGTTGGCATGCTTTTTTCAGAAGGGCAGCTTGCTGCAGTTTGCAGAAGGTGCTTTGTAGGGCCTTCCTGACCTCTTGGCTGGTACCTTCTCTGTTTGTAGGCCCTTCTTCCGTGAAACTGGAGAATAGAGGGGACCTCTGCTTTCTCAGTCGCCAGGCAGAGGTATGGTCTCACCAGCTTTTTCCAAAGTGGGTATCCGACCTTCCTTAGAGGGAATAGAAACCATGGTAAGGGATCCATGGTATAGATAGAATAGAAACCATGGTAAGGCTAATTTTTCACCCTCAAAGAGGAAAGCAAGAATCAAAAGTTGCTGTCCTAATAATTTTTTAAATATTTTTCTTTGGTGACAGAGTAAAAGAGCAAAACAGAAACTTCAGGTCAAATTTCCCAAAAAGGATGCAAAGTACCTAAGTAAACAGCAGGAACCCGTAAGGAATGAGAAGACAGAACGGCAGCTCCTAGGGGAGCTCTATGTTGACAAGGCTTTTCTGGAGAAATTGCTCAAGGATGAAGGTTGGGTAATGCTGGGCTTGGGAGCCTCAGAACTGCAAGTCTCATCAGGTTGTCCACCAGTTGTAACCCTCCTGTGAAGCTCACTGGGGGTTTGCAGAAATGCAAGGGATTTCTAAGGGATTTCCTAAGATGGTGACCTTCAAACTGTGTTCCTGGGGTTCCTTAATGAGATCAATAATGGCAATCAAACTTCCTTGAAAGATGGGTTGCTCACTGTATCTATCTTTCCCTGTAATGTGCAGCCACCAGAGTGTGTCATGGGTACTGCACACACTCAGTTCATGAAGGATGATGGTGAAGCTCAAAAGGCCTAGCCAGTGCCCTACGTGAAAATGTATGTGTACCCTACCCTAACATGCCCACACCCCAAAATTCTGGATTGCACAGAATTTGCTTAGCAAACAAACATGGAAAACGGTTGGAAGATAAAGAATATGAAAACCACCACTTAAAGGGTTGTCAAGAGCATCTGGCTTCAGTGTGGCTTCCTACAGTAGAGCATTGTGGTGCTGAGAGGCATATATGAGGCAGCTCTGTTGTAATGCCAATGAGCAGCAAGGAGCCTTGAATGTGTGCGCTTTCTCCTTCACTCTGGCACCTTGATTCCGTTACGCTGATCCTGGTTTGAGGCAAACCATTACATGTAAGCTGGAGCTGCGGTTTGCTCTTCCACAGCAAATGAAGGTTTGATCCTGGTTTTGCTTGCTCAGGCAAATGGCAAATGTATAATTTGTTTCAAACC
The DNA here is from genome assembly GCA_021292165.1 of Shinisaurus crocodilurus. Taxonomy (NCBI): domain Eukaryota; kingdom Metazoa; phylum Chordata; class Lepidosauria; order Squamata; family Shinisauridae; genus Shinisaurus; species Shinisaurus crocodilurus. The sequence goes on from CM037877.1 coordinate 262,670,168, forward strand.
AGGATAAGAGGGAGGGAATTGCCAGTATCTTTGCTCCCTCAAAGTTTGTATCTGAGCCTTAACCACTTCCCTTCATTCCATTCTAATTGTAGACAGTGTATCAAAACTCAAATTGTGGTTAGGTAAATTGTGATAAAATTGGTGTTGGGGCCAGATCTCCACCCAGATTTAAAATCAGTTTGTGTTAGTTGTGGTGTCACCATAGTTCAGTGTTAGAGTACATGCCTTGCACACAGAAGTTCCCAAGTTCAATCCCTGGCACTTACAGTTAAAAAAAAGATCCTAGCAGGCTTAGGAAAGACCTGTGCTGGAGACATTGGAGAACTACTGCCTGTCGGAGTAAATGGTACTGGGTTAGATAAACAAATGGTTTGATTCAACATAAGGCAGCTTCCTATGCTCATGTGACTGGGAATTAAGTTTACTAAGTTTTCACACAAAATAGGTAATATGAATATTTTACTGACCAGTTTGAGTTGCTGTGTAGAGGTATCCAGGCCTTCCACTTGTATAGAACCATTATTGTCTTCTGACTGATGAGATGTCCTGGGTAATCTGAAAGCCTGTAGATTTTTAGAGTTTGAAGGGTTGTGAGCAGCATCTGGCTTGGTGAGGTTTCCCAGAGATGGAGCATTGTGGCGCTGGGAGGGATCCTATTAAATGTTATCACCTTGCCTATTTTGTCTTTCATATACTCTGTGACATATGCAATATCAGTTGGGCATACCAAACTAGATTTAATTAATTTATTAGTTTTAAAATTATACCTTACCTTTAGCATGAATTCAGTCAGTGTAGCTAACAATAAAAACAAACCACATTCAAATAAGTTAATAAATACAGCAGGTTTAGGAATAGAGCTGCAGATGAAATCAGTTTCAGCTAATATTGGGGGGGAAATGGCCTGGGAAAATAAGAAAGTAGTTGCTAGTCACCAAAAAAAGTAAGAGTCAGTGTCAGGCAAACCTCCTTGGAGAGAGCATTAAATAAACAGGGCAGCACAGCACAGCCAAAAAGGCTCTTTTTCCTGATTGCTGGTACCTGCTTAACTTCTGATGGTTAAAAGGCCCTCCGATTATGATCTTTAGTTAAGATTCTCAACGCACGGGCAGGTCCGTGCAGGAGGAGGCAGTCCTTGAGATACCTAGGTCCCAAACTGAAGGATAAGCACCAGCATTTAGAAGTACGTATGTCTGGACATGGAATGGCAAGCAGTGTAGCTGTTCATTAGTAAGATACGATCCTTAAAGCCAGTCCCAGTTAGTAGCCTAGCAGCACTGGAGTTCCTTCTCTGTGTAGCCCTGCCCTCAGAGGTTAGGCAGGTAGTGACCAGGCTTAGGACATTTTGGTTGTGGTGCCCCATATCTGGGATTCCTTTCCCAGAGAGACTTGCCTGGCAGCAAGCTTGATGCCTGATTGGCATACAGCAAATACCTTTTTATCTGCCCAGGTCTTTCAGCATGTCAATGAGCAAATTTTCATCATTGGTTTTCCCGCTGCCACTGGTTTTACTGATTACTTATTGTTTCGGCTGTTCAGTTGTTTTGTGTTTTATTGTTTTATGTCCAAATCTAATACTATTTTATTGTAATAATGTTTGCTGCTCTAGGAGCTTTTTAGCTGAAGATTGGCATAGAAATTATGAAACAAAAATAGTGCTGTTAGCTAACACCCAGTGACAAATCACAAGCATTGCAACTCCGAAAATGTGAAGTCCACATAAAGTGGGGAAGAAAGGGCCATATCTATGTGTTCCAGTAAAGAGAGGATACATAATTAAAGAGATTTATATCATAAACTAAACATATACATGTGAACAGTGTGGGCTCAATTTTTCTTTTTTTCTCTCTCTCTGTCAATTTCTGCCTTTGGCCTCCCTTCAGACTTGATCAAAAGCACTACAAAACAAGGAGTAACTGTTGGAGACCTGATCCAGGAAGGGCTTTCCTATCTGGACACCCGCACAGATTTCTGGCAGCAGCAGAAGCCTATTTATGCCCGGATCAGAGACCGCAAGCTCATGCTGAAGAGATGGACCCGAGATCAAAAGCGGAAGCCCTCTGAGGTGGCCAGATACATCCTAAAGAGCATGGAGGACATTGATATGTGTAGGTGGCTCACGTGAAAAGTGTGCTGATGGGAAGGAACAGGTAGAGCTTTAGTAGGGGGTTATTTATTTGCCCCATCAAGTAAGATATAATTGCCGCTCTAAGGGCAGAATAGGGGATGTTGTGGGCCAGACAACGTACTCTCCTAAGCCCCTATCTCGTACATTGCTATATAGGCTTAAGGGCTTCAACTGACACACGTAATCTGGGTTTGATCGCTGAACATGTAAAGAGGGATATTATAGCATATGCATTGGTCTTTCTTGCTAAAAAGGACAAGCTCCCAGCACCTACTAGCAGATTCTCTGGATGATGCCTCTTCAAGTTACAGGAACCCAGATTCCACCTAAACATCAGGAAAAAATTCCTGGCTGTCAGAGCAATAAGACAATGGAACCAACTACCTAGGGAGGTAGTGGGCTCTCCCACTCTGGAGGCATTCAAGGTGCAGCTGGACAGCCATCTGTCGGGGATGCTTTGACCTGGATTCCTGCATGGAGCGGGGGGTTGGACTCGATCGCCTGGTAGGCCCCTTCCAGCTCTACTTTTCTATGATTCTATGATTCTAATCATGCCTGTTGCATGGTGGTGAAGGCAGCAAAGAAAGCTTACTTTGCTGCTTCTGTTGCCTCCTCAAGTAGCCATCCAGCAGAGATCTTTTGGGGTGGTTTGTGGTTTATTAACATCTAACCCAGAAAATGGGATATTAGAACACTCAAAGGCCTGCTGTGACAAGTCTGCCAGGCACATCGAGTCACTGCCCTCTGTGACAGCTTTAATGCTGCTGTTATGGCAGGCCCAAATGAAGTGTCTGATGCACCATCTGATCCAGTCTTTTAGGATCAATTTCAGCTGAGGATGTGGACCTGGTGTTTGCAGCTGTCCAGCCAACCTCATGTACTCTTGACCCTTGCCCGTCATGGCTTATTCGAGCTAGCCACAGGGTCTGGCTGGCTGGGGGTGGGGTGGGGTGTTTCCAGGGTATGGTAAACGTGTCATTGTGGGAGAGAGCATTGCCCGCCACCTTGGAGGAGGCACTTGTGTGTCCGCTCCTGAAGAAACCCACCACCGACTCAGAGATTTTGAACAACTGTTAGTTCGTTATGAACATCCCCTTTTCGGGCAAGGTGCTTGAGAGGGTGGTTGTGGTTGAGCAGCAGATGCTCCTAGAAGAAAGGGATTGTCCGGGCCCATGCCACTCAGGGTTCAGATTTGTTTATGGGACTGAATCAGCCTTGGTCACCCTGATGGATAACCTTTATCACGAAAGGGAGATGGGGGAGTGCGAGCCCATTACTCTTACTAGATTTTTCGGCAGCCTTTGATACCATTGACAGTGGTATTCCCCTGAGCTGTCTCTTGGATTGGGGATTGGAGGCACTGTATTATGGTGATTCCATTCCTACCAAGGGGGCTGGTTCCAGAACGCAGCACTGGGTGATTATTATTATTCATCCCTCTGGCAGTTACGCTGTGGTGTGCTGCAAGGTACCATCTTATCCCCAATGCTATTTAACATCTATATAAAGCCATTGGGAGTGGTCACTAGGGGATCTGGAGTGGGGTGCCATCAATATGCTGATGACATCCAGCTCTGTTTTGTTGTTACATCTGGATCAGGTGAGGCTGTGCAGGTTCTGAACCTGATCCAAGAGTGGTGGGCTAGATGAGGGCCAATAAGCTGAATCCTGGTAAGATGGATGAGCGGTTCTGGGGTCTGGGAGTTGCATAATCTGTCTGTTTTTGATGGGGTTCCACTCCTCTTAAAGGACAGGTTTCTAGTTTGGGGGATGCTCCTTGATCCATCTTTGTCACTGGAGGCTCAAGTAGCCTTGGTGGCCAGGAGTGCCTTTTACCAGCTTCGGCTGGTGCACCAGCTGTGGCTTCTCCTGGATGGAGACAGCTTGGCTACAGTGACCCACACATTAGTAACATCTAGATTGGACTATTGCAATGCCCTCTACATAGGACTGCGCTTGGGGTCATTTTGGAATCTGCAGCTACTTAGTGCAACATTCTACCATGCATACATTACACCATTGCTGAAAGAACTATTTACTACTGAGCCACATTTTAAGGTTTTGTTGCTGATGTATAAAGCCTTGAACAGCTTGGGGCCAGGCTGAGAGAGTGCATACTTCTATACAGACCAGCCCATTCACTGAGGTTTTTGTCGGAGGCCCTCCTAGTCACGTTGTGTTTAGCAGAGATACATCTTTCGGCTACTTGGAAGGCCAGCTCTGTGGTGGCCCCCATATTGTGGAATGGCCTCCCCTTAAAGATTCAGTAAGCACCTATGGTGCAGGTGTTCTGCTGGTTAGTAAAAATGTATCTATTCATTCCTGAACACTGATTTTTAGTACCAGCCTATTGAATTAATTGCATTTTGGATAGTTGCTGTATGTTTTATTGTGGTTTTATTTAATCAGTTTTATTTTGTAAACCATTTTGTTACCTTATGATAAAAGGCAGTCTATAAATAATTTTAATAAATAAATTTCCAGCTAAATGGAACTTAGGTGTCAAAGATGGGAAATACCTCTGTTTGAGACATAAGGGTGGATAATACTGTGCCTGATGGGCCAATGATCTGACTCCTTATAGCTGAATTGCCAGCAAATCAAAAGACAAACGTGAGAACGACCTTGCTGAGTCTGACTAAAAGTTCATCTTGTCTTGCACTGATTGACTGTAAGGCACGCTGGGAGCCTTTTTTAGCTGAGGAGTGGGATAAAAATACTTTAAATAATGAATAAATAATCTAACCTGGCACTGTGTTTTAGTAGTGGCCAGGCAGATTGCAGGGCTTGAAGTAATAATATAGCAGTAATAATAGCCCAACCCAGTGGTTTGCAAACAACTTGAATAGTGAAAATGGGTAATGAGGGGCATATCATAAGGGGGAAATTGTCCAGATGTGGGATGTCCCAGTTGATTGGTGCTACTTAACGAGCCCACATGAGCCCATGTGTTTTCTCCTTTTTGTCTCCTCCCCACTAAGTGCTGACCAGTGGCTGTCCTGAAAGAAGCTGCCAGAAAGCAGAGAAAGTGCTGAAAAAGATCCAAGGCTGGTCTGATGACGAGATCCCCAACAGGAGTGAGCTGGTTGGAAATCTCTACAGTTGCATTGGAAATGCTCAGATTGAGATGGGGAACATGGGGGCAGCTTTGCAGAGCCACCGGGTGGATCTGGACATTGCCAGAGAAAAGTAAGGAAGGAGCGACCACCCTGTTTGTGCCTGCTCAGATTCCAAGTTCATACTGGCATTATATAGCCATGGTTGTGTGTTCTTGATTTTATCACATTAGTCCAGACATTTTTTGATCCTAGAATCCTTCGCTTTTATTAAAAAAAAAAAGGTGGGGGAGGGAGGGGTAAATTCACAAAGCACAAGTTTCTAGCCCTTAAGACTGTGAAGAAAGTTTGGAGATATGCAAGCCGTGTCTGATGATATCTGCCAAACTGGAGATGGCAGATTTGGGCCCACCTGGAGGTAGAAGGGGCTTCGGTATTCAGTCTGGCTGCTGGGGCACTTTGAAAGGACCGCTCATAGCTGTCAAAATGGGGATCCTGAAAGCCGACTTGGCAGGTGGCTTTTGCAATCTCCGGGGGGGGGGGGAAGTTTAAAGGGGGAAAAAGCTGCAGTGAGCCTGAAACAGCTCGCAATTGTTGCGGAGGGTGGGAGGGAACCAGTACCAGCTGCCCCTAAGTGCCGCTTGGGCACTTTGGGGGTGGCTGGCACCGGTGGTCACCAGGGAGCCCCATGGCAAGAGTGGCAAGGGTATTTTGCCGCTCTTGCCATGGGGCTCTGTAGCCGATTCCCCATAGCCACGCTGAGGTCGGTTGCCCAGGTTCAGACCACACAACAACCCCTTGTGGGTACAACCCCTCCAACAGCCCCCACACAAGCCACCATAGGGAAATTGGTCTGGGCTTGCACAACCCAACAGCCTATCGTGGGTTGTCATGTCATACGAACCCAGTGCCCAGTCATTGAGACTAGAATCCAGCCAATGTCTGCTCTGCCCTAATGCCCCACCATATGTTTGTTCCTTGTCCACATCTGCAAACTGCTGTATGGTGTCTTCACCACACTTCAGAAAACTGCATGGCATTTTAAAATTGGGCCTGCAACACAGTATCTATATACATTCCCCTGTGCCAAATTTTAGACTATAGGCATCTTGGGGCAGGGACCTGTTGTCTTGTTTGTACCTCTAAAATGCACCAGATTGATGGTACACTATAAATTAATACAGTGGAGGCAAGGCACAGGGGTTGGAGAAGGAGGGTAGGTCAGAGATCTCCCACAATCTTTTGAGATAGTAATCTAGCTTTTTGATCTCTTACTTTTGCCTTTATTGCAGCAATCTGGCTGATGCCATCTCCAGAGCTCTTGACAATATTGGCCGAGTGTATGCCCGCATGGGCAATTTCCAGGAAGCCATTGAAACGTACGTGGATGCCAAAGACTAACAAAGCCTTCTTGTCTTCTGCAGTGAGGATGGTCTCAAACCAACCCCTTTGCCTTACCTTAGTTTTCCAATACTGTAACTGAAACTGGTTTGTCATTACTTCCTGTTTGGAGAACTAGCGATCTCTAATGGTGAATTCTCAACACCCTCTCAAATTTACAAATCACAACTCCTTGAGAGAAGCAGTGACAGACTAACAGGAGCTGATTTCCACCAGTGCTGCTGTTACATAGGGATGAGGGGATAGGGATATAATGCAGTGGTTGGGAACCTGTGGTCCTCCAGATATTGCTGGATTCCAAATCCAGCTTGACCAATGGTCAGGGATGATGGGAACTGTAGTCCAATAACATCTGGAGGGCCACCAGTTTTCCACTCCGGATCTAATGAATGCCACTGATGAGAAAAGGAATTTCCCCAAAGGGTGAGGGGTACAGAAAGCTTTCTGTGGAGGGCAGGGAGGTGCAAAGTATAGAAATATTCAGTGATCAAAAAACCTGCTAGTTTAAGACCAGAGTTAAGGTTCTCTCATGTTGGCACAAGCTCCACAAAGCCAGGAAATTGGAAGCTAAGGCTGATGCCTTAACTGACATGCCCCGTGATCAGTGATGATGTCGTGCAATGTCAATCAATCAATCAATTTATTGTGTATAGCCAAAGGCCTTTACAAAGGCCTTTGCACAGCAAGGACAAAAGAAAACATACATCTGAATACATACAGTATTACCTGCAAAATTTGTAAAATAATATTTATACCTAAATCTTAAGGTTTAGTACATTTGCATAGCTGGATCGGAGCTTCTTAGCTGCCAAGGCAAATTTGGCTACCAAGTGTGTAATTTGCAGATGTTTATCAGCTAAGAGATTGACTATCAGTTCCTGGAGAGATAGTCCTGGGAACCGGCTAAGGATAGGCCATAAGAATTTCCCTCTGGGCACTGTATATAATGGACAAATCAGTAAATAGTGCATAATATCCTCGACCTGATTACAACCAAATATGCATTTACGATCCCTATGGGGAATTCCCCGATATCTCCCCTCTATGTAGGCCGAGGGCATCTGTTGGAATCTCAATTCAACAAAAGCCCTACGTAATTGCGGAAAAGTCAAGGTCTCCAAGTATTGGGGCCTTGAATGATTAGCCTTAATTTGAGGGTACCAAATAGAGTATCGGGCAGCAATAATGGATGCTCTATCTTGATTGGCATCCTGATCAAAAACCCAATTCCTAAGATCGCGCCGGCTTAGAGATAAAAAATTCTCCATCTGGAGATTATAAACTATAAGCTTGTCCTGACATTTCCGAGCCCATCCCCCTGACTTTAATTGTTCTAACCAGCAGAGCTTGGTAAGGTTGTGATCATCAGAGACATTTAGTCTGCGCCAATATCTAAGATAGGCCAGATCAATTCTGGCTGCTATCGAGGGGAGGCCCAGCTCAACTCTAAGATGGGCTGCCGGTGTCCCAGAGGGAAGTCCCAAGATCTGTCTCATAAATTTATTTTGTAAAGCGTCTAATTCGGATTTAACTCCAATTCCCCAGATCTCAGCCCCGTAAAGCATTTGAGCAATAATCTTTGACACAAAGATCTTAATGGCTGGGTTGATTAGTTGCCCCCCCTTCAAATAGAAAAACCTCAATAGCTGCCCAGTTGAACGCCCAATTAATAACTTAATTGCGTCCAAATGAGGTTTCCATGATAGTTTCCCGTCAATGAGCAATCCTAAGTATTTAAATCTTTGTACTTGCTCAAGGGTATGGCCATCTAATGTCCACCTGGACTTATGAGCCCTCTTACCAAATACGGTGACCTTAGATTTCTCATAATTGACTTTTAGATGTTCTTTTTTACACAGTTGGCCAAATTTGGCCAGCATCCTTCTGAGACCAATTTTATTTTGGGAAAGCAAAACTAAATCATCAGCGTAAAGCAGCATTGACACTTTACGATTCCCAAGAGAAGGAGAAAAAAAGGAAGGGGATGCCATATCAGGGATAAGATTGTTAATATAGAAATTAAATAAGAAAGGTGCCAATATGCATCCTTGCTTAACGCCTCTTTTAATTGGAATTGCCTGTGACAGGGCTCCTTGTAGGCCCAATCTCACTTGCATATAATTCTCACTGTGTAATTGTTGGAGAAGCCAAAGGAGCCTTTTGTCAATGTTTGATTGGGCCAATTTGACCCATAGCTGTTCCCTATCTATGAGGTCAAAGGCTGAAGAAAAGTCTATAAAAGCTACATAAAGAGTCTTGTGTGGGCTTTTGATATACTTACAAACTAGATGATGCAAAACAAAAACTTGGTCTATGGTACTCCTACCCTTCCTGAATCCCGCTTGCTCATCATGAATGATGGCTTGTTTACTGTCCCATTCCTGCATTTTGTTTAGTAGGTAGCGTGAATATAATTTAGAGGCCACATCTAAGAGGCTAATGGGTCTGTAGTTACGGGGAGCTGCCAGATCTCCTTTCTTGAAAATTGGCACGACTATGCTGGTACGCCATCCGGTAGGGATGTCACCAGACATGTTTATATAAGTAAATAGTTTAGCCAAAATTGGAGACCACCAATTAACATCCAGGGAAAAGATCTCGGGGGGGGGGGGTCGTGCAATGTCACAAAGTGTGTTTGATTACAACTTACCCTCCAGGCATCCATACTTTTCCTTAGTCTTTCAGACCCAAATCCAGATGGGGAGAGGGGAGTGCCTTGGACCAGTAAAGATGCCTCATGTTGTCCTCACCCTGTATTGCCTTGTGAAGCAAGCATCTGAGCCTTGCTGGTTGCTGGAGGGATCCTCCTGTGAGTTGACCCATGCCAGTTTGTTGCTTACATCGGTAGCTGACAGGATGGGTTAAACAGTGAGTGGGAGACCTCTTCTAGCAGTAAGGCTAGTTGCTTCAGAAGGCAAGACAGGACCAGGACAGTGTGGGGCATCTTTGTCGAACAAGGCTTTGTGGAGCTTGAGCGAACACGAGATACCCTTAGCTCTGGTCTTAAACCAGCAAGGTTTTTTATCACTGAATTTCCCTGGTTTCTAAAAGGGAAATTTATAATTACAGTGTTGGCAATTCTACCCTCTTCCCAATGTATTTGAATCTGCTTTCTTGCCATTTTACTTATATGATAAATGGGATTATAAATACTTAAATAATGGTAATCAGGATTTCAGGAATCAGGATTCAAAAATCTCTGGGAGAACTTCCACAGATAGAGGAGGCTGTCCTCTGCAGGCAGTTGCCCTCCACATGTAGAAAGCGATGAGAGCAGTGCGGGAGGGTTGGAGCTGGTGAGCTCATTCCTGCTTCCCTTCCTAACATGTAGAGTTTACACACTGGGCGAGTTTGCACGACACCTTAAGCCCACAGAGGCTTCCCTGCTCAGTCCTGCCGGTATCCCAGAGGACACTGTGTGGGAGCACTAGAAGAGCGGAGCGGTGACAGCGGCCGAAAAGTGCCCAACTGGCACTTCTGGCAGCTGTCATGGGCTCCCCTCACTGTTTGCGGTGCTGCCAGTGAGAATCAGGTCCCTCTCCCAACCCAACTAGTGTCTCTCGCTAGTTGGGTTGGGAGAGGGATCTGATTCTCCCTGGCAGCGCTGCGAACCGTCCCCTCTGCTGGGCTTATGTAGGAGTAATCCCAGCAGAAGGGAGCATTTTAAATTGCCACCAGAGAAGCAGCTGCAAACAGTGAGAATGAGACTGCTCCTCCGGCCGCAATTTAAAATGCTCCCCTCTGATGGGATTACTCCTACGTAAGCGCAGCAGAGGGGACGCTTCCCCTGCCCTCCTTCTCCAGGAGGAAGGGGGATGAGGGTGTGGGGGATGCCACTTGAGGGGCGGGGGGGCATTCTCTCTGCCACTGGTGTGTGTGGCGGTGACACAGAGAATAAGCCCCCCCCCCCAATCGCAGGAGTAGAAAGAGCTGCTGCTGCAGTGGGTGGGGGGTTATTTTCTCTGTCAACGGCACGTATAATAACAATATAATAAATTTTATTTCTTACCCGCCTCTCCGTCTAGATCGAGGCGGGGAACAGCAAAAATATAAAATACACAATACATACTATTAAAACATCTTAAAACATATTAAAAACATCATTAAAAACATCATTAAAACATCTTAAAATATCTTTAAAACATCTTTAAAAGGCAACCTAAAATTCCGCCAGGTAAGCCTGCCGGAAGAGATCAGTCTTTATGGCTTTTTTAAATTCCAAAAGACTGGTGAGCTGACGAATCTCCTCCGGCAGGCCATTCCATAATCTGGGAGCAGCAGAAGAAAAGGTCCTCTGGGTAGTACCCGTCAGCCTAGTTTTGGCTGACTGAAGTAAATTCTTCCCAGAGGACCTGAGTGTGCGGGGTGGATTGTATGGGAGAAGGCGATCCTGTAGGTAGCCTGGACCCAAACCATGTAGGGCTTTAAAGGTAATAACCAACACTTTATACTTCGCCCAGAAACTGATTGGCAGCCAGTGGAGTGCTTTTAAAACTGGTGTGATGTGAGCACCCCTAGGTGTGCCAGTAACCAGTTTGGCTGCCATATTTTGCACTAGTTGAAGTTTCCGGACTAGGTACAAAGGTAGCCCTATGTACAGCGCATTGCAGAAGTCGAGCCTCGAAGTTACCAGCGCGTGCACTACCGTCTTTAGGTCCTCCAACTCTAGGAAGGAGCACAGCTGGCGTATCAGCCGAAGCTGATAATAGGCACTCCTAGCCGTCGCATCTATCTGAGATGTCATTTGGAGCGACGGATCTAGAAGCACCCCCAAGCTGCGAACACAGTCTTTCAGGGGGAGTGTAACCCCATCCAGAACTGGTTGACATACCTCCAAACCCAGATTGTGGCCTTTGACAGCAAGCACTTCCGTCTTGTCTGGATTCAGTTTCACGTACTTGCTGGTGATAGAGAGAATGGCTCCCCCTCCCATGCCCCTTCTCTCGCTTGATGTGGCGCCCATGGGCACCCCACCCCACAAGAGGAAGGGCAGCGAGCAGGGGTCTGGGAGGAGGAGCTCCTGCTGGGGAGTGCCGCAGTGACGGGGATTGGCTGCGTGCTGTCTTTCCAAGAGAGCGTGCGGCCAGTCCTCCTTGCCGTCACCGTGCTCCCTAGCAGGTGCGGGTTTAACCTGTCCTTGCCAGGGAGTGTCATGACACCAGCAGCGTCTGCCAGGTGCCCTCTTCCTGCTTGGGGAGGGGCTGCATGGCAGACCCCGCCGCCACACATCTCTTCTTCTCCTAGCCCCAAGTAGAGCTCAGGGAGGAGGAGGAGGAGGCGGCGTGTGGCAGGATTAAGGCACTCGGGCTCGCTTCCCCGAGAAGATGCAAGGCCGGGCGGCTGGTCCCCCCACCGCATGCTGGTCCCCCAAGGCCTGAATGGGGATTGAGCAGGCAGCATGCAGCAGACTTTGGCAGCTTCCCCACGCTCTCCTGCTGATGCAGGTCGGCAAGAGAGCACAGGGAAGCTGATGACAGCCACGCCAAGTACTGCTTGGGCACGTGGCTGTCTGTCATCGGCCAGAGCAGCAGCCCTTGTTTCCCACTCTTGCCAAGGGGTTCTGTGCCTTTTTGGCTTGTAAGTGGGTTAGCGTGCCATCCAGGTTCGGACAACATGCTAACCCTACTACGGTTTTCTAAACCCTAGCACAAGCCATGGCTTAGCAGCTGGATTAAGGAGACTCTCCTTAACCACCCTGACTAACCCTTCCTGGGTTCACATGACATGCTAAACCTCAGTAGCAATTAATGTACTGAGGCTTAGTGTGTTGTGCGAACCCGGTCACTATGAGAGTGACTGAATAGGGCTAGATTCTCACAGCCATCTTGATCAGTATACAGAGTTGAATGCATGTTCAGTGTAACATGTGAGTATACCCCTAGTGTAAGACATGATCCTTGCATATTCTTTCCCCACTGCACAGCAAGTAAGAGCAAGGCTTGTGACACTTGTGTTGCATTTCTGTTTTCAGAAAGGTGGTATGAGGCTCTCATCCTTCTGCGCCCCCCACCTGTGCATTTCATCCCCACCCCTCCCAGATTTTCTGAGGGTCAAACTGCATGTTACTTTAAAGATGTAGCTAAGTTCCCCCCCCCCTTTTTTTACTCAAAAGTAAGCTCATGGGACCTCATATAAAACTGCTCAGAATTTCACCAAACCAATGAAAGGCATACCTCCTCAACAAGCCAGAATAACATACATCAGTAGTTTTCACCAAAATTCGAAAGAAATCTATGATATGCTGAGCCACAGCTTGGAGTAAAATGTACAAATGTGTCAATATTCAACACTATTTAACTTGCTGTACCTTTAGCCATTTTTATCAGATCGGTTTGAGTTTTTGCACAATTATAGACTTCATCAGGTAGATCATGGATGTCAAGTTTCAAGTTATTAGCCCAACAACTGACATTTTTTAAAGTAGTAGAATTTTTAGGCTTATAATGGCAGAACCTTTTCATTTCTTTTTTGCAACTCAACTAAAGAGGCACTCCCATGCACCTTTAATGTTGCTGGGACTTTCAGCTACTAGTTTTCTCTGAAACTTGGCTCAAAGTATATGGATAGTAGTAACAGGTAGCAATAGGGTTGGCAGGTCTCAGGGTTTGGTCTGTAGATTCAGGGTTTTAGGGTCTCCACTCCAGAAGGAGGAGACTCGGGGTGAGGGGAAGGAACAAGGGGGCAACTTACTTTCTGCCAGGTTGAGAGCTTTCGCGATTAGCTTTAGCCTTCTATCCGTAAGGCAGCAGCTCAACTAACCAGGCACGCCTGGGCTTTGCCTCCTGATGCATCAGCTGCCGTCTCCTGCTCCCGCCAAGTACCACTCTCTCCGCCCCTGGCCTGCGAGAGACCACCAGTGTCCTGTTCTTGTCCTGGGCTCCACCCTCTAAATCTCAGGGTCTGAGCCTCAGGAGACCTGGCAGCCCTAAGTAGCAATCCATATAGAAATGGATGGTAGGAGACAAGAGTTGATCCTGGGGAGGGCTGAGTGCACCGTTGGTGCGGTGATGGGCCCAATGGAGGTTTGACTAAAGACATCCGGAGGGCTCTGGTGTTGAAACACTCTTGAAAGCTGCTTTCCAGAACTGGTTGCAAATTTCTGTTTTTTTTATTTTGCAAAGCTGGGAAGAGAAGATTCCGCTTGTGAAGAGCAATCTGGAGAAGACTTGGTTGTTCCACGAAATTGGCAGATGCTATCTGGAACTCGAGAAAGCAGCCAAGGCTCGGGACTATGGCGAGAAGTCCTTGCAGTGTGCAGAGGAGGAGGGAGACATTGAGTGGCAGCTCAATGGTGGTGTGTTGGTGGCACAAGCACAAGGTGAACAGTTTTGCACAAACCTTGCATCGAAACACCTTTCTTCACTAGCAGGGCTGTGTCTGTTCTGCAATTATAGGGTTGCCACTTCTTTCCTGACAGAAGTTCATTTACCATTAACCATCCTGGGATTGTGACTGCCCTGGGATTGTTTTATGATGAAGGGTGGGATATTTTAAAAAAACCAACCCTTTAATTAATTAATTAATTAATTACGGTAACTAATAACTAATGATGGAGAATTCAACAAGAGCAGCATTGCCTATTATGGAGTTGCTGTGGTGGGGAAAATTATCTCTGCTGAACTTCTGCCTGCCATACGGTACAGGAGCGTCTGTTAGCTAAGAAGTTGGCAGTCTTAGTGTGCCCATTTGCTTTGAAAATGCAGCAGGCAAGGCCAACCCACCATAAAGACAAACTAGGCATCTGTCTGGGGAGCCAACATTCCAGGGGTGCCTGCTTTAGTGTCCTGAAGAGAGAGCCATGACCTGTATTTTTGGAGGAGGTTGAGGGAGGCAGCAGTTTGTGAGCTGTTTTTTTTTTTTTTTTTTAATTCTCTGCTTTCCAGGGGACATGGTCCTCTGCTAATTTTTATGTTATGTATAGAGCATAGACACTGTTGTTAAGGGGAAGAAGTAAAAAAGTGAGATATTAAAAATGAAAATGAATAAACAATATCCTGGTCAATTCCTGCACTTTTATTACAGTGTAAAATAAATGAAAGCAGGTGGAATGCCCTGTTTTTCTGCACGTTTTCCCAAGAGTTTCCCAAGAGTTTCAATAATAATCTGGAAATGCATCACACGGATATTAGTTGTACAGTTTTTCCTGAAATCCATAACTTTATTGATTTTTACTTTGCTTTTTTGGGGGTAAAATAACCAAAACATTATTAATACACAGTGAAACTGGAGGATTTCCAGTCAGCAGTCACATACTTCGAAAAGGCTCTGGAAAAGGCGAAGCGCATCCATAATGATGCAGCTCAGCAGGCAATCATCATTGTAAGTGTTTGGCTATATCCAAGAAGAGGAGGGTGGCGTGGCAAAAAGCAAGGGGACTGGGGAGATGTGGGTGGGGACAGAACAAATAATTTTGCATTATTGGTAGAAGTCCAGGATTGGGATTCCCAAAGTGTGGGCTGTGACCCCACTGGGCTTGCTAAAAGAGAGCTGTAGGACCAAGACTTCCCTGTCAGCTGTAAGACTGGAACCTACAGGCTGAAGGTAGGCACAGGATGCAGTCGCCAAGGTGTCACATGTATGTGGATGGTGTAAGTGTACATGTGTACGAACCGGGCAAGGGGGGTTGAAGTGCTGCAGAAGTTACACACAAGACTTGGGTAGGGGCATGAAGGATTGTACAGAATGCAGTAGGAGTTGGGCAGGCCTGGAAGAAGTGTCTCAGGCAGCATGGGAGCCATAGTGGTATTCCCAGTAAAGTTTCTTGGTTGTGAATGGCAGGAAGATCATAAGTGTAGAAGGGGCAGGGGTCATGACTTCCTAAAGTTTAGGAAAGCCTGCAGTAAAGAGGAAAATAATGCCTTCATGCCATAACACTTTCTATTTTGAAGATGTAGTCTTGGTATTAAAAGAGAAATAGATTTATGGAAGAACAGTTATTAGCTATGACAGCTAAACAGCATCTCCTTGTTCAGAGGCAGGGCATCTCTGAATAATAGGTGCTGGGAGAAACAGGGAGGGAGGAGGATTGCTTGTGGGCTTTCTAGCATCTGGCTGGCCACTGTTGGAAACAGGATGCTGGACTAGATGGATCTTTGGTTTGAGTCAGCAGGGTTCTTCTCTTCTGACAGTGGTGTATGCTCTGGTTCCTGTGCCTATTAAGAGGCCCCAGATTCCTCTTCTTTCTCTCATCATATCCTAGTGCTATGATAAAACAATTTAACTGATTAATTTATTAACTCTTCACCCTCAATCTACCTGGCAGCTCATGCACGTGATACTTGCAAATCACCTGACCTAACAGTTTCCCCATCCCAAGCTGCCCATCAACCGGCCTGCTTGCCACCAGTATCTCTGCTACCCTTCTGCCAGTTGATAGGACTCAGGCAACTGGGTTTGTGCCATCAGATGTATCCCTCCCCTCTGCCACCCTCTTTAAGAAAAAATAAAAGAGCTTTCTAATTCCACACTACAACCACCACGACAGTCCTGTCTTATGAGGATGCATACAATGGAACCAACTACCTAGGGAGGTGGTGAGCTCTCCCACTCTGGAGGCATTCAAGGTGCAGCTGGACAGCCATCTGTCAGGGATGCTTTGACCTGGATTCCTGCATTGAGCAGGGGGTTGGACTCGATGGCCTTGTAGGCCCCTTCCAACTCTACTTTTCTATGATTCTGTGATTTTCTATGATTCATACACACTGTAAGATCACTATGTGCAGATTGCACATTAAAGGAGTAAGTTGTAATGGTGGGAAGAGTTTTTCGCTAGGCCTGCCTTAAGCTACCCATTTCGTTATCTTCCCTATTTTTGCAGGCCCTGGATGACGCCAACAAAGGATTCATCAAAGAGTTGAAAGAAGAACAGAGGATGCATGAATTGAGAGGTTGGTTCACACACCAAGCTGTATGTCAGATGTGGGGAACTTTTCTGGCTCCGGGGCTCAGAGTCCCACTTCTCCAGGACCAATCTGGCAGGCCGGAGGACAACAGGGGACAGGGCCCCTTCCATAAAGCCCCTGGCAATCTCAGGTTCCCTACGGCCACTTTCCCATTCTCCATGCAGAGAGCGGCTCCTTTCTGCACAGTGAAAGGGACCTGGCCAGCAGTTGGAGGAGTGGTTCCTCCGGCATCTGAGCAGCACGCCCAGGGAGCCCTGCTCTTAGCTCTGATCACTGATTGGAGAGAATAGTGGGGAGTCCTCTCCCAGTTCCAGAGAAAAGGAGCAGCCTTTCTGTAACCCTGGGGGGGCCCTGGTCTTCTCTCCGGTCAGTGATTTTAGACTGGGTTTCCTCTCCCAGCACTAGTGCTGGAGAGGCAGCAGGGCCTCTGAGAGGGGCAGGGGCTTGAGGGAACCTCTGTGGACCAGATGGAGATCCTCCACAGGCCAGAGGTTCCTCACCCTGCTGCATACCGAAGATTCCAGGCATCCCATGGCCTATTGTCATTCGCATGGTGTAAAACTGGCTTTGGAGTCAACTTTGGTGTTGTGGAGTAGGGTCCCCCTCAAGTGCTGTACCCGACATTCTACTAATTTTATTTATTTATCTCTGGGTGCTATACAAGCAAATTAAAAACATAAAATACAGACAATAAACTTCCTACTCCCAGGGCCTGCTAGAAAGCTGAAAATGATTGAGGCCCACCAGTCACAAAATGTGACAGGTGGAGGCAGAGTTTGGCATAATCAGCTGGCAATTGCTGATATCATTTTATATTGATACCTGATTCTTCTTTGACAATTGCTAAATTCTTTGCCATACCTATTTCCTTATAGCAGGGAGTTCCATAATTCAGCTTTCATCAAGTTAAATAGAAACATTGGCTCTGGTGGTATTACTCAGTCTCCCTATTTTGGGAAGAATTTGCTATTCCAGAGGTTTTAATTCTGGGTTTCAAACATGGTGTCCATGGGCACCAGTGTGTCCACAGACACCTCTCTTGGTGCCCACGAGGCTCCCTGCCTCT
Source organism: Shinisaurus crocodilurus (assembly GCA_021292165.1). Taxonomy (NCBI): domain Eukaryota; kingdom Metazoa; phylum Chordata; class Lepidosauria; order Squamata; family Shinisauridae; genus Shinisaurus; species Shinisaurus crocodilurus. The sequence continues at coordinate 262,687,721 of CM037877.1, forward strand.
CCTGATCCTAATTTTATCTCTTAACCTTTTTAAAAAATGCTTTTGAACTGGGAGATTGCCATGCTGCAAAGCAAAATGCTGCCCTTTATTTGGGTTTAAAAGAGTGGCTTTGTATTTTGGAGCTCAGACCCCCACCTGTGCCTTGCACTTAGGTTCTCGTGCAAGTTACATTTCTTTTAGTCTCACCAGGTTGCCTTATGGAAAATACGTGTTTTGTGTCCAGTCACACACCCCATGGCAGCCATTTTCTGAATGAGCAGGCCCCTCCATGGCAGCCATTTTGTGAGTGCCCATGACACACACTCAAAATTTTAAATGTGCCCACTGACCTAAAAAGGTTAGGGGTCCCTGCTTTAAGTAGGGGAAACAAATTATTTTATATTGTTTTTCTCCCCCCCCCCCCACAACAAGCCTCTCAAAGTCTTCTTACCCATTTCCTGTCATTCTCCCTTTCATTTTTCACACTTAACTTGTACCCTATGCCCAATTGCCAGTTTCTTTCATCCCTCCCTCCTGCTGCTTTTATTCACTTCCTCCTGTAACAGCTTCCCTTTCTTACCCTCTTCTTCTTTATTCCCATTTTTTTAAATTACCATCATCATCACCATCACCATCACCATCATCATCATCATCATCATCATGCATTATTTAAAATATTAGCCTTGCTCTCTGATCAACTCCCACTGCCATACCTGCCTATGCAGTGTGCGTGGTGCGGCCGTGGTGCAGGGTGGCGTTGAGAGCCCATAATGCAGGCCACGTGCTGAAGCTAAGCAGACAAGAGCCGGGTCAGTGCTTGGATGGGTGACTGTTCTCCTGCATGGAGCAGGGGGTTGGACTCCATGGTCTTATAGGCCCCTTCCAACTCTAATATTCTATGAAATTAGTACTGGGCAGTCTGCAACACTGAGACTCATCTGAAGGTTGGCTGAGATCATGGAATCATAGAACAGTAGAGTTGGAAGGGGCCTACAAGGCCATCGAGTCCAACCCCTTGCTCAATGCAGGAATCCGTCAAAGCATCCCTGACAGATGGCTGTCCAGCTGCACCTTGAATGCCTCCAGATTGGGAGAGCCCACCACCTCCCTAAGTAGTTGATTCCATTGTCGTATTGCTCTCATGATGTCTGGGCGGAATCTGGCTTCCTGTAACTTGAGCCCAACTTGAGATGCACTGGTGGGTCCCAATACACAGAAACACTGCAATAAACTGTGATAAAAACAGCACATAATAAAACCAGCCACAAAGGCTAAAAGCAAGGCAACATATATACAGTACAACTGAAATAAAACAGCAGAAAAATAAAACCTGGTGCACAAAACACTATCCTGTAGGTCAGTGATGGCGAACCTTTTTGAGCCCGAGTGCCCAAACTGCAACATAAAACCAACTTATTTATTTTGAAGTGCCAACACTGCAATTAAACCTGAATACCGAGGTTTTAGTTTTAGAAAAACAACTCATACAGTTGTCCGAACTAATTAACATCTTTTGTCTTAAAAGAAAAACACAATAACAGAGCTTTCAAAGCTACAAACAAATCAACTCAAAAAATTGTTATAGTACTACATTGTACACATAGCCTGAAGGGAATTTATACAAACTTTTTAAATAATTAGGCACATGTATTTTTGGATAAGGGATTCTCAACTTGTAATATGATTATATGCCAGACTGAAATTGTATGGGGCAAGCTTTACCCCAGGTCCTTTCCCTGCTTCTACAGGTGTCGGATTAGTAAAAGTAAAAATCAACCTGTACTAGGATGAGCAAGATAAACAAGAAAACTAAACGTGCTTAACACATTTTAAACACTTTATGTCTTGGACTGCAAACACTGCATTAGGTAAAAGTTTGCATTGGGCATGCTTTTGCACAATTAATGTGATTTTTGCTATTGCATGCATGCTGATAATTTGTCAAACCTTGCTCATACTCCGTTAGTTTGAGAGCAACACATGCAGCACTCAGGTCAACTGTTAGGGCTTTACATCCAAGCCATGCTCTGTGCATCATTCTTCAAAATCTTTTAAATGTGATAACAATGTAGAAAAGAATTCTGTAACAGGAATTCTAGAATAAAATCATTCTGTTCCACACTGTGAGAAAGAACAAAATCATTAGTGTTTTGCAGAAGGGGACGGTCTTTTTGCGATCTGGTGACCAATGGCTCGAGTGCCCACAGAGAGGTCCCTGCGTGCCAGCTGTGGCACCCGTGCCATAGGTTCACCATCACTGCTGTAGGTGCTAGGCGAGCCTTTCTGGGGAGGGTATTCCACAGATAGGACACATCCATGGAAAAGCCCCTCTCTTGTCACCACCCGCTCCTCACATTTGGCAGGGGCACCTGGAAGAGGGCCTCCGATGATGACCTTAGGGTATGTGTAGGTAAATATCGGAGAAGACACTCCTTCAGGTAACCTGTCCCCAAGCCATTTCAGGCTTTAAAGGTAAAAACCAGCATTCTGATTTGGGCCAGGAAACTAACTGGCAGCCAGTAGAGATGGCAAAGTACTGGCATAATTCGATTGTATCAGCCAGTCCCAGTTAACAGTCTAGCTGCCCTATAAACTGAAGTTTCTGTACCATTTTCAAAGGCATCCCCATGTATAACACATTGCAATAATCCAAACAGGAGGTTACCAGAGAATGGATAATAGGTGCTCTGAGCCACTGAGGCCACCTATGCCTCTAGTGACAATGATGGCTCCAAGAGCACCTCCTGACATACGGGGGTATGCTTTTGAGAAAACCTACAGACTGAATGAAAAGGTGCTCCATTCCGGAGTTTAAATCTAGAAAGCATCAAAGCACAGACTGCATCAAGAATCTCCTTGGCACACTATGAATGATGCTCATAGTCTCCTAAGAACTCCTAATTGGAGAGCAATTAGACTGGGGCACGAGTAATTAGACTGGGCCACCACATGCAGCAAGTGGAGGAGACAGCTGTTAGCCAACAGTTCAAGTTGCACCAGAGTATGGAATAACCATGCCATTCTTCCAGGTATATAACTATTTTGCTATAAAATAAAAAGGGAAAAAGTAGAAAGAAACTAGTAATTAAAGTCCTCCTCCCCCAAGAATCAGAAGCTGACTAATTCAGGGAAAATGCATCATTAATCCCCTCTATCCCCCGCTGAACAAGAAGCAATAAAGTAGGGAAAACCTGCAAATAGGAAGCTTTTAATTAAAGACACAAAAGCCCTGAAAAGCCTCAGTAGTCTACACTGGACAGATAGGCATTGCAATTGCATTTTAAATTTTAAAAATCATCACAAAGCAGGACTCAAACAACTAAGGGAGGACAACTCAGTAAACACTAGAATAATGCAATGTTGATACAGATAACTTGTAGTGCTGTATGAAGGCTGACCTGTAGGTGGTGGCATTTCTCCAGTTTCCCTCTCATTTTCGGTAGGCTGGTCAATGGACAAACTCCCTCTTTTTTGCTCTTGGCTACTATGTTGTATAGGTTATTTGACTTTTAGGCTGAAATTTTGTTAGTGCTGTACCCTGATTTTAGTGGCTTAGATGTGTCATCCTGCATCTCTCTCTCTTAGAATCAAAGACCTGGAGATTATTCAGTCTGCTCCGCCGCCCCCCTTCCTTCCCACTCCACAAGGCAGGAATCTCTGTGCCTCTATCCCCACTTTCAAAGAGCAGTCGCATTACAGCAAGACATTGCAAGAGAAGGTGCACAGCATTGAATGGGACGCAAAACTCTCCCACTGAGTCTCCCCATAGCCTCAGAATGGCTGTGGTTTTAACCTTGGGCAAGTTGCCCCTTTTCACAGTTTCATCACCACGGTCTGTAAAATGGGAACAGGGGTGAATGGCCTTAAACCTGAGGTGGGCAACTACAGATGTTTTGGCTTACAACTCCCTTGATCCCTTACCATTGGCTATGCTGGCTAGGACTGATGGGAATTCTAGGCCAAAACATATGGAGGGTGACAAGTTGTGAGGGAAGGGGTGCACTATACAATCCTAGAGAGGATCTACTCTGAGATTCCATTTCTTTCCTAGATTTCGAAGAAGAGGAGGAGGAGGAGGAGGAAGAGGAGGAGGAGGAAAGCAAAAGGGATACAGATGATGCAAAAACAGCAGAGGAGACCACAAGAGAAGCAAAGGAAAGGGAAGAGTCTGAGAAAACTGAATCTGAAGGAGAGAAACAGGTATCAGGTGCAGAGGGAGGAGAGACACCTACTTCTGAGGATGGGGAAATGCAAGAGATGGAGGGAGGAAACACACAAGGAGAAACTGAGGAGGAAGGAGTGACACAAGGAGAAACCGGGGGAGAAATTCAGGAAACAGAAGAAGAGGATGACACAGAAAAGCAGAGCGAAGACATTCCAGGATGAAGCCTGTGAAAGTTTTAAAGCCTGGAATTGTCTTTGCCATGGTCATCCATTTCATTCCACAATATTTTCTCCTCAAGTCACTCCTGGTGCCTTGCAGGGCATTCAAAAAGAACCACATTGCTTCTGAATATTTTTAAGGGGGTTCTAAGAATATAGGAAATGTTATGATTTCATGCAAGACATTCCAAAAGTCCACTATTTCTCTAAGTAATTCAAATAAAAAGGAACTGCTCTGACCATTAAAGATCCTTCAAACGCCACCTGTGGTTATATATTGTAATATTTGCTTTTCATTGATGAGCTGTATTTATTTAAAATATTTCCAGGCCACCTTTCAGGACGGGAGCCCTCCCAAGGCAGCTTACAACAATAAAATTCATATAAAAAACAATATGGTAATAAAATGGCAAACATTCATAAAAACAAACACCAGTATAAGGAAGAACTTACAGCTACAGAGCAGAAGAGTCCAGTAAAACATAGGGGAAGGCCAGAGTAAACAAGTCAGTCTTCAGGTCCTTCCTAAAAGCCTGCAATGAGGGGGCCTGATACACCCCAATAGTAACGCATTCCAGAGGTATGGGGCCACTGTGGAAAAGGCCCTCATGTACTTGTCCACCTAACTGCACTCAAAGGTGGCCAAGTGAGAAAGGCCTCTATTGCTCATCTTAAAGTGCAGGCAGGCTGATATGGGTGAAGGTAGTCCTTCAAGTAACTTGGTCCCAAACCATCTAAGGCTTTAAAGGTCAAAACCAGCACTTCAAATTGGGCTTGGAAATGCACGGGTAACCACTGCAGCTGGCGCAGTATAGGTGTTATATGATCTGATTGCTTCACCCCCACCAGTTGATGTTTCCAGACTCTCTTCAAAAGCAGTCCCATGTACAGCACATTACAGTAGTCCAGCTTGGATGTCAGTAGTGCAAGGATAACTGAGACAAGGCCTGTCCTCTCCAGAATGGGCCGCACTCCTGGACACTGCAGCCATCTGGTCTTCCCCAGTTAGCACAGGATGACTCCTAGTGTAACCCCATCTAAGACCAGTGGTACACCTCCATCCAGTATAGTTGGTTTTCTAACACATGGTGTTTCAGTCTTGTCTGGATTAAGGCTCAGCTTGTTCACCTTCATCTACCCCAAAACAAGAGTTCCACAGTCTCCCTGGGATGTGTAGATAGAAATGAGAGGTAGACACATACTGATGACACTTCAGCCCAAACCTGTGGATGACTTCCCCCAGTGGTTTCATGTAGACGTTAAAAGGTATGCCACTCTTCTGGAAAGGACCAGAATCACTTAATACCATGCCTCCTAAGCCCAACCCAGATAGACTATCCAGAAGGATGACATGGTCGATTGTATCAAAAGCTTCTCTAAGAGTTCCAGAGGAATCAACAGGGTTACACTCCCACCACACATTCCCTGGCGTAAGTCATCAACCAGGGCAACCAAGGCTGTTTCCATCCCATAACCAGGTCTGAAACCTGATTGGAGTGGATCTAAATCAGTATCATCCAACACTGCTCGGTACTGTGCGGCTAACACACACTGCAGCACCTTGCCCAAGAATGGCAAATTTGACACTGGGCAGTAGTGATTCAAAACTATATAAATGTTGTTTCTTCAACAAGGGCCTCAGCACTGCTTTCTTCAAAGCTGCAAGGCTCTCACCATCCCTGAAGGAGGCATTAACTGCCTTGGAGGTCTAGGTACTCCTCCCAGCTCCGGCGGATTCACAAGTTGGTCCGGTTGGACAAGGAAATAGCAAGAAGTATGCCTCAGTCCTGTCCACATCCTTCAGCTGCGCAAGCTGAAAGGTATCCATCACATGACTAGTGGTGCATTAGCCCTGTCCATCTTAGACTCTGACCTGGTGCACACGTCACGATATACCATGGTGGGTTGTCACCATGGGTGACTATAAGGGTGGCTTAGTGTGATGTCCGAACACAGCACAGCTTTTCCGTCGTGGGTTGTTTTTTGCAAACGAGCCACCCTGAGAACCCATCCATGGCTTGCGGTAGGGTTGTTTAGGGTGGCTTGTTCTCAGAGTGGCTTGTTGTGACATCTGAGCTGACAGAGCCAGTTCAGCGTGGGTTGTTTAAAACAGCAAGAGAGCCGCCCGCCAAGAGCAGCGAGAACCCCTTGCTGGTTGCGCTTTGCGATCTCGCTCGCCCTCCGCCCTCCTCTGCTACTGTCCGTGCCTGCCCCTTTACTGATACCGCACTGAGACTTGGCAATGTCCTTACTGCATCGGCAGCCCTTAAAAAAATGTTTTGGTCCTTATAATTGACTGTTAAATTGGTAAAGGAACAGTAAGCTCCACATAGTCCTGTAGTAATTACACCCTCAGCAAAAGCTCCTGTCTGGGTCAGCTGCCCCTTTTGGAGTTCACTATCAAGACAAGTGCTGACGTGGATGAGGAATTTGACATAGAATCATAGAATCATAGAAAAGTAGAGTTGGAAGGGGCCTACAAGGCCATCGAGTCCAACCCCCTGCTCAATGCAGGAATCTAGGTCAAAGCATCTCTGACAGATGTCTGTCCAGCTGCACCTTGAATGCCTCCAGAGTGGGAGAGCCCACGACCTCCCTAGGTAGTTGATTCCATTGTCTTATTGCTCTGACAGTCAGGAAATTTTTCCTGATGTTTAGGTGGAATCTAGGTTCCTGTAACTTGAGCCCATTATTCCGTGTCCTGCAAACTGGGATGACCGAGAAGAGATCTTTGCCCTCCTCTGTGTGACATCCCTTCAAATACTGGAAGAGTGCGATCATATCTCCCCTCAGTCTCCTCTTCTGAAGGCTAAACATGCCCAGTTCTTTCAGTCTCTCCTCATAGGGCCTTGTTTCCAGTCCCTTTATCATCCTTGTTGCCCTCCTCTGAACCCTCTCCAGTTTGTCTATGTCCTTCTTAAAGTGAGGTGCCCAGAACTGGACGCAGTACTCAAGATGAGGCCTAACCAGTGCCGAGTAAAGGGGAATTATCACTTCCCGCGATTTGGAAGCTATACTTCTATTAATACAGCCCAAAATTGCATTTGCCTTCTTTGCAGCCACATCGCATTGCTGGCTCATATTCAGTTTGTGATCTACCACAATTCCAAGATCCTTCTCACTTGTAGTATTGTTGAGCCAAGTGTCCCCCATTCTGTAACTCTGCATTTGGTTTCCTCTCCCTAGGTGCAGCACTTGGCATTTATCCCTATTAAATTTCATTCTGTTGTTTTCGGCCCAGCGCTCCAGCCTATTGAGGTCACTTTGAATTTTGTTTCTGTCTTCCAGAGTATTAGCTGTTCCACCCAACTTTGTGTCATCTGCAAATTTGATAAGCATTCCCCGTACCTCCTGATCCAAGTCATTAATAAAAATGTTGAAGAGCACCGGGCCCAGGACCGAGCCCTGTGGTACCCCGCTCGTTACCTCTCCCCAGTTTGAGAAGGAACCATTGATAAGCACTCTTTGAGTCCGATTCTTTAGCCAATTGTGGATCCACCTGATAGTTGTTCCATCTAGCCCACTCTTAGCTAGCTTACTAATCAGGATATCATGAGGCACTTTGTCGAAAGCTTTGCTGAAGTCCAGGTATATAATGTCCACAGCATTCCCACAGTCCACAAGGGAGGTTACCCGATCAAAAAATGAGATCAGATTAGTCTGACAGGATTTGTTCTTGACAAATCCATGCTGGCTTCTAGTAATCACTGCATTGTTTTCAAGGTGCTTGCAGACTGACTTCTTTATAATCTGCTCAAAAATCTTCCCGGGGATTGATGTCAGACTGACTGGCCTATAGTTCCCAGGTTCCTCCTTCTTGCCCTTTTTGAAGATGGGAACAACATTTGCCCTCCTCCAGTCGTCTGGCACTTCACCTGTCCTCCATGATTTCTCAAAAATAATAGACAGTGGTTCTGAGAGTTCTTCTGCCAGTTCCTTTATTACTCTAGGATGCAGCTCATCAGGCCCTGGAGATTTAAACTCGTTCAGAGTAATCAGGTGCTCCTTGACCATTTGCCTATCAATCTCAAGCTGCAATTCTGCCCCTTCAGTCTGCACTTCAGGTTTGCCAGGGGGGTCATAGACCCTCTTTTGGGAGAAGACCGAGCCGAAGTAGGAATTGAACACTTCTGCCTTTTCTTTGTCTTCTGTTATCAATTTGCCATCCTCATTGCGTAGTTGAACCACCAGTTCTTTCTTCTGTCTTTTACTGTGCATGTATCTGAAGAAGGCTTTTTTGTTGCTTTTAGCATTCCTCGCTAACCTTAGCTCATTCTCAGCTTTAGCCTTCCTGACACTATTCCTGCAGTTCTGTGCTACCTGCCTGTACTCTTCCCCTGTAGCCTGTCCTTCCTTCCACTTCCTATACGTGTCCTTTTTTGTTTTCAGGTCATCTTTGAGTTTATTGTGAAGCCACATTGGCTTCTTCTGTTGCCCTCTGCCTTTTCTCCTTGTGGGAATTGTTTGCAATTGTGCCTTTAAAATTTCCTTTTTTAAAAACTCCCACCCCTCCTGGGCTCCCTTTCTCGTGAGAGTCACTTGCCATGGGATCTTACTAATCATTGTTCTGAGTTTGTTAAAATTGGCTTTCCTAAAATCCAGGGTACGTGTTTGGCTACACTCAGCTTTTGCTTCTGTTAGAATCAAGAACTCAAGTATAACATGGTCACTTTCCCCCAGAGTTCCCGAAACTGCCACTTTATCCACTAACTCGTCTCTGTTGGTTAGAATCAGGTCAAGGATAGCCGATCCTCTAGTTCCTTCCTCCACTTTCTGTAGGAGGAAGTTATCAGCAGCACAGCTCAGGAATTTCTTGGAGGGGCCATGTTTGGCTGAATAAGTCTCCCAACAGATATCAGGGAAATTGAAGTCCCCCATTACTACCACATCATGCCTCCTTGAAACAATGGCAATTTGCTTTTCAAAAGTTCCATCCTCGTCTTCTCCTTGATTGGGTGGTCGGTAGTAGACTCCAACCGCCATGTTCGCTTTATTCTTTGCCCCCTTTATTTTAACCCAGATGCTCTCAATGGGGCTGCCAAGCTCCTCTTCCTGTATCTCTGTGCAGAGATACGTATTTTTAACATACAGTGCAACTCCACCTCCCTTTCTGTTGCTTCTGTTCCTTTTGAACAAGTTATACCCTTCAATTGCTGTATTCCAGTCATGGGAGTCATCCCACCAGGTTTCAGTTATCCCTATCAAGTCGTACTTGCCCTCATGTATCAAGAGTTCAAGTTCGTCTTGTTTATTGCCCATACTCCTGGCATTAGTATAGAGACATTGAAGATTATGTGCTTTATAGTCCGACTTTCCCCCTACATTTTGTGGTAGACTATCAATGGGCACCGCTGGAGCTGTTCTCTCCATTGTGGCATAGAGGCCTTCTTCCATTGGTACCCCCGAGTTTATGTCTCCCTCCCCTGTTGGATTCAGTTTAAAGCCCTCCTGATTAAGTTCCTCATGCTGTGGCCAAACACATTCTTCCCAGTCCTTGTGAGGTGCAACCCATCCTTTGCCAGCAGTCCATCTTCCAGGAAGTGTAGCCCGTGGTCCCAGAATCCAAATCCCTCACGTCGGCTCCACCTTCGTAGCCAGTCATTCACTCGGAGTATTTTTCTTTCCCTTTCTATGCCTCTTCCAAGTACTGGAAGGATGGATGAGAAAACTATCTGGGCCCCGAAGTTCTTGAGTTCCCTTCCCAGCTCTTCAAAGTCTGCCGTGATTTCTTTGTAACTCCGCTTGGCAGTATCATTTGTACCCACGTGGAAGAGAAGAAAGGGGTATGTGTCGGTGGGCTGCATGAGCCTCGGCAGCTGCTCTGTCACATCCTTAATCCGTGCCCCAGGGAGACAGCACACCTGGCGAGTCCATGGGTCTTCGCGACATATTTTGGCTTCGATCCCCCGCAGGAGGGAGTCTCCCACTACGAGTACTCTTCTCTTCCTCTTGCTGTAGGCCTTGGTTTGATTGCCTCCACTTGACTGACCCTCAGCCTCTTGCTCGCTGTCACGTTGGGTGCCCGATAATCCGTCCTCTGCAGGCTGTCCTCTGCTCTCGTCCTCAAGTACATGGAAGCGGTTCCATAGCTCCACTGCTTCCACAGGCGCAGAGTGTCTTGTAGTTCTTCTGCTCCTAACAGTCACCCTTTTCCAGGGGGTTCCCCCTGCGTTATTTTCCCTTGCCTCTGCAGTCTCCGACTCCGCCTCTTCCTGCCGTTGCCCTTCTGGCTCCTGTACTGTGCTTTGGTGCTGTAGATCCACCGTTCTGTCTAAGAACTCCTCACTTTCTCTTATGCTCCTGAGGGTTGACATCCGGCATTTCAACATGTTATGAGAGGGGAATTTGACAAGCGGTACTTCAAGACATGCAGAGGGCATGTTGACGTGCTTGGGTGTTGTACTAGCCGCTGTCATACTGGTACAGCTTAAGAAAGCAAGCTGCGGTCCTGCGAATGTGGGCACTCATGAAGGACCGAAGGATAAAAAGAAAAAGGAAAGGATCAACTTGCACAAATTTGAAGGAATAAATAAAAAAGTGATTCCATTTGCACAAATGTGAAGGACCAGGGGGAAAAAAACACTGATCCCATTTTAAGGAAGGACCAGGGGGGGAAAGGGTTTCCAAAATTCAAATTTCTCAGAAAAGGGGTAGTGATCAGATGGTGTGGAGGAAAGTTTACCTCCATAGAGAATACGGGGCTCCTAGATTGTGTGCTTTGCAACTTGTTGATTTCACAGCTATGTAGTGATCGGGTGGCAGGCAGGAGAAAGCTATTGGCCGTTGGGATTACAGGATCTGAGAGGGGTTGTGCAGCTGGGATATGTGCTGGGAGTGGACAGGGAAGACTGAGGGGGAAAGAAGCCACACCAAGCTGCTGAGCCCCCGATTGTCTGTTGGGAGGGAGTAATGTGGATTGTTCAGCAAACAACTGACTGATGGTAGCTTATTCTCAGGGTGGCTTAGTGTGGCATGCGAACCAGCCCTCTGTCAAAACCACAGCATCCAAGCTGACATGGATGTGACTTTATCTGCAAAATATTTAGCAAATTGCTCACAACAAGCTGTTGTATTCTAGAGCCTACAGCCCAGAGGCCATTAACCACTCGAAAGGGCTCTGCGGGATGACACTGAGCAGATGCAATGGTGGAGAAATAAGATTTATTTGCTGCCATCGCCGCCACAGAATAGGATTGCAAATTGATTCTTACCCATGTCCAATTATATTCATTACAAGATTCTCCCATTTGCACTCTACTCTGGGTCCTGGGCCCAGTGCTCTTCAACATTTTTTATTAATGACTTGGATGAGGAGGTGCAGGGAATGCTTATCAAATTTGCAGATGACACAAAGTTGGGTGGAACAGCTAATACTCTGGAAGACAGAAACAAAATTCAAAGTGACCTCGATAGGCTGGAGCGCTGGGCCGAAAACAACAGAATGAAATTTAATAGGGATAAATGCCAAGTGCTGCACCTAGGGAGAGGAAACCAAATGCACAGTTACAGAATGGGGGACACTTGGCTCAACAATACTACAAGTGAGAAGGATCTTGGAATTGTGGTAGATCACAAACTGAATATGAGGCAGCAATGCGATGTGGCTGCAAAGAAGGCAAATGCTATTTTGGGCTGCATTAATAGAGGTATAGCTTCCAATCGCGTGAAGTGATCATTCCCCTTTACTCGGCACTGCTTAGGCCTCATCTTGAGTACTGCGTCCAGTTCTGGGCACCACACTTTAAGAAGGACGTAGACAAACTGGAGGGTTCAGAGGAGGGCAACAAGGATGATAAAGGGGCTGGAAACAAAGCCCTATGAGGAAAGACTGAAAGAATTGGGCATGTTTAGCCTTCAGGAGACTGAGGGGAGATATGATCGCACTCGTCCAGTACTTGAAGGGACGTCACACAGAGGAGGGCCAGGATCTCTTCTCGATCATCCCAGTTTGCAGGACACGGAATAATGGGCTCAAGTTACAGGAACCTAGATTCCACCTAAACATCAGGAAAAATTTCCTGACTGTCAGAGCAATAAGACAATGGAACCAACTACCTAGGGAGGTGGTGGGCTCTGCCACTCTGGAGGCATTCAAGGTGCAGCTGGACAGACATCTGTCAGGGATGCTTTGACCTGGATTCCTGCATTGAGCAGGGGGTTGGACTCGATGGCCTTGTAGGCCCCTTCCAACTCTACTTTTCTATGATTCTATGATTCTTCAACAGTAATTTCATTGCCCTCCTTGGTATTCCAAGGAGCTGACACGATTCTATGACCAGGCTGAGGATATTTGGGAGCGATCAATCAAGACTGATCTTAACTGCAAGCCAGCTAGCTGATTGAAGTTCATGCCATAACCTAAATTAACTAAGGAACAATAAGTAATTTTTGAGTTGTGGGGGAAAGAACTGTTTATTGGGGTGAAGATTCACCAGTAGCTGTGTTCACAGAATTATACCTTTTAACATTTAATGCAGGGAAAGAGCTAATTTTTAAAGTTAAGTTGAACAAGGAACTCACATTGTTGTATGAGCAAATCAAATGCCACTTTGGGGTGGGAGGCAATGTGGTTCACCAGAGGTATTTTGAAATCAAAACTTGAGTTTCCTCCAGCAAGGAGCTGAGCCATACATGCAGCAGTCATGATTCAAAAGGATCTACACAGCCTGGAACGCTGGGCTGAATCTAACAAGATGAGATTCAACAGAGATAAATATAAAGTCTTGCATTTAAGTACAAAAAGTCAAAGATACAAGGATGTGATGTAGGAGACCTGCCTTGGCAGCAGTACATGCAAAAAGGACATAGGTGTCTCAGTGGATCACAAACTGAATATAAGCCAGCAGTGCGATGCGGCAGCTAAGAAAGCTAATGCAATTGGGCTACATGAACAGATGCATAGTGTCCAGATCATGAGAAATAATAGTTCCACTCGATTCTGCGTTAGGCTGTGTTTGGAGTACTGTGTCCAGTTCTGGGTGTCTCATTTTAAAAAGGACATTGACAAGCAGGACCGGTGCAAGGCAGTTTGGTGCCCTAGGCAAGATCAGATATTTAGCACACAGCCCCTTCCCACTTGAGAGCGCTGTATTTTTTTTTCTCAAGGCGTTTCTGGCGCCCCCTTTAGCCCTGCGCCCTAGGCAGCTGCCTAGTTGTCCTAATGGTAGCACCGGCCCTGTTGACAAGTTGGAGTGCATCCAGAGAAGAGCAACCACGATGGTGAGGGGTCTGGAAACCAAGTCCTATGAGGAACAGTTGAAAGAGCTGTGTTTAGCCTGGAGATGAGAAGATTGAGGGGAGACAGGAAAGCGATCTTTAATTATCTGAAAGGCTGCCATGCAGAAGATGGAGCAGATTTGTGCTCTGTTGCTCCACAGGGCAGGGCTAGAACCAACAGGTGAGTGGACCGTGGAAATTGCAGGGAAGCAGATTTTGGCTAAAGATGAAGAGAAATGTCCTAACAGTGAGCTGGCCAGCGGTGAAACAGATTGCCTTGGGAGATGGTGGGTCCTCCTTACTGGAGGTATTTAAGCAGAGGCTGGATGACCATCTGTCAGGGATGCTGTAGCTGCACCCTGCAATGCAGAGCCTGCGTTGAGCAGGGCGTTGGACTGGATGATCTCTGAGGTCCCTTCCAACTCTATGATTCTGTGCTTGTCCATGTGGAAGAAAGAGTATATCAATGAGAAGTACACACGTACATAAATGTGTGCAAAAAGGACTATTAAGATCTTGGCAGTGGTTAACAAATACTTCTTGTTAGCATGCCACTTCCTTGGTTTAAATAGGGCAATTGTAATGTTGTGGGCATTCATATATAGGAAATGCAGGGGACTGCATGTGTGTATCAGCTGCCTCAAAGTAGCAGTTCCCTACTTAAGATGCCATACATTTGTGTGGCTTTTTACACTTCCTGTCTTGCTCTTAAAATAGCAGTTTTCAGAATTTGGCACATAGTCTATACACACTGGTAGAAAATAAATACTCAGCTAACTGGATTGGTACCGTAATAGGAGCATGTACAGAATCAGAACTGGAAGAAACTAGCAGGATCATCTGGCGCAGGGGTCCTCAACCTTTTTGGGCCGGTGGGCATATTTGGAATTTTGAAGGAGTGTTGCAGTTGTTCTCACAAAATGGCTGTTATGGGGGAGGGTTTGCCCAGTCATATACTGGCTGCCATGGTAAGTGCAAGCCAATCCTTTGGTGATGCCATCTATCCAGCTTGGCGGGACAATACTGGAAAATGTCGATCATTTTCTCTATCTTGGCAGCTATCTTTCTGTTACAGCTAACATCGACAGTGAAATCCAGCATCGTCTGAGCTCCGCAAATGCCGCATTTTCTCGAATGAAACATAGAGTGTTCGAGGATTGGAATATTTGTAAGAAGACCAAAACACTGGTTTATGAAGCCATTGTATTACCAACTCTATTGTATGCCTGCGAAACATGGACTATCTATAAACGTCACTTCCACCTCCTTGAAAGGTTTCATCAACGTTGCCTCCGGAAAATCCTGCAAATTACTTGGGAAGATAGGCGAACAAATGTCAGTGTACTGGAAGAAGCAAAGACTACTAGCATTGAAAAAATGATCCTTCAACGCCAACTTCAGTGGGCCGGTCATGTTGTTCGAATGCCTGACTGCCGTCTCCCAAAGCAGTTACTTTACTCCCAACTCAAGGATGGAAAGCGGAATATCGGTGGTCAATATAAGAGGTTTAAAGATGTTCATAAGGCTAATCTAAAAAAATGCAATATAAACATCGAAAACTGGGAATCTCTGGCCCATGAACGATCTAAATGGAGGTTGGCCTTTCACAAAGGTTCCATGGACTTTGAAGAAGCCCGAGTGCAAGGTGAAAGGGAGAAACGTGCTAAGCGAAAAGCACGTCAAATGAATCCTTTACAGGACCATCTTCTATCTGGTTACTGGTAACCTGTGTCCTCACTGTGGGAAGCTGTGTGGATCTAGAATTGGCCTCCACAGTCACTTACGGACCCATCGCTAGAGTCTACACAATCTTCTTTAGAATTTCCTCCTTTTATCCCGGAAGACAATCTTACTCGGTCACGAGTGATCGCCTGATGATGATGATGATGCCATGGTAGGCAAAAAAACTCATTTCCCAGAAGGCAAACTGGTGAGACAAAAAAGAAAAGAAAAAATAACTTGCCCAAGAACCTAAGTACAAGGCAGAGGTGGGGTCTGATCTCTGAAGCACAAAACCACTATTTTGAACCCAAATTCATATGGACTGGAGGGCAGCACTTCGCTTTGCAGAATGCCAGCCTCCCAGTTAATTTTTTTTAATTACAAAAAATCTTGAGGGGAAAAAAATAACAATCAGGAGGGGCAGGGCTCCTGGCAGATGCAAAGAGAGGTGTCTGTGGGCATATTAGTGCCCATGGACACCAAGTTGGAGAACCCAGATCCAGTGTACTACCTGCCCATAGATGGTCTGGTCTGACCATCTACCACCATCACTCACAAAATAGGGATGGGGGACCCGCCTGGCACTCGACTCGTGGAGCGCGAGCTGAGCGCTCCCACTGCACGAGCCCAGCTGAGCGCGAACGTCAGCTGAGGCGTTCAATGGACTTCCAGGTCCCGGCTCTACATTGTTTATGTAGAAAACAGCCAAATTTGCGCAAATTTGGCCGTTTTCTACATAAACAACGTAGCGCCGGGACCTGGAAGTCACTTTCCCTGGTTCGGCTTGCAAGAACGCGAGTTGAGCCGGGGAAAAGGTAGGGCGAGAGGAGCTCGGGGTGGGTCGAGCCTGGACTTCCACCCCCCCAACTGAGCTCTGCGCGCATCCCTACGAGAAATCAGCTCATGCAATTCAGATCACTGTCTGTACTTGGCAGACAAAAAGCAGCTAGATAAATTTCATGGGCAGCCCCATCCAATGTAGGTGCCCAAAACTCTCCAAATTCGGAGGATTATGGGCATCCAACAGAAGGTGGGAGGAACACGGCAGCTAGGATTGCCTCCGTGCTCCCCTTGCCTTGTCCTCCAAAACATTTAGACGGCTGATTTCAGCCGTCTAAATGCTTTTCCTCACCTTGCGAGGAGAGGTTGAGGCACCGCCTGGGTTCCTTGGAGGACGGTGGTGCCTTGTTCAAAACTCACGAGATAGCTGATGCATTCTGTTTCGAGCAGCACTTGAAAGAACTTTTGCCCCTGACAAAGGTATATGCTGAAACGCGTTGGGCAATAAATATTTCAGTAGGCACCTGAGGTTCTTTTCTCTTCCGTTTTTTTCCACAGATTGGTGCCTTCCCCCCTCGTGCCGCTGCCTTGTTCTCCCACACACACATGCCGGTACCGAAGACAGTCCTCCGTCTTTGGATCCCAGCCGGCGCAGGAAGAACCACCCCAGCTGTGAGGGACAGGGGCGTGGTTGCCACTGCAACCTCGGAAGGGATTTCCAAGGTCACAGCGGCAACTCTGACCTATCCTATGGGCCCCCCCCCCCCCCCGGACACTAGTCAGCTAACCCTGGTGTGGGAAAATGGTAATTGGTGTTACAAATGGGTTCTGCAACGAAATGTGGCAGTGTATCCTCCCTCCCAGAGAAGGCTCCTGTTCAGGGTTCCAGCCAACTATTCCCTCCATGGGGGGGGGGCATTTCCATGCCCACTTCTATTTTTCATTTCTAACCATTACTGTATGTTCCGTGGCTGTTAAGCCTGCTCAGTCCTCTGGGCTGCTTTTTGTTTGGTTTTTTTTTTAAAAAAAAGCCACGTTAGGTGTTTAAGAATATTTTTTGCAAACCTGCCGGCATGCTCATGCTTCCCTCTGGTTTCTTGGTGGGCCTGTTTTGTTTACAGTCACAGGAACAGAAGACAGAGCCAGGCCACTGGTCCATCGAGCCCAGTATTGTTGACACTGACCGGCAGCAGCGGCTCTCCAGGGTTCCAGGCGGGAGTTTTTCCAGCCCTACGTGGAAATTTGAACCCGGGAACTTCTGCATGCTAAACTGCCGTGTTTTCTCCAACCTTGGGTCCCCAAATGTTTTTGGCCTACAACTCCCAGCATGCCCCAGCCAGCTGGGCACGCTGGGAGTTGTAGGCCAAAAACATCTGGGGACCCAAGGTTGGAGAACACTGTGCTAAAGCATGTGCTCTACGACGGAGCCACGGCCCTTCTCACCAGCCGAGTTCACTAGTAGGATTACCGGTAATTGTCTTTCGTTCCCATTCATAAACCATCAGGAAACCCACAGTTTCACCCTGCGGGAGGAAAATTGATTAACATCCTTTTTCCCCTTTTACTCAAAAACATTGTGCCGCTAGAATCTAGATAAATAAAACACTGGGACTAGACTGGATGCACGCGCATTACCGCGCACGGCCCCGGGGGAGCAGCCGAGCGGCACGGACGGCAGACCCCCCAGCTTCGCCTTGCGACTCAGTCTCGGCCGTGCCAGGCGGGGTGGAGAGGGCGCGGTTTCTCCTCCTCCTCCTCCTCCCTCCTCCTCCTCCTCGCCCCCCCACCTCCGGGCGTATGAAAAGCCGCCGCGCGCTTTCTCCGTCCTGCTAAACGCAAACGAGCCCGTCTGCGGTCCTGCACGCGCCGGAGGCGTCGATTCTGCTGCGTCCTCCTCCCCTCGCGCTCGGCGGCGCTGCCATGGTGAGCGCGGGCTGTATTTTTCCGGCGAGGTCTGGAGCGGGCAGGGGCTTTCTTTGCATCTTGGCGAGGGTTTATGTGTTGGTTGGGACTATTGCTTTCCTTTTGCTGCCGCTTCATGGCAGAGGCTTCTGGACCATTGAACTGCTGCATAACAAACACATGCAACAGGTGAAGTTTCCTGTTGAGTTTCTGCCTCTCGTGTAGCTGTTTAAGAGCACGGAAGTCTCTGTCAGGAAAACAAGGGGGTAACGCAAGACTATCCTTCGCTGTTTACTGCCCCGGGGTAGGGGAGAACAGCTTGCAGAAAATTGGGGGTGTGTGTAGCCTTAAGGTGGTTCTGGAGAGTTGTAAGGGGGGAGAGAAAATGCCGGGGGGGGGGAGGCTAGTGAGGGCCAACTTGGATACTTCACTCTCCATGTGGAGGCCACTAAAAAGGCTTCTGACTGGTGGCATCCTAACTAGGGTGGGAGATAACACAGGAAATCCACTTTTCATCCTGCCACATCTTTCTGATAACTGTCTGCTGGTGTGGAGGCACTTGCCTCCGTGGAGCAGGTAAAAGTTACAACATCATCCTTGTTTAAGGGGGAAGGAAATGTGAAGGGAGATGGGCTGGGGCAGAAGGTCGGGGAGACCTCGTGGAAGGTAATTTGGCGGGATGGGTCTCTGCGCAAAGGAAGAAACTGGAGTTCTCAAGTGGGAGCTCTGTCTGTAGTAGAGCCTCACCCTGCGTTTGCTGCCTTCTGGCTTGTTTTGTGTGTGGTTTGGTTTTGGCGTTACTTGATTATGATGAATCCTTTCTTTGGAAAGAAGATTCATCATTAGCAAGTACAGGGTGGGGCATTTGTCAGCTTTTCAAAGGATTTTAACATTGCAAAGTCCTGTACAAAATGGAGCATCAACTTGGCAGAAGACCATGACATCTACAGATAAGAGCTACAATTAAATTGACCTCTTCTAGTGGTGTAACTTGAATTGATGTAGGAGCGTATAAATGTGACAATTTCACAGAACCTGTCATCAAGCACGGTGGAGAGTACTGCGAAACTTAGAGCTTGCATGCTCTTGCACCACTTGCAGTAGTCCAATAAAAAAAGATCCACATCGGTTTGACCCGCCTTCACTTAATTGGAGTGTCGCACACTGTTTCTGCACAGGTGGGGGAATTCTACACCACAGTTTATGCTGTATGAGGTGTGTGTGTGGGGGGGGGGGGTTGAGAGGGAACTAAATTTTTGAGAAGTAAAAAAATAAACAAAATTGGAAATTCACATTGAATAGAATGGGAAAACAGTGAGAATTTGTCGAAAATGCACTCAAATATTTTCTGACGCGTGTATGAGAAGAGGGAGGGGGAAATCCTCAGTAGTTCAGGATTTATTTATTTATTTTTGCATTACCAGGGATAGATGATGATGAAGGTGCATGCTCTTCTTGGCAGTGAACGCTGTCACTAGTTATTGAGAAATACCTACTCCTACCTAGTTGGTAGGATGCCAGCGTCAACTTTTCCCACCTCTTTGCTTCTCATCAGAACTCAGAGCATGCAATTTTGCGTGAGGAAGAATAACTTTTTGCAGCCATGCCAAGTGCTTTGCATGGCTTTGGCTGTATTGGCCATGCAAGATGTAGAAGAGTTCTGCAATGCCTCCCCCCCCCCCCCCAATCTGTAAGACCTGGTGGAACAAGAAGTGTTTTGACTGAGGTGCTTTTAGAGAGACTGTCTTGCCCAGCTGCTTATTGCACTTGACAGAAGTGATGCAAGCAAACGAAACTTGGGTGCTTGCCTATGCAAATGAACAACTGTAGAAACAAACTTCTAAAGTAGGTTTTTGCTGTACAGCTGGAAACCACTCTCAAACTTTCTCCCACATACCCCTGTTGTGTTGTGAGGCTTCAAAAGTGTTTGATCTGTATTTGTTTGTTTTCCTAATTTACTGACTATAATCATACTTTAGTCTAACACAAGATAGAGAAGGCTCTGCAACCTTATTGGTGTCATGTTGAAAGAAACAGCCTCCTATGTGGTTCTAGTGTTCAAATTTCCATCTTTCTACCCATCTCTAGTTCCTTCTGCCAGAAAGAAAAAGAAAGCCAATCTGATAAGAGGCACACTTTCTTTATATGTTTACACCCTAAAAGATTAATGGAGTGTAAAAAATTGCCTGTCCTCAAGGGAGCCAGAGTACCCCTTGTTTCTGTGTGAGTAATTGTTCTGAGCATGACTCCTGATTAGAAGGAACGGGAAGCCCAGAACTGTGACTCATGTAAAGATGAAACAGGCAGCCTTATCTGAGGTGGGAAATGAAATGAACTGAAAGTCACTGAATGTTGTGACCATATGCATTGCAGAGATGGGGCTGAATTATCTGCCCCCTTATGGAGTCTGATTGGAAGGAGGCAAACCTAGAGCAGATACTCTCGTAGAGATAGAACAGGCAGCCTTCTCTCAGGGCAGACAGTTCTACGGTGTCTCAGTATTGGGATTGATCGATCCAATCACATTTGATGTAGAAACAAGGCCAGAGCAGCAAACCACACAGACACACACTAGCATGTTCTGTTTCTGTGTTAGTCTGATGCAGCAAAAACACCTGAGAATCTTGCAGCACCTTGAAGACAAATGTGTGGACTAGAGCCCACTTCATCAGATGCATGGAGTGTTATCCTGAATTGGTAGGTATACATGTAGTAGGCATGGGGGTTCTAAGCAATGAGGTTAGAGGGAAATGAAATGCAAATAGTACAGACAGTGACAATTATGTTATTAATGGTGACCGTTCACAAAGCATTGGTGATAACACAAACATCCTGTCATTGGTAAGCTAATTAGCACTATAGTGTGATAAAAAGCCATTATCCCAATTCTGGCTGCAGATGATAGATTTGAACTTCTTGATAAATGGCAATTCAGCTGCTGCACGCCCCTGGCTACTGAAAGGAGAGAAATAAAAGAGCTGCTTTTCCAGGACTTTGGACTTAATCCCCTGCCAATCAATCTCCCTCCTCCCTGCAAGCAAAGAGAAGCCTAGCCCTATAAGTGCTAAACATGGCTGCAGCAGATAGATTTTTCCTGCCAAAGCTCACAAAGATCAATTACAGAGCATGGGAATATTCTTTGAAAGCTGCTTTGCGAGGAATGAATGTAGAATTTGTCCTGACTACAAACAAGCCCATAGATAATGATGGTAATACTGCAATGAGTGAAAAATGGAATATGGCTGATGGCAAGGCTATAAGCCTGATGTTCACTGGACTAGACCCTATAGATCATGATCAGTTCATTGATTGTGAGAATGCAAAGGAATTGTTGCAAAAAATTAAGTCTGTGTTTGCATTTGAGAGTCCAAAATCACAGTATCTAGTACAGAAAGAAATACTTAAGTTGCAACTAAATAGAAAGCAGGACTGTGATGAGTACCGGTATATCAGAAATTTCTTGCGTATAGTGGCAGACTAAGAGCCACAGATTTTGAACTAACAGAAAAACAGAAATGCAATCTTTTCCTTGCATGTCTTGAAGATTCTTTTGTCCTGTTTGTAATAATAAATACAAACGGAAATGAATCCCATAACTTGGATGAATTGGCAAAAGCCTTGAGAGCAGCATGCATCACGTCTTATTCTGCAAACCCCCTGAGCAATCTAATTACAAGGTCCAGAGATACATGAAACCCCAAGCTCCACCCCCAGAGAAGGACAGGAGTCAACCAAGGAGGTGTTTCAATTGCAATAAAAAGGGTCACTTTGCCAAAGACTGCAGAGCTACTAAGGACTCACCTGACCAGAGACAAGGGAATTCCTCTCGTCCCCATAATTCCAAAGCTAAAAACCTTTCCTTAAACAACCACCATGCCTTAAGAGTTGGGTCAGAACCAAGATCATAGTGGCTAATAGACTCGGGAGCGAGTGGACATACAACCTTTGATAAAGGGTTCTACCAAAGCTTTGATCCAAATGAATCAGGATCCATGTGTGTGGCAGATGGGCGCCCACTAAGCATTGAAGGAATAGGCACTGGAACCCCGCCACTCAACGTTAATGGGGAGAAAGTGACAAGAGCAGTCCCAGAAGTTCTCTATGTGCCTCAGACTAAGTGCAACATCCTAAGTGTCCCTGCCCTAGACGACAAAAGGTTTCACTACACCGTAACTTTTGGAAATGGCAAATGCATCGTTGAACATGAAAATGTTGTGTATGCTGTCGCTAACAATAAGGAAGGTGTTTATGAATTGGATCTAGCAGGTGAACAGGCCTGCACTGCAAGAGAGTTGGTAAGCGAGCAAGAGTCCAAACCAGATGATGAAATGCATGCAGAGTCCCTGGAACTATGGCACAAAAGATTTGGACATCACAGCACCAGCACATTACTGGGGATGCAGAATAAAGGTCTGGTAAGAGGGTTAAAAATAAAGCAAAGTACAATTGAGGAAATGCCAAAATGTACTTGTTGTGTGAGAATGAAGGGCCTCAGACCTTCTTTTCCAAGCAAGACAAGACAACGCACAAGCAAAGTGCTAGAGATAGTCCACTGTGATTTAATTGGACCTGTACATGTGGCCTCAAGCAGCGGTTCAAAATATGCATTAATTTTGTTGGATGATTTCTCTAAGTATGCTGTTGTCTACTTCCTTAAACACAAAGATGAAACTCTGGAGAAACTGAAGTGGTACCATTGGTACGTGGAGATGGTGTTGAACCGATTTGGAAAATGACCCCAGGCGTTACAGACAAACAACAGGGGTGAGTTTATGTCGCACCACACACAGACTCCTCTCTGAACATGGTATAGAACATAGAACCACTGTTAGCCATACCCCAGAGATGAATGGTACCATAGAAAGGAAGAACAGATATGTCATAGATATGACAAAATGCATGCTATTGGACTCTGGCTTGCCTAACGAGTGGTGGGCAGAAACCATGGCAGTTTACCTCCAAAATAGACTGTCAGCCAAAAGGACAACAAATACACCATACCACCACTGGCATGGTAAACCACCAGAGGTGAAGCATTTGAGGACATTTGAATCCACAGCTTACAGCTATGTCCCAAAAGCAAAAAGACTGAAGCGCCATCCCAAGATGGAGCCGACAATCCTAGTTGGATATGCTTCTGGAACCAAGGGATATAATGTATTTTACCCAAGGACAGGTGAAGTGCAAGTGAGGCACGTTACTCATTTTGAAGAGAATACAGTCATGCCTTGGATTGAGAGCATAATTCGTTCCGGAAATGTGCTTGTAATTCAAAACACTCTTATATCAAAATGAAATCCCCCCAAAAAAATTTGTACAGAGATTTTTAATTTAAGCCGTACTACAGTACTTGTATTGCAAGACATCACTTGTATATCAAGTAAGAAATAAATAAATAAATATTTAAAAATTTGCTTGTCTTGCAAAACATTCTCAAGCCAAGTTACTTGCAATCCAAGGTATTACTGTACACCTGTAAGAATGGGGAATACACAACCAGTTGATGCAAGATAGGAACCTGATGACCCTGATCTTCAACTTGGAGTCATCCCTGAACCTCGACCCTCCAGAATAACCTTTGCCTGCCCGATGACACAGATGCTGTAGCTGTCAGTCCAAAAGCTGGTGACATTGCAGAGGCAGAAGGGGAATTTGACTATGTCTCAGAGGAAGAATGGGAACTTGATGACATCACAGAGACAGAAGGGGAACCAAAAGGAGCAGAGGCAGATGCAATGGAGACAGCTGGGACAGCTGACCAAGATCCAGAGACAGCCCTCAGATGCTCTTCACGCCCAAATAAAGGCATTCCTGCAAGTCGCTTTTCCTACCTTGCAAGATCGGCGTTGGCAGCAGAACCTTCAACTTGGAAGCAAGTAGAGGAGATGCAACCAAATGGAGACAAGCAAGTGGAGACAAGCAGCACAGGAATAGATAGATGCCCTAAAGAGAAACAAAACCTGGGCCCTGACCAAACTACCAGATGGCAAGAGAGCAATTGGCTCTAGATGGGTTTTCAAGACCAAGTAGCATGCAGATGGGACAGTAGAACGCCATAAAGCACGATTGGTCGCCAAAGGTTTCCAGCAGAAGTACGGAGAAGACTTTGATGCCACGTTTGCACCAGTAGTTTGGCACATCACCATCAGACTGCTTCTAAGCACAGCAGCTTCAAGGAACATGGAGGTGAGGCACCGGGATGTGAAGACGGCATTTCTCCACGGTGAAATTGAAGAGGAGCTTTACATGGGGCAACCACAAGGCTTCAAAGACCCAAAGCATCCTGAATTAGTGTGCAAGCTGCACAAGGGACTGTGTGGACTGAAACAGTCTGCCCACGCTTGGAACTGTAAGCTGGACGCCATGCTGCGAGCACCAGGCCTTGTACAGAGCAAGCACGGCCAGTGTCTGTACACAAGGCAAAGAAATGGACACCTCACTGTCATTCTAGCTTATGCAGGTGATTTGATTGTAGCTTCACAGAGGAAGCAAGACTACATGGAAGTAGTTAGTCATCTTAACAAAGAAGGGGAAATCAAAAAATTGGGCGATGCTACTTTTTATCTGGGCATACAAATTGAAAGGGAGAAAGATGGGTCATATCTCCTAAGCCAGAAAAACAAAATTGTGGACTTGCCAGAGACTCTTGGACTGAGTGAAGCCCACACTGTAGCCACACCCATGATTGCAGAGTTGCAGAAAGATACTGAAGAAAGTAAGCCCTTGCCAGCAAACAATATATGTACACAGAATTGCTATAGGAAAGCTTTTGTATATAAGTGACATTTGCAGACCAGACATTGCCGCTGCTGTAGGGATCCTTAGCAGCAGAACCGGTGCAAGGCAGTTTGGCGCCCTAGGCCAAGTCAGGTATTTAGCGCCCCCCTCGTGCGGGGGGGGCGGGCTCCGGAGCAAAGCAGCCTGAAACGCCTGGTCGCCCAGCACCCCCCACCCACCCTGGCCCCGCCACCGGGGCCAGCAGCCCTCTGCGGGCCTGGAGCAGCAGCAGCAGCTCTGCCAGCAGCAGCGCGCTCAGAGGGGCCCGTCCAGGATGCCCAGCCGGGCGCTGGGCCATACTATCCCTGCTTGGGCATCCCTGCGGGAGGCGCCGGGGAGGAAGGGACGGAGCCTCCGCCTTCCTCCCCGCCCCGCTGTCGGCTGCGCCTGCCCGGGAACGGAGGCTTAGATGGCGAGCGCCGGGCCTGGTGGAGCATCTGCTGCGGCAGCCTCGTGGGAGAGCAGGCGGGGCGGCGAGCCGGAGGAGAAGTGGGTGGAGGCGCCCTGGCTCATGATGGCGGGCGGAGGCGCCCCCCCCCGCCGAGGAAAGCTGAGTGCGACACCGAGCCCGCCCGCAATCCCCCCGCACTGACCTGGTGTGACTGGTGCCTTTGTCACCCATGGCCGGTGGCGTCTCCGTGGCTGCCCCGCCCGGCCGCCTTGCCGACAGATCCGGGCTCCGCGAGCGGCAGGCGGGCAGCGCGTCGCCCAGCAGTCCCGGTGGCGGCGAGGAAGAGTCGGCCGGCAGGAGCAGAGTGCGCCCCCTTCAGCCACGCGCCCTAGGCAGCTGCTTAGCAGGAAAAACAATAATCCCACAGAAAGAGACTTGGTCGCAGTAAAGAGAGTAGCAAGATACCTAAAGGGAACCATGGATTAGAGCTACCAGCCACCAGTAATCCAAAATTAATAGGCTACACAGATGCCGATTGGGCAGGAGACAGAACAGACCACAGAACAGATCAATGCATAGACACTTGTTCTCTTTTGGCAGAGGACTAGTCTCCTGGTCCAGCAAAAGGCAAACCGTTGTTGCACAGTCTTCAACTGAACCTGAGTATGTTGGAGCAGCCTATGCATGCAAAGAAACCCTATGGCTGGACAAATTGCTCAGAGATCTTTGCATAGAAGAGCAAAAACCCATCCTGCTTCATGAGGACAACCAGAGCTGCATTCACATAGCTCGAACCCAAGGCTTCGCTGCAAATCTGAAGCACATAGATGTGAAGTACCATGTCATTTGCAAAATGACTCAGAGGCGACAGATCCAGCTGGTGTACTGCCCTACCAAGGAGATGCCGGCAGACATAGAATCATAGAATCATA
The DNA here is from genome assembly GCA_021292165.1 of Shinisaurus crocodilurus. Taxonomy (NCBI): domain Eukaryota; kingdom Metazoa; phylum Chordata; class Lepidosauria; order Squamata; family Shinisauridae; genus Shinisaurus; species Shinisaurus crocodilurus. Next base: position 262,713,803 of record CM037877.1, read on the forward strand.
GAAAAGTAGAGTTGGAAGGGGCCCACCAGGCCATGGAGTCCAACCCCCCACTCAATGCAGGAATCCAGGTCAAAGCATCCCTGACAGATGGCGGTCCAGCTGCACCTTGAATGCCTCCAGATTGGGAGAGCCCACCACCTCCCTAGGTAGTTGGTTCCATTGTCTTATTGCTCTGACAGCCAGGAAATTTTTCCTGATGTTTAGGTGGAATCTGGGTTCCTGTAACTTGAGCCCATTATTCCGTGTCCTGCAAACTGGGATGATCGAGAAGAGATCCTGGCCCTCCTCTGTGTGTGACAACCCTTCAAGTACTGGAAGAGTGCGATCATATTTCCCCTCAGTCTCCTCTTCTGAAGGCTAAACATGCCCAGTTCTTTCAGTCTCTCCTCATAGGGCCTTGTTTCCAGTCCCTTGATCATCCTTGTTGCCCTCCTCTGAACCCTCTCCAGTTTGTCTACGTCCTTCTTAAAGTGTGGTGCCCAGAACTGGACGCAGTACTCAAGATGAGGCCTAACCAGTGCTGAGTAAAGGGGAATTATCACCTCACGTGATTTGGAAGCTATCGTTCTATTAATGCATACCAAAACAGCATTTGCCTTCTTTGCAGCCACATCGCATTGCTGGCTCATATTCAGTTTGTGATCTACAACAATTCCAAGATCCTTCTCACTTGTAGTATTGTTGAGCCAAGTGTCCCCCATTCTGTAACTGTGCATTTGGTTTCCTCTCCCTAGGTGCAGCACTTGGCATTTATCCCTATTAAATTTCATTCTGTTGTTTTCGGCCCAGCGCTCCAGCCTATTGAGATCTCTTTGAATTTTGTTTCTGTCTTCCAGAGTATTAGCTGTTCTACCCAACTTTATGTCATCTGCAAATTTGATAAGCATTCCCTGCACCTCCTCATCCAAGTCATTAATAAAAATGTTGAAGAGCACTGGGCCCAGGACCGAGCCCTGTGGTACCCCACTCGTTACCTCTCCCCAGTTTGAGAAGGAACCATTGATAAGCACTCTGAGTCCGATTCTGTAGCCAATTGTGGATTTACCTGATAGTTGTTCCATCTAGCCCACTTTTAGCTAGCTTGCTAATCAGGATATCATGAGGCACTTTGTCGAAAGCTTTGCTGAAGTCCAGATATATTATGTCCACAGTATTCCCATAGTCCAGAAGGGAGGTTACCCGATCAAAAAATGAGATCAGATTAGTCTGGCGGGATTTGTTCTTGACAAATCCATGCTGGCTTCTAGTAATCACTGCATTGTTTTCAAGGTGCTTGCAGACTGACTTTTTTATAATCTACTCCAAATTTTCCCAGGGATTGATGTCAGACTGACTGGCTTATAGTTCCCAGGTTCCTCCTTCTTGTCCTTTTTGAAGATGGGAACAACATTTGCCCTCCTCCAGTCATCTGGCACTTCTCCTGTCCTCCATGATTTCTCAAAGATAATAGACAGTGGTTCTGAGAGTTCTTCTGCCAGTTCCTTTATTACTCTAGGATGCAGCTCATCAGGCCCTGGAGATTTAAACTCATTCAGAGTAATCAGGTGCTCCCTGACCATTTGCCTATCAATCTCAAGCTGCAATCCTGCCCCTTCAGTCTGCACTTCAGGTTTGCCAGGGGGGTCATAGACCCTCTTTTGGGAGAAGACCGAGCCGAAGTAGGAATTGAACACTTCTGCCTTTTCTTCGTCTTCTGTTATCAGTTTGCCATCCTCATTGCATAGCTGAACCACCATTTCTTTCCTCTGTCTTTTACTATGCATGTATCTGAAGAAAGCTTTCTTGTTGTTTTTAGCATCCCTCGCTAACCTTAGCTCATTCTCAGCTTTAGCCTTCCTGACACTATTCCTGCAGTTCTGTGCCACCTGCCTGTACTCTTCTCTTGTAGCCTGGCCTTCTTTCCACTTCCTATACATCCCACCAGGTTTCAGTTATCCCTATCAAGTCGTATTTGCCCTCATGTATCAAGAGTTCAAGTTCATTCTGTTTGTTGCCCATACTCTGGGCATTAGTATAGAGGCATCGAAGACTATGTGCTTTATAGTCCGACTTTTTCCCTACATCTTGTGGTAGACTATTATTGGGCACCGCTGGAGCTGTTCTCTCCGTTGTGGCACAGAGGCCTTCTTCCTTGGTTAGCCCCGAGTTTATGTCTCCCTCCCCTGTTGGATTCAGTTTAAAGCCCTCCTGATTAAGTTCCTCATGCTGTGGCCAAACACATACTTCCCAGTCCTTGTGAGGTGCAACCCATCCTTTGCCAGCAGTCCATCTTCCAGGAAGTGTAGCCTGTGGTCCCAGAATCCAAATCTCTCGCGTCAGCACCACCTTCGTAGCCAGTCATTCACTCGGAGCATTTTTCTTTCCCTTTCTATTCCTCTTCCAAGTACTGGAAGGATGGATGAGAAAACTATCTGGGCCCCAAAGTTCTTGAGTTCCCTTCCCAACTCTTCAAAGTCTGCCGTGATTTCTTTGTAACTCCGCTTGGCAGTATCATTTGTACCCACGTGGAAGAGAAGAAAGGGGTATGTGTCGGTGGGCTGTATGAGCCTCGGCAGCTGCTCTGTCACATCCTTATTCCGTGCCCCGGGGAGACAGCACACCTGGCGAGTCCATGGGTCTTCGCGACATACTTTGGCTTCGATCCTCCGCAGGAGGGAGTCTCCCGCAACTAGTACTCTATATGATCTATGAAATCTATGAAATCTATGAAATCTTTCTCTTGCTGTAGGCCTTGGTTTGATTGCCTCCACTTGACTGACCTTCAGCCTCTTGCTCGCTGTCACGTGGGGTGCCAGGTAATTCGTCCTCTGCAGGCTGTCCTCTGCTCTCGTCCTCAAGTACCTGGAAGCGGTTCCATAGCTCCACTGCTTCCACAGGCGCAGAATGTCTTCTAGTTCTTCTGCTCCTAACAGTCACCCTTTTCCAGGGAGTTCCCCCTACGTTGTTTTCCCTTGCCACTGCATTCTCCGACTCCGCCTCATCCTGCCGTTGCCCTTCTGGCTCCTGTACTACGCTTTGCTGCTGTAGACCCACCGTTCTGTCTAAGAACTCTTCACTTTCTCTTATACTCCTGAGGGTTGACACTTGCTGCTCCAGTCCTCTGACCTTTTCTTCCAACAGCGTGACCAGCTTGCACTTGTTGCACGTGTAGGCCATGTTGATCTCCGGCAGGAAAACAAACATTGCAGGTCACCACCAATGCAGATTCCTTTCCTTCCATAGTGCTCTGTTCCCTTTATGTTTCTGCCTTTCTTTTCGTACTGGAATGGCCGGTGCTTTGTCCTGGCTTCCCTGAATGTTAACAACAGAGTCCCCCTGGCCTATATGTGTGTGGTATTAGAACAAAACAGTCTAGAAAATTTCTTAGGGACCTCCCCTGCTAAACTCCACTGCCAAACTCGCTCTGTGCGCTCGCTCTCTGGGAGCCTGCTTGCCTTATCACAGCTCCAAAAGAAGCTGGACCCTCTTTCCTGTGCTTCTGCTCAGCTGGGAGTCAGGAACCTAAGATGTTTCAACATCTTGATGAAACCACTGCCTCGAGACCATTTCCAAAAACTAAGAAACAGACTAGGTTAAGGGGTGATGGAAATATTGCCTGCTCAAATCAACAAAGTAATATAACCACTAGTTAGAGTGGGAGGAAAGGGTTAATTTAACAATCCCCAGGGTGCATGTTTTGTGACCCCTCCTCCCTACTTCCGGCCTCTCTGTGGCCACCGCACTCTCTCTCTCTCTCCCTCCCTCTCCAACCTGATGGACACACGGTCTGAGCTGGCTTCCAGCCAGTGATCTCCAATAAAGCGGACTCTTAACACCAAAGATTCTAATCTGCTTATATGCATCCTGCATATACGAATAAACACATTATAAGTAAAACTAATAAATGTCTTTATTAGTTTTAAACCTTGTTTGGACAATCCATTTCCTTTTAATCCTTTTAGCAGGGTTTAGCTACCCATGTGGTGATCAGTTTCAATAACCAGGCTGCGCATAAGGGGGGAAACTCTGCTTTGTCCTAACCAGTAGAGGACCGACTCCTTTCCATATCCTCCAACAATGCAATCCTATCACTGATAATATATTTTGAAGGAAAGAACACCAGGATAGACACACAAATCCTGTTTCAGAATAAGTTAGTCCCATTAAAATGAATGGGGCTTCAGTTGGTCAGAAATTCCAGTGAGATTTATTTATTTATTTATTTATTTATTTATTTATTTAATACATTTTTATACCACCCAATAGCCGAAGCTCTCTAGGCGGTTTACAACAGTTAAAACCATAAAATACAATATAAAATAAATATAAAATTTAAAACCACAGATTAAAAACAAACAGCAGAGCTAGCAGCAGCAGTTACAATAACAGAGTTAAAAACAACTACAAGATTAAAATGATTAAGATGATTAAAGTGATTAAAATGCCTGGGAGAATAGAAAGGTCTTCACCTGGCGCTGGAAGGAATACAAAGTAGGCGCCAGGTGAACCTCTTTGGGGAGCTCATTCCATAACCGGGGTGCCACAGCAGAAAAGGCCCTCCTCCTGGTAGCCACCTGCCTCACTTCCTTTGGGAGGGGCTCTCGGAGAAGGACTGCTGATGCGGATCTTAGTGTCCGGGCAGGTACATATGGGAAAAAGAAAAGCATGCAGCTATTGGGAAAACCAAGGTGGTTGGTTGCTACCCTCAAAAAGGCCTCCAGATAGATCACATGTGATGTGAACATCAGTCAACAACTGACAAGGTGGAAAACAATCTTGTAACAACTTGTAAGAACAAATTTACATCCAGCTTCCTGTTCAAAGGAAATACTTATTTGTATTTTCTTTGGTTTGACTTATAGCGAAGAACCCAACGTCTTTTCTTGGATGCTGTCTCTCCCAAGAGTGTCAAGTGTTGCTTCATTTTCTGGTGCCTGTTTCTCTATTGATTTTGCAATCCTAATACTGCAAGGTCTTTTTACAATTCTTTGAGTACCATGGTTAGTAGGTAAGTATTCTTCAGTTTGTATTGCAAAGCTTTCAGGAGCAATGGAAAACCTTTAATTGCACAGGGCATATTGAACAAACACACAACCGATAATGGGGCATGCACTGAATTTGACTTGAATGCCCCACAATATCAGAGAGTTTTGGTCCTGAGAAAAGCTGCTGTGGTCCACCAGTTTGCTTGATCTGCCAAAATCCATGTTTTGTAGACTTGATTTACATAGTCTATCCAGTGTTATCCAGTGACAAAACCAAGCTGAGTTCAGAACCTTGGGCAGTGTTCTCCAACCTTGGGCTGGGAATTGTAGGCCAAAAACATCTGGGGACCCAAGGTTGGAGAACACTGCTCTAGTGTTTGCTTATGAACCAGTTTTGCAGAGATCTTATAAGAGCAGGCTGTCTCTCAGCCTAACCTACCTCACAGGGTTGTTGTGAGGATAAAATGGAGAGGAGGATGATTATGTAAGCCACCTTGGGTCCCTTGCAGGAAAAAAGGCGGGGTATAAATATATAATCAATCAATCAATCAATCAATCAATCAGTCGGATGGCTGTTTTAATGTGTGTGTGTTCACTGTAATGCATATTACATGCCATTATTATTATTATTATCATTATCATTATTATTATTATTATATAATATCACACTTTTATTTATTTATTTATTTATTATATTTATACCCCGCCTTTTTTCCTGCAAGGAACCCAAGGCGGCTTACATATTCCTCCTCCTCTCCATTTTATCCTCACAACAACCCTGTGAGGTAGGTTAGGCTGAGAGTCAGTGACTGGCCCAAAGTCACCCAGTGAGTTTCATGGCCGAGCGGGGACTAGAACCCGGATCTCCCGAGTCCCAGTCCAACACTCTCACCACTACGCTAAACAAGCCTCCAAAAGTTACTAGCCTACCAACTGTTAGTTTTTTGTCTTCACTAGCCTGCCTGGGGCTGGCGGAGGAGGGGCTGAGGAATGCGGCTTGCCTTCTCTAGTAGCCCACCTGGTTTTCTGTGTTGGGTGCTGAGGAGGTTTGGCGCGAACCAGCCCACTCAGTCGCCTGTGTTGGATTCCATGCACTTGCCAGCATCAGCATGCAATTCCTGGTTGCCTGTGGCTATCAGGTTAGTGTTTACAGCTGAGAGGCTTGTACGCAGCCTTGGGTTTAACTGAAAAAAGCTGTTTAGAAACTTTAACTTTAAAAAAAATGATAATGGATGCTTTTAAATGCGAGTGATTTGTAATGCAGGGACTTGGCAGAGGGCAATGATAAGGGGGGTTTACATTCTGTGATTCGGTGAAGAATTTATTGAGCATCAGAGCACAATCCTGTTTGTTTTTTTAAATAGCAAGTTTCCAGTCCTCATACATTATGGTAATATCTATGAGATCTGCAGTCTCTCTACGTCTACTGTGTGCTGGGGGAGTGAACTAAGTTGCTGTGCTGGCCTTGCTCACTGCCCCTCCCTTACTGCTTGTTTGTGGGGGGCAGGGGAGGAGTGGACCCTGTTTTGTGCAGAATGGGACAGAACTAAGTTGCTGTGCTGGCCTTGCTCACTGCCCCTCCCTTACTGCTTGTTTGTGGGGGGCAGGGGAGGAGTGGACCCTGTTTTGTGCAGAATGGGACAGATTGTTCCACTGGAAAACCATCCAAGTTCTCCTCTTAAGACAGGCTTGTGTGGTACCATTGTCTGTGTCTCCTCCCACCCATTTTGACACAAGCATTTATTATTTCAGTTTCATTGCAGAACAATTGATGCTCACAGTGCTCCCCCCATTGTTGTTTTTGTTTAGTCTTTTCTTTTAAAAGCCATTGTTAACCGCTGTTCCCCAGGCAGCTGTTTTTGTCAAAATAGCGCAACAGCACTCACATTTGCTTGTCTTGGCCGAACACAGGCAGCATCTTGCCCTTGCCTTGTAACTGGACACAGACGGTAATAGGGGTGAAGTTTATTTTTTTCAAGCTGCACAGCGCTCATCGTCGGCTGGGCCTAACGTGCATTTTGATCGATGCCAACAGATAGTTTAGTTTAAGACACTGACCTGGTTCACATGTAACAAGAAGCCACTGTGGGTGAATTTCCCCCTGGGGCTTCTCGTTGCAGCAGCCATTTTGAATATTTGGGGTGTGGTGGGGGTGCACCACAGCTTCTTATGTGGGAACCCAGCGAAGGAGGGTTGTTGGGGTGGTTGACAAGCCACCCAGAACCAGGGGTTGTCTTAGGGTTGCAGGTGGCTTGCTCACCACTCCAACAACCCTCCCTCGCTGGGCTCACATGTAACAAGAAGCTATGGCATGCCACCACTGCGCCCCAAATATTCAAAATGGTGGCAGCGGCGGTGGCTGCAACGAGAAGCCCCAGGGGGAAATTCACCCACAGTGGCTTCTTGTTACATGTGAACCAGGTCAGTGTCTTAAACTAAACTATCTGTTGGCATCGATCAAAATGCACATGTTAGGCCCAGCCAACGATGAGCTCTGTGCAACTTGAAAAAAAATAAACTTCATCCCTGTTACTGTCTAAGGCAGTGTTCTCCAACCTTGGGTCCCCAGATGTTTTTGGCCTACAACTCCCAGCATGCCGCAGCCAGCATAGCTGGCTGGGGCATGCTGGGAGTTGTAGGCCAAAAACATCTGGGGACCCAAGGTTGGAGAACACTGGTCTAAGGCAAGGGCAAGATGCTGCTTGTGTTTGGCCATGGTGGCTTCTCTCGTGTGAACTGGGCCACTGGGTTCGATCCAGATTTACACAGGATCAGTTCAACTGCACTGGCAGAAGTGGATCATTTCCCAGCCTCCCCAAAATCAGGCAGAGGGACCTTCCACAAGTGGAGTCTTTGTTCTTGTGGAAGGCAGATCCTGGATCCAACCCACTCTCTGCTCCTTTTCTCTCTCCTTGTCCAGCATCCTCTCTTAAGCAGGTGCGTCTGGACAGCCATCTGTCAGGGATGCTTTGACCTGGATTCCTGCACTGAGCAGGGGGTTGGACTCGATGGCCTGGTAGGCCCCTTCCAACTCTACTATGATTCTAAGCTGTCCACCCAGCCATGAATGACTCACTTCCTTCGATCTCCAGGGGCTCAGCACATCTGCAAGAACCAGTTTCTCACACTAAAGCCGACTGCTGCCATTTCTCCTAGAAATCTTCCCTTAATAAAAACCCTCTTGAGCTGCAATTTTCCCACCTTGCCTTTTCTGACTTGCTTACTCCTTTTGCCAATCTATCCTGCCCTTGTGACACTGCCTCCGCTGCTGTTTTAACTGAAAACTAGGATTGTGTTTGCTGTGCTAAAACCCAAAATTCTCTATCAAGAAAAGCTGAACTCTGCAATCTATATAAATCAATGATGCAAATGTTGAGCAATTTTCTAATCCTGTCTTTGGCTGGTCGTGGGAAGGGGTAAAGGGCTACGTAGAACAAGGAAGCTTCAATCTCTGTTAGGGTGGCCAGTTGCAAAAGTGGACTGGGCGCCTGCCACTTTTAACAATTGTGCAGAAGAGGGAATTTCAGCTGCTTCCTGTGGCACTGAGCAGCTGAGAAACAACATTACCATAATTTTGTCAATTGGGAGAAAGTGTGAACAGAGCAGGTGGATGGTGTTCAGCATCCGACATCTATGTAGTGATCTTATTCCCACTCATTGGGTGAAAAGAGAACTTGTCCAGACTGAAATAGGTATGTAACATCCTCCCTCAACCTTGTGCCCGCCAAATGTAAACAACTCCCATCATCCCCAGCCAGCAGGCCAATGGCAGTGCTGGCCAGGGATGATGCGGGTTGTAGCCCAACACACGTGGGGTGTGTGTGCCATGTTGGGGAAGACTGCTGTGTACAAGGTCATTTTTTCTCTTTCCTCCTTTCTAATTTCCTTTGTCATTTTGGATTTTCATTGCCTAGAAGCGGGGGTGGGGTGGGGGGATGTAATCTTGAGTAACACCCCCCTCCTCCAAGTGTGTGCACAACCCAGCAATTGTGCAAAATGTTGCTGAAACCTGAATTAACTAGTAACAACAGCAATGACTAGTCAAGTAACATGAACAGAAAGAACAGCAGTGATGATTGTGGCTTTACAGGAGCCAGGAATGAAGTAGGAGAACTGAAGGTGTAAACTGGAGGGTTTGATGAATGCACTGTTAGTTATTCAGTTTTCAGTACAATATTGCAGTTAATTTAATTTTCCTTTTCATTATCTCTACTGGGTTATGCACAAATGTATTCCCCCCCCCTCCAAGAAAATCCAAAAAGTTAAGGGGTTACAAACATTGGGAAAGACTGATCTTGCATACCTTCTGAAGTTTATATAGCAGGGAGAGGTCACATCGTTTTAGATTTATCCCCTCCCCCCCCGCCCAGTAATATGGTACACAGAGCAGGTTATCCAGATATTTCTAACTTTATATTTAATGGAAGAAACCCAAGCAAAAATAGTCAAAACCTCTCATTGATGGAGGAAGGGGACATCAAATGGAAAATGTAAATAATAGAATGTCAAGGAAGCCGCTCTGGTCCCTTCATTTCCACAGCCACGTGCTTATAACTCTAGCATAACTGCTGTTGCTCTCTGCTCTGGTGGCTAAAGTCTGGGTGGGTGGGTACCAGGGACTGTCTGGATGCAAATCCCCATTGTTATGTGTTCAGCGTACATCAAGCTTGTAAACAGCCACTTGCCTGTCACCCATGGATGGCAAGTAAGAATCTTCTCCAGGCAAGGGAACTTTTGAAAACTGGAAGAGAGCTGGACCCTTTTTTTCAAACCATCTATGTAGTACAGACAACACAGGTGTGGGTGGCCTAACAAAGTGTTATGGACTAGTAATTTATGTGAACTTATTTGCAATGTTGTTGAATGTGATGCTTTACAGAGTAACAGAAGACAAAAAGGATAGGTCTGCGCCCTAAGAAGCTTATGTTGAGTTGCCCAAAGTCACCCTCTTTCTCAACATCTCTTGTCCATAAAATATGTAAGGAGGTGGCCTACTTTCACAGGACCATAGCAGCAGTAGGAGGAGGAGAATTGCAATGTGCTATAGAAGTGCTGGGTAACAATCTCCTCTTCCCCAAGAGAAGCTGCAATAGGTACAGTGCTCTCACATCCAGTGTCTCCCAAATCGTTAAGTAAAAAATATTTTGAAGGCAAAATGTCTATTTCATAGAATCATGGAAAAGTAGAGTTGGAAGGGGCTCAATGCAGGAATCCAGGTCAAAGCATCCCCGACAGATGGCTGTCCAGCCGCACCTTGAATGCCTCCAGAGTGGGAGAGCCCACCACCTCCCTAGGCAGTTGGTTCCATTGTCTTACTGCTCTGACAGTCAGGAATTTTTTCCTGATGTTTAGGTGGAATCTGGGTTCCTGTAACTTGAACCCATTATTCCGTGTCCTGCAAACTGGGATGATCGAGAAGAGATCCTGGCCCTCCTCTTTGTGACAACCCTTCAAGTACTGGAAGAGTGCTATCATATCTCCCCTCAGTCTCCTCTTCTGAAGGCTAAACATGCCCAGTTCTTCCAGTCTCTCCTCATAGGGCAACCAAGTATTAACTAGGAGCAGTGAGGGCCAGTGATTTGGAGCACCTGGACCCTGGAGTAGTGGTGAAGCAAAGGGCTTAACTAGATGTTACAGGGTGAACAGGGGCTGTCATCTCAGTAGTGTCTAATTAAAAACACATGAGAGTACACTGCATTTATTGTATCCCTATCCCAATTCATTGGCTCCTGCTTGCAAGAGTTGGGGAAACACTGAACATGATGTTATAATGTGCTTTTTAGTTGTTAACCAGGGAAATTTGGGTCAGCAGTAGCCACACATACCCGCCCCCTCTATATTAGCCACTTAGGGAGCAATCCTATGGCCCCTAGACAGCATCTGAGGTGCAATAGGATATTTTGGATTCCCTGATCTGAAGTGGGAGCAGGGAATCTGTGATTCGAACCCCCCCCCCCCAGCCAGTGCAGAAAGAACTGCACCGGCTGCTCTCCAAGGTCGGGAACTCTGCCGCAGAGAAGGGGAGAGGGCGTTTTGGTGAGAGGGGAGGAGACTGGAGAGGCCAAGATACAAGTTATCCTGAGGCCTCTCCAACCCCTCCCCCCCCAACACACCCCAGCTAGACAGGCAAAAAAGCCTGTCTAGTGAAAAATGCAGGGCGCGAGGAAGGGGAGGTGAAGGTAGCCTCTGCTGCTCCTCCCACCCTGCACAGGATGTATGTAAGCCTCCAATTCAGGGGCTTATGCTCATTGAGGGCCCAACCCATAGGATTGGGCCCTTAGGCCCTGAGATAGCACGGTCCTGATCAGTGCTTCGAGTTGCACAGAGACCAGTTTGGAGCCCTGTGTGAGCTGCCCTGTAAAGGAAGCTCAGTACAGTTAATAAAGCACATAGGCTTATTCGTGGCATGAGGTTCTGTAGGCCCCAATAAACGTTAGTTTTTAAGATTCCATAGGAGTTTTGCTACAACAGATGAACACAGTGGCTGCTTCTGGAATGCATCAAGCTTTTATCTGACATAATAGCATCATTTTAAAGCCATCACTGGGCCATTTGTGTTCATCTGAATAGCTGACAGCAGCAACAACAAAAAATCCCCTCTTCGGTTTGGACTGAAAACAGTGGTCTATTATTAATGGCCAAAAGATGGTATCTCTCTCTGGAATGTTCCAATAGAACCACACAACTACTCTGTTTTTCTCTCTCTCTGATTTCAGAACAAAGGCTTCGCCCGGAAGAGCCACACATTCCTACCCAAGATATTTAGGAAAATGTCTTCCCAGCCCAAAGAGCGCCCCGAAAGTTTGCACTTCCCCTTTTTGGATGATGATGAAACCATCACCACCATCCGGGAATCGAAAACATTTTTTATTCTCCGGGGCCTGCCGGGCAGTGGAAAGTCCACCTTGGCTCAGGCCATCCAAGACAAGTATAAGGATGCCTGCAAAGTCATCTCCGCTGACCACTACAAAATTCAGCCGGCCGTCAGGAGCTCCATTCCCGACGATTACAGCAAGGTAGATGAGGATCTTGGCGACTATTGCAAGCGTGACATCAGTGTGGTGGTGGTGGATGACACCCACCATGAACGGGAGCGACTGGAGCAGCTCTTCGACATTGCTGACAAGTACCGCTACAAAGTCATCATTGTGGAGCCCAAAACGCCATGGAAAATGGATTGCTTGCAGCTCAAGGATAAGAATCAGTGGAAACTTTCAGCAGATGAGCTAAAGAAGTTGAAGCCCAACTTAGAAAAGGACTTCATTCCCTTGTATTATGGGTGGTTTTTGAGCAAACGGAGCTCAGAGAACTTGCGGAAGACCGGGCAGGCATTTTTGGATGAGCTTGCCAGTATTAAAGTCTTCAAAAAGGAGTCCAATAAGCACTGTGGGTCCCCAAAAAGCTTTTATTTTATTGTATATAAAATCTGCCTTCTACTAACCCATGAGAGTTGACCTTCTGCTAGTGAGCACAGAAAGAGATACTTCTGGCTAGTTTCCAAGATACTTATCTTGGGTTCTTTGCTGATATTATCAGGGTGCCATGTTCTGTGCTTAGCCCCCATTTTGAAAAATCAAGTTTCTGAGGGTGACTGGAGAGCTTAGGAATGTCTTCTTATTTTCCTTTGTGTCACACACCATCTTATCGAAAATTTTCTCAATGATTGGAGAACCTCAATGGTGAACGCAAAATGAATTACACAAAACAAAGATTTAAAATATGCATTTGTGCAGATTGTTTTAAGCTGAACTCACAAGAGTTCATCCTCCCAGGATGTTCTGTTTGCCCTAAGGCAGCTTTCCCCGACATGATGCCCTCCAAATGTTTTGGACTACAACTCCCACAATCCCTTACCATTGGCTATGCTGTCTGGGATTGATGGGAGTTGTAGTCCAAAACATCTGGAGGGCACCAGGTTTGGGGAGGTTACCCTAGGATAAAATATTGGTATGGACCAGTGGTATTTTTCTCCTTTTCTCAGACAGGCTAAGGTTATAGATTCTCTGATGCCTGAGTGCCTAATATGCTGTGGACGCCGCTGACTCCCACACTGGTTCCTGGCTCCAAACCCCTCCCCAATTTTGCCTGATTCTATGGGTCAATCAGACTTGCTTCCCTCCCCCATCCTGTAGCCTCACCACCTTTCCAATGCCTGCAGGGATCTCCCTAGCCCATCAGTTTGTGGGCTCCATCATGGTCCTGCCTTGTAGTTGGTGTCCATAAATCATTTTTGGATTTGGATCCATTGAACAATGACCACAAATCCACTTTCAGGAGGTTTTAGTTACCTCCTGCTTGCTTACAGAAGCCTAAGCAGCAGGTCTCAAACTCTGCTCTTGCAACTAAAAATGCATAGGCAGTGGATACTTACTCATGAGCTTTTTTACATGTACTATGGAATAACCGGCATGGCAATGCCTTTTTACAGCCTTTGTCCTAAGGTGCGTCAGTTTTACCCTTGGGGAGTCACCACCTCTGCCCATGCTGTGCTGGAGGCGGGATCCCATTAACCCTCCAGTAGAAGGCCAGTAGAAGCCATCCTCCGTTTACCACCCCCCCCTGCTGTGCATGCAGCAGGTGCTCCCAAGGAGGGTTCCTCCCCGTGGGGGCTGTAGCTGCAAGAGTGCCATCTCAGGCAGCCAAATGGCATTCAGAGCAACCCAGTGCAGACTGAGAACCATCTGGGGGCTGTTTGGAGCCCTGTGATAACAAAAAGGAATTCTTACTTGCCCACAGAATTGCTTAGTGCTAGGACTGTGCGGCTAATCCTAAGCCAGGCGTTAGACCCCCTACCCCCACCCCACCCACCCCTGAAGTATCACCGTCTTCACTGTGCAAAGCTTGTGCCCAACCTCCAGTTCTTCACCGCTGTTTCATGTCCATCACATATAAAGGCAAGGCCAACGTGATAGTACTATAAATCCCTAGAAACAGAATCAAGAGGGACCTCCAGGATCAGAAGAACTCCACTTCCTAACCTGCTGCCGGAAGCAGGAATCCTGCCAAAGCTGCACCTCTGTGTACTCTCTGCTTGTGAGCCCCCCAAATTTCTACTAAGAAAGGGTGAATGGTGCAGCTTACATCTATTATGCAAACTGAGCAGCTTTCCCGTCTGCGTATCTACGTAAACGACGTAGCACCGGGGGACCCAGAAGTCCGCTCTTAAGTATGGGTCGGCTGTAAGTCAGATGTACTTAACTCGGGGACTGCCTGTATAATTGGGCTCCTGCTAGTTACAGGGGAGGTCAGAGCACACGGACTGCTGAAAAATCCATTGGTGGTCCTTGCAGAATTTTGTGATTTCTACAGGCACTAGCCACGCACATTCAAACTGCACAGCCTCTATGGAGGGTGAAGAGGGGGTCCCTTCCGACCACTAAACCAGACAGCAGGGCAAGGTTGGCCTAGCTAGTAGCTTAGTGCAGTGTTCTCCAACCTTGGGTCCCCAGATGTTTTTGGCCTACAACTCCCAGCATGCCCCAGTCAGCTATGCTGACTGGGGACTCAAGGTTGGAGACTCAAGGTCGGAGATCTGGGGAATCAAGGTAGGAGAACACCGGCTTAGTGGGCCTAACTTGCTTTTAACTTTTTTTTTTTTTTTTTTTGGTAATGAAAGCTGAAATTCCCTGGATGCTAAATGCTATTCTTTTCCTGTGAATGCACAGGATGTTTGCCTAAGCATAGTAGTGATGGCCACCAATTTTGGCAGCTTTAAAAGGGGATTGGACAAATTCATGGAGGAGAAGGCTATCAGTGGCTACTAGTCCTGACCAGCTATATGCTACCTCCAGTATTGGAGGCAGTATGCCTATGTACACCAGTTGCTGGGGAACATGGTCGGGAAGGTACTGTTGCACTCATGTCCTGGTTGTGAGGTCCTGTGGGCAGCTGGTTGGCCACTGTGTGAACAGAATGCTGGACTATATGGAGCCTTGGTCTGATCCAGCGTGGCTCTTTTTATCTTCTTCTGGTAGTGCATACAACCCTACCCAAAAGTTAGGTTTTTCCAGGGATTGTTCACCTTCCAATTCCAAGATGGTCACCTTGTGACTGGCAATAGCTTTAAAGAGTTACCAGCGATTCCTACCTCTGGTGTCGAGTTACCACTAAACTAACCCAACCCAATTTGGTCTAATCTGCTCTTCAGGTCTACTACCACATCCCTAAGCTATTGTCACCCACACTAGTTCATTTGCTGAGCTCAAAAAAGTTGCTGAGAGGCCACTCTACCTAAACGTTAGCATGACATGACAGTGTCAATGGGGTTAAAAACCCCTTTATATGAATTATAAATTATGTAACGACATACGCCCTATTCTGGCACTAGGTAAAGCGTGTTGTTTAAACATGCAAGGAGGGGGAGCCCTCCAGCCCCGCCCCCTCGGTCGTCATTCTCGTTGCGCTGAACGCGTGGAGGGCAACTGAAGCAGAGAGCCACCTCGATCGGATCGGTGCGGGCTCTCCACGTGAGCCGGAACGCTGGATAACCCACATCCCGCTGACCGAGGAGGCTCCCCTCTTCAGACAGTCGAGGAGTGGGGCCAGAGCGGTCCCGCTTCTTGCACGTTTAAACAACACGCTTTATCGAGTGCCCAAATAGGGCTAATATGACGTCATAGTGTTTATATAGTCACTATAGTGAGTATCGATTATAGTGCTTTACAAATGCTAAGTCTTAGTCAAATCAAATGCCAGCATTTAGTGTAGAATTTAGCTTATGAATTCTCATTACCTCAGGCTGGTCTGTGAGACCTTCTAAAAGTAGCAAGAGAAGAACAGAATCTTGTGTTGTCTTGGCCCGTACTTGATATCTGCTATTTTTCAAGTTTGAACCAATGCTGTATAAAAAGAAGAAGAAAGGGTGGGGGCATGCAGGGAGAAACTGGTTTGCTGAGACTGATTCTGTTCCCTTCGGTCTGCAGTTGGACAACCCAGTGAAGACCCCAAAATGAAATTTGACTTGACCAGCTACTTTGTGAAGAGGCCTCCAGGGGTCTTGCACTGTACAACAAAATTCACTGACTTTGGGAAAGCCCCGGGATCGGACGACTACGTACAGCAGGAGGTGAGCGCTTTTCTGTCTCCCATTCTGGGGGGAGCGGTGACGGTCCTTAGCGGGGCTTCCAAGGCAGCCCTAGGTTGGGAAGTCCAACTTCTCACCTTCCTCACTTCTAAAATGGGAATGGACCATTGTTAGTAGCCCTGGAATATGTTTATTGAAGGGCAGGATATCGGTCTGTAAAATTCTATTTTAAAACATTTTGAAGTCAAGACGCAAATGGTTGTCTGCCGGATTTGGCTAAGTCTCCTCTAGGAAACCAGCTAGAGAAGCCTGTATAAGTTAGATAAGACTTCAGCTTTTGTCCCCATTTTATTTATTTAAAGCATTTTTATCACACCCTTTAGCCAAAAAGTTTCCCCGAGCCATTGATATGCACCAAAGTACGACCACAATGGGAAGTGAGTATGCAGCCTGTTCTAGGTGGGGCTGTGCAGTGCTCCCCCCTGAAAGAGCAGGTATGCGGCTTAGGGGATACTCCTCAGCGTCCCAGAATGCCATTCACCTGCTTCTGCTGGATGGCTAGCCACAGCCCTTCCTGGACAGGGATAGCTCAGCCACAGTGATCCATGCTCCGGTAAACTCCCAGTTGAATTACTGTAATGTGTTATATGTAGGTCTGTCGTTGAAGACACCCCAGAAGCTTCAACTGGTGCCAAATGAGGCTGCCAGAATTTTAACTGGTGCAGCAAGATGGAATCACATCACACAAATTCTGAAGGAGCTGCGTTTGTTGCATATTAACTTGTGAGCAACTCAAGGTGCTGGTGCTTACCTTCAAAGACCCAAATGACTTGGGACTGTTACTTGAAGGGGTGCCTCTCCCCATACAAACCTGCTCACACCTTCAGATCTTCAGAGGCGGCTCTTCTGTATGTACCCCCGGCAGTGGCTCCACAGTTGTAGAATACCCTCCCCATAGAGGTACAGTTGGCACGGACACTGCAGTTGTTACAGCACCAAGTCAAAACTTTTATTTGCTCAGGCATTTTAATTTAGGGATGCCTTCTAGTTTGTTCTATGTTGAGAGAGCAATTCTAAGGATATAGACAGGGACCTCTGAGATCGGAACTGTCTCTCCATCCAAAAGCCTTCCGGCAAGGGCCAAGCAGGACAGGAGGATAACGGAGGCTTTTAACAGCTTCCTGTTCCTCCGATTATGATTTTTACAGCTAGACATGCCTCTGAGCCCATCTACTTTCCTTATCTTCAAGTGGGTGGGGCTACGTGACGGATCCAGTGGGTCCACGCCTCTCCTCCTCCTCACCCACTGGAACACCCCCCTTTCCCTCCTTCCGAGGTCGCTGTTGTGACCTCGGAAGAGAAGCTGCTGGGGCGCTTTCTGTGGTGGGGGAATCTGCGTTCTGATTCCAGCTCCCAAGGTCTGCAGCATCAGGGATGGGAATCGACACCACCCTGTGGCTCTCTGATGCTGTCAGCCATAGGATTGCTCTGCCTGCTGCTCAGCAAGAGTGCTTCTGTGAAGATGTTTTTTGTTTTCATTATATAGTCTATTGTGCATGTCCTTGTTTGCTTCTATTTCGTTTGGCGTATTGGTCACACCTTTCGTATACCATCCTGGTATCTGTAAGGATGAAGAGCAGTGTAGAAATGTTTTAATAAACATGTGTGAGATGACCAGCTAGTATTTTTTTTTAAAGTTACAGGTTAGTAACTTTTGTGGACTTTTTGTAAGACTGTTTTAATGTTTTTTAAAGGCAAGATTATTTAACCAATAATTTAAATGCAACCAATAATTGAAGAGACAGGCTAATCTAAGACTAATATCTTCAATATATTGACAGCCAATATATTGACAGTGGGGAATAATTTCTCCCACAGGCTGTGAAGTCATCTTATGGGAAAGCCTTTTTCCTGACCATCTCTGCCCTCTTCATCACACCAAGAACTGTCGGTGCCCGTGTGGAGCTGAGTGAACAACAGATGCCTCTGTGGCCAGGCGACGTGGACGTGCTCCAGCCGGCGGTCAGCCTCCCAAGGGGCAGCCGGGCCCACATCACCCTGGGCTGTGCCAGCGGGATAGAAGCCGTCCAAACCGGCATTGACCTCCTTGAGTTTGTCAAGCTGGAAAAGGCAGGGAACAAAGGCGAGGAATCTGGGGAGATTGGTGGTGGGAAGCTTGTGTCCTTTGGGAATGGCATGTGGATGCTCCTGCTATCAAAGAAGATCGAGGTGAGGGCCATCTTTGGTGGGTACTACGGGAAGGGGAAGCTGGTGCCCACTCAAGGTGGCAGCAAGCGGGGATCGCCCTTTAACTCCTGCGCCATCATCTAGGGGCTCTTACTGCCACCGCAACCTTTCCTTTTACGGGAGAGTAATGTGTAACCTTTTATAAGACACTGCCCACCACGCCACACACAATATTGCCCGCCAATCTTTGTTAAATTCTAGCAGTCAGGCTTTACCCAGGGATGCTTTTTTTTCTTATCCTTTAGGAAATAAACCGGAGACCTGGGCACCTCTAATGGAAAAAAATTTAGCACTTTTTATATGTATAAATTGAGATTAATGCAACCAAATACTTGGGTATTTAAATATTTTGAGGCATTTTAATTCTTGTAAATCCACCAGATATCAGCAGTCCGTGCTGGCTGACTTTTTGAGGGCCCCTGGGCAAAGACACTCACAAGGGCCCCCCTCCTCCCGCATGGAGCCCGCCTTCTCACCGCCATGGCCACCAGCGGCTGCTGCGCCTCTTCCTTGGGCAGCTGGTGGGCCGGTGGGCCGTGGTGGCATCTCCTGCTCCTGCTCCTCCTCACCTCCATTCCCTGAGCCATGACAAGAGGCAGGTGAACAAGCAGATCGCAGTGGGGAAGAGGAGCAGCAAGCCCCCCCCCCCCCCGGCAGGGATCTGGACTCCCTGCAGGCGCCTGACCAGACTTACCTTTGATGCTGGCTCTGTTGCAAGTTTAGTGTGTGTGTGTGTGTGTGTGTGTGTGTGTGTGTGTGTGTATGTGTATGTGATTACCTTTTTTTCCAGTGGTCCCTCACATAAAAACTCCCTGCAAATAGAAAGCCAGCACAGCAGGTAAAAGGCAAGGCTACAACTTCCCCCCCTGCTATGCTGGTTCCCTATTTTCAGGAAATATTTCTATTATATGCAGGAAGTGGTATCCCCCACCTGTAGTCTGAAGTGGTACAATCTGTTCTCTCATGTCATGACTCTACCACCTCATTCTGCTGCATGGGCAGCCCCAGACTGTCCAGGGTCAGTGATACATGCCACTGTCCCAAGTTTTCTGAAACATGTAGCAGAAGAAGGGCAGCTTCCAATAACTGACCTTAAGATGCCCAACTTCAGATGCCAGCTCAGCCACAGACTTCTTGGGTGGTTTCTTGGCAGCTCTTCTTCAGTTACTTCATCTTTGAAAAGGTTTACAAAATGAATCCTGGCTCCGCTCAGTTAATCCTGCTACAGTGACCTACCCCACCAGTTTGGTGTGAAGGGGAAAGAGATGTTATCCTTTTCAGTCTTACAAATAAGACTAAAAATCCTAAAACAGAAGGCATTTAAATAATCAAGGATATATAGAGCAATTTGTGTAAGAATGCTTGAAAAATTAAAACTCCTCTTTTCTTTGGACAGACCCAGTGGTGGGATCCTACGTCTTGTTAACATTTCTTCCTCTCAATCAAGTGACAGCAATATTTAATTTCCATAAAATTCCTACTAATGGGAAGAGTAAAGCAGCCTGTGCACCCCCCCTCCGTATTTCTTAGCATTTAAAACAGATGCTAGCCACCCGTGGACTTGTAATCTTGTGCTTCCCAGGGTTCTATTCTGCAGACCTTGTCAATCTTTTTTGAAACGATAAGCACATTCAACTCAGGCCCTTGCTAATTTTTCAGTGTTAGTATTATGCTAGCCAGTGACATCACCATTATAAGGTTTGGAGGTTACTGAAAGTAGGTGGCGCTCCATCAAACCTACAACAGGCACTTTCAGACTGAATGGTAAGAAGCTGCTCAGCGCGGGCACATTTTCCCTAGTGAGTGTCCCTATCCAAAACCACAAGGGCTGTATAAACTTGCTTTGTTGTAGTCACAGTCCTCAAGTCATAGGTTACACGCCAAAGGGCATTCAGCAGCTCAGTCTGTCTGTCCATCTCGTCCAATATTGTCTACCATGACTAGCAGTGGGTCTCCAACAGAGGCCTTTCCTATCACCTGAATGTTTTAAAGTGAAAATGACAGGAAACAGAACTGCAAACCTAATGCATGCAAAGCATGTGCGCTACCCCAACCTAGGATCCCTAGGATTACTTGGCTAAGTTTTTAGGGAAAATAAAACTTTTTTGTGTGAAAAAAGACTGCTCAGCTATAGATTTCTTTTTTCACAAGGTTTGAACTAGTGACTACCCAGCAGCAAAATTACCACGTTGACTTGGCTCTAGCAATCTTTTGAAGGTCAAACTTATCAGAGCTGCCTCAGGGACTATTTTGCAGAAATAAAGTGCCTCCCTATCATAGTAACCAGAGAGAGACATGCGTCAATATGTTATGGGTGAGAATTTTTCTGTATTTCTTAAATGATGGATTCTGCCTTATATCGTATCCTGCATAAGAAGTTCAATTGGGCTTTGGAGCTCTTGAAAAGGTTTAGGGATCTGTAAAATATTTTGTCAGTAAAGAAGAAACATTAGAAGTATTTCAAACAGTAGGTAGTTTTGTCATTTACACATTCACAGTGCTTTGATAGTTTTATATATAGGGCTTTGCTTAGCTTACAACAGGGGTGGAGAAACTTTGGTCCCCCAGGTGTTGATGAACTGCTACTTCCATTGGCCAAGCTAGCTGGGGCTGATGGGAATTGGAGTCCAACAATATCTGGAGGGCCGCAGTCCCCAGCCCTGTCTAACAAGGGTGCTTTGAGGACTGCAGAGAGAATGTATGTGAAGCATGTGTAACACTCTGTGCTATACAAATATTTATTGTGCACTCCTATGCATGTCTACTCTGAAGTAAGTTCCATTAAGTTCAATGAGGTTTACTCCCAGGTAAGTGTTCATAGGATTGCAGCTTTAGTAGTGTTTAAAACTGGCAGTACTTGGAACTGGCCCATATTTGGAACACACATCAAGGGAAAGACTAACATGTTGGAAATCTTCAGTTCTCTTAAATACATTAACCCAGTGAAAATGAAGAATCTCCTACTGATTCTTCAGATATGGCTCATGCTGGCTCAGCTTGTCTGAGCGTGGAAAGCTAAGCAGGGCCAGGCCTGGTTATTACTTGGATGGGAGACCCCTTCTCTAGTTTCCTGCATTGAGCAGGGGGTTGGACTCGATGGCCTAGTAGGCCCCTTCCAGCTCTATGATCCTAAACAAGGAAACTGAGTTTGTACATGCCTTTTGTTTTTATAACAACATACCAATACATAGTATGTTTTCAATTAAACATACTCTAAAAGTAAAGGGCCAGTCAAGCATTATTACACTGAAGCTGGATCATGCCCAGTCACTTCCGGCCACTTTACTGCAAGAACAAGTTTGTTTCTGCTTAATACAACTGAGCTTAGTAGTACTGGTCACAGATGGCAGAGATTTCAGTTTTATGCAGAGTTTCCTTCTTCCCCTCCCGTCCCCTTACAAGTGCCCATAAATTAGCCATACCTAGTTGTTTACCTACTTGTATTCCAGCCATAGCAGCGCTTGCGTATGACACCTGAACACATTGTGTTCCAAACTGCAGTCAAAACCCGGAGTGTGTTTTTCTTGTACTGCCTGTTGTAAAGCTGTGCAATATAGACAGCATCTAGGGATCTAAACCAAGTTGGTCTATTCATGATATTGTTAAGAACTGGGGTCCTCCCTCCAACCCCACAATATCATTGTATAACCTCACTGAATATGATCCTCATTGTAAAAAAACATCTCCTAGACAAACAGTGGGAACAGCATGGAGATAAGGCACATCCTGGTCAATAAGCCATTCAGACTTATCTATTGCTTTGTTCATGTGAATGCACCTGTTGTCAACAAGCTTAACATGGGAGTTGATTAGATTTAAAATGGAAGATATGAACTTGGCCTAAATACAAACTTCACATGAAACCTAAAATTCCATCAATCCAATATTTAAAGCAAAATAGATATGTTTTTAAATAATTCATCTAATTCTCTTGAATGTTTAGTTACACAAGGGGAAGCCAGTTATACTAATGATGTCGCTCAGGAAACATTTCCATCACAACATAACTTTATGTGCATAATACTTGTGCCAGATTTTAAGATGTCTTACACTGGTTGTCTAATGGTCAAATTTCTGTTAATATGTTTGTCTTGAATACAGTCAAGGCCTGTTTTTACTTACGAGGAAGTAGCATATCTCAGTGGTGTAACTTATTTTTTAAAAATACTTTTAACCTTGATTCAGGGCTAAATAGCAGCTTAAACTCATAGCAACTGTAAAGTGTATTGAAATAAATGTTATTAATACATAGAAAATGTGTTGGTACTTCAATGAGGCCGCTTGATACTGAATTCTTTGCTCAAGCCATCACTAGATGCACTTTGAGATTGCACACACAGAAAGGGCGGCCATTTCTTTTGCCAGTCTACAGCAGAAACAGGGAACTGTAACTGGGTACATCAATTGGTGATTGCTTACCAATTTCCTCTTGGGAAGTGCGTGCATGTGTGGCTAATGCCCCAGTGGACATAGGTTGCAGTTTGTGGGTCTCTTTGGGAGCACCTTGCATGTGGCATTCACCCAAGTCAAAATGCTAAGAACGGGTGCTTGGCATAATGTGGGTTTTGTTTCAGCAATAAGTTATTTTTTCTTGGTACATTTCTATGGTAAACTAGGCCCAAAGCAGCTGTGTGTATCCCCTGCATGATCTGAAGTCCTTGTCAGGGTCTTGAGAGGTTAGCAGTTGAGGTGTGAGAAACCCATCCAACAATGGGCTTCACCCAGTTTTTCCCCGCCTTTGCCCAGCAGAGCCCCCCTCTTCTCAGGTTTGGCTGACACTTCACTTCCCTAGTTCTACTGTAGCCAGATGGCTTAAAGCATGTATTGCCGCGGCATATTAGGCCCTGTACTTGCCTAAACTTCTCATTACTGTTCCTTTATCGGAGCAGCAGCCACACCTGCAGCTCCTTACACTTACACACCCCTTGCAGAAATAGGCAAGGCTGCCATGCAGATCTTCACTAAACTCAACAGTTTGGACACTCTCGCCTCTGTGCAGGCCGCCTTTGGGAGAGGAGTTCTACAGCGTGTTCCTGCTCCTCCTCTATCGTTCCAGCTATTGTCAGCCTCCCCAGAGATTAGGTTAGCTTGTGCACATTCCATCGTTGGATACCGTCTCACATCAAACAATGAACAGAACACTGGACACTTACTGTGAAGGTTCCTTCTGGTTTGGTGTGACAGGACGCATCCAAACCAGATGCTAATCCATCAGTGGCCGACAGACATATTGCATAGCCAAGCATTATAGGTATGCTAGTCATCGCTCCTCCACACTGCAGCTTGCACGAAGCCCAGTTGGGGAGCGATTACATTTTTCCTTCATCTTATGGGTTCCTCAGGCTGCACTCTGTCTCAGGCTCAGCCACGGGACAGAACTGGGTGGAGTCCAGCAGCACCAGGCCTAGAGACACAAATCTGGGTCACATGATCCCTGCCTTCCTGGGCAATAGTTCACCCATTATTGGATGCCTCAGTCACACCAACCCTGAAGGAACCTTCATGTTCCATTGCCACCAACATCCCACCCATATCATCAAAGGTAAAACTAGACATACGGTACCCCTAATAACCTAAAATTAACCAACACAGGTTTCTTGGGGTGGGTGTCTATTTTTACTCATTCAATCCAGCTCCATGCCACCATACCCATACCCAACCTCAGCAGTGTCCGATCTATTCAAGAAGGCAAGGCACCAGTGAGATCTGGAGTGTTTATTTTTTGTACATCATATACATTTTATAATAAAGTTAATATCAATTGCATATGGTTTTTGCTTCAGTCTGGTTTGAAATTCTGCATATAAACACATTATGAATCCTGCCTAACAAATAGTCACCAATTTTTTGTTCTCCTTAAATATCTTAGAAATGTGAACGGGTTTGAGTGGAACAGTGTATTTATTGATGTGTGAAGCCATCCCCGGGAGAGGGAAGGGAGAGGCGGGGTGCTGTTCTAAAACAGATCATGCAACAAACTTCTTAACAGGAAGGCTAGATCCTCACACGGAGGTTAAAACAGTATGCAAGATATTTCTAGCTAAACAGCCTCTCTCCAAATGGCTTCAACACTTGGCTTACCTGTCCTCTGCTCTGGTATTCCTTGTTAATGTATCTGTACAGCAAAGAGGACACAATTCATGCAAAGAACTATGATCAGGCAGTGCACAGACAAAAGGGGGTGGGTGGGTGTCAAACATTTGAGGGAAAATGGCCACTTTCCCTAGAATACCTTTCTCCTAGACCAGTGTTCTCCAACCTTGGGTCCCCAGATGTTTCTGGCCTACAACTCCCAGCATGCCCCAGCCAGCGTGGGAGTTGTAGGCCAGAAACATCTGGGGACCCAAGGTTGGAGAACACTGGTCTAGACCAACAGCTCATGAGTAAGGTGGAAGCTGCCCTGCATGTCTCAACCTGGAAAAGCCTCTTCCCCCCACCCCACCCCACCCCACCTCATCACCGAGACCTAGTCCACACATGCAGCAGAATGAAGTGGTAGAGTCAGTGATAACTGTTTCAGATTGCAGGTGAGAGATGCCATTTTTGAATGCTTCCCTATGTTAAAAAAAATAATAATAATGAAAGAAAACAAGCAGAGTCAGGAGAAAAGTTCAAACCCAACACTGTACCTCTTCTCTACTTTCAGGGAGTTGTTTCCATAAGGGAGCATTCAAAAGTGTGATCCCACCTGCAATCACAAGTGGTACAGTCTACCACCTCAGGATTCCACCATGTTTTGCTGTAGGCGTACCACACCACGTCTCAGACAGATAGAAGGGGAACCGATGGGTCCATCAGCAAAACACCTTTGGTAGCTCTTAAAAGCAACTTCAATCATTAAAAAATGAAGTTCAATGACTAAGAATGTAGTGCAAAGTTCTAAAATGCCAGATCAGGAGAAAGATTCTTTTTAAAGCAGATTCTATAAGCTCTGCTGTCTACTTTAATGCAAAGAAAGTTGAAATCTATGGGCCTCCTTAGTGGCTGCCTTGAGTACAGAGGCTGACTTTCTGATCAGAAACAAATAATAAAAAGGCAAAGCATTGCAGAAGAATAGTTTGCTTTTAAATTGGCACTCACCAGCTTCCAGGTTTACAATCAATATCAAGTTCCAGGAACCTGTTATCATTAGCTCTTCGATCACAAAGAATTTTAAATGCTTCAGACATAGAGAAAGCAACTTGGAGAACATGGAACTCTGAACTACGGGAGAAATAACCCATGGTTTGTTGTGAGGTTTATTTATTTATTTATTATATTTATACCCCGCCTTTTTCCCTGAAAGGAACCCAAGGCGGCTTACATAATCTTCCTCCCCTCCATTTTATCCTCACAACAACCCTGTGAGGTAGGTTAGGCTGAGAGTCAGTGACTGGCCCAAAGTCACCCAGTGAGTTTCATGGCCAAGCGGGGACTAGAACCCGGATCTCCGGAGTCCCAGTCCAACACTCTCACCACTACACCACTGGCTCCCTCAACAACCCCGAGTTTCTCCCTCAACAACCCAGAGTTTTGGATTCAGACATCATGGCAAACAAGCCAGGAACAGGTTGTTTGGAAAAGTGGAAGAGCAGTTGGGAGCCAGAACACTCACTCGCTCCCATGTGCTCATAAACAACCCATGGTTTGTTAACCATGGGTTGTTTAATCGCGTGAACCAGGTCCTAAAGACAAAGTGATTTCGCCTGATAATTCATCTAAGAGGGGACATTAACAGGATGCGCCAGTCTTGCTTTTCCATGTGTCTGACAGCGGCAGGCCTCCAGGAATAATGTTCTGCCGATATTTCCATCAGCGTAAGGCATCTATGAAGAGAGGTTTTCTGCCAGTTTTTCAAAACCTATCATATTTCTGATTATTAGTGAAGAATGCACACAATCCAACATCACCCAATTTACTTCTCTGAATGTGTCCGCAGCTCACAAAATAAATCCCATCAGTGGAATTTGATTGCAAGATGGGGGCCTAAATCCGAGGTAGCTGACATTTCCTGGGCGAGGAGCCAAGATGCTCCAACATCTTCACGTGGCTGAGACACCACACTTCTGGCTCCTCCCTCTAATATGAACTTATTTCCTTACTCTTTCTACACTTCAGCCTAGCTAGCAATACCTGCTGGGCACCCCTCTGTAGACTGGATTGCTGTCACTGCTGCTCTCAAGTTCCTCAATTTGAGGCTAACAAGGGGAATGCAGAGGACAAAGTAAAATCTACTGCTAATGCTCTCTTGGCTTGCCAGGAGCCACAGCTGAATGGCTCAAAAAGTAGCAGACACCTTCCAGGCCATAATGGTACCTTATGCTGGACCAGTAATCAAAATGTTACTGAACTGGTATTGCACAAGAACCAATCCCTAAAAACCTCACAGATGGTTGTCAAAGCGCAAACTTTTTGTTGTCTATCAAACTACCCTGGTTAACTAGAAACATTTTTTTTAATGGTTTTACAGAGTCAATTCATTAAGCCAGGGGTGGGCAACTTATGGCCCTCCAGATGTTTTGGCCTACCATCAGCCCTAGCCAGCATAGTGGTAGGCCAAAACATCTGACGGGTTACTTAACAACAGAGGAAGTTGCCAATGCACATTATGGTAGAAATTGCAATCTAATGTTAAAATAGCTCTACACACTGGGGGCAGAGGAGAGACAAAAGTCTATGTATGATGTCCTGTTACTGTGGAGAAAAAGAGTAAGCTGATTGTGTAGGAAACAAGGAGGTATCATGGAAGCAGTTACTTGGTGTGATCAATATACACATTAATAACAGCATTGGACAAAACTAAAAATAGTAATAATGACAGCCAGTGATTCCAAGGTGGCTTGTTGCTACTATTTTAACTGCCAATTGTCATCTTGCAAAACAAACCATCAGGTAAGTTCAAGACAAGCAGCTCAGTTTTGGCCACCCACTACAAGAAAGGGTTGCACAGCAGACACGGGAGCCCTCTCCCTTCAAATAATGTTGATTTTCTTCTTCTTTTAAAGGTAGAACACATTTTTGGTTAATTCTGAAAAACCCATCCCCAACCAAAAACGCATTTTGGGATCCCAATCAGTTTGTAAAGAACAGGTTCCGACACATTTAGTGAATTTGCACGTGCATGTATGAACTGTGACAGTGACATCAAGTGACGGTTTGCATGTGTGAAATGGCCACGGCAGGTCCGACATCATGCCCGTGCACAGAGCTTTTGTAACACCTGACAACCACCTCAGGCACCATGCAATTTTCAGTGGAGCCAGTTTTACATGTTGAGCTGGGTTTCACCATCAAAATGACAAATATCGGTGTGTGTGAAATCAGCCCTTACCATTTCCCTGAAGTTTTCAAGAAATTGGAAACAGAAAGAAACTGTCCCCCAAATGAAATAGATTCTTTGGAGGTATTACAATATGCTGAGGTTTTTCTCCTTATTCCAGAAGTGAATCTCTCAGAGAGTAATGCCGTGAACCTCACTCTGCCCAGGTTTCTCGAGTGTTTCAATGCCTTTTGTGTATCTGGGTCACAGGTTCAGTGCAGCTACAGCCAAAATGATGAAACCAACATGAGAAAAACCTAATTAGGTTTCCCTTACTTACATAAATAGGAAGGCATGTCATGTCCAGCTGCACTTCAGAAAAGTTTAAGGACTGTCTCAGAAAGTAAGGATTCCCCCAGTTAAATCCCAGCAGCTTGGGAGTCTGAAATTACTTATCATAGAGGAATCAAAAGATTTTATTTCTCTCTCTTTTTTTAATAAAGTTAACAATAAAACAAACAACAAAAAAAGTATATTCCTTCACTGCCCCTCCCCCTTCTCTCCAAGCGCTGGTTTTCTCATCACACTCTAAAGCTCACACAAAAAAACGGAGGTCTCCAATGGGGAAAACGCCACGGCCCTAAGAAACGGCGCGATGAGATGAAGGGAGAACGTAACTCCAAGTTAAAAGAAGCAGGTCAGATAAAGTGTGGGTTTCAGTAGACAAGATGGATCTCTTCTGCAATTTAGCCAAACTGGAAAAAGAAATTCCCTGGTCCAGAAGCTGAAAGACACACAGGCACGATTTAGAATTTGCACCCCCTGGGGCAAAATCACACACACACACCCCACTGCCATGGCATGTACAAGAAGCTGAACACCAGAGTGGCTGCTGATATTCAGATCTTAAAGAGAATGGACACTAAGTTTACTAGACTGGTTCTGCCTTATAGCACTGGGGAGGACACAGCACTGAGCCTCCAGTTCAACAATTTAAGGTTTTAACTGTTGTGAACCACCCAGAGAGCTTCAGCTATTATGTAATTAATAATATAACTATATTAATAATATAGCTATAATAATCATGGGAACAGCTGCATAGTGGAGCGATTGGGCAACGATAGGAGGCCAAAAGCTTCTTAACAGGTCAAGGCAATACGGAGCTAAATGGAAGGGAAGGAATCATAGCTGAAACTCCAGGGCACGCACCATGGATATGAGGGGCTAGAGCTCAATGCTTAGCATTCCCAAATGGGACTCAGGAGAGCTGGCTGGTGTAAGGCCTCCCACTGCTACTGGTTTCCATTATGAACAGTGGCCACTAAATTCAATCCCAAATTCTGAACTTAAAGGATTTCTGACTTGCCCAGGGACCTGGAGATGGAGGTTCGAGAGACACTGCCAGCGTTGAAACCTACAGATGTTCACACTGTGTGAACTCACGACCCCCTTTCTTTAATGCAGGGATGGGGAGACTCTCCCTTGTGCCCCCACCTCACACACATCCAGCCCATGGCCTCTCCTCACCCCCCTGCAGCAACTGGGTCTTTAAGAAGCCTCCACTGGTGCCAATGGAGACTTTAAGAAACCTTAATTGTCACCGGGGGGGGGGGGGGAGAGATCGCTGTTGGAGGGAGGGTTAACCTTTCCCTCCCCATGTGTCCCCCCAAATATCACACCTACCCACGGCAATTAATGTTTTAAAAAACCTCCAATGGCAACAGAGACTTTTAAAAAGCTGAATTGCTGTGGGGAAGATTTTCTGAGGGGGCTGCACCACATGGAGAGCCAAAGAGACCCACAAACTGCAACCTATGTCCACTGGGGCATTGGCCACACATGCACGCACTTCCCAAGAGGAAATTGGTAAGCAATCACCAATTGATGCACTCAGTTACAGTTCCCTGTTCCTGCTCGCCTCCACAGCAGCAACTCCCCCTGAAAATGACACCTTCCGGATTTGTGAGAACAGGTGTGTGCAAGGGAGGGAGAGAGTGAATGGGGTGGCTCCAACCCTGCCCACCACTGGAATGCAGCCCCTGGAAGGTTTCCAGTCACAGAATGTGGCCCCTGGACTGAAAAAGGTTCCCCAGCCCTGCTCTAATGGATGGCATGAAGAATGTCCCACCTACCTTCAAAACTGAAGCCTCCTGGCCCGCCAAAGAAAGCCTTGAAGATATTATTAGCATCAAAATCTGTGTGTGTGACGGGGCAGGGAGGAGAGAAGAGAGAAGGAGTTCCTGATTAGCTTCTCGTTTTTTTAGGCCAATCACACTCTCACACACACTGACTGAGTTTGCATGATGGGCTGCTGTTGGGTTACCCGACTAGGCAAATGGTGCACAGCACGCACCATGGCTTATTTAACCAACAGTGGCTGTGCAGTCCAGCCCACTGAAAGAAGGTTCTGGAAGGGCTGGGCAGCTGCACAGTGTGGATCGCTCCCTGTGTGTCTTGATTCCCGAGAGCTGCCCCTCGCCCCCCAGCCTCCACCCACCCCACTTTGTCCCTTGCTCTTTACTACAGTTGCAAGATGCCAGGTGAGCCAGAGTTGCTCTACTGAAGAGCCAAGTTCTATATGCTTTTAGGGAAACTCACACTTGTATCAGAATTTTGAGAATATTACTGTCCCCATCTGCCCCACCCCGCACAGATATGCACTTGTGGAAAAGGAAGCCACCGCGGCAGAATCCTTCCTCAGCACTCACCTCCCATATTCATGCCATCTTCCTCAAGATCCTGCCCGCTGTCATAGCGGGCCTTCTTCTTTGGATCAGAAAGGATGGTGAAGGCTTCACCAACCTCTTTGAATTTCTTTTCCTCCTCTTTCTGGATTTCAGCACTTGCACCACTGTGCCGGTCTGCCAGATTTGGGGGGGGGGGGGGGGAGAGGCGGGGGCAAGGGAAGAGAAAATAAAAATCCTGACTGTGGTAAGAATAAGGTTCTCTGAAAGCCTACAGAGAGGGCACAGTGTATGCTATACTAAAATTGAAGTTCCATCAAGGAAATCCAGATGTTCTACAAGGAAAAGCTCAATTGCTTGACCTTTTATAAATTAGGCAAATTTGCACTATTTCACATTATTTATATTTATTCTGCTATTTCTGCATACTGCAAAATGTATTCTGGTTTTGCCTGTTGTGGAAAGAGGCAAGGAGTTATGCAAACCACCGAAGCCCTACCCCACGCAACCACTAAACAATCTTATTCAGCCATTCCCCTGGGTTCTGAGACTTCAAAGCTGTAAGTCATAGGTGGAGAACCTGTAGCCCTCCAGATGTTGAACCCCAACTCCAATCAGCATGGCCAATGGTCAAGGACGATGAGTGTTGTAATCCAACATTGCCTGGAGGGTCACAGGTTCCCCACCCCTGCCCTCAGAGCTAAAAACTTGATCTTCCTTTTAAAAAGGTGAGAGCTGAGATTCTCATAAAGATTAATTCTGTATCCAGTAGCACATTTTTTCTGTGCTTCTGCAGCAAACACACAGTCCTGCCTGTAGAATCCTACACAGCATCTCAGCTGTGCGGGACTCAAGACAAAGGTGCTGGTTCAATTACAGAGTAAAGCAGATCCCATGACTGGAAAGGTCCCAACTGCAAAGCCCGCTCTGGATACGAAGTTGGACTGAGACTGAGGACACCGGCTCAGCCCCAAAGCTCTCTGGGCTGCCCAACCTGTCTCTCAGGGTTTGTTGTGAGGATGAAATTGAAGGACCACATACGGCACCTTTGAGCTCCAAGAAGGGTAGTTTTGGGTTTTCAATTGTGGTGTTACTGGTCAATTTTATTGTTGGGTGGATAGTGTTGATAAACTATACATATAGTTACTTATTTATGGTATTTCTTACTCCACCCTTTGGTCCTGAAGGACTCCCAAGGCAGCTTACAATTCCACTACAGGAAAAAAAAATCATAAGCAGTGGTACAGTATCAATTTACACTTGTCTCAAAGGCCTTCATAAAGCACCATATTTTCACCGCTCACTGAAAGACAAGCAGTGATTGAGCCAGGTGGATTTCTATGTCCCAGTCCCACAATGAAAAAGGCCATCTTCTGCATTACAAAAGAGGAGGCCACAAATGGCTTCCTAAATAAATTATATTTAGGAAGCTCTTACAAGAACGGACACTGAAGAAAGCTAGACCCCGAAAATGCCCAGGTTCAGGAAGCATTTGGACAAAGGTAGGCCAAGTTGTTGTGCTCTTGAATAGACAAACTCCAAGGGGGGGGGGGGAGCCCTCAGTTTCTTAGTCAGGCTCAGTAGGGCATCCTAAATGACTGGAACTTATAAAAACAGTTGTGCCACAGCAGCGGGGACAGTATACCTGTAATAAGAGGTTGGTTGGTAACAGCTTGCAGGGCCTTCCTGATGAAGGCTACATCTGCAAAGGCCGAGGCACCCGCTGTATAGTGCCTTGGGAAGGCATGGACAGTAAACCACGTTGCTGCCCTAGAGACATCGAAAAGCAGAAAGCCTTGGAGGGAGCGGCTCCCTGGACCACGGAAGCTGCTCTTCATTCTGGCGCCTGCTCCCCCGATGCTTTTTATGCTCCAGTAATAGCCACAATAAGTTACTTTGCCAAAACGGAGTTGGACACACTCTTCCTTAAGTTTTCTGGCAGAAGGAGACATAGTACCATGAAGCGCCAATATAATGCTTGAGGACTCTTACCATCAAGCGAGTGCCACAGCTTTTCCCAAGACTGTTTCAGCTATGAGCAAAAAGAAGACAAGGAAAGTTCCTGTGATCTATGAAAGGTGAAGGAAGATGGATCTGGATGTAATACAAATGTGTCCCTATGGAACACAGAATTCCTTATCTATCAAAAGGACATTCAGCTTAGACTTAAATACTACCAGCAACATTGTCTTCCAGGATAGGACTTCACAGTCTAAGCACTCAAATGGGGTTCTGGTGAGGAACTGAATGCTCAGGTTCAAACTTCATATGGGAAACCAGTGAACTGTAGGGGAAACAGCCAATTTAACCCTTAGGGAAAACTGTTTGAGATGGAGATGGTCTGGAAAGGAACACTGGACGCACTGACCTGGTTCACATGTAAAGACAAAACATGGTTTAATTAACCATGGTTTGTTGAATCATGGGTTGTCGTTATGTGCAAACCCAGAACTATGGGTTAGCTATGAAGAACCCACAAGGAGAACCCATGGTTTGTTGTTGGGCTGTGAACTGTGGGTTGTTTAAACTATTTATTTTATTTATTTCATTTCATTTCTATACCGCCCCATAGCCGAAGCTCTCTGGGCGGTTCACAACAATCCACACAATAAAATCAAGATAAAACCAACAATAAAAACAATATTGTAATTAAAAAATTTAAAACCAAAGTTAAAAACGTAGTTTAAAATATACAATACTAAAAGTTAATAAAACGAAGTCTACAGGTGACAATCACCCCCCTGTACCCCATGTGCTATTTTGAACAGATTAAATATCAAATGTCTTGGCATAGAGGGAAGTCTTAACCTGGCACCGAAAAGATAGTAAGGTTGGCGCCAGGCGGGCCTCAGTGGGGAACTTATTCCAGAATTGGGGGGCTGCTACTGAGAAGGCCCTCCTCCTTGTTGCCACCAACCGAGCCTCCCTTGGAGGTGGCAGTTGGAGGAGGGCCCCAGATGTTGATGGCAGTGTCCGGGTAGATTGCGGTTGGAAGAGGCGTTCCGTCAGGTAAACTATGGGTTGTTATGTACAAACCCAGAATCATGGGTTGTTCCACCAGGCTATAGAGGCAGTGGGCAAGAATGGTAAAAAAAAACCCCACCCTCTTTACATGTCTGTACTGCAGTGTCACAAAGGCAATTTGAATACAGGGAGGGAGCGGGCAAAGGAGAAGGGAAACAGACAAACCCTGGGTAGGGCAACAAACCATGGTTTAAATAGTATTATGTGCAAACCAGGCCACTAATGTTTCTTCTTGGTGGTGGATGGCAGGTATGCAGGACAGGTTATTTCCTCCCATTTGCTCTCTAGGCAGGGCTTAAGTTAAGTAAGCAAGTTTGAAGCATTTGGTGGGCGGAGGCCTCTCCCAGTTCTGGGATGAAGTAAAGCTGAGACACCTAAAATGGGAGTAATAACTAGTAGTAATTTTATAAAATGTCATCCAAAAAAAGCCAGAGGAAGGATAGGACAGGACAGGACAGAGGGGCATCCCTAGAACTCAAACAATGTCTGTCTGAAGCCCTGGGATCTCCCTTCCAAACCAGGGAACAGCTAGATACTGTATGCCCGAAGTGCTTGAACAAACCTGGGTAGGGCTGCAATACCTTCTAATCACCAAGAAGAAGAAACATTCATGGCAAGTCCAATGTTCCCCTCTCTGTTGAGGGAGGGTATCCGGAGTGGGTATACCCGGAGGGAATAGCAGCAGTGATATTGTCCTGGTCTCGCTTTCCAACTAAGAGAGTAGTACTTTCTGAAATGCCCTTCTTCTGAAGGCTGCCTTTGCAGAGGCAAACGTGTCTAACTTATAACACCCACTCTATATCTCCTAACGGGGCTTTTGCGCTGAACACAGAATATGTGGGTGCTCTCACAGAAGAATAAGCCAGGATACCAGGGGGAACCGGCAACAGCTGCATTTCACATGCCAAGGAGCTGCCTTCCACCTTGTCAGTGCAGACTGAGACTTTTGTCCTTGTGATGGATGAGTGAAAAAGATACAAAAACCTATCTAAAAGTAGCTGTGAATCTGATGTAAATGCTTAGTGCTCTGTGCACATCCAACTTGTGCCACTGTCACAGATCTGTCACAAAATGTTGGTGGCACAGTCCTTAATGTGATCAAAATGATTACTGAAGAAAGCAAAAGCTGTCATGTCTTGGAGCTGCGAGCCCCAGGCAATTAAGCACGTTGCATGAAAGGTAATTAAGAATCCAGAGAATTGAATAAATAATAAGGTAACTGGTACCAATATGGAAGATACAAAGTGAGCTCACAATGAACTTTCAGGAACTGATATCAAAATGTAACTGGCAAAGCAGTTTGGATAATATCCAATGAGAAAATGCTGAACCACTAAAGATGAAAAGGGCTGCGTGAGAGATGGAAAGACATCAAACTGTATTATTCAGGGCCAAAGTAAACTTAAAAGTTTCCCCTTACCAGTTAATGAGCAAAAATATTGTGTAAGGTATAAACATTAAAAGTTTAATATACAGATGTCTAGAAAAAAATTATGCACTTACATTTAATTAGTAAACTGTGAATAAGAAATTGCTTTGTCAAAGGCATATACCAAAATTAATTGTATCTAATTTGAAAGGTATGTGTTTAAACTTTTGTATGTGTTTTTTGATCAAAAAGGATTCTATTAGAAGTCAAGATTGGGAGCCTAGATTTATAAAATAGCAATTTTAGTATTGATATATTGGCAATGAGGCTGTGCTGCCTCCGCAGAAGTTAGTTAGTAGTTATGTATCAGATTCACAATCTGCCTTTCAGAACAGAGTATGCTACTCTAGCCAGGTTAGTTATACTAGCTCTAGCTGTATGTTACATGGCACGGCCCTGTGTGATTGATTGGTTTCCTTTCCCTTCTTTTTGTACTTAGCTGTTTGGGAGTTCAGTTCTTTTCGGGCCTTTAAGAAGAAGTAAGCCCTGTAACTCTGGGAAGACAATAGTTTTTTACCGGCTTCTATCCGTGGATTTTAATTATGCAATTACATTCAACTGAACTTGTACTTCTAAGAACGTAAGCACCTTGGTATAATCTGTTTAGTGCATGTTTATATTTGCTGAATAAAGTTCTTGCTTAAGGAAGAGGCTGTGTTGAACTGACTTGCAAAGAGACGCTTTACACTCTCCGGCCAAGTATAGAGGCAATATTTTAGAAACAAAATAAATATGGCCTGATTTGCTTCTTTAATATAAATCTATATTTGTATCAATAAAAGAAAGCCATGAATCCAAAGATTC
Source organism: Shinisaurus crocodilurus (assembly GCA_021292165.1). Classification (NCBI taxonomy): domain Eukaryota; kingdom Metazoa; phylum Chordata; class Lepidosauria; order Squamata; family Shinisauridae; genus Shinisaurus; species Shinisaurus crocodilurus. Next base: position 262,749,216 of record CM037877.1, read on the forward strand.
CTGTGTTATAATTACTGTTAGTACAAGATCTGGATTGCAACCCACCAAACAGTCCTAAGTGTACACTTTGTTTAGAAGTGTTTTTATCTGCTATAGGGAGTTAACAGGCAGCCAAAGGCTCTCAAAGTACTGAACTATAAGCAGATAGCTCAAAGAAAGTAAAACAGGAACACCACTCTTGTTCTTCAGAGTGCAACAAAGTTGAAAGGAACATCTCTTTCCATATGTACCTGCAGGTGAGAGGTCCTGCTCAGTTGTGGCGCTTGGTTTATGGAATGCCCTCCCCAATTCCATAAATGTTATCTGTTATCTTTTGGGCGCCAGTCAAAGACCTTCCTTTCCCCCCAGGCATTTTACATTTTATGACTGTTTGAATATATTTTACATCGTTTTTCCTGTGCTGTGTGTTATATTTTGTATTGTATTTTCTTCTTTTAGCTTCATGTAATCTGCCTAGAGAATCATAGAAAAGTAGAGTTGGAAGGGGCCTACCAGGCCATCGAGGATGCTCAATGCAGGAATCCAGGTCAAAGCATCCCCGACAGATGGCTGTCCAGCCGCACCTTGAATGCCTCCAGAGTGGGAGAGCCCACCACCTCCCTAGGTAGTTGGTTCCATTGTCTTATTGCTCTGACAGTCAGGAAATTTTTCCTGATGTTTAGGTGGAATCTGGGTTCCTGTAACTTGAACCCATTATTCCGTGTCCTGCAAACTGGGATGATCGAGAAGAGATCCTGGCCCTCCTCTGTTTGACAACCCTTCACGTACTGGAAGAGTGCAATCATATCTCCCCTCAATCTCCTCTTCTGAAGGCTAAACATGCCCAGTTCTTTCAGTCTCTCCTCAAAGGGCCTTGTTTCCAGTCCCTTTATCATCCTTGTTGCCCTCCTCTGAACCCTCTCCAGTTTGTCTACGTCCTTCTTAAAGTGTGGTGCCCAGAATTGGATGCAGTACTCAAGATGAGGCCTAACCAGTGCCGAGAATGTTGAAGAGCACTGGGCCCAGGACAGAGCCCTGCGGTACCCCGCTCATTACCTCTCCCCAGTTTGAGAAGGAACCATTGATAAGCACTCTTTGAGTCAGATTCTGTAGCCAATTGTGGATCCACCTGATAGTTGTTCTATCTAGCCCACTTTTAGCTAGCTTGCTAATCAGGATATCAGGATATCAGCTCCCAGTGCCGAGGAAAGGGGAATTATCACTTCACGCGATTTGGAAGCTATACTTCTATTAATGCAGCCCAAAACAGCATTTGCCTACTTTGCTGCCACATCGCATTGCTGGCTCATATTCAGTTTGTGATCTACCACAATTCCAAGATCCTTCTCACTTGTAGTATTGTTGAGCCAAGTGTCCCCCATTGTTGAGCCAACTGTGCATTTGGTTTCCTTTCCCTAGGTGCAGCACTTGGCATTTATCCCTATTAAATTTCATTCAGTTGTTTTTGGCCCAACGCTCCAGCCTATCGAGATGGCTTTTAATTTTGTTTCTGTCTTCCAGAGTATTAGCTGTTCCACCCAACTTTGTGTCATCTGCAAATTTGATAAGCATTCCCTGCACCTCCTCATCCAAGTCATTAATAAAAATGTTGAAGAGCACTGGGCCCAGGACAGAGCCCTGCGGTACCCCGCTCGTTACCTCTCCCCAGTTTGAGAAGGAACCATTGATAAGCACTCTTTGAGTCCGATTCTGTAGCCAATTGTGGATCCACCTGATAGTTGTTCTATCTAGCCCACTTTTAGCTAGCTTGCTAATCAGGATATCATGAGGCACTTTGTCGAAAGCTTTGCTGAAGTCCAGGTATATTATGTCCACAGCATTCCCACAGTCCACAAGGGAGGTTACCCGATCAAAAAATGAGATCAGATTAGTCTGGCAGGATTTGTTCTTGACAAATCCATGCTGGCTTCTAGTAATCACTGCATTGCTTTCAAGGTGCTTGCAGACTGACTTTTTAATAATCTGCTCAAAAATTTTCCCAGGGATTGATGTCAGACTGACTGGCCTATAGTTCCCAGGTTCCTCCTCCTTGCCCTTTTTGAAGATGGGAACAACATTTGCCCTCCTCCAGTCATCTGGCACTTCACCTGTCCTCCATGATTTCTCAAAGATAATAGACAGATTATAAAAAAAGTCACCCACTACTAGTACTCTTCTCTTTCTCTTGCTGTAGGCCTTGGTTTGATTGCCTCCACTTGACTGACCTTCAGCCTCTTGCTTGCTGTCACGTTGGGTGCCCAGTAATTCATCCTCTGCAGGCTGTCCTCTGCTCTCGTCCTCAAGTACCTGGAAGCGGTTCCATAGCTCCACTGCTTCCACAGGCACAGAATGTCTTCTAGTTCTTCTGCTCCTAACAGTCACCCTTTTCCAGTAAGTTCCCCCTATGTTATTTTCCCTTGCCTCAGCATTCTCCGACTCTGCCTCATCCTGCTGTTGCCCTTCTGGCTCCTGTATTACTCTTTGCTGCTGTAGATCCACCGTTCTATCTAAGAACTCTTCACTTTCTCTTATACTCCTGAGGGTTGACACTTGCTGCTCCAGTCCTCTGACCTTTTCTTCCAACAGTGTGACCAGTTTGCACTTGTTGCATGTGTAGGCCATGTTGATCTCCGGCAGGAAAACAAACATTGCACACACATTATGGGTCACCACAACTGGAGAGTCTTTTCTGTCCATAGTTCTCTATTCCCTTTATGTTTCTGCCTTTCTTTTCGTACTGGAATGGCCGTTGCCTTGTCCTGCCTTCCCTGAATGTTAACAACAGAGTCCCCCTGGCCTATAAGTGTGTGGTATTAGAACAAAACAAACAGCCTAGAAAATTTCTTAGGGACCTCCCCTTGACCTCCCCTGCCAAACTCCTGTTTGCTCTCTCTGTGCGCTGCCAAACTCCTGTTTGCTCTCCCTGTGCGCTCTCTCTCTGGGAGTCTCTCCGCCTATCACAGTCCCAAAAACAGCTGGAGCCTCTCTCCTGTGCTCCTGCTCAGCTGGGAGTCAGGAACAGAATGAGCTCCCAGGCCTCACCCTTCCCTTTAAGCTTTCAGGCCACACCCTTCCCTTGCAGCAGCTGTTGTTGCACTCCAGGAAGTTGTACTGCAGCAGCCGTTGGTGTAATACTCCGCTGCCAAACTCCTGTTTGCTCTCCCTGTTCGCTCGCTCGCTGGGAGCCTGCCCGCCTATCACAGCCCCAAAATTGGGCAGATCAAAAATAATATATACATACATACATAAATACTATGTTCCTTAGGGAAGGCTCTCAGGACTTTGCAGAGGCCCCAAGAGAGAAATCTGTGCACTATAGGAGGATTAAAGCAAGGTGGGTCCTCAAAAAAAAAACATGACCTGAGGGAGAGTACCCATTGGCAAGTGGCCCTTCTTGCTCAGGATCGAAAGGCTGCCTGCCTTCTGAGGGTGTTTAGAGACATCCCTTTTCCATGCCGGCATGTAGGAAGGCTAGGAACTCCAAATCCCTGCTGTAGAATAAGAAAACCATTTCCTTTTACACTAGTGCAGAAAAGCTTTCCAGGTGGCTTAGAAATGTAGTGAGTCAAGTCTCATCTGGATGCCAGAAGAATACTATCCATGGGCATATGTCCACAGTTCTTCAGCCTCCAAGTCAAGAGACAATGCCTGGCTGGATCTGGGTGATGGGAAGACAAAAAGCCATCTGAACTTAAGTCTGAAAATTATGGCCTCCTTGGTCAGTATGAAGCCATCTGCTGCCTCTAGATGTGCCTTCCTGAGGACCCTGGTCAAAAGGAGATGCGGGGAGAAACTTTGCAACTCACCAGGTCTACCTTTGAAGTGCCAATTTGCTTCTGAATCTCTGTATATACGGAGGAATTTAGACACTATTCCAAGAGGCACACATCTTGTCAACGTAGCTGATTGGCCTTGGTGTTAAAGACTCAGCTGATATGGTGCGCTATTACCAACCGAAGATTAGTTTCCATCCATTGCAGCAGAACTCATGGAAGAGGGAGAGGTATCTGGTGCACCCTTGGCTGTGGTGTTGTCCAGCCTAACTAGGATGTTCTTCCCCTGAAGGAGAAGCCTGATCATGATCACAATTAAGATAGGTGCTTCACATGATACAAGAAACCTATTGTATAGAAGTGTACATACTTCACAAGTTTGTTTTGTCCCCGTGTTCTAAGTCTCCCCAAAATCATGCTGTAGTCACTCAGGAGAAATATCTATCAGACGTCAATGCTATTCAAGTGGTTCCAGAGTCTCAGATATTATTCAATTTTCTTTGCTGTCCTCAAGGAAAACAGTGATTGAGGGGCAGTTCTGGATCTTGAGTACATAAACAAAGGTGTAAATGTTGCAGATTCCACATGGAGACACTTACACTCCATTATGGAAACTGCACAATTATTGGACCTCCTCAACAGATCTGATGGAAATCTACATGTATCCATTAATCCCAGGCACCACAGGCTGCTCCTGTTTCCCAATGGGGCACTCCAATGCAAACTTCAGGTTCTTCTATTTGGGCTGTCCTGCACCCTGACAGATTTCACAAAGATGGTTTCCCTAGTGGTGCACCTCTGTCTCCAGCACATCCATGTATAGCCCTATCTAGGTGACCTGCCTTGTTCTCCTTCCTGGGAGCAGAGAGTACAGGATGACCAGAGGATTGGACTGCCTGACCAATCATGACTTCTTAATAAGCATCACAAAGTCACATTTGCACACCTCAACACCTACAACATCTGGGGGTGATACTGGACACCAGGTTGGGGCTTGTGACTCTCCCTCTGGAAGGTGCAGACAAGCTGCAATTACTCCATTTCTGAGAGTGTCATCAGCATACATCATGACCAATGCCTACATTCAAGGGCACAATCTCATGCATAGACATTGTTCCCTGGGTGAAATTCCAAGTGAGAGATTCCAAGAAGTGGCTGCTTCTTCCTTCCCAGGACAAGACTGCATGCTGGATCCATTGCAACATGTGCCTTTCAGAGAACATGCTGTCCCTTTCTGACACAGTGCATGCAAACTTCACACCTCAGCAAAATAATCCATCTCAAAAAACCTATGAGGGTGCTAGTGACAGACGTGAGGTTTATCAGCTGGGGAGCTCACCATCTGGAGAGGACAGTACACGGCAAAGAGCAAAGGTGGATGGAGCTCTAGGTGGTCAAGCTAGCTGTGATTAGATTCAAGCCTCTCTTTCAGAGGTAGAACATCTTGGTAAGGCCAGACACCACCACAGTCAAGGCTCATGTCAACTGCCAAGGAGGTACTATAGGGGTTGGATCAAGCGCACCTAAATCTCCAAATAACATGGTCTTCCAGGCCATTAGGGTGCTTAGAACTCAGCCGATTCCTTCTGTATCTGCTGGAGAATCCTTGCGATTAGGGGCACTGGGGTGAAACACAGGGGACCCCTCCAGTCAAGGAACCATGAGAACATCCATTCTCTCTGTTTGCCCAGTGGGCAAAGTGTAGGACAGAAACCTTAGGAACACAGGAAGCTGCCTTAATATTGAGTCAGATCATTGGTCCATCTTGCCCAGTATTGTCAACAATGATTGGCCGCAGCTTTCCAGAATTTCAGACAGGAGTTTTCCAGCCCTACCTGGAGATGCTGAGGACTGACCCTGGAACTTTCTGTATGGAAACCATGTGCTCTACCACTGAGATACAGCACTTGCCAGACCTTGGGGTCCGATGACTTCCATCACCTGCAAGCCGATGCCTGTAGACTTACTGCTTGAAGACCTTGAGTCTGCAACCCCAATCTTTTGAGTCTTCAGCTGAGCCAGTCAGCTGCAACATTTGTGACAATGCCTTGATGGACAGTATTGTCCTCAGCCAGGAAGGGCAAGATCATGATGTCCCTGTGAAGTGAGGAGGACATAGGTCCCCCACCCCCTGTTTTTATATGCCCCGTGGTTGTGTTGCCTGTGTGGAATCAACATGACAATGCTTTACCTTACTTTGGCAGATGAGCCACTGAAGCCTCCATTGACGCTCTTTGAAGACATGCCTTTGCTCCAATGTGCATTTTTGTAAGATTAAATACCGTGTTTCAAAATTTGGGCAACTGATATATAAATGGTACTTATATTGCACTCACAACCACATAATTGGAAAATATGTGCAAATGTGTATAATGAAACACCAGTATAGGTCCATTTAATCTGACATACACTTACTTATGTTAAACTACATTTGCTATTTCGTTGCCCATTCACCCACTCCTTTTGGAGTTCTTTACACTTTGCTTTACATCTCACCATCCTGGATCATTTGGCAACATCCAGGAGCTTGGCAATCTCACTGACTGCCTTGAATCCATATCATTTATACGTGTCAAATAAGGACCCCACTCCTTACCTCCCTTCACTATGAAAACTGTGCTACAATGCTTTGATACTTGTTCTTTAATTAGCTAACTGATGCAAAAGAGGCCCTGACCTTTTATTCTGTGACTGCTAGTTTAATAGGCAGCCAAGCATATGAAGGCAACCAGAGCATTCCATACTTGTTGACACTCTTCTTAGAATTCTAAAAGGTTGGTGAGGCAGAAGTGAAGAAGCCATGCTGATTCATCCTAAACAATGCTTTTTCTTCTCTGTGTTTAACCATTCTAGCTACCAACAGCACTATTAATTTATTTGGGCCACAGTAGGCTCACAGGTCCATAATTTACTGAATCATGGTCAGGCATCCTCATTGCAAAGGGACAAACGGCTAGCTAATAGCGCCTCTTGGCCTCCTACCCTCCCTTTGTCCAGTCAATCAGAGGTTAGAGACAGGATTCTGCTTTCTGGGTAATTGTAATGTTTTTGGTATTCCCCAACACCTGTCACCTGTAACACAGGCTGCATCAGGGAGTTCAAATGCATCGTTACTCCCTTCCTCAGGATCATGTCATTGCCCAAATATTGAAACACACACACTAAGGGTCTCTACACAAAAATCACAGGCACAAACACAAGACTCAATTGATATATAAATGGTACTTATATTGCACTCACAACCACATAATTGGAAAATATGTGCAAACGTGTATAATGAAACACCAGTATAGGTCCATTTAATCTGACAAAAAGACAAAAGATTTTTCTTCCAGGGAAGTAGAATCAATTTTCAAATGAGCTTCAAAAAGTCCTAGAATTGAAACGGACTTGTACTGGTGTTCCGTTGTACATGTTTGTATATGTTTTTGATATGGTTGCCAGTGCAGTATGAGTGCTGTTTGTATATCAACTAGGTCTAGTATTTGTACTTCCAATTACTGGCCAAATATTGGCAGGGGGGAATCAACACTGCACAGGACGCCCGCCCCCCTCGCTCTAATGGGCACAGAGTGATGAAAGTATCCAATGTGGAAGCTTAATTTTTCCTTTCATGGCATGCTAGTCCCCACCATTTGGGAATCACGGAGTTATAATAGTGAGAGCTGAGGGAACATTTCTGTACCTGGGTGATGCATTAGGGCCCGCTTCCGATATGCCTTTTTGATCTCATCTTCAGAGGCATTCTTGTCCACTCCCAGGATCTTGTAATAGTCTTTCCTCTTGCTTTTCTTCAGCTCCACCTGTGCATTCTTGAGGAGCTGCTTGTGCTCTAGAAAGCAGCAGAGGAGAAAGTATCAAAAAGCAGCTTTAATTGCCACAGTTAGAGAAACACAGAATGAATGCAGCTCCCCACAAAAATCCAAACATACACCAACAAACCCAGAAGACTGAAAAATGGAGTTGGCATGCAGGCAATGTTGCTCTCTTGACATAGTTTTCTTTACAAATCACAACTCGCACAGTTGAAGAAGTCATAGGAGAGTTAGGTCAGAAGTAATTCAGGAATACTGGGGCTGAAATTGTGTGTTCAGGTATCAGGCGGCACAAATTGGGACTCCACACATGCCTACCAGTGTAACGGGGAAGAATGAGAGTTAAATGAAATATCAAATACCCTTGACTGACTAGAAGACCCTCCGAGACCCATTTAAACAAAATGGTCCACAAGTTTACTACAGGATTTCTCTATCACTTCAGAAGGGACAGAAGTTTGCTCTTCTAGGTCAAACCAGGAAAGTTCAGATTCTGAGGAAACACTGAAGCACCTCCTTACAGGAGAGGGACGACGTTTTGTACCCAAAGCGTCAGCAAGAGACACATGGTGAAAGATGCCAGATTTCAGGACCGTTTCGAAGTAATAGTAGAGACCAGCCTTTTCCAACCTGGGGCCTTGGCTACAACTCCCATGATGGGAGTTGTAACCAAGCACTCCTGGAGGACACTGAGTTGGGACCAAGAGGGTGTACAGGTGCTCCATTTTTACCTTTTGTTTTCTCTGTCTGGTAAACCTTTTCGTAATCCCTCACAGCATCTTCGTATTGTTCTGTGTCCATGTAACTAATCAAAGGAAGCACAGTTATCACCTTACGGAAACCAAAACAAGTTCAAAATGACCCAGACAAGCCACACAAGCTTAAGAGGGAGACAAATGAGGCACTCATGAATGTGAGCGAGGGGTGGGGTGGGGTGGAACATCCTGCCCAGCCTTGAACCATGCTGGGCGAGAGCAGCAGGGAGACCGCCTGTCCCTGGTCCATAAAGCGTGGCGTGATCAGGCACGTGGATCAACCGAGCCAGCACAGCGTAATGGACAAGCGTGCTCGACGTGGACCAGGGAGGCCCCAGGGTCAAATCGACACCCCGCCACAGAGCGCTCTTGGGTGCCATTTGACCTGCTATTTCTCAGCCTAGCCTGCCTCACAGGGTGACAGCGATGATAAAACTGGGAGGGCACAGGGACACGTATACTGCCCCAGGCTCCCTGGAGGGAGAGGCAGGACAAAAATAAACACGCTGAGCTTAAAGGTGAGAGACCAAGTGCCTGCAGATGTCAAACGGGAAAAGGAAAGCAGCTGGTCTGTGGAGACTTTTCCTAATAAAATCAGTGGCCCTGGCTAACGTTAGGTAACAAGGCACTCTAAACCAGAAGTGTGCTGCTTCCCTATCACCTTGTGGTGAATCTGCCTCATACTGTTGCTCCAACTTGCCCAGCTGTAACTACCCAGACTGGCCGCAGTTAATCAGGGCTTCAGACAGAGGTCCTTCCTAGCCTCACAATCTTTTTAACTAGAGATGCCAGAGTTGGAAATGGGGACCACATTTCTATAGGCTAAGCATGTACCCCATCATCACTGAGCTACAGCCCCTCCCAATATTTAATATGCACATGCTCACCACTGTGCTCTCCTCAGGTAGGCTTTGATGTATGTGTCGTCCAGTTTGATGGCACTCGTGCAGTCTTCTATCGCTTCTTCTAGCTTCCTAAGCTGGAAGGCAAGCTGCAAGGTCAGGAAATGAACCCCTCTATATGATTTTTAGTTTTGGTTTTAAAAGCAGAAGGCGTAAAAGACCTTCTCAACCAGGATCTGTTATTTCCTTTTTTTCAGTCTAATAAACAGGACAATTAATGGCTTTCATTGCCCACCCTATTCCTTAAAGCCTACGACTCCCAGAAACATCCTGGGACCCAAGGTTGGAGAACACTGAACTAGAGGTCTCTGGTAAGAAAGAAAAAAAACACACACAGCCCAACTTCAAGTGCTCTTACCTTTGAGTTAACTGTCCCACGGTTGCAGTATAGTTTGGCATTGGTCTTCCTGTTATTGGGGTCGATGGAGAGGGCCTCTGTGTAAAGTCCGAAGGCTAGCTGGTAATTGCCTTCCTTGAAGGCCTTGTTGCCATCGTCTTTCTTTGCTTTCAGTGCTTTGGCGTTCTGGAAGAGAACGTGGGCCGGCAAGAGAGTTTAAGGATTCAAGCAGTAAAAAACAAAAAAACCAAAGCCTGACACCTAATTAAAGAAGATTATGTTGATTAACTCACATACATTTGCATATGGGAACTAAACTTGGGCTCCTTTTGCCTTCCTCCCATCTCTCTCACTTAGAAAGGAGGGCCTGCCTCTTTTAAAATGGTGCTTGTCACCTACAGTTGCTATACGAACATTGACTAAAAATAATATTTTAACTGTTTAGTTTTGCCAGTTTTCCTGTTTTTTTTAAAAAAACAGTACAAACATAATGAAGATGTGAACAGGACATTTTTTGCTATTTTAGGGGTCACAGTTTCTACATGCAGCGTGGATGGGGGCAGCAAGTGGATTTGACACATTGCTTCCGCACCTCTCTTTCCCACCCCTCCTTCTATAAAAGACAGGCTTCAGTTGTTCAGGTTCTGCTACAAAGATTCACCAACCATTTCTGCAGAAACCTATCAGTATATTTAGGATTTATGCTCCTCCTAATTTCCAAGTTTGTCTAGCATTAGAATATCTCAGACTTTATTAAACCAATCCTGTATGGATGGTGGTCTAAGCCTGTGTCCATTTGGCTGTGATCAGAAGTTTAGCTGCAATTAATAAAAGGTGGAATAAATTCTTTTTTTTATTTGTGGGATAATTCATCAGTCAAACCTCCCAGTGGCAAAACAGCTATGTCCAGTAGCATAATAATAGTTTTTAAATTTGCTGCCTGGTTAACTGGGGGCGCTTTTAATCAATCAAAATGTTACTTGATTGGGGCCAGGACTGGATGTCCGCTGGGCTGGGATTCACTGGGAGGACAGCAAGATGCACAGCAGGTAGTGGCGGGTGCAGATAATCTTAGCTTTCTTCTTTTTTTGAAGGGTTTTGTTTTTTGTTTTAAAAGCATGTTTCTAGCCCTTTGGTTGCAAAGCCCACGAGCACGTGCACAATGACTACTGAAATCGCAGAAGCCAGAAGCGGCTGAACTGGGTCTCCAATGATCGGAGGCCAAGTTTCAGTGTCTTTGCACCACCACCCCATGACTTGCAAACACAGAATAGATTATACAAATTTATTCAGGTTGCGTAATTTGGACAAGTTGCATAATTCAGTTTTTCTTGGAGTAGAATTTAAATTGCCTAGCTACAGAATTTTAATTTTGGGGGTGAAATACACACAGCTTTGCTTAGGGCTCTGTCTTAAAACCCTCTCTGGATGCCTCAGAAAGGAGACTACATTCTCTCTAGGAAGGAAGTGGAAAAACAACATTTATATTTACCCTTACACATGACTCTTGCTCCTGAATACCTTCCTATTCAATGCTATTTACCACTGCTCATGGAAGAGTGATTGAAGCCTATCCCCTGGACTGCTTGCAAGCCTGTCAGAAATATCACACACACACACACACACACACACACACACACACACACACCCTCTTTGCATGGCTGCTTCCTCTCATACTTACACGGCAGGCGAGACAGGCCTTGTCATGGTCGGGAGCCATTTTGAGCGCCTGGATGAAGAACTGAACAGCCTTCTCAATGCAGTCCTCATAGTAAAGGCAAAGCCCTCGAACGTAGAGGGCATCAGCATTTGTGGAGTCTATTCGCAAGATGTCGCTACACACAGAGTGAAGAGACAAGACAGAATCACAGAACTGTAAGGAGCAAAGGAGAGCCGATCACACCCCTTCGCAAAAACAGGGGGATCGATATTCATACAGCATTCCTGAGACGAAAGAGGCCTGTGGCCAAAGATCTGACTGGCTATTTTAAACCAGTATGTGATACCTCACCTCTGCAGCTTCTGGGCATGGACTTCTTAACCATTTTAATCTTGTAATTGTTTTTAATTCCTTTATTGTAACTGCTGCTGCTAGCTCTGCTGTTTGTTTTTAATCTGTGGTTTTAAATTTTATATTGTATTTTATGATTTTAACTGTTGTAAACCGCCCAGAGAGCATCGGCTATTGGGCGGTATAAAAATATATATTAAATAAATAAATAAATAAAATGGACAGCACTCCTTTCTGGCAATTCTTGTCTCCCAGTTTTCCTTTTCTCAGAATCCTGCCATTGTCCTTTTCTTCCCATTAGTCCTCTAGACCTCTCCTTCTCTCAAGTCCCAGTTGTCATTTCCTAAGCATGCCCCACCGTAGCCTTTTAAGACTCGTGGCTCCTGCTGTGCTTTGCCCTGCCCTTCTGTAGTATCTGAAAAGCTCAGCCAATGGCAACTAGATTCTTCAGCTGGCCCTGCCCTGCCCCTCTCTGACATTAAGGCAACTCCCCTAATCATTGCCAGTGGCTTCAGCACTGCAGAATTCCACAGCAAGTTACAGAGATTGGGGAAAGTGTTACTATAAGTAAAAAACACCACCACAACCCTCGGAAGCCAAATTTGGCAAGTTCCCTAGAACAGAACCACTTATGTAGGCAATGGAAATATTATTGGAGGAAAAGCATCAAATTCAATTAAATCACAAAACCTGTTCATGTCCAAGCCTGTTTTTTAGCTAAATTGGCCAACGAGAGGTTGACACTTCATGCATCTGATGAAGTGGACAGTGGCCACGAAAGCTTATGCCAGAATAAATAAATTTGTTAGTCTTTAAGGCGCCACAAGACTTCATTATTTTCCAGCTGTCATAGTTCCTACCTGGCAACAGACTGCGCTTCAGGATAGCGACCCAGCAATGCTAAACATTCTGCTTTGAGAATTTTGAACCGGTGGCAGGCAGGGGCAAATTCCAGAGCACGATCCATGCAAAAGACAACCTGGTGTGGAAAAAACAGCCAGTGAGAATGGGGAAGTTCAGATGCTGAGCATGACAGCTAGCTCCTTGCTTGCTGAAAGATCAAGGGACTTGAATAACCTAGAAAGGCAGCCCATGAGCCAGAATGCTGACTTCTGTACTGAAAGAAGATTCAGGACAGGCAAAAGAAAATACATGGATGATTGACCCATCAACATATATGAATCACGACAGCTAAATGAATCCTCTGTGTTCCAGGGTAGTACTTCCTCACACAGTGCATAGTTAAACTATGGAATTGGCTACAAGAAGATGTAGCAGAGGCCACCAATTTGGACGGCTTTAAAAGGGGATAAGAAATTCATGGAGGAGAAGGCTATCAATGGCTACTAGTCCTGAAAGCTATATGCTACCTCCAGTATCAGAGGCAGTGTGCCTATGTACACCAGTTGCTGGGGAACATGGGCAGGAGGATGCTATTGCACTCATGTCCTGCTTGTGGGTTTCCTGTGGTTGGTCACTGTGTGATCAGAATGCTGGAGTAGATGGACCTTTGGTCTGATCCAGCATGGCTCTTCTTATGTTCTTAATACTAGTTGCTGGGAGGCAGATTATTGCCTTCAGATTATCACCCTACTTGTAAACTTCCTAGTTGGCCACTGTTAGAATCTAAAGGTAGACTGGAAATTCACCACTCATCAGTTTGAAGTTTACGTAATCTTCTCCAGCACATTCTAAAATAAAGATGTTCAAATATCTGCATAAGCCACTTCCACACCCTTAAGATAAAAGCCACCTGTAGCTTAAACACCTACATCTCTGACAAACAGCCAAGAATTAAGCTTTGAAACAGTAAAGCTGTGAACTAAAATTAAGGTTTCGGACTTCAGATCTCAACCCCAAATGGTTTGATCACTCCGCCCTGCCAGGGCAGGCATATAAGATGTATCCTGAAGACATGTTTCCCCAGCAGGTTTGCACTGTCCCCTGGGTAGATTCTCACCCAGCCCAACAAAATAGCTGCTAATCACTGTTTAGGGTCAGCTCACATATGTATCTGGCTGACAATCCTCTCTACATGAAAGAAGTGTGCCCCCGCCCCCACTACAAAATAACATACAGGATGGGCGCTCTCTGCAGAGGTCTGATCTGGGCAATTCTTCTGTGGAAAAACTGCATGAATCGAGCCCCATATGTTGCACCTTAGAGGCTAGATGCATCAGCTTCTTCCCCTAACAAAGAGGATAGTTGGCAGAGTATGTACATGAACTGCCTCTTAGAAGTACACTGGCAGCTGTCTATTGGGACACACATTTGTTCCCTGACGGTACAAACCCAGGGCCAAACCTTGCTCTTATGACACTGTGGTCAGAGTAAAAATAACAGTGTCTTTAGGTCAAACTAGATATGATAGTAGATCCATATCTGCCATAATCACATAGCAAGAGAGGGGCATCAGTTCCATTTTAAGTTCAAAAGCCACTGCCCACAACTTACCTCCCAACCGTCTGAAGTGATTTTCTCCCAGCATAGGAACCCAGCTGGAGAAACATGGAGAAGGCATGGGCAAGCAGGGAGGGGACGCTGAGTGTGCACGCATATGTTCCAAAATCCTCACCGGTTCCACTTCTGCTCTTTAAATTGGACCCCTCCCAAATACCCCACTTCCTATGTGACTGGGGCAGGTTGGTTTGAAACATGCAGAGTCGTCACCATGTCTAGTATGACCCTGTGCCTGCTCTGCCTAGTCTTGCATTCTGAAGAGAAAGGAGCTTTCCTGAAACCGGAGGAACTCCCTCCCTCTCCCCCCCCCCCCGTATTTCCCACTGAGACCACCAGGAGAAGTGTGAAACACTAATTAAACTCAACAGGCCACGAGCATTAGAACAAGAATGGGTGGGATGAAGCAGAGGCTACCATGACAAACGGTTCCTAACTCAAGCTCCAGGCCTCAACGAGTGACTTCATGGGCTCTCTCGCTGCTCCAGGCAAGAGGCAGCTGCACAAGAAGGGGGGCATTGTTTGGATTAAGGCTCAGCTGGATTCTCAACTCCCCCTTCCCCCGCCCCTTCCCATAGGTGACATCACCACTGGGTGCTGCGGGAAGCGCCGAGACACTCCAGATGATGGAGGCCATGGGAAGGAGGCACTTCTTCTCTAGAAACAAAGGGCACGTTTGACGCTGCCTAAGAGACAGAGAAGCCTGGGGAGAACTGGAGAGAGTCTCAGACAAGGCAGGGTTCTTCCTTAAGACAAACTACAGATTGTCCCTGGCCAGCCAGCTGCTCTTAGAAATTAGGAGGCAGTGAAGTAGGTGTTCACCGGGCTGGACAGAGGCCTGAACACTGAGGTCATGGGGTGGGGGGGCAAAGCTGTTCTGCCCTAAGATGTACGCTGACCATACATAGGGGCATATGGGGATAACCCAAGAGCCATCAAGGCAGACCTGTTACTCAAGGAAGCTAAAATCCAGAGGCAGGCTTAGAGCTTTCAGTTCCGTTATGGAGCCAAACCTATCTCCAGTTCATTCCTAGGGGAGACATCAAGGATAAGGCACTGGGCTTTAAACCTGAGAGAACTGGGCTTGAATTCATGCTAGCCACGGACTTACTGGGTGGTCCTGGAGAAGTCATTCTCTTTCTCTTCCCTCCCACCCCCATCATCCTGCAAAACAGGAATACTGAGTCCAAGGCTGTCTACTGGAAAACAGCTTTCTACCATCTGGCTCAGTCACAGGTAAGACTTAAAGGTGGAGGTGCCATGCCTCTGCAGGTGGGTAATAACACAGAGCTAGGCAAGAGAAACTGAAGCAGTCTCTTGACAAAAACTGCCTTAAAAATAACTATTATTCATAGGAGAAAAGGTTAACATTTTCCAAAAAGTCAAAAGATTATCAGTTGCATCTCTGCTGCCTATGATTAATTTATTTTCAAACTGGGGTTCCTTCAGAACTTTAGGGGTACCTCAATATTAAGAAATGGTAGACAAGCTTTCTGTCAGAGTTTTCCCACCGCACTGATCTTCCTCTAGAAGAATGTCATAGGAGAAGGCTGGGTGTGTCCACTCCCAATTTGCAACAGGCTACAGTGAGGCTCAACAGGGCTCACTGGTGCCCTGCGTAAACTGATAGTGTGCCTAAGAATGCCTCTCAGAATTTTTTGCAACAAACAAGGGATCTATTGAAAATACACAGGGATTCTTTGATGAATATGGAAAGGGTTCCCTCAAGCCAGAAAGTTTGAAAACCACCAGCCCTAGTTCTAGGAAACTGACATTCTGGGTCCAGACAACTCTGATATAAGCCACCGTAGAGGCTCAAAGGCTTTACAGATATTAGTGATGGGGACTGTGGCAAAAGAGAATGAACTGGCCAAACCTTGTGTTCAGTGAGTGGGGCTAATAAAACGCTACTGGGTTCCTCCCGCTTTTGCTACTTGCCCCCAGTCTGAAGAATCTTCATCAGATATTAGTTATATTCGGGGGAAGGTTGCAGAATTGCTTACTTGTCTTAGGGGAAAAGAACCCCTATGCTATGAGAACGACCGAGTACCCCTAATTTACAGGTTTTGAATGGGGATGTGCAACTGTTCCACCAATGCCTGATTCTCCCTTGATGCAGCCCTGCCAATACAGGTGCCAACAGGCTAAAGCAGTACTCCTTTGGGGTTCCTTCACACTCTTGTGAGGAGAGGAGCACTTCCAGTGCTCTGCCAGCTCACCCCATTTCTACAGTGTTACCTGTCCTCAGAGAAGCAGCAAGAGCCACACACTCGTATATTTATATGTATATATGTAGCTGTGGCCTTTCATTTTTATGGGCAGGGCCATCGCTTCCTGACAGAGCACATGCTCTGCATGCAGAGGAAATCCCAGATTCGATACCAACCATCTCCATTAAAGGATCTCAGATAGCAGAGACCTAAGACCTTGGAGAGCTACTGCCAGATTAGAAAATACTAGACTAGGTGAACTAATGGTATAACCTGATGCAAGGGGCACCTGCATTCATACCTTTCTGAAATCCCGTTTCTCAAAGTCAACTTCAGCGATTTTCTCGTACTCTAGGACAGCTCTGGCGTTGTTCAGCTGGAAGGGAAGGCAAGAGTTTCCACCATTATAGTTTAATGTGCATTAGCAATAGCCTTTTCTAGGTCTTTAGCAAACATTCTAAGGTGTTTATATTATACTATACAATATTACTATTTATAAGATGCCTATAAAACTGATTACAGTAATACCTTGGATTGCAAGTAACTTGGTTTGAGAGCGTTTTGCAAGACAAGCAAATTTTTAAATATTTAATTTTTTTTTACTTGATATACAAGCGACGTCTTGCAATGCAAGTACTGTAGTACGGCTTAAATTAAAAATCTCTGTACAAATTTTTTTGGGGGGATTTCGTTTTGATATAAGAGTGTTTTGGATTACAAGCACGTTTACGGAACGAATTATGCTCTCAATCCAAGGCATGACTGTATCTACGTGTCATACAATTTTAAAATAGAATAAAATACAATACTAAGCTCTAAACACATAATTCAATACAAAGCCAACACAAAAATACAAAAGCACATGCTAAGCCAGCAATATAAAACAAAACAGTATAAAAGCAACCTGAAAATATACTGTCAAAATGAGGAGATAAAACTAGTTATGAAATAAACAGGAGTTAAAAACCACCACCATACAGCCGGGATTAAAATAGCAAAGATTTAAAAGGCCTGGGAGAACAAAGTGGTCTTCACCAGTCGACCAGTTATTATTTTATTGTCATCTTTTATGTTTTCATCATTTCTCCTAACTGCTTTGATAGCCTAACTGAAAATAGTTTATAAACCTATGTAAAAAATAAAATAAAAATAAAACTCGATGATGGAAGGAAAACAGTGTTGGTGCTGGGCAAAATTCCCTGGAGTGTTCCATAACTGGGGGCCCCACCACCACCACCGTTGCTCACCCACACTCACCTTAGCGGGGGCAAGGGGAAAAGCGTGTTACGTGTTACTTTTCTGTGTGTGAACTGGGTCTCTGAGAATTATAAACCTACGGATTCCAACTGGGATCTAAAACTGAACTTCACATTTAGTCAAAGGCAAACCTAGCCTTGCGAGCCTTACCTCTTGCTGAGCCTGGGCATTTTTATGATCTAGTTCTAGAACTCGTTGGAAGCAGCGGCTGGCAGCCATGGCATTCCCCAGAGATAGGTGGCATTTCCCCTCCCGTAGGTGTCCCTGAGAAGACAGAGGAGAAAGGAAAACCTCGATGGCACGTGCTGCAAATGTGCATTAGCACCAGGGGAGCTGCACACACAGGATCACGTACCCTCACAAAGCCATCGTCCATCCTGACAGACTGCTGGGCGTCCCCCAGTGCTTCCCGGAATCGGCCTAGCATCATGAGAGTGGCAGCTCGGTTCCCGTAGTAACTGGCATTGCTGGGACATGTGTCTAGAGGACATGATATAACAGGATAGTAGTTAG
Organism: Shinisaurus crocodilurus; assembly: GCA_021292165.1. Classification (NCBI taxonomy): domain Eukaryota; kingdom Metazoa; phylum Chordata; class Lepidosauria; order Squamata; family Shinisauridae; genus Shinisaurus; species Shinisaurus crocodilurus. The sequence continues at coordinate 262,767,225 of CM037877.1, forward strand.
TACAGAGACAGAGTAGGGCTCCCCATCTTAGGGTTCTTCCAGAAGGACAGGTTGCTTACCTGTAACTGTAGTTCTTCGAGTGGTCATCTGTGCAGTCACACATATGGGCTCTGCGCCTGTGCTGAGCCAGTCTCGGAAGATTCTTTAGCTGAGTCAAAATGGGCGGGAACCCCTCCCCCACGGTGCTCGCTCCTAGCACGGTTCCCGCCCATTCCCTCAGTTCCTATGAGACCGCCTATTGCGACCCCATGAACCGAGGGACCGCTGTTGGTGTCATCCTATATGTCCTTTGGGTCGTAACAGCAACGCAATTTCTCATCTTTGGGACGAGCTGGAGCGATGCACCCAATCTCCACTGGCAGGTCCATCGAAATCGATAATGACGCCGAGCGGGGATGGATGGGTGGGTTGTGTGACTGCACAGATGACCACTCGAAGAACTACAGTTACAGGTAAGCAACCTGTCCTTCTTCTTCGTGGTCTCTGTGCATCACACATATGGGCAGAGTAGCAAGCTGACTTACCGGCGGTGGGACGGCGTCACATGTCACTGCAGCACCGATGAGAGGACTGCTCTGCCAAAAGCGTTCGCTTCTCGGCTCGGAGGTCAAGCTTATAGTGTTTGACAAACGTCGAAGGCGCAGACCAAGTGGCCGCTCTACACAGATCCTGTAGAGGAATGCCCCTTCCAAACGCCGTGGATGTTGATTGCGCCCGGGTTGAGTGCGCTCTTATCGCACCCGGCAACTGTCTGTTGCTTAACTGGTAAGCGAGCTTAATTGTCTCTACAATCCATTTGGCGAACCTTTGCCTGGACACAGGTAAGCCCTTTGAATTTTCGCCATAACAGACGAACAGCTGCGTCGATCTCCTAAACGAGGCTGTTCTGTCCTTGTAGAAAGCCAGTGCACGGCGGACGTCTAGAGCGTGCATTCTCTTTTCCAGGTCTGTTGTTGGACTCTGAAAAAAGGCTGGTAGTATTATATCCTGGCTGGTGTGAAATTCCGACACTACTTTTGGGACGAAGGAGGTGTCTGGACGGACAATCACCTTGTCTCTGTGAAAAGTCATGTAAGGTGGATCCTCTCTTAGTGCACATAGCTCGCTGGATCTTCTTGCCGAGGTAATGGCGACAAGGAAGGCCGTTTTCCATGTTAGCAACCGATAATCTATGGTGGCGAGCGGTTCAAATGGCTTCTGTTGTAGTGCACGCAGTACCAATGGTAGGTCCCATCCCGGTGTCAAGTCTTTGATCGGAGGGATGGTATTCCTTAGACCTTTCAGGAACTGCTTCACTATTGGGTGAGTGAAGACTGTCCCTGCGGTGGAGTAGGGTCTGTTGGCCGAGATTGCCGCTAAGTATACTTTTATAGATGAAAGCTTTAATCCTCTTAGCATTAAAGTGTGTAGATATTCCAGGACAGTTTGTATTGTGCAAGTATTTGGATCTTGCCCTTGTGTCTTGACGAATCTCGAGAATGCCAGCCATTTTCTAGCATAAGATGCTCTTGTTGCTGGTTTGCGTGCCGCTGTTAGGATGTCCTGGATTGCTATTGGTAAATTTTGCACTAGGAGTGACGTATCCTCCATGCCATGAGCGCCAAGCTCTTCAGGTCTGGGTGCCGGATCTCGCCCCGAGCCTGGGTTAATAGAGTTGGTGTGATGGGCAGTGACTTGTATTCCCCTCTGGAAAGGTGGAGAACCTGGGGGAACCACGGCTGTCTGGGCCACCATGGTGCTACCAGGATGCAGTCTGTGCAGTCGTTCCATATTTTCGAGACGACCCGTGTCAACAGAGGAAGGGGTGGAAAGATGTAGAATAGATGCCCCGACCACTGCATCATAAAGGCGTCTGTAATGGACTCTGGATCTGAAGCTGCCCTGCTGCAGAACTGGTGGCATGCTGTGTTCTCTGAGGTAGCAAAGAGGTCTATTTGAGGGTGGCCCCAGATTGAGAAGATCCAATGGAGGACGTCCGGGTCCAACTGCCATTCGTGGGACTGCAGGGAGACTCTGCTGAGGGCATCCGCTAGGGTATTGTCTTTGCCCGCGATGTGGATCGCCACGAGAGAGATGGACCTTCGGATCGTCCAGTGGAGGATTTTGAGGGTCAGTCTTGTTAGTCTCATGGACCGCGTGCCTCCTTGTTTGTTGAGGTAGGCCACAATGGTCGTGTTGCCCGTGACTACTTGAATGTGATGGTGGTATAGCTCGGACTCCAGCGCCTTCATGGCGTTCCAAACAGCAAGTAGTTCCAGCATGTTGATATGCATCTTGCGTTGAATGGAATTCCATGTTCCTTGCGTGGTAAGTCCTGCACAGTGTGCTCCCCAACCCAGGAGGGAGGCGTCTGTTGTTAGTATCTTTGTTGGCGTTAGTGGGTGGAAGGGAACCCCCTTGTCCAGATTCCTCCTGTCCGTCCACCATAGCAAAGTCGCTTTGACCGTTCTTGGAATGGGAAGACGAGTGGAAGGGGACTGTCTTTGCGGATTGTAGGAGCGGATGAACCAGTTCTGGAGGGTTCTCATGTGCAGGCGGGCGTAGTTCACGACCTGTATCGTTGAGGCCATGTGGCCTAGGAGGCGCTGGATTGTCTTTGCTGGTGTGGAGCGAGATTGGTACAGACTTTTTGAGAGGGTAAGTATCTTGTCCAATCTGTCTCGTGGTAGATAAGCCCGTCCTTGAATCGAGTTGAGAACCGCCCCTATGAACTGGATCTCCTTGGCCGGAGTGAGGACAGATTTCTTGGCGTTGAGACATAGTCCTAGATCTTTGAGTAGGTGCAATGTCGTGCGGATGGCCGACTCTAGACGAGATTTCGTGGAGTCCACTACCAGCCAGTCGTCGAGGTAGGGGAAGATCCGGATTCCCCTGGCCCTTAGACTTGCACAGACGACTGCCATGCATTTGGTGAACACTCTCGGTGCAGTGGAGAGGCCGAAGGGGAGGACTATGAATTGATAGGCCTCGTCCCCTATCTTGAACCGCAGGTACTTCCGACTGTCTTGGTGAATGGCAATGTGGAAGTATGCGTCCTGCAGGTCTATCGACGCAAACCAATCCGTCTTGCGAAGTAAAGGCAGTATCGACTGGATGGTGACCATTCTGAACTTCTTTGCTGTTATGAAGAAGTTGACAAGTCAGAGGTCCAAGATCGGGCGAAGTCCTCCCCCCTTCTTCAACACTGTGAAGTACTGGGAATAGAGCCCCTCCTGGAGGTGATGTGGGTGGACAGGCTGGATGGCGCCCTTCTGCAACAGAGAGTCCACCTCCTCCAGTAACGGTGGAGTGGGCTGTGTGGTAGTGATGCCGAGGAAGGGGGGGAGAACATCGAATTCGATCTGGTACCCGTGCTGGATGATGTTGAGGACCCAGCGGTCCGTTGTAATATGGTGCCACGATGGAAGGTAAGTGGCTAGTCTGTCCGTGAATAGGGTAATTGTATTTGACAATTTTGATGGAGTTCGTTGGGTTGTCATAATCGGTGGTGTTGTCCTGTCCGGTGTTTGAGTCATGTCCAGTAAGTATGTCTCGATTCGTGTTAAGTCAAAGACGCCGTTTGCCGAAAGAGTTGCCCTTCCTTGGTCCTTGGTACTTAGGTTGGAAGGGTCTTCTTGGCCCAGAGGGTTGACGGTCTCGCCCTCGTAAGTCTTGATTTTTCTGTGTGAAGCGCGGCCGAAACGGTGCTGCAGGCTGGAACTTTGTCCACTGCTTAGTTTTGAATCTCTGCCTTGGGGCTGCGTTAAGCCCCATCTTTTGCGCTGTGACCTTCGCTTTCTGGGCTGCGTCGAGGGAGTCATCGGTTTTGGTGTTAAAGAGTCCCTCGCCGTCAAATGGCAGGTTCTCTATACGCGCTCTCGCTTCTGTGTTCAGCAACGTTGAGCGGAGCCAAGCGTGTCTGCGAAGTGCCACTGAGCTGATAAGTGCCCTCGCGTGGCAATCTGTTTGGTGTCTGGCGTTGTTCATTTGAAGTGTTGCCATGCTCAGGGCCTCCGCCTGCAGCACGCGTGCCAGTTGTCTTTTTTCTTCTGACAGGTCCTCGCATAGGTTGCCTAGTTTTTCTGTCAGGAAGTGTTGGTATCTTGCCATTATTGCCTGGTAGTTTGAGACCCTTAGGCCCAAGGCGCTGGAGGAATACACGCACCTAGCACAGGCATCCAGCTTTTTGCCCTCCTGATCCACCGGTGTGGTATGTATTTTACTCGAGGTGGACTGGGCAGACTCCACTATAATAGAATTCGGAGCTGGATGGGTAAAGAGGAATTGGGCATCCTCTTTGCGCACGCGATAAAGGGATTCCAGCCTCTTGCCCGTTGGAGGGATCACTGCTGGTTTGTTCCAGGTATTTTTGACGACTTTCAGTAGCGCTGGCAGGTAAGGCACCAGTGCCGGTGATGTTTGTGTTGATTGCATCATGTTATACACTGGGTCGTCATCATCAGGCGATTCAATGACAGTCTCTATCCCCAGGGATGCTGTCATTCTCAGCACGTGGTCTGCGAAAGTCCCAAGGTCCTCTGAAGGTGATACTGCCGCCCTCGATTCGACTTGGAGATCTGGTGACGACTCGAGGGGGCCAGACAATGTGGAGTCTGAGTCTGAGTATGGTAAATCCGACGAGGATCCTGGGTCTAGATCTTTAGATGGAGCTGGTTTTTTTAGATGTTTCTTTTTACATAGGGCCTTTCTTGGGGATGCTTGGGTCGGAGGGTGACGAGATTTGGAACTCGTAGCCTGGTTTTTGTTTCGTGGGCTAGAGTCTCGTACAGTCTGTGCGGTGCTGTGATATCGCTCGCGTGGACTCCTACTCCGTGTCGGACCTCTGCGTCCATCGATACCGGGAGGTGAGGATCGGTGTCGACTGTGTCCAACATAGGGAGATCTGCGGCGTCGTTCGGCATCGATGGGTGGTGTTCGATGTCGATAGCGATCAGCATAGGGGGAGCTGTGGCGTCGTTCGGCATCGATGGGCTTCCTTCGATGTCGATGGCGATCCCCTGGTGGCGCGCTGCTGGAGGAGGTACTTCGGCGTCGGAGGTCGACTCGGTGGCGAGGCTCGTCGGTGTCGATCGAGTGGCTCCTTGACCTGCGATGTCGACGGTCGGCATCGAGCGATCGGCTTCGATGGCGGCGACGGTCGATGTCTGGCGAAACGGCTGGGCGATTGCGGTCATCAGATGGCGATGATCGGAGCCGTAGGGAGGGCTGTAATCGGTGTCGGTCGAGACACTTCGGCGGCGGCGTGCGACGCGGTAGGGAGGGCTGAATCGGCGCCGTTCGACATCGATGGAGGGGCTACGGTGCCGGCGGTGCTCGACGTCGTGTCGTAGATCCCGGCGGCGAGAGCCCTCGGTGTCGACCGATGAGTGTCGATGGCGGGGGTTTCCGGTGTCGGCAGCGGTCCGTCTTGGGCTGCCAGCGTCCGCCGGTTTTTCAGCAGCAGCGCGCTGCGTACTACGTCGGGTAGCTTCATCCTCGGATGAGCTATCGGGACGAGTACTGTGAGACCCATGGTCTCTCCGGTGTCGAGGCGATCGATGTCGAGGCGATCGATGCCGAGGCGATCGATGCCGAGGCGATCGATGCCGAGTCGCACTGTCCTCCCGCTCCTGATATGTGAGGTCGTCTTTGGATCGTATAGAGGGTCTCTTGGACGCTTGCGATCCAGACCGACTGTGATGCCCAGATGGCTTCAATTGGGGCTCCTCTCCTCTCTTAGGTGAGGTGGAGTGGCGCGATCGAGCCGTTTTAGGCGGGGAGTCTAAAATTTCTCCGTCGGAGATGGACTCTGCCCGGTCTATGGCTGTGTCGAGCTCAATGATCCTCGGAGTCGATAGCTCTTTGTGCACCGATGTCGATCGTTTAGTTGAAGACGGCGATGCCACAGTTTTGGTTGCGTCTTGTTTTTTGTGAGCTACCGAGCCGATTGGCGATAGGGTCCTTGGTTTCTTTTTAGGTTTTTCTCCTGCAGGGCTCTTGTGAGACCTTTTCTTTTGAGGTTGGTCTCCCTCTTTCCCGGTGACTTTTACAGTCGAGGGGGAAGGTTTCTTTGAAGTTGTGGCGCGTGGGAGAGAAGGGCCAGCCGCCGATAGAGTTTGCTGCCACAAAGAGGTTTTGAGCTTTAAAGCCCGCTGCTGTCTAGTCACCTTAGTGAACTTTTTGCAGTGACGGCAAGTCTCTACAATGTGTTCTTGCCCCAGGCATAAAAGGCATAGGGTATGGCCATCTGCTGGGGGTAGCTTTGCGTCGCATTCGGTGCATTTTCTGAACGGGGCCTTAAGGGCCATCGTTTGGGGGGGGGGGGGAAGCCAGAAGGAAGATCAACGAAGAAGTTTTTTTTTTTTTTTTTTGAGTGAAGAAACGAAGGGGAGATAGTTGAATAGTTGAATAATTGAATAGAGATAAGAAGTAGTTAAGTAGTTAAGTAGTTAAGTACTCAGCCGTTGGTAGAGGGATAAATCCCTGGAGAACCTTTCGAGAGCTGCTGGTCGCAATGGCGGTCGAAAAGGAACTGAGGGAATGGGCGGGAACCGTGCTAGGAGCGAGCACCGTGGGGGAGGGGTTCCCGCCCATTTTGACTCAGCTAAAGAATCTTCCGAGACTGGCTCAGCGCAGGCGCAGAGCCCATATGTGTGATGCACAGAGACCACGAAGAAGAAGGGGCCTTTAAGGTGCTGCTGGCTTGCCTTCTTTGCAGGATTGTTCAGGCTGCGCACATGACATTGTCAGTCTCCTGTAGTTGTCCCAGGTCATCCCATATCCCCCCCACCCCTACCAGCTTCTCCCATATTTTCTCACACATGATACGCAAAAAAACAACAACAGTGGGGTGTGGCCACCTGATTTCAGGAGCTTGCACTGTTTTGTAGGGGTGTAGCTCTGATGTGTAATGTGATGTCCTGGGGGGGGGGCGTGTTCTCATGGCTTCACGCCAGCCAGAAGCTGCGTTTCTCCCTCCCTCAAAGCCAGTCACACCTTCTCTCTCTCCGCTGCTGCTGCACCAAATAGTTCTTTGTTTTATCGGCCCACACATGTGTGCGCGTGCGCGCGCGCGCACGCACACACACACACACACACACACACACACAATTTATTTATTTATTAATTATATTTATGTCCCGCCATTTTCCCTGCATGTAGCACGAGGCAGAAACATGTTATAGTGCTCCCTATATGCTGGACCAGACTGTGGAAACCTGCTGCTACGTATGGACTGCCTGCCCTCAATTGGGGCAAATGCGTTGCAGACCAGAGTGGAAGTAGGAGCTTTGGTAGGGGGAAATCAAGGCCTTTATGATCAGCACCAAGGTCTCCCCAGAAGCAAATTGCACCAGTTCTCAGTTTAGCAGACCAAGCAGGCCAGAAAAGCAACCTTTCCCCCAACCCCCTTTCCCTTTCATGCTCACCTATGGCTTTTGTATAGTAGTTGTATGCTTCATTGTAATCCTTCTTGGCGTAAAAGGCATTACCTTGCTCCTTGAAGGACTCTGCTTCTCTGAAAAGAAATAAGATATCACATAGATGAGGCAGAAGCATCTAGCACAGACAAGACAAGACAACAGGATAGAGATCACCAAACCACGGAGATGATAGGAGGGACCCCTAACCAGAAGTAGGAGTCCTACCCACATTTGTTATTTGACAGAATGTGTTATCTGTACCTCGTAATGATATACATTCACCATGGATACACAGCTGGGAATGACTTTAATTGCATGTTCCCAGCCCACCCTCTCCCTCCTAAATTATGAATTTCCACCAAAGTTAACATTGTAAACCATTAAGTCAGCTCCACTAAGTAACTAAGTGTTAATCATGGTCTGAAATGAGTTTCAGAACCTGGATTAAGGGGGAGATGTGCTTAGCACTACGTAATTGTTGTTAACACTAGTACCGATGTAAAGTGCTAACCACAATTAATCTTGGGGGTGATGATTCCCAGTAGGTGAGTTTGCGGAACAACTCACAGGCATGCCTGACAGACCATCGGGCTTACTGTGCATTGGTCTCCCCCTCCTTCCGCTCCCCCTCGGTCCCCCAGCCAGTATCCCATGGTCCTGCGCGGCAGAACCCATCTTGTCTCCCCCTCCCTGCTCCGATTGCCACCCCTTTCCATTTGCGCTATTTTTCTCCATGCCGCTGCCAGTGACAGCCACTCCACTGATGCCCAAGTGGCACCTTGCAATATATTTCCCTTCCATTTACTTTCCAGCCATGAAATCTGTGTATATTTCCCCTCACTTACCGCCCAGGCCTGAGAGCTACGTGTATTTCCCTTTTTTAAAAAATGCACAAATTTCCCAGACACTTAAAAAAACAAAAAAAACAACCCTTAGAGGTTGCAGAACGGAATGGAGAGAATGGGGTGACACCCACCCACCCCAATGTGACCACATTTACTCTGTCCCATCCATCCACCTTCTTAGGGATTTTTTAGAGCTGTTAGGGAACCACAGTAAGTGTCCTGAAAAGGAACCACGAAAAGGGGGTGGCCTGAAGATCTCCCCTTTCTGGACTAGTAGGAAACTTGGGAAGTGTCCCAAAGATGGAAGGCACCGAGTGTCAGTGAAACAAAACCACGGTTGCAAAAAATCATGATTTTTTGCAAAAAATAAAAAAAATCAATTTTTTTGATTTAATCAATCCCCCCCCCCCCCAATGTAGTAAAATTAATTTCAAAGTTTCAGGCAACCACATGTACAAATAGCCTACACTTAATAGTTAAGAACACCAAATTATACAGAAAACATTAATCAGAATAGGTTTCATTTAATAGCGTATTGTTGCATTTTTGCATATTTAAAGCGATCTCAACAATAATTATTTGCCATACACTGCATGTTACTTAACTCATGTTAATCACTTTCACTTAATTTTTCCTTCACTTTCCTTTTTGATTTTGATTCATGGCTTTAAACAAAAGCACTAATTTGGCAGCTTTGTCTAAGCCTAAATGATTTCGCAGTTCTGATTGTACCAATCCAAATGATGAAAACACTCTTTCCACATCTGCTGTGGAGGCAGTTACAACTGTTCTGCGACATCGATCACCTCCTGATGCAGTTGGTCCTGCTGTGAAGTCCACCATTCCAGAGCCTGGACTGAATTGATGACGTTTTTGCTGAACATATACTGAGAAAATGGCTTGGCTTTAGCTTTGTACTTTATTAGGACTGGAACTATATTTGGATGGTTTTCATTGGCCCAATCCATCCCCAAGTCATACTACTCTTTTGTTAAGTTTTTTGCCCATGACAGAGGAAGTCATAATGTTAGCCAGATAGTGAGCTGGCGTTAGTGCTTGCTTGAAACGGGTTTGTAGATTGCTTTGATCATTTGCAGTCAATACTCCGCAAGCTGTCAGATCTTCCGAAAGTTGCTTCAAAACGTCAACTGCCCTACCAATGCTACACAAATCTTTCTGTAATTTGTCCAATGCCGCAGCAATAGGTTTGAGCTTTTTAAGATCTTCAGCATTGCTTTTGATTCCCAAGTTAGAGACCTTGTTTTTGATGTCTGCGTCGATCTCTCGATTTTCCTCACAGATTTGCATGATGATGGGCCAGTTTTTGATGTAGGCTTCTAAACAATCGGCGACAGTGTTCCAGCGAACATCTTGTGGAATCGGCGGTGCTTTTGCTCCTGTTGCCCTGTAAGCAGCTGATGCGAAATGGGTGTTTCTGATGTACTTTACAATAGCAACGACATGGTTCTTGACATTAGGAATATCCACATCTTTAGCCAATAGATGCATTAGATGGGCACTACATCCATATGTAATGAGGTTAAGGGTCTCCTCTTTATCAAGTTCTTTCCTCATTTTTTTTACGTTACCAGTATTGTCGGTTGATGATGAAGAAGCAGTGACACTCCTTTTCAAACTTTCATAACAACTAGATTGCGATGCAACTGAATTCAGTGATGGAGTTGGAGACATGAGACTCCTTGAACTGCTAGGCCTAGATGAAATGTTTGAATGAGGGTGAGGGCTCTCTTCTACCTCTATGGCCGTTGGATTTAGATCCACATCAGCAAAATCTAAATTTAAAAAATGGTGGTATAGCAAAATAGGTAGTGCAATAGTTTCTACAACAGTGTTTGACAATTTTCACGATTCAACTTCCGTTAACTTGGCTATTACACTACATATCAATTCAATTAAAAAGTTTTAATGCTGTTTGGGTTTGACACTGTATTTTTTTACAGTAAAGAATTTTTAAACTAATGTTAGGTTCTTTGCAGGCAGCTATTGCTAAGGTATTAAAGTAATACATTAAATGAAAATTCGGGGATTTTTTTTTCAACTTTACATTAATTCCACATGTTTTTTTACCTTCCATAAAATAAACATTATTCTATTCCCCGTTTCAGCCATGAAACTCACTGGGTGACTTTGGGCCAGTCATTGACTCTCAGCCTAACCTACCTCACAGGGTTGTTGTGGAGAGGAGGAGGATTATGTAAGCTGCCTAGGGTTCCTTGCAGGAAAAAAGGTGGGGTATAAAATAAATAAATAAATAAATAAACATCATAACTTTTTACAGCTCGCACTCGCAGGAGTAAACTAGATTTGCCTACCTTCATTTTCTGATTCTTCTTCACTCATCAGTTCAGGTTCCTCTTGCTGTGTTGTTGAGTCTGTAGTACATTTGACACTCTTCTGTATGTGATCCTTCAAGCGAGCTACTAGTCCTTGCATTTCTTTGCCACAGCTTTTGCATTTTGCACTCACACCATTATTTTTCTCTGATTCTGTAAACCATATCCATACAGGATCTTTCCTGCGGCCACCTCTAGTTGACATTATGCTTCTTCTGTCTGGTGGTTTGGCTCCTGTTCAGTAAGAGATCTCTGCCTGACAGGCTCAGGATTGTTTTGCTGTGGTCCACTTGTAAGTAACTTCCTGCCCTGCCCACAGAGGGAATTCCCCTGTCTCACTTTCAATTTCTTTTTAACTTTCAGCTTGTGCTTCTTTTTGAAAATTTTCATTTATCGTTACTGCAGTGCAGCAACTATTACTCAATTTATTTTTTAATTTGCTTTAAAACAATGTTTTTTATTGATGATTTAATCAATGATTTAATCATTGATTTAAATCATTCTGATTTAAATCATTGCAACCCTGAACAAAACCCAGAGAATTACCTTGCTAAGGGGGAGATCTACAGTCCAACCCCTTTGAGTGCACTTACCTTTGCAGTTTCTATTCCGCTTGCTGGTACTTTCCAACTGACAGCTAGGCAACTGACAGCTGTCAACTGTACACAATGTAGCCTATATGCAGGCTTGCCTCCTTATTGTTATTCCGACAACTGTAACTGGCAAGGTAATAGACCATGTAAGACTACATATATTTTTGACAGTTGTAAGTGCACATTTGTGCAACTCCAAAAGACCGACAAATAAAATAAAAATTACAAAGACATTTGCGCACAATTGGTCCCCCCCGCCCCAGAGGTGGTAAAACAGCAACGGTCACTCCAAAGTGCCGCTTGGTCATCGGTGGAGGGGCTTTGACTGGCTGTCACTGGGGGCAGTGCAGGCAAGGTCGCCAAGAGTGGCAAGGGTTTCTTGCCGAGTGGCTCACTAATTGTGTCCCGCAACCCATGATGGGATCAGTCTCCCAGGTTCGGCCAACATGCCAAACCATTGTGGGTTTAACAAACCCTAGAACACTGCCCTAGGACAAGGCATGGGTTGTCAAGGTGCCTTGCTGCCAAAAAACAAGTCACCCTGTAGGATGTGGTCTAGGTTCGGACGACACAGCAATCCGCCATGGCTAGTTACCCACGATGGGCTGACGAGTTGTGTGAACCCATTCAGTGAAACAGAGTATGCATATTTGCATGTGGTTAACAAATGGGAACATTGCATCTGCACTGGGCCTGTATCTTTGATTGCACCATGTAAACCTGAACAAAATGGCCACAATAGCTATTAGTCAAGATTGTTATAAGGCACTTCCAAGTTCAGAGAAATATGCCACTGAACACTAGTTGCAGAGGACAACAGTGAGGGGATGGCTATTTACTTCACCCACTGCTTGTGGGCTGCCCAGAGGCTACAGGAAGCACGGTGTTGGGCTAAATGGACCTTTGACCTGATCAAAAAGGGAAAAGGGAAAAGCAGACCTAGACAAGAAGCGAGAGAGCAAAAAGTGATCTTCCAAAAAGTAACTGATCTTGGCAATGAAAAAGTCTGTTTCTGTTAAGATATGAACTATTTGTGCACATATGGATATTGCTAAAAGAAACTGCCTACTGAAAAATACAAGAAAAATCTACCAAGGACTTCCCCACAAGTCAGAAACCGTTGAGACAGAGAAATATTTGTTTCCCATTTTAAAGTGCAGAAGGGTGTTTTAGCTGATGGCGGGTGCTGTCAGGGTCTGTCCTGCAGTGCCATCTGGCGGCAGCTTTGCATATGACCGGCTGCTGGGCTTCGCAGGGTGTGAGCCCTGGCTGGTAAACCCTTGCAGAGTTCAGGCCCAGACCAGCAGACACCCCTGCCACATCCAACCTTGCCTCGCTGTGTTTGACCTCCCGCTCGTCCCTGACCAATGCTTCTGCCTCTGGCCCTGCTCAGCCTGGTACGTCTTGGTTCCTGTTCCTGCCACTTCCTGAGCCCTGCCTCTTCCTGGACCCTGTGCCTGTTGCCTGGACTTGCCCTCTGCCTCTGGCCCCTGTTTGGACTCTGTTGCCCTGAACCCATGTGAAGCCTTGGGCCTGCTGTCTGTCCCTGTCTCCATCTTTCCTGGCCCCGGTGTTCCAGCCCTGAACCCTTGCCGCCCACGACCCGCACCCTGACAGGTGCACACTTTCAAGAGTTGGATGTACTTTGTTCTTTAGGTTTCTCTAGTATAATTCACTTTTTTTCAGTTTGAGGAAAAGATATGGTAAATGTATAGGAAATAGAAAAGTGCTCTGTTGTGTAAACATGCTAGTGCTATTCTGGGCCTACACAGCTGTCCCCAAAGAAAATATGTTCATAGCTTTCCCAGCTTCTTTAAAAATAAAATTCTGTAATAGAAAGAGGCAAATTACTGAGATCACATAAAAGGCACTGGAGTACAGGCTGAAGTAATTTTATAGCAAAATGATTTAGATCACAAGGAAGAAAGGCCAATTTAAAACCACTGATTTAAATGAAGTTTTTGGTTTTCCAATTCATTTATTTCCTGACCAAACATGTATGCCAACTGGTTGCACTACATAATTTATATCTGCTTAGAGATAGGGAGAATTGCAATATTAAGGATTCCTGTTTGCCTCTCTCTGTATCCATGCAAGGATGCAAAGCAAGAGACTACCTGAAGATTATCAGCATACGGCTACTCAAAATTAAGCCCCATTGAGTTCAGTGGGGATTACACGCAGGAAACTGGGTATAGTATTGTAGATAAAATGCCCGGAACTTCCTAGAAGCAAGGACTAGTAGTTACTTGGCAAAGAGGGAAGGATAAATATCCAAGCCCTTTTGGTTGACTAGTCTAAAATATTCATAGTTTGCACAATCGTAAATAAGCTATACATGAACTAGTGTGCCATTTATAAACATTGTGAATAAAAATTTAAGGACTGACCTAAAAAAAATATCATTTTGCCTCAGTTCATTCTTCTATATCAGTGTTCTCCAACCTTTGGTCCCCAGATGTTTTTGGCCTACAACTCCCAGCATGCCCCAGCCAACTATGCTGGCTGGGGCATGCTGGGAGTTGTAGGCCAAGAACATCTGGGGACCCAAGGTTGGAGAACACTGTTCTATATGGACAATCAGGCTTTAACGGAGGTGGTGGGCTCTCCCACTCTGGAGGCATTCAAGGTGCAGCTGGACAGTCATCTATCAGGGATGTTTTGACCTGGATTCCTGCATTGAGCAGGGGGTTGGACTCGATGGCCCTGTAGGCCCCTTCCAACCCTACCTATGATTCTAGGTGGTCCTGAATCCAGTTTTAAGGTATTATGAATGTGTACATTGCGACGTTTGAATAATACTCAGATTTCATTTTAAAGCTTTTGTTGTGGCTTTTTAAAAAGGCTATTTAATATTCAAGGTATTTTAAAAAAATAAAAGAAATTGGCGTTATTTGTTTTATTATGGGGAGCACACAGAACACGGATCCCACCCCTCACAACAAGAGCTTTATAGCTTTCCACCTAGTTATATGCATGCATACGTTCTTTGCATTCTGCAGAATTATTGAAGATGGCATTTTATTCGCACTCTAGTGACTGGAGGAGTCAGCCAAATTAATGGAGGGAACTATCATACTTCTTCAAGCTGAGAAGGCAGTAATTCCATTTTGGCAGACAGAGGTTAACCGAATCCTGACCGAAAGTATGACACACAAGGCTGAAGGACTCTTCTACGCAAGGCTGTTTTTGGGCAAGTTGGGAATCCAGCTCTCAAACTCGAGCCACTGAATCAAAATGGCTATAAGAAAGAGAGAGTAAACAGTCAGCCCTGAATCCCCAAGCAGAGAGCTCTAGGCTGGTTTCTTCAGCGGAGCCCCACCACCTCACTACCCCAGCAAGAGCCAAGCAAATGGCATTCTGGAGTGGACAATACAAGCTATGTTAGGGGAGAAAACCTAAGAGAAACACCAAAACAATCGAGGGTTGTGTTGGGGAGTGTTAACAACGTTTTAAACTCACTCTGGCCCCTACACTGGCCACCCCCTCTTCACTCCCTCCACAAGGCAGCTCTCACTAGAATGGTGCAGTTCAACTCATGGAGGTCAAGGCCAAGATATAAACTGCTCCCATTTACTGCACCCAATCAAGTGTGGTTCAAGAAGCTAACAATGGCCCCGATTTGACTCTTGCCTACACATAATTTAATAGGTTAAGAGGCAAGTGGCACATGGAATCCCATAGGCTCAGGGCAGTCCAAAATAACAAGTTATACAACTATAGATCATAAATCCCTCCCTTTCCTAGTCCTTTTCACTAAATTTTATAAGTTTTAATTGTGGGTAGGTAGTGAGAAAACACAGTAACCCTGTTCAGACATAATGGGAAACCATGGTTCCCACTATGCGAATGAGCTGCAGTGAACTTTGGGCTTGCACACCAGGAGGAGATCGGACACACCTGCTTCCAGTTTAAAAACTAACCACAGTTCTCCATGAAAACACATGTGAAATGGTTGTGTGTTGGAACTATGGTTTCGGAACAAGCCATGATATGAAACTTGGTTTGTTCTCACTGACCAAAGTTTAAACCAGGGATTAGAAACTCATGGGTGTCGGCAAGAGGGTGCAGTTGCCCCTCCCCCTGGATGAGCCATAATCTCCGGTAACACTTCCATTAAAAAAAAAGCAAGTCTCTAGCCCTTGTAGAACCCGAGAGATGAAGCAAAATGTGCAGCCACTATTCTGCCCATTTGTTTTGTGAGAAACTAGCCTGCTCCCGCCTTTCATTGTTTTTAGCCAATGAATGATGTCACAGCAATGGTTAACACACCCACTAGCTGGGAGTGTTCAGCCTTTTGGGGGGTCTTCCCTGCTGGGAAGTAACGGCAGCCTCATAAGCGTAGTGCAGTCCAGTCCAGTGTTGTCATCTGGTCTGTCTCTTGGTATGTTGGTGTTTTAGGGAACTGCAGATAGGGCTATGAAGTTGATTGCCACAGTGGTGCAATTTATTAAGGGCTAGAGGTGGTTATTTGTGTGTGTATAGAGCTTTAACAGAACCTGGCTGCCACTTTTAGCTCTTACAAGAGGCCCAAGTGGAGCCTCTCCCCATCTCGCTCTCAGTGCAGGCATTGGAGCTTGGGCAATGTGTCACGCAGCTCCGCAGAAGTTAGTGTTTTCTCATGTATGGAAGTAATAAATAAATAAACCTGTTGTTAAGGTACCCGATTCTATTATGTGTTGCTTACAGAACAGAGCCTAGGAGAGGACTGCCAGGGAATTGTATTTGGGTTGGAGTCTGGATGCCCCACAAGCCTTCCACAGGCTGGAAGATATCAGGGGGCAGGGCCACACCCTGATGTCATCTGGCCCCAAGTGAGGTGCAAGCTGGAAGAATGCTCCTCCAGCCAGTGCCTTGGTCTGGGTGGCTTTGCCTGCCCCACACTTCCCCCACTGAAGAGGCTGCGATGCACTAAGGGGAATCTCCACTGTTATTTTATATTGGAGGGCGAGAGGTGAGCACGGAGGGGAATCCGTGCTGTATTCTCCAATCCCTGTCTGGAGATAACAGCAGGGATCCCTCTCCCCGCCAGTCCTAGAGGGGGCTTGGGGGAGGGGCCTCACCTGAGGCCCCACAGGCCAGATTGACCGGCCTGGCAGGCCAAATTTGACTTGCAGAGCAGGGGTTCCCCATCCCTGGTTTAAACAAACCACAGCTCCCCAACTTCGAATGTCATAAGGAACTGTGGCTTGTTTAATTAGAAGTGAAAGCTTCTGACCTCAACAACAGCACGAAAGAAGAGAGGATAAGAGGACACATGTAAGCCCAAGGCTTATTCATATTTATTTATTTAAAATATTTTAATCACACCCATCAAGGTGACACCTCCTCAATGCGGTTTACAAGATAAAATTGCAAGACAATAAATATAGAACACAACCAACTAAAACAGCAACACAAAAGTTGTTTTTTTTTTAAAAAAACAGCAATAATAAAATAAAGATCAGCATCCATAAATTTAAAAGCAGACTGGAGCATCCCTGTCTTTAAAGTCTATTTAAAAACAGTCAGGGAGGGAGCCAAGTGTACCTCCTGTAGTAGGATATGCCATAAGGATGGGGTCACCAAAGAAAAGGCCCTATTGCTTGTGCCCACCAACTTAATAGACGTTACCAGCAGCCACATGAGCAGGACCACTGTGGCTGAGTTTAGGGCCCAGGCAGGCTCATAAAGGTGCAGATGGTCCTTCAAATAACCTGATTCCAAGCTTTTTAGGGCTTTAAAGGTGATCACCAGCAGTTTAAATTGGGCCTGGAATGCAGTGGCAACCAGTACTACTGGTACAGAATTGGTATGATATGCTCTAATTATCTAGCCCACCAGCAGCTGCATTCTGCACCAGCAGAAGCTTCCAATTTGTCTTTAAGGAAACTAGAGGAGGGGTCTCCCATCCAAGTAATAACCAGACCTGACCCTGCTTGGCTTTCCACACTCAGACAAGCTGAGCCAGCGTGAGCCACAGGCCTGTATCTGGGGACCCAAGGTTGGAGAACACTGCTCTTATGCATTCGGGCTCACAACTAACACACACCACTTCACAGACCCAGTATTCTCCCACAATAAGATTGGATTGCCCTGTGGCATCTTTCATGCATGCTCCACCCCAATTTGTTTTAATTTCCAGATATATCTGAAACAGGCACCTGTGGCTTAATGTCAGTTTACTAATCAGGATTCAGGGGCGTGTTCTGGATGCAGAATCAGTTCATGCAGGGCACTGGCCAAGTGTGCTGGGCCCCATGTGAACTGAGGGTCTGCTCTAGAATGCACCTAAAACGCCACTGTGGCTGTAGATCGTGCAAGTGAAGATTGGTGGTGGCCAAGCTAACTTTCAGGGAGGCGTTTCTGCCATTGCTGATTAACTCAATTATAAAGCTCGTTGCTAGGAGAGGGGAGAAATAGAGCACTTTGCACTGAGGAAATCTTGCACACACCAAAACACCCACCCAATTTCACTGGCCCTTTCTGAAGGATTTGTACAAGAGGAGTGCACAGGGACCCACACGTCAAACACCCAAACTGCAGCAACTGATGCCTACCATGTTTTGTCAATGTGGTGGACACACACAGAAGAGATGCTTTTTTTAAAAAAAGAGCCCTGTGCTTGTTTACGAAGGACTCTCACTACCACAACAAAGGGGAAAATTCTGATCTCCTGATATCACAAATGATTGTTTCTGCTCTGAACAGATGCCAAAGCCTGAATGAGGTCATTCTACAAGGCCCGTGCTGATGTAGGCTGCATTCTCCACTTGCTACTTTTGAAGCTAGAGAAGGAATTTGGCTTGGCTAAAAATACAATCCAGCTCTCTGAATGGGTCTCTTTGTTGGGCAAGGAGCTGGCGTCCTTTGGGGGCGGGAGCAACAACGAGGGACTAAAAAAAGGATCCACCCACTACTACTAAGCTCCTGGACGCCACCCACGGTACAGCTGTGCTGGGAAGGACACTGAGTGTCACATGCCACTAGGATACCATAGCACGGAAGTGATAAGCAGAAGTGAAACTCAACAGCCTCCCTCTACCATGAGAACAGCAAACACAAGTGTGAAAATCCAGCAGGTCATTTCAGAGACAAAGAGCTGATAAGCAAGTGAATTCAATGGTCAGAGTAAAGTCCAGCAAAAAACAAACAAAAACCCCATCTTGCACATAGCATCTGATTACCAACACATCTGCGTGGCCCTGCAGGCCCTTACTAGAATGCTGGTATATCCTGCTTTGATTTAGAAAACCATGTTCCTAGCCCCCATGGTTGCAGTGAAATTTGAAAATGCAACAACAAAAAATGTACAGCCTTGGGGAGAAAAGGAGAAGTATGCAGCAGACCATTTCTACTCCATTTTCAACTGTCACAGCTTCGAAGTTAATAACTCAAGACTCAAGTGATTAAGTCCATTTACTTCCAAGCCATAAAATCTGCATATATTTCCCAGTTTAAAAAAAAATCTGCAAATTTTCCAGACAGTTAAAATACAAACAAAAAACCTTAGAGGTGGCAGAATGGAATGGGGTAAAATGGGACACCAGCACCAGTGGGACTTACACCCCACACCCCAAAGTGGCCCCATTCACTCCATTCCATTCAGCTGCTTTCTCAGGGTTTGGTGGGGTTTTTTAGAACTGTCAGAGAACTGCAGTAACCGCAGCAGTAACTGTTCCAAAAAGGAGCCATGAAAAGGGGCGGGGGTTAATATCTTCCCATGCTGGAGTAGCTGGAGACCTGGGGAAGTGTCAGAAATGTGCAGGGCACTGAGAACTATCGGTTCAACACTTGAAATCGAGAGGATTACATTGCTAAGGGTGCGATCTAGTCGCCACCCCCTTTTGGTGCACCTACCTTTCTCCCCTATACCTGTGATCTTCAAGTGACAGCTCAGCAACTGTGCGCAAATGAGCCTATATGAAATCTTACCATGCCAATTTCCATCTATGTACTGTACAGTACTTCGCTCCCTTGACAGTGGAAACTTACAAGGACATCAACCAGGCAAGTCTACATAGAATCATAGTATCATAGAAAAGTAGAGTTGGAAGGGGCCTACCAGGCCATGGAGTCCAACCCCCTGCTCAATGCAGGAATCCAGGTCAAAGCATCCCTGACAGATGGCTGCCCAGCTGCACCTTGAATGCCTCCAGAGTGGGAGAGCCCACCACCTCCCTAGGTAGTTGGTTCCATTGTATTATTGCTCTGACAGTCAGGAAATTTTTCCTGATGTTTATTTGGAATCTGGGTTCCTGTAACTTGAGCCCATTATTCCGTGTCCTGCAAACTGGGATGATCGAGAAGAGATCCTGGCCCTCCTCTGTGTGACAACCCTTCAAGTACTGGAAGAGTGCTATCATATCTCCCCTCAAGTCTCCTCTTCTGAAGGCTAAACATGCCCAGTTCTTTCAGTCTCTCCTCATAGGGCCTTGTTTCTAGTCCCTTTATCATCCTTGTCGCCCTTCTCTGAACCCTCTCCAGTTTGTCTACGTCCTTCTTAAAGTGTGGTGCCCAGAACTGGACGCAGTACTCAAGATGAGGCCTAACCAGTGCTGAGTAAAGGGGAATGATCACCTCACATATATTTCTGACAGCCATAAATGCGCACTTGCACACCTCTGAAAGAGGTTATTTTAAAATAATAATAATTTTAAAAATTACTAAGACATTTGTGCAAATTGCTGGGGCTGAAAAAAAGGTGGTGAACCAGTGATGGTCGCTCTAAAGTGCCATTTCCGCATCAGTGGAGGTGCTGTCACTGGCGGTGACACCAGTGAGATCACAAAGAGTGGCAAGTGGTTTGTGCTGCTCTTGCCAAGTGGCTCACTAGCCACTCCCTACAACCCACGATGGAATCAAGTCTCCTGGGTTTGGATGACACAACAACTCATCATGGGCTGAACAACTCCTAGAACAAACCATGGCTTGTCAGGGTGGCTTGTTGCCCCAAAATAAGCCACCCTGCAGGAAGCGGTCTGGATCTGGACGACCCGACGACCCACTGTGGCTAATTACTCACAATGTGTTGCCATGTCGTGCGAATCGAGTCAATGAGAAAATCAGTGATGGCAGACAAAGTCCTGAGTATGACAGCTTGCCCGTGACCACTGATCTTCCTCTATAATGTGTAGCTGCAGGGGACTGTTGGATATGTTCTAGGCCACACTTTCAGTTAAACTAGGACAATAGGCCAGGCTAGTGCTTTGCATGAAGCAAGTGTGAGATCTAGAATTTGTCCCAGCATCTTCTGTAATGCACTGGGATTCTGTAGCAGATGTGCAGGAGTTCCACTGCAGAAAGTCAATGTGGAAATGTTTCCTGGAAAGCAGAAAGTCTGAAGTCTACTGTGCTAGATGGTCTGGCCAGCTTTTCATACACTAAAAGTTGCCTTAAGATCAGCTCTGAAACAACAATTCAAAGGGCCAGTGAATCACTTTGTTTTATGCCTGGGTCTAAGACTACTGACCTTGATTTCCCCCCCCCCATCCACTCTTTGTGCCATGGTTCACAAAACTACTTTCTCATCTTATGCCTTGCACTCACCAGTCACCATAGGTATGGGGGGAGCTCCTGCTCCCTGCCTGTGGTATTCTGTGAGCCAGGCAACATAAGTTAATGTAACTCAGAAGTGTGGGTTTATCGCCCAATGCCCTTCTTGCTCAAAATGTTGATCGGGCAAAAAACATTATAAAACAGAGGATCCTAGATATAGAGAGGCAACAAGATCTGCTAAAATCTCCCAGTTATATATCTTCTATCAGCTGTAGATACATTATGATGATGTCCCCGTATCTTATGAACTTGGAAGTTCAACGTCATAGGAGAGCCTTTTCTTTAGCTAGATGTGAGGCCTTTCCGTCTGCCGTATTGCAAGGAAAATATCTGAAAATACCATACTCTGAGAGACTCTGCCCATGTGGCTCAGGAGAAGTTGAATCCACGGGTCATATGTTTTTTACGTTGTCCTTTTTATACTGAAACAAGGGCTAAATTTATTTCCCCCTTTTTAGTGACTCTATCATATCTGCCTGATAAGTTCTGTTTAAGAAAATTATTAGTTGATGATAATCCGAACATTACAAGACTGGTAGCCAAGTTTTGTGCTTACGTGGTCAACATTCGCACGAAATATGAGCAGAAGTAAAAAATTTATTATACCATCTAGTTTTAAATTATTATTTTTTTAACATTTATGGTGAATTTTAAAGTTTTACTATTTGTATAATAATGAACCTTTGTATGTCCTAATGTAAATTGTGTATGATTATGTATGATTTTCTACAAAGTGGTTTTGGTCTATGACCGTAAATAAATAATCAATCAATCATAAGTTAATGTGTAGGGGGTTGAATTGTTGCAAGGTGAGAGAGTTAAGCATGAGGGATTGGGATTGTAGGAAGGGACTGTCCAGAGATTACCTTTGTGTCTCCTCCAGCTCTGACTTGTATGATACAGGCCAAATGGCACACAATGCCAGTTATTCTGGCATGTGGGAAATTTTTGATCTGTGCACTGGTGCCCCCTAGTGTTTAACATTGGGACCCATCTGCTTCAGCAAGGTGTTGAAAAAGTGGACACTGCCACACTCATTTCATGAGGGGTTGCATTTATTCTGCAGGTTCCTTTCATATACACATTACAGGAAAGCAACTGCTAAAAGTTGCTTCTGAAGAAACGTAGTCTCTCAAGCCTACACCTTTGGTGTTTTCTTTGCTCTTAAGGTCACATTGTGACCAGCTCAAATCATTCTCCTTGCCTGCAGCATACACTGCATTGCTTCGCTAGGAATTCAGCAGGCTTTGGTTTCCTTTTCCTGGAAACCAGTTAGTTGCCAAATCCCAGGAGCTATTAGAGAACCAGGGAGTCAAGTCCTGCCCTAAATAAGTCTGGCTGGAAAAACACATTCAATAAGACACTCAAAGCAAAGGTAATATAGTAGTTTTCCTCTGTCAAGAATGCCTCAAATCTGTATAACAGCTAGGAAAAAGAAATAGCTCTTTATTACTCCCTATTCTATATAATCACTGATTGTCTTAAGAAAAGGGGCATTAAGACATCACAGCCAGCTGCTTTAGCATGTTAGAACCAAACAAGAATACTCAATATTATTTTAATAGAGAAAGGTTATGTCACCAGTAAATCTCAATAGCTATTCCTCCCTTATTTATTATATTTTTGAATCGCCCATCTGGCCAGTCATCCAGCCACTCTGAGCGATGTACAGTCCAATAAAATACAAGAAGAAGAAAAACAGAGTGTAAAACACAATTAAAAACAGTACAAAACTTAAAAATCCAAACCCACCCCATATTCCCGCCTGAAAAGCCACGTTTTTAATGCACGGCGGAAGCTAATCAAAGAAGGGGCATGGCAGAGGTCACTGGGGAGAGAGTTCCATAAATTGGGGGCTGCCACAGAAAAGGCCCTCCTCCTAGTCCCCACCTGGTTTCTCTGGCTGATGGGACAAGGAGAAGGCCGTCCGTGGCAGATCTTGTTGAGTGGCCTACTTGATGTTGCCGGAGGTGCTCCTTGAGATAAACTGGACTGGAGCCGTACAGGGTTTTAAAGGTCAATGCCAACACCTTGAATTCGGCTCGGCAAACAACTGGTAGCCAGTGCAACTCTTTGAGCACTGGAGTGATGTGATCACGCCGACGGAAGCCTTTAACCAGGCGAGCTGCTGCATTCTGTACCAACTGCAACTTCCGAACCGTCTTCCAGGGTAACCCCACG
Source organism: Shinisaurus crocodilurus (assembly GCA_021292165.1). Classification (NCBI taxonomy): domain Eukaryota; kingdom Metazoa; phylum Chordata; class Lepidosauria; order Squamata; family Shinisauridae; genus Shinisaurus; species Shinisaurus crocodilurus. The sequence continues at coordinate 262,790,135 of CM037877.1, forward strand.
TAGAGCGCATTACAGTAGTCTAGGCAAGAGGAGACTAAGGCATGAACCACTGATGGGAGCAGATGATTAGGAAGAGCTCCAAAATTTGCCACAACAGAATACCTGGCAGTGTTGCCTTAAAATAGGAGAGGGCTGCTTCACTTGGGACCCCCAGCTAATGATGACTCTTAGGCAGTGCTTACCCTGTGCTTTCATTCATACCCTTCCCCTCCACACCTTATACCAGCTGCTGCTAAGACAGGAAAGGACAAACATGTATTTCCTGTAACATGGGAAATGACCCTATTCATGAGCAGAGTTCAACCAACTGCCCAGATGGAATTTTCTCACAGGCACATATGATTAGCAGCTCTGGGGTCTCCCTCTGTAGGACGCAGTTTGGATTACTTGCCCGGGCCTGCTCTGGAGGCACTGTAGATATGGCATAACTCATTTGTTCCAGTACTCTGGGTTACATGTTTAAATTTTTGCATATGTAGGGGACAGTTTATGTCACAGAGACCCAGCTTTAGGCCAAAGAGAGCCACCTTATCATCTGGTCATGTTGAGACCCTAGCTTGATTCTTGAGGTTTCCTGCATCTATATTTGCTTTCCAAATGGAATCTGGACAAAGGCAACAGCATATTCTCCATTAAAGTATCTGCCAGATCCCACTGGATTAGTTGGTGGGGTATTACAAAAAATATGTAAGCTGCTCTGGAACACTTTTTGGTTGAGGAACAGGGTAAAAGCACTTGTAAATTAATAATTAAATAAATGCTATCAACACTAGCAGTTACTCTGGCAGAATTACCCTACAGCAACAACACTGACGTAAGAGCAATTGTGTACAAGCAATTTACCTCTGGATACAGGTAAAGTGAAGTACATGGACAGTGAAAAGTACATGAAATCTGTCCTGTGTGATACAAGCAGTAGACTGCAGTTACCCGTGGGCAGGTTCTTATTTACCTGTATCACTGCTTAGCCTCAGACTTCTGCTTGTGCCGTGTGAATCTCAGAAAGATGTTGTCATTCCTACATGTGTGTGTTGACAGCCAGCCACCTGAAGCTAAACTTGTGAATGTCCCAAAATACTTAAATATTTCTCCATTTTAGTAGTCAACACTTTTTAGATACTCTTGCATTAAGGCTCAACAATCACCATCTACACATGTGCGCAGTCGCAAGTTTTGGCTTGAAATTCCCACGTGAACAGCAACAGTCTTTTTTTAAATTTTCATCCTTCAGGAGTTGCCCCCAACTGGTGTACTTATAAAGACTGCATTTACTCCAGAGAAAAATCTCATTATAGTTCCTTCCTGGAGCCACCACCAAAGGGTAAAATGCAATGAGTGGGGAAGTTCTAAGCTGTTGGTGTTTCATGTCCCCTGGTGCAGAGACGAGACTCCTTTGTAGGGTGACCTGATAGTAGGGTTGACAGACAATACTTGCCAACTCTTTGACTCCCATTTATTTTACAACCTTGGCATTCACTGGGCAGATTCACACAACATAAGCCACATTGCGAAATAAGCTACACAGTGTGGCTTATAAGCCAACCCAACACTGATGCGCTCAACAGACAATAAGGAACATCGTGGGTAGCGAGGGGGGGGGGGCAGTCCTCCCATGGTATCCCAGGGGACACCATGGGAGCACCAGTGTCGTCTCCCCGACCACGAGCCATTTTCGGCTCGTCACAGCTTGGTTTTCCCTTTAAAACATTTTTTTCTTCAGATTGCAAAATTAGATAGTGTAGCTACCAGTGTATATCCCAGCCAAAAAGAAACTCTGTAACTACTTCTAAATCCCATTTTAAAAACGGGGCTTAGAAAGTGGGGTGCAGCCTCAAACACCCCCTTTGCAGCAGGATCCTTGTTTTTTGGGGGGAGGTCACATGTGTCCTAAGGGTCCCCTTACTTTTGCAAGTGTTCCCGAGATGATACCAGGAGGGATCCCATTTACAGGAGCAACTGTATTCTGACAGCTGTCAAAGGGTTCCAAAGGGGGATTTAACTTACCTGAAGCCTCGGGTGGGCACTGCACAGAGTGGGAACCTGCTGGACTTTGCCAGCAGGGAGCCCCCCAACCATAACCCAGCCGAGCTTCACCACTGCCGCCCCTGCATAACTGTGTCCATCCACAGTTGCAAAAGGACAGCCAGAAAAAAATCCAATTAATTGTGAAAATAAGGGAGGGGGTTCAATTTTTATTTTTATTTTTTAAAAATAATAACCACGGGCAGCTGCTAGGGCACCATGGAGGGACAGCTCATAGCTGTCGAAAAGGGGATCGTGACAACCGGCTTTTGCGATCTGTAGAAAACAATTCCTTAAAGGGAAAACCATGCTGTGGTGAGTCCAAAACGGCTCGCAGTTGTGCCAGAGTGGCGGGGAAGCTTCTGCCAGCCGCCCCCAAGTGCCACTTGGGCACTTTTGGGGTGGCTGGCTATGGCGGGTGCCCAGCAGCTGTTTGGCAAGAACGGCAAGGTTTTTTTTTACCACTCTTGCTAAGCGACTCTGTAGTGGTTTGACTTAAGCCACGGTGGGTTGCGTTGTCCAGCTTCAGATGACATGACAAGCCACCATGGCTTAATAAACCCTACAACAAGCCATGGCTTGTCAGAGTGGCTTATAAGTCAAACTTAAGCCACCCTGACAAAACCATCCTGGGTTCGGACGACACACTAAGTCACGGTGGCTTATAAGCCACTGTGGCTTAGCGTGCTGTGCAAACCCAGTCAATATTTATTGCCCAAATGAGATGCCGCCATGCAAATAACATATTCTAGTAGTCAGCTTCCCTCTGATATTCCTTCCCTCCTTCATACTCCCCCACAAAGCCATAATTTAAGCTTCCCACAGCACTGCCTATATCAGTGTTCGCCAACCTTGGGTCCCCAGATGTTTTTGGCCTACAACTACGCTGGCTGGGGCATGCTGGGAGTTGTAGGTCAAAAACATCTGGGGACCCAAGGTTGGAGAACACTGGCCTAGATTAAAGTGGGTTTCCTCCTTCCCATGGTCCTCAGAGTATAAAGTCAACAATCTTCAACAGAAAAGAGCATGTGGACATGGATCACAGCAGGGACCAATAAGCTTACCAATGTAAGAAGAACTCAACTTGGTCACAGCAGGGTTTTCAGTTTAGGGCTTTCAGTCAGATCCAGATGTTTAGAACAGTACAGGGTGCCAGAAAGTTCACTGCTCCCAGCCTCCATCTGTTTAACCATGACTATTAGGATAGCCCAGACATTAGGTATTATTTATTTATTTATACCCCACCTTTTTTCCTGCAAGGAACCCAAGGCGGCTTACACAATCCTCCTCCTCTCCGGCTCAGCTTGTCTGAGCGTGGAAAGCTAAGCAGGGTCAAGCCTGGTTGTTACTTGGATGGGAGACCCCTCCTCTAGTTTCCTGCATTGAGCAGGGGGTTGGACTCGATAGCCTTGTAGGCTCCTTCCAACTCTATGATCTATGAAATCTATTATCCTCATGACAACCCTGTGAGGTAGGTTAGGCTGAGAGTCAGTGACTGGCCCAAAGTCACCCAGTGAGTTTCATGGCAGAGCGGGGACTAGAACCCAGATCTCCTGAGTCCAAATTATGGGGAAAAATGCCCAACACCTGAAAATATATCTTGCCTTGTTTTGAACTTCTTTTTGCTATTCAGAGAATTCCAGGGGCACTGAGAACGTAATGTCACCCCCAGACACCAATAATGCTATCAACAGGCACCACACAGAGGATGGACAGTAGTAACTATATCAAACTGCGTTCCAAATCGAGGAGCTCATTATTATACAAAGTGATCTGTCTATCCCATATGTGACAATAGAGGCTTCTTATGCCACGCTAAACCACAGAGCACTTCCATTCATGAAGCTCATGAACACACTGACTGCTAAGGTCAGGAAGCCATTTTATGAAGCCATGTTGCGAGTGTAGAAATCATGGGCTAAAATTCATGGATCTCCCAATTGCCTCTCTACCCCAACCTAGATCATTCTTTACTGGGTGACCCAAACAAATATTCACAGTATCAGGAGTGAAGTGAGAAGGGGCTCTTTCAGATAAGAGATCGAACCAATCCCCATAGAAACCCTGGCTTTCTCTCTCACAGAAGGGGGTATAACTTGGCAATAAAAGAACCAAGTGAGCTTTTTTTCAAAAGCTCTAATTAACATGCGAGAAATCCTGAGGTCCCTCATGCTGTCTGAACACTTATGCATTGACTAAAATAATGAAAATACCTTATTTACAGCTGGTTATTAAAATGAAAGCTATGCTAGCCCCACAGGACTGGACTTTTTTGCGGAAAACTAACTTCGATATGACATACACAGACACTCAATGGAATCAAATTTGGGCAAATCCCCAATTAGAACTATTTCTACACAGCTTAGGGAGGCCCTCCTTGAAAGTAATACTCTGGTGGCACCTTTTCCCTACTTGTTTGTCTTGAGATACCTGAGCCCATACCCTCTCCAGGTGCTGGACGGCATGTGGAATGGGCTCTGGGGCACACTGCTCCATATGTGGCTTTTATGTCCTGTAGTTACAGAATATTGGAAAGCTATACTCCAGACTTTGACCTAAATAATGAAACAACCCATTAAACATTGTGGGGCTAATTATATTGTCAATCCTTAAAAATGAAAATGAACACTTGATGTGTAAAGACGTGATACAAATGACTCTTGGGGCTGTGAAATTGGAAGTTACTGCTCAATGGAAAACTGCTGATGGTCTTTCTAAATGTCACTGGATGGGCAGAGTATGGCAGTTGCCCTTCCAGGAAAATTGATGAACAAACTGAGAGTCCTGTGGCGAGTAGAGACATATGATGTTTTTGCAACTATCTGATTTCCTTTTATTTCATATGCTAATAGAGACTATGTCCCATGGTCTACCAACTCAAATTTTGGAGGCATAGCTTCTGAAACTAAAGGCAAAGGACAGCTTTGGTGACTATTGGCAAACTGTTTTATTCAGTCATATTGAGCCATTCATGACTCTACTCCTATGTGGGATTCTTCTGTAATATCTCTGAACACAGATGTCTGCATATTAGATATGTGTCCTCTTATTCTGTGTACATGATAGTTGTTTTGTACTTGAGAAAGGAAACACTAAAACTTATTTTTTAATAAAATATCATTATCAGTGTGCACAGGATCCTTTTGGGGTGAGCAGGTGCACCCAAGCTATGAAAGCTGTACTGCACAGGTTCTCAAGTTTCAGAGAACCCTTTCCACACCAAGTCATCACCTGAGGACCCCCTGAATGTTACAGTGGATTCTGGAACATGTTTTGGGAGGCACAATTATAGTTAATGTGGGACACTGGCAAGACCTATTTGGTCTCACCTTTGCTCTGTGGGAACACATAATTTGACCCAAAACACACTCCTGTTTGCAAATTACAGAAGATGACCAGTAGTGGAAGGCAAACAGTCATCCAGGGAAGGCTGTCCACCATTCTTTTTCTTCTCACTGAAGAACCCTTAACAAGCTTCGAAGCAACCTCATAGATTAAAAATCACTGCAACTGCAAATATTACCTGTAAAAGGGTTTTTTGGGGGATATCTTCTTTCTCTTAGAGATACTGAGCTCTCTCACATTCTGGTCCCCCAAAGTGAACTGCTAGCAAATTCCATTGCCAGAGCCATTGCTCCCAGATATCTCCTTTGCATCTGAATTGGTAACTAGAGAAGCCATCTGGTACTCCTTGGGGTGCTGGGAGAGGGGAGAACAGGCAGATCTGCTCCCACTGCTTCCAGTTACTGATCAATAATCCATGGGAGAATCAGCCCTGGCTTTGCACTAGGGAGACTTGCATTCAGATCCTACCAAAGCCATGAAGCTCACTGAGGGCAAATCACTGTCTAACCCAATTCCCAGGATTCCCTTGAGGCTAAACTAGATTGTGATTAGCCACTTGCCAAGGGTACACAAGTGCTGGCAGCCACATAGCGACACAGCAGCACATGTGGAGCAAGCTGATTAAATTTGTAATTTCTCATATCTTTTAAGTGCAATGAGCATACAGAGCAGCACAGGAGAGGGCAGACTTCAGGTTTGCAGTACCTACCGGTACTTTGTTTTCCTTGTTTTTTTAACTAGAACCCAGAGATCTGCCAAATGGAGCCAGTTGCAAACTGGTGACTCAGGAGGCAGAACCAATTACCTATTCAACCCCCATGAGCTGTACACTGGGGTGACCTGCATACACTAATCTACATCTGAATTACTACAGATCAGGGATTCTAACTTAAGCCTAATTTAGACCTAAGAATTATGACTGTTAAACTATTGGGATGGAGACCCCTGCTGACCACTGCTAATCACCCAGAGATCTACCAGTAGTTCCTGATCTACCTGCAGCCCACCCCTGCTGTACCACACTCCAGGATCATAGGGTAGAAGAGAAAAGAAATCTAAAGTAAGGCGTGCTATTTTAAGCAATAGGAATTCTTAAACAAATCTCATTGGTTAATGACAGGCAGCCAGAAAGCTAATTTCCCCTGCCATCTCTTCCTGCTTGTTCAGTCATTCCTTCAGTACTAAAGGTTATAAGGACATAAAAACCACTTTATACTGAGTCACATCACTGGTTTATCTAGCTCAATATGGTTTACAGTGTAGACTCTATACACTGACTGGTAGTGGCATTCCAGGGTTTCAGACAGGAACATGGGACTTTTTATATGCAAAGCAAATGCTCTACCACTGAGCTATGGCCATTTGCCTAGACTAGAGAGAACAAATCGCCAATCGCTGAGCTGTTATCAGAAGCCCTACCCAATGAACTACCTGAGGGTAATCAGTTTTCACCAACCTCTAGATTAGTAACTGATTAGTCACTGATTTTGCCACAGATTCCTCTAAATCTATCATTTTCTCCACAAGTAAGAGAGACGTGACCAGGCTATGAACTAGCCAGCCATAATTTCTAACATAATTAGAAGATTTATTACTTTTGAAAAACAGACTGCTTCCAATTAATACCATGCTTCCAATTTTTTAATCAACAAGATGGGAAAACTCAGTGACCCAAAATATGCCACAAATGGAATCACAATTATTTCCCCCAAATAAGGGACTGAATGCAAACCTATCAGAAAGACCACATACCTCACTGTCCACTCCGCCATGATATTTATCTCTATCTACTTAATGCAAGGGTGGATAAGTTGTGACACTCCAGATGTTCTGGCCTACAACTCCCATCATCCCTCACCATTGGCTATGCTGGATAGGGCTGATGGGAATTGCAGGCCAAAACATCTGGAGGGCCACAAGTTGCCCACACCTGACTTAACATCTTTGTAGGGGGGGAAAAAGCTTCCATTCAGTGGAAGACCGACAACCTGGTCTTCTGCGCGGGTTCAATGCTAAGGGGGTAGCGAGTCCTGGGGGCGGGCCTTCTCCGAGGTCCCCCAGCGACTCTCCCCAGAACAAAGGGATAACTTATAGCCACAAAAGTATCTTTTATAAAACAAGTTTATTTACAAAATTACCTTTACCAACCCAGACACACGCCAGCAATACAGCTTATCAGTACGGTACAAAGTAGCAAGCAAGAGGTCTCAAGGACACCGTGATTTCAGGGCTCTCAGCTAGTTAGTTCAGCTCGGGCTCCAGCAGAGGCCCGGTCAACCGCATGCTGCTAGCTGGGTTCCCGGCGGAGGTCCGGTCTACCCAAGCGGCTAGCTGGGTTCCCAGCGGAGGTCCGGTCTACCCAAGCGGCTTGTGAATGATTTCAGCTTGGTTTCCCGGGGGTCCGGTCAACCCAAGCGGCCAGTGATTTCAGCTTGGTTTCCCGGGGGTCCGGTCAACCCAAGCGGCCAGCGATTTCAGCTAGCTGGAGCACACCGGGTGCTGCTACCCGGGGTTGCCGATCCCTTCGTTCCCTTGCCCCAAGCATGGGGCAAGATTGCTGATCAGATCCAACAACTCAGTTCCCTTGCGCAGGGTGTTTTATACCTTGGGTTTCAGGTAGCCCCTCCCTCTGCAATCAGGTGGGTGGCCAATCAGGTGGGTTGCCACCCTCCTCAGGTGGGTGGCCACCTTCCCCCTGTGGGGTGGGGTCCCTTTGAAGCCACTTGCTTAATGGTCCCATCTTGTGGTGTTGAATGGTCCTTTCTTATGGGTGCCGAAGGGTCTGCTCTGGCAACTTATGTAGATGGGGCTGATATACGAGAGCATTGACGAACCTGGGGATGCTTCCTGCCTTCCCCCCTGGGGTGATTCTATGCAGATGTTGTTTGTCCCCTTTGGTCTCTGTGGAGACTGGCTGTCTCCCCCCCCCCCCCCCCGGTCTCCTTCCCCCCTCCTTGGTGAGTGTGTGTGTGTGTGTTAGAAAGGGGTTTTAGGTTGGCTTTCTCCACACATTCCAACCCAAGAAATACAAACACTTAGTGGAATGTTTCTGAAACTTTATGAGATCACACACAAACACAAAGACTTGTTCTCCATTTCCTAAGCTGCTAGTAACACAACACTTACAATAAGCTAGAAAAGTACCTAGTTAAAATGTTAACTCTGCTACAATATCTCACTGGGTGGCCTGAGGCAAACTCTGTACAACAGTCACAATACTATTATGATTTATAATGTTCTTGTAAGGAACCCTGGTATGTAAACATAACTGAAGTATTTGAAGCGCTTTGAAAAATAGTAAGAATGCAATCCTAAACATGCTTAGCATTGCAGCATTAGGGGGAAAGTTTCCTTGAGCTCTGCAGTAAGTACACACCTGAGATTTGGGGAAAGTAGAAGGGCTCACGTTTGTTAGCCTCCCATTAGAAAAATAAATACTGCCTTGCTAGATCAGACCCAGGATCTCGCTTGCCCAGCATCCTTTCACAGAATCGTAGAATAGTAAAGTTGGAAGGACCCTATAAGGCCATCGAGTCCAACCCCCTGCTCAATGCAGGAGAACAGATGCGGGCAGCCCGGGCAGTCATCTCAGGTCTCAGAGGCAGACTCTTCCTGCACATGGGGGCTCCACTTAGGTACCTTCCTGGCTTCCATCAACTGGCTTCATCTCGAATTCATGAACATTTGGGAGAGGGCTAACAAATGAAAATGCCACTCACCACCCCGACCCCGCGCGCCTTCTAGACACCCCTTCCCTAAAACAACCCCCCCCTTTTACTTCTCCCATCCGCAATGAAGTAGGCTCCACCCCCAAATGAAGCAGCCCCTCCCCCTCAATGGAGCAAGGCATCATTCCCTTCTCGGGGACGGGGCGGCGGGGGGGGGGCTTACCTGCGCGTCCCCGCGTCCTCGTCGCTCAACATCGCCGGCATCTCAGGGTGTGAAGCCACCACTGGTGCGGCCGCCGCGGGCGCCATAATCACGTCGCAATCTCCGCCCGCCCCCGCCATCTTGCTTCCTTGTTGCTGCAATCAACGGCCGGCGAGCCGGGAAGAGGGAGAGCGAGAGGAAGGGAGGAGGAAGGGAAAGGAAGCCCATCCGTCCACATCCGGAGAACGAGGAGGCGGATGGAGAGGCCATTTCCGGTTGGGCTGAACAACGAGAGTCTGCGGCGGAGTCCGCCAAGAGGGAGCTCTTGTTCCAAGGCCCCGTGGAGGGCGGCCGGAATGAGCCAGTGGGATCCGCACCTTGAGCTCGTGTTTGGTGGTGGGCTGGGTCTCCAGGTTTGCAATCCCTATTCAGGCTTACTTAGGAGTAAACCCCATTGAATTCAGCTGGATTTTATATTTTATTATATAAATTTATAAATTTCAAGTTACAATGATATAACCATGTTTTTGAATAATTATATAAGATAATTAAATACTTCTTTTAAAAGGCAAAACAAAAATAAAAAATAAATATAACATATATCACATTTCTGGTTAATCAAGCTATAAGAGAACTACAAGCCTATATTTTCTTATGGTTTTTTTTTTTAAAAAATAATTCTTTGCTCTTCCCTTAATAAGGACATTGACCTGGTCCGCGTGATCTCTGCTCCCCTGCAGGTTGCAGTGCCTGTGGGTGCTAGGTTGGCAGTCCAAGCCCCTGCAGCCACCGCGCGGCCCCCAACAGCCCACCTCACTGGGTTTGCACATAACAAGAAGCTGCGGTGTGCCCCCTGCGGCGCCCCAAATATTAAAAATGGTGGTGGCCACTGCAGTGAGAGGCCCTGCAGGGAAATTCGCCCACAGTGTCTTCTTGTTATGTGTGAACTAGGCCATCGTGTCCGCTTGAACCTCTCAGACATTAGCAGTTAAGAGTTATTTTAGTCATAGTCAAAACGTGCCACACCTTTCTGCATCAAATTTCAGTCAAAGGGTTTTTAAAAAATTATTATTCCCATTTTCCCCACCAACATTCTCACACCTGCCAAGTAGGATATATTTTTGTGTAAACATGCAGATTTCAGCTAAAGGAAGTAATAGGAGAAAATCTGCCACTGCCATAATAACATTTGGAATTTGGATGGGATGTGTGCTGTTTTTCAAAGGATTTTCACAAAAAATCCATATTGCTGGAGTGGAACTTCAGTTAATGAATTTGGAAAATGATTTTGGACCTTCCACAAAATTGGAGGCACTTCCAATTGGCTAGTTAGCCACATGTACAACTTACATAAGAATGTAAGAAGAAAAGCCTGCTGCATTAGAGCAACGTTCATTGAGCTTAGTATTTTGTTTCCAACATAGGCCCAGCATGGCAGATACCTCTGAGAAGCCCACAAACAGGGTCTGGTGGTGGACTATTCTTTGTTCCCAGTATCTGGCACTTAATAGCATGAGGCTTTATTTCAAGGATGGGCGGAAGGTAGAGTTGAATCTACTGTTAGATCTCTGGGTGATTTCCAGTAGATTTGCAAGGATTTCTGACTCTCAGTTGTCTAACAACAGCAGCAACATTAGCCCTGCAATATACTGTACTTGGAATGAAGAAAGCTTGGGGTAAACAGATACGGATTTTTGTGTGGAAGGACTGTGGGCTCCATTCAGTTCTGGTACTCAAAACAAATTCCTGGGGTCAATATTCTTTCATTCTAAGTGTATTTCTTTTGCACCAAGCTCCGGTTGATGGATTTCAGGGTCCTAGTAAAAAACAAAGTAGATTCTGCAAGCCTAGAGTCTGCCAGCCCCTGTCTAGAATTAACAGAGATGGCTTTACCTTGGAATAAGGTGAGATGGTTAGCCCAGGAGGTGAATTGGGGGGGGGGGGCATTCAGGGTGACAAAGTGGTAGGTAGATGGATCAAACTTATGGGGCACAAACATCCAAATGAATAGGAGCTGCACAGAAAATGTCCTGGTGGACTGAGCCCCATGTTAAGTTGCTGGGTTTTTAAAAGCTGTTTGTTTTTAGGGATTTTCAACAATGATTTAACAAATGAGAATGTAATAAATATTATAGCAAAAGAATAAGGTCAAGAAATGTTTGTATTTTACAGGCTGAGAAGCATTCCCAGAGGAGTGTTTAGCAAACTAAAGAAAGGAAGTCCTGCTAAGTAACCTGTCTTTAAGAGTGTTCATTATGTGGAGTGCCAGGTAACTCCTTGGCAAGAGCAGAGCACCATTTCAGATGGAACCCTAGATGGAGCTGTGGGCTGCATCCTCCTCTTTCTGCCTCTTCTCTCGGGCACGCTGACTTGTTGGCTCACAGTTCCTCTCCTGGAAGCAAAAAACCAAGGAGACAAGCATCTTTGGAAGGTAAGTTCCCCTCATGCCGCTGTGTTGAGACAGTCTGGATTGTGACCATACTTTCTCAGGTCAATCTCTTGAACAGAATACACAGTTTCAGAAAAGCAGTAGGGTTAGTCTGGATTTGCGTGCTCAAATTATACCAAAGGTATACACGTTATGTAACAGCGAACGTGGGTTTGCAACTTGAGTGTACATTTGATAGAGCCGCAGCCAATCCTGACTGTTTAATTAATGTACCTGTATGATGCACAAGAAAAAGTGGTGCCTTAATGATTAATGGATTTATTGTGCCATAAGCTTTTGTGAATTAGAGCCCCCTTTGTCAGATACATGGGGAACCCTCCGTTGACAGATATAGATAGATATACACATGGGTACAGATGCACACATGAAGACACAAACATGAACAGAGCTGTGACCCTAAGGCGGCCTTTGGCTTTTTCAGAGGCGTGCACCCGCACACACACAGTGAATTGTGGGCCAAAAGTGACGTGAAATGATGTAACAGGCAGCACTCACAACATTTGACACTGCTGTGTGACATTTCTGTGCAGAATCAAAGTGTATGCAAGATTAAAACAGTGAGCTGCTCATGACAGCAGTAATTGGTAATAATACTATCTTATTTGTTGTGCTATGGTTGTTGTAGTGGGTAAGAAACCTGTGGTCCTGATTAAACCAGAGTAGAAAATAATGCTCATAAATGCCAGTATTTGAATGATACATGCATTTCCAAATGTTTGTGTGTCTAATTCAGGGCAAGTTTGGATCACACATTACAGGGCATAGGGGCATGGGGGATGCTGCCAAAGCTGGAACCCCTGTGTTGGGACTTCCACCTTTTGCCCCATAACACGTAGGGACACTTATTGTGTGTGTTTTCACATCCATGTTTCACATTATTTGGAAAAACATGACACAGTGTTGCCATGCTGGGTAGCAGCTCCATATCACCCATAACGTGCAGTTCCACCTCAAAGGCAGCCCAAACCTACCTTTGTTCTTAGACTTGTAATTTCCTTACTTAAATACTAGCTGACTTTTCCGGTAATGTGCTTGCATAGAAATTGCATAATGATACCATTAAAAAGCAGCCCCTTTGTGTGTCTGGCTGTATGCATGTTACAGTGCAATCCTATGAATGTTCAGATAGGGGGGGAAAAGTCCTACAAGTCCCAGCATTCCCTGGCTAGCATGGCTGGCTGGAGTGATGCTGGGAGTTGTAGACCTTTTTCTGTACCCTTAGAGCAGTGTTCTAGAGCACATGCCAGGTACAAAGAACAGAAAAGGTTGCTGGACCCGTCAGTGTCTCTGTCTCCCAGGCCAGGATGGGGCAAGTTTCGAACTTGTGGGATCTATTTTGTTTTTTACTAGAACCCCGAGGCCCAGTAATCAGAGTGAGGTGCAAAATAGCAGCGGGGGTGTGTGTGTCAGTGGAGTTGATTACTACTGCACCCCATGAGCCATATGCTGTATATTCAAATTGAGTTACTATAGATCAGGGATTCTAATACAAAGAATCAAAGGGGCCAGTAGAGCTGCAGCAAGACCTGGTCAAAGGCAACCAATTAATGCTTATATTTTACAGGTGAGGAGCATTGAGGCTAAGAGATAAGTGTCTAGTCCTGCCCGAGGTGTTTTGGGGTTGTTGTTGTTTTTGCTCACTATTGTTAATTACTGGGAATCAGAAACCCTTTCCAATCTACTGCAGATCACCCAGAGATCCAGCAGTAGCTCCTGATCTACCTTCTGCCTGTCCCTGCCCCAGATAGCTGGCCATTGCATCCTGCCCATGCCCTTTTCTCCAACTTACTGGTACACATGTGGGCTTCAGGCAGTCTGGTTACTCTCCGAGAGTCCCTGTCTGAAAAAGCCAAAGGCTGCCTTAGGGTCACAGCTCTGTTCATGTTTGTGTCTTCATGTGTGCATATGTTCTCACTGTTGGCCTTCAATTCATAGCTTCCTGTATCCATCCTCTTCACCCAACTTGCCAGAAGATGGGGAAGAATTGCAAGGTGGTAGTGTGTGGGCAAGCATCAGTTGGGAAGACTTCTATCCTGGAACAGCTTCTCTATGGGAATCATGTGGTTGGTGAGTGTGGACATCAGCAGTGCAAATCTCACATCTCTGCTCAGCCATGAAGCTCACCCTTAAGCTCTGGACCGTTCTTTCTTAGGCTAATTTACTGCAGAGAGCCATTGTGAGGATAAAACCAGTCTGTTGCCTACCCAAGAATCCCTTATCAGCCCCCTGACACTGTCTGAACTGCTGTGATTCAAAGTAGCCAGGGAGTAACTATCCCATGTATCCCAGGGAGTGCCTCTTCTTTTATTGTTCCCTGCCTCAGCTTTGATCCTCTTCATTTGAAATGAAAACTGTTACAGTGGGCAGGTTTGCACGACACTTTAAGACCAGGGTGGATATGTAGCCACCCTGGGCTTAAAGTTAGCCTGCCCACCCACCCACCCCCGTGCCTGACAAATGATTGGGCACAGCAAGGGTCCTGAGGCCCTCTTCCCCCCTCAGTCTTCCCACCAGTATCCCAGGGGACACCACGGGAGCACTGAGGGGAGTGGAGCCAGGATGACAGCTGCCAAAAAGTGCCCAAGCCGCACTTTTGGGCACCTGTCAGAGGCAGTGGCAGGGATGAGCTGTGTTGTGCTCAGCCATCTCTAGAGGAAGCCAAGCACAACGCGACTCGTTCCCTGCCTTCATTTGTTGGCGGCGGCCAGCACGCTGAGCAAAGAGAGTGCATTCTCTCCTGCCCCCCGCTGCCACAATCGCCCTGCAATTGCATCAGTGGGCAGGACGGTTGCATTCTCCTGGGCCACCTCCTGCTGGGTGGGGGGTGGGGGTGTTGCATTTTCCTGGCTGGCAGGGGGGAGGCACCGCTGTGCGCCGCCTCCTCAAGCCCCTTTTGAGTCTTGAGTGGGCAACGTGCGGCAGTGGGGAAGCCGATGGCAGGCGCCTGTAAGTGCCACTTGGGCACTGTGCGGGAGGCTGTCATTGGCGCCCGTTGGCAGCCACTTGGCAAGAGCAGCCCAGGGATTGCTCTAGCCAGATGCCCCGCTTGTTGTGGCGCTTGCCCCCCATGGGCCATGTTGTTCGGGTTCATACAACATGGCAAGCCATGGAGGGTTAAGCAAACCCAACAACACCAAACTTAAGCCACACTGACAACACCATCCTGGGTTCGGACAAAACGCTCAGCCAGTGTTCTCCAGCCTTGGGTCCCTAGATGTTTTTGGCCTACAACTCCCAGCATGCCCCAGCCAGCGTAGCCGGCTGGGGCATGCTGGGAGTTGTAGGCCAAAAACATCTGGGGACCCAAGGTTGGAGAACACTGCGCTAAGCCATGGTGGCTTCGAAGCCATGGTGGCTTAGTGCGTCGTGGGAACCCAGTCTGTGAGAAGTGAGGCCTTTACGTCAATTGCTCTGAGGCTGCAGGATGAACATCTATCTATCTATCTATCTATCTATCTATCTATCTAATCAATCACATTTCTATATCACCCAGCAGACAAAGCTCTCTGGGCAGTGCACAACAATTAAAAACATAATGTGAAGAGAAAGCCAGGTCAGGTACACACACACGCACACCCCACTTGCAGCAGTAGCTCAGGTATCACATAAAATACAGCATGATAAAACATAATAGCCCTTCAGAGAACACTGAAGAAGAGAGCCTTTGGGTGTATGCAATTAGCGGAAGATACTCTGGATCAGACCCAACCCTACCTGGTCCAGTATTCTAGCCAAAGACAATAATTTCAGTACTTGTAGAAGTAATTACCTTCTATCCTGTTGGTTCTCTGCAGGTTCGGATATGATAGAAACCCAGGAGGATATTTATGTGGGTTCCATTGAGACCGACCGGGGGGTGCGGGAGCAGGTGCGCTTCTATGACACTCGAGGCTTGAGGGATGGGCTGGAGCTGCCCAAGCATTGCTTCTCCTGCACTGATGGATACGTGCTGGTTTACAGTATTGACAGCAAAGAGTCCTTCAAGAGGGTGGAGATTCTCAAGAAGGAGATAGACAAGAGTAAGGATAAGAAGGAGGTAGGTGAGCCACCTGGCTGGTTCTTCTTCAACTTCTTTTCCTCAAGTGCTTTCCAGATTAGTTTGCCTGCAGAGTGTCGCACGCAGACATGCAGAGGGTTCGAGGATGCATTCTTAGGCCCACTTTTGGGACTGGCTAGTGCTCGGAGGGGAGCAGTTAGGTCAGGGCTGCATAACAAGGTGGCATTCTTGGGCAGCTGCTGGGGCTGAATTTGAGGGTCACAAATGAGCACTGTGTGTGAGAAAAACAAGAAACACTTGTACATTTAAATGATTTCAGCCCCCGAAGTCCATTAAAAAACCCCAAGCAAGCACATACAAAAGTATATATAAAAGCCTGCATTAAACCTCTGGTGCATGTGAGTAACAAGCAGAGGCTATATTAATAGCCAGAGGCTATATTGATAGCTTTCAAGCAATAGCTAAAATAGCTAGAAATACTGGTTCTTTTTTCCCCCCTATAAAAAGATGATCTTTGCCACCTTATTGTTAGCTTTGACAGTATAGCTTTTAAGAAATCCTTTTGTACTGTAAAACTTGCCATCAGAATTCATGCTTGGAACAAGCTGCCCTTTTCTTTTGGTTTCTGCCTATCCATGCTCCTTTTAAATGTTTCAGTTCAAAATAATAATGTTTGTTTATTTTGAAGATTTAACCCCCACCCTTCAGCTAAATGATTCTCAAGATGGCTTACAAGTATCAGGCTATAATAATACACCTCCACTCTCACAAAAAAACCTCTCACAAGGGGCCAGTTCGGACAACACATGACAGCCCATAGATTAGCCACTGGATTGTTGAGCCCCTAAAGAAACCCTGCAGTCTGGGTTCGGATGACGCGCTAAGCAACCTACGACGGAGCTGCGCATGGGTTGCTGGATGAAAGCACATGTGGCGGGGCGCTCTGCAGGCAGCACATCTGCTCTCTCCGACTTGTGCACAACAGCCCATGGGTTGTTTAACCCATGGGCTGTCATGTCGTGCAGACCAGGTCATACACACAACCCAGCAGCCCTCTGGACGGGGCCAGGGCATGCTTCCCTTTAGTTCTGCAGTCCCAGCAGGGCAACTGGCAGTTGGAGCGGAGTGTCCTTTCTGGCAGGGAGAGGGGAACCCAGCTCCCTGCTGCGGCTCCTTCTCTGGCCGATGGATGCGGCCATGTGGAGACCTTTCCCCTGGGGCTCTATGCTTCCTAGAAGGCAGCCAGTGCAGCCTCCCAGTGGCCCTTGGCCTCCTGGCCAGTGACAGAAGCTAGAGCGTGCTTCCTTTCAGCTCTCCCATTCTTTGATATGCAGCTCAGTCCTATGTATGTTTTCCTGGGTGTAGATCTCACTGAGTTCAATGGGGCTTACTCCCAAGTAAGTGCCAGCATTTTTACAGCCTCACAGCATTCTTCTGATGCTTCACTAATTAAAGAGTTCACACAAACCTTCTCATACACTGAAAGCACTCGTGAAGGGGTTGCACTGGCTTGCCCTGTTCCCAATGGTCTGTGGGCTCATCAGCCATAGGGCTCCTTAGTCCCCCCCCCCTTATGTAGAAGAGCGCTCTGTACATGCATAGGGACACGTAATTTTTTATTTTGAAAGAAGAGCAAAACAAAACCAAACAAACATAAAAAGCAAAAAACAGAGAACCAATACAAAAACAACAAGAACTAAACTAGAATGGACTTCTGCTTTTTCCACAACAAAGTATAAGTTACATTAAATACTCTATAGTTACAAAGATATTTATCTTTTTTCTATTGTCAGCTCTTATTCTTCTTGTTCATCAACCTCACAAATTCACAAAACATCATTTTAACCTTAAACATAGATACTAATTCTTCTAATTAAACAATATTAAGAATTTCTACTCATTTTTAGCAAAAGAAATCCCCAGCTTCTTTCCACCTATTTATCTAGGAGACAAACGTTTAAACCATATTTTTTCCCCATTTCACCCATACCTTTCGATAATTTTAGGCCCATATTTGTTTGCATTTCTTCCATTGATTTCTCCGTCTCACCGTAGGGCAGTGTTTCTCAACCTTGGGTCCCCAGATGTTTTTGGCCTACAACTCCCAGCATGCCCCAGCCAGCATAGCTGGCTGGGGCATGCTGGGAGTTGTAGGCCAAAAACATCTGGGGACCCAAGGTTGAGAAACACTGCCGTAGGGACACTTCATAACCACCAAGCACATTGGGCATCACTGGGGCCGAGGGGCCGGCTGGTGTGACCCTGCAGCCCCCTCTTGCACGCTTTCAGAGTGTGGGCTTGGTCTGATTGTGGGCACAAGGAGGTGTGTTTAAATCTACTGGCATCAAAGGGACCTAAGCATATAATGGTTTATATTTATCCTTTTGGATTGTAATGGGGATGCTTAGACATTTTAATGAAAGTTTTAAAGCCTTAATTAGTGTAACATACATATTGTTTCTTTAAACCAGCCTTCCCCAACCAGGTGCCTTCCAGATGTGTTGAACTTCAACTCCCATCAGCCCCCAGACAACATGGCCAATGGCCAGGAATGCTGGGAGTTGTAGTCCTAAATCTGGAAGGCACCTGGTTGGGGAAGGCTGGTTTATTCCTTATTTTTCTCCAGAGCAGTATTACTACTGGTTAATCATGAATTAATTCATTTGTGAGGAGGGCCAACGAGGGGAGGACGTGACTACATTGCCCAAGAGCCCACAGAAGCCTGGCCCCGGCCCCGAGCTGGGTTGAGCTCTCCCTTCACCTGAACCTGGAACATGCAGCCGAGCATTGCAGGGGAGGCTGGCATTGCTGAATAGGCAATAGTGCCGGGTCAGGTTCCCACTCTGCAACCCCAGAGATCCTGGCCTGTGTAAAGACCGGCGCGCGTGCCTCTCAGTGTAGAAGCACAGCCGGCTCTGGATCCTAGCTTATCCCCACTGGGCCAAATCACACTCTCTGCCATTGGCTTGCGGCGCAGGTGTGCAGCCTGCATGCAGCAGCCTTTGGCCATTCTTCATACTTTCCCCCGTTAACAGGAAAAAAGATCGCTATTTCCACACTGCTGTTATCAGTCTTCATCAGGATTGCTTTAATCTCCCTCCTCCCAATGATCCTGATGCTGCCAAGACCACTGACCCTGTAGTTTGTGTGTGTGTGTGGGGGGGATATTGGTGCATGTGGCTATGTCTAGGGGTGTGTGTGTGTGTGTGTGTGTGTGTGAGAGAGAGAGAGAGAGAGAGAGAGAGAGAGAGAGAGAGAAATGTATGTGAGGGGGGAGTGTGTGTGTGGGCCCTGCCCGGCCCTGCCCACCGGTGTGCCCCCTGAAAGATACCTCGGACACCAAGGTGGCCCTCTGCCTGAAAGGGCTGACAAGGCAGGGGAGGTTGGGAGTGGGGAGAGCCAGGGACTGCAGCCCTGACTGAGCAACGGCTCCCGTGTGTTGCTGCTCCAAAGAAATATGTTTACTTTGTGCACAGCAACCTTTCCTTAGACAATGGTGGCTGCATAGCAGAGGACTAGAAACTGTGCCGCCTTCCCTCTGACATTTAGCCTAGGAAGAGCCATCAAGGGGGTCAGTATTCTGAATGAAACTTGTCCAGGATGGATGGCCTCTAAACTGCGCTCTTATTTCCACCTCTGAGGCAGAGCCATCCGCCTCCCTCCTTGGCCAGCTGGCTGTGGTCCCACTTAGGGCTAGGTGAGGCAGGTGCCCCAGGTGGCAGATGCGGTGGGGCAGGAAGCAGTGGTGAAATGTGGGAGAAGAAAGCTCTGTGTGCCCTGCAGCCTGCCCTGTGCCCCCTAGGCCTGCTGCCCTTAGGCGTGGTGGAGGACACTGTCCCAATGCCCGTGTGGAGGAGAGATTCAGTGGTCAGATGCGTCGGCTTCTGCCCCTGAAAGGCTGCCTGCCTCAGGCAGCAAAATGTCTTGGGCCAGCCTTGTTCCACCAGGAGTGACGTGTGCAATTGTCATTTACACCAACGAGTTTTTTCCTGACCCCCAACAGGTCACCATTGTGGTTTTAGGCAACAAGTGTGATTTGCAGGAGCAGCGGCGCGTGGACCAGGACATAGTGCAGCACTGGGCCAAGGCGGAGAAAGTGAAGCTGTGGGAAATCTCGGTCGCTGATCGCCGGACCCTCATCGAGCCCTTTGTCTACCTGGCCAGCAAGATGACGCAGCCGCAGAGCAAGTCCGCCTTCCCGCTCAGCCGCAAGAACAAAAGCAGCGGTTCTGTGGATGGGTGAAGCCCTCAGGCACCGAGCCCGCCACTTCTTGTAAAAATGCAGGCATGCAGGGCTGGCCATACTGTGGAGCGGAAACTTTTAGTAGCAGATTCCAGACGAGGCACCATCATTACCCTTTGTGCAATCTCTCTCTCTGTGTGTCGTTTGTTTGTTTTCCCCAAAAAAAGAAAGCTCCAAGTCTAGAGCAGTGGTAAGTCATTCTCAACTTTTCACTTTTCACCCAACAAGCCAAAACATGGCCTGAAGCAGCATGGGTCCAGCGCCAGCAGGTGCCAAGGTACATTTTGTGATAAAAATGGCCCCCAATTATATCAGTGGTTGAATTTGTCACCTTTTGGGGCCACCCTTTAATTCTAATTTTCAAGGAGCATGCATTTTGAGTTTGGAAGCCTGTATTGGAGGTGCCATGTTTTGCCCTTGATTGGAATCAGCATGTCAGAAAGGAGAATCTTCCCTGAATTACCCCATTCTTGTGGTGGTCTTGCCTTAATTGCCTTCCCTTCCCTTCCTCCTGCTGTGGGAGAGGGAGGGGTGCTGTGGAGTGTAGCTGCAGCATCCTGGGGGAACAGGGCAATGGGGCACGTCACTCAGCATGTGAACAGCGCACCTGGCCTAGCCAAGCCTGGATCGTCCCCTAGAGATGTCCCAGCTGGCCACCGTAGTCCATACTCCAAGGTTCTGAGCTAGCAGAAACCATGTGGAAAATTATGCTAGGAGCTGACTGTATTTGCTTCTGAAGAAGAAAGGACTGAATTGTCAATGGGAAAGAATCAAACAGTGAAAAATTAAAGGACCAAGTATGGGGAGAAGTGTTATTCCAGGAATGGGTATTAAAATGGAGGGCATTTCGGTAATTTAGGTACTTTAGGTAAATGATGGTGGGTTGTCAAGTATGGCTATGACTGGATCCAGCCCCATATGTTTAAAATCATCCCACTTCATCGGATGGGGTTGTTATATGTTGTTTCATTAATGGCTTTTCCAAACACGGTGACTATTTTTCTCATCTGGATAACATATATTATCCAGATGAGAAAAATAGTCATGGTGTTTGGAAAAGCCAAACTATTCTAAGCAACTTCTTAGAACAGGCAGACGAAGGGCACATTCCTATGCAAGTTTAGACAGAAAAAAGGCCTACAACTCCCAGCATGCCCCAGCCGGCATAGCTGGGCCTTTTTTCTGTCTAAACTTGCATAGGATTGCGCCTTAAGGCTGCAGTCCTTACACGTGCTTACCTGGGAGTAAACTCCACTGAGCACTGTGGGACTGATTTCCAAGTAAACATCCACAGGCTTGCATTTAGTAGTATCTGAAACCCCTTCACTAGTAACATTAACCATTTAAGTTCTGACTAAAAATGGATCCTAAACATAGTTCCACACTCCTTATTTCAGGGCTCTCCAACCTTGGGTCCCCAGATGTTGCTGGCCTACAGCTCCCAGCATACCCAGCCAGCACGGCTAATGGCAAGGGATTCTGGGAGCTGTAGTCCAGCAACATCTGGAGGCCCAAGGTTGGAGAGCCCTGCCTTATTTAGTGCCAAGGTTGTATCAAGTGCAGGTCAGAGCACAGCAGGAGCATGGCCCCAGTCAAAAGCTAGGAGTTTGATCTCTGCAAACAAATTAAATTGCATTTTAATTTCCGTAACATTGGTGTGGAAATAATTAGTCTCTTTGGGGATTTTTTTCCTCTCTGCTTTTCTTTTCAAATTGAGCACTAGAGAGGGAGGGCTGGGGAGGTAGTTTAAACTGAATGGAGATCTGGTCAAAACATTGCAGCCACAACCTGCTTTGTCAAAGTTATCATAACTTTGAAAATTTCAAAAACAAATAATATTCCCCAAAGAGAATAACTTTCATGTTTCTTTTTAGGACAATTACAGTATTTTAATTCTGTACTTCTAAAACGTCCCTGTTCACAAGAGCATTGCAACTTCTGCATCTTTGTAGCAGGAGGTACAACAGAAGAGAATCCCTCAAACTCACCCCATTGTACTTAGTTTCTGAAAGGAGAGGCACCAGCAGTGTTCAGGACTGCATGGAGGACAGCCCTCTGCCGCCACATGCCCTCATTCCAGATCTGTGGTGATGGCACTGACATAGGTGGCTTTGAAAGGGGATTGGACACATTCATGGAGGATAATGACTAGTAGTAAGTGAGGCCTCTAAACAGGAGTTGCTGGGAAACACCAGCGGGAGAGGGCTGCTGTGCTCATCTGCTCGTGGTCTTCCCAGAGGCCGATGAGGGGAACAAGAAACTGGACTAGATAGGCCTTTGATCTAGTCCTGCAGGACTCTTCTTACGTTCTTATGTCTATGCTGGTTCTGTGATGAAGGAGAGGCAGTCCGCACATCCTCAGAGGTCCTCTCTTCGTATTTCTTCATATTAGGGCTGTAAGCGTCAATGGATTTTTACTGGTTGATCATAAAAACAAGAGGAGCTGTGCTGGATCAGGCCAAAGCCTACCTAGTCCAGCATTCTGTTCCTTTAGTGACAAACCAGATACCATGGGAAGCCCACAAGCAGGACATGTGTGCAATAGCACCCTCCCACTCATGTTTCCCAGAGATGGGTATAAAGGAGCACACTGCCTCCAATGCTGGAGGTGATACATGGCTATCGTGGCTAGTAGCCATTGGCAGCCTTATCGTCCACGGACTACCAATCAGTAAAACAGTTAATTGGCGAGAATGAAGGGTATATTACAGTGCAACCCTGTACATATCGACTCGGAAGTAATTCCCCCTGAGTTCAATTGGACCTACTCTCAGGTAAGTGGGTGTACGATTGCAGCATTTATTATTTACAGCCCTTTTAGCTCTGATGTGCAGTTCTGTTTTAGGGAATGAATAATGCTATACTTTAAAAATTTGTCAGTTCTCACACTCCCTTCAGTGCCCTAAAAACTGGTAACTTATACTGCGGTCTTGGTAACCTGCACATTTAGTTGGGCAATATGCAAATATATTTAAATCCATTGATTTTTAAAAATATAATTGGCTTAAACATCTGTAAAGCAATGAACAGCCCCAGCATTTTGTCCTTGGTTAATTAAGAGTTGCATAATCTGAGCAAGCAGCTGGGCTCAGGGATACTCTGGACTAGAACTGGGCTGCAGGTGATCTGAGGTAGGCAGAGTCACTGCCCTCTAACAGTGTTTTCCAACCTTGGGTCCCCAGATGTTTTTGGCCTACAACTCCCAGCATGCTACACTGGCTGGGGCATGCTGGGAGTTGTAGGCCAAAAACATCTGGGGACCCAAAGTTGGAGAACACTGTGCAGCTTGAAGAAAGGTCAGGAGCCTTAAAACAAGACAAAATGGGTTAGATCCAGATTGAGGCACATACAGCTGGACTGGTGGAAGGAAGCTGACTTCCCCACTTCCTCCCCCCCCCCCCCCAGCAGCCCCTTCAGTCCCTGAAAATGCTACACAGAGAGGCATGGGGGACCCTGCTGAACGGGGTGAGCAGTGTGGGGGACTAGGGATCCCCAAAATCAGGTGGAGGCAACTTCTGAGAGTGAGCCCTTCCATCAATGGAAGGCAGATCCTGGATCCAACCCGAAAACCACAGATGTGGAGGGTGATGGCAGCTGAATGCCTGATACAGCTTTGCCTCCAGCATTGATACAGCTTTGCCTCCAGCAGTACAGAAGCAAAGTCCTTTCAGGCTCCAAACTTCCCACATAATCACCCACACACCTTGGCACTTGGCAATTTTGCCCTGCTGTGAGAATGGCCAGGTTGCAAAGCATGGTTATAAGAGGGTGCTAAAGCTCCGCACATGGTTCCACAGGGATCCAAGTGTGTTGACCTGAGCATGACAAAGACCTCTGCCACAAGTACAGCACCAGTAGCTTTTCCCATAGGAGATGTACCTGAACAATCCCCAGTAAGCATAGTTTTTCTTGCACTTCTTCAAACAACCAGTTCCCAAGAGATTTAAGAGACAGAATGTCCAGGTAAGGAGGACATGGCTTCTACACAGAGTTGGGCCCTGCCCCTGTTATTTCCACATTGAAGTGTACATGCAGATGCAAGTGCAACCCAGAGACTGCCAATGTGTTCAGCTTCAAGATCTAAGGGCCAGTCTAGGCATGCAGAGAAATCATGTGATGCAGCCTTCCTGTAATTCCAGACTGCATGTGGGGGTTGCGTTTAAATGCTCCTGAATGTGCGTCTGTCAACACAGAGAAAGCCACCATCGAAAAGATCACACTAGAATCTTTTAACCGACATGCTCGTTATCAACAGGCAGGTCATTTTAAGTATGGAGGTAAATTCAGACTGTACCGGGGGTGGGGGGGTTGCTGATTGTGTAACTCAGCTCTTAAGGGTGGAACTGCATGTGCTAGAGCAAGCATGGGGTTCCCCTGCAGGGGTGCAGCTAGGGCTGGACTCCGGGGTGGGGGCAGCCCAGGGCATATAGTTGATCATCCGGAGAGTGGGGCAGGTGAAGGGGGCAGCTGCAAACAGGCCTGGAATCGGCATTTGGGCAAGCATGGGGCTGCTGGGGCTGATGCTGCTAACCACAGTATCCTTTTCTTTTCAAATATAGTCAGTGGGAGGCTGGCTGGGCATGCACATGGTTACACATGCTCCTTTTATTATTTTTATTTTAAATATAATGCTTTTATTTTTAAATATTTTTATTGATTTTCTTATAAAACTAATGCAATACATATTCTTTCATTATACACATATAAACCAATAACAATAAACAATCACTGGGTAAACTGCATTCATATAATCAGTATCATTTTACATTTAATTAAAGTTTTCTATGTTTGTACAAGAAATTGAATACCTTTTGCCTTTATGTGTTAACCATAATAAATTATGCTCTTCTGTTTATCTCAAAACACCTTTCTAACATGACCCATGTGAATATGGAGGTTCTGTGTTATTTTTAATATCTGCAGAATGTATAAAAGCTTCCCAATTTTCATAAAAACTATCTTTACATTTTTCAAACCTATATCTTGTCTAACATGGCATATTAATTTCTCCATTAAAGCAATAGACCAATGTTTATTTTTCCATATTGATACGAGCTTGTATTTCTTTTTTCTAGGAGGATACTATAGTTAAATGTGCTGCTACCCATATGAATGTTAAAAGCTCTTTATGCCTTAAATTTTTGTTTGCTCTATCAAATTCGGAGAATACAGTGCCTTGCAGAAGTATTCACCCCCCTTTGACTTTTCCACATTTTATTGTGTTACAATCTGGAATTGAAATTGATTTAATTGGCAATGTTACCACTTGATGTACACAAGATACTCAACACTGTGAAGGTGCAAAGTATTTTTTACTGTGTAGCACAGAAGTTACGGTAAGTAAACAAAAACAAACCGGCACTTGTTGGTTGCATTCACCCCCTTTGCTGTGACATCTCTAAATAAGCTCTGGTGCCTCTAGAAGTCACATACTGTAGTTGAATGGAGTTAACCTGTGTGCAATTCTAGAGCCACATGATCTCAGATTCAGAACATCTATTTCTGGAAGGCTCCAGAGTTTGCTGCAGAGCATATCTAAACAAACAGCCTCATAAAGACCAATGAGCTATCAAAACAACTCTAGGATAAAAATCCCAAACCATGAACATCCCCCGGAGCACCATTAAATCCATTATTACAAAATAGAAAGAATATGGCTCAACCACAACTCTGCCTAGAGAAGGCCATCCACCAAAACTCAGTGACCGGGTAAGGATGACATTAGTCAGAGAAGCAACCAACAGACCACTCTGAAGGAGCTGGAGAGATCCGCAGCTGAGATGGGAGAAATGGTCCATAGGACAACTATCACCTGGATGCTCCACAAAGCTGGGCTTTATGGAAGAGTGGCGAGAAGAAAGCTATTGCTGAAACAAACCTTTATCAAAGCCGTTTGGAGTATGCAAAAAGGAATGTGGGAGATACAGCAAACGTGGAAAAATGTTCTCTGGTCTGATGAGACCCGAATCGAACTTTTTGGCCTTGCCACAAAATGCTCTGTGTGGCGCAAAGCCAGCAGTGCCCATTGCCCTGAGAACACCATCCCCACCATGAAGCATGTTGGTGGCAGCATCATGTTCTGAGGGTGCTTTTCCTTGGCAGGGACTTGGAAACTGGTCAGGATTGAGGGCAAGATGGATGGAGCCAAATACAGGACAATTTTTGAGGAAAACCTGTTTCAGTCTGCAAGGGACCTGGGATGGAGGTTTACCTTCCAGCAGGACAATGACACACAGCCAAAGGAAGACTGCAGTAGTTTAAAAACAAGAACCTGAAAGTCTTAGAACGGCCCAGTCGAAGCCCAGACCTCAATCTGATTGAGAATCAATCTGTGGCAAGACTTGAAAGTTTCTGTTCACCAATGGTCCCCATCCAACCTGACATAGCTGGAGCAATTTTGCCAGGAAGAGTGGGCAAACACTGCAGGATCCAGATGTGCAAAGCTGATAGAGACTTACCCAAGAGGACTTGCAGCTGTAGCTGCTGCCAAAGCTGCTTCTACCAAGTACTGACTTAGTGGGGTGAATACTTCTGCAAGGCACAGTAAACCTAGTGCTGGAGAGAACTCAGTTTTCTGGTTTGTGATTTCTTTTGCCTCTTTAAATACTTCCCCCCCACAACTTAGCAGTGGGGCAAGTCTGCCACATGTGAAAGTATGTACCAGTGTTTTCACATCCCCTCGACCATTTATGGAATATAGATGTGTTGATGTAACTCATTCTCATCAGCATGAGATACCACCTGTGCACCATTTTTAATGAGTTTTCCTTAATCTTACTTGATATTGATTTGAAAGGTGCGCTTGTCTACATTTTGGCCCATATGGGCTTTTAGATATGTTGTCCTAGATCTCTTTCCCAAGTTTGTTTTAATCCCTCTATAGACCCATATTTAATTTCATTTTAACACGCTGCATACTTTGGAGTCCAATCCTTTTGTTTCTAGTTTTGTTTGCACTATGATTTGCTCAAAAATTGTTAATGGATGAGTTACTTGTTATTTAATTTGTGGATTTGCTATGAAGTATAAAGTTGTTGCATCTGTTGATTTGCTAACTTGATTTTGGGTATGAATTTGCTTATTTCCAGTTTGCATATCTTTTCAATTTATCTGGTTCATAAAAAAGTGGGTGATGTACAAATGGGATTGTACATTTGTTGCTTGAATAAAGGGAATAATGTTGCTTGAATAAAGGGCTGCTGCCAAAGCTGCTTCTACCAAGTACTGACTTAGTGGGGTGAATACTTCTGCAAGGCACGGTATAAAGGGGTTGAAGTAATTTTTAATTTTTTCCATCTGTCAAACCTGAAAGGCAAACCTTTAATTTTTGCCATGTCTTCTTCTCTTGATTCTAATTTAATCCAACAGTCTTCAGGATTATTAATGTATATTTGTGTTAAATGTATTGGATGCTATGTGTCATAATAAAGATCAAAATCTGGAATACCCAGTCCTCCAAATCTACTTTATACAAAACTTGTTTTCATAAATGTGCTTTTTTGTTTGCATGTATAAAGTCTATCAGGTGGGATTCCCATTTATTTAGATATTTTGTTGATGAGAAAATTAGGTAAGGTTCTAAACAAGCACAGAATTTTTGGTAAGATTATCATTTTGCCTTCTGCATTCTTCCCTAACTATGACAGCTTTATTTTTTCCTCAGGATTTAAAATAGCTCAAAATAATTTTATGTGTAGGTTTGAAATTAAGTTTTATTATTTGAGACAAAGGTTTCGGTAGGCTGATTCCTAGATACTTTATTGTTTTATAGTCAGCTGAGATTCTGGATATATTTTTCTTTCCAATTTTTCTGCTCTAGTTAGTTTAATTAAAGTATTTTTGATTTTCCCTTATTAATTGTGAGGCCTGATTTAGTGTCATAGTCTGTTATCATTTCTAGGATTTTTTTAAAAATCCTGTACAGTAATACCTTGGATTGCAAGTAACTTGGTCTGAGAGCGTTTTGCAAGACAAGCAATTTTTTAAAATAAATTTTGACTTGATAAACAAGTGACATCTTGCAATACAAGGTAGGGATGTAACCGCTCACGCCCGCCAGAAACTCGCTTTGATATAAGAGTGTTTTGGATTACAAGCACGGTTCTGGAACGAATTATGCTTGCAATCCAAGGTATTACTGCAACAGTAATACCTTGGATTGCAAGCATAATTCGTTCCAGAACCGTGCTTGTAAATAGGGTTTGGTAATGTTAAGATTATATCGTCTACATATAAGTTAATCAGTAGATTTCTATCTTCAATCTGTATTCCTCATTGTATTGTATTGTCTAATGACATTTGCTAAATTGTCTAATGACATTTGCTAGTACAAAAATAAGGGGAGATAAAAGATGTCCCTTTTTTGTGCCCCTGTGAATTGAAATTGGAGCAGAGTCCATATCATTTGATCTAATCAAGGAATAATTGGAGCTGTAATTGATTTTAATGTCTTCGGCTGCAATCCTATGCATGTTTAGACAGAAAAAAGGCTTACAACTCCCAGCATGCCCCAGTCAGCATTGCTGGCTGGGGCATCCCTGAGGTTATAGGCCTTCTTTCTGTCTGAACATGCATAAGATTGTGCCTTTATTAAACCTATTTCTTAATCCCATTGTTTCACCTAATTCATAAATGATTCCCCATTCTTACTTGTCAAAGGCGTTTGATGAGTTTCTGGAAATGATAGCACACTTTTATTTTTGTTTTGTACACAATGTGCTATTACGTGCAACTGTCGTCTTATAGGTATTGATATCTGTCTTCCTTTTATAAAACAAAATCGATCTCCTTTGATATATTGCTTTAAAATTTCACTTAGTCTAGAAGCAAGAATTCCTGTAAACATTGTATAATCCTGGTTTAATAATGAAATCAGCATTTAATTATCTATATCATCTACCCTTTTATTTGGTTTTGGGATTAAGAACCACTTTAGAAGTTTACCATGTTTCTGGTATGGGTTTATTTTCAAGGATGTCATTAAAAAGTTTAATCTGTATTAGTGTTAAAAGTTTGCTCAAATGCTTTATAAAAATTTGTTGTGAATCCATCTGTTCTTGGAGCCTTATTGTGTTTCTTTCTTTTTATTTTTATTACTGCATGAATTTCCTCTGGTGTAATATTTTTATTTAGAAATTGTTTGTGTTCTTCAGATTTTTTTTTAAATTTTGGACTGTATTAGATATTTATTCATCTTACTTCTATCTAGATTATTTGATGTTTAAAGATTCTTATAGTGTCACTAAGGGTGCAATCCAATGGGGATACCTGTAAGCCTCCGAACCCAGAGGATGACAAGCATCCTATGCAGGGTGAGAGGAATGTGGAGGCGATCTTCACCTCCACACGCCTCCCACCCTGCAAGTCAACTAGTCGGCCGATTTTGGCCACTTAGCTGAGGTGCTTCAAATGGGAAGGGAGGGAGGCTGGAGCACTGCCAGGGTACATTGTATTCTGGCAGCACTGGTCTCCTCTCTTCCACCCCTTCTCCAAGGTCATTCTTATGACCTTGGAGAAGCAGCTGGCATGGTTCTTTCTGCGCCAACTGCAAGGACGATCTGAGTGCAGATCCCCAGCTCTGAGATCAGAGCTCTTTTCTGACCTCAGATCTCTGAATCTGAAGAATCCTATGGCCCACTAGACACTGTCAGCTCTTTGATCTCTCATTGCAATTGTGTTTTTTGTTTTTGTTTTTTGGGAAGGCATATTTCTTTTATGTAGTGTCCTCTTATGACTGCCTTTAGCATGTCCCATTGTCCCATATTATATTATTTAGCATTCCTGGGGTAGAGTTATCTTCAATATAAACAGAGATGGCTTTCCTCTGTCTTTTACTATGCATGTATCTGAAGAAAGCTTTCTTGTTGTTTTTAGCATCCCTCACTAGCCTCAGCTCATTCTCAGCTTTAGCCTTCCTGACACTATTCCTGCAGTTCTGTGCTCCCTGCCTGTACTCTTCCCTTGTAGCCTGACTTTCCTTCCACTTCCTATATGGGTCCTTTTTTGTTTTCAGGTAATCTCTGAGCTTTTTGTGAAGCCACATTTGCTTCTGTTGCCCTCTGCCTTTTTTCCTTGTGGGAATTGTTCTTAATTGTGCCTTTAGAATTTCCTTTTTTAGAAACTCCCAACCATCTTGGACTCCTTTTCTCATTAGAGTCGCTTGTCATGGGACCTTACTTATCATTGTTCTGAGTTTATTAAAATTGGCTTTCCTAAAATCCAGGGTACGCGTTTGGCTACACTCCGCTTTTGCTTCCTTTAGAATCAAGAACTCAAGTATAACATGGTCACTTTCCCCCAGAGTTCCCGAAACTGCCACTTTATCCAATACCTCGTCTCTGTTTGTTAGAATCAGGTCAAGAATAGCCGATCCTCTAGTTCCTTCCTCCACTTTCTGTAGGAGGAAGTTATCAGCAACACAACTCAGGAATTTCTTGGAGGGGCCATGTTTGGCTGAATAAGTCTCCCAACAGATATCGGGGAAATTGAAGTCACCCATCACTACTACATCATGCCTCCTTGAAACAAAGGCAATTTGCTTTTCAAAAGTTTCATCCTCGTCTTCTCCTTGATTGGGTGGTCGGTAGTAGACTCCAACCGCCATGTTTGTCTTATTCTTTGCCCCCTTTATTTTAATCCAGATGTTCTCAATGGGGCTGCCAAGCTCCTCTTCCTGTATCTCTGTGCAGAGAAACGTATCTTTAACATACAGCGCAACTCCACCTCCCTTTCTGCTGCTTCTGTTCCTTTTGAACAAGGTATACCCTTCAATTGCGGTATTCCAGCCATAGGAGTCATCCCACCAAGTTTCAGTTTTACCTATCAAGTCGTATTTGCCCTCATGTATTAACAGTTCAAGATCGTTCTGTTTGTTGCCCATACCCTGGGCATTAGTATAGAGACATCGAAGACTATGTGCTTTATAGTCCAACTTTCTTCCTACATTTTGTAGTAGACTATCATTGGGCACCGCTGGAGATGTTCTCTCCGTTGTGACACAGAGGCCTTCTTCCATTGTTACCCCCGAGTTTATGTCTCCCTCCCCTGTTGGATTCAGTTTAAAGCCCTCCTGATTAAGTTCCTCATGCTGTGGCCAAACACATACTTCCCAGTCCTCACCACCACTTCGTTCAAGCGGCATAGGACCACCCTCTCACTAGGAGGCATTGATCACCTCCCTGGCCCAGCCGGCTGTTCCTTCCCTGCTAGATTTTATTTATTTATTTATTTACTTATCCAACCCATCCTTTGCCAGCAGTCCATCTTCCAGGATGTGTACTGTAGCCCGTGGTCCCAGAATCCAAATCTCTTGCGTCAGCACCACCTTCTTAGCCAGTCATTCATTCGGAGCAATTTCTTTCCCTTTCTATTCCTCTTCCAAGTACTGGATGGATGAGAAAACTATCGACCCCAAAGTTCTTGAGTTCCCTTCCCAACTCTTCAAAGTCTGCCGTGATTTCTTTGTAACTCCGCTTGGCAGTATCATTTGTACCCACGTGGATGAGAAGAAAGGGGTATGTGTCGGTGGGCTGTATGAGCCTCGGCAGCTGCTCTGTCACATCCTTAATCCGTGCCCCGGGGAGACAGCACACCTGGCGAGTCTGTGGGTCTAAGCGACATACTTCGGTTTCAATCCCCCGCAGGAGGGAGTCTCCCACAACTAGTACTCTTCTCTTTCTCTTGCAGTAGGCCTTGGTTTGATTGCCTCCACTTGACCGACCTTCAGCCTCTTGCTCGCTGTCACGTTGGGTGCCAAGTAATTCATCCTCTGCAGGCTGTCCTCTGGTCTCGGCCTCAAGTACCTGAAAGCGGTTCCATAGCTCCACTGCTTCCACAGGCGCAGAATGTCTTCTAGTTCTTCTGCTCCTAACAGTCACCCTTTTCAGGGAGTTCCCCCTACGTTATTTTCCCTTGCCTCCGCAGTCTCCGACTCTGCCTCATCCTGCCATTGCCCTTCTGGCTCCTGTACTACGCTTTGCTGCTGTAGATCCATCGTTCTGTCTAAGAACTCTTCACTTTCTCTTATACTCTTGAGGGTGGACACTTGCTGCTCCAGTCCTCTGACCATTTTTCCAACAGCGTGACCAGCTTGCACTTGTTGCACATGTAGGTCATGTTGATCTCTGGCAGGAAAACAAACATTGCACACACATTGCGGGTCACCACCACTGGAGAGTCCTTTCCATCCAAAGTTCTCTGTTCCCTTTATGTTTCTGCCTTTCTTTTCGTACTGGAATGGCCGTTGCCTTGTCCTGCCTTCCCTGAATGTCAACAACAGAGTCCCCCTGGCCTATAAGTGCATGTTACAAGGACAAAACAAACAAGCAAGCAAATTTCTTAGGGACCTCCCCTGCTGAACTCCGCTGCCAAACTCCTGTTTGCTCTCCCTGTGCGCTCGCTCTCTGGGAGCCTGCCCTGCCGGCCTATCACAGCCCCAAGAACAGCTGGAGCCTCTCCTCTGCTTCTGCTCAGTTGGGAGTCAGGAACGGAATATATACCCTTTGACTTAGTATACCCCTTGACTTTGACTTTCCTTCTGCTGCGTAAATTCCCCTCACCCCAATGCCCTTTAATAATAAATATTTTTGGTTCTGCTTATGGTGAGTTCCTTGTAAGTATATAATATCCAGGTTTTCCCTTTTTTTTCAAACCCTGTATCCATCAACGTTTTATTGATTACCCCCTTTACAAACCCTTTACAATCAAAAGATGGCACCAAACTCTTAAAAGACAAAGAGTCTATTGCACTGCGTTGGAAAGAGCATTATTATGACCTTTTAAATCGTAAATCTAAGGTGGATAATGAGATTTTTTCGCAAATCCCGCAAAAACAAATTAAAGAGGAACTTGCAATACTCCCCACTTTGGATGAAGTAAAAAAAGCCATTAATCAAATGAAGAACAACAAAGCTAGTGGACCAGATGGGATTCCTGCTGAAATCTTTAAAGAAGGGGGCCCCGAACTTGTACAACATCTTCATAAACTCATCGAAAAAATCTGGATAAGAGAAGAGATCCCAGAAGACTTCAGGGATGCCATAATTATCACCCTCTTTAAGAAGGGTGATAGAACAGACTGTGGAAACTATCGGGGCATTTCTCTCTTAGCAACCGCAGGTAAAATATTTGCTAGGATTCTCGCAAACCGTCTTCTATCTATTTCAGAAGAGATCCTCCCTGAAACTCAATATGGTTTCCGCCCCTCTAGAGGGACAGTAGACATGATTTTTACTGCACGTCAGCTCCAAGAAAAATGCCAGGAGCAAAATCAACCCCTTTATATGGCATTTATTGATTTGGCTAAGGCCTTTGATACTGTAGATCGTACAGCTCTCTGGACTATCCTTATGAAAATTGGATGCCCCAATAAATTTGTGAATATCTTGCGACTTCTCCATGACAACATGACGGCAACAGTTTTGGACAACAACGGCTCTCATGGTGCTCCATTTAAAGTGGGATCAGGTGTTAAACAGGGATGTGTTATCGCCCCAACATTATTTGCCATTTTCATCGCCATGGTTTTACATCTTGTCAAGGGGAAACTTCCCACCGGTGTGGGAATTATATATCGAACAGATGGAAAGCTTTTTAATCTCAGCAGGCTGAAAGCAAAAAGTAAGGTAATTACAACCTCCGTTGTGGAACTTCAGTATGCTGATGATAATGTGGTCTCTGCACATTCAGAGGATGATCTCCCAACTATCCTAAATGCTTTTGCAGAAGCATACGAAAAACTTGGTCTCTCACTTAACATCAAAAAAACCAAAGTGCTTCATCAGCAAGTGCAAGCCAATCCTTTGGTGATGCCATCTATCCAGCTTGGCGGGACAATACTGGAAAATGTCGATCATTTTCTCTATCTTGGCAGCTATCTTTCTGTTACAGCTAACATCGACAGTGAAATCCAGCATCGTCTGAGCTCCGCAAGTGCCGCATTTTCTCGAATGAAACATAGAGTGTTCGAGGATCGGGATATTTGTAAGAAGACCAAAACACTGGTTTATGAAGCCATTGTATTACCAACTTTATTGTATGCCTGCGAAACATGGACTATCTATAAACGTCACTTCCACCTCCTTGAAAGGTTTCATCAACGTTGCCTCCGGAAAATCCTGCAAATTACTTGGGAAGATAGGCGAACAAATGTCAGTGTACTGGAAGAAGCAAAGACTACTAGCATTGAAAAAATGATCCTTCAACGCCAACTTCAGTGGACCGGTCATGTTGTTCGAATGCCTGACTGCCGTCTCCCAAAGCAGTTACTTTACTCCCAACTCAAGGATGGAAAGCGGAATATCGGTGGTCAATATAAGAGGTTTAAAGATGTTCATAAGGCTAATCTAAAAAAATGCAATATAAACATCGAAAACTGGGAAGCTCTGGCCCATGAACGATCTAAATGGAGGTTGGCCTTTCACAAAGGTTCCATGGACTTTGAAGAAGCCCGAGTGCAAGGTGAAAGGGAGAAACGTGCTAAGCGAAAAGCACGTCAAATGAATCCTTTACAGGACCATCTTCTATCTGGTAACCTGTGTCCTCACTGTGGGAAGCTGTGTGGATCTAGAATTGGCCTCCACAGTCACTTACGGACCCATCGCTAGAGTCTACACAATCTTCTTTAGAATTTCCTCCTTTTATCCCGGAAGACAATCTTACTCGGTCACGAGTGATCGCCTGATGATGATGATGATGATTACCCCCTCCCCTTTACATTTAAAGACTAGGTCTTTAACTCTCCCATAGATGAAGAGGTTTCAGCTTTACATTTTTGTCTAAGTTGAAATGCTGTTTTCTTTCTTTTTTTTGCAGTTTTTTGCCCCCTTTCTGTTCTGTGCAGAGCACTCTGAGAACAGTGCACTTCCTCTCATCTATTTCAGTGAGGCTACTTAGGGAAAATTAAGTAGTGGGTGGGGTGTCTGTCATCCAGCACATTACTTAAATTATGTTCTCTATAAATATATTCAGTGAAATTGCTGTCATAAAGTCTTTGGTTTGTCCTTACCCACAAAAACTGGTGTACACTACCATTGTCCTGGGTCCTTCTATGTTTATATTTTTTTGTCTGTTGGTTGTTTCGTTCATATTCAGTCTGCGCTGTTTTCTCTGTTCCACCTGAAGTTAAGGTGTTTCTGCTGTCTTTAGTTGTTCTGAGTAAATCCAGCGTTCCCTTTCTTCTTAGGGCTTATCTACATGAGGCATTTAACATCCACTCGTCATTCCCCTACTCACGGTTGTTCATGGGTTCAGTGGAAGACCGCCAACCTGGTCTTCTGCGCGGGTTCAATACTAAGGGGGTAGCGAGTCCTGGGGGCGGGCCTTCTCCGAGGTCCCCCAGCGACTATCACCCTTAGCCTAGAACAAAGGGATAACTTATAGCCACAAAAGTATCTTTTATAAAACAAGTTTATTTACAAAATGACCGTCACAAACCCAGACACACGCCAGCAATACAGCTTATCAGTACAGCACAAAGTAGCAAGCAAGAAATCTCAAGGACACCGTGATGTCAGGGCTCTCAGCTAGTTAGTTCAGCTCGGGCTCCAGCAGAGGCCCGGTCAACCGCATGCTGCTAGCTGGGTTCCCGGCGGAGGTCCGGTCTACCCAAGCGGCTAGCTGGGTTCCCGGCGGAGGTCCGGTCTACCCAAGCGGCTAGTGAGTGATTTCAGCTTGGTTTCCCGGGGGTCCGGTCAACCCAAGCGGCCAGTGATTTCAGCTTGGTTTCCCGGGGGTCCGGTCAACCCAAGCGGCCAGTGATTTCAGCTAGCTGGAGCACGCCGGGTGCTGCTACCCGGGGTTGCCGATCCCTTCGTTCCCTTACCCCAAGCATGGGGCAAGACTGCTGATCAGGTCCAACAACTCAGTTCCCTTGCGCAGGGTGTTTTATACCTTGGGTTTCAGGTAGCCCCTCCCTCTGCAATCAGGTGGGTGGCCAATCAGGTGGGTTGCCACCCTCCTCAGGTGGGCGGCCAATCAGGTGGGTTGCCACCCTCCTCAGGTGGGTGGCCAATCAGGTGGGTTGCCACCCTCCTCAGGTGGGCGGCCAATCAGGTGGGTTGCCACCCTCCTCAGGTGGGTGGGGTCCCCTTGAAGCCACCTGCTTAATGGTCCCATCCTGTGGTGTTGAATGGCCCTTTCTTATGGGTGCCGAAATGTCTGCTCTCGCAAGGTATTCAAGTCTTATGTAGATGGGGCTGATATACGAGAGCATTGACGAACCTGGGGATGCTTCCTGCCTTCCCCCCTGGGGTGATTCTATGCAGATGTTGTTTGTCCCTGTTGGTCTCTGTGGAGACTGGCTGTCTCTGCCCCCTGGGTCTCCTTCCCCCCTCCTTGGTGAGTGTGTGTGTGTCAGAAAGGGGTTTTAGGTTGGCTTTCTCCACATCTCCCCCCCGGGGAAAAGATGGCATTGGGGTCCCACACCCCAATTTCCCATCGACTTGCCCATCACCTGAGAAAGCCCGGGAGAGTGCATCAGCCAAGACATTGTCCTTACCCTTGATGTGCTCAATTTCGAAGTCAAAGTCTTGCAACGCCAGACTCCACCGTAGGAGTTTTTGGTTGTTGCCCTTGACTCTATCTAACCAGCACAGGGGGGAATGGTCAGTCTGCAGGCGGAACCGTCTCCCCCAGAGGTAGGGGCGCAACTTGGTGATGGCCCACACCACGGCCAGGCACTCCTTCTCAATGGTGGCAAGACTACGTTCTCTGGGCAGGAGCTTCTTGCTCAGGTATGCAACGGGGCGCAGCCCTTCTCCCACCTTCTCCTGTAATAACACCGCCCCCATCCCGGCCTCAGAGGCATCCGTCTGTAGAACGAAGGGGGATTCGAAGTCTGGGGCTTGCAGAATGGGAGCTGCCGTGAGGCAGGCTTTTAACCCGTCGAAAGCGGTCTGGCAAGCCGCGGTCCACTGGACCCTGTTCGGGTGGCGCTTCTTACAAAGATCAGTCAGAGGGGCGGCTAGCTGACTGAAGTGTGGCACAAACTTCCGATAGTACCCTGCAAGTCCCAGAAAAGCCTGCACCTGTTTTTTGGTTGCGGGTTGGGGCCATTTCTGAACCGACTCGGTCTTAGCTTCCATGGGTTTGATGCTCCCCCCTCCGACGCGATGTCCAAGGTACTCAACCTCCCCTAGCCCCACCTGGCACTTCTTTGCTTTCACCGTCAACCCAGCGTCCCGGATCCGCTGGAAGACCCACCGGACATGCTGCAGATGCTGTTCCCAAGTGGAGCTAAAGATAGCTATGTCGTCCAGATAGGCACAGGCAAATTCTCCCAACCCGTTCAGCATTCCATTCACCAGCCTCTGAAAGGTTGCCGGACCATTCCGGACTCCGAAGGGAAGAGTGGTGAACTGGAATAAACCCAGGTGTGTGACAAAGGCAGACTTGAGCGCAGCATCCGCGTCCAGCGGAACTTGCCAATAGCCCTTGGTGAGGTCTAGGGTGGTAATGTACTTGGCCCTCCCTAGCTTCTCCAGCAAGACATCCATGTTGGGGATGGGGTAGGGGTCAGGGACGGTCACCTTGTTGATTTTCCGATAGTCCACACAGAACCGCACCCCCCCATCCTTTTTGGCCACCAGGACAATCGGGGAGGACCATGGGCTAGAACTAGGGACGATCACCCCTAGGTCTAGCATAGCTTTGACCTCCTCAGCAATGACTTGAGCATGGGGTCCCACCGCCCGGTATGGCAGAGATTGCAGAGGGGGGCTGTCACCCGTTTGAACGGTGTGCTGGATGAGTGGGGTCCGCCCGGGGCGGTCTGAGAACATGGTCCCAAATTCATCCAGCACCCGCTTCATTTGCTCCCGCTGAGCCTCGGACAGGGCGGGTGACAGTGAGATTTCTTCCATTCCCCCACCATCCCCCCATTCTCCCAACAGATCCCCATCAGCGAAATCCTTATCATTATGTTCCTTCACACAGCCCAGTCCCGCACCCCGGTCTACATACAATTTCAACATGTTCACATGAAACACTTTACATTTTCCAGGAGTCCCAGCAAAGAGTATTTTGTAGTTGACTGGTCCAAGTTTCTCAACTACAGTCCCCGGACCCTCCCACTTAAGACACAGCTTGTCCGTTTTGAGGGTACGCAGAACCAACACTTTATCACCCACCTCAAAAGTCCGGGCTACTGCGGTTCTATCATACAGCTCCTTTTGCCGCTGCTGGGCTGCCTTCAGATGCTGTTGGGCGGCTTCTCGAACGCTGTGGAGGGTGTCCCGTAGCCGCCGCAGAAAAGTGTGAACCGGCACGGGCGAACTGCCGGCAGCCCCCTCCCATTCCTCCCGCAACAAAGCCAAGGGCCCCCGTAGTTCTCTACCAAACATCAGTTCATTCGGGGAAAACCCGAGGCTTTCCTGCGGAGCATCTCGGTAGGCAAAGAGGAGGTAGGGTAGGGCTTGGTCCCAAGTTCCCGGGTGACAGGCTAGCGTACGCCCGGATCATTTCCCCAAAGTCTGGTTGAAGCGTTCAACCAGTCCGTTGGTCTCGTGGTGGTAAGGCACCGAAGTTACATGGTCAACCCCCCCCAGGTCCCACATCTTCTGGAACAGTTTAGACATGAACCCGGTGCCGCAGTCCGACACGACCGTGCGGGGCATTCCTAAGCGGGCAAAGAGAGAGAGCAGAGTCTTAGCCAGGCTGGCTGCAGAGATGGAGGCGAGCGCAAAAGCCTCTGCGTAGTGGGTGGCAAAGTCCACTACCGTCAGTACAAACTTTTTCCCTGTCTTGGTGGGCGGGTTCAGGGGACCCACTATGTCCATAGCAATCCGTTCAAAAGGGATCCCCACCACCGGAAAAGGCTGAAGGGGAGCTCTTGGGTGATCGCGATTGTGTCCCACTCGCTGGCACACATCGCAGGACCGACAGTAAGCCTTAATGTCGGAGGCGATCATGGGCCAGTAGAACCCCTCTGTAATTCGAGCTTGGGTCCGCTTTTGCCCCAGGTGTCCTCCCCATGCCACGTCGTGGGCGAGGTGCAACACGGCGCGGCGGTACCGTTGGGGAACCACCAGTTGCCTCTGCTTGCGCCCCGGTGCCACTTCCCCCTTTGGCTCGAACTCCCGGTACAAAGTTCCATTGTCCCAGATAAATCCTTCCGTGGCAAGGGATACCCCGGGGTCTTGGTTGGCCAGGGCGCGACACTCTCGCAGGGACGGGTCCAGCCGCTGGGCTTCCTTGAATTGGGCTTGTGTCCCAAAGTCTTTAGCCATCTGAGCAAACCCTTCGTCCTTTGGGGGCTCCGCTATGGCCTGGTTTTCCCCGGGGTGCCCCGCAGGGGATGGGGTCACCCCGGGTGGTGGAGGGGGCACGGGCTTAGGCTTTGGGACTGGTGCGGTTACGGGCAGCCCCCCTCGCCTTGCCTGTCCCCGGGTGACGACCCCCATCTTAGCTTTGGCCACCCGGAACGTGAGGTCGTTCCCGATGATGATGCCCCACTCCTTTTGGCGATGGATGATTACGTCCATCTCTCCTTCCCACCCCTGGTACTTGATCCGGACCCGGGCGATGGGGACGGTGATGTCGGGGGAGTTATAGGGTTTGATCGTACACGTACGTCCTGACAAAAGTTGGGACCTCTCTACGCGGTCCCGGGGCAGAGCCGTTACATCTGCCCCAGTGTCCCTATACCCCACCCGGGGAACATTATTGATATAGATGGACTCACAGAATTGCTTGCGGCTCCATCTCAGCTGGTCCGGGGAGGCGATGCGATACAGCGATGCACGGGGTTCAGGACGGTAGGAATCCCACTCCTGGAGTTCCTCCTCGGCACTGCGATCCTCGGGGATGCTTGCATGGAGGGAGAGGACCGACCGTCGCTCGTCGTCGCTGTCGTCGTCCTGAGCGGCTGCAGCACCCGCGACGCGTCCTACTTTCCTCGGTGAGGGACGGGCATCCCGGTTCTTGG
Source organism: Shinisaurus crocodilurus (assembly GCA_021292165.1). NCBI lineage: Eukaryota > Metazoa > Chordata > Lepidosauria > Squamata > Shinisauridae > Shinisaurus > Shinisaurus crocodilurus. The sequence continues at coordinate 262,829,982 of CM037877.1, forward strand.
GTTGGAGCTTGGGGCAATCCTGCCGCAGGTGTCCCATCTCGTTACAGTGGAAGCAGGCCCCAGACCGAGGGTTTTGGTTCCCCTTGGTCCGAGGGGCCTCCCCGCGCCGTCGGGGCAGGCCCTTTTCCGGCTCCGGGTTCTTCTCGGCCACGGCAGCGGAACTTCCCTTGGTGGATGGGGCCGTCCGGTATAGCCCCATCTCGTCGGCCATGATCCCCGCCGCCTCACAGGTACGGGGCTTCTGATCCCTTACGACAGCGGCCAGCTCCTTCGGGATGGTGGTGAAGAACTGCTCCATGGCGAACAGCTCGACAACTTCCTTCAGGGTGGAGGCCCGGGAAGCCTCCACCCAGGACTCGCAGACGTGCATTACCTGGGCTGCCCATGCCACGTGGGTGGTCCCAGGGGAAGGTTTACCCTCTCGAAATCTTTGCCGGCAATGTTCGGCGGAGAGGGCGAAGTGTTGTCTGACCGCTGCCTTGAACGCCTCGTAGCTTGCCGGGGTCTTCCGCAGATGCGCCCCGAGGAGGTCAGCCAGGTCCCCACTGACCTGGGTTCGCAGGGCGGACAACCACAAGTTGTCGGGGACCCGCTGCTCCTGGCACGCCATTTCAAAAATGTGCAAAAACATCAGGACATCTTGCCCTGGCTTGTAGTAGGGGAACGCCTTGCGGTCCCACGACGGAGGGGAAGGAGCGGGGGGGACAATCGGGGGAGTTTTCCCTGCCTCAAGCTGCATCTTGGCCAGCTCCATCTGCATCCGGATCATTTCGCGCTCGTGGGCCATCCTCTCCCGCTCGTGTGCCATCCAGTCCGAGGGAAGCTCGAAGGGCTCCAGGGGCTCCAGGGGAGCGGGGTCCTCGGTCCACACATTCTCTCTCCCATCTGTCGGAACTGGGATAGGGCGGCCCCTGGGTCGGGCACCCGGCCCCAGACTTGCCAGCAGCTCCCTCTGCCGCTCCGTCAGCCGGATCAGCGCCGCCAACCCCGGGGTGATGGGGGTTGCGGGCAGGGGCCGCCGTGGCTCGGCTCCCCCAGTTGCTCCGTCAGGCTCTGGGTCGCCCATGGTGATCCTTAGGCTCTTGCTACTTTGGGTCTGGGAGATATTCTGGGCTAATAAGTTATCCCACTGCTGCCACCAAGTGGAAGACCGCCAACCTGGTCTTCTGCGCGGGTTCAATACTAAGGGGGTAGCGAGTCCTGGGGGCGGGCCTTCTCCGAGGTCCCCCAGCGACTATCACCCTTAGCCTAGAACAAAGGGATAACTTATAGCCACAAAAGTATCTTTTATAAAACAAGTTTATTTACAAAATGACCGTCACAAACCCAGACACACGCCAGCAATACAGCTTATCAGTACAGCACAAAGTAGCAAGCAAGAAATCTCAAGGACACCGTGATGTCAGGGCTCTCAGCTAGTTAGTTCAGCTCGGGCTCCAGCAGAGGCCCGGTCAACCGCATGCTGCTAGCTGGGTTCCCGGCGGAGGTCCGGTCTACCCAAGCGGCTAGCTGGGTTCCCGGCGGAGGTCCGGTCTACCCAAGCGGCTAGTGAGTGATTTCAGCTTGGTTTCCCGGGGGTCCGGTCAACCCAAGCGGCCAGTGATTTCAGCTTGGTTTCCCGGGGGTCCGGTCAACCCAAGCGGCCAGTGATTTCAGCTAGCTGGAGCACGCCGGGTGCTGCTACCCGGGGTTGCCGATCCCTTCGTTCCCTTACCCCAAGCATGGGGCAAGACTGCTGATCAGGTCCAACAACTCAGTTCCCTTGCGCAGGGTGTTTTATACCTTGGGTTTCAGGTAGCCCCTCCCTCTGCAATCAGGTGGGTGGCCAATCAGGTGGGTTGCCACCCTCCTCAGGTGGGCGGCCAATCAGGTGGGTTGCCACCCTCCTCAGGTGGGTGGCCAATCAGGTGGGTTGCCACCCTCCTCAGGTGGGCGGCCAATCAGGTGGGTTGCCACCCTCCTCAGGTGGGTGGGGTCCCACCCTCCTCAGGTGGGTGGGGTCCCCTTGAAGCCACCTGCTTAATGGTCCCATCCTGTGGTGTTGAATGGCCCTTTCTTATGGGTGCCGAAATGTCTGCTCTCGCAAGGTATTCAAGTCTTATGTAGATGGGGCTGATATACGAGAGCATTGACGAACCTGGGGATGCTTCCTGCCTTCCCCCCTGGGGTGATTCTATGCAGATGTTGTTTGTCCCTGTTGGTCTCTGTGGAGACTGGCTGTCTCTGCCCCCTGGGTCTCCTTCCCCCCTCCTTGGTGAGTGTGTGTGTGTCAGAAAGGGGTTTTAGGTTGGCTTTCTCCACAGGTTCTTTATACAATATTGTGACCTTCCAATTTCACTTGTGTGTCTAACCGTCACACTTTTGGCAAAAAAAATTTAGAGCAGGGAAAATGCAGTGTTTAATTGTAAAAGCAAAAGAAAGCCTGATTTCCTCTTGTGTATTTGTGCTATTCTGCTATACCACACTGACACTGTCACTTATTATCATTATCATTTTATTTATTTATTTCATTTCATTTCTATACCACCCAATAGCCGAAGCTCTCTGGGTGGTTTACAACAATTGTAAAATGTTACAATAAAATACAATTTTACAATAAAATACAATATAAAAATACAAACAATAAAAACATCGAAAAAAATTTCACTAAACATTTTAAAAACAATTCTAAAATTACTTAAATAGCTAAGACAAGATTATAAAAAGTAGTCTGGTAAAAAAAAGAGAGAGAGAGGTGACATCTCCACCATCCCATGTACTATTTGGAGCTGTTAAATGCCTCAGCATAGAGGGCAGTTTTAACCTGGCGCCGAAAGGATAGTAGAGTTGGCACCAGGCGGGCCTCAGTGGAGAGCCTGTTCCACAGTTGTGGGGCTACCACAGAAAAGGCCCTCCCCCTTGTTGCCACCTTCTGAGCCTCCTTTGGGGGCGGCAGTCGGAAGAAGGCCCCAGATGTTGAGTGTAGTGTCCTGGAGAGGCATTCCGTCAGGTATTGCAGTCCTAAGCCATGTAGGGCTTTATAGGTTAAAACCAGCACCTTGAATCGGGCTCGGTAGCATATAGGCAGCCAATGCAAGCGGGCCAGAACAGGTGTTATATGTTCAGACCTCCTGGTCCCAGTTATTAATCTGGCTGCCACATTTTTTACAAGCTGCAGATTCTGAACAGTCTTCAAGGGCAGCCCCACGTAGAGTGCATTGCATTAGTCAAGTTTAGAGATTACCAGAGCATAGATTACTGAAACCAGGCTATCCCTGTCCAGACAGGGGCATAGCTGGGCCACCAGCCAGAGCTGGTAGAAGGCACTCTGTGCCACTGAGGCAACCTGAGCCTCAAGTGACAAAGGTGGCTCAAGGAGGACCCCCAAACTACAGACCTGCTCCTTCAAGGGGAGTGCAACCCCATCCAGAACAGGTTGAACTCCCTCCATCCGGTCAGAGGAACCACCCACTAACAGCACCTCAGTCTTGTCTGGATTGAGCCTCAGTTTGTTAGCACTCATCCAGTCCATTGTCGCAGCCAGGCACCAGTTCAGCACATCCACAGCCTCACCTGCTGAAGATGAAAAGGAGAAATAGAGCTGCATGTCATCAGCGTACTGATGGCAACGCACTCCAAAACTCCAGATGACCCCACTCAGTGGTTTCATGTAGATATTAAATAGCATGGGGGATAAGACCGACCCCTGAGGAACCCTGTACTGGAGAGTCCATGGGGCTGAGCAACATTCCCCAAGCACCACCCTCTGGAGCCGGCCATCCAAGTAGGAGCAGAACCACTGCAATGCAGTACCCCCCCCCCTACTCCCAACTCAGACAGCTGCCCCAGAAGGATACCACAATCAATGGTATTGAAAGCCACCAAGAGATCTAGGGGTATCAACAGGGTCACACTCCCCGTGTGTCTCTCTTGACACAGGTCATCATACAGGGCAACCGAAGCTGTTTCCTTGCCAAAACCAGGCCTAAACTCTGACTGAAATGGATCTAGGGAATCAGTTTCATCCAAGAGGGTCTGGAGCTGGTTGGCCACCATCTGCTCAAGGACCTTGCCCAGGAGAGGAACATTCGCTACCGGCCTAAATTTGTTTAGATCTTCCGGGTCCAGAGAGGGTTTCTTCAGGAGTGGCCTCACCACCACTTCGTTCAAGCGGCATAGGACCACTCCCTCTCACTAGAAGGCATTGATCTGATCACCTCCCTGGCCCAGCCGGCTGTTCCTTCCCTGCTAGATTTTATTTATTTATTTATTTATTTATTTGCTTATTCAATTTATATCCCGCCTATACATAAATGCCCTTGGCGGCATACAAAATCACAATCAAACAAAACAAATATAAATAACACACAACCAAAACCAACCAATGCAATTAAACAAACAGAATAAAATTCCATAAAAATTGATTAAAGTACCATAAAATTCCATAAAAATTGATTAAAATTCTATAAAATTGTAATAAAATACTATAAAAGGAAGGTCTGCTGGAATAATAAAGTCTTCAGTGCCTGCTTAAAAACATTCAAAGAGGTCAGAAGATGCATTTCAATCGGCAGATCATTCCACAAGTGAGGGGCAGCAAAGGAAAAAGTTCTTCAATGTACAGCTGCCAGTCTCACATTGGGCAGCTGCAACAGCTGACCCTCAGAGGACCTTAAGTGGCATGGTGGAACATAGGGGAAGAGGCGTTCCCTAAGGTACCTTGGACACAGACCATGTAGGGCTTTAAAGGTAAGAACCAGCACTTTATATTTTGCTTGGAAACAAATCGGCAGCCAGTGTAAAGATTTTAAAACTGGTGTTATATGGTCTCCATGGGATGTCCCGGAGACCAACCTGGCTGCCATATTTTGCACTAGTTGAAGTTTCCGAACCAAAAATACAGACAGCCCCAAGTATAGCGCATCACAGAAATCAAGCCTAGAGGTTACCAGCGCATGCACCACCGTTACTAAGTCCACATGTTCCAGGAATGGGCGTAGCTGGCGTATCAGTCGAAGGTGATAACAGGCACTTCTCACTGTTGCCTCCACCTGAGGTGCCAGGAGCAGGGTCGGGTCAAGAAGTATCCCCAAGCTATGAACTTGTTCCCTCAGAGGGAGTGCAACCCCATCCAGAACTGGTTGACAAACCTCAATTCCTGGATTAGGACCCTTCACAATGAGCACCTCAGTCTTGCCAGGATTCAGCTTCAGTTTGTTCTCCCTCATCCAGCCCATTACTGTCCTCAGGCAGTCATTCAGAGGAGTCATACCTTCCTTGGATAAAGATGTTAAAGAGAAATAGATTTGGGTGTCATCAGCATACTGATAACACCCAGCCCCAAATCCCCTGATGATCTCTCCCAGCGGTTCCATGTAAATATTAAACAGCATCTGGGACAGAATGGAGCCCTGAGGGACTCCACTTAACAGCTCCTTTTTAGAGGAGCAATTATCCCCGAGCGACACCATCTGAAACCGTCCTGAGAGGAAGGAGCGGAACCACTGCAAAGCAGCACCCCCAACTCCCTCAGGCTGTGCAGAAGGATGCCATGGTCAATGGTATCGAATGCCGCTGAGAGGTCCAAAAGAATCAATAGGGTCCAATAAGAATCAACTCCCCCTATCGATTCCCAGGCGAAGATCATCCACCAAGGTGACCATGGCAGTCTCCACTCCGTATCCCACTCTGACATCGGTTTGAAATGGGTCTAGATAATCGGTTTCATCCAAGTCAGCTTGGAGTTGAATGGCCACCGCCTTCTCGATTACCTTGCCCAAAAATGGTAGATTACTCACTGGCCTATAATTATTAAAATCCAAGGGATCAAGGGAGGGCTTCTTCAGAAGTGGTCTAACAATTGCTTCTTTCAAGCATGATGGAAAATTACCCTCTCTTAGGAAGGCATTAACAATATTCAACAAAAATTGTTTTACTGTCTCCCCTCCCTGGACTACTAGCCAGGATGGGCATGGATCGAGAGGGCAAGTAGTCTTTTTAACCAGTCCAAGCAGCTTGTCCACGTCATCCGGAGTCACGGACTGAAAGTGATCTAATTTAATCATGCATGAAGAGTTGCTGGACACCCCACTGTTGACCTCTGTACCAACAACGGCGTCCAGTTGGCTCGTATCCGAGAGATTTTATCTATAAAAAACTCATTGAAAGCATCACAGCGAGCTACTGAAGGTTCTAAGCCAAGAGGGGCAAGGATCCAGTGTGGATGTGGTTGCGCACAAACCTGTCCAAGCACCTTGTCAACATGGTTCACTTACATCCTAAGATTTTTGGTATATATACACATTATTTTTGCTGTTAGACTGGACAATTCATCCTTAGATTAATAATAGTATGACAATGACTGTAATACCAGCACTTGGCCTCAGTATCGGCTTGCAACAAAAGACAGCACTTCCTCTTAGGCACAGCTGCCAATTCCCCCTTTCCCTCTCCCATTCAATGATGTCTGTGTTAAAAAAATGTGCAAACAAGCTTGTTTAATCTTAGGCCTCCAGCATTTCATGTATTAATCAGTTAATCAAGTAAAAACATCTGGGTCAACTAAAAAAAGGATTAATAGAGTAATCAGGTCCTGTCCCCCAGAGGTTTTTAACTGCAGAATTTGATTTTTTAAAAACAAAATACAAGTACCGTACTTATAAATACTGCAGATGGCAAGTGCCATGTTAGAAGAGACATTCTCCCACACATATAGACAGGAATGCCTCTTCTAAGATGCTGTACGCTGCAACACAGGCACGCCTCATCTAACAACAAAGAAAATGTTTTTGTTTTGTTTTGTTTGCTTCAGGATGGCCTGACTTTACTTATATGCAAGTTTAATCAATAAATCAGTTAATTGACAGTGCAATCCTATACATGTCTCCTCAGAAGTAAGTCCCACTGAGTTAACTATTTTTTTTTATTTATTTATTATATTTATACCCCGCCTTTTTTCCTGCAAGGAACCCAAGGCGGCTTACATAGTCCTCCTCCCCATTTTATCTTCACAACAACCCTGTGAGGTAGGTTAGGCTGAGAGTCAGTGACTGGCCCAAAGTCACCCAGTGAGTTTCATGGCTGAGCGGGGACTAGAACCCGGACTCCTGAGTCCCAGTCCAGCACTCTAACCACTACGCCACACTGGCTCTCTAGGGCGTACTCCTTGTTAAGTGGGTACAGGATTGCAGCCTGTCTAGTTCTCCTTCTCATCACTAGTTCTCATCACTGTCTCCATCCTGACTGCTTTGTTCTTGCTCCTTCAGAACTGCTGCTAAATCAGTATTTACCTTGAGTATTTTCGGAAGGTCTGTCGCTTCTGAGTCAAGACAACATGTTTTGCCTTTTGCTTGAATAATCAGCTTTACAAGGCAGCCCCAGAGGTAAGAGATATTTAATTTTGGGGGCTGATGAGTGAGAAATTTAAAGGATTTACAACATTGTAGAGTTTCTGGACATAAATCTTGGAACATGGAACAATTCTACTGCATTGCCACGTAATGTTAGATTAGTTGTATTTCTGGAGATTTTCAACATGCTGTCCATTATTGCTTTGTTATTTATTTATTATAATGTCTCCAATAGCTTTGGCTATTGGGTGGAATAGAAATGTAATAAATAAATTGTGGAGAGAAAGCCAGAGCATACATTGAACCCTGACACACTGATCCCTGACTTGTTTTTCTCGTTCCACTCGCCATCCGGCTGCATAATCCCCACCCAGGGCATAGGAGACACAGTTCTGGGCAGGGCAGATGGAGGCACAATCCACATCTGCACAATAGGGCACATCACATTCCGGAGAGGGTGGGGGCGCAGTCTCAAAGAGCTGCAAAGTACCCCAAAGTGCTCCAAAACACCCAGGAGGAGTCAACACCAGGAGACGCCACCGCCCCACGGGGGCGGACCCAGCCCACCTGGTCAGCAAGGACGGGGAGGGGGCGTAAAGGGTTGAAAAAGGATGTGCCAAAGGACCAGAGGTTGTTGGGAACACGGTGCAGGCTTGCACAGGTCAGGTCGCTAGCTCTGGCTAGGACCAAGCAACTTCCAACCCCGGGTGGGATGCCCGGCGATCAGCAAAGCAAACCGCTATGTTAGAACCTGGAGCCAGAGTCTCTGGTGTCAGATAGTATTCTGCATTCAAGCAAAGCCTCCTAGAAAGCAAATTGAATACTTCCGTTTCTGATCTGAATTGACTGTTCTGTTTATACTGTGAAATTCCTGTAGTCTATTAGTTCCGCTCCATTAATCTGTGCTGAAACTGAGGAGATTGTTGCTTCCCTGTGTTCTGGAGGGGATTCTCTGTCAATTTCACTCGCGGCTGGGAGAAAAGGTTTTGACAGCCGCCTACCAGGCACGACTTCGGTGCCAGTTAACTCCTAAGGTACCGAACCCACGCAACGGAGCAGGTTTGGTCTGCCACATAAATAAATACATACATATATTAAAATGTCTCTTGGTTGGGCTCTTTCTGGCGGTTTGGTATATAGTGTTTGATGGGCCTAAATGATCTCTCTTTGTATTACAGTAATACCTTGGATTGCAAGTAACTTGGTTTGAGAGCGTTTTGCAAGACAAGCAAATTTTTAAATATTTATTTATTTATTTTTTTACTTGATATACAAGCGACGTCTTGCAATACAAGTACTGCAGTATGGCTTAAATTAAAAATCTCTGTACAAATTTTTTTGGGGGGATTTCATTTTGATATAAGAGTGTTTTGGATTACAAGCACGTTTCTGGAACGAATTATGCTCTCAATCCAAGGCATGACTGTATTTCCAAGTCTGGGAAAGTGTTAACCATTCTGTTAGAAATTGAACAATATTTTTACCTTCTGTGGTCTCCTTGACCCCGTGGATTCTAATATTAGCTCTTCTGCTTCAGTTTTCCAGAGTCTATTTTTTGGCTTAGTTCATCATTTATCTTAGTTAATTTCTTAATCTTTTTTGGTGACACAGTCCTAATTTCATTGCTTTATCAGCTGTCTCAGAAACTGCGTTAACCTTAGCTGCTACTTCATCTACAGAGTCTTATAGCAGTTTAATTGTAACCTGACGTAGCAGTGCCAGCTGTGCCACAATTTCAGTTGCATTTTTGGCATCATCCTTGGGCATTTTGTTCAACTTTCCCACAGTCAAAGTGCACCAATCTCCCATTTCTCCACAGGACAAGTGTCTGTCTGTCAGCACAAGAGCTACACTTTGCTCCATCCTCTAGGCCAGTGTTCTCCAGCCCTCTGTCTGGAAGCACCCAAGGGAGAGGCAGGCCAGCCACATGTGGGCAAACCCCAGTAGTAACAGGCAGCGCAGACTCCAATGGCTGCTGAAGATCTGTGGAAGAAATCCCAACACTCCCGGTGTGTTCTGAGCTGCCTGCTGATCATACTGTTCCAGTCCAGCTTGCAGATGAGGTGAGGCCTTGCACTAATGCTCTGTACCAGCCTTCGCCAACCTGGAGCCTGATTCCTGCTGAGGCGCCTGTCTGAAGCTGCTGGTCTCCCTCCCTCCCCTCCCAATATTTAAGCGCTACACCTTGACAGAAGTGCAGGCACAAGGGCTCTTGGCCCGTTGCATCATCGAGGATAGCAGGCTGTGCAGCAGGAAAACTACTGGCCGAGAGGCATTCTCCATCTTCCTCCTCGTTCCTCCTCAGTCTTGGTTGCTAGAGATGGAGACTTGGACTATTCAAGGCCTTTCACAGCGGGGTTGGGAACATCACATCTGTTCAGCCCAACACATCCCAGCAACCAGCCACAGCAGAGGACAACAGCCAGGGGAGCAGAGGAGCAGGTGGGGATATTCAAAACCATTCGGTGCCTGCTCCTTGTTGGCAGCTGCACCAACACAGGATTGAGGGCCAGTAGCAACACCATGGCTCCCCCCCTCGCAATTGCCAGTTAACATCCTGCTAACATTTGGGGATGGGTGGATATCGACTAGGCTAGTGGGTCTCTATTTCACACTGTAATTTTAATATATGCATGGAAAATTAATTGAATAGCCTAGCCTGGGTGAGGTTCCCCTATTAGCGTGGTCATGGGTCTGGCATTTGGGGATTAACAGGTCAATTGAGGAGAAGAGGGATTAGACACTTTATGCCTGCTCCCCCTTCTAGTTCTTTTCCAACCAGATGGCTCTTGGTTTGCCTTTGGTGTTGCTGAATGCCAGGACAGTTCAGGAAAAAAATCTCCCTTATCCACAATTTAACTGTGGGTGAGAAGGCCGATCTGGTGTGTATTACTGAGGCCTGGGAGGAGTTGGTCTCCCAGCTGTGCCCTCCTGGTACAGCACCAACGAAGACTTGAGGGTCAGGGGGGTAGTTTGCTGTGGTCTACAGGAATTTCACCTCCCTCTCTAGGCTTCCTGTCAATTTGAGTGCCAACCTTGGGTGTTTGTATCTTGCATTGGGTACCCAGGACAGATTAGGGATTATGCTGATTTACTGCCCATCAGTTTCCTTGTGTTAGTTGATGGAGGTGGTAATGGATTTGATGTTGGCAATCCATAGGATGACGGTATTTATTTATTTATTATATTTATACCCCGCCTTTTTTCCTGCAAGGAACCCAAGGCAGCTCCTCTCTATTTTATCCTCACAACAACCCTGTGAGGTAGGTTAGGCTGAGAGTCAGTGAGACTCTCCAGTCAGTTCTGGAGATCTCACCTTCCATGCTGAGGCCATCAGATCCAGGGTGCCATCATGACAACCATGGGCTGTCCCAACATATTATTGGCCCAACACATGGGCCAAAGCACACTTGTTTTCTTGACTGGACAGGAGGATGGTCATTTGAAAGTGGGGGAATTTGTCATGATCGGATTACATCCTATTGAGGTTTAGACTCTCAGTAGCCTTTCCCTCTGCAAGGGTGGGAGACCTATTAAAACGACCACCCATGGAGGCTAATGGATTCTGATTGTTTCCAGAGGGCTCTGATGGATTTTCCTGCTGGTATGGCTGGTGCTCCTGTCAAAGACCTGGTCACTCTGTGGAATGCAGAGATGACTCAGGCAGTTGACACAATCACACCCAAGCACCCTCTCCCTCTGAGCAGCAGAGCCCAGGCAGCTCCTTGGTATACACCTGCCTGAGTTGAGGACAATGAGGCAAGAGGGAAGACGGCCAAAACGCAGGTGGAGGAAGACTTATGCCAAGTCTGACGGAACACAGCTAAGAGCTCATTACCCAGGAGGAGAGGTATCTTTGTAATTCTGTCCTATTTTCAGGAGGTTCTTGTACAAATGGGAGCCTCCTACTGCACACCCTCTTTTCTATGAAGTGCATGTGCTTTAATTCTGGACGATCTTTGTGCAGCCTTCCAGGGGCCATCTAATGGGAAGGACTGCAGCTGGGACTCCTATTTCCCCCCTCCCCCCCTTATCCCATAATGATCAAGCCAGGTTCTTCGAAGGGACTGATTTGATGCATGGTGACTAGTAGTTCCCTTATCAAAACAAGGTTGGAGTAGCGCATGAAGCGCTGGAAATTAGAGTGTGCGTGTATTTCAGTCTTGGTAAGCCCCTTTTGTTACGGTGGCCATGCATCAGGAGCAGCCTGATGGCACCACTCACCCCATATTAAGACAAAGTCTCTCAAAATCTTTCCTCCCATTCTTACATGCTCACCCAGACCTTTCTTTTTTCTTGGTAATGGACTGGATGAGGGCCACTAAGCTGATACTTGGTCCAAACAAAAAGGAGGCACTGTTAGTGGGTGGTTCATCTGACCAGCTGAGTGGTACTCAACCTGTTCTAGGGGGTGTTGCATTCCCCCTAAGGCATCCAGCTCATACTTTGGGAGTACTTTTGAATCCAGCTCTGTTACAGATGGCCTCAATGGAACCTTGTATCAATTTAGGCCAATATACCAACTGTGCACCTATCTGGACAGAGATAGCCTAGCTACAGTTACCCACGCTCTTGTAACTTTTTGTTTGGACTATATATGGGGTTGCTTTTGAAAATGGTCCAGAAACTTCAGCTGATCCAAAACAGAGCAACGAGACTATGAACAGGGATTGGCCAATGCCATCATATTATGCCAGTGCTTTGTGATCTGCACTGGCCCCAACCTTTCTTGTTCCAGTTCAAAGTGCTGGTGTTGCCCTTGGAAGCCAGAAGCAGCCTGTGGTCAGTCAGGTTACCTGAAGGATTGTCACCTCCCCTTAATACCAGCCCTACAATCATCTTCAGAGGCACTTCTCTGGGTGCCCCTTCAAAATGAGGGGAACTGGGTGGCTACATTTCAGTGGTTGTGGAATGCCCTCTCCAGAAAGGCTTGCCTGGCGCCTATGTTTTTTGGGGAAGACCTTTTTATTTTCCCAGGTTTTTTTAGTCCTTCCGTTTTAAAAACTCTTGTGTTCATACTGCTGCTTGCTTTTACTTTGGTTTTACTGTTTTAAACATTTAGATTTTGATATTATGGGTTGGATCCAGGATCTGCCTTCTGCAAGAGGAAAGGCTCCATCTATGGAAGGTCCCTCCACCTGATTTTGGGGGATCCCCCTCCCCCCACAGCTCACCCTGTTCGGCAGGGTCTCCTCACACTCTGTGTAGCATTCTCATGAAGCTGGAGGGGCTGCCAGGGGGGGCAGGGGGCAGGGAAGCCCACCCCCACCAGGCCACTTGGCCCAGCATACGTCTGGATCAATGTAATGTGTTTGTATTTTATTTTTGTTTTGTGAACAGTCCAGAGAGCACTATAGAAAAGTAGTAATGAATAAAATAAAACACAAATCATGGCCATGCCGGCTGGGGATGATGGGAATTGTAGTCCAATACCCCCAAGGGTACCTGGTTAGGAAAGGCTGTTCTGTCCCATAATCCACCAATAAACCAGTTGAGCCAAGAGTTGTTCCTTATGCATCCATATTCTATTTATTGACCAAGTAACACAGGAGAGCAATTAAATTTGATTATCAAAATATTTTTTACTTAAATTTCAACATTTTTATATATAGAATATATATATATAGTACATCAAAAATATACACTGAACCATCAGAAGGTGGAGTGGGGACAATATACTGGCCATGTCCCTACGGTCATTTGAGTTTCCTTTCTCTCTCTCTCTTTTTTTAAAGGATTAAACATCGTTGCACATCACTCTCCTTAAAAAAAAAAAAATTACGATGGGTGTGTTGGGTGGGTAGGGGGGCACAACACTATTGAGAGCTATGGCCTAGGTGCCCTAACTACTACCTGGAGCACATTGTATGCTCTGTTCAAAGGCATTAATGCTTTGGATACAAAGGAAAAGGACTACAGAAGAAAGTATCCACACCGTGTCCCTAAAGCAACCTCTTGCTGTATTATTATTAGCAGAAGGAATGGCTTCACGGGGCCAAAGTGCCAAGTGTGTCAGAACACCAGCGCTAGCACGACAGTAGAGAAAGGCTGCCTTTATGCCAGAAGTCTGTTGGAAGCTTCTGTGGCTTCCTACAATGGGTAAGGTGAAGCACCACTGGAGTTCAAAGTGTGCGCCCAACACTTTGTACGTACCGTCCAACATTCCCCAAATCTACCATTGTGAACAGAGCGATGAAGGGCGGAGGCAAGAGAAACCAAGTGGGGTGGTGGCTATATTTGAAGGATTTCCAGCTGGACAGGAAGAAAGCAGTCAGAGACTCAACTTGTTGGCAAATCTAGAACTATACATTAAGAGATGCACAATGATGAGTTGTTGTAGGACAACTCAGAACCAGGAGGAGTGAGTGAAACACCCCAATGGAAAGTGAACCAATGCAGCATGGAAAGCATGAATGACGGGTCGCTGCAGAAGAACCTAGAACGCTCATCTTCAGGGAGGGGGGAATGGTTTAAATCAAGACCAGAGATGTCTGAGTCGCTACAACTATACCTTCAGTGACCTGTTTTACAAATCCTTAACACATTGTAAGATGTCTGCTATCAGATGTGTAAATTTCTCCAGCCATTTTTGGAACCTAGCTTTACAGATAGCCCACTATGGGCAATACAGATTTCTCTAGCTTGTAAAGAAGCCTATTATCAGGGGATACAAACAATTCACTTATTTGTAACCCTGCATGCACTCTCTCTGTGTATGTATGTGTATGTACACAAATATATGTATATATGTACACACACACACACATACACACACACACACACTTATATATAAATACTTGATGATATCTCTGTATAGATCTGCCTGATGAGGAATTATTTGAAACTCAAAATATTTGCATACTCCTATACCAGCCTGAGAACACCTGCATGTTATGTGGCAGCAAGTGTGTGAAGACACAGAGTGGAACACTACAGGACTCAATAGCCTTGTAGGCTCCTTCCAACTCTATGATCTATGAAGCCAATTGTGACTCCATCATCCGTGTACCTGTATCACACATACTATTAAATTTGTGTCTGTCATATGCACACATTGCTTTTTTTTAATATGTTCCCACAAAATATTTTGTGTGTGCACATTACAGATATAAAGTGACCCCAGGGTGGTCCAATAGAAGATACAAATTTACCTACTTTGTATCTCCAGAAAGGGAAGCACAGTGATGCACCATTGTAGAACCTGGAAATCAAAGCACAGTGATAGGCCAGATGTCAGAAGGACTGAGAAATCCACAGGGAAGGAGTACAAATGGTGGGCTCCTCTTAGGAGAGCTCTGAACTAGAAAGGAAGTAGGGGAAGCACAGTGGCAGGCCAGTGGGCTGATGAAGTTAGAGCCATACCAGAAGGCTAAACCAAGAACCGTACAGGAGGCATTCCAGGGCCACCAGGGAGCCCCGAATTGTAACAGAAAGACATTAGCAGCATCCAAGGGAAACTGAAGCGGAAATCAAGAATTCCTGGCAATGCTTGGGTCGTGCCAGTTTGGGAAGGATGCCCTCTAGTTCTACATGTGAGTTTCCCCTCTCCCAAATCAGGTTAGACCCATTATCTCCGTTAGACCCATTATCTCCGCAATGGAATGACATGGAGTTTCTTCCTTGACACCTTGCTTTGCGCAGGTAAAAGGGAAAATGTTACTACTTTGCTGTGGTTTTAACATCACATAAATGAAACAAGACTTTTGGTCTCTGAATGAAGCAAAACTTCATGGACACCATTTTCTTTTGTGTTTTGCAAAGTTCCCCAATAATATCTACCTGGTAAGTGGGGAAATATATAAGGCAAAAATACAAAATAAATACATTTTTAATGGCAAATTGCCATGGCTCCATAAAATGGTGGGGACACCACAAGAATAGCACCCATAAGACTGTTTGGAGAGCTTGCCAAATCCTATGGGCACAGGAGGCAAGGTACCTGTTTGGGGGATAACATCCTCCAACTCCAAGCTCCTGTCAGTTCAATAGATCCGGTTCCCCCACAACTGGGTAAACTGGAGGTGGTTGCCCAGTGCAACAACAAAAAACCCTCAACCCCCAAACAAATAGTTAAATGCTGTATTTACTTGTCACAGCTCTTCAGACTTACTAAGGCTCTCCCAGCTCTGAATTTGGTAGTTCTCTCTGCTTACCTATCAAACTTTTTGGTATCTGTATCACAAAAATCTGTACTTGGTAGATGTACTGATTTTTCAGACTGAGGTGTGCCCCAGAATCCTTTGCAGTGTTGTGAGGGATACTGGGACTCACCTCCAGGATCACATGTTGCAGCTGGTGCTGGAAGCAACACATAGTCCCAACATCCTTTGCAACGACAATGGGCTGCTAAGGAGTGCCCCTTCGTTTGCTCACTGCAGCCGCTAATATGAGCAAGCTGAGAATTGCACCCCAGCATCCCAAGTCAACCTTGCAAGCAAATGCGCCAAAAAATGTTAGACACCCCCCCTCCAATTCTCTACCCGTGCCTGGCCGTGTATAACCTGTCTGTGGCACTTTGACAATTTGAGGGTTTGGTAGGGGAGGAGAATAAACTCTCCTGATTTACACATTTCCTTCTTGGTCACCTGAAGGCAATTCTTACTCGCCACAGGCAATCAGGTGTGACTATAAGTATGTATAAAGTGTGGCATGAAAGTTTATTCCACCCTGAGTATAAAGATGGGGCAGCCTATTGTGAGCAGCAGCGGGAATGGTGCCATTTTCACACTACACCTTCACACAGGGCAATGTACATATTTTCTCTTACATGGAGGAGGTTCATCTTTAGGGCTGCCACCCAATTAAAGAAATATTAAGCTGATTTTCAATTAATGAGAATATGAGTAAACACAAGCAAAAAAGCATACTTTGTTTTTAAATGATGCATATGGGTCTTGTAACAGACATAATCTTAGAGAGCCAGTGTGGCGTAGTGGTGAGAGTGTTGGACTGCTAGTCCCCGCTCAGCCATGAAACTCACTGGGTGACTTTGGGCCAGTCACTGACTCTTAGCCTAACCTACTTCACAGGGTTGTTGTGAGGATAAAATGGAGAGGAGGAGGAGGATTGTGTAAACCGCCTTGGAAAAAAGCTGGGGTATAGATATAATAAATAAAATTAGAAGAGGCATTCTTTCCTGTGTCTGAGCGAATGGGCAACATTTTGCCTAAAATGGTAGCTGCCATGCATGGGTTTTGTAGGAATTTGTATTAAAAAATGTAATATATATTTAAAACTGTCCAATTAATTGAGACACTTTTTAAAGTCAATCAGAAGTTTGTTAGTTGACTAATCCAAACTGTTAATCACTAAAGTTACAGCCCTACCTCTTTGTGCAATAAGGCAGGACATTCCAGAATCTTCGAGTGAATCCAACATAAAAACTACAGTCCTCTTCACTTGGTTAAAAACTACATTCCCTGTTACCATAGTTCTTATTGCAACCTCCTATGATGTTTAATCTATCATATCCAGTGACCCTAATCCAATTAAATTAGTCACCACTAATCCTAAATAAAATTGCTAAGGAGGAGTACGCACCACTGAATACAGTGTGACTTGCAGGCATGTATAGGATTGTGCTGCAAATTTTACAGAAAACCACAGAAACAAAGTTAGTCACCACTAACTATTGCTTTTGATGGGACTTAATCATATTTAATATTGGCTGGGACAGGGCTACTGGATTTACACAGAATGCATGGTTGTGATCATACTGTGGAGTGTCCTAGAGGCAGCTGCCACAGAATCCTGAGAAACTGTGATTTCCTTTAAAAAATTAAATAACAAAAGCAAGATTCTACTACCCCTCATACTTTGTGGGGGAGGCAAGGAGAGAGTAATGCGTGAGATTAGTTGGTGGGATCTGGATGACTTCATGCCTTCCACTAGACAGGAATTTTCTGCCAAGGTCCACTGTTTTCTACCCTATACCTTGTCTGTGATAAAATATTGGTATCATAATAAATAAGTAATTCCCAAGTTCCAAAAGCGAAGGCCCCACAAAATTTGTGCAACCCACATGGAATAAGCAAGCTAAGCAAACAAATGTACATTTGCATAATTCATACACTTGCAAAACTGGAGTTTCCAACTGGAGATTTTGTTGAGGAGAAGCAAGTAGAAACACAAGAGATCAAGATATTCCCATTGTGATTCCAGTAATACTGTTGTCAACAGCCTTATTTTGCCACAAACATGGCCAGTAAACCACATGGACTGTGCAGGTTCTTTTGAAAAAAATAATAATCAGAGATTACAGGTGAGGAATTGGGGAAGTAGGTTCAAGAGCAACTGGAAGCAGAGGCTTGGTATATTAACAGCCTCTTGGGAGTGTTTGTTGAACTTGAGATCTGTATGCTTCCCCTAGAGGTCACCACTTTTGCCCAACTGTTTTTTGGCCACAATGTGATCTGGCTTTGCATGACAAATGTGCATTCTATCAAGTTGAATGCTGGGACAGTAGGCAGTATTACACCTCCCCTCATTAATCCACCTTCATTTTTTTTTGAAGTATCATATATATGTTTATATGCTCATGCTTTGCCTTAAAAAAAAATCTTATAAACAGGGAAAACAGATCTGGAGGTTCAGCTGTGGTGATGTCATGGGCACTAGCCAGTTAGCACGAGCTACAGCCAGCATTTGCTGCAAACTTGTAGAACAGGGTTGTTGCCCCCCTCCTTGCTTGGCCCTGGAGAAGAAATGGTGTATTTGTCTTGAACAGAGAGAGAACAATTTCAAATTGGGTCTCTGCTGTACAAATGTTGTCTGTCCTTACCCTCTCTGGAAACTTGGAGACTTCCCTAACACCCCACCACCACCACCACTTGGGAAGAGAGAAAGCAGATGAGACCTGCTTGTTGCTTCTTGCTGAATGGTAGAGTTGCCCTTTGAGCTTGAGCTTCTGGCTTGGCAAATGATGAAAGCCCATGTTTGAAAAGCCACACAAGTAGAGAGAAATGTTGTTTTGTGAGCATCCTCCTGAAGTGTGAGGGATGAGGCCCCATGAGATTTCGACCCTGAG
This sequence comes from Shinisaurus crocodilurus, assembly GCA_021292165.1. NCBI lineage: Eukaryota > Metazoa > Chordata > Lepidosauria > Squamata > Shinisauridae > Shinisaurus > Shinisaurus crocodilurus. The sequence continues at coordinate 262,848,336 of CM037877.1, forward strand.
ATCTTGTTACAGCAGCCATAATTCATGACAAAGAGACTTACGTGGGAGATCTTCCTGCTGCATCGTGCCCCACTGGTCAGATCTCTCCCACTCTGATTGCTACCTTTAATGGCACCCAACATCCATCATCCGAGGCAGTCACCTCACTGTGTCTGTTGATACTTCAGCAGGCTGACCCAACTAACACATTTTAAATGTTTGATTCTGTATTTAATAAATGGATTTTAATATCCCGGGACAGGAAGGGGCATATCACAGCTGCAACAAGGAGACTGCTGTACCGGGGAGACATTTGCCTTTTATCTGCATGTATCTGCCACAGATCTTACTCCTTGTCATCTGGATAAAAACAAGCACAGCACAGAAATCAGAAACAGGCATGGAAGCCAAAGGAGGACTAAGCCACACCGTTAGTATTTTGCATAGATTGGAACAGTCCATCACTCGACAGGGGCCAGAAACCCTGCCTGTTTGATTCCAGCGTTATCCAAGTATACTCTTGGGGAGCAGCGGTTGGGTATGCTGGCATTTAAGGGTGGCCTCAGTTAGTCTGTAAGGTTCAAGCTTGTTGATAACTTTGAAAACACAGTGAAAGAAAATACCACTGCTGGCCTCACAAAATGCCTTCATGCAGTGGCCTTTGCATTGCAGGACAGTATAGTTGGGTCTTAGGAACTCCAAGAATGGCCAGAACAGATGCCTCCAGGAAGTTCATGAAGAGGGCATGGTCATGATCATCTACTATTGTTCACCCCCAGCCTCAAAGAAAAACATCTGTCTGACACCTTGGAGACCTGTTGCCACACAGAGGAGACAGTATTGGGCTCAACGAGGAGGTGATAGACAGAGAGAGCAGCTGCAGCACTTGGCTGGGAAGGGAGCAGATAGAAAATGTGCAGCGACAAGAAGGGTGTGAGGCCTGGGCGCAGGAGGCAGCTGCAGGGCTAGATGGGCAGGAACTGCTGGGACTTTGGGTCTGGTCTTGACACACCTGCTAGGCTGTGGAGCTAGTAGCACTTTTTGTTCCTCAGCAAGGTGTGCTTATGCTCCAAGTTCTAAGATAATTAAACAGAATATGAAAAGGTTTAAAAAACCAATTTGTTTTGGAGTACTCTCTGTTTAATATGTGATTGTCTGGCTAATTGAAAAGCTTCTGTTCCTGCTTCCGGGTGAACATGGAGCTTGAAAGCCGCACAGAAATTCTGTGGGGCAGCTGGTACAGCGTTTCCTGGCCAGAGAATGTCTCAGGCTGGGGGATCTACGTACTTCTCATTAGAGAAGCGAAGATCTGAGGTTACCCCCAAATTATCTCATAGGGTCATAAATTGCTTTTTGTCTGTCTTATGACGGATAAAGGCGGCGGGTGATCTGAGGTGGGGGAAAACGGCGCTGTATTCGGAGACCGGTTTTACCGATCATCAGAAGTATGCATGTTCGTTTCCAAAATAAAGGAGTACATCTGGAGTGGCTAATTTGGAATCTTTCTGCAGCAGAGTGGGATTTATAATTAACTGTAAGTAGACTATATCTGGGAGGCGAAAAAGATAAGAGAGGAAACCTGAAAGGAGGTCTATAAATCTTATATGTTTAGAAGCGTCTTGGAAATATCTATACGCAAGGCAAGATGTTTGCAGTTGCAGCATTCTTAAACCTGTGGAACGAAATGGAGAGAGAAATTCTAAGCAGATTGGAAGTAAGAATCCAGACTTTGAACGTAAATCTTAAAGTGGATCAATCAGAAGAACAACGTAAGACAGATTTCTTTACAGGACCGGCAGAGGAGAAGACAGAAGAAGTAAATAAGGACTTGGGAAACTTACCAGAAATTCACAGAGACTATGAAGTTATAATTGGATTGAATTGGCACGAGAAGATAGTTCAGCAAGAAGTTGTGACGCACTTTTTAAAATCTAAGATGGCGGAGCCGGAGACCGGTATGCAGGAGCCCACAAAACAACAGAACAAGCTGATTTCATTCTTGGTTCAAAACCTGGAACTTAATGATTATCCCTTTGACAGAGGAAAGCAATGAAAGAGACTATCTTCATGGTCTTTTATTGGCAAAAGATAAAGGGTTGATGTATACTGTATTACGTGTCTAGTTGGAAATATAAATAATCTTTTGATTTTAAATATTAATGGCAAAGGTAAAGGGATTGCTTATATGACTTATTTGAATTTTAAATATTAATGGTGATGTAAGAGAAATTATTATAATTAAGGTATAATTATGTTTGGTCTGTTTGGAAATATTTATTTAAAAAAAATAATTCTTTTTGTTGTTGTTGTTGGGGGTGTTGTTTTGTGGAGGCTTTGAAGTATTAAAGGGGAAGGTCTTTTGTTTTTTGTTCTATAAGTAGCATGATGGCTTACGTGCTTCTGCTGTTTTGTCAGATGTCACTTATTTCTTAATTTTTAGACTTATCTTTCTTTTCTTTTCTTTTAAAAAAAATATCTTGGAGATTAAAAGTGAAGGAATTTCTGTTTAGATAGAAAGAAATAATGAGTAATTGTAATAATACAAATGTGTTGATTAGATGGTTAGGTACTAGAGAGTGCGGGGAGGGAATACAAAATGCTTTGTTATGTAGTCACTTGCTAATTAGTTTATAGTTACTTTTTACTTTTGGGATTCTTAATATACTGTATTTTGGAATTGAAAACACTATTTAATGAAACTATAGGTTTTCTTTTTTGGTGTATCTATAAATGTTGAATTTAATAGATTAAATAGATGTATATTGGGGGAGGGTGGAGACCTCTGGTGTTTGTTCCTTTTAGGTTTCTTTTTTGCCATAACTGGAAGTGATTTTTTGTTAACAGAAAAGATTTTAAGAATAACTGTGGTTGATTAAGCGGTGGAGAAGATTGGAAGTCCATTATTGTGTTTGTGTTTGTTTGTTTTTTATGAATAAAATTAAAAGTTTGAAAAAAAAGAAAAAGAAAAAAAAGAAAAGGTCCTGTTTCTGTATTTTGTAGGATGAATACAGACAATGGTTTACCATGTGGTAACTTATCATAGTCTGCATGTCACCACTTGGTAAACTGTTCGTCTGTATTGTCCTATCAAGCGCTGGGGAGAATTTTCCAGCCGCTCTCCTGCTTCCCTGGAATTCTGATCAGGTGCAGAAGTGTGGGAAAATTTCCTTACCATTTCACACAGGGATCGGCAATTTCTGGAGGTCCAGGAGCCATTTTCAAACCCCGACGCTGGCTGCAGTCCACACGACGCTGCGGGTCCCCCCCCCAAATAAAACCCCCCGAAGCTGCTCTGTTGTGCTCTCCATAGCTGCTATGGTTGCCATTTTGGGTTTTTTTAAAAAAAAAGAATTTTTGAGGGGGCAGTAGGGGGCACATGGGGGTGGTAGGGGAGGCACATGCAGCTTGTGGGCTGTGTGTTACCTACCCGACTTGGCAGAATACAGATGATCAACTACTGACCAAGTGGCTACATGTACATGGTTGTACTTGGTAATCTGTATTCACCTATATTGACATCAAAAAGCAGTTTACAATTATCAGGTGGCCTTAAATAAGATGATTTTCCCTGCCTTGCTTTTCCAGGAGTATCTGGAACTGCTCTGCAGAAATCCTAAAAATATCCTCCAGAATCTCCTCAAATAGCAAAACAACTTTGTGCAAGTGAATGAGAACAAATGAATACTGGTTCCAATATAACGCTTTGTGTCCGCTCCCTAAAAGCAAAATTTCCCCATTCCTCTCAGGGCATCAGAACTAGGAGCAGATACTCAGCATTTCCTTCAAGAAAGCCTCAGCAGATGGATTTGTACTTGCTGCTTTGTACTTGTCTGATTGTCACAAGTGCAGCAGGGAAAGAATTTCCCCTCAGGTCAAACTGCTACTAAGGCTGGAGGATTCTCCCATGTGGCTTGCTTCGCTTGCTTGCTGAAGTAATCTGGAGCTTTGTGCGATACAGGAACCTGCTTCCAGCTTATGGTGTGCTATGTAGTTTGGATTGTGTGGGCTGGGCTGGTGTCCTATCTTGTGACATGGGAGGAAAGAGGAAGCACAGTAGCCTGTGGCCCATTCCAGCCCTGCGATCCCATAAACTTGGCAGCTGAGGTTTACAGTCTGGTAACCAGGAATCTGATTGCAGCTGAAGGATTGTCTAGAAATAAGTGGTATGAACCACCCATTTGAATGAAACATTCTCCAGAGTGTGCACCCAAAGGAATTGCTCCAGAAAACATCTGCAATAGATGAAAAAACATTACACTGGAACTGGTTCTTGGTAATGTGTTCCCAATGGAATAACCTTCTATCCAATGGGCTCTGCAACCAAAAGCTGAAATCCAGGTATCCCCGCGCTTCAACAAGATCTACTACTGAAATGCTCCCTGACATCCACCCTTCCAACAAAGGCCACAAACCAGTCAGCACCAGCTCCAAACTTCCTTCCTTACCCAGCGGTGTCCAGCTAGACTCTACTAGGGGGCGGATCTATACGAACTGCACTGATGCGACTAAGTATAAACAGCAAAGGGGAAAGAAGCAGATCCAAACACTCCAGGACATGCGGCTCCCTGGGGTATATTCAGTATGTGTTCACAGACCCATGTCTTCCCGTCACACTATACAAAGCTCGCCACCGTAAATACTGTTCGCTGTTGCATATGTGACAAATGTTGTATATGTGACAAACATGAGTGCCATGTAAAATAAGAGCAGCCCTAAGAGCTGAGGAAACCCTAGCCCTGGCTCCCCATTTGCCAGAACACATCTAAACCCCACTCACTTTCCAGAGCTGGAGAGAAAAACAATTTTAAAAATATTTTAAAAGCCATTGTTTTGGCTCCCCACCCAGCTCAACCTATGCAATACCGCTTCTTTCTCTCCCTCGTTTTCTCACACACACTCTCCTTGTCCAGGACAGGAACCAGAATCTGGGATTTCCAGCTCTTAAACTCAAAATCATACCATCATTTTGAAAACAAAAGTTTTAGATTTTTACCAACTGACTTTCATTTTGGGATTTCATGTCAAGTTATGAGAGGGGACAGGATTTAAATCATATCCCCCCCCCCCCCGTGGAAATAATTCTGTTGTCATGTAACACCCCTATAACACCCTCAGCTTCTCCCTTTCTCTCAGTTTGAAGAACCAGCTCAGTTCTTTCACAAGTATAGCCGGATATCTCAGCACCACCCTCTAAATTAAACCTTGACGTGTGTCTACATGGGAGAGCCTTAGGGCTGAAGTAGACATAGCATGGGAATTGTGTGACTTAAATTTCTGACATGTTTTTTATTTTCAAAAAATGGCAGCTCCAGAAGGGAAGTGATCTGGATCAGGACCAAGGCATGGAGTGTGTGTGTGTGTGTATGTGTGTATGTGTATGTGGGGGCGGGATTTGCACCCTTCACTGCTCTTATAGAAATCTGCCTATCCACAGTTGCTTTTTGAGAAAGAAAACATGCTGGGATTTTCAGTCAGAGAACTCCCACATCACATCTAGTCTGACCCTCAATGAGCCACCCACAAATTCCCAGTTGCTGGATCTCATGTGGCTTGCGGTGGATCACAAGAACACTGTGTAAAATGGCACTTACATGTCCAAACTTCTAATTATCCAACATGTTTTGGACATTCCCCTTGCACTCAGTCCATTTAGGTAACTGGAATTGTGCTCCTGGGTGCATGGCAAATGCCAGGAAGCCTGGTGCATTGTGGGATTGTCAGAAGTTAATAGGGAGGTCAACTTTGGGGGTGGGAGGGGGATACCATCCTACTCCCAAATGTAACCCAGTTAATGATGCAGGTGGAAATCCCAAACAAACAAAAAGATTGTTGCACAACATAGTAGAAGGACTCTGATTCACCTTTGCTCAGAACAGAGCCCTGTCAAGTCACCCTTTCTCCCTAATTTCCCCTGGACTGCCATTCCTTGAACTTCACCATGCTGGTTAACAAACCAAAAATAGTACTGAGGTTCTCTAGTAGGGGGCAAAGACGATGGGGCCTGTAGCTGCCCGCACAGGGCCTGGGGTGGTTCGGAAAAGCGCTGGTCCGAAGATGGGAGCCTGAAAGAGGGCAGCAGCAGCTGGCCGGAGTGTTAGCGGGCTGGGCAGAGCACACATGGTGGCCTGGGTGAGGGGGCTCGGCAGGAACCGGGCAGCCAAAGTCTTCGTCAGGTGCTTCTGGAGAGCCAGTTTGGACTGTGGAGAGTGAGAAGGAGGGAGAGAGAGAGAGAGAGAGAGAGAGAGAGTGAACCAACTGCAAAAGGAGAAGGGGACACAGAGGGTCAGCACTTCAATCCTCCAGTTACTGATTTAAGCCTAGGCCCACTAGGCCTCAACCCCAGGACCTGTTTTAAAAGCCCAGGCTCTGTTTTAAAAGCCCAGGCTTAGCCCTGAAATATGTGAATTAATAAAAACAAGGATGCATAGTGCATTTGTGACACACTGAGCAATAATGAAGGCCACACATCACACTTCTGGAACTGGGGAACTGGCTTCCAGTTCTAGACTACATCTCCTGAAGCAAATTTGAGCCCCAGCATCACTCTCTTTAGAAATTAAGGACTGAAAAACCCAGTAGAGCTGAGAATTTCAACTCAGTCTTGTTGTCATCCTGGGGCCCAGATTCAATAGTCAATATATCCCCACATTCCCCTGATATTTTCCATGTTTAGACTATTGCAATGTATTGTATGTGGGGCTGCCTTTGAAAATGGCCTAGAAACCGCAGTTGGTCCAAAATAGGGCTACAAGACAGCTAACTGGGATTGGCTGTTTCAATAATGTCACACTAGTGCTTTATCAGCTACACTGGCTCCCAGTTCATTTCTGAGCATCAAAGTGCTGGTTTTGACCTTTAAAGCCTTAATAGATTGGGACCAGGATACCTGAAAGATCACCTTCTCCCATATATACCTACTTGAACCTTGAGGTCCAGGTACCCCCACCAAATGAAGTGAGGCAGATGACTACCAGGAACAGGGCCTTCTTGGTGGTGGCACCCCAGTTGTGGAATGCTCTCTGCAGAGAGGCTCACCTGGTGCCTACTTTTGGCACCAGATGAAGGCTGTTTTAATCTCCCAGGCCTTTTAAGAATCTGTGATGTTAACTTTTTGAAACCACAGTTTATATATGGTGTATTTTAAGTAATGTTGTAAAGCTAGTTTTAATGCTCTTTCTGCTGGAATTATCTTATGCTGCAATTTATTGTTTTTGAACAGGGATGCACAACCTTTTCAGCCCTGAAGGCTGCATGTGACACTGGCAGGTGGTCGGGGGCACACACACATCCCAGCGATCCTGATACAGATTGCTGTTTCATCGCTGCTAGAAGCAGCAGGTAAAGAGCTATCTGTATGAGGATCTCTGGAGGAGGAAGTAGAGAGTACAGCCCAGTGGTGGTAGAAATTCAGCAGCAGTGAGAGAGTGAGGCACCCTTGGAAGCTGCAGTAAAGGTGTTGGGGGGGGGCGACGTGGTGCCCTGGGGCCACAGGCTGTGTGCCTGTTTTAGGATACTGTATTTTAGTATTGGATTTTATTATTCTATGTTGTGAGCTGCCCAGAGTACACTATTATTAGCCAGCCTATATAAATTCCATAAACAAACAAAGTCCCCAGTTAATAACTCTTGACCCCCCCATCCCAATAAACACAGATAAAATCTTCCTTCCTACAATTTTTGTTTGCATGCCCAGAGCAGTTCCTCTGCAGAGATGCAATAGGTCGCCCCTCTGAACACGGGCAATTGTGCTGCACCTTTGCACTGAGTGATTTCATCACTGGCGAGTTGAGGGGTGTGGCTCAGTGGTAGAGCACATGCTTTGATCCCCAGCATCTCCTGGTAGGACTGGAAAAACTCCTGCCTATAATCCTGGAGAGCTGCTGCCAGCCAGTGTTGACCGTGTCGATGGAAGGGTGGTCTGACTCGGCATAAGGCAACTTCCCATGTTCCCAGCACCCTAGTGGGGGCTGACTGGAAGGAGACACGGTCAGAGCAATGAATATTACACAGACAGAGCAGAACGCTTCCTCTGTGAGTGGGCACTTTGGACTCAGAGGAACCTTTCGTTATTTAATGACTCTCTCACACCACACTAGCACTTGTCACAAGGCACGCTAGTGTTGACCCAACACACAGTTTGGCCCTGACTGAGTTAGAGCAATACCACTGGCATATAACTTTATCATTATAAGTTCTGCTTTGGTTTCTGAGTGAAGTGAAACTTAAACCTGTTAAAAAGTTGCCTTGCAGGATCAGACCAGAGGTCCATCTAGTACAGCACTCTGTCTCCCAATAATATGGTGGCTAGGTACAATGGGGTGCTGGTGCTGGACGTGGCCCCTGTACCTTTAGCAGCTGGGTAAACCAGAGTATTTGTGCGTTCTACACACGAGGCTACCTTTAAAAATTATTCGGAAACTTCAGCTGGTCCAGATTGCTGCAGCCAGATGGTTGACCAGAGCAGGTTACAGGGAGCACGTGACTCTCTTATTACAACAACTTTACTGGCTACAGGTCTGTTTCCAGGCAGAGTTCGAAGTGCTGGTTATGACCTATACGGCGTGGGACCAGGCTACCTGACAGACTGCCTTCTCCCATACGAGCCTGCCTGGTTCTTAACATCATCTGGAGGGGCCCTTCTTTCCAGACCGCCACCTTCAGAGGCGCTTTTGGTGGCCGCTCCTCCCAGGCTGTGGAACTCCCTCCCAAGGGAGGCTGGGTTCGCTCCCCCTCTCTGTGTCCTTCTGCCGGCAGCCAAAGACCACTTTATTTAAGAAGGCCCTGAGCCTGTAAGTGGGCCTGTTGGGTTAGGTGCTCTTTTTAATTATGTTTTCCTTGTGATTTATGTTTTATGGTATTTTGATGTATTGTTTTATTGTTTTAATCAATTTTAATTGATACTCTAAGCTGCATCGAGTGCCATGTTTTTGGAAGAAAGGCATGGTACAAATACAATTAAATAAATAAATATTTCAGCAGCAGTTGCAGCTTTCCTCACCCTTACAAAACATACTGTACCTGCTGAAATTTTCCTCTTCCATTCAGCTGATAAAGACAATGGAGCCCCTGCCCTCTTTTTAAAGGAGGACACAACGCAGCTATCCATCCCCTGTTGTTGACTTGGTTCCTCTGTCTGAACATGGTAGTCCTGCTGGTATTTATACCTATTGATAGACTTATTATCCTCCATGAAGTTGTCTAATCTAATCTGGCAAAAATCAAGAACAAACAAACCAAGAAAGCCTTAGGCATATAAACTGGTCTGCTGCTAAAGGTTTTTTTTTTAATTGGTCAGTGCTGCTTATCTTATTTTATTGTTGTGTTTTTAATTGTATTTTTAATTAATTTGTTGTTATATTACATTTTGATTAAGATTTTGCTTTTAATCCAGAAGTTAATGCTAGTGGCCTTGAATGCCATTCTTTGGCAGAAAGGTGGGATATAAATTAAATAATAAATACATAAATAATCCCTTTTAAGCAATCATATGTGCTAGTTGCCATTACAACATCATGCCACAATGTATTCCTCTAAATCAGCTTTTCCTAAGCTGGCACCCTTCAGATTGGCAATTCTAGCTGGGGATGATGGGAGTTGTAGTCCAACACATCTGGAGGGCACCAAGGGTGGGAAGGCTGCACTAAATTAATTATGCACTGAAAGAAAACAGACAAAAGGAAAAGCGGGGACGGGGACGGACAACACGACAACTGGGATTTGTAACCACTTGATCTGTCATTATACGTTCTGCTATTGAACTATTCCCCTCCTCTCCTCTCATGTAAACCATTATATCTCTTTAGTCTCCAAACATTGCTGGCAAAAATGCCTACAGTTTTGCTGGAGGACCCGACTATTGAGCGGCCAGATCTGATTCTCAGCAGAACAAGAAGGATGAACGGGCTCCCACAGATAAACCAGTAGCCATGGGGAAACTCCCCCAGCTCCTCTGTACAACATTCCCAATAGGATGCACAGCTGGCTGGAACTTTCAGTGACAAGTACCTTGAGAATACTCACTGCCAGGGCTGTATTCTTCTGCAGTTTGCTGTATGGGCTGTATTTGGGCTTTGGTGGCTTCCCTGCAAGTCTGTTCTTGTGCCGCCTGCTGCTCATATGCTGTGGGTGAAGAAACGCAAACTCCCAGTGTTACTATTTAAATGGTAGGCCTAGAAATTTCCCCCCAGTGGGTGATCTCATTCAAAGGTAGGCAAAAGATCAGCTGTGGTCCACCAGCTGGATGGCCACCTAATTGCTGGAATTCTTGCAAAGAATACTGGATAAGGTTGATGTGATCCAACAAGGCAATTCTTTACGTTTTGAGGCAAGGTTCTATACTTAAAACTAGACTCAATGTAATCAATGGTACTTAAATTATTTATAATTTAAGCCTCATTGAGTTCAGTGGGTCTACTCTAAGTCTGGATCCAATCCTATATCTTCATGAAATTTGTTTGCAGTGAAAACCACACACAATACCAATTTAGGTTAAACTCAGAGAAAAGAAAAGAGACACACACCAACTCTCTCAAAATTTTAGAGGCGCACCCCAATTTTTCCAAAGTCTTCACCTAGTTTTGTTTTCAACAGAACTTTTAAGAAAGGTTGGAAGTTTGGTGAAAATGTTTTTACAAATATTCTGATACTGATCTTCATTCTGATCAGAATTAGTTGAATATGTCTAGAATAAAAATTTGGCTACCAACACTTCCAACTATAGAATTTTGTGTTCAACAGGAAGTCCAACATGGAAAGTTCATTTAAAAAAATCTCAGAATAATAGATGCACTAGTCTATTGCAGCTAAAACAACAGAGAGTTATGTGGCAATTTAAAGACTACACATTTGTTGCAGCATATATTTAAATTAAAATAAACTGAAAAATTGTTATTGGAATATGTACGCTAAGGGTACATAGATGCCATGTTTAGCTACGGTGATACATGCCTTAGTTACATCAAGGATGGCTTATTGTAATGCACTTTATGAAGGGCTGCCTTTGAAAACTGTCCAGAAACTTCAGCTGCTATAGAATGTGGCAGCTAGATGGCAGACAGGAACCTGTTATTGGGAGCACGTTAGATTGCAACAGTCTCATTTGCTTCTAGAGGCATACCTTGTTTTATTGTGCTTCGCTTTATTGTGCTTTGCAGATATTGTGTTTTTTACAAATCGGAGGTTTGTGGCAACCCTGCGTAGAGCAAGTCTACTGGCACCATTTTTCCAACAGCATTTGCTCACTTTGTGTCTGTGTGTCATATTTTGGTAATTCTTGCAATATTTCAAACGTTTTCATTATTATTATATTTGTTATGGTGATCTGTAATCAGTGGTCTTTGATGTTACTATTGTAATGGTTTTGGGGCGCCACGAACCATGCCCATATAAGACAGATAACTTAGTCAATACATGCTGTGTGTGTTCTGACTGCTCCACCGACTGGCCATTGCCACATCTCTCGTCCTCTCCTCAGGCCTCCCTATTCCCTGAGGCACAACTATATTGAAATTAGGCCAATTAATAACCCTACAAGGGTCTCTAGGTGTTCACGTGAAAGGTAGAGTCACACGTCTCTCATTTTAAATCAAAAGCTAGAAATGATTAAGCTTAGTGAGGAAGGCATGGCGAAAGCTGAGACAGGCCGAAAGCTAGGCCTCTTGCGCCAAACAGTTAGCCGAGCTGTGAATGCAAAGGAAAAGTTCTTGAAGGAAATTAAAAGTGCTACTCCAGTGAACACACGAATGCTAAGAAAGCGAAACAGCCTTATTGCTGATATGGAGAAAATTTTAGCGGTCTGGATAAAAGAACAAACCAGCCACAACATTCCCTTAAGCCAAAGCCTAATCCAGAGCAAGGCCCTAACTCTTTTCAATTCTATGAAGGCTGAGAGAGGTGAGGAAGCTGCAGAAGAAAAGTTTGAAGCTAGCAGAGGTTGGTTCATGAGGTTTAAGGAAAGAAGCCATCTCCATAACATAAAAGTGCAAGGTGAAGCAGCAAGTGCTGATGTAGAAGCTGCAGCAAATTATCCAGAAGATCTAGCTAAGATAACTGATGAAGGTGGCTACACTAAACAACAGATTTTCAATGTAGACGAAACAGCCTGATATTGGAAGAAGATGCCATCTAGGACTTTCATAGCTAGAGAGAAGAAGTCAATGCCTGGCTTCAAGGCTTCAAAGGACAGGCTGACTCTCTTGTTAGGGGCTAATGCAGCTGGTGACTTGAAGTTGAAGCCAATGCTCATTTACCATTCTGAAAATCCTAGGGCCCTTAAGAATTATGCTAAATCTACTCTGCCTGTGCTCTATAAATGGAACAACAAAGCCTGGGTGACAGCACATCTGTTTACAACATGGTTTACTGAATATTTTAAGCCCACTGTTGAGACCTACTGCTCAGAAAAAAAGATTCCTTTCAAAATATTACTGCTCATTGACAATGCACCTGGTCCACCCAAGAGCTCTGATGGAGATGTACAATGAGATTAATGTTGTTTTCATGCCTGCTAACACAACATCCATTCTGCAGTCCATGGATCAAGGAATAATTTCGACTTTCAAGTCTTATTATTTAAGAAATACATTTCGTAAGGCTATAGCTGCCATAGATAGTGATTCCTCTGATGGATCTGGGCAAAGTAAATTGAAAACCTTCTGGAAAGGAGTCACCATTCTAGATGCCATTAAGAATATTCGCGATTCATGGGAGGAGGTCAAAATATCAACATTAACAGGAGTTTGGAAGAAGTTGCTCCCAATCCTCATGGATGACTTTGAGGGGTTCAAGACTTCAGCGGAGGAAGTAACTGCAGACGTGGTGGAAATAGCAAGAGAAGTAGAATTAGAAGTGGAGCTTGAAGATGTGACTGAATTGCTGCAATCTCATGATAAAACTTTAACAGATGAGGAGTTGCTTCTTATGGATGAGCAAAGGAAGTGGTTTCTTGAGATGGAATCTACTCCTGGTGAAGATGCTGTGAACATTGTGGAAATGACAGCAAAGGATTTAGAATATTACATAAACTTAGTGGATAAAGCAGTGGCAGGGTTTGAGAGGGTTGACCCCAATTTTGGAAGTTCTACTGTGGGTAAAATGCTATCAAACAGCATCGTATGCTACAGATAAATCTTTTGTGAAAGAAAGAGTCAAACTGATGCAGAAAACTTCATTGTTGTCTTATTTTAAGAAATTGCCACATCCACCCCAACCTTCAGCAACCACCACCCTGATCAGTCAGCAGCCTTCAACATCAAGGCAAGACTCTCCACCAGCAAAATGATTATGACTCGCTGAAGGCTCAGATGATGGTTAGCATTTTTTAGCAATAAAGTATTTTTTAATTAAGGTATGGTATGTACATTGTGTTTTTTTAAAGACATAATGCTATTGCACACTTAACAGACTACAGTATAGTGCAAATATATGCACTGGGAAACAAAAAAATTCATGTACTCGCTTTATTGCAATATTTGCTTTATTGCGGTGGTCTGGAACCGAACCCGCAATATCTCCAAGGTATGCCTGTAGTTCATTTTTGAGCTTAATTAAAAAAAAAACGGTTATGAACTTCAAAGCCCTAAACAGCTTGGGACTGGGATTATTTTTAGTATCAGTAATTTATTAAGTTTTTTATACTATATAATTATAACAATAAATTATAACAGAAATGGAGGAGAATGCTTATAACTGAAATTTGAACGAAAACTTAAAAGAATTTTGAAAAGCAGGTATATCATGTGATACCAAACTACTGGGAACAAAAGAGGCCTCTAATAATTAAATTGTATCTCTGTTGTTACTGTAGAATTATTTTAAAAATCCATTATTTGTTTTTGGTGAGAAGTAGATAGATAATGCCAAGATAGACAAGGATAAAAGGGAAACAAGAAATAGGGATGACAAAATAGAAGGTAAAGTACAGAAAGTCATTTTAGATGTCATTAAATTTGTCAATGTACTCCTTCATATATAAGTCACTCAAGATAACAATTTGAGTGGCCAGGATACTTGAAGACAGTCTTCTGCCATATGAGTCTGCCCACGTCTTAAGATGTTAAGATCTGCTGGAGAGGCTCTTCTGCATTGGGTGCCAACATTTGAGCTGTGTTTGGCTGGGGTGCTAAAGAAGGCCTTCTCAGTAGGCTCTCGAATGCCCTCTCCGAAGAGGTTCACCTCACCCCCTCAGTGATGATTTTTCACTGCTGTGTTAAACCTCTCATCTTTCAACAGGCTTTTGCTCTATAAAGGTGTAAGGGCGACTCTGCTGATATATTTTAGCTTGTTACTGATTGAATCGGAAAAGCCACTTCTGGAGGGTTTCCTCAAGAGTAAATATGCATTTGCAACCCCGTGGAGGAAAAGCTACCTGAAGCAGAGAGCGGCAAGGTGGGGGAAGGTTTAAGCCCACTTCCTCCTACAGCACTTTTGAATCCCGAAATGGCCGCTCTTATTTAAAACAGGCCACAGAAGTGATGTTTCCTGTATCTGTATGTAACATCTAGTTTGGCCCACATCCAAATGTGTTGCTTCTGTTGACATTTCCACCTGCAATGACATTTCATCTCTAATTTCACTGCAACATTATAACCAGGGCTGAGCCAAAGCTGCAGTGTGGGGAGGGGGGGGGAAGAGATATTAACTGATGGGGTTTTTTCCCCAGGAAACATTTTGGCCCCCTGAAAACGGCTTCTTTCAAAATTGGTGACGATTCGGCATAACCCCTAGTCATAACACTATAGCCAATTCAGAGTTGCTGAAGGGAAAACCCTTTCCTGCCTAGACCATTCTATTTACCTGATTGAGCTGAGTTTCTGAGTTGACAAAGATCTCGCACACCTGGCATTGGAAGGCCTTGTTTTGGATGCTAAGGCTGCCTTTGCTGCCAATACGTTTGGGCTTGTGCCCCACTCGAGAGAGGACCTTCCCCCTGCCTCGCCTTGGCAAAACTGCCTGGCCTTCCAGCACTGACTTGTGCTTTGCTCCTGGGAAAGAAAGAGAAAATGAGTTTTAGAAGAAGTACCGGTGACAACTTGGCTCTTGCACCTTGCCAAGCGTGAGGAGGACTGGGACAAGAGGTATGCATGCGTGAAGATGCCAGAGTGAAGGTGGCTTTATGGAAAACCTCCCCCAGTCCCGGCTGCTTCTGCAGTGGAAATGACAGGCCTGCTGAATGCATCCTTCGGCAGTCTCCTAATAATGCCAGTCAGCCTTGCTCTAGCAGTGGCTGCAGAGTAAACCAACCCCATGCTGAATGAAGTCAGTCTCTCTGATTTTGTCTTGGCAAAAGGTTTCACAACAGAGTGTGGGGGTTGGACATCAGTGGTATTTTTCCGTCTCTCTCTTTCTATGTCCTCTGTATGCGTGCATATATAGAAGCTGGGGGAAACACAAGGCATTTGTGTGTTTCATTTCCTTGCTCCAAACTTACTCCTACATTTGTAACTCAGGCTGTGTGTTTTTTTGGTTTTTTTTTTTTGTTTTTTTTTAAACAGTAGTCTCTGCTGTAATACCAAGGACAGCTGTCCTTCGCTTCCTGTGTCCAGAATATGTTGTTTGCCTCTAGGCTTCAGTTCACAACACCCACTTTTAAGAACATGGAAATGGAGGATGCACATTTTGTCTTTTGCTAAATTCAAAATCGAAGCATCCCATCTTTTCTTTTCTGTTTTTTAAAGGTGGTTGCTTATGCCTTCTTTGTTGTGATATGTATCACATTACCAGCTGTGGCACATTGTTTACAAATGGAAGGGACAGAATGGCGAGGTAAACAGGTTTATTATGTCTTACTAGAATCTCGTGTTTTCGCAGGGGTTACTAAAGTGTGAGAACTGTATGAGCTAGTCACATAGTTTGTATGTTCTGATGACGTGTTAACTTGTTTTCTGTCTGAAGCCATTTTAGAGAGAAGCTGAACTGCTTTCTTTCTTCTTCTTCATGGTGATGCTTGCTGGACTTGTTACTGCTACAATGTAACGTCTTTGCTGAGGTGGAGTTAAGCTCAACTTACTCCACTGAATGTAATGCTTGCTATGCATTTATACTCTGCACATGGACTGTAACTAGGAATTGTATACTCTGTAGAACTTTACTTGCTAAGTGAATAAACAGGTAGAATTAGACCTGTGGTGTTTACAGAGTGTTTCCTGATTCCATGGATTAATCTGCAATG
The DNA here is from genome assembly GCA_021292165.1 of Shinisaurus crocodilurus. Classification (NCBI taxonomy): domain Eukaryota; kingdom Metazoa; phylum Chordata; class Lepidosauria; order Squamata; family Shinisauridae; genus Shinisaurus; species Shinisaurus crocodilurus. The sequence continues at coordinate 262,864,483 of CM037877.1, forward strand.
GAGAAGCTTTGCTGGTTCACTGGCACACACGCTGCACGCTGCAAGCGGGAGGAGGGAGGTGAGATCTGGAAGATCTGTGTGTGGAATGTACAGGTGTCTGTTGGCACACAGACAAGGATTATAAATCTCCCAACCCGCACACACTCTGCTAAAGTCCAGTTCGAACATTCTTCTGTTATGTGCATATTATATATGTTATCTGTATGAAGCCTGAATCCCTTTGAGGTTTCAAACACTCTCTAGAGATCACCACTACATTATCTTCCTTTCCTATTGTTAGAAAGGAACAAGGCAATGAGGAAAGGCAAAGCCAAATCCCAAATGAATTTGTTTTTATTTATCACTTCCCTTATTATTGAGATTCCTTGTTCTGCTTGAAAACATAAGGCAGCAAAAATGGTGGCCTTAAAAATTAAGGGTTGCAAGCAAAGCAGTTTGTCTGTTGTTATTTCATTGAGAGAAAATTCTGCATAGAACTTAAATGCAACAATAGTATAATATTTTTATTTGGCTCAACTAAAAAGTCACAAAGAAGCAAGCAAGCAAGCAAGCTTTCAAGTTCATCAAAATTCTTCATCGGGCTAGATGTTGTGCTAAAAGGGGGAGAACAGATGTTACTGAACATGATGAAAAGCTCAAGTCTGCAATGTGGAATAGTTCAATATGGAATGGATGAGGAGATGTTGCATAGCTTTAAATTACACGAGACTTTCTGCAAAAGGATCTCGTGTTGCATAGCTGCTGCTCTCCCTCTGATTCAAAACATAAAAGCCAGAGGTTTTTATCTGCATAGAATTTGGAATCCCAGCGTTTCTCTTCAGACATCAAAGAGTTGTAGGGTTATGATGTTTCAAAATATGCAGTCAGCAGCCTTGCAAATAAATCCACAAAATGTTAATAGCCCACTAACACCTACCTGTGTAGTCATTTGTGGCATAAACAGAAAAAAGAGCCAGTTGTTATCACCTGCAGGCAATTCTTACTTACTATAGGTGACTGGGTGAGCAGCTATTTTGAAGCTTATCAGGCAGCATGGCCAAAAAACACCCGTGTTCAAGGCAAGGTGTTTCTGTACCTTATCCCACCCTCATGGCCTTCAAATTACACCTTCCACTCCATGTACACCCTACGGCCTCCTAACCTCCACCAGCATTGCTTCATGCACTCAAATGCTAAATTATACCCAAACTAAAATTTAGGTTCTGAACAGAACACACGTTTATTGAAAATTAGGAGATTTACCTAAAATTATGAAAATCAAAACTCTTTCATTTTAGTATAAAATTTGGGTTTCCTTGGCGCAATATTTAGGGGGTGGTTTTTGGATTTTAGGGGGAAATTCTGGAAAGACCTGGGCATAAAGATAGGTCTTACAGTTGTACCAGCCTCGGATATTATGGTATATCAGTGGCAATATGTTATACCCTCAGCTTGTGTACAGATAATTAACTTCCCGCTTACTGCTACCATGGCTCTAGCTCTGATCCAGTATCAGTAGCTGGATAACCATGCAAACACATTTGGTAGGGAGAAATGAGTCGTCATGGGCTGTGTCCAATAGGCTCCAAGCATACATTGCAGCTGTGCTGGCCATAGTTTTGGGGTCTAGTTAGGAATTTTTCTAGGGCTCAACTTGGTATAAGCCAGTGAAGGGCTCCTTACCAGAATTATGAGCCTCCAGCTGAGAAGCAGAGTTGACTGTCACTTTGCAAGTGGGACAGTACAGGTGCTGCTTGTTTTTCTTCCCCTCCTTCTCCATGTCTGGTGCTGAGCTGGTGGTTCTGCCTGATTCGGTGGCTGGAATCTCTGTTCCAGGTACTTGCAGACGACGATGCCACACTTGCAGTGTCTGGAGCTCCTTCGGAAGGCTCTGAAGCTGGTGGGGAGACTAGGGACAGGGTGCCACTAGCTAGCTCGGCAGATTCCTCTACTGGGGACATCAACGTGAGGTTGCAGCACTCCGTCGTTGGCTGGTTCAATTCTAGCAGGTCATTGGGTTGTGCTAACAAAAGAGGAAAACATTTATTTTCCTTTGGGGGACACTGCTGCTGCTCCAGCAGATCAACAAGGCCTTAAAATGACTGATCTCCACTGAGATTATTCTCTCACAATACTGGGGTGGGGAAGGTCAACTGTACGCAGGCCACCCATTCCCCACCACCTTATCGACCCTTCTGGCTTGCCAGTGGTGCAGCTGCCACCCACACTGCAAAGCTCATTTGGTGGTCGGTGGCAGTGCCCCCTCGCTTCCTGTCCCCATAATGACTGCTACGCATCCTAGAGGGCCATGGCCTCCACAGTGCTCTCTTCCCAATCGCAGCCGATCCTGTTCAGAGGTATGAGTCCTCTTGGCCTCTGACATCCGGTGGGCCATGAATAGCTTTTCAGCTGCATGTGGAAGGTTTGCCTAGCACTGAACCTGATGCACTTTCAGTGTCAGATGAAGACACCCTTTTTTTTTGCCCAGGCTTTCCAGCATACCATCTTTGATTGGTTCTGCTGTTGTTCTGCTGGATCCGTTTTGACTGCTTTGTTAGATCCAGTTCTGTGGAATTCATTGTTCTACTTTGTTCATTCTTATTGCTATGGATAGTTATTAACCACCCTGGAAGTTTTGTTATGGATGGGTGGCACACACATTTTTCCAATGAACCTGGAACAAATAAGGGCCAGGTCAGTAAGTAAAGGTAAGGGTAAGTAAGATATTTACCGGGAACAGTGGGCAGAAGGGCTCCCTGCAGCACTAGGGCTGGCCTTCGAGACGAGAGCCCTTTTCACACTAATAGCTGTGTTTGGGCCGACCCTCTGGAGGCAGGCAAGCAAGCACCAACCAGGCAGGTAGTCAAATAGGCAAGCAGCTCAGTGGGTCAGGCACTACACAGAAGCAGGACATTGTCTAGACTGAGGAGGCGGGTCAGAGTCGGAAGCTTTTTCGGCCCAGTGGATTCCTATTGGCCCAGTTTCCTCATGGCTCAGTTTTGGTTTCATTTGTAACAAAGCTGGATTTACCCAAGAAGCTTTTTCATTCATGCTTTCACCAGCCATTCGTGGAAACTATCCTGACTTATTCCTATACCACTAGTCTTAAGCAGCGAAAAAGGTGATGTATACAATGCTGTCTGCTAAGAGACTGGACTACAAATCAGGAGGCCCCTGGTTCAAATTTTGCCCTCGCCATGAACTTACTAAGTTGCATTAGGAAAGCTACTCTTAGCCTCAGTCTCCCCACAATATGCAATACGGGGGATGATAATATGGCTTGCCTTACTGGACTGATGTAAGGGTTACAACTGGATGATGCACTTGAATGAACTATACAAATGTGTTTATTTTAATTATGATGATGATGATAGCATTAGTTAAATGGTCCACAAAATCATCACACATTAATAACCAGTATAAAGCGTTAACCATGTATTTGCTTTATCCTTGGCCAAACTGGAATCATAGAGTTGGAAGGAGCTTTGTGGGCTATACAGTCCCAATGCCCTGCTTGACGCAGGAAATGCAGAACTAGAGCATTTACAAAAGATGGCTATCCAGCTTTTGCTTGAAGATCTTCACCGAGGGAGCCCCCAGCCTCAGGTAATTGATTCTATTGTCAAATTTCTCTTACCATTAGAAGTTTCTCAAATGTTCAAGCAAAATCTACCCTTCTGTAACTTAAGTCCATTGGATCTTGCCCTCTGGGGAAGCAGAGAACAAGTCGTTGTTTTCTCCCACGTGACAGCCCTCCAGGTATTTGAAGAGTGCTCTCATATTCCTGCTCATTCTCCTCTTCTCCTGACTAAATATACTTTCTTCCTAAACATACAATTCTTTCAACCTTTCCTCACAGAACTTATTTTTCCATACCCCTGACCTGACCATCTTTATTGTCCTCCACTGAACCTGTTCCAATTTGTTTACATCCTTCTTAATATGAGGTGTCTAGAACTGGACACGGTACTCCAGATGAGGTCTGATGTCACAGTCTCTCTTACCCCCCCGGGAGGTCCAATCTCGATTGGAACCACAGGGGCATAGGGAGAGGGATTTAACACTTTCCCTATGCCATTTTCTTTCTTTTTAACTTTCTTTTTATAGTATTTTTTCAGTAGAAGGAACATGAACTAAACACAGCCTGAAAAAGTTAAAGAAAACAATCAAACACAATCCAATTCAGTTAGGATACATAGAGAATAGAATTGCAAAACCTTCAAGTTGCGATTATTTTCTCTTTGTGGGTTAGCAAAATCTTATAGTGATTTGGAGGGACCTGGCTCTGGGATGTATGATCAATATACCACAAAAATAGGTACCACGATGCATAAAATGTTTCAGTTTTCCATGACATTTAACAACTTTCATATGGTGGGTAAGCTTGTCCATTAATAAAGGATCCCAAAGCTTCTGAAACCAAGCTTTGACAGAAAAGTCCACTGAACCTTTCCACTGGCTTGCAATTGTTGCTCTTGCTGCTGCTGAAGAGTGTAAAATAAAGTTTTTTTATGCAGAGTAGACTCTAAATCCTTTGAAAGATACCCAGAATTGCAAGTACTGGAGTTTTGGTGATGTTTTGCTTGGTCATATTGTTAGTTTCTATGAAGACTTTGTCACAAAATGCCTCTACGAGAGGACATGACCATCACATATGGATAACGGTACCAGTCTGTGACACCTCTTCCAACATTTATTTGAAGCAGTTTTGAAGATCTTCTGTGCCTTGACAGGGGTTAGTGCCACCAAGAAAAGTAATTTGATAGCCAATTTTCTTGCCCTTATTGGCCTCTATGCCATTTTGTTGCTGAACATCAACCCTGCCCACAAAGCTATTTGCAGCTTCCAAGGTCAACCTCTCCCCTAAAGGCACTGGCATATTGGGGGTAGGGGATTTCCAGTGGGAAAATGGCACTGGAAGAAAGGATTCACTCCTCCTCCCAAAGCTCCGGATCCAGAAACAAGGGGGGGGGGGGAGAAAGAGGCAATTATGTTTTAATGTCACATCTAACCTGACCAAAAAGTAACTACGGGCGCAATCCTATGCATGCTTAGACAGAAAAAACTGCTATAACCAGGGCTTTTTTTCTGGTGGAACTCACTGGAACTGAGTTCCAGTACCTTTTCTTCTATTAATTGCATTACAATTTAATCGCCATCTACTCCCGAGGAAATGTAATCCAAGAGTTCCGGTACCTTTTTCTCCAGAAAAAAAGCACTGGCTATAACTCCCCACAAGCCCCAGCCATGGTGTGAGTTGCTGGGAGTTGTCGGGCTTTTTTCTGTCTAAATGTGGATAGGATTGTTCCCTAAGTAAATAATAATCCCAACACCCTCCTACGTTGCCTTCAAAAGGCAGCAAGACTGACCCAATCTAGTTTTCATGTGGAGACTGGAGAGAGTTCCCAAAATCTGAGCCCTGTCCCTGAGAATGCCAACTCCCCACAGGCCAGACAGTAGAACTTTGCTGCCACTGACCTGTGGTGCTGCCGCCGCTGCCGCCTCCTCCTCCTCCGCTGAGATCTAATGCAGCGTCAAAGTCCGCTGCTTTTTCTTGGCTGCTGCCGCTACTGTCAACCATCTTGTGCTTATTTTTCACTGTTTCAATTGCTTTGAGTCTCCGGGCATGCTTGTGGCCTCTGTAATGTGCTTCTGCTTGATTCTGAGAAAAAGAAATATGGGGAGAGGAGGGAGTTTTCAATGTTGGAGGGAATAATAGTAGTAAAACCATTCTACATTATGGAGGATCAAATAAAGACTAGGACACAGAGGGACTTGCTAAATCCACCTTTTTAGGTGGAAGAGTAGCACTTCGAAGACTGATTTATTTTCTAGCTCAGGGCTCTCCAATCTGGGGTCCCCAGATGTTGTTGAACTACAGCTCCCAGAATCCCGTGCCATTAGCCATGCTGGCTGGGTATGCTGGGAGTTGTAGGCCAGCAACATCTGGGGACCCAAGGTTGGAGAGCCCTGATCTAGCTGCTGCAGCAGGTCATAGAATCATAGAAAGTAGAGTTGGAAGGGGCCTACCAGGCCATGGAGTCCAACCCTCTGCTCAATGCAGGAATCCAGGTCAAAGCATCCCCGACAGATGGCTGTCCAGCTGCACCTTGAATGCCTCCAGATTGGGAGAGCCCACCACCTTCCTAGGTAGTTGGTTCCACTTGTATTATTGCTCTGACAGTCAGGAATTTTTTTCTGATGTTTAGGTGGAATCTGGGTTCCTGTAACTTGAGCCCATTATTCCGTGTCCTGCAAACTGGGATGACTGAGAAGAGATCCTGGCCCTCCTCTGTGTGACAACCCTTCAAGTACTGGAAGAGTGCGATCATATCTCCCCTCAGTCTCCTCTTCTGAAGGCTAAACATGCCCAGTTCTTTCAGTCTCTCCTCATAGGGCCTTGTTTCCAGTCCCTTTATCATCCTTGTTGCCCTCCTCTGAACCCTCTCCAGTTTGTCTACGTCCTTCTTAAAGTGTGGTGCCCAGAACTGGACAGCAGTACTCAAGAGGAGGCCTAACCAGTGCTGAGTAAAGGGGAATTATCACTTCACGCGATTTGGAAGCTATACTTCTATTAATGCAGCCCAAAATAGCATTTGCCTTCTTTGCAGCCACATCGCATTGCTGGCTCATATTCAGTTTGTGATCTACCACAATTCCAAGATCCTTCTCACTTGTGGTATTGTTGAACCAAGTGTCCCCCATTCTGTAACTCTGCATTTGGTTTTCTTTCCCTAGGAGCAGCACTTGGCATTTATCCCTATTAAATTTCATTCTGTTGTTTTCAGCCCAGCGCTCCAGCCTATCGAGATGGCTTTGAATTTTGTTTCTGTCTTCCAGAGTATTAGCTGTTCCACCCAACTTTGTGTCATCTGCAAATTTGATAAGCATTCCCTGCACCTCCTCATCCAAGTCATTAATAAAAATGTTGAAGAGCACTGGGCCCAGGACCGAGCCCTGAGGTACCCCGCTCGTTACCTCTCCCCAGTTTGAGAAGGAACCATTGATAAGCACTCTTTGAGTCCGATTCTGTAGCCAATTGTGGATCCACCTGATAGTTGTTCCATCTAGCCCACTTTTAGCTAGCTTGCTAATCAGGATACCATGAGGCACTTTGTCGAAAGCTTTGCTGAAGTCCAGATATATTATGTCCACAGCATTCCCACAGTCCACAAGGGAGGTTACCCGATCAAAAAATGAGATCAGATTAGTCTGGCAAGATTTGTTCTTGACAAATCCATGCTGGCTTCTAGTAATCACTGCATTGTTTTCAAGGTGCTTGCAGACTGACTTTTTTATAATCTGCTCCAAAATTTTCCCAGGGATTGATGTCAGACTGACTGGCCTATAGTTCCCAGGTTCCTCCTTCTTGCCCTTTTTGAAGATGGGAACAACATTTGCCCTCCTCCAGTCATCTGGCACTTCACCTGTCCTCCATGATTTCTCAAAGATGATAGACAGTGGTTCTGAGAGTTCTTCTGCCAGTTCCTTTATTACTCTAGGATGCAGTTCATCAGGCCCTGGAGATTTAAACTCGTTCAGAGTAATCAGGTGTTCCTTGACCATTTGCCTATCAATCTCAAGCTGCAATCCTGCCCCTTCAGTCTGCCCTTCAGGCTTGCCAGGGGGGACATAAACTCTCTTTTGGGAGAAGACCAAGCCGAAGTAGGAATTGAACACTTCTGCCTTTTCTTTGTCTTCTGTTATCAATTTGCCATCCTCATTGCATAGTTGAACCACCATTTCTTTCCTCTGTCTTTTACTATGCATGTCTCTGAAGAAAGCTTTCTTGTTGCTTTGGCATCCCTGGCTAGCCTCAGCTCATTCTCAGCTTTAGCCTTCCTGACACTATTCCTGCAGTGCTGTGCTACCTGCCTGTACTCTTCCCTTGTAGCCTGTCCTTCCTTCCACTTCCTATACGTGTCCTTTTTTGTTTTCAGGTCATTTATTACTCTGCCTTTTTTCCTTGTGGGAATTGTTTGCAATTGTGCCTTTAAAATTTCCTTTTTTTTAAACTCCCACCCATCCTGGGCTCCTTTTCTCATTAGAGTCGCTTGCCATGGGACCTTACTTATCATTGTTCTGAGTTTGTTAAAATTGGCTTTCCTAAAATCCAGGGTACGCGTTTTCCTACCACCTTGCTATCCCCCCTGCCCCCCAATTCCTTCTGAGGTTTCATAGATTTCATAGATCATAGAGGTGTCAGAGAGTACCACAGCAAAACAAATTTGGAGATTCACCCCATATACACACCTCTGTGCGCAGTGGTTTCCCATCCCTGGTTTCACTTTTTGCTCTTGGAAAAAGCCAAGGATGGGAAGGGCCAGCCCTTGGACACAAAACGGACCATCTACAAAAGTGAAATTGACCTAGACTTGCTTTTTAAGAGTGTGGGAAGAAATGTTGTGTTTGGTGACTCTTCCCATAAGCTAAACACATTGCCCAGAAAAAAAGAAAGTGCTGGAAAACCGGGGGGGGGGGGGGAGTTCCCCATGTCTCCCCATGTCTCCCCATTCCATGCATAAGGGGTTTGCAACCCTCCCCTTTCCAACATTATTCAAACTAAGACGAACCTATGCATAATACCATACGTAATTTTAATTCAGACTGGATTTAAGTTTCCATGAATTTGCCGCAGAGCTGTTCATTGTAATGACAATGGGGAGAATTGTCTCTGACTGCTAAGTACACAAGCGTGGGGGTGGGGTGGCATTCTGTAATCTTTTGTACTCTTTTAAAAAATTTTTATCAGCATCAAACAGGCAGGAGACATTAACACACACTTCATTTATTCATCCTTCTCACAGAAAGGAGAGAGTATACACTACCCCCCCAAACACACACACACACACACACACACACACACTGGCCTGCCTGCCTGCCTGTGAACACACACTCCATGTTAGACATGCATCCTGGGAGGTGACAATACTTGACAGTTACATCCATGCCTACTTACAACAAACATATTTAGCAATATTATTTTATTTGTATGCTGAAGCTGTTCACTGTATGTATTCTTTTTGAAGCTGCACATTTTTATTTTCTTTTGCCCAAAAGCTCCTTTTGAAACAAGCAATGGGTTGCATTTAATCAGGGGCAAGCAATGTGTCTTATCTCCATTTTGCCAGGCAATGAACAATGCCAGGAATTGAATTATATGGGTGTGCAGCGTGAGGCAGGGAAGAGGCGAAAGTCGTTGTATGAAATAGAAGGCCTGTGGCAAGAGGGTGGGAGTGGAGCAGAAGAAAAGAGAAAGGACACACTGCTTTGCTAGATGGCCACAATACAGCAATCAGCATAGAGTTGTTGAAGGTCACTTGGCCTGATTGTGTGGCGCTGGTCCTGTGCAGTCTAGGGCAGGGAAAAGCTAAAGAAGAGGAAAAGCAACACAAAAGGTGATTTGTGGCTTAGCACAAGCAGGTCTGCTAGTTGCTCAGACAAGGCAGGAAATCTGAACATGAGGTGCTTTTATAGGGCATAGGCCATTGCTTGACCTACTCGATCTACTTGTCAAAGCCCAGAGCATTGCTTGATCTACTGCTCAATCTACTTGTCAAAGTCTCTGTGGCACGCAGAGATGACTCGGGCAGTAGACACAGGTGCGGCCAAGCGCCTCCCCCCTCTGAGCTGAGCCTGGCCAGCTCTTTGGTATACACCTGAGTGGAGGGCAATGAAGCAAGAGGGAAGATGGCCGGAACGCAGGTGGGAGGGCGAGTCGTACTGAGATTGACTGAACACAGGTCGACACTGACTGGCAGCAATCCAGGGTTTCAGAAAGGAGGTTTTTTTGCCCTAGCTGGAGATGATGAAGAGTGAACCTGGGACCTTCCGTATGCAAAGCAGCTGCTCTACCGCTGATCTGTGCCTCCTCCCAAAATACATGCAAAATAGTGGCTCAGGAGGACAGACACGTGGTAAGGATTGAGGAACAGGGTGCTTCTGAGCACATGCTCAGCCTAGGAATTCATGATCAATACCAGGACCAAATTCATAGGTCCTTTCACATAAAAAAAATATTTTTCAGTGACCTAATTTTTTTTGGGGGGGGAGAGGCTTTTTAGTTGTTGCTGATCCACTGCAAATCACCAAGAAATCTACTAGTAGATCCCAGTCTACCTTCTGCCCATGCCTGTTTTAACCTATGCCCATTTACTACGTGCTGCAGTTGTAATATATTGTTTTTTTGAGCCAATATATTATATTTATTGTTCATAGCAGTTAAACATTTTAAAATAAATTAGGGGGAGGCATCCTTCTTGAAATGGGATATCCAGAACTGGTCTCCAAATAAAACCTCGGTATCATTCTCCGTGTATGGTTTGTCTTCCATACACGCAAAGGATTCGTATGCTTGGTAAATGGGGTGGGCCCTCCTCACAGTCAGTCACCTCCTGCCCATGTACCTGCCTACTCTTGCTCCACAGGGACGTGGCTTACCGCAGAGTTGAATCTTAGGTGGCATATATTACAAGAGATGAACTGTTTCTTCTTGAGTGCGTTGGGTACGCCAAACGTGTGGTTGATAACTGCTTTCTGTACAGGATCCATCTGGAAGGGAGGATGTGGAGAAAAGCGGATTCCATTAGCTGATATGTCAGAGACCCAGAATGCTAAAATAGTGGATTATTTTTTTAAAAAAGTCTGCCTTTAAGGAACCCATTCCACATTTACCTGTTTGCTGGAGAACACATGCACATCTGCCACAGGACCCCTATGCATTGCAGAGGATTCTCATGGGAGAGGGGAAATGTTCTAAGATGCACACAATTCCTGCAGGGTGCTGGCCAGGCTTGCTGGGGCTCATTGTAGTCCAATATGTACTAGATGTGTGCTCTAGAATGCCCCCAACACTTCCACAGCTGTGCATTGCTGAGGAAATACGGCATTGCTGGTCAAGCTGGTCTTTCAGGGGAGCTTATCAGCCATTATTGGTCTGAGGAACCAATGACAAACTCTTGAAGAACCACATGTTTCCATGTGTTTCACTGTATGAAAATCATTGGTGTGGAAGATCACTCATTTACACAATGCCAGGAAACAGCATGGACACTCCATGGCTGTCTGATAGCTTAAAAGCCAAGGAAAAGAACTTAAAAACCAGGGTTTAAATAAAGTCAACTAGATTCAGAAAATTCTGCTGCAAACCAGGGTGAAATCTACATACGCTACTGCATTTGCTCCAACTCTTGATTTCATTTCATTTCATTTCCTCAGTCTTTGCTCTTAGAAGATGTTTAAAAATCCATAATAATTTCTAACAAAATGGCTGCCTTAAGTAATGCGGAAAAAGATTAGAGCAGGGAGTGGGGAGGTGAAAAGGGGGAAAGCAAATTTAAAAATAATGTGTGTGTTTGAGCACAAGCATAATCTATAATACAAGTATTGTTCTCTTAGCCCTGTGGCTCTAGAAGATTATCTTATCTGAGGCTGGCTGTCAGGAAGAAGGGAGAAAGAGATTGAGGTTTGAAGGTGATCATATTTCTCAGCAAAGCTATTTAGTTGTTCAGACAGGTGCATCGGTCTAGCAGCAAAGCGTGCAGACAAGGGAATAATTATCTGGATCCCTAAATTCCAGCCCCAAAGGGAGTGGAATTGGCAATGGAAAATGATTAATGAAGTGATGCCTTCCCATGCTCATGATGAAATTTTTACTCACTCATCTGGAATAAAAATGAAGAGGTATATGCAGAGTCTGAGGCAGGGAGAATGGTGGTGGAGGTGGATCGGAGGCCTTGAGTGATGAAAGGAACCTTCTATTCCACCCTTGATGGTGGCGTGCTCAAGGCAACATCCACCTGGTGCAGGGATGCAGTACATTGAAGCAGACTCAGCATCTGATCACAGGAGGAAAAGGGGGAGGAGGTGAGAAGGAATCTGTGCAAGCACTCACTCTCTACCACTGGGCCACTGAGGATGTATATCCCATTCCATCCTAAACTATTACTGACTCTTCTCTGTAATAATAATTAAAAAAGCATCCATAGTGTACAATCAGAAGGGCTGCCTTGCTGGATCAGACCAAAGGTCCATACAGCCCAGCAATTTATTTCCACCAGCAGCCAACCAGAAGCCCCTCGGAAGATCACAAGCAGGGTATGTAGCTGGCCTTTTCCTGTTGTTTTTAGTCCACATTAACTGGCATTCTGGAGTATATCACTTCTGTATATGGAGGCTCTGTTTATATATCAATAGCATGGCTAATAGGCTATATTTATATATAGGCTAGGACTTAACCTCCATAAATCTGTCTAATTCTTTTTTAAACATCAATTTTACTTTATAAACCTGCAGTTAGGGCTTGTATTTAACTCTAAAATACTATGCACATTTACTCAGAAATAAGCTCCATTGTGTTCAGTAGTACTAAGTAATACTAAGTACGGTAAGTATTCACAGGCGTGCAACCTAATTTTTGCACAGTACCTTCATTTTTGAGGTGTTAATAATAATCACCATTATTATTATATCAAGTGGCTATCACCACATTTTCTGGTAGTGAATGCCATCATTTATTTGATGCAAAATGTATCAATTGCCTGTTCACAAAATCAGATGTGGTTTAGTATTTATTTATTTATTTATTATATTTATACCCCGCCTTTTTTCCTGCAAGGAACCCAAGGCGGCTTACACTGTCCTCCTCCTCCTCTCCATTTTATCCTCACAACAACCCTGTGAGGTAGGTTAGGCTGAGAGTCAGTGACTGGCCCAAAGTCACCCAGTGAGTTTCACGGCAGAGCGGGGACTAGAACCCGGATCTCCCGGGTCCCAGTCCAACACTCTCACCACTACGCCACACTGGCTCTCATAATAACTATTCCAGCAATTCAACTTAAAAGTGTCCAGTGAATAAGGAAGATTTTTACCTTGAAATCTAACAGTGAGGTGGCCTGACCAATTTCTCTGGGCAGCCAGGTCCAAGGCTGTGGTGCCACACATAGAAGGCCCTTCCCCAGTCCCCTGCAGGATTATAGAGCACACAAGGGGATCTGGAGCAAGGCCTCACCAAATATCTCATACTTCATTTGTGCGCATCATTTCTTAGGAGATGCTTAGTTCTAACATCAGGGAACAAGGCATCCCACTGGAATAAACTGGACCTATCCAGAGTGCCAAGAGGATATGAGGTACTCCACAACATGGATAACTTCTGCCCGTTAATTCAGCGTATTCCTCATTTTCTACTTGGGAATAACTTAAAATACTACTTTATTTTAAGGAACATCTAAGAATCTCTTGTGCAACAACCTACAGCCCTCTGGAACCACCCAGGCCATGTGACTTTAGGCCAAGTCCTCAAATTACCAGCTCTTTAATACTAAGGGAGTTCCAATAAAGTATAAACTCTATCATTACAGTGCCCAAATCCTGCAATTGAACAAAGTCTTCCCAGTTTTGAGAGCCTATTCCTGGGGCCACGCTGGCTTTCAAGATTCTCCAGCCTCTACCCCCTTAGCCCTAAAAGCAAACTTCTTCATGAGCTCGCTTTCTGTCCGCTCTGGAGAACAAACCGTCCAGGCACTGAATCCGGAGCACTGCTGACACGTCAGTGTCGCTTGAAAATTCCAGCACTTCCATTTCTAAACTCTGCAGGCAGCCAGCACGGCTCTGCTCTCCCCTCCGTTCTATATATGCAAAATCCCAATTCAAGGAGGCAAAGCCTAGAGAAAGGCTCTCCTTATCTATGCTGAAGGGGAACACTGTCTCTAAAAAGCACAGTTCCTGACAGTTTCTCCTGCCCTTAAAATGGTACCTACGGTACCTACCAATTTCTCCTGTTCTTGATGTAATATTCCAGAAAGGTTACTGGAAAGATCTTCCAGCCCCCCAGCTCAGGGAGCAAACTCTCAGAAAACCCAAGAGCATATTTTGAGGGCAGTGTATTCTGAGACGTTCGGGGAAAAAATCCCTGCTTTATAACCAATTTGCATTGACTCAGATTACTTCTGTTTTATCCCTGGGATGTTCCCAGTGATATATAAATAGAGATTGTTGTGCTGAACTTCCTGTCAAGACTCTGGAGGTCAGAGATGGAAAAGCAAAAAGGGACACAGGAGGAGCTCAGACTGTGACTTTTTGCAAGTAGCTGTTAAATCTTCAAGGGATTTGCACATTTGAAAAGGCTTCAGGGCACCTTCTAAATATGGAATTACTTGTTTGGATGGGAACAGTTTCCACAGAATCACCAAACTGGAAGGGATATCTAGGCCAGTGGTTTTCAACAGGTGGGTCAGGGCCCAAGAGTAGGTTGCACGCAAAACTAAGGTGGATCAAATGATCTTCAGCATCACCATTTGCTTGGGGCAGTAAAGAAAAGCGGAGGGAGGGAGGGAGGGAGGGAGAGAGAGAGAGAGAGAGAGAAGGAGAAAAACAGTAGTGTTACAGGCAATAACTGGATTCAGACAACACGATAACTCACACTCAAGGGTTGAGTATAGGTTGTTGTTGAACCTGGGTTGTTGCTGCAACGTGGGTTATTGTGTTATCTGAACCCAGCTGCACTAACAAGCCATGGCTTGTTAACCACGAACAACCCATGAAGAGAACCCATGGTTTGTTGTTGGGTTGTGAACTGTGGGTTGTACACCATAGTTTGTTATTTCGGCTGGGTTCAGACAACACGATAACCCACATGTCAACAACCCACAGTTCAACGATAACCACTCAAACCCATACTCAGCCCTTTAGTGTGGGTTATTGACTGGGTTTGCATGACAAACTAAACCTCAGTAGGTTAATCCCTACTGAGGTTTAGTGTGTCGTCTGACCCCCATGGGCTGCTTTAGAAGCCAACCTGGTGTGGCTTCTAAACCACCCTGCGACATCATGACAAACGTTAGGGTTACGCGAACCCTAGTAGGTGTGGGGTCCGAACCCCCTAGCCAGAGCAGCAAAACATGGCTGCCGCTCTGGGCACGGGGCTCTGGCCAATGACAGCCGGCCCAGTGCCCAGGCAGCACTTAGTGCAGCTGTCATCGGCTTTCCCCCGTGTCGCAGTCAGTGTTGGGAGAGCAGGATTGCTCGCAAACAACCTCGCTCTCCTGGCATCGACCACAGTGCGGGGGATCCAGGCACTCTCGAGAGCAAGTGAGGCCGTGTGCCTGGATCCACGCTGCTCTCTTTGCCGCCCCCACCACTGTCCTTTCGGCTGAAAGGAGAGCAACGGCCGTGGCAGGGGCGGGATCCAGGCCTTGCTAGGCCTGGCCGGCTGGATACTCCCCCCACCTTCGCTGCTGTCATCCTTTCAGCTGAAAGGACAGGAGCGGAGGCAGCAAAGGGGCCTCCTCCTGCCACCCACCGAGCCACACCCACTGCGTCCGCTGCTGCCGCCACGCGCGCCAGACCCCCGATGCACGCACGCACGCACGCCGGCGCAGCAGCATCTGCTGCAGGCCCGCCGTCTTGGGAAGGGGGATGGCAGTGGTGGCGTATGCGGTGAGTGGGGCTTGAGGGGTGGCAGGAGGACACCAGTGGCAGGATCCAGGTCAGCAGTGGCACGATCCAGCAGGCCAGGCCTAGTGAGGCCCGCCCAGCTGGATCCTGTCCCTGCCGCCACCCGGCAGCAGCGAAGGCAGATGGTGGTGGACAGCAGCGACAGTGAGTGAGGCTTGCGGGGGGAAGGGTGGGCCAGGTGGGCCGAGCAAGGGCAAGGAGCATCTCTGACAGCTGCCGAAAAGTGCCGCTTGGGCACTTTGGGGCAGCTGTCCTCCCCACTCCTCTCCCCCCCGTGCTCCCGCAGTGTCCCCTGGATACCAGCCGAAGGACTGAGGGGAGAGTCGGCGGTGCCTCCGGACACCTGCTGTGCCTGACCATTAGTTGGGCACAGCCGGGGCCTGGGGCACCCACAGAGGTTTCAGAACCTCTGTGGGATTAAAGTAATGTGCAAACCCAGCCATTGTGTTGTCTGAATCCAGTCAAAGTCAGGAACGGGGAATACAAGCTTCCCAGTTCATAACTTATGGGCTACTCAGAAGTCAAACCCAAAAGTTCAGGCTCAGCTCAAAACCAGTTCCAGCCTTTACTGCTGCCACAAGTTGCTTCTTTCCTTTCGCACCAGGTGCTGGTGGTGGTCAGAAGCACTGCCACTGTTGTGGCCTTCATTAGGACCTGCATCAGCATTGTGGGCACCAAGGTCCCTGCCTGGGAAAGGTAGTCTTATTTAAGGACCCAGAAGCCTCGGGAAACAATTCCCAGAGCCCTTGGCACCCAAGACGTGCCTCTTGTGGTGTTTTACCCGCACTCAAGGCTGCGGAATCAGACCTTCTCACCAGGGAAGTTTGCAGGGAAAGGAGAGGGGGCAGCCACGTGGCGGCGGCAAAAAGGAGGAAGTGCATCACCCCAAAGAGGGCACTGGTCTGCATGAAATTTTGCATATACTAATTTATATGTATACGTGCAAGTTTAGAAATAATTACTATAATAGAAATAAGCACATCTCGCCGCCACAGTGGAGAAGACCCACTAGGTGACCGGTGTGCCCGCTCAGTCTGCTGTCCAGGTACTAACTGTTAATGGGCAACTCCTTCAAGGTCCTCGCATTCCCTTCTTAGGGTCTTGTAAGTCTTCTATATGAGGGACTAGACAGTCCTTCAAATAGAGAACAACTTCAGAGGACAGGCCTTTGTAAAGTAAGGCCCATGGTCATCCTAGGTCATGGTGAAATTTGGGAGGCCTCTACATAATCAGGAGTACAACAAGTTCTGGATGTTTGGGAAAGTCATATCTAAATCAAATCTATATGTACGTAAGAACAGCCCTGCTGGATCAAGCTAAAAGTCTTTCTAGTTCAGCATCTGACTTCCCACTGTGGCCAACCAGATGCCCCTGGGAAGCCACAGGACATGGCAGGACATGAGTGCAACGGGAGTGCGCCCCCCGCCCCTTCTGCAGTTTCCCAGCAACTAGTATTCAGACAGAGGCATGGTGCCTCTGGTCCTGGAGGTAGCATATATAACCACCATGACTAATAGCCATTGATATCTTTTTCCTCCATGAAGTTGTCCAAACACCTTTTAAAGCCATCTAAGATGGTCACCATCACCACATCTTGTAGTAGTGAATTCCACAATGAATTTAACCATGCACTGTCCTGAATTTCTGTGGAATCCAGCTTCATTGGATTACCTGGGTTCTATATTATAAGCGGGGGGAAATCTCTCTTTCCATCTTCTATACACCATGCACAATTTTATAAACATCTGGTATGTCCCCTCTTACTTGCCTTTCTTCTAAAATAAAAAGTTACAAATGTTGTAACCTTTTCTCATAGGGGGAATCGGTCCTCTGATTACTTTGGTTGCCCTTTCCTGCACCTTTTCCAGCTTTACAATATCCTTTTCAAGATGCAGCACCCAGAACTCTACACAGTATTTCAAGTGCAGCAGCCCCATAGATTTGTATAAAGGCATTACAATTTTATCCATCCATCCATCCATCCATCCATCCATCCATCCAAATGATTTATAAATCACCATCTATGTATCTGGTGCTGTACAGAGAACAGAAGGGCTTACAATTTAAAATGTTGGCAGTTTTATTTTTGAGCTCTTTCCTAATGATACCCAGCATAGAATTTACCCCAAGATCTCTTTCCTGGCCAGTCACCATCATCATCTCAAACCCCATCAGTTTATACATGGTTAGGATTTTTTGCCCCAACACGCATTCCTTTACACTTACTTCCACTGAACTGCATTTGGATCTTAACCCCGTCTGGACCGATCATAGAATCATAGTAGAGTTGGAAGGGGCCTATAAGGCCATTGAGTCCAACCCCCCACTCAATGCAGGAACCCAGGTCAAAGCATCCCTGACAGATGGCTGCACCTTGAATGCCTCCAGTGTTGGAGAGCCCACAACCTCCCTAGGTAGTTGGTTCTCCCCCCCCCCCAGCAAATTTTTAAATTTATTAAAACATAAAAAACAAACATACACAGACATTTCAAACAACAAAACTAAACTAAAATGGACTTCCTATTTTCTCCACAGCAAATATAAGTAACAATAGGTTCTCATACTCCATAATTACAAAAAAGTTTTCCTTTTTACCCATTTGCCAAAATTTCTTCTAACTCTACTAACCCACAGAAAAACACATATCACCTTCAATTTCTACAAAGAAAGCTATTAGAGATTTATTTTCTATTCAACCCTTAGTGTTAATTATTCTGTAAATGTTAATAAAAATATCAAGAACTTTAGTAAGCATTTCTATAAAATTTAATATATTTTCCCATCTTCTGCTCATTCTCAAACTTTCATAAAATCCCTCTCACCAATTAGTTATAAATAGCAAAAAGTAATCAGTCATTGGCATATCTACTCTTTCCTCAATTCAAACACAATTCTCTATCTGATGCTATTTATAAATTTATTGTTTCTCTCCATCTAAATTAACCCTTTATGTCACACCGTTTCCAGTATTTCTTTAGAACAGCAATCTCTGTTTAAATCTCGCAAATCATGTCTCCCACACAGCTAGTCCAGTATCCAATAAGCATAGTCATTTCTGCCAGATCCAGTATTCAAAGCTTTTCCATCCCAGTTTAATCTAAGATTTTCCTGCGATCAAAGACCATACTTTGATTTTGCGACATTAATACACCAAAGGGAGGACAGCTCCACCTGCTGGTCAAAGCAACAAGCACCTTCAACCTCACGTTTTTTCCCACTGCGTCACGGCCAGACACACTGGTAAAAAATGGCTGAAATTCCTCTGCGTCATTGCCACTGGAAAGAAATACCTGGCAAAATGAATCCAATGTAATTTCTCTAACAGAACAAACAACTCCAGACTCATAAATCAAGATAGTTTCCTTTTCCTCAGTCACAGATTCAAAGTAGCTTTCTCATCCTGAGGCATAGATTCTGCGCTGCTATTTGATGTATTAAAATCCTGTGCAACGTACATGTTATTTGCAGAGTTCTCCATTTCCAGCTCTTCCCATTTAGATTCCCAAATCATTACCTCTGCAAAATTCTGTTCCCACTTTATAAAGCATCAAATTTATCTTCTATTTTCTTAGACATCCACGTCAATGCATTGTAAATCTTAATTGTGTTCATTTCTGTCTCCTTTATTATCATTCAACAGTGCCGTTATATATTATCTGTTATCTTCAACATTCTTTTCCGACCCTCAGGTCAAAACAAAACCCTCTTTAAGAAGGGCAACTTCAACAACTTGTTAAAACAAACAAATCCAGAAACCTCTTTCTAGTCCATTTCAAAACTTTATCATTGATCTTTACTTCTGAGTCCAAATTTCTTAAAATCCAGTCTTTAACCTTTTTATTTCCAAGCAAAAATGTCTCCTACTGTATTGAAGTTTTAATTTGCTGTAGAAGAAAAACCCTCTTTATTCCAAAACAGTTATAATCCATCAATCAAGGAATGAAGGAGGACAGGCCTTCTGTTCTAACCGAACTGCAGACACGCCTGGGAGCTAGATTTACTCTGTGCCTTCAGACCACTCAACAGGAATCAACTGAAGAAACCACAGCCAGACTCCCGACAAAGCAATCTATAAAGGAACTTGTGGAGATATCTCTTGATCAAACCTAAAATTAGGGGCGATTAATGGTTATAAATAGCCAAAATTCCAAGACGTGTTGCCTCGGCCGAAGATAGAGTATCAGCCCACAGCCATTACCTTCACCGGAAGCTTTGGTTCCATTGGCATATTGCTCTAACAGTCAGGAAATTTTTCCTGATGTCCAGGCGGAATCTGGCTTCCTGTAACTTGAGCCCATTATTCCGTGTCCTGCAAACTGGGATGATCGAGAAGAGATCCTGGCCCTCCTCTGTGTGACAACCTTTCAAATACTTGAAGAGTGCTATCATATCTCCCCTCAGTCTCCTCTTCTGAAGGCTAAACATTTATTTATTTATTTATTATATTTTTGAATCATCCATCTGGCCAGTCATCCAGCCACTCTGAGCGATGTACAGTCCAATAAAATGCAAGAACAAAACAGAGTGTAAAACACAATTAAAAACAGTACAAAATTTAAAAATCCTAACCCACCCCATATTCCCGTTTTTAATGCATGGCGGAAGCTAATCAAGGAAGGGGCATGGCGGAGGTCACTGGGGAGAGAGTTCCATAAATTGGGGGCTGCCACAGAAAAGGTCCTCTTCCTAGTCCCCACCAGCCTGGTTTCTCTGGCTGATGGGACAGGGAGAAGGCCATCTCTGGCAGATCTTGTTGAGCGGCCTACTTGATGTTGCTGGAGGCGCTCCTTGAGATAAACATGCCCAGTTCTTTCAGTCTCTCCTCATAGGGCCTTGTTTACAAGCCCCTAACCATCTTTGCTGCCCTCCTCTGAACCCTTTCCAGTTTGTCTACATCCTTCTTAAAGTGTGGAGCCCAGAACTGGATGCAGTACTCAAGATGAGGCCTAACCAGTGCTGAGTAAAGGGGAACTAGTACTTCACGTGGTTTGGAAGCTATACTTCTATTAATGCAGCCCAAAATAGCATTTGCCTTCTTTGTAGCCACATCACATTGCTGGCTCATATTCAGTTTGTGATCTACAACAATTCCACTTGTAGTATTGCTGAGCCAAGTGTCCCCCATTCTGTAACTCTGCATTTGGATTTGGTTTCCTCTCCCTAGGTGCAGCACTTGGCATTTATCCCTATTAAATTTCATTCTGTTGTTTTTGGCCCAGCGCTCCAGCCTATCGAGATGGCTTTGAATTTTGTTTCTGTCTTCCAGAGTATTAGCTATTCCACCCAACTTTGTGTCATCTGCAAATTTGATAAGCATTCCCTGCACCTCCTCATCTAAGTCATTAATAAAAATGTTGAAGAGCACTGGGCCCAGGACCGAGCCCTGTGGTACCCCGCTCGTTACCTCTCCCCAGTTTGAGAAGGAACCATTGATAAGCACTCTTTGAGTCCGATTCTGTAGCTAATTGTGGATCCACCTGATAGTTGTTCCATCCAGCCCACTTTTAGCTAGCTTGCTAATCAAGATATCATGAGGCACTTTGTCGAAAGCTTTGACAACAACAACCCTGTCAGGTAGGTTAGGCTGACAGTCAGTGACTGGCCCAAAGTCACCCAGTGAGTCAGGCATTTGAGTTGGAATGAGAAAGTTGGAAGCAGAAGGTACTGCTCTGTTCACCAGGCAACAGGAGAAGGCACGGTGGCCAGCAGGTCCAGAGGTTTCATACTGTCTGCGAAGTTCAGAGAGTGATGTTGCACATCCCTATAATTTGAAAAAGGCTTTGAGGTCTGATTAGACAGAGTCCACAGAAGCTCACTAGACTAGGTCCCAGCCCTCAAATCCCAAGGTTCCTGGTTCAAGCCACACACTTTTCCTTGAACAGAAGGCGCTGCAACCTCCCCTAGAAAGTTTATTCTGTTGTTTCAGAACCAGATGCTGGAGGGCTACACCAGTAAGCCCTAGTTGAAACAAAATGCTGAACTTGATTCTTTTACAGGAAGCTGTGAAGGTTAGTTGGCAATATAATCCAAACTGGAAAATATGCCGTGTGCACGGGTTCTAAGGAGGGGGCCAGCAGCATCGTGGGGCCGGGCCTCATGGGGACACAGCGGCAACACTTTTTGATTAGCAGGACGCTGGTGTCATCTGCCACCCCACCCCCCCTCAGAATTTCCTGTTCCTCTGAGCTCATCTGCAATCCTCATAGCAGCTGGGGGGTGGTGGTGAATTTTTTCAGCAGCAATATATAGGTGTGTGAGCTATCCCTGTTCTTGTGCAAAGTATTCTGGGTGGCCTCATCTTGAATGGGCAATTAAGCCCCAATAGCTGTATAAAAGACTTGCTCCTGCTAGAGCTGAAAACTGCTAGAATTGGTTTGTTGATATGGATCATCATGGCTTCCTGACATTTTGGCGCCTCCATGGGGGCGTGGCTATAGGGCAGTGTTCTGTTCTCCAACCCTGGGTAGCTGGCTGGGGCATGCTGGGAGTTGTAGGCCAAAAACATCTGGGGACCCAAGGTTGGAGAACACTGCTATAGGGGCTGTCATGATGAGCACCTGCACTTCAGAATTTACCGCTGTGCCACTTATTTTTGATGAGTTTGGAAATACAGGGGCACAAGAGTGCACCTTTAGCTAAAGCAAGTCACACACACACACACACACACACACACACACACACACACGTCCATTGTTATAAGCCTCAAAATTCAGTTGCTTATGCAAATGATACCAACTGAACCAATAACTTAAAACTTGGCACCCGTGATCTATTAGGTAGACACAACTTGATAATCTGGAGGCATTCAAGGTGCAGCTGGACAGTCATCTGTCAGGGATGCTTTGACCTGGATTCCTGCATTGAGCAGGGGGTTGGACTCGATGGCCTGGTAGGCCCCTTCCAACTCTACTTTTCTATGATTCCATGAAAGGGGTGTGGGTGGAGCTAGCGAATTTGTCTCTGCTCTCTCTTCTCATATGTAGAGCTAGCACGCTCAGCCCCACTTCCCTCTCTTTGCATGAAGCATTTACATGTGAGGAGAATGACTAATGAATGCATCCTTACTTTTTAGGGGTGTTCACACATTGCGATCAAACCATGGAGCTACACTTTACATGGTGACATAAAGTTAACATTTGGTCATCAATCCACACAACGATCAGTGTGTTAATTCAACCCAGGTACAGTTGTAAGCTTCGTCTGTACCATGGATTAAGTAGGATTCTAGTGCTTGTGCACACATCAGGTATGACTGCATGTAGACAGATTCTCACAGCCGTCTGAATGTGCATACATATAGTACTAATGCATGTGCAGTGTAATGTGCGAACACCCCTTTCATGTAACAGTTTAAAGTGTAGCCTTCTGCAGGATGCCTGGAGCACAAGAGTGGTGTCCCCCCTCCCCCCCATGAATGGCCCTTTTCCTTCAGCCTCTCCTACACCACCAAGTTGTTGTGAAGATAAATAGGGAGAAGTTGAAAATAATGTAGGCTACCTTGAGGAGTTTCTTTGAAGATGAAAGGTGGGATAAAATGTAATAATAAAAGAATTAGAAGAGATTTAGTGTGTGGATACTTGGCATACTTGTTTGTGCCCCCTATTTGCTGGTTAACAATTATTTCTTTAGGTTGAGCATGCCCACTAGAGTTCCTCAGTGTTCTGACAGGGAGCTGGTAAAATTAGAATGTGTGTACATAGCAAACTGCACCTGTTGACTTTCTGCAGTGAAGACAGATGAAAAGAATTCATTCAGCTACTCCGCAATTTCCTTATCTTCCTTTAATACTCCTTTAACTCCATTGTCATCCAATGGTCCAACTGCCTCCCTAGCTGGTTTCTGACATCTGATCTATTAAAATAATTCTTTGTTGCTGGCCTTGAAGTTATTGGGGATATGGCTCCTCAAAATCCTCTTTTGCACCCCTTCTGGCCTGCTTGCATTTCCTTTGTACAAGCAGAATAATAGAATCATAGAGTTGGAAGGGGCCTACAAGGCCGAGTCCAACCCCCTGCTCAATGCAGGAATCCAGGTCAAAGCATCCCTGACAGATGGCTGTCCAGCCAGCCGCATCTTGAATGCCTGCAGTGTGGGAGAGGCCAAGACCTCCCTAGGTAGTTGGTTCCATTGTCTTATTGCTCTAACAGTCAGGAAATTTTTCCTGATGTTTAGGTGGAATCTAGGTTCCTGTAACTTGAGCCCATTATTCCGTGTCCTGCAAACTGGGATGATCGAGAAGAGATCCTGGCCCTCCTCTGTGTGACAACCCTTCAAGTACTGGAAGAGTGCGATCCTATCTCCCCTCAGTCTCCTCTTCTGAAGGCTAAACATGCCCAGTTCTCCTCATTTGGGAAAGACTTCCATTTTCTGAAAGAAGCCCCAATAACTTCCTTGGCACTGCATATTAACCATGCTGGTGATCTCTTGGACTTGGTGCTATCTTTCCAGACCATTCTACCAGAACTTCTATTATTGTGGTTTTAAGTAACCTCCAAACATTATGGAAAGATTTAACCCTTTTCACTCCCCTATTACCTTCCTTGTTGTTGTTTTTTTTAACCAGTTCCCTCTTTTTAGAGAAGTTTCCTCTTTTGCAGTCAAATATTACTGTATTGTACTTCCTTGGCAATTTTCCACTTAAATATAAATTAAGTTTGATAGCATTGTTGTCACCATTTCCAAATGTTTCAACAACAGTCACATCTCTTTCTAGGTCCTGGGCAGTGCCAGTTAAGGTTGAGTCCAGGGTAACCTCCCCTCTGGTCAGTTCCATGACCAATTGTTCTAGGGCACAGTCATTCAGGGCATCGAGAAATGTAACCACTTTGTCATGACTGAAACGTGGCTTTATCCAATTCTAGTGTGGGTAATAGAAGTCACCCATTACTACAATACTTCCTCGTTTGGATGCCTCCCTGATTTCATTCTTCATCTCAAGATCACCCATTTGGTCAGGGCGATGACAGCATGTCCCTGGTAGTAAATTACTTTTGAAGACTGGTATTGTCACCCACAGCACTTCTATGGAGGTAGGAGTCTGCCCCCTTCTGGTTTTCTGGTCTGTTTGACACTATGCCCTCTTCGACGAACAGAGTGATACTATGTTCAGGTGCAGTTTACCACTGAAAACATGTCTGCATAGTAGACTGCAACTGAATTTGAAGGTTCCCATTTCTTTCTAGCTCTCATGGCTTCTCTCTTGTGGAGACTCCCCCCACCCCCTGAGAGGTAAAAACAACAACATTTTTTTTAAATGCTAAAAGAGGATGTATTTGCTGCACAATAATTTGGTCACCCAACACACATGGACACAGACAGACAGACAGACAGTGTGTGTGTGTGTGTGTGTGTGAGAGAGAGAGAGAGAGAGAGAGAGAGAGAGTTTGTGTGTTTAAACCTTGGAGGGGGCAGGTAGAGAAGCACCACAAGAGAGAAGCCATTCCAGCTAGAACCATTCCAGCTAGATAGCAGAACCTCTGTCTTCAGATGCAAGTCTAGAAAGGAATTAAGGGGATTTACTTCTACACAAAAAGAGTCCTTCTGGATCATACCAAAGTGGCTCCATCTAGTTTAGCGTCCTCTGTTCCAAGAGTGGGTGTTCAAATGTTTGTGGGAAGCCTGTCGACTGCCCCACAGCTTCTGGTATTCAAAGGTAGACTGCATTTGAACATGTTGGCTCTTCTGTCAAATTATAATTCAGTGTAAGAAATTCCCTGGCTGGATCACACCAAAGGTCCTTCTAGACAAGCATCCTCTTTCTAGCAGTGGTCAGCCAGATGCCTCTGGGAAGTCCACAAACAGGGCATGAAGGAGCCTCAACCCTTTCTTGTGGAGGTTCCATCTAGCTGCCATGGCTAATAGCTGCTGACTGATAGTGCTCCTCTGCCACTGACAGCCATCCAGATCCAATGAAGTGGTGCAACTGGAAGCAACCACAGCATAGGATACCAGGCCATATACTTATTTATTTATTTATTATATTTATACCCCACCTTTTTTCCTGCAAGGAACCCAAGGCAGCTTACATAATCCTCCTCCTCCTCCTCTCCATTTATCCTCACAGCAACCCTGTGAGGTAGGTTAGGCTGAGAGTCAGTGACTGGCCCAAAGTCACCCAGTGAGCTTCATGGCTGAGCGGGGACTAGAACCCGGATCTCCCGAGTCCCAGTCCAGCACTCTCACCACTACGCCACGCTGGCTCTCTCTATAGCCTAAATAACACATCTATTAAGGGTGTGGCCCTTATCAGCTGTAATTTCCCAGCATTTTGGACCTTGAGTGAACATGGAAAGCCCTTCACACAGGGGTGGACAACTCTGGTGCCTTGGGGGGGCTGCACTGCCACAGCCCCCGAAACCCACTGTAGGCCACAGCCCCCTGCTGCTGTCAGTGGAAGTGTCCACGTGACTGGATTCCCAGCAATTCTGCTGGGAAACAAGGCATATGCCCTGTGTCCCAGCAGAACCACCATTTTTACAGAGACACAGGGTGAGTAAGGATCATACACCCATTTCCTCTGCAGAGAACTGTTTGGCTGACTGGGGGAGCGTGATTCTGCTGGGAATATGGTGGCAGGGTAGAAGCAGGGCACCCAACGGGGTGCAAAAAACCCCAAACCCATGGGGGGCACATGTGGCCCATGGGCTGCGTGTTGCCCACCCGTGCCATAACACAACTTGTTAAACCAAAAGGATTTTGGTTAATTTCTACCTTCCATAATGCAAGGAAAACTGAATGTGCAAAGCAAATTTTGCAGAGACTGTTACAGGACATCAAAGACAGGAAAAGTTAATTGAACACACCTCTCTGGGAATCCCCAGCTATTCCATGCCCACCAAAAGACCACCCAACAGCTACAACCTTATCAAATGACCATTCCCATGGTACCATAACAATCCTTAGTGACCTTCATTTCCCTTGTTAAGTGTAGTCAGGCAGCTTAAGCTTTCCATCTGTAATGAAAGAGGACTGGGATAGCTTGATGAGCGTGAGCGAGTGTGTGAAGGCATCCTGTACTTGCAGTATTTCTATAGATGCCACACATAACTTCAGCCCTGAGCATGTGTGTTCTGCTGAGTGACCTTGAAGTCAACAAATCAACAGGGCAAATTACGCAATGAACCAACGAAGAAGGCTGGAAGAAAGCGGTGGCCCATCAGCAGCAGTAACTGCAGGTTGGCAGATGGCTCCTTGTTGGGCTCATACAATGAGAGCCAGTCTTGCGGCTACCTGATCGTAGGTGACTGTGTAGGGGGGAGGAAATCACTCTGGGTGGTCTCTCTTGTCAAGCAAGATTCTTTCTGCTCTATAGACTTTTAGATCAGGTCAAGAAAAACTCACCGTGTTGAAGTTGGGAAAGACGCTGAGCGGCGGCGTCCCATTGAGGCGGAAGGTCAGAAAATGCTTTATGTCCAGCGGTGGATGTAGAGGCCGTCCTGGGATGGGAAGGGATGTTAAGAGGGACCCGTTGTGACTGGCTGGACCTGAGTGACGAGGAGAGGAGAGAGAGATAAGGAATACCGCAAGTTTAAAAGGAAACATTGGAAGGAGAAAGCGACTGGCTGATGTTGCATCCCGAAGCAGTCATTCCAACAGTGTGCCGAGAGAGAATTGCTAGTTTGCTGTGTGTAAGCCCAAAATACACACCCACGGTGTGTTTTGTTTTTCTGTTGTGATTCATTTGGACAGAAAGTTAGGGTATAATTCCTTTTCTTTTTTTTAACATAAAAATAAAATATTTGCATGATTCATTGCTCAGGCTTTGCTCCCAATGCAAAAACATAGCAGAATTTCCCACCCCAGCAAACTGGATAATTAAATGACTCCCAAACCAGGGGTGCAGCAGAATTACCTGTAGGAGGCTGCCCATTGCAACTCTGCATGATTTGCCACTGTGGGCTTGCCTCCTTTCAGTCACAACACCCACCCACCCCGATCAATGACTCAGACAGACATGTGGGCAGGGGGCTGGGATCGGCTCCCTCTGAGGGCAGGTAATTCTTATCTTTACACCAGGGGGAGTGCAGAACCTCCCTCTGGAGGTCCCAATCTGGCCCACTGGGGTTCCCCAGAAGTTCCCCCTTCCCCCCAGTCACCACTTGTTTGGTGGTCTTCTGGTTTTTGTGCAGTTTTCCCCTATTCTAAAATGTTGAAATGCCTCTCTGAATGCCCAGTTACTGGCAGTAAGAGCTTTACGCTAAAATATCCCACCCCTTTTGCCTTTGTCCCCGCCCCTGTTGCCTTCAGTTCCACCCACCACTGGACTGCAGCCCCCAAGAGCCTCTCCGAAATGGAATTTGGCCCTTGGGCTGAAAAAGGTTCTGCACCCTGCCTTACATTGTCTAAAGACAAATCTTTTCGTGTGTGTGTGGAGTGCACCTCCAATTTCTATTCAGAAAGGCACCTCAGGAATGTGAGAAAGGTTATCTTTCTTGGCCATGCGGCAGCCAATTTTCTAAAGGCCATAGTGGTCCAACCCTGCTGATGCTAACTGGCCGAGAAATTGGCCACCTCCTTTGTCCCTCACCCAGAAAAACAGCAAATGAATGCTAGATACTGAGATAGGAAGTGGATTTCAGACTCCCTATCTTGGGTGGAAATATACACAAATCATTCATACTACACACCCAAAGGGCAGCGTGCATGATCTCTCCTTACTCCGGAGCCCCTTCAGCCTTCCCTCAAAATACTTTGCTTTCTTAGGCCCATCTAAAGCCCCCCTTTGAACTTCTTCTAATGTGTTGTCCGCTTGTAAAATGGAAATTGTTAGTGGCCTCCACCACAAGGAGGCCAATTTGCGCAGGGCTAGAAGAATATATTTTGCTGCCCAGAATGGTCGCTTACACTTGTGGGGACTGTGATGGATTGAGGCCTACTCAGGCTTAAGTTTGCTGAAGCCTGAAGGCCCAAACACTTCCCTAGATTAGTTGAAGCCTGAAGGCCCAAACACTTCAGGATGGGAGGGGGAGTTTGAGAGTTTTAGTTCACCCAATAGAAGTTAGGAATTATATCTCCTGTTTAAAGTCACATGATTATAACCTTCCATTCCTGGGAAGGCTATATATGTGTGGGGTGTGCTCAGCTAGAAGTAGAGAGAAGCAGAGAGAGAGAGAGACTGATTACAGAGGACAGAGTTAGTCTGAAGTTAAGCTAGAGAACCTTGGATTGTTTGATTTTATCATACTTGCTTTTGAATTATAACCACTCTATTAAGTAATTACCCTAATATAATAAGTAAAGTGTTGTTGTGTACCCTGGTTTGTTGGAGTGACTTATTCACCACGTCTAAAGCCTACACCCATGCTACTGGAAGCAGGCAAAGGATTTGATCTCCTGGAACGGGAGGGGCTTTGAGAAGAGGCAGAGATCTTCCAAAGGCAGATCAAGGGGTCCCTGCAGTAGCAGAACCTTGACAGGGACCATCTGTGTGGCCCTGCCCAAGACCTTGCCTGTTTGCCGCTCCTTTTCCATCTTCCACACAACGGAATAGGGTAAAGGGAACAGGCTGCAATTTTGGAAGACCATTCGGGGCCAGACACATCTCTCCCTGCTCCATAGGACAACAGGGTATAGAGCTGGGAAGGAATGGTTCCATGTCAAGTGTTTCCCAAACTGCACTGCAGCTCTTTTTCCTTTGTTCCATACAAATGAATGGATGCGTCTGATGCATTCACCTGTATGAAGTGGAGTAATGCAGTCTGTCTTTTATGTGCAAGAAAGGGATGGGATGCAATTGTGAGAATGGGGCATGATTGCAATGCTGCATAATGTATGTTTCCAGCAACAGATGCAACCTAACACCCCAATCCAATAGATTTCTGTTGCTACCACTAGATGCACAACAGCTAACAGAGCTTAAGAGTGTCCTAGGTGAGACAACAGGGCAGAGCTACTACCCCCCAAGGATGCCTCCTGTCAGCTGAGCTGAAATCTTCAGCTAGTTAGTTACCAGTACCACTGACATCCCAGCACTATAGGAGAAAGGGGCAGCCACCCAGTCTCCCCAGACCACTCCCACAGCTAAAGCAAAGACTAAAAGTGTAGCCTAACCAAGCTTGCTGCTGCTGCTGCTGCTGCTGCTGCTGCTGCTGCTGCTGCTGCTTCATCGTCATCATCCCCCATCATGTACTGAACCTCCTCCATTGTTGAGTCTGTCTGGGAGATACTTTCCTCCAGAGACTCTGAAGGCAGCAGAGGGGGCAGGGAAGGCCGGGCATCTGTAAGGAATGTTCTCCCTGCCTCCCAGAAATGGGTATGTTTGGGCCTCCTGTGCCAGTGGAAGACCCATGATTTTCTTTTTGGTGAACTGGGCCATTCAAGCCAATCCTGGCTAACCTTTTTTTTCAATCCCTCATTGCTCCAGTGCCTGCCCTGTATTGCATTTTGCAGAGCACAGGAGCAGCAGCAGCAGAAGGCTGCAATGCATCCCCAGCAGAGATGGGGGGGGGGGGGATAGGTCAGTGGCAGAGGGGGAGAAAACCCACGTGTGAACAGGGTTTGTGTGGGGTGGCTGGGTGTGCCTGTGTGAATGAGGTTTGTGTGTGTGTCTGTGTGATTGGGGTGTGTGTGTGTCTTCTGGGGGTGGGTGAGTAGGTGGTGTTTGCATCAGGTGTATGTCCGGGGGGGGGCATTGCTGGAACAGGGTCTGGAGGAGGCAAGCTTTTGCATGGACTCCCCTGCCTCCGGCTGCTGGAGATTCCAAGGCCTGCTCCTCCTCTGGTGCTCCTTGGGCTCCCCAACACCATCCTCATATGCAATCTTATGTTTCCACGCTCAGACAAGCTGAGCCAGCATGAGCCGCAGGCCTGTATCAACAGAAGTTTCCCTTGAAATGCAAACAATAGCTCTGGAGGGGTGATTTTTATTGAGACCGCGGTAGGGAGAGAAACAGTTGAACTTCCCCTCCCAGAGTCCAGTAGTTGCTCGGGCTTCCTCATGGCTGCTATTTATATAACAAAAAAGTGCATGTTTGCATTCATACAAGATCATGTGTAGCTTGACTTTCAGCCGTGCTCAAAATTCCACACATATAAGGCCTTTGCACATGGCCTAAAAGGCTTCTCTACATGAAGCATTTATTGTGCGCTTGTGATTTCTCAGTCATTGTAGTTTGCAGGTGCTTTACACAACGTCCTCCTCCTCCTCCAGGGCCTCTCCCGTGATTTCCAAGTATTTCCGTGGCTTTTTTTTTAGAGCAAGGAAAGGGTAGTATTATCTGAAAATGGAGGAATGAACAGCAATGAGAAGCTCCTGTATTTTCGCAATTCCACTATGCCGCAGCGCCACCTTGTGGTTGTGTAATATAGAAAGGCAGAGAAAGAAAAAGAAGAAAAAAAAACCAGAAAAAACACATGGGTAAAGGAGCCGATCTTAATCCTGCATAGAATTCAGAACCAGAAGCCTCGGTAAAGAGGCGGGTTAAAAGAAGCCCTTCTTTTGTAGAGAAGCCCTTAATCTCAGTGAAGTGCTAAGGTAAACCTATGTCTGAGATGCCCCAAAGCAGACTGCAGGTAGGGGCTCACATAATTGAATTCTCCTCCCTACAAAAAATATATATGTGTTGGCACATAACTAGCATGTCAGAGAGAAGGCCAGACTAGAACCCTGACATATAGTTTTCTATGTGGGTTTTGTTTTTTGCGTGGATAGGAACTTTGCCTCATTTAAGCCATTTGCAGTCTGAAGGGGGGCACCCCAGGCTGAGGCTTATGACCCCAGTTGGAACTAGGCTAAGCTACACCTGGCGGAGGGCTTCATCCACGTCCCACTGGCAGCACCTGCACAATATTGCAAATGGGAACAGCACAGCAAACACTTCTTTGATGGCAGGATGGGCCATAGGATTGGACCTTCAAAATAGTACTTGAATGAATTATAGATCATTTGTGGATATATTTTTTGGGTCTGT
The DNA here is from genome assembly GCA_021292165.1 of Shinisaurus crocodilurus. NCBI lineage: Eukaryota > Metazoa > Chordata > Lepidosauria > Squamata > Shinisauridae > Shinisaurus > Shinisaurus crocodilurus. The sequence continues at coordinate 262,895,825 of CM037877.1, forward strand.
CTATCAGACAAAAGGCAGTTCCCAAAGGTTTTGTCATACTCTACCATGACCAAACACTGACCAGGACCCAACACTGGACTATGTGGCGTGGTGGTGAGAGTGTCGGACTGGGACTCGGGAGATCCAGGTTCTAGTTCCCGCTCGGCCATGAAACTCACTGGGTGACTTTGGGCCAGTCACTGACTCTCAGCCTAACCTACCTCACAGGGTTGTTGTGAGGATAAAATGGAGAGGAGGAGGAGGATAATGTAAGCCACCTTGGGTTCCTTGCAGGAAAAAAGGTGGGGTATAAATATAATAAATATATAAATATAATATAATATGATGACAATAACAGGCCTCTTGGCTTTCATTTTCTATGGGACAAAGTACACGGGCTGCAACATGAGCACAACTGATGGGCACAACACACTTGCTCAGTGAATGAGATAGTGGGATCTCCAGAGGCAGGATGCAGTAGAGCCCCATATGCCTCCAGTGGTATCCATGGGTACACCCCTTTGCTTTCTGCCAAGTGACATCTGACATCCATGCTACTATGGAGAAATGTTATTCTCCAAATGAACTTGGCAAAACTGTTAAGAGTGAGGGCAAAGCATGATAAATGCAACTGGCAGGGACCTTGTGTCGGTGAGATGATGCATCTTTGCGCACATGATGATGCAGTGCACCCTTCAGTGATTCTTGCATCATACAGGCCTTCCACACACAGCACATATCATGACTGGCATTCTGCTAGTTGATGAGTACAAAACATCAAAGCATACTTTGCTTTTCTCACCAGCTGATGGCTCAATTTTTCTCCCCCTAATTCTGCAGTTGAATTCTTTTACACCCCCCTCCCAAGGTTAATATTAATGTTACTTATTCATCGTTATTTGCCAGTATACAACAGGATAGGAGGAAAGAGAATGGATCAAAGACCATAAAAACATCTTCTAGAAACCCCCAGTGTGCACATTTTTCTACAGATATAGCAGGCCCAAAGATGCCTAGAAGGCGCAAGTGGCCTCTTTCCAGCAGATTGAACAAAATTGTCCCCATCTTTATAGAGGAAACTGCTCTCCAAACCAGCTCTGACTCCAGGGGGGTAAACTATGGCTTGCTCCATCAGGCATGTACTGATCAAATTAATGCCAAAGTCACCCAGAAGGGAAATCTGGGGAGCAGGGGGGGGGGGATGATGACACACAAATGCTTTTCATGTATTCATTTTTAAAACAACAAACAGGCATGCAAGTAATTTATTACATTTTTATTTATTACATTTTTATCCATGAGGTGCCCTTCCAAGGACCCCCTGTGGTACCTTGGAGGGCTGCCCATGGTTGCCCCCCCCCCCATTTTAATAAAAATTGTGCTGATAATGTGCACAAATAATTGCCCTTATTATTTTTTAACCTGGCCTGACTGATTAGCACAAATTGGGCAGGATGGATTAGCACACGGGGGTCCCTGGGCTAGGTACTGGCCAGGGTGGGGGCCTGCTGGCCAAATCCATCAGGCACTCACCCTGCACAGTTCCTGCCTCAGACTGCAGGTAAGTATTCCCCCTCCCCTTTGCAAGGAGCAGACAGGTTTGACAGGTCCGGACCTGTCAGTTCCTTGACGAGTCCCAGGAGATTGCGGTATGTGGAAAGGGGCCCTCCCCCCCCCCGCTTTTGCAGTGTGATTCCCTGGTTTCTTTGGGAGAGATCAGGTGACCCTAGTGGCCCCGCAGTTTTGCAAGTGGAACCTTCAAAACTGGAGGGGACTCCCAGTACAGGTGGGAGGGCTCAGTTGACAAAGTAACATCAAACTCACGTACCCCCGGCACTGGGAATCCTCCCAAGTTTTGCCGCTCCCCATATGCTCGCAACTCGGGGTCAATGGCAAAACTGAGGGGACAGTTGGGACTTGTGATCAACCCCCCCAAAAAAACCCGGGGGATCCTGCTGAAAAGGGGAGGTAATTGAGGGTGTGGTTATGGGCAGTTCTGTGAACCGTGGGAGCTCTCCAAAGTGATCAAGGAGTCCTCTCCTGGGACTCCAGCCTGGAATTCTGCTATGGATACAAGCTCTGGGTTCTCTGCAGCTAACTACCCACATCTGGTCACTCCCTCGCTGCTCTCTTCACGTACTGCTCAGCATCCCATAGGCTCTCAAGCTTTGCCAGAACAGGATAGTGGTGACAAATATGTTTGATCAAAATTTCATAAATGAGAGGCACACTGTGCAAACATTTCCTGTGCTCTGCATAGCTCCTTTCCTAGGATTAACGAATGCAGAATTATGGAAAATAAGCATACCTATGCAAAACTCTGCTCTGTTTGCACAATTCATGGAAGCCAGACACTTCTGCTGTTCTTGCCATATAATTTTGGGTGACACTGGCATAGAGGCTTGTTTTTCTTAATGGAGAGAACACATCTTTCCCTCCACCCTGCAACTTTATCAGGACTCATAACATGTTAAATATGAGTTGAATAATATTCTATCTCAACAGAAGGAATTGTTTATGCTGGGTATATTGGGGAAATGGCGAAGATAAGATTCTGGCACATTGTCTCAAACAGCAAAAGCTTAGGAATTGTATTTCCATTTTAATAGACGAGAGTAATATGATATACAGTCATGCCTTGGATTGAGAGCATAATTCGTTCCAGGAAACATGCTTGTAATCCAAAACACTTGTATATCAAAACGAAATTCCCCCCCCCAAAAATTGTACAGAGATCTTTAATTTAAGCCGTACTACAGTACTTGTATTGCAAGACATCGCTTGTATATAAAGTAAATTTTTTAAAATAAATATTTAAAAAATTGCTTGTCTTGCAAAACACTCTCAAACCAAGTTACTTGCAATCCAAGGTATTACTGTACACCTCTCCTGCAAATATAAATTTACAACTTTTAAAGTGTTATTCTGACATCTGGGGACCCAAGGTTGGAGAACACTGTTCTAACTTATATAGTATGGATAGTGAAGTAGTGGAGCGAGACCGGGATGCTTTCCCCCCCCTTCTCATTTTGATCTCATGTTTGGATTCTTCATAATGGCAGTTTCTTTTGGCTCCCTTGTGTATGGAGGAAATTACGAAAGCAATCATGAGTATGAATACTGGGAAATCACCTGGCCCGGATGGGTTTCCAACTGAATGGTATAAAACTTTTTACAACCTATAACCATATTTCTGAAACTGGCTCTCTCCCTTCTTCATTAAATGATGCTGACATCACTGATCCCTGGACTCTGCAAAAATAATAATTATCATGCTAATTTTTGCCTATTATCTGGTTCTACTTGATAGTCACCTTGGAAGCTTTTGTGCTAAAAGGCAAGATAGAAATCTCCGAAAGCAATAATAAATACTTTTTAGGACTCGTTTGTTTCCAGGCCCAATTCAAGTGCTGGTTCTCAGTTTGGTGTGAGGGGGCAGCTAACAATGGGTTAACTCCCTTTATTGCGCAGGGCATCACGTGATCTAGATCCTTGTCTCCAGCCTGGATACTGCTACACTCCATCCAGTTCTTTTCCCTGCCTTTGCCCAGGATAGAGCTCTGCTATCCAGCTCCTTGTATACTGGAGCAATATACAAGCTTTAGGCTACCATACAGGCCTGTGGCTCACGCTGGCTCAGCTTGTCTGAGTGTGGAAAGCTAAGCAGGGTCAGGCCTGGTTATTACTTGGATGGGAGACCCCTCCTCTACTTTCCTGCATTGAGCAGGGGGTTGGACTCGATAGCCTTGTAGGCTCCTTCCAGCTCTATGATCTATGAAATCTATGAAATTAATGTAGATATTAAAATATTAACAGTTATTTTAGCTGATAGATTTCAAGAAGTTTTTACAACATTGGTTCAAACAGATCAGGTGGGATTTATCAAACATAGACAGGGGGCTGACAATCTTAAATTAGTCGTAGATCTGATAGATTTAAATAGTGATAAGCCAGACCAGGCCCCCATTGTCTCTTTGGATGCTGAAAAAGCCTTTGATAAAATTTATTGGCAATTTATTTTTGCTCCTTTGACTAAATTTGGTTTTCCTTTAGAATTTTTGAAGTGGGTTAGAGTTTTATATTCATTTCCAAGAGCTAGAATTATGACTAACTGGGTTTTTTTCTGACTTTTTTTCCACTTGAGAGAAGAACCAGACAGGGATGTCCTCTTTCTCCTTTGATATTTGATTAATGTTTGGAACCTCTGGCTTGTGCTATTACACAGAAGAGTAGTATTCATGGATTTGTGCATGACTGTTTAGAATGTTAAATTATTCTTTATGCTGATGATCTTTTATTGTTTATTTATGAACTCCAGTCATCTGTGCTGGCATTGATGCAGCTGATTAATACGTTTGGCAACTTGTCTGGTTATGCAATTAGCTGGTCAAAATCTGAACTGATGGCAGTGGAGATTCTTATCTCATAGGGTATTAGCAGACTGTCAATTTTGATGGTGCCCAGATGTTATTACTTATCTTGGAATACTTATTCCCAGAGATACATCTCAAATGATTAAGCTTAATATGAAAAAAATGAGATTTCTCAGGATTTAGATAGATGCACATCTTTAAAGCTAAGTTTGTGGAATAAGGTAAATACACTTGATGAATACTATACCTCGGATTGTTTATGTTATACATGGGATTCCCTTATCTATACTGGGCAAATATTTTCAGAAAATCAATGTTTTGTTTTGTAAATTTGGGGGGGATTCCTCTCCACCAAGATTATCCCTGAAAAGGTGGCAACTTCTAATTAAAGAAGGTGGATTCGGTTTTCCAAATCTTGCTTTATATCATCAGGCTTATCTGCTGACTTGTATTGAACTGCACTGGCTACCTATTGCTACTGGATCAGGTTTAAGGTTCTGGTACTTGTGTACAAAGCCCGAAACAATTTGGGACCAGGTTACCTGAGAGAGCGCCTCCTCCCATACCAACCTGCCCGGTCGCTGAGGTCATCAGATGGCATGCTCCTGGTGGTTCCTGATGGACCTTTGGCCCGACTGGCGTCCACCAGGAGATGGGCCTTCAGTGTGGCGGTTCCATTTCTGTGGAACTCCCTGCCTCTGGAGGTCAGGCAGGCTCCAACATTGTGCTGCTTTCGGCGCCTGCTGAAGACCTCCTTGTTCCGGGAAGCCTTCTCTGCTCTTCAACCACCATTGTAATTTTAGTTTGTTTTCAACATATTGTTTTTGTTTCTTTTATCTGTTTCTGTCTTTTTATTGTTCCCTGCTCTGGAATCTGCTTGATGTGGAATGGTATACAAATACTGTAAATAAATAAATAAATATAATTTGGTCTTTCCTGTCTGCATCGGAACTTCCCTCTTGGTCAGTTTTGGAATCTTCTTGTCTGGTTCCTCTCTCTCAATGATTCCTGGACCACACAAAGTAAGCTGTCATACCTCCACCCCATTCTCCGACCCTTCCTGTGTGCCCCATCAAAGGTTTTGCCATTGTTTTCTATTACGGTATACCTAAATATTTGAGCCAGTCAACACTACTGCAGTATCTGAAACCATCCTGCAGTGTAGGTTGGCAAACATGATTTGATTCTTTGTGTTAAAACAAATTCTATTACATTTCTAATTGTTAGAACACTGACAATGTGATTTTTCTTTCCTCATTTATGGGATTACCGTGCGAAGTCCTCTGAAGGAAAAACTTTACATGAGCACTAGTGAGCAGATTTCTTTGTCAGGATTCAAGTCTGCAGCAGATCCTAAGCATGAAGCCCAAAGAATGTTAGGCACGGATTCATCCCGTACACCACCACCAAGCTCTGGCCAAAGCACAAGGTAACAAGCCAAACCAGAAAAATGGCCCTCAGATAGCAATAGCCCAAATAGACCTACTTTGATATTCAAGGGCCTTGTTAGCCGGTTTGGCTTGTTATCCTGGTGAGAGCTAGCTGCTGGTCTACAGGCTGAATCCCTGCTTGATATCCCGTAGGCTCTTGTCTTGTCCCCTTAGGCCTGACCCTTATTAAAAGTTCTCAGTCCAGATTTATCTAGTCTGGGCTACATGAGGTCTGCTGTTACTCCTGTTTCTTCCAACTGAACAGCCTTGCCCTTACCTCACAAACTACCCTCTATTACACCTTGCGGCTCCAAGACCTTGTCTCCTGTCATGGCGGGAGCCAGATCTGACATTCTTTCCCATGTCTTTAACTGGGGAAGTTAATCTGCAGTAAGGATCTTAGTGTGGGCAGATGGAGCACAACACTCATTTGCTAACTACAATTGTAAACTGGCGTCACAGAGGGTCTGGGCCGCTCTTCTGCCATGTAGAAATTGGCTTGAAAGCATCTACATGGTATTATCTCACTTGACTTTTCTTATCTTGCTTTTAGAATACTGCAGTCTGGCCGATGCATCTCAATCTCCAGAGAGTGGAAGCATACCCACAAGTACACTTGCCAACTGCCAAGATTTGATCACACTATAGTGTGAAGATTTAAAGGGGCTCTGGAATGCCCCCATCTTTAATCCCAGCTCAGCAACCACACCCAAGGGACACTACTGTGGGAGGTGCCAGAGATTTGCAGGGCACGGAATAATGGGCTCATCCCAGTTTGCAGGACACGGAATAATGGGCTCAAGTTACAGGAACCCAGATTCCACCTAAACATCAGGAAAAAATTCCTGACTGTCAGAGCGATAAGACAATGGAACCAACTACCTAGGGAGGTGGTGGGCTCTCCCACTCTGGAGGCATTCAAGGTGCCGCTGGACAGCCATCTGTCAGGGATGCTTTGACCTGGATTCCTGCATTGAGCAGGGGGTTGGACTCGATGGCCTGGTAGGCCCCTTCCAACTTTACTTTTCTATGATTCTATGATTTACCTTCTCACCAGAGGTTTCCTTTCTTCCTCCTGCAAGTTTTGCTTTCCTCAAGGACATTCTTTTCCCCCTCAACCCCAGACATTCCTCCTATACAGGCATCCTTTCAGGATGATGGGATATTGTTGGCTGTCTTGCTGTGCTTGCCAGGATCCCTCCACTGGCCATCTTCTTCCTCCTCTGACTCCGCCCCCCTGGTTCATTCTTGGGAAAGTCTTCATATTACCCTAGGACATTCAGCTGACACCCACATGTCAGTGATGCCACATCATGTCTGCCCTGGCTGTGTTAACTTTCTGCCAAATTGGTTGCCTTGTGGAACTGCCAAGCAGATACATAACACTCAACATTAGCATGACTAAGATACAGAACCCAGTGTGGGGTATGCAGTTAGGAACAGGCTTGATTCTTGATGGCTCCCATTTGCAATGAGACAAAAGTATATGGGGGACAACTGAGAAGGAGATAAACCTGCCCACTAAATAAGATACTTGAGTGGAGGAGAATTCCCTACATCCCAATGATGTCTCTGGGTTCATCTCTTTTCTTTCTTCCAAATAATGGCTGCCATTCACATCTATGGGAAAATGCAATGTATTCTTGTAGTGACAACACAGTGAGAGCAAAGACCTGAATGGCAGGACCCCACTGGATATGCAATATATCTCCGTGAGCATTAACCCCAAAGCAGGCATTCCTCTACAATGCAGAATACACTATTTTATATTCAGATGTGATAATTATACACACTTTAATCATCTTGCATCCTAAAAATACTACAGTGTTTACTATTTTGGACTGTGACACATGCTAGCAAGGTCACAAGACTCAGTTCCAAGTAAGTAAATCAGACAGTATTGTGCTACCCCAAAGAAGCAAGCATCTAGCAGGCAAGCTCCAGCATTACGTACACATTCTGCATAAACCAGAAAATATTAAGAAATACAGATGAAATAAATGCTTTCGTTATTTATTAAGGTGTCCTTGGAGGGTACACTGATTGTATGGATGGACCCTGTCTACTTCTCAGGGTGGGCTGCTGTAGACTTCAAAAGGGAAGCTCCAGTTCTAGCGGACCTAGAATTCAATAGAAAATTTGATTCCATTGTATCCAGACTCATTCAAGACTGGACGTATTTTTCCCACTAATTGTCTGGCTTTGGGTGTTAAATAAGGTTGGAAAGATTGTATTATCACCAGTGACAGTTGTTTTGATGGGGTCACTCTCTTATCTTGTGTTTGGGCTTTTCATATGTGTGTGTAATATACATACACCCATCAACTTAGGACAAAATGGCTCTGGTCCACATAGGCTTATGCCACTGCCACAACAAATGTTGCAAGGGTTACACACAAGGGTTAAATGTCACAGGTACACAAAAGTTGGGAAGGTATAACACTTTCTCGGTCTCCCTGGAGGAACAGTTGGATATATTCAATAAATAAAACAAACCCTTCTCCCTGTGGGCTTGGCTAGTGGAGCATTCCCTTGTTCCTGTTTCTAGGTTTCATTCAAAACAAGGTTAACCTTTTGGGTTATTTTTCAACAGGCCTGTGCTTCTTGGCCTGTTCTCTCTTCTCCCGCCGCCCCCCATGACAGCAATTTCTTGTCAGTGATATTCCAATGGAGCAGCTGTGGGATGTATTTTTAGCTGTTAATTTAGACACCCAATTAAAAGGATTTGCCTCAACAAGAATGGTGAGGTCTTCAGAGATCTGGATAGAATGACACGATCTTCGTGGAGATGAACCGCTTGGCTGAAGGAGGGAAGGAAGGAGCTTACTGGGTGAGGAGGGAGGTTCGGGTGAGGAAAGGGGTGCCCCTAAAGAGCCTTCAGATATTTTTGACCAGAACCCCAGCATCCCTGACCATTGGGCACGCTGCCTTGGGGGCTGACAGAGGTTGATCCAAAATATCTGGAGGGCGCCAGGTTGGAAAGGTTGCACTAAAACAGGAGAGAACAACTGGGGGGGAGGGTCCGAGGGTGCCCACAGAAAACACACACCATTTTGTCACCAAAATTCAGTGGCAAATGGCTACAGCGTGATATAATGCTCAAATTTAGCTCGTTCTGAAGCTAGATTCACAGGGCTGTTGTGAGGATAAAATGGAGAGGAGGATATTATGTAAGCCACCTTGGGTTCCTTGCAGGAAAAAAAAGGCCGGGGTATAAATAATAATAATAATAATAATAATAATAATAATAATAATAATAATAATAATAGATTCAACCATTTTAGTGATCTGTAGTGCTAAATCCACCATTGTTTAAAAAGCTTTTTTTTTTTTTTTTTTTGCTGTGCAGTGGGGGCAGCAAAGGCCACACGGAGGGGGGGAGGGGGCCACATGCAGCTCACGGGCCACGTGTTGCCCACCCCTGCCCTAAAACATCCTTTTCTCTGTTTATTGTAAGCTGGGCAGGGGGACACGTAGAGGGAAACAAGGCCACATGAGCACAGAACAGATCTATGGATTGACATTCTGTTCCAGGAAGACATAATATTTTCCTCCAGATTGCAACATAAATATGAACCGCTGAGGAACATCTCTGTTCTGGTTTCTTAGCTGTAACTTGCCTTTCCCCCCAAATACACACATGAAATTCAAGCCCCTATGTTTCACCCATTACAAAACTGTAGGATGCAGATGCAGAGAAAGAGGCCCTGGAAAGGTTGGTGAAACCATCCTTCCTAGTAATGACCCCACCACACCTTCTTCCTTCCTTCTCTCCACCCACAAAATCTTAAAGCAGGAGTGGGCAACTCGCAACCCTCCAAATGTTGTTCGCCTACATCGTCGTCCCTCACCATTGGCTATGCTGGCGAGGGCTGATCTGGAGGAGCACGCATTCCCCACCCCTGCCTTACAAGGTCAGCAGCAATACACTGCGAACCAAGAGTTTTCCATCCTTCCCCAACCTGGTGCCCTCCAGATATTTTGGATTACAACTCCCAGAATTCCTGACCATTAGCCAAGCCATGCTGGCTGGAGCTGATGGGAACTGAACTCTCCCCACATATCTGGAATTAGAGTTAAAAGCTTCCAGGGCAGTAGGCCTGACATCCAAACAAGCCCTGGCACCTTTCATTTCAGAAAATTAGGCACTGCTCTGAGGGTGGGAGTGTAAGGGAAGGAACGTGGTGCTTCATTCACAATCCCTCCTGAAGAGCATGGCCACAGTGATCGATATCCTAGTAACCTCATTGTACATGGGGCTGCCTGAAGACTTCTCAGAAACTTCAGTTGGTACAAAATGCAGCTGCTAGCTAAGTAACTGAGACCGAATACAGGGAATGCATGTCACCTGTGCTAGAACAGCCTGCACTAGTTGCTGGTCTATTTCCAGGCACAATTCAAGCGCTGGTCATTACCAAGAAAACCCTGAATGGTTTGGGGCCTGGCAACCTGAAGGGCTACCTTTATCTGCCTGAGCTTGCCTGAGCAGAAGCCAGCCCCCATGTCCCCCGTCATCTCAGAGGAGGCTGGTGGTGATTGATTGTGGAGGTTTTTTGGGGTGTGACACCTCATATTTGCTCTCCTTATAGCAGCTCACCAGGTGCCAAATGTGATGTCTTTCTGGTGCCATGCAAAGATTGCCAATGCCTTCCACAATATTTTATAAACTGGTTTCAGTATCATCTTTACAATTTTGTTGGAATTTATTTATTTTATGGCTGCTCTTCCTGTGCTTTTAATATTTTCTATGGAGTTTTAATTGCATTTGTTGGTTTACATTGTACACCATCTGGGCAGTCTTGCACTGGATGCCCTATAAATAGAAGAGTTATTTATTTAAATAATTCATTATTTATTTGAATAATAAGTGGCTGGGGCATGCTGGGAGTTGTAGGCCTTTTTTCTGTCTAAACTGGCACAGGATTGCGTTCTTAAAGTGCCAACATTCAATTAAAACTGGGTTCCCCCATCCAACTTTCTTTAGCATGCAAGATAACAAAGGAGGGAGTAAAATGTTGGAGAAGGAGATTTTCTTATCCTGCTCCCCCATTCTACACAAGTCCCATTGTGGCGTGATTCAGTTCCCTGCTGTATGTCTGCTTTAGTATATTTAGTGAATATAGATAGTTGAACCAAGTGGGTGTGGTTTGTGATGTCTTGGAAAGGGCGGGGGGGCAGGAGTATATAAGGAGTGTCTGAGTGATGTCAGAGTTAGTCGGGTTAGTGTGTTATGGGAGAGCGTTTGGAGTGTGGGGAGAGTTGGGAGTTAGGTTAGTTGGATTATTCGTGTCTTGTCTTGTCAAGAGTTTTGAGAGAAATCAGTGCTTGTATGAGGAGTGAAAGTATTTAGAATTGTAGGGACTTAGGTTAATTGCAAAGTGTTTGGGGTAGGCAGGTTTAAAGTTATTTTCTGGAACTAAGATTTTGAGAATTAAAATAAACTTATTTTTATTTTGTTTGCTACCCAAATCCTACGTGTCAGCTTGGCGTTATTAACCTGCTTTACTTTTAAATCTACACACACACCTTTGTACCCACAGTATCACAGATTTAAAATAGATCCTTAAGAGACCTGTATTAATCTTTTCCCTCATTAGTAGGGGAAAGGTTTCATTTGACCCTCCCCTCAGGTTTTTAAGTGTTGGTGCTTGGCCTGAGAAGGGTTTATGCGCCTGGTCCTAAAGTGTAAGGGACCGTGTCGTCGCACCCATCCTCCAAAATGGAAAGGTCTACCTCCTCTTAGGGCTGCCAAATACCTAGTCAGTGGGAGGAGCCAAGGAGTATGATAGTGAACAGAGCCAGGAAGTGGGTGCAGAGGCGTAGCGTGGGGGGTGCAGGGGGGGCCGGCCGCACCGGGCGCAACATCTGGGGGGGCGCGCTCGCACTCGCAGCTCTCTGCCACAGCCTGGCTCACTCACTCTCTCTGCAGTGCTGGCTGTGCGCCCAGCGCTAATTCCCGTCCTAATTCCTCTATAGGGGTTGTAGTTCCGTTCCTTGTCTCTTCCCCTCTACTTCCATCGAGCTTTGGAGAACCAACAAACTACAGTCCCCAGAGTGCACCGCGCGAGCGGAGCCGCCGCATGACGGGAGTCGTAGTCCTTTATTTAAATAATGTTGCTCTAGCACGCAGGAAGCCTCTTGTGCAAGCGTGGGAAGAAGAGAGAAGAGGTGTCCTTTCGGAGCAGTGCACTCTGGGAACGGCCTTGAATGGTCATCAGAAGGAAGGGGCGGGGGGGACGAAACAGATTCCTGCATTGCATGAGGGGAATTGCAGTTCTCCACCAGTCTTCCTTGGACTACAGTTAACATAGCAAAACAAGGAAAGTGGGGTTTTCCCCAGTTACTGCTGTTGCAAATGGTAACTCTGCTGTACTGATCTTTTATACATATCAACTTTGCATAATAATCCCACAGATTTATGCTTCTTGTACGTTATTATGGCCATTTGGGTCCACTGTTTACACACATACACACCCTACATCTATGTTATCTGTCAACTGCAGATAATTTTATTTATTTATGTCCCACCTTTTTTCCTGCAAGGAACCCAAGGTTGCTTACATAATCTTCCTCCTCCTCCTCCTCCTCCTCTCCATTTTGTCCTCACAACAACCCTGTGAGGTAGGTTAGACTGAGAGTCAGGTACTGGCCCAAAGTCACCCAGTGAGCTTCATGGCCCAGTGGGGACTAGAACCCAGATCTCCCGAGTCCCGGTCTGACACTGTAACCAATAAGCCACACTGGCTCTCAATCTTTCAATGAAGCTGGCTCTTTTCCATTAAAGCTTATGATCCAATAAGGCAGCAATTCTGTACCCATTCTGTACCAGGGAGTAAATCCCATTGAACTCAATGGGACCTACTTCAGAGTACACATATATAGGATTTTCCAGATGGATAGCTGTGGTATTTTGTTGCAGCAAAACCAGCGAGGAGTCTTGTGGCAACTACAAGGCTAACACATTTATTCTGGCATTATTTATACCAGTATTTATTCCAGAATAAATTCAAATTATTATATTATTAATATTAGAAGTATTATTTAATAATTTTTATTACAATAAATTAGCAAATTTATGCAGGAATAAATTTGTTAATGTATAGGATTGTAAATGTACAAAGATAGGATTGCACTGTAAATCTGTGAGTCTTCAGAATGTCAGTTATGTGATTATATACCGTAGAAATCATATACTGAAATTATATTTTACCACACATTCATGCCAAAGATGGATTGATTATTCTTCTTGATACTAAATTGGAGCAGACCTTGTGGTATAATAAAACGTGTCTATGAGTTTCCCAGTATGAGTGAGTATTGCCTTTCAGTGCAATGTTTACTCGGAAGTAAATTTCACAGAGCCCAAGGGTTTCCTTCCTACCTAGTAAGGGCGCAATCCTATGCAAGTTTAGAACAGGTAAGGGTTTCTTTAACTAATCTAGTTAAACCCATCCAGAACAGGTAAGGGTTTCTTTAACTAATCTAGTGGAAGAGACTCGAGTGCTAAAATCCACGGGTTAGGGGGCGCAAATTACTTGCCTTGCCCCGGGTGCTGACAACCCACGCTACGCCACTGAGTGGGTGTGGATTGGTCAGAGCAGTGTTCTCCAACCTTAGGTCCCCAGATGTTTTTGGCCTACAACTCCCAGCATGCCCCAGCGCTGGCTGGGGCATGCTGGGAGTTGTAGGCCAAAAACATCTGGGGACCCAAGGTTGGAGAACACTGGGTCAGAGGGTGGAGCCTGATGAACTTTTGGCAGGGCAGGGCAAGTTTTCATTAGCCAGGAGTGGAGCCTGGCTAATCAGAAGAATGTATGGCCAAAAGGGGACACACACACACCAGCTCTAAATTCCTGGTTTATTCAATTGAATACCTGATACCAAAAACTGAGGGGAAAAACTGAATGGGAAGGTAAAATAACTTATGCTTGGCAACCCTATAACTCCTCTTGTACAGAAACTGTGCCCCCACAAACAGGAAGGGAAGAGTCTTGAGGACACCCACAGACTTTTTAAAAAAGTAACAGACTGACAATGGGACATCCTGGTTACTTTTGATACCATTTTTTTTCTTGTCTGCATAGTAAATCTGATAGATGCCCATATGAAAAATAAAGAAAGAAGAAGAATCTAGGACTTTAGTCTAGGTGTGAAAGGGGCAGCAGTGTATTCCCCCAACTACCAAAAAGGTAGAAGCTAAGACCTCAGGTCTTATTTTGTGTGAAAAATATGGCTTTTAAAAAACATTTTCAAACATGTAAAAATCATGCTGCATGTGGAAATGCAGTTCAGCATTATTATCCCCATATTGCAGATCATGGAGATTGTAGATGGAAGTAGTTTACAACAGCCCTGCAAGGTAGTCTAATATATTATGTACTTAGGAACATCTAATATGATGTACAATATATTTTGGACAGCAATCAAATATTTCTTAAAATGTTGCAGTTGAATTATCCACACACACACCCCACACACGTATCACCACCTGATCACTTTCTGCTGGTGCCTGCTTTGGATTTCCAGAAGAAAACCAAAAGAGCCCATACAACAGGGTGGATAAAAATCAATGATTTTTTTAAAAAATAAATCAATTTCTTAAAAATTTAAATCGGATTTTTTAAATAAAATGCTTTTTGAGGAAAAATCTATCTAAAAATAGTTTTCTATTTAAGATACATTATAGTCCAAAGGTTATTCATCATGAAATAAGGATTAGTTTTTTATGTAGCATGAGGCTGTATATTTATGCAATGTTTAAATTTTTTGGTAAATGAATTCCATTAATCCATTCACAATGTCATGCTCTTCCAGAGGTTTCTGTAAGATTATTGGGCAATTTTTCTATCTAGAAGATATTATCCCAGATGTTTGGTTTTACCGTTCTCAAAACTGTGAATTTGTGTCTACAAAGATCACATGCCTCTTCTTCACAGCAAAAATGTTAGAAAATAAACATCCAGAGTTGAGAAAAAGACCTTAATCCCATTGTTCCTTTGCAAATCTATGTAGACAGAATCAGCCCTAACCTCTTAAGTGCTAAGTTTCAAAAAATTCAATGAAAAGAAGATTGTTGGGAGTGGAACAGATCTGCACAGGAAGCTACGTGTGAGGAGGGAGGGGCAAGCAGTAAAAATATGTATTACACTTATAGCAAGGAAGAGTGCACTTTTGGGGGGGAGTCACATGATTAAATCGAGTCTGAGTAGTGATTTAAATCAAATTGATTTAAATCAAATCCACCCTGCCATACAATACACATCTCAGGATTCAGCAAAGGGGATTCTAGTTAAATTGCCTCCTCCATCATTCCCCCAATCCAAATCAGGTGCTCAACTGAACACAGACACCTTGTATGCTGTTCATTTTCATGCAGAAGCCTTGCACTTTCCTCTAACAGTGTAAAAACAGATTCCAAATTAAACGTGTGTGTGTGTGTGTGTGTGTGTGTGTGTGTGTGTGTGTGATCAGCCCCTGCCAGCATGGAAATACTATCTGTTTGAAGAGGGGGAAATTGTGCAGTGCCTGCTTGCTTATCACCACACAGGAATATGTCTGCAAAAGGAAGTTCAGCTCATCCACGCCACAGCTTCCAATTTCATCTAAAGAGTGAGGATGGCACTTGGGGACCTTAAGGATGGTGGAGAAAGAGCTGAGCACTTCCAAAGAGCTGCTAGGGAACATATCCTGCGGTTTGCACTGGATACCTTGCAAGTAAATCTCCGTGAAATGCTCAAAGTTCCCAAGGTGTACCTTGCAACAGTCAGTCAGTTCCACCCCCTTGTAGCAGAACCTATTCTCTTCCTCCCGGTCTTCATTGAGTTCATTAAGGAACTCTTGCAAGTTGTGGCCACTGGCATACTTCTGGTTTTGGAGGCTGACAATGGTGGCAGACAATGGTTTCAATACGGAGAGATCGAAGTCCTCTAACTGGAAGAATCAGTTTAGTTTCTGGAAGATGGGCAGGATGTCTAGTAGTAGTTTGGTAAAGGCCACAAAATGGAATTTCTTCAGCTCCTCAGAGAGGCCAAATGCAAGTGGGAATCTCTCTGACTCACTCTCCAGCTGAAGCAACAAGACTGGGCAAGAGGAATCAATAGCTTCCATGGCTAGTAAGATGGATCTCCAGTGGACAGTCTTTGGCCTTTCCATGCCTATTTCACAGAACTCAAAGACACTCTGCAGCGGCTGGATGCTGTTGTTTTCTGCTGTAAAGTTGACAGAGAAACTGTAAACAGCACCGATCACAGCACATTTCTGCACATAATCTATGTTGAAGATTTCCTTAGCTGCCAGCAACAGACTACTCCAGCGTAGATCAGTGAGCAGGGGGGAAATGGATTTCACTTGAGATCCTAAACCACTGATTCTATGGGTCATCAGGGAGGATCCTCCAGAATTTAGCCATGCAACTTTCATGGTCGGCACATGAAAGGAACAGATTGCCTCGATTGTTTTCTCAACTGCTGTGTAGTCCTCACTGTCTGGAAGCTGAATTATGCCAAGGAACATGATGGAGGTTTGGCCTTCGTGAGGGGAGATGGTGGTACTAAATATTACTAGGCTTCTTTGTTCCAGTGCATCCAATGTCTCATCCACTACCAGTCCAACAAAAGTTGAGGTCTTCATCCTGAGCTTGTCTTCATTGTGTAGGACTTTGGTGATGGCTGCCTGGCATCCATGAGACAAGGACCAAAGTTCAGGGGAAAGGAGTGGGAGAATAAGAAAAATGATGTAGGTATGAATGTTGACAGCAAGTCTTGACTTGCAGTATCCTTTAAAACACAGGCCCTCCAAAAGTGAAGTGAGCCTTGGAAAGAGCCCAAGCTGTTAAAAGGGGAGGAGCAAATTCTTCTTTTCTTGTTCTTTTTTTTTTTGCATCCCTGATTTCATAGAATCATAGAAAAGTAGAGTTGGAAGGGGCCTATAAGGCCATCGAGTCCAACCCCCTGCTCAATGCAGGAATCCAGGTCAAAGCATCCCTGATAGATGGCTGTCCAGCCGCACCTTGAATGCCTCCAGAGTGGAAGAGCCCACCACCTCCCTAGGTAGTTGGTTCCATTGTCTTATTGCTCTGACAGTCAGGAAGTTTTTCCTGATGTTCAACTGGAATCTGGGTTCCTGTAACTTGAGCCCATTATTCCATCCCATTATTCTGCAAACTGGGACGATCGAGAAGAGATCCTGGCCCTCCTCTGTGTGACATCCCTTCAAATACTGGAAGAGTGCGATCATATCTCCCCTCAGTCTCCTCTTCTGAAGGCTAAACACGCCTAGTTCCTTCAGTCTCTTCTCATAGGGCCTTGTTTCCAGTCCCTTTATCATCTTTGTTGCCCTCCTCTGAACCCTTTCCAGTTTGTCTACATCCTTCTTAAAGTGTGGTGCCCAGAACTGGATGCAATACTCAAGATGAGGCCTAACCAGTGCTCAGTAAAGGGGAACTAGTACTTCACGCGGTTTGGAAGCTATACTTCTATTAATGCAGCCCAAAACAGCATTTGCCTTTTTTGCAGCCACATCACATTGCTGGCTCATATTCAGTTTGTGATCTACCACAATTCCAAGATCCTTCTCACTTGTAGTGATGTTGAGCCAAGTGTCCCCCATTCTGTAACTCTGCATTTGGTTTCTAGGTGCAGCACTTGGCACACGCACGCACACGCACACACACACACCTCCACACGTGTAAACAAGTATAATCCCAGCTGGGGGCTGGGAAATGCAAAATGTACATAGTTTCTCTGATGGCTCCTGACCCCGCAGAGTCTCCCATGTCTTTGATGGCTGGTGCCACAGCTATTTGCATGCAAATGTGGCAAAGAGCCACCCCTCCTCTGCCTGGCCCAGATGAAGTTCATTCTGATTGGCTAAAGACACCTGGGCTACTGAAAGGAGGGGTGGGGGGAAGAATCTATACTGCTGCTGTGGCTTCTGGTTTGGGTTGTTGTCTGCATGCTTTGCGCAGAGGAGGATTTTTGCTAAGGCAAACCCTGAGAAGACTAACCCCTAGGCAAAGAAGAGTAAGTGCCGCCTAGGTATTTATATGGTAAAGGAACTAGTTTTTGTTATTTTGTAGCTCTACTGTATGTACCAAAGTGTCTCCCCACCTTTCTCCCTCTTCCCTCATTCCCCACCTTTTATTGTAATCTGCTTACCTTAAATAAACTTCCCTGGTTTTACCCCACACGGTGTGTGTGGTTCCTCTGTGGCTCAGTGCTAAATCCAGTGTATAGACCAAGGGCAAGGCCCTGAGAGAATGAAGTCAAGACGGCAGAGCTAAGGCTGGCAGTTTTGCACCTTTGATCTCTGGTCTTGAGAAAAGGACCGGTTGGCAGTCCTTCACATCCCTAATTTCATTCTGTTGTTTTCGGCCCAGCACTCTAGCCTATCGACTATCGAGATCACTTTGAATTTTGTTTCTGCCTTCCAGAGTATTAGCTGTTCCACCCAACTTTGTGTCATCTGCACATTTGATAAGCATTCCCTGCACCTCCTCATCCAAGTCATTAATAAAAATGTTGAAGAGCACTGGGCCCAGGACCGAGCCCTGTGGTACCCCACTCGTTACCTCTTCCCAGTTTGAGAAGGAACCATTGATAAGCACTCTTTGAGTCCAATTCTGTAGCCAATTGTGGATCCACCTGATAGTTGGATTTCACTTCCCTTGATTATTTTAAGCCATTCCACAGGGTTATGAGACCTTGTTGCCTCCCTTTATTAAGTCTTTTCTTCGTGCTTGGGGCAAGAATTATGACTGCCAGCTACGTAATCTTTGGTTTGTGATAGTTTCACCTAGTGGAGGATGAAACCAGATACTTGGCATAGCAATGATCTACACAGTGTGAGTTTGTTAAATGCATCTGATCAAGAGAATACAGGAGGAAAAGGCTGCATGCACATGTATTCACTCACAAAGAAACATTGCTTGCGGTGCACAGTGATCTCTATGGGGAAAGTATCACTCCAAGTATGTACCACCCCATTTTTGTCATCCACACAGCAGATATTTGGTTATACCCTACAGCAGATTCACCTGCGGAATGTTTCAGTATTCAGATTCAGATCAGATCTCTTGGATCCAGGGATGTGTGTTTTTAGCCCAGAAAACATGTGGGCAGTATTAGCTCAACATCAGAGAGGGTCACTGACACAATGCCCCACCTGTTTCTCCCTCTGCTTGTAAATAACTTTCCAAATGTGCTGTAAAATCTAGCCCCCAGATTGTACAAGAAAACAAGCGCACGCACACACACTGTGGAGCATGGTTGTTTAAATTATCTACCACCATCCCACACGTATGCAGCGTAACAAGATATTTAGACTGCAATCTTGTATCTATTTATCAAGAAGTGAGTCCCACTGGACTCAACGGGACTTACTTCTGAGTAGACAAATTATAGGATTGTACTTTTGGAAGTCTATTCATTCTCACTGCACAGCTGCAGAATGTGGGGAACATTTAGGGCAGGAATCTTAAAACTTCTGCTCATACACTTTAGGCCTTTGGGGGGAGATTTCATTGGATTTCACCGTAAAGGCATCGTTCCTCTACCTTCCCCCAATATACTGTATTTCACACAGTCAAAATATCCAGGAGCACTATGGACACAAAAATGGGCTGACTGCCTTCACAGGACATGCCACTGTCCATTTTGCGTGAACTTGCTTCCTTCCTTTCGCACACCAAAGACTAGTGTTTTCGCCCTTTTATAATTTCATCAGTTCCTTCCAGGCAGCACTGCTACAAAGCCTTGGTGCACTGAAAACTATACTATTAAAATATTTTAATCACTAACCCCCCAATCCTCCCCCATCTCATTTCAAAAGCAAATTCTGCAAGTGTATGTGTGACACAGAAATCTAATTAGCATGTTTATCTGCCATAAAACAGAGACCCTTATTTATGCAAAGTGACTGGCAAATGTTCCAGATTGGGCAAACAAATTAATTTGATTTTAATAGGCATGAAACGCTAGTAAAATGAAAGGATTTCCCCCCTTCTTCTTCTCCTCCTCCTCAGCTCTCATTGCTTTGGCTCCGTGATTGTGTTCATGGACCAGCTGAGAATGGGGAAAGAAAATTTGTTTTAAAGAGGAAGCCTCAATAACAGAGTTGTCTATTGTGTTAATTTAAGATACCTTTTCTCATTACAGGGCTCAGTATTAACTATCATGAGCCTGTCATTTAAAAAGATCTCAGTTTTGAAGACTCTCTTTACACTTAGCAACTTCTCTGTGCAATTATTAAAAGCTCCTAGGGTATGTAGGTGTCTGTGTTTACATGTATCCACAATAATAATTAAAAAAATAAATGATTAGTATGTATATTAACTGTATGTTAAATTTGAAAGGAACTGCTTCATAACAGCTCACAATCTACATTTAAAATAATATACACAATGGGTAACAGTGTTGTGTGAGTATGCTGCAATTCTCTCTCCTCTCACCATGCCTTGTCTGAGAACTACAACTGCTTTCAAATATGTTGGATGGAGTAGACATGCTTTCTGATTTGATATAAATCTGACTTTTTCCTGCTGCTTTTCCTACATCTCTGATCCCTCCTAGTAATCTAAGCTACACTCTGCACCTTCTCATCCCTCTCTACCAGTGGAAAGTTAGCATAGCAGTGGCTAGGAATATGGGGACAATACTAACCTACCTTACAAGGTGTTACACTGGTTATGATTATACTAACATATGTGAAGACCTTTGAGTATTCCAAAGTGCTATCTAAATGCTAAAGTATTATTGTTACCACTCCCTTTTTGGGACCCTGATTTAGTTAAAAATTCAATTAAACTGATGCTGAATAAATTATGCAAAAGCAATCAAAATCTCTTTTGGGTTTTCTAGGCATAGATCTAGTATATTTTTGGAGAACAGAATGCATGTACACACACATACAGAGCAGGTGAGACAGCACACAAAACCAGGGGAGGTGCTAGCCCAGTGTTCTCCAACCTTGGGTCCCCAGATGTTTTTGGCCTACAACTCCCAGCATGTCCCAGCCGGCTGGGGCATGCTGGGAGTTGTAGGCCAAAAACATCTGGGAACCCAAGGTTGGAGGACACTGGGCTAGCCGATACACACCTGCATTGTCCATATGCTGCTGGGCTGGTAGTCAAGCAAAGAGGAATATTTTTCATCAGCCACCTCCTCCTTGGCCATCCAGTAGACAATGGTGAGGATGGCTGTCTTGAGAGGGTTGACTTCCACTTTGATATTCAAGCCCAGCTCCTGGTGGCTTTGCACCCATGCCTCAAAAGCCAACTGCTCTCTGTTGACTGCCAGGGCCTGCCAGTGAGCCCCTGAGGTGACATGGTGCAGGAGGGCATGGCGCTGGAAGTTATCTGTGCCCATGGTAAAGGCGTTCTCAGCTTTGCCGTGCTTGTTTCTCAAAAAAGCCTGGCGGCATTCAGTGCAGAACATGAGTTCCTGTTCATAGTCAAATTCCAGCCAGGTGAACTCTTCCTTCCAGTGCTCATTGAAATAGTGCTTGCACTTCTTGTTTGAACTGGAAGCTTCCCCAGCAGGCTTCTTCCAAGGCGGCACCATAGCTTGCTCCTGAGCTGGGAATCCAAAGGCTATGGAGGAGGAACTGATTTTTTCTCCTTGCAGGCGGAGAAGCAGCCTTTTACATTTAATTTAGAAAGGAAGGTCTATTTCTCCAGTCAAACCACTTCCCTGGTTTGACTGGAGATGAAAGAGACAAGGAGGAAAGGGATTAGGGAACTGGCAGATTTCCTCCAACCTTGCTAGTTAGCTGTTTGTTTTTATGGTCAAAGAGACAACTATGCACTGTGGACAAAATTGTAAGATCCCCCCAGTGCGCTGAAGCTTTTTGCCAAAGAAGCAGATCTGTGCCAAGATCTGTTCCTCTCCCCTTTGGCCACATCACATCCCTCCACTTTCTTGGAATTATCATCCAACAGGCTTGACGCTCTGTGCTCTCTGCAACATGCAAAACCAGATTCCTGAAGTGGGGGGAGGGATCAAGAGAAGTGAACCACAAGCAGAATCCAGTGGGGCCATAGAATCTATAGAGCTGGAAAGGGCCTAGAAGGCCATCAAGTCCAACCCCCCTGATCAATGCAGGAGAACAGATGTGGGCAGCCCAGGCAGTCACCCATCCAAGCACTGACCAGGCTCATACCTGCTTAGCTTCAGCATGTGGCCTGCATTATGTGCTCTCGACGGCCACATTTTGTGCAAATCTTATTCAAATAAATGGGAGCTGTGCAAGGGATTCATAGTGCCATTGAACAGCTCCCATTCATTTAAATGGAACTTGGACATAACTTCCTGCTCTATTCTGTCCCATGATAGAACAAATCAGTACACTAACCCAGCCAACAAAACATGTGTGTGCACCCATCCCTTCAGGGGCTTGAGTAGAGTAGAGTAGAGTAGAGTAGAGTAGAGTAGAGTAGAGTAGAGTAGAGTAGTAATATAAGGAATTATATTCCCCCAAATTTTGTATGGAGCAGGAATGAAGAATCTGAGCTAAACTTTATTCCATGCATGGGCTGCCACAGCTAAATCTCTGTGCCAAGAGCTCCAAAGCTCCTACTGTTGCAAACTCTTCAGCATCCATTTGGACAACAGGACCCCTCGCTTGGAGCTCTTAGAGAACCTAAGGGGCAGCATCATACCTGCCCAACCTTTTAAAACTGAAAAGATATAGATTAGACCTCTTCTGAATTCCACCTTCCTCTGGTTAAGGTAGCACTTGTGTATGTGCAACAGGTGCACAAAAACTGTGGCAGTAGCTGCCATAGGATCTATTGTTTTTATGTACTTCCTGTCGTGGTGCTACTCTTGCGGAGGGGGCTAATATCTGGAAGCACCCCATGACCCCACGCCTGATCCTGAAAGTTCCACACTAGATACCCCTTCCTCCAGTTACACTCACCAAATCCTGACCCACAAATTGGTTAGTTTAATGTTTCCATTCATTGAAAGCACGTTCCCAAATGTTATGTTTAAAATCTAGGAAACCAAGACACTTTATAATACTGCTCGGCGGAAGAATACATTTTCAGATCAATTCTGCATATGTAAGTGGCATGAAGACGCAAGGCATAAGTTGCTCATCTTCACTAATGTACTGAGATGAGCTCTTGGAAGTGGCTCTAGTTTGAGGCAGCAGCTCAGTTCTGGCAGAGCTTCTCTTAACAGCTACCGGTAATTTCCCAACATATTCGGAAAAACCTAGTAAGGATGAACAAAACATTTGTGACAAATAAATAGATAATGGAAAAGAAAGTTACCCCAAAGAACAATAAAACCAGGTGGTAGAATACAAAGGAAAAGGAGGGCATTCATCACATTATTGGTTGCTTCCCACCCTTAAAGAAGCAGCAGTAGTTCTGCAGCTTTAGCAGCACCTGATACCTCCTTCTCACAAATACGTGGGGACTGATTACTCCGCAGGGAGATAAATGGAACCGAGAACATGCCAAGAAGCACTCTCCTCCAGCCAACCTGATGGCCCAGAGGAATGTCAGAATTACTAAAGCATGGATGATTCAGGTTCTAGAGCTGGTGTGGGGAACCTTTTTTTTTTTAAATGTTGAGGGCTGCATTCCTTTGGGCGCAATCTGTCGGAGGCTGCATACTGGTGGTGGGTAAGGCTAAAGCCATTTGTGGATGGGGCCAAAGCCAGAACCCTGCTCTCTCTCTGCCACATTTTCTGTGTCCCTCTTTTTGCCACACCTCCTCTCTCTCTCTTTCTGACACCCTGTTCTCTTTCTTTCTTTCTTTCTTTCTTTCTTTCCAAAACCCTCTTCTTCCTTTTTCTCTCTCCCTGCCCTTGAAGCAGGGACAGATCACTCTTGCCAGAGGTCTGAACTGATCACTTGCAGAGAGCTTTTCATCATCACACTTTTACTGTACAAGCCAGAGGCCACTGCAAAAGGAATGACCCATAGACACAGTGGTTTAAGATCTAAAAAGGAGTATCACTCACATCAGAGGGCTTTTAGAATTAGAACCATGTGAAATTAGGCTGAAGGTTGTGGATTGCCCACCCTTGTTCTAGAGCAGTGTTCTCCAACCGTGGGTCCCCAGATGTTGCTGGACTACAACTCCCAGCATGCCCCAGCCAGCATAGCTGGGAGTTGTAGTCCAGCAACATCTGGGGACCCAAGGTTGGAGGACACTATTCTAGAGTTTCTGAGGGCCATTTTACATATTACATTATTTAGGTATATACTCTGACGATGTTTTAAATATATGCTTAATGTGCAACTGCAACCATCAAGTGTTCGCACACAAATCTATTATACCAGGTACACTTGTCAGGGAGCAAGGATTGGCTGTGGCTCATTCTTGTATGTACATGTAGTGACAAGCCGTGGTTTGCTATTGTGTAATGTAGAAAACAGCACTGATGTTCTGAAGCCTGACACCAATAATGCCTGGCTGAAATTAAGCCCTGATATTAGTTCTCCTTTTGCTCTGCTTGGAAACGTAAGTTGGCTACACCTACATTAACTTGGCAGGAAGAGATATAAAATATGCCGGGCTGTGGATGCCACACTTGTGGATGCCATACAAGTGCAAAATACAGGACTGGGCACAGAATTCAGTATCCTGAGAATCTCAGCCTTATTTCTTTTTTCTTTTCTTTAAACCCCCCCCCCCCCAGGGTCTAGTCCTTATGGCTACGAAGATCTGAGCTAAATTATGTAGGCAACTCTTTAGTCCAGGGGATGGGGTGGGGGAAGAAAAGATTTCCAGTAATTGTCCCTTCCTACAACTATTTATTCATTTATTTATTTATATTTATACCCCACCTTTTTTCCTACAAGGAACCCAAGGCGGCTTACATTATCCTCCTCCTCTCCATTTATTATAGGTAGCGCAGTCATCCCGGTTTGCCACCACACACCTAGCTCCGTAGCGGTAGAACTGGGCGTTGCCTTGAGCAGATTGTTGTTTTTTGGTTTTGCTTCATCGTCTCTGCGCAGGTGCGAACAAGTGCAGGAGCGATCTTTTAAAAAAGGAAGAAAAAGAATTGCTCCTCCCTTTCTGAGTTTCCCAAGCACAAGGCTCCTGTTAAATCAATGTGATAGGCTTGGGAGTCAGGGCATTGCAGAGAATGTGATTTGCTTCTGAGCAGACATGCCTTTTGGCTAATTTACAGCTCCCTGCTCTTCAGTCAACGGGGGCGAACGCAGCTGTTTAAAAGGGGGGGGGGAGAGAAGCCTCCTGCTCCTGTCTCCTCTCAAACTCCATGGCGGTTATCCTGGGGGTACTGCCTTTCACATGGAGGGGAAATGGCCATTTCAGAAGCAGGGGTTCTTTGTTTCTTGTCCGCTGCTTATGCGGAGGTACGCATTTGTTTTTTCTTTTTTAAAAAAACACACACACACACACCAACATGTGATACCCTGAAGCAGCCTGCTTGGAGCTGCGGATGAACGTTTATGTGGAGGACCGGGGCTGGTCCTTTGCGTGAGTTCGGCACTTAAAGGGTTAACCGGCACCGAAGAAATGCCCTTTACGCGGCTTCTGGGAACTTTAAACCCAGCCGCTACCAACCACTGACACTGAATCGCCCTGAATCGTATTGAAGCAGTAAGCGGGTAATTTTCAAAGAGTTTAATGGAGCGGAACTAACAGACTACAGGAATTTCACACCATAAACAAGGAAGTCCATAAAAATCACTGAAGCGGAAAGCTTCAATACACATACAATGATAGGCTTGCTTAATACAGAGAATTAACTTTACATCAGAGACTCTGACTTACTGAGCTAACGTAGCGGTCTGTGTTGCTGGGCTCCGGGCGCCGCACCCGGGGTTGGAAGAAGCTTGGTCTTGACCAGAGCCAGAGGCCTGACCCGTGCACGCCTGCACCGTGTTCCCAACAACCCTTTGTTCTTGAGGACTTGCCTTTTCTACCCTCCCTCGCCCCTTCCCCACCCTCGATGACCAGGTGGGCTGGTTCCCGCCCTGCGGGGTGGTGGCACCTCTCGGGTGCTGGCATCTCCTGGATACTTTGGGGTACTTTGCAGCTCTTTGAGACTGCTCCCCACCTTCGGAATGTTTATGCCCTTCCTTGAGGGTAGATGTAAATGCGCCCTATTGAGGGTATGCAGATGGAGCTATGCAGATGTGACCATGTACAACCGGTCTGCACAGAACTGTGCCTCCTGTCCCCCGGGTGGGGATTATGCAAGAAAGATGGGGGAAGAGGGGTGTCAGCGGAAGGGGAAAACTATGTCAGGGTTCAACCGTGTGTGCTCAGGCTTTCTCCACAGTTTACAAACAACAACAAAAATTAAGAAGCTTCCGGGGAAGAGGGCGAACTGCCGCATGACAACAAATGGCGGACACCTCTCTTCCTCACCAGTTCGGGAGAGACACGTCAAGCCGCATTCCCCCTGCCCCTCAACAACTATTGGCTGACTCCAGGGACGACGCTTTCATGGCCACATCTCGGATGGGCAACTGCAGCGCAGATTTAGCACACACAGATTTAGCACACACGTACTGCAACAGTGAACCGCAATAATGGAAAAAGCCGTGATAGATCCAGTCTGGGAAATTCCAGAAGAAACAAAGAATTACGCAGGACTAGCGCGGCCGGCACTGAAAAGTGCGTGCGTCGTGTGCCCCGCAAGTCACAGCACCAATACAGTACTGCAATAAACCTTAGGTGTTGATCCAGCCTTTATGGGCTTCCAGAGGCATCTGGCTGGCCACTATGGGAAACAGGTTGCTGGACTAGATGCACTGTTGGTCTGAACCAGCAGGACTCTTCTTATGTTTATTCAGTTTTTTATATACGTACTTGCATCCCACAAGCCATCCCCCATTTGCCCTTCCCTTGAAACTTAGGCTATCAAGTGGCAAATACCCCAGCACAGAACAAGTCAAGGCGTAGATGCAATGAAGGTTTATGCCCCACAGTCAGCATCACACTCTTGAACCAGCCTTGGATTGGGGGAAAGGCGGTTGTAGTAGCAGCCAAGAAAATATCTATGTTGCTATGTACCTGCAAGTATGTATATGATCTGTGGGGAGATTTGGGGAGGGGGCAACAATTTTTTCAGGTTTTGCTTCCTACCCTCAAAGACCTCAAAGCTCTATTTGTTAAAAGAAGATGCCTTTCTTTGTTCCCTTTGTTTCAGGGTGATTTATCCCTCAATTCCAGAGAAGTATTGAGACAAATATATAGCTGGAAGATCCTGTGGCATAAACACCCACACACACTGCACTACACAAGGGGCCCAAAACATCTTTCCTGGAATCAAGAAGTGAGAGCTTGCATCCACTTGGGCATTGAGGAGGAGGAGGATATATAAATACAAAAAGAGTTTCCTGGAGCGAGGTCAGGGCAAAGGGGTTTCCGGGATTAGGAAAAAAACAAAAGAAGAGAGCTGAGAGGCAAAGCCTTAGAAACTAAACAGGCAAAGACAGTAATCAAACATGGAGGGAAGGAAGCGGAGACCCAGAACCGGATGCACGGAGGAAAAAAGGTGGAATATAATTATAGCAGATGAACCTGGGATCTGCACAAATTCATAGAAATGAAAGGGACCACATGACATGAATCAGGCTGCCCATCCTCCATGTCTCATCTTGAGCATTCTGCAAGGGGGGGGGGAGGAGAGAGAGAGAATAGTATAAATCGAACTCCCCATCGCTACCACCTCTGACAAAGGTCTGTGGGCATGGAAGTAGTGTGTGCTTTGCCAGTGGTTTTCATGGCATCTGGTATTGTGGCACATTGCCTCAGTTCAATGTTTTTACACTATGGTGGTTCTGGAAAGTGGTGGATCTGTGATTTTTATGGTGCACTCTGTAGGCACTAATGTGACCGGTGGTTAGACATGGCAGGTTGGATTCCTTGAAAAATCATGCAAATTCAAGAGGATCCATTTTGTTTTACTAAATCCAACTTTTATCTTCCCTAGTACCCATATGGGAACGCTAACAAACTTTGCATGATAGATTCAGCAATGCAAAATTAACTCTTGGAATTTATTGCCCCAAGCTATACTGTGATAGGCACTAGGGCCAGATCCACACCTAAGGTTTATTGCAGTCCTGTATTGCTGCTGTGACTTGCGGGGCACATTTCAGTGCTGGCCTAATCATTCCTCGTTTCTTCTGGAATTTCATGGACTAGGTTTATTATGGTTTTTTCAGTTATTGCAGTTCACTGTCGCAGTACGCAGCTAGTGTGTGCTAAACTGGCGCTGTCGTTGCCCGTCCAAGGCGTGGCCACCAAAGTGTCATCACTGGAGTTAGCTAATAGTTTTCGAAGGGTGGGAAATGAGGCATTATGTGTGTCTCCTAAACTGGTGGGGAAGAGAGTTATCCACCATTTGTTCTGTTGCGGTTCAACTTCTTCCTCAGAAGCTTGTTAATTGTTTTGTTTGTTTGTAAATGTTCCTGCACACCTCCCAAGTAAGCTGCTTTGGGGAATTGCGTTTCAATGCAACTGTTGCATGAGGGGGCATGTGCCCACATTTTTCTCTATATCAAAGACAAGTTAGGAGCGCGCCCCCCTTTGAATAATGGAATGTCTCTGTAAATTGTGCTGTGCACCTTGCGTACTGGGGACACATTTCTGGAGCCGTCGGTCATGTCTGTTCCAGAGAGGCAGAAGATGCTTCTAGTCTGCATCATGTGGTTCCAATCGGAGAGCCAGTCGCAGTCGCAGCAGGCTCAGTGATCCGTGCTGGTGAGCAACTGCTGGCCATGTTCTGTCAAGCCAGTGTGGAGAAGATGCTGTTTTGAAACAAAGTATGCTTTTGACAGGGATGCCTCCCCAACTGTCCCAGTGCAGATTTGGATGACTCTCTCAAGCAGAAACAGCAAGAAGGGAAGGAAGTGAATGTTACCACAGGAACATCGGAAGCTGCCTTATACTAAGTCAGACCACGGGTTCATCGAGCTCAGCCCTGCCTATACTGACTGGCAATGGCTCTCCGGGATTTCAGGCAGGAGCCTTTCCCAGCCCAGGGGATTGAACCTGGGACCTTCTGCACGCAAAGTATGTGCTGATCTGCCACTGTGGTAAAAATATGCAGGAACTAGAAAGGTCTAGAAAAACATTATGGGGCGCCAGAAAAACAATGTACTGACATTGTGTTTACCTGTTTATTTACTTAAATTTGTAACCTGGTTTTCCCTTCTGAATAGAGATGCCCAAAGCGGCTAACAACAAATATAAGAACATAAGAAAACAAGCTAGCTACCCTCCTGAGGGCTCCTCCTCCCCCTGCTGGCCTGGCACCACCACCAGCAGCCATTCCAGCGGGCTGTGCAGAGGGAGAAGAGAGGGAGCGCAGGGCCATTCCACCAGCCCTGCCAGAAGGATGAATTGATATCCCCCCTTCTTCCCTCCCCATTCCTTTTTCCTAGCGTGTCGTGTCTTTTTAGATTGTAAGCCTGCGGGCAGGGACTGTCTTGTTAATTGCTGTAAACCGCCCAGAGAGCTTCAGCTATTGGGTGGTATAAAAATGATAGATAGATATATATCTTACAGTATGAAAATTTATTTATTTATTTATTTATTACATTTATACCCCGCCTTTTTTCCTGCAAGGAACTCAAGGCAGCTTACATGATTCTTCCTCCTCCTCCCCATTTTATCCTCACAACAACCCTGTGAGGTGGCTGAGAGTCAGTGACCGGCCCAAAGTCACCCAGTGAGTTTCATGGCCAAGCGGGGACCAGAACCCGGATCTCCCGAGTCCCATAACTCATAAACAATAGGAGAGCCACGCTAAAACACCTAACCAGCTATTCTAAAATACCTCTATAGTGTTTCTTTACACAATGCAAAATTTATTTGTTTATTTATTTATTTATTTTCTAGACCACCCAATAGCCGAAGCTATTTTATTCCAAATTAACATATGGATTTCACTATAACAATATGTGGTGATGGCTATTGGTTTAAGATGACTTTAAAAAAGAGTTAAAAGGGGAGTTAAACAAATTCACAGAAGGGAGATCTATCAACAGCCATGACAGCGAAATGACACATGCTAGCCATGATTCAGAGGCAGCAGTGCTCTCAACAGTACCAGGTTCTGGAGACAAACCGTCATGGGGGTAGCTGCTTTTATACTCTCTCCGTCGGCTTCATGGGGCATCTGGTGGGCTGCTGCTGGAAACAGGGCACTGAACTACATGGGACACGTACATTTTCATTGCTGGCTCCCAGGGAGAAAGGGCCCTCATGGGATCTGAATCTCTAAAGGGTGGTACACGTTGAGAAATAAGAGTTTAAATGCATTACTCCAAAGGCTTAAATTGGATTAATACCGCCATACCTTCTCCCCCAGGGAAGCTTGGAACTGTAGTTCTGTGAGTAGGGCTAGAAATCTCTTAAAAATGATTTCCAGCACTCTTTTTAACCTATAATTCCCAGAAGGGCAGCTGTGTTAGTCTGTTGCAGCAAAAAAAAACCAAAGATATTTCTGCTGGCACCTTAAAGACCAACAAATTTATTCTGGCAAAAGCTTTCCTATGGACATTATCTGATGAAGTGGACAGTGTTCATGGAAGCTTATGCAAAAACAGATTTGTTAGTGTTTAAGATGCCACAAGTCTCTTTGCAACAATTCCCAGTAATCCCTTGGGAAATACATGACAGTTAAGCCAGTATAACAACAGTATCAGTTTGTACTGTACTTATACCAAGAAGAGTTAGTATAGCTAAGCGTAGCTGGCTGGGGCATGCTGGGAGTTGTAGGCGAAAAACATCTGGGGACCCAAGGTTGGAGAACACTGGTTTAATGGTTGCCCATTTAATGGGTGGATCCAACATTAATGGCCTTTTGGAGATCATGATTGAGTTGAAGCCCACCCCTTTTAAAAGCCTTCCTATAAGGAAAGGACCAGAAGGTTATAGGTGCAAGGGCAAAGGTTGCAATTAGCTAGAAAGAGTAACTAAGTAGCACATTCCCGTTGGTATGCTCCTCACTCCCTGGGTGGTGCCCCAGGATTCAAAGAAGATTTGTGCTCTTTGATAGACCCAACCTGTTGCTAAGACCTTCAGCATTCACAGGAACCAGTGGACCAAAGATCTGACTTATCTGTGCTGAAGAATGCATCTCTGTGACAGGTACATAATGTGGAACCTATCAGAAGGGGGGGAGCAAGTTTAATCTTGACCTGGGGGCAGAACAGCTAGGAAGTTTGGAAAAAGGAGGAAATAATTGTTCAATACCAGCTCTGACTCTTCTGACCCCTGCAGCAATATTGGTCTCTGTTTTCGCCAATTTGTTTCTGTGGGAATGAGAAGGCAAAGAGGAAGAGACTGCTTCATGGGAAAATAAAACACACACACCTTTCTTCCAGGAGCCAACAATCAAGGACACAGTTCCTATGCCAGGAAGAGCTGAATCCGTAAATTATGACCTTCTCTACTTGTTACAGCCAAAAGAGATACTTGATGGAAAGAGAAGACAAAAAGACAGACATGGACAAGGAAGAATATCTGGAGCAAATTTCAGTGCTGGATTGTTGGCAGTCCACAGGAATATCAATAATAAATAATAATATTTGAACCGAATACTCAGATCTTATGACTGTTGCTTTTGGGTCTTTTTTAATTATTCAGCTAAATTTTCCATGTTAGAAAGGAGATTGCTAGGAGCTACAATCAAGTCAACAGATTTATGAAACACCTTTTCTCAGGATGCCTGTTGAGTGGCTGAAATTAGCAGCCAGATGTTCATGCTGAAATATTTCCAATAAATAGTCCCTTTGGAGTTTTAAAGAAAAGGCGAAAAACCCACTAAGCTAAAATGCGGTCTTTGGTAAGACTTGTTAGCTGAACCGATTATTAAATGTATAACCTGGCCCAATATGAAGGCTCGGGGTGAATAACAGTTAAATGTGGATACAAAATCCCATTACACTAGAATAAAACTTTGAATCAGACTATGATGCAATTAATCTTCCCCAAGACCTCTGATAATTAATCCTAACCACCCCACCCCACACATACCATCCAATAATCTCTCTCTTTGGAACCAACATGACAATGATACACTTGTGGGGTGCCGCAGGGTTCCATCCTCTCCCCGATGCTATTTAACATCTACCTAAAGCCGCTGGGGACTATCATCAGGAGGTTTGGGGTGCAGTGTCATCAATATGCGGATGACACACAGCTCTACCTCTCTTTCAAGTCCTCACCAAGGTTGGCCGTTGAGATCCTGTCCAAGTGCCTGGAGTCAGTGGGTGGCTGGATGGGAAGGAACATGCTGAAGCTGAACCCCGACAAGACCGAGGTACTTCTGGTGGGGGACAAGGGGAGGTTAGGGGATGTTGACCTGGTGCTGAATGGGTTACATCTACCCCTGAAGGACCAGGTCTGCAGCTTGGGGGTCATTCTAGACTCCCAGCTGTCCATGGAGGCTCAGGTGTCAGCTGTGAGCTGGGCGGTGCTGTATCAGCTCCATCTGATACGGTAGCTGCGCCCCTACCTTCCTAATCATCTGCTCCCATCAGTGGTTCATGCCTTTGTCTCCTCTCACCTAGACTACTGTAATGCGCTCTACGTGGGGTTACCCTGGAAGACAGTTGCAGCTGGTAAAGAACGCGGCGGCTCGCCTGGTTAAAGGCAGCCGCCAGCGGGATCACATCACGCCAGTGCTCAAGGAGCTGCACTGGCTACCAGTTGCCTGCCGAGCCGAATTCAAGGTGTTGGTTTTGACCTTTAAAACCCTACATGGCTCCGGCCCAGTTTATCTCAAGGAGCGCCTCCAGCAACATCAAGTAGGCCGCTCAACAAGATCTGCCACGGACGGCCTTCTCCTTGTCCCATCAGCCAGAGCAGCCAGGCTGGTGGGGACTAGGAAGAGGGCCTTCTCTGTGGCGGCCCCTACATTATGGAACTCCCTCCCTAGTGACCTTCTCCATGCCCCCTCTGTGATGAGCTTCTGCTGCGCATTAAAAACATGGTATTTCAGGCGGGAATATAGGGTGGGTTAGGATTTTAAAAGAATTTTTTATACTGTTTTAGTTGTGTAAATCTGTTTTATTGTTGGAATGTACATTACCCAGGGTGGCCGGCCAGATGGGCGATTTAAAAAATGTAATAAAATAAAATGATTCCCTTAAGTAGCACTACATTTCTGGCCATTCCAGCAATTCAAAGATTTCTTTGGTATAACAAAAACACCTTAAAGACTAACAAATTGTTAATGCCATAAGTTTTCATGGACTGAGTCCACTTCATCAGATGCATGAAGTGTTATCCTAAGCGAGCAGATATAAAAGTACATGGTTTGGGAAGTGGGGATTGTAAACAGTGAGTTTAGAGAAATAAAATGCAGGAAGTACAGACAGTTAATAATCTCCTGGCTTGGACAGCAGGAATTTTTCTCCTCTGTGCTACTAAACCATCACTTTAGACAAGGTCACCTGATGCTTGGTAGCCAGCAAAGCAGAGCAGAACGTGAATTCATTTTTGCCAAAAGAACACCACGTATGCTCCTCCTAGCTATATGCACAGCAGCTCCATTTCTATGGAACTTCCTGCCTCTGGAGGTCAGGCAGGCAGCAACATGGTACTGTTTTTGGCACCTCCTGAAAACATCTTTATTCCAAGAAGCCTTCCTTGTTTGACCAGCCACAGGATTTTACTGATATTCTTCTTTAATATAGGGTTTTATTCTTTTTATCTTTTTTTATCTTTTATTGCTCACAGCTCCAGAATCTGTTTAGATGTGGAGCAGTATATAAATGTTGTAAATAAATACATAATAGTTACAACTCCATCACTGTGGACTTTGTTCCAAAATTTCAGAGAATGTTGGAGGGTGAAAATCTGGAAGAATGGTTACTTTCAACGATACTATGTTGTGTTATTTTAACACAAAATAAAATAATATTTTAAAACTTGTCAAAACTCCTCCCCGCCCCAGGGGGTGGGATGCACTTCTGCACTTTCCTGAACAGCTAGAGCACAGATGGGGCAAAAAAGAAAAAGATGAAGATCTTGTAGCAAATGGGGTGTAATTCTCACCACCCCCCTTTTCACAAGCAAAGATCCCTCATGCCTTTGCTTTCCCTTGACAGCTTGCCTTTTGACAGCTGTCAAGAGAAAGCAAATTAAAGAAAAACCCTATTTGGAGCCTCCCTGGGTCAATGTCCAGGGTTCGTACATGCCCCACTTTGACAGCAGGCACCCCCTAGACCAGTGTTCTCCAACTTTGGGTCCCCAGATATTTTTGGCCTACAACTCCCAGCATGCTCCAGCCAGCGTAGCGTAGCTGGCTGGGGCATGCTGGGAGTTGTAGGCCAAAAACATCTGGGGACCCAAGGTTGGAGAGCCCTGCATTGCCCAGCCGAGGCTCCCAATGTCTGCACTTGTAGTACTGCTTACCTCTACAGTTTTGCAAGTGCAGCTAATTTTTTTTTTTAAACAAATAGAAAACAAAAATATTAGCGTACATTGAAGGCACAATTTTTTATAATTGTTTGCCAACCACTGACAGCCCTTCCAATGTGCCATTTGGTGTGACATGCAAATGCGCCCATAATGTCCTTTAGAAATGAAATGAAATAAATAAATAAATAAATAAATAAGAGAGAATTATGCTAATTCTAGACCTGCCTCTCCACAGAGGGAGCCTAACTGAAATGCTACAGCGGGGGCTCTGATTCAGCTGGGAGGAGAGCAGAGGACTGGTGGTTTGGCATGTAGCAAATTCTGAAGGTCCCAAATAATCCTACAAACCAGAACTACTATGAACTTCCCCTTTTCTTTCCTGCTAAAAGCAGGAAAATCCCTGCCTTCTGAGATTCCCAAGAATGTGGAGAGTCAGTCTCAAAATATATGACAATGCTTACACAAATGGCTTAGTCCATAAAAGAGAGAAAATGAATGAAAACAAACACAAGGTTGATCTCACCATTTTAAATCAAAGTCTTCGGGATCTTAAAATTCAGTTCTCTGCCATCTGAACTAAAGGCATTGCTTTGCGCATCACTGTTAAAGAGGGCCCTAAGGCCCACATCATAGGGGATACACATGCCCTGGGTCCCTACATAGATCCCACTATGTGTCTGTTACACATATACAACATTATCTGCCCCAGTCCTGGGTCTTCAGCGCATTCAAATAGATGTGAGCCACCAGCACTGATTCTGTGATAGCTCAGTTGACAGAGTACGGTAAGTGCAGCCAGCATGCATCATCCAAACAAATCAATAATCTTATGCAATTTGATATCTTGTTCTCTTGCAAGTGTTGCCACATAGATATGACATGACCAAGTAGAAAACCTGGAGTACAAAATTTCCTGACTGTTAGAGCAATAAGACGATGGAACCAACAACCTAGGGAGGTGGTGGGCTCTCCCACTCTGGAGGCATTCAAGATGCAGCTGGACGGCCATCTGTCAGGGACGCTTTGACCTGGATTCCTGCATTGAGCAGGGGGTTGGACTCGATGGCCTTGTAGGCCCCTTCCAACTCTACTTTTCTATGATTCTATGAGACATCCAGACCTAGGTACAACCATTTAAAGATAATGGCAACAAGAATCCCAAATGTAGGTCTCTGTGTTAGTCAGTTAGAAAAAATCCAAAAAGCAACAGCAGCACAACAACTTTATTAAGACTATCTGCAAATCACAAAGTAATGAGCAAGCTTTTGAGTGTCACAGAATTCTTCCTCATACTAAATGAAAGACTTTGCAGACTGAGAGCATCCTGAATCACCATCTTAAGACTGACATATCGTGGGCAGGGCTTCCACCGTGTCCTTTTACTAGTCACAGCATCTTCTTTTCTCCCTGCACCCCATATTATTTTCTTTTTGTTTAACGTCCAGACTGAGGAAGAGTTCTCTGAAATTCAATAACTAGCTCCCTGCTTTGCAACTTCCAGTTGGTCCTAATAAAGGTATTATCTTATTATTGATCTTAAGAATCCAAGCTAAACTTTGCAAACATACAGAATCCCACTAATTCTGAGAGCCAGTGTGGCAAGGTTCAAATCCCCACTAGCAATGAAGCTCACCGGATGGCCTTGGGCAAGTCACACTATCTTGAACTCAAGGATGCATTGCAAATGTGATCGATAAAATTAATTCTGCTGCTGCTGCTCCACCAAGCCGGGACTGGGCCGCTCCTCCCCTCACGGAGGCCATCAGGACCAGCTGCCCTGGGAGCAGGAGAGGAAGCAGCAGCAAGCTGTCATCAGGCCGCCTCTTTGTCTATTGCAGTGGTGGGAGGCGTGGGGCCCTCCAGATGTCGCTGGACTACAACTCCCATCAGCTCAGCCAACAGAGCCAATGGCATGGGATGCTGGGAGCTGCAGTGCAACAACATCTGGAGGACCAGACGGTCCCCATCCCTGGTCTATAACAACTTATTTATTATATTTATACCCCGCCTTTTTTCCTGCAAGGAACCCAAGGCAGCTTACATAATCCTCCTCCTCCTCTCCATTTTATCCTCACAACAACCTTGTGAGGTAGGTTAGGCTGAGAGTCAGCGACTGGCCCAAAGTCACCCAGTGAGTTTCATGGCTGAGCGGGGACTAGAACCCGGATCTCCCGAGTCCCAGTCCAACACTCTCACCACTATTTGTTTTTTTGACCTTATGTAAGCCACCCTGGGAGCCTTGCTGGCTGAAGACCAGGATAAAAATGCTTAAAATAAATAAATAAACATTTGGAAGCTCAACATCTGAGTGAGAAATATCGCTCAGCACCAGTGGGACTACTGGAGCACCTAGCAAAGCTACTCCAAGAATGTGATCCACCTCTCTTTCTCATTAGAATGAAAGGCTAAAGATTTGACACAAGCATACCTGCAAAGAATACAGAGTAAAAGTGATTAAGAGCAGAGACATTTGATATTTTCAGTTTAAGAAACTTTTTTTAAAAAAAAATCTGGAACTTAGATCTTGCCCTGCTATCAAAATCCGAGACTAAGAAAATGTTGAAATACAGCCCCATTGAGGGTTTGAACGGCACCCAGACATGGTGTGGTGGTTGCCTCTATAGTATGAAAATCCTTGGACTTGGCCAAGCATAAGTGTATGTAACTCTTAGATCTCTACCTGGCTTCTCCCCAACTAAACTTCTCAAAGTAGCTCACAATGATAAAAAAATAAAATAAAACAATACAACAAAAAGTTCAATAAAATTAGCAAATAAATAACTGGTGAAACGGTTTAAAAATGATCACCTTTCCATCTGACCAGCAAGGCTTGGGAAGCCAGCAGCAAGGAGGGATTAAGAAAAGATAAGAACTCCCACCGGGTCTGCTGCCTGGATGCAGTGGGTCTCCTGAGCTGGAAAGGTTGCTTGGAGCTCAACTGCCAGACCTGGAGGTGAAACTTGCAGGGATGGGGCAGGGCCTAGAGAGACCTAGTTAGAGCAGCGAACCTGGCAGAGCATGGGAAGAATCTGGCCATACTTGGTGACTCAGAGGTAGAGCTGGATAGACATGGGGCTAAATCAGTGTTCTCCAACCTTGGGTCCCCAGATGTTTTTGGCCTACAACTCCCAGCATGCCCCTGCCAGCATAGCTGGCTGGGGCATGCTGGGAGTTGTAGGCCAAAAACATCTGGGGACCCAAGGTTGGAGAACACTGGACTAAATGGACAGCAAGATCTTTCAAGCTCAGCATAAAGCAGCCTGCCCATTTGGTTCTGATTTTGCTCCTTTCCCTGGAGATCCTGGGAAGAAGAATCTTTACAAATTAAACCCTGAGTCCTGGCGGCCTGCCTACCACGAGGTTCAGATGTCAAGGAAGGGACACTTCCCTGAGATTGTGTGCCGCTCACATTGCTTCTAGGCCAGCACGATCTTTCCTCCCTCATATCTGTTGACCTCCAGAAGCTCAGCAAGGAAGGGCAGATTAAGGGACATGGAAGCGAGCAACCAGTCACTGGAAGAGGAGCAGGTCTCTTGCCTATGGGGGAGGCCAACAAAAGCTTGAAGGGGGGGGGGATTTTAACAGATCTTTCTGTTCATATAATGTTCATATTTAGTGCACAGTGGACTGCAACTTTGTTCCCAACCCAATGAAGGAAGATACAAGCTAGGTTAAATTATCTCTTTTATTAGATCCACATAGTGTAATGGTGTTTTAATTGTGTTTTATTGTATTTTATCCTGAGTGTACATCGCCCAGGGTGGCCGGGTGACTGGCCAGATGGGCAATTTAAAAATGTATAATAAATAAATAGATTGGCATAAGGCTTGAGCAAGCTTTTGAGTTAAACTGAACTCCTCATCAGGCATAATCTTCAGTATAAATGGACAGTAGGGAGGTTAGAATTGACTGAAACTGTGTATTCTGCTATTACTAAGCTAACCTTACAAATAGCTCATCTGCAACAATGAATAGGCTTCTGACTATGCAGACATCTGTTTAGTCTACAATGCAGATTTGGAATGTTTAAAAAACATTTAAAAAGATTATTAGTATTAGCAAGGCTCAGTCTGAATTAACTGTTAGACAAACACTGTGCAACAAAAGCTTATTTAGATAAGATAAACTCAAGCAAACATTTTTGCTAGAACTGAAGAGCTAGATAATATAAGGAAAACCCAATCTAATATTAAGAAGTGCCCCCCAAAGAAATAGAAGACAGGGACATTGGTCATACTGGAGAAAATTATTAATTCATTATTGGAAGAAAAACAACCAAAGCAGAGAGTGTTCTTATATTACAATCAAAAGAAAAAGAAAAACGATACGGAGACACTTAAGTCAAATTCTATGAAAATGAATTTAAGAGAATTAGGCTGCAATCCTATACACACTTGAACTCAATGGAACTTACTTCTGAGCAGAGATGCATAAGATTATGCGGTTAGGCTGCAATTCTGTACAAACCTCATTGAGGGTAATTCATATTGAATTCAGTAGGACTTACTTCTGAGTAAACCTGTGTAAGAGCAGTCTGTGCAGGCCTGTGGCTTACGCTGGCTCAGCTTGTCTGAGCGTGGAAAGCTAAGCAGGGTCAGGCCTGGTTAGTACTTGGGTGGGAGACCCCCTCCTCTAGTTTCCTGCATTGAGCAGGGGGTGGGACTCAATGGCCTTGTAGGGTCCTTCCAACTCTATGATCTCTGAAATCTATAATTCAACAGGCTTTATGGCAAGCCCTAAAATTTCTGTTAATCAGAATTAAGATTAAAGGCCTCCTAGATCTTTCTCCAAAAACATTAAGGAAACATAAAACTGTAAGGGTTTCCACTGAGATTTTATAACAAAATTAAATACCAATACCTATCTGAAGGAATTATTTTTCATCCAGCTCAATTTATGTCTGTACCTAAGATGATGGTAAACTATTTTTGGGGAAAGATTAAGGAATCTAATAATATCTGATAAAACTGACAACTGTGTTATATGATTATAACACGGGCATGAGAAAAATGTGATGGCAGTTATGTTTCATATTTCTTGACATCTTGTGATAGTGAATTGCACAGAAGATATTGGATTGTATCTAATAAGTATGTGCTCACGTGTAACAGGGCTTTCTCACCCCTCCTCCCCAGTACAGCCCACGGAGCCCTCCAAAAAGCTTCTCCTGGGAGTTGGGGCCCTAAAAAGAGACCCAGGATGAGGCTGCAGTGGGAGAAGGGAACTGCTGGAAATTGGACAAACCTCGCACTCAAACAAGCTACTTCTTCCTGATTTCCTCCTATTCCCACCTCCCACTGGAGTTCCCCAAACCTCATCCCAAGCCTTTCTTAAGTATCCCCCAGGGTACTGATATATATCAGTAAAATGATATATGGATGAATACATGAGATTGTTTCCTTTTTTATTTTCTGGTCTGCCTGACTGTATTTAATTTCGATTCTCTCATTTGTAGATGGTGAAGTTTGCTTTCTTCTTTTCTTGCTGGAAGAGATTTTTTTTAAATATATACAATATATATATTTAAGCAATGCAATTTTCCCAATCACTAGTAACTCAACATACATATTTATTAATATAACACACACACGCATGATTCTGCTGCCTTGCTATTCTACCCAAAGAGTTCTATCTCACAAGCTTCCACACTGATGCACCAACCTCTAAACTGACTGGATTAAAGGTACAGTTTTATCTACGTTGTTCCTTTATCTGCTTAGTGTACATTTTACATTAATTTATTAAACCACATTATCCACCTGTGTTGTATAGTCAATTTCCCACAGCTTTCTCTAACCTTTTTGAGACAGGCTGATCATACCAGCCAGCAGCATCATTCCAAATGTGGATGCACCACTGATTTACTGCATAAGGGCATCAGGACAGTTTTCCACAGCATGTCCAATCCTTCTTTTGCTTCTTTAGTGACTACATCACAGCACATTACAAACTATTATTTTTGGATATGTCACAATACAGTTGTCTGATCTAGAGAACAGAAGACTGGATGCATGCTGCCTCTGTGGGGTAAAGAATAGGTTTCCACAAGTGTGGCTAGACTGCTGAATGCAGTTCCTCCTGCTGCATCCCAACACAGGATTTGAGCATTCAGCACAGCAAACCTATGTATGAAAATATTTTATTATACTTGGATCACATTCATTAGAATGAAGAAAAGGACTCCCAAAAGCAATTTTTTCAATTCAAAAATAAAATTACACTGTTTATTTTGTATTTGTGTGCCATATATCCAATACAATTTGTTTTTAAACACGCACACTCACACACCACAAACAGACCTTTCTTAAACAAAAATCTTTTATGCTACCTTGTAGTTTTTATAAAACATTTTTTTAAAGAAAAAACACACCAATTTTTGGTTTTGTCATTTCAGTGGGGAAAGGTGTCATTTCCTGCCCCCAATTTTCTTTAAAAGATCCAAGATGGATATTTTCTGACATGTTTCACTACAATAAGGGAGCAAAGAGAAAGCCAAAGCAAACGGAATTTGACAAATATTTCCAGATATACAGTATTATCTTTGCAACGGTTACATGTTCCAGGAACATGAGGAAAGGCTGTTTCATGTGAGACAAGGACGGGTGGAACGGATTACGTTTCATATTATTAAAAAAATTAAAGCGATCCATGCGAGACAGCTGACGCGCAACGCTGTTGCCAGTGAAAAATAGTGCTGTCTAACGGGCCCAAATGAAGAAGATGGTTGACTTTCTTAGACTATGATCTTATAAAATAGACAGAAACAAAACCTGACAGATCTGGGCAGAAGGTGTTATTAACTGTACAAAATGGGTACAAGCAGAGAGAGAGATTGGAGAAAAGAATAATTTATATTGCTTTCTCTATATAACATACATACATGCAGTCCAGACAGCGAACTGCTTCTCAGCACTAGCAAAACGTAACAACAATAGCAAGGAGATGGACTGAAATCTCACATCTTCAAAAGCCACATCAGCTAACCTAAGTGAAAGCTAATGATAGTGAAGACTAGAGCCTGCAAAACAATACCATCAGCACATACACGGGAGAGTACATGCACCTCGGCTCCTCGGATGCTGCCCTTTCAGCTGGACATATCTGGCCACAGAAGGCAGAGGAATCCAAAACTGAGACCAAGACCTCAAGCTGTTTTAGCATGTTTTCATCACACATACACACTTTTGCATGCTTCATCTCGTTTCAGATTTTTGTTGTGTGTGCATACACATGTAGAATCAATAAATAAGAATCAATAAATAATTGCAATCACCATCCCCAATGTACAACAGCCCCACTGAGAAAAATCTCAGAAGACGTTGCAGAATATCCCAAATCTGCAAAAGAAATCAGAGAGCAAAGACTGGTTGGTTGGTGTTGTCTGCTTTCGTTTTGATTTCCTTAGCAGGGCTACAATCTCTGCTAGTCAAACAAAAGCCCCACTCAAACCCTATTTGCAATCAGGATGTGAAAAGACTAGAGTATAGGAATCTGTTTTTCACCAAAGATTTTGGGAAAGAGTGTTCATCAAAAATGACACGACTTGTTCTGTTTTATTGTAAAAGCAGACATAGTTACATTGCATAGTCAATACTGGTGCTTCTCACCCCAGAATTATTTTTGGCCATGTTGAAGAAACCAGATATTTCATCTATATTTTCCCTTAGATTTTTTATTTAATCTGAAGTCTTCCTAGCTGAGGGGAAAAAAATGTTTATTTCTAAATCTGGCCTGGATGGTTAAATTATTTGATCGTATTTTAATTTAGAAACAATTCCAAAAAATGTTTTTTACTGAAATTGAAATTGCTTTAAAGGCCCATACATTTTGTCATGTAAATACAGTTGTTTTCCCACCCTATCATACTGTCTGTTGCCACTATGTTGATGTGCTAGCGCTAGGCCTAAGAAAAGGGGAAAGGAAATTATTGGGGCAGCGGAGTGGAGAAAGGAAAGAAAATAGGCGAAAGAAAGGCAAGGAAAGGTATGTAAAAATGGACACTGACAACCTCAATTAGGGTAAATTCAACCACTCACAATTTTAGTCAAAATAACAAGTCGACTTTTTCAGTGGATCTGAGCATGCCGAATCGGTCTTGCAAATGTTCTCACCTGTACTTGGCTTAATCATCACTGTGCCCTGGTATCAACTGGCTTGCTGAAGGTTTTTTGGGCTCTGACGATTTGCCATCTAAAGAGATGCTGGGACATTAACAAATCCGATACAAAACAGCTGCATCTATTCGAAAAGTCAAACTGGGTGTAAAGCACTGCTGCGTGAATAACACAAAAGGTTGGTTCAAGGAGGACACACATCTTAGGAGTAGAGAACCCCTAGACATTGCTAAACAGTTTAGGGAAAGATATTCATTTGCGAAGGGCAGCCGATATACCCTCCCAGTTCTGCCTAAGACTAGGAGGTTTAACAGATTGCAAGATCCACCTTGATCTAACTACAACCAAGGTCCTGGCTTTGGGAACTATGAAAGCTCTTGCTCTCGTGCTCTCTCTCTCTCTCTGCAGGTGCCTGAAAACCTTTTGATTCGTGTTCTCTACCTATAGAATACCAGCCATACCATTCAGACAGACACTTTTGGGATGGCCCTCTTGAGCTTTTGCCAGTATAAAACAGCACCAATTCAATATGGCACAGCAGCTGAAAATATCTATGCCTTCTTGTGCTTTTGAAGCTTTTATATCACACACAGACACACACAAGGGAAGAAAACGACTCCTCTTTGAAATAAAAGTGATGCTACTTCCCATCCATTGCAGGGAGATGGGGGGGGGGGAGAGGGAGGGAGAGAGACCATTTTAATCCAAAGCATATGAAAGTGGAAGCAGTGAAAGAAAGTTGCGAGCGCTCACCTAGAAGCATCGTGACGGAGGTCGTGTCGTGTGTGCCTCTCTCTCTCTCTCTCTCTCTCTCCGGAGCTCGCCGCCGCCGCCGCCGCCGCTTCGCGTTTGCCAAGCCACTGCGGAGCGCCGGGGAGCCCCTGCGCCTCCCGGAGCCGCGCCAGCCCCCGCCGCACTGCCGGCCTCCCCCTTGAGCTGCTACACTTACACCTCAATTAAAAGCTTAACGCTCCGCCGATCGGTGCCCTGAAGGAGCTGACAGCGGCCGTGCTTTCTCAGTCATTGGCCCAAGCGGGACAGATGGAAAAATTAGCCTTCCCTAACTGCTCTCGGCAGAGGTCCATACAAACAATGATGAGGAATTAACATTGAAATTGGATGGTGAAAAGCAGGGGGGCCGAAGAGAGAAAGCCCACCGCCACCCTTTTTTGCTTTTCAAAGCCTAAAGAACACACAACAATCAATGTTCTACTGCCACTAAAATAAACCCTGGCTACGAAAGGCTGCCAAAAGCAAATAAACTTTCAACCTGACACGCCCACCCCATTCAAAATATCTTACACACTCTTGTGACTTTTTAAAACATTCACTGGCACTTTACTATTTGAACATTTCAACTGGACACCAAGTAGCAGCTGCTGATGACCTTTCTTCTCTTTCACTCTAGTTGGCTTGACCTGTTGTTGTTGTTGTTGTTGTTTAATTACTGGGGATCATGTGGCAATGAGTTCCGTGAACAATGCATAACCGTTACTTTGATCCAATGGCCTAATTGTCACCTGAGAGCTGGCGTATTCCCACAGAATAGCCTGGATCCAAATCCCTAAGTGGCCTTGGGCATGTTACACTCTGGGTGGGTCGCGAACCTGGCAAGCCTGGGTGGCTGGGGGTGCTT
Source organism: Shinisaurus crocodilurus (assembly GCA_021292165.1). Classification (NCBI taxonomy): domain Eukaryota; kingdom Metazoa; phylum Chordata; class Lepidosauria; order Squamata; family Shinisauridae; genus Shinisaurus; species Shinisaurus crocodilurus. The sequence continues at coordinate 262,939,730 of CM037877.1, forward strand.
TACAAACCACCTGGACTAGAACAAGCCCTAAGTTGTCATGACAACCCACACCCGGCAAGGGTAATTATGCTCATTAGGCAGCTCCTGACTGGCACGTGCAGGGAGCGAAAATAAGCCACCCGAACCCAGTCTCTCTCTCTCAGCCCGAGTTCCCATCCATTTGTAAAATGGGGAAATTAGTAACACATCTTACAAGGCTTACAAGATGAAAGAGAGAAAAGCCAAAAGGCACTTTGCACATTCAAAGTCCTATAAAATTATACAACAGAGGCTGCCTGGTATTTGAAATATGTGAGTCTAGCTGGCATAGTGGATAATTTCAGATTTGGACAGGAAGATTGGGGTTCTGTTCCCAGTTTCACCTTGAAACCCATCCACCCCTTCGGTTTCTCCCATGAATGGCTGCCTTTCGCTCCTACCCTTGTGGCAAAAACTGCCTATTCTATCCAGCCTGTCCTGACAGGGACATTACACAGAGATGGTTTTCAAACCCCAGCGTGGAGCCTCTGCAATATCCAGTCCCTTCCTACACGCACACAGCTCCTCCTCTACCGTTAACAGGAGGAACCTGGCATGGACAAATATAACATAGGACGCTTTTGCCATCCATCACCTTTCTCTATGCCAGCCAGAAAAAAGCACTACTTGCTATATTTCTGAGTATCAGGCTAAGGGCAAAGGGTGGAAAAAGAGTTGTGTACAAGGTCTGCCAGCAAAATTGGAACAGACCCATTACCATATAAATATGCTAGAAAATTTAGAGTCCGCTCGTATTGTTTGTTGAGCGTTCCTAAGTGTCCCATAAGCATCTTTTCTTTTATTCTTTCTTGTTGCTCAGAAATTTCTGCTATCAAGTCCCTGCTGTGGTCTCCCCCACCCCCCTTTCTTAGAAACCTCTCTAACAAATCTATCTGGCAGAAATTAAATGGCTTGTCCGTTTTGGAGAAAAGCAATAAAAACATTTCTTCTAGTCCTTGGGTTAACCAAGATCAACAGCTTCTCCAAATTTTATTCCCTGGGTAACTCTGGGGCCCATGGGAAGGGGTGCCAGGTGATGGGGGAAAGATTAGGATCCAAATTAATAAACCTTAAAGAAATTTGTCTCTTGCTGCCCCCCATCCATAATGAGAATAAAGACTTAGGTGTTGAATAGTTGTGGTAGTGTAGACACGCAGATATTTGGTTTTTTATCATAGAAAAAATCAACCAGTCAGTCTGTGACTTTAAAAGTAAATACAAACTTATTTTAGTGTGTGTGTTTTAATGCTGAAGACAGAGGAAAAATAGAATAGAAAGCCCTGCCTTGCATTCTCACATGCTTTGCATTCAGATTCAGAAACCTTATCTCCATGCCTAAATATCAGAGCCATCATCAGCATGGAATAGTGGTGAGAGTGTTGGACTGGGGCATAGGAGATCCGGGTTCTAGTCCCCGCTCGGCCATGAAGCTCACTGGGTGACTTTGGGCCACTCAGACTCTCAGTCTAACCTACCTCACAGGGTTGTTGTGAGGATAAAATGGAGAGGAGGATTGTGTAAGTTGCCTTGGGTTCCTTGCAGGAAAAAAGGTGGGGTATAAATATAATAAATAAACAATAAACAAATGTCAATTAATCATATGTGTGTTAACCAATTTGCATATGAGTAACACAACCGCTTTGAAGAAAAGGCATACTTTTGTTCAATTTTAGACCAAGCATGTGTGTGTGTTGCAACAGGCACCACAGAAGAGGCATTCCCACGGTCTATGAGGGAAAGGGGGCATGCCTCTTCTAAGATGGTGCCTGCCACCCATGGTTTTTATAGGTCCTTGCACTAAAAAAATTTTTTTTAAACAAATGTTTTCTGATTAATCAGGAGATACTTTTCTAATTGAATAAAAGTTTTTTAGGCTGCAATCCTTTGCAATGCCAGGAATGAAGACAGTGGGGCTTATGCTCAAGCAAACATGCATAGGATTGTGCTGTGTGGCAGTAAATCTAATCTAACCAACCACCTAAACACAGCTCTACTAAACATGCTTCTGCACAAAGATCTCCTGTACCAGATGCTTAGCAGGGCTCTGTACAGAATAAATGGAAGAAGGAAATGCCTGAGAGGCTGCTAAGGAATTTTGAACACCTTTAAAACTTGAATGTTAGCCAGTGCAAACCTTTTGAACAGCAATGCAATGTCCAATAGCAAAAAAGCAAGCAAAGATTCCCCTCACTTTGGAATTTGGGTTTGTTTCTTTTTGCATAGCTGTAATAAACAAAGGATAATAATATCTGCTTACGGTACCTTTAAAATGCATGTGTGAAGGCTCTGCTCTTTGGGGGGGGGAGATTTTTTTTTTTAAAAATAGCATTTACTGCTCTTATCAGATAAAACCCACTGTCCGTCCCAGCCAGACACCCTAATCACGCAGCTGCCCAACCAGTGAACGGATGTGGAACAGGTTGCTGAAAGGCAAACATTCCTTGGCTATGAATGAACTGCCTGTGTGGTTAAGACCAAAGTTACTTACAAGCAGTCAGGCAAGCCTGGTCGCTCTGCACCTCAGTGAGGATTTCTACTCTGCATTATGTCTGTATTATTGACATAATGGATTTCTTCCCCAATATAGTAGGTGTTAAAATTAGCACAGCAAAGCTAGGATTTATCATTATTACTGCTTCTGTGAATGGTCGCTGTGCTTATCTTGCCTACATCTGAGCTTTGCACAGATATGTCACCTACTGTGTTTCCTGCATTTTCTCCGGCCCTACTTTCCTGCAATTCTCTTTCTCTCTCCACAAATGCACACCCTTATGCACAACCGAATGATGATAAATTTCACTTATCTGAGAAAATGGGGTCTAATCCACATAAGTCTATTCCACAATGAATCTGTCCGTCTTAAAAAGATTGCTTCCACACCAGACCCTTTAAGTGCTGTTGAAACATTGCTTTCCCACAATTAGCTGGAAGCAGAATTAAAATGGAGGTTCTCACCTGCTGCTATACTATCCAGTAATGTCCTTTCTCCCTTTCCATAATTTTCCTATGATGTTTACTAACAAATCTCATTCAGCAAGGATTCCCTGCAAAAGTAATTATAAGTCTCCTCCTTGTAGATGGGGAGCGCGATCCTGTCGTCGCCCCGGCCCTCAATGCTCATAAGCCTCCGAGCTCCGAGGCTGACATGCATCCAATGCGTGGCACGGGGCGCAGCGGCAGTGCCCTTCTCCACCACGATGCCTTGCGGCCTGCGTTTCATCTGGATGGCCTTCGGGGAAGGAAGGAGGCTGGGGGGGCACCGTTTGGATACATGCAAGCCATCGGCCCCAGCCTCCTTCCCGCCCCCGGCTCACCCCCTTTCCTCCCCCCCCAGCTGATTTGCGACCTCAGGGAGGCAGCTGGCACAGTTCTTTCTGCGCTGGATGCAAGGGAGGTGGAGAGGGGGCTCGGCATTAGGAGCCCCAACTCTGAGCTCGCAGGACCTCAGAGCTGGTGCTCCGAATAATCCTATCCCCCCCCCCCCCGGCAAGGTTGACGGGCCAAAGGATTGCACCCTTAGCCTGTTTTATTGCTTTCCAATGAACACAGCTGGCAGATTCTTGATGCATAGCCTATCATTTGCCTCTTGGCTAGCTTTGTAGCTGCCCTTTATTGTCAATTTCTGTTCCTGCAAAGGGTGGACATTCATTACTGCTTTCCTTCTCATTCTTCTTTTCATTTTTAATAGTGAAATAGTGTTAGTTTGGTATTAAAAAGTGAAAGCTAAACAAGAAGAAACCAGGTGTGAAAGAACAGAACTATCTTATAATTTTGTATATTGTTTGTTTTGGGTATTATGGGGTTAAATTTAATCATTTGCTAAAACCAAAAAGTCAAACCTTCAGGCAACCAAAGAAACAACAGGTGCAACTAAGCAAGAGAACAAGAGGTTCATCAAGTGGGTCACACAGATATGGAGCCTGCAGAAGAGAGTGTGTTGGCATTACAGTGCCAAGAGGTCTGTAGGTTGCAAGAAGTAGTTTCATTTTCTGCATAAACCTTTGCAAAGAGCTCAGCAGAAGGAATTTGGGGCAAGGGTGAGCCTTCCTGATTGGCTGAGATTACAAGAGCACCATCTAACTTTAGGGTTAAATCCTATGCATGTTTAGACTGAAATAAGCCCTACAACTCCCAACAATTGTGTCTTTAAATGATAAAAAATTGAGGCCGGGGAAAAAAAGAATTTGGGGAGCAATCCTATGGTCCCTAGACAGAGTCTGAGGGTCCATAGGATACTTTGGGTTCCCAGATCAGAAGTGGGAGACAGAACCTGGAAGGGGGGGGGGAATCCACGATCTGTCCCCCTCCCAGCTGGTATGGAAAGAACCGCACCAGCTGCCTCTCTTGAGGTCTGGAACACAACCTCGGTGAGAGGGGGAAAGGGGGTGTTTTGGTGGGAGGGAGGAGAATAGAGAAGCCAGGATATGACCTATCCTGGGGCCTCTCCAGCGTCCTTCCCTCCCCCTCCGAAACACCTTCTCTAGACAGGCAAAAAAAAGCCCATCTAGCAGAAATGTAGGGCATGAAGAAGGGGAAGCGAAGATCCCCTCTGCTGCTGCTCCCGCCCTGCATAGGATGGGTATAAGCCTGTTTGAGGGCTTATGATCATCGCAATAGGATTGCGCCCTTTAGAAGGTAGAGGAAGGCTGAAATAGGTTGGAATGAAAGAAGAATCGGAGAGAAAAAGAATACCAAAGAACCGCTTGGGTGAAGCTGAATGCTGGAGAGAAGGTGAATGCTTGGAACAGCTGAGAACTCTGACAGTAAAATATTGCTGGGAAGAATTTAAGAAAAAATAGGGACCCAATCTAGCTAGGAATTAGCTGGATGCATTTACCCTGGTTATTTTCTTACCCTTTTGCTTTCATGGTTTTGTTTTGTTTTGTGTGTGTGTGTGTGTGTGTGTGTGTGTGTGTTGTAACTATTCAGATATTAAAAACTTTTCCTAATAATACCTTTTCAGTAAACTTTTAAGATGTTGTTGTAAACTGTTGTGGTCTCTTTTCTTGTTGGGTTACTCACCCCATGCTTAAAAGCCAAACCCCAGACTACTTAGAGGTATTTACAAGAGACCCAGTGGGTTTTAAAGCTGTTTGGTCGAGGCAGCTGGGGAAAATAAAGAATTCCACTTGGTGACAGCGGAAAGGTGATAGTAAGGGAGGGCAAACAGGAATGAAGCACTCTAATCTCCATTCCACTCATGGGCCAGGGAGTAGCTGGTCCCCTGACACTAGAAATTAAAGCTCCCCCCCCTTGTGGGAACAGAAACTCTCACTGGGGCAATTAAGAGGCTATCCCTAATCCCCCAGCTGTACTCCTCAGGAAGCAGTAAAGCAGACTGAGCCTGTGAACAGGATGCATTTTATTAAATCAAAGTTGCCCTTAAAAGCTGCAATAGTGCTTTGCCTGTCCATAATAGACAGGCTGGTGTGTGCGGCAACTGCGTCTTATTACAAAATAATTGGTACAAATGAGGAATGGGAAAACATAGGAGGCAACACAAAAGAACACGAATGCTACAAGCTGAGAACGATATTGTTTGGATACTCCATAAAAAGGAAGTGAACAAAGGACAGCAATTCCAGAGAAAAGGGCACCTGCCGACTCTCTGGAGTTTCTGCTGCAGCAGAGAGCAGAGCTCTCCCTCTGGATTTTGTTCCATGGACAAAATCAGTAAGGGCATCGCTCCACCACCCCCGCTTACAAAAGTACTGTGGGCATGCCTCCTACTTCTCCCCCCCCCCCCTTGTAGTCTCCTGTCCTCACCAAAGAGCTTGGTTTAATTCTGACCAAGTTAATCAAAAGTACCTCTTCCTAAATGCCTTTCCTGGTGCTTGTGTGTGGCGACTGTGGCGGCTGTGGCACCTGGCTATTTCTCCGCTATGGAGATGGGGCCCCTCCACTCCACATGGCTAAAGCCCTGATATGACGAGCCGGAACAAGCTACTTTACAGGTGATGAAACAGTAATAAGCATCTGTAAAAACCTCCACTTAGGTATGTGTGAATGTAGAGGTTAACTGCAGCCTGCTAGGATAACACGGGTCCAAGCAGCAACTAATAATTTAATCCAGGTTAACAGCCACAGAAACTGATTCATACTACATAAACCACCACCTCCACTGGAGAAATCTCTCTATTGCTCACTGGAAAACCAAGTAGATAGAGACACTGCCTTCATGACCACAGCAAAGAGGAACAGCTGATTTTAGTGTGCATAATTAGCACTCATTATAATCACACTAGCCCTTAACAGGTATCAAGGGTCAGTTAAGCAAGGAGCTTTTTAATCCATTGCATTTCAATGGTAACTGCTCTGCTGAACAGGTTGGCATGGAAACCGCTCGGGATGATAACCGATTTCCATTCCATTAGCTAGACAAGGGCTTGGCTACTCCCCCAAATCACTTTTTGTGGAGAAAGCCCAAAACTCAGTACACACACGCACACACATCTTTCCCCAAAGGAGGGGGCACGGGGAGGAGGGATGAGGTCACCAGGGAGTAGCCAGACAAGTCATCAGCCCCAACAAAGGAAGACCTCGGCAGAGATCCACAAACGTCCAGGAAGGGCCATCAAGGACCATCAGCAAACAGGGCAGCCTCGAAGAGCTGCAAAGGTTTCCCTACGTCATCTTCTTCCCGGGCAGGAATAAGCCCACCTAAATGAAGGGGCAGGCATAAGCCCCCACCTGACCTAGGGGGCGGGGGAAGAGCGGGGAATCCGGGGTAGAAAACCCCTCTCCCGTTCCGGTTGGGGTTGTTGGGAACCACGGGGCCAGATCCTCCTAAGCAACAGCCGCCCAGACACACCGTTCTCCGCTAGGAAGCGCCGATCGGGAGCTGGGCTGAAACTGACTAGAAGTATTGTCTCTGATGTAAGGAGAGTGACCTGAATGTAACCTGCTAGCCACGGAGCCCGCTCATTGGGTAAGACGCGGGTCAGCTAAGGTTGTGTTGACTGTAAACGTGTTCTTAGAAGACTGCTAGTTCCGATTTGATCATTGTATAAACAAATAAAAGCCTTATTTGGGCATACAAAGACTGGTGGCCTTTCCTCTTGTACTAGAGAGCCGATACGAGCCTTAGCGCTGTGCCGGTTAACCCTAGAGTTGCCGAACTCACGCAAAGGATCCGGTTGCTGATCCTTCACATGGTGGCAGGCGACGGGACAATTGGAAACCACATTTGACAGTCGGAACTAACAGGACTTCGGGCAGGCTAGTAGATTGCTGGGGAGCGCTCAGAGCAAGGAAAAATGAATAGTCTGAGCCAAGAGCAGGTGGAGCTAGTGAGCAGCCCAGAAACCCCAACCCAGACCTCCACAATGGAGTGGGTGGTGCGGCCAAAGACGGCAAGGCAGGAAGGGGGGGAAGCCCCCTCACCGTTGTTAGGAGGGCAGGGACCCAAGCAGTGGGGTAGCCCCAGCCTTACCAGTAGCGGCCGGAGAAGCGAGATATGGGACCCAGAGGCGGAAGAAGACCTCGGCAGAAGGGTTACTGGCGGAGCCATGGGGGGAGGAGGGTTGGATGCCCTCTTTCCCCAACTCAATTGGCAACAAGCCAGGGAGTTGATGCAGCATCAACAAGAAACGTTACAGATGCAGCTGGAGTTGGCCAGGCTGACCAGGGGCACCGGACAAGGGGGAACCCCTGCACCCCAGGGTGGGGGCACCACAACCCCCAAATGGGACAGGAAGCAATTCCCCACCTACCAGTCGGGACAGGATGTACTGATCTTTTTCACCCTGTTCGAGGCTGCCTGCCTAGAGCAGAAGGTGCCGGACAACTTAAGGATGTCTGCCCTGAGGACTCAGGTCAGCGGGGAACTGGCTGATCTCCTGGGTATCCACACCCAAACTGCTCCCTTGGACTATGGGGCGTTCAAAGAAGCGGTGAGAGAGAGGTTTGCCCTCACCGCTGAGCATTGTCGCCGTAAATTTCGTTACGGGCAGCCTACCCCAGGGGACACGTATGCCTCCTGGATGGCGCACCTGGGGCAGGTGTGGGACGCATAGATCGGGGCCACCGGGAAGACCACTTTGGCGGAGGTGCGGGAGCTCCTGATCCAGGAACAATTTTGTGCCACTATCCCTGAGGACCTAGCTACGGCGGTGAGGGATCGGGACCCCCCAAACTGTAGGGAAATGGGCAAGTTGGCCGACCAAATGGGACTGTATCGGCAGCCCAAAGGAACCAAGGGGGGCAACCTCAATCGTGGCGGGGCAAAGGGGAGCGCGGAAAAGGGCAACTCCAAACCTCGGGAGGGAGCCCTGGGCAAGTCCAAAGAAAGCCCCAGCGCCAGCGGATGTTTTTATTGTAAAGAGCCGGGGCACCTCAAGAGGAGCTGCCCCAAACTCCTCGCGAAGAGCTGTAACGCCAAGACGTCGCCGGGCAAGGTGGGGAGGATGCTGGCTCCAGAGTCCCGCGAACCGGAGGAACACGAGGAGGATCAGCAGTCCAGCTCGTCCCTCGAGGAAGACGGGGAAGATGCAGCGCGGTCCAAGAGGAGCGGAGGACAGCATTCGCTAGGGGCCATCTCCCAGGCATCATTGATGCGCATTGCCTCACCGGAGCAGCTGCGGTGGAGCCAGGACAAATTCTGTGAGTCCATCTCTGTAAACAATGTTTCCCATGTGGGGTATAGGGACACTGGGGCGGACATCACTGCTTTACCTCGGAATAAGGTGAAGAAGAGACAGTTGCTAAAAGGGCGCACCTGCGCCATAAAGCCCTATAACTCTCCCAACATAGCCGTTCCCCTCGCCCGGGTCTGGGTCAAGTATAAGGGGTGGGAAGGGGAGATGGATGTTATAGTGCATGGACAACAAGACTGGGGAATCATCATTGGGAACGACATTGCGTTCCGGGCTGCCCAGGTCAAGGTGGGGGTGGTGACCAGGCGTCGGGCCAAGCAAGCCCCTGCCCCTGCCCCGCAGCCTCCCAGGTCCCCGGTCCCCTCCCCCGGTCGCAGTAAAGTGGCCCCGGCAGAGGCAGCCAGCCCTCCCCCGCCGCTTCCCGCGGTTGTGGGGAGAAAGGAAGACCCCGGGGGGTTCGCGCCAATGGCCCGAGATTTTGGGACTCAGAGGGCGTTTCAAGAGGAGCAACAAAGTGACCCATCCCTCCAGGGATGTCGGGATCGGGCCAGTCAAGGGCCCGGGGTAGGGGACCAGTCAGAGCAGTTTTTGTGGGAGGCAGGGGCCCTCTACCGAGAATTCTGCCCAAGGACTGAACCGGGTCCCCAACCAAGAAAAAGACAATTAGTTGTGCCTGCGAAGTACCGCCAGGCTGTGCTGCAGCTGGCCCACGATGTAGCGTGGGGAGGTCACTTGGGACAGAAACGGACATTGGCCAGGGTTACAGAAGGGTTTTACTGGCCCATGGTGGCAAATGAAGTGCGGGAATATTGCCGGTCCTGCGATGTTTGCCAGCGGGTGGGGCATAACCGGGACCATCCGAAAGCCCCCCTACAACCCCTACCCACTGTGGGCATCCCCTTTGAAAGGATAGGGATGGATATCGTGGGACCCTTGAATCCCCCCACCAAGACAGGGAAGAAGTTCATATTGACTGTGGTTGACTTTGCCACCCGTTATGCAGAGGCTTTTGCTTTAGCCTCCATCTCCGCCACCAGCCTGGCTAAGACTCTCCTCTCTCTTTTCGCCCGCCTAGGAATGCCCCACACGGTGGTTTCGGACTGCGGCACGGGCTTCGTGTCCAAACTGTTTAAAAAAATGTGGGAACTGGGGGGTGTGGAGCACCTGACTTCGGTGCCATATCACCACGAGACCAATGGGTTGGTGGAGCGTTTCAACCAGACTCTTGAAAAAATGATCAGGGCATATGCGGCGAAGCACCCTGGGACTTGGGATCAAGCCCTCCCCTACTTGTTGTTTGCCTACCGGGACTCCCCCCAAGAAAGCCTGGGATTCTCCCCCAACGAACTGATGTTTGGGAGGGAGCTCCGGGGACCTTTGGCTCTGTTGCGGGCGGAATGGGAGGGGGTTGCCGCAGAAGCCTCCATGCCTGTGCATACGTTCATGCAACACCTCCAGACTGTTCTTCGAGAGGTGAGGGAGACGGCGCAGCAGCATCTCGAAATGGCCCAGCAGCGGCAGAGCGCGTGGTACAACAGGACGGCTGTACCACGGACTTTTGAAGTGGGTTACCAGGTGTTGGTACTGCGCCCCCAAAAGACGGACAAATTGTGCTTGAAGTGGGAGGGCCCAGGGACAGTCATTGGAAGGTCGGGGGAGGTGAATTATCAAGTGGCTTTCCCGGGGCAGCCAGGGAGGCAGAAGGTTTTCCATGTAAATATGTTGAAATTGTACGTAGAACGTGTAACGAAGGTGGGGGGAGTGCAAGAGTGTGTGGAACCGGGAGACCCTGACGGGGGGTTGTTGGCCGAGTGGGGGGAAGGGGGAGGAATGGAGGAGATCAAACTGTCCCCCTCTCTGTCCGAACAGCAGCGGCAACAGATCACCCAGGTCTTGGAAGATTTTCAGCCCATGTTCTCGGACCGTCCGGGGTGCACCACACTCACACAACACACCATCGACACAGGGGATAGCCCCCCCATCCAATCCCTACCCTACAGGGCGGTGGGGCCCCATGCCCAAGTCGTGGCCGAGGAGGTCCAAGCCATGCTGGACTTGGGAGTCATTGTGCCCAGCTCGAGCCCCTGGTCCTCCCCGATCGTGTTAGTAGCCAAGAAAGATGGGGGTGTCCGATTCTGCGTAGACTACCGGAAAATAAACAAGGTGACCGTTCCGGACCCCTACCCCATTCCCAACATGGATGTGCTGCTGGAGAGGCTTGGGGGGGCCAAGTACATCACGACCCTGGATCTGACAAAGGGGTATTGGCAGGTTCCGCTCGATTCGGATGCTGCCTTGAAGTCTGCTTTTGTGACCCACCTGGGGTTGTTCCAATTCACCACCCTCCCTTTTGGGGTCCGCAATGGTCCGGCTACCTTCCAGAGGTTGGTAAACGGAATGCTAAATGGGCTGGGGGAGTTCGCCTGTGCGTATCTGGACGACATCGCCATTTTTAGTTCCACCTGGGAGCAGCATTTGCAACATGTCCGCCAGGTGTTTCAGAGGATTCAGGATGCTGGGTTGACGGTAAAGGCGAAGAAATGCCAGGTTGGGAGGGGGGAGGTGGAGTATCTGGGACACAAGGTAGGGGGAGGTAGTGTCAAGCCCCTAGAAGCCAAAATCGAATCAGTGCGCACCTGGCCCCAACCCCAGACGAAAAAGCAGGTCCAAGCTTTTTTAGGGCTGGCTGGCTACTATCGTAAGTTCGTGCCCCATTTTAGCCAGCTAGCCGCCCCCCTGACTGACTTGTGCAAGAAGCGGCAACCCGTTAAGGTCCAATGGTCAGCCGCTTGTCAGGCAGCGTTTGAAGGACTGAAAGCCTGCCTGATGGCAGCCCCTGTGCTGCAAGCCCCAGACTTTGAAGCCCCTTTTGTTCTGCAGACGGATGCCTCGGAAGCGGGGATGGGAGCCGTCTTGCTGCAGGAACGGCCAGAGCAGGGGCTGTGCCCGGTCGCCTTTTTAAGTAAAAAACTTTTGCCTCGGGAGCGGAACATGGCCACTGTCGAGAAAGAGTGCCTAGCAATAGTGTGGGCAGTGACCAAGCTTCGCCCCTACCTGTGGGGCCGCCGGTTCCGACTGCAGACCGACCATTCCCCCCTGTGCTGGCTGGATAGGGTGAAGGGGTCCAATCAGAAGCTGTTGCGGTGGAGTTTGGCCCTACAGGATTTCGATTTTTCGGTAGAGCACATCAAGGGTAAGGACAACATCGTGGCAGATGGGTTGTCCCGGGCTTTCTCAGTAGGAGACAGTTAGATAGGGATTGGGGTGGTGGACCCCAATGCCATCTTTCCCCAAATGGGGGTGTGTGGAGAAAGCCCAAAACTCAGTACACACACGCACACACATCTTTCCCCAAAGGAGGGGGCACGGGGAGGAGGGATGAGGTCACCAGGGAGTAGCCAGACAAGTCATCAGCCCCAACAAAGGAAGACCTTGGCAGAGATCCACAAACGTCCAGGAAGGGCCATCAAGGACCATCAGCAAACAGGGCAGCCTCGAAGAGCTGCAAAGGTTTCCCTACGTCATCTTCTTCCCGGGCAGGAATAAGCCCACCTAAATGAAGGGGCAGGCATAAGCCCCCACCTGACCTAGGGGGCGGGGGAAGAGCGGGGAATCCGGGGTAGAAAACCCCTCTCCCGTTCCGGTTGGGGTTGTTGGGAACCACGGGGCCAGATCCTCCTAAGCAACAGCCGCCCAGACACACCGTTCTCCGCTAGGAAGCGCCGATCGGGAGCTGGGCTGAAACTGACTAGAAGTATTGTCTCTGATGTAAGGAGAGTGACCTGAATGTAACCTGCTAGCCACGGAGCCCGCTCATTGGGTAAGACGCGGGTCAGCTAAGGTTGTGTTGACTGTAAACGTGTTCTTAGAAGACTGCTAGTTCCGATTTGATCATTGTATAAACAAATAAAAGCCTTATTTGGGCATACAAAGACTGGTGGCCTTTCCTCTTGTACTAGAGAGCCGATACGAGCCTTAGCGCTGTGCCGGTTAACCCTAGAGTTGCCGAACTCACGCAAAGGATCCGGTTGCTGATCCTTCACACTTTTCTATGGTCTGCAGGCTCTTAACATATTCCCAAGCAAACTAGCTTCATTTTTTTCAAAGAAATGGTTCTAGTCTTCATGACCATAGGGACAAATTTAGACATGTGCATGTCCAGTGCCCTCCTCACCAAAAAGCAGCTTAAACACACATACACTCTCCCTATTACCTAAGTGGAATAGGCCCACTTGTCTGTAGCATGCCATCTATCTGGTTTATGAAAATGCCACATAGACATTTGGTGCCTTGGTTGTGGTGCGGTAAGCTCCCCCCTTCCTCTGGAGCAGGGCTCTCCAGCCGTGGGTCCCCAGATGTTGCTGGCCCACAACATGGCTAATGGCAAGGGATTCTGGGAGCTGTAGGTCAGAGCCCTGAGAACAAGGGTGGACTTCTGCAACTAGAGGCAGGAAGTCAGGTGATATGGAGCTTTGCCCCAAATACATTTTTCTTGATGTGACTCAGGGCCGCTTTACACATCAGAGAGCAATCCTATGGTCCTTAGGCGAGCGTTCCAGGCACCATGGGACTGTTCCGATTCCCCCTTCTGAGGTCGGAGACAGTGCTCCAATCTCGGAAGGGGGAGTCGGAGATCCGACCCTCCTCCCCTGCCCCCTCACAGCTGCTGCGGAAAGAACCACGCTGGCTGCTCCCCCTCTGAGGTTGGAAAAGCGAACTTGGAGGAGGAGGAGGAGGAGGAGGAAAGGGGGCGTTCTGCCAGGAAGCGTGGGGGGGGGGGAGACTGGGGCGACCAGATGCAAGTTCTCCTGAGCCTCCTCCAGCCTCCTTCTCTCCCCCTCCAAAGCGCCCTTGCTAGATGGGCTAAAATGTCTGTCCAGCAAAATCTGCGAGGTGGGAGGAGGACAAGGAGGGGAGTGCGTACGGCCTCCACTGCTCCCCCCACCCTGCACCGGATGACTGGACGCCTCCATCTTCGGAGGCTTCCAGACCAGTCACCGCGGGCCAGGTGCAGGCCTAGCGATGCAGATGTATACGTGCTTAAATCCTGTCGACTGCACCCTTAATGGATTAAGCAGGTACCCATCTGAAGCAGCTACACAGACCTCTTCCTCTATGTGTACGCTCACTAGTAGTCCGAGCGAGGTCACAGCCCGCCAGGCAACTTCTGCCTCTCCTTCTGAGGCCCTGCCTGCACCTCATCAGCTAAGGCAGCTCTTCTCCCATGTTTAGGTGTGTCACAGAGGGCCCACCTTTGCCCTACGGCAAGACCGACAGCCGCCTGCCCCAACCTGGTGTCTTCCAGATGTTTTGGACTACAACTCCTGTCATCCCTGACCATTGGTCATGCTGGCTGGGGATGATGGGAGTTGTAGCCCCCCAAAATCTGGAGGGAAAGGCTGGCCTACAGAGATGGGGCCAAGTTAACAGGGGAATTTTGAGGGACCACAGACTCTCAGTTCCAAAAGGATTTTGGAATCCTTATCCTATTTTGCATACATCAGCTCCTTTCATCTTAGTGCCTTCCGACATGCCACTTGCCTAGAAATATCCCTCCCTTCTGCAATGCACTTAGCTCTCCTGCTTCAGTCCGTTTTCAAGATCAGGGCAGTATGTACTCTATGCTAAAATAATTTAAATTATGCATATAGAATAGCAGAATCCTGCAACCTGTATTAAATTAAGTAAATTGGGGGAAATGCAGTACATGCCCAGCTCTCAGCACAGTCTTTCCTGAATCACTTTAGCCTTGTGATCTAACTTGCTCCTTTGCTAACTCTTAAAGCAGTGTCCCCGCTGGCTGGGGCATGCTGGGAGTTGTAGGCCAAAAACATATGGGTGGGGACCCAAGGTGGGAGAACACTGCTCTAGAACAAGGGTGGGCAATCCACAGCCCTCAGCCTAATTTGGCCCTCAGTCATTATGGCAACAAGAAAAACCATTTTGAGTGTAAGCAAATGAAAGTCTGACGTAGTAAGCGGTTCAAAGAGTTTGGTCAAAGCAACAGAGAGTTAGGAGCGGGCTTAGAATGGGAGGGTATCAGTTCTTAAGTCCCTATAATAATCTTTTTGCAACTGGATGGGAAAACACAGAATCTGACAGTGAAATGCAGACAAAGCTACTAAATCAGGGGTCCTCAAAATTTTTAAACAGGGGGCCAGTTCATTGTCCCTCAGACTGTTGGGGGGCTGGTTCAGCCGCCCCTCCTCCCCTCACCCCCGCAGAAGCAGGGCGCAGGAGACGTGCGGTGGCAGCGGGAGGGCGCCCCGCGCCCCGCCGCCGGTTCAGCCGCCCCTCCTCCCCTCACCCCCGCAGGAGAAGCAGCGCGCAGGAGACGCTGGCCACAGGACTGCCACCCACCTTGCAGGGCTCCGGGCAGGCGGCTCACGCCCCTACGCCGGCTAAGCCACCCCTCCTCCCCTAGAAGGAGCCTCTAGATCGGCCGCCGGGCCGGATGAGAAGACACGGCGGGACGGATGTGTCCCGTGGGCCGTAGTTTGAGGACCCCTGTACTAAATAAACTCCCCACCTTTTTGTAATCTGATCCAGTTTATTTACACAGCACCAGTTGATAGGATTCTGATACATGGCATAATGTCGCCTATAATAACACTTCAAAGAGGCGTCAGACAAGGATGTCAATTACACCATTACTTTTTAATTTATGTATTGAAATCATTGCAAAACAGGTGAGACAAGAGGGCATAAAAACTCTAAATCAAAATGAATGTAAAACAATGCTATATGCAGGCAATGCTGGTTTTTTGTTGTTGTTGCAAGACCCTATAAGATCAGCTAGAATTCTCAAAAACAAGTTTAATGAATTTGGTAATGTACGGTATCTGGATATAAAGTGAACCCAGGAAAATAAAAAAAATATTATCATTATATATGGAGAGGGAGCAAAAATAGAACTTGAATGTATAACTGGCTCAAAATGGAAAACAAGAGGGGTCAAATATTTTGGAATAATGTTCTCTGATCATGTATATTATTACCAAGCAGCCATATCAGTGGCTTGGGCACAGTGGACCCAACCATTTAAAGGTGCCCTGCTTTGGACTGGGAACAAGCAGGGATAAACAGACCCCTAGGAATGGATGTGGTATACGTACCCCATTGGAGAACGGGAGGACACGGACACACGTAATCAGAGAGGCAATTCTCAAAATCTGGAGAAAAGAGACAGCTGGGAAGCAAGTATTTCCCCCTTGCCCCAGTACTGAATAGTTTTGGGTTTAAGACAGCAAGAGAGCTGGGGGGCTGGCCTGTGTGGTTTGTGAGCAGGTTGGAAAAATTCAAAGATTATATTTTCCAAGGAGTTGTTTTTCCATATGCCCAACTGGCAAACAGAAATGTTAATCCGTGCCTTCCCTTTTTCCAGTACTTGCAAATTAGAAGTTATATACAAGAAGCAATTAGGGGCTAGGCCTTTCAAGAAGTTATTGAGCTTGAACATACAGAAATTATTGTGCAAAGTATAGAAAATATTAATAGATCTATATGATAATCGGCCAGAGGTAACTAAACAAAAAGTGGGAAAGAGAATGTAACATAACAATCTCAGGGGAGCAATGGAATGATGTCTGTTCAAAAACATGCAGGAATGTACTAGAAGTGACTCCTAGAGAAAACTTCTATAAGATAATATATATGTGGTATTATTCGCCAGCCAGGATCTCTAGAAAGTTACCAGTGGAAACAGCTAGGTGCTGGAGGTGTACTGGTAGAAGAACATATATGGTGGCATTGTAATACTCTTGAGAAATATTGGAAGACGATAATAAACAGCATCAGAGAAATTACAGGCTATGCACTGCAATTAACCCCAACAACTATGCTTCTGGATGATACTAAAGATCAGATCCCTAGAGATTTAGTGGTGATGATGAGTTATATGTTAATAGCTGCAAGGATCCTCTTAGCAAAAGCTTGGTGATCTCAACATTCATCTCTGGTACAATGGGAAAGAACAGGTTGCTTACCTGTAACTGTGGTTCTTCGAGTGGTCATCTGTGCATTCACACACATGGGCTCTGCGTCTGCATGGAGCCTGTTTCGGGAAGCTTCCGTAGCTGAGGATATTAGGCGTGAACCCCTCCCCCACCGTCCTACTGCGCATGCGACCAGCGGGTTCCCGCCTACTCCCTCAGTTCACTGAGACCGACTATTGTGGACTCAGAACCGAGAGGATTCTCAGCAAGCATTGATATTGGTATCAAAATCGACAGCAATACCAGCAGTATACCACTTCACTGAGCCCTATCATTGAGTGACACCGAAGTGGGGACAGTGGGAGGGTGGTGTGACTGCACAGATGACCACTCGAAGAACAAAAGTTACAGTTAAGCAACCTCTTCTTCTTCTTCGTGGTCTCTGTGCATCACACATATGGGCGATTTAACAAGCTGGCTTACCGGAGGAGGGCGGTGTCATCAGGTCATCAAAGACGACAAGACTGCTCTCCCAAACGCGCAGTCTGCACGCGCCCGAACGGCCATCCGGTAGTGTCAGACGAAGGTGGAAGGGGTCAGCCAGGTGGCAGCCTTGCACAGGTTAAGCAACGGGACACCTCTGCTGAATGCAACCGACGTCAAGACCCCTCTGGTGGAAGGAGCTCGGATCCCCGGCTCGAGTTCCAGTCCAGCGAGTTCGTAAGCAAGTGTTATCGTCTGCACCGCCCACTTAGTGAAGTGTTGGGTGGAAACCGGGAGGCCTTTATTCCAGCCTGCACAGCAGGTAACTGGTTGGATTGACGATAAGGTTCTGTCCGTGCCTTGTAGAACACCAGCGCCTGGCAAACATCCAAAGTATGAAGAGTGTCAAATATTGGAGTTGCAGGAGCCAGGAAAAAGGCCGGTAAAAAGATGTCCTGGCCAAGATCAAAGTCCAAAACCACCTTTGGTATCGAGTCCAACCCCCTGCTCAATGCAGGAAACTAGAAAGGAGATGTCTGGTAGTAGGACTACTTTGTCCTGTGGAAAACTGAGTACAAGTTATCCACTGGAGGGCAAACATCTCGCTGGAAAGGCGGGCAGACGTGATTGCCACCAAGAAGGCAACTTTCCAAGTCAGTAGGCTCAGGTCTGCTGAGGCAAGGAGTTCAAAAGGCTTAGCCATTAGCGCCTTCAGAACCACCGCCAGGCTCCATGTTGGAGGGATCAGATTTCGTGCCCCCTTCAGGAATTGTCTCACTAATGGCTGTACGAATAGAGACCACCCTGCATCCGGATAATGGTAGGCTGAAATGGCAGCGAGATAAACCTTGATGGAGGAAAGTTTAAGGCAGGGATCTCCAACCTTGGGTCCCCAGATGTTGCTGGACTACAGCTCCCAGAATCCCTTGCGATTAGCCATGCTGGCTGGGTATGCTGGGAGCTGTAGGCCAGCAACATCTGGGGACCCAAGGTTGGAGAGCCCTGGTTGCTGGTTTAAGGCCTCGTTGCATCAGAACATGAAGATATTCCAGAATGCAGGGGATGCCACAGGAGGATGGATCCAGGCCTTTGGACTTGACAAATACAGAGAAGCCTGCCCATTTCCTTGCATACAAGCAGCGGGTTGAAGGTTTGCATGCCACATCGAGTACTGCTTGGATCCGAGGAGGGAGCGGATCTATATGGGTCATCACCGTAGCCTCCATGCCGTAAGACGAAGAGTCAGGGGGGTCTGGGTGTAGGATCCGACCTTGGTCCTGGGAGAGAAGTGTTGGGGTCGAGGGAAGGTGGAAGTAGTCCCCATCACAGTGGTGGAGCAATGGGGCGAACCAGGGTTGACAGGGCCGCCACAGGGTGATCAGGATGCAATCGGTGCGATCTGCTTGGACCTTCGCAAGCACCCTGGTTAGCAGTGGATAGGGAGGAAACAGGTAGAAGAAGCCCCCCATCCAACGGTGCTGGAATGCACCACCCATGGAGCTCCAGCCCAGGCCTGCCCTGCTGCAAAACCAGGGGCACGCCACATTTACCTTGGAAGCAAAGAGGCTCCCGGGGCTCCCAAGCAATCTGTCGATCATCTGTTGAGCTGCTGGATTGAGTTCCCATTCATGGAATTGGAGAGCTATCCAACTGAGGGCATCTGCCAGGACGCTGTCTTTCCCGCAATGTGGATGGCAGATATAGTGATATTTCTGTGAACAGCTCAGTGGAAGAGACAGAGGGTTAAAGTTGTTAGTTTCGATGACCTCGTCCCTCCTTGTTTGTTGACGTATGCTACTGCAGTAGTATTATCCATCATGACTTGAACTATCTGGTCAATGAGGTCTCTCTCTAGTGCCTGCAGTGCATTGAAGATAGCTAGGAGCTCCAGGTAATTTATGTGGAGGGAGCTCAATTGGCGTGTCCAATGACCTTGAACCATCGCTCCCTGACAGTGCACTTCCCATCCGAGGAGGGAGGCGTCCATCATGAGGTGCGGAGGTTCCAGAAAAGGCAGTCCATTCTGCAGGTAAGATTGCACTCGCCGCCAGTGAAGCGAGCAATGGACTTTGGGATGGAGATTCAGGTAAGTACGGTGGGCATCTTGTTCGGGATCGACACTGCGGATGTGCCAGTTCTGTAAGGTCTGCATCCGAAGGCGTGCAAATGCCACTGTCGACACTGTGGGCAGCTGCCATGAGACCGAGAAGCCTCTGGATGGTGTGTACTTTTGTCCTCCTTTCTCTGCATAGTCTCATCGCTACCTTTATTTATTTATTTCATTTTTATACCGCCCAATAGCCGAAGCTCTCTGGGCGGTTTACAGCAATTAACAAAGACAGTCCCTGCCCACAGGCTTACAATCTTTACCTTGGTGATAAAGCTCATCCGATCTTGAGGGAGGGAATGCCTTGCCGGAACAGGCATCAAGAACTGCCCCAATAACTTGATAGTCTGTGTTGGGCGAAGAACCAACTTCTCCCAGTTGATGTAGAGGCCCAGGTTGTCTAGGAGAGCCAGTGTCTTTCTCAATGCCTCCTGTAGAGCAGAGCTGGAGGAGTCCACAAGCAGCCAGTCGTCCAGGTACAGAAATATCTGTACACCCTGGGTAGGGAGGTGGGAGCAGACAACAGTAATACATTTGGTAAAGACTCTCGGGGCCGTGGAGAGTCTGAAGGGAAGTACCTGGAACTGGTAGGCTGCAGTCCCTACAGAGAAACAGAGGAAGCGCTGACTGTCCTGGTGGATTCCAACATGGAAGTAGGCGTCCTTGAGGTCGAGCGACGCGAACCAGTCTCCCTTGCGGAGGAGGGGCAAGATAGACTGGAGCGTGGTCATCCTGAACTTCTTTGGTGTTATGTAGAAGTTGATCTCCCACAGGTCCAGGATTGGGTGGAGCCCACCATCCTTCTTCGGTACCATAAAATATCTGGAGCAGAGTCCCCATTGCAGGTTGGTGATGCAGGAGCCGTGGACGTTGAGAGAGAGACCAGAGGCAAGTCAAAGGTGTCGTTTCCCTGAATAGTCCCCTCTCTTTCGGGGGCCCTTGTACCGAGGCTGGCTGGGTGTAAGGTCGTCTCGGTGGTGGAGGCTGTTGAGGGCGAGGACAGTCACCTTGATGGAGAGGAGGAAACGAAGGCTGTTGCTGCTGGAACCACTTCCACTGCTTTGTTGATGGAGCAGTAGGGTACAGGGTCAGACGGTCTCAGACCCATCTTCCTGGCTGTGGTTCTAGCCTTTTGGACGGAGTCCATAGCCTTGTTAGTTTTGGTGTTGAACAGTCCTTTGCCATCAAAGGGAAGGTCTTCAATCCGGCAGCAAGCCTCCTGGTTTAAACTGGCCGAGCGTAGCCAGGCGTGTCTTCTCAGAGCCACGGAACCTACCATTGCTTTGGCATGGCAGTTGGCATGGTGGCGGACCATGTTGATTTGCTGCCTGGCCAGTTTTGTAGCCTCCAATTGGAAGACACAGGCCAGCTCTCTTCAGTCCTCGGGAGGTAGTCACATATGGCCCCAATCTTTTCCCAAAGAAAAAGTTGGTAGTGGGCCATGCTGGCTTGATAGTTGGCTATCTTCAACCCGAGGGTGGCAGAAGAGTAGGCCCTGCAGCCCATAAAGTCCAAACATCAGCCCTCCTTCTACTGGAGCAGAGTGTTGGTGTCGGGAATGGCCCTGTGCTGACTCGACAATAATGGAGTTGGGCTTCGGGTGTGAGAACAAAAAGGTGTCCTGTTCCTGCACCCGATACATCCTCTCAAGCTGTTTCGATATAGGAGGCATCAAACAGGGATTTTTCCATGCTGCCTTGACTGTCTGCAGTAAAGTCAGGAGGAAAGGGATCGTGATCGGTGCCACCTCTTCTGTATACACGGTGTTGAACACTGGGTCCCTTATCCTCTCTTCTTGTTGCTGAATGGTGATTCCCAGTGATTCAGCCATCTGACAGACTTGCTCGGAGAAGTATCCCATATCCTCTGATGGCGAATTGGGATCTTTAGAGCCAACCATTGCGTCCAGTCTTCAGGTGAAGAGGCTCTTGAGAATCTCGCAGCTGGTACGGGATCGTTTGCCAGGGCAGGAGCTGAAGTTGATGATGCTTCGTGCCTCGGTACCAAAGCAGATGGTAGATTGAGCTCCGGTACCGAGGGAGTTGGCTGATGCCGAGATGGCCTGACCTCTCTCAGAGGAGGTGGAGGAGGCAGCAGGTGTTGCGGGCTAGGTGCTCTAGCTATCGATGCCAACTACTCTTGCTGGAAGCGCGACGGGTAAAACATGCAAGGATCGTAGTAGGGATCCTGCGGCTGGCACAGCTGCCAGTCCTCCCAATAATTTCGGGGTCAAGGTGGGAATGACCACTTCGATCTGCCCTCTCAATCAGAAACCGGCGACCTTGAGTGGAATCTGTGGCCTTGGGAGCTTGGGTTTCTGTCTCTCTGTCGTGTCTCCAGCTGGTGGACTCAATGAGAGGGTTGTTGTTGTGGAGATCGGTACCGAGGTGAACCGGCTCAGTCCCGAGGCTGGACTGGAGGAGAAGAGTCCCAAATTTCTCCCTCTGAGATCATAGAGATTGGTACTGATACCGTTGGTACCGAGGGAGATCGTGATTCAGCCGAAGGAGAGGCAGTTGGTGTCGGAGCCTTTCTTTGAGGAGAGGATTTCTCCTTTGGAGCCGGAGATCTCCTCAGCTCCTTCTTCTTTTTTTTCTTCCGCTCCGGGCTGGAATGGGCTTTCTTAGCCAGTTTTTTGGCTGACCCGTAGGGTCTGACCCAGAGGAGATACTGCAATTACTTGTGGAGCCGGAGACGACACCGACACTGGAGCAGTTGTGGATTGTTCTACAGCCTCCAACACCTTCCTCCACAGAACCACCCGGAGTCGATCGGCACGGTTTCTCCTGGCCTGTTTTGTGAAGGCCTGACAGTGGGGGCACATATCAATTTTGTGCCCCTCACCGAGACAAAACAGGCACAGGGAGTGGCCATCTGTAGGCGGTAATTTACTGCCATAACAGATGCATTTGTGAAACGGGGCCTTGGTGGCCATCCATTTAGTAGAGAATCTTCATGGAGAGAAGTGAAGAGGTAAATAAAATAAACTAAAAAGGTGAAAGGAGGAAAATACTAAGAATAAAGAAGGAGAAAAATAAAATTGCAGTCAAAGGGCGCAGAGAAAGCTCCCCTGATGCACACACAAAGGCCATCAAAGAGGAATTGAGGGAGTAGGTGGGAACCCGCTGGTCGCATGCACAGTAGGACGGTGTGGGAGGGGTTCCTGCCTAAAATCTTCAGCTATGGAAGCTTCCCGAAACAGACTCCACGCAGGCGCAGACCCCATATGTGTGATGCACAGAGACCACAAAGAAGAAAGAAGATTTTGACTGCCATGGTGATGAATAAAATAATAAGTTTAAATTGCTGTGGGAAGGAAGAATGAACTCCATCCAGACTTTCAAAAAAATTGGATACCATTTATCAATTATTTGGAATAGGTTCTGGACAGGTGATTTAAGAACTATAGATATAGTATTTTTCGCTCCATAAGACGCACTTACTGTATGGTACAAAAAAAAATTAAAAAAAAAAATCAGCTGAGAGGCGGGGGCTTCCCCCGCCCCACCCAGGAGTCCTCCGCTCTTCCGGACCAGCAGAGGAAAGTTAAAAAAAAAAAAATTTTTTTTTTTTTTTTTTTTTTTTTACTATATTCACTCCATAGGACGCACAGACATTTCCACCTAGTTTTTTTGGGGGGGTAAAGTGCGTCTTATGGAGCGAAAAATACGGTACTATATATGTGTTAAGATGAAGTATTCTAACTGCCTCAAATAATTGCATTGGGAAACAATTTTTTTTTAAAATTATATAATGAAAAAAAAAGCTGCTAAATAAACTCAAAGACATGACAAGGCAAGTCCTTTCTTGTGAAGCGTCAAGAGGAACTGAAGAACATGGTGAAGAGAACAGGAGAAGGGATCGGCCAAAATGGAGTTGGCATATATCTGGAATGTCCACCACTTTAAGGCATAAGTGTGGTGGGTGCTGGGCTTTCTGGCTGCTTCTAAGACCTGTCCGATGTCCGCTGGGATAGGTGAGAGTGTCAAATCCGCAAGGCTGTGAAGCGAAGGAACAGTAGATCCGGATGATGCCGAATGTGGCCATTCTGTTGTGTCAGGAGGGACTGCAGGTTGGGTAGTGTAAGCCTGAACCCCTTTGACAGGACCAGTAAGATGGTAAACCATGGTTGCCTGGGCCACCATGCAACGATCAGGATAATGTCCAATCTGTCCTGTTGGATCTTTGCCAGGATGCTTATGATGAGTGGTGGGTTGGAGGGAAAGCATATAAAAGGATTGAGTCTGATCGATACAGGAAGGTGTCTCCCAGTAAGAAGTGACCGAAACCTGCAAAAGAGGTATATCCGTGGTGCACCCCCAGCGTCCATCAGTGCGAAGTCTGTTTTGATCGGCTTAAGCTCTAATGTGTTGCCTGTCCCTGCTAGGTGGATAGCAAGCATGTCGACAGCTCGGGTTAAGGTCCAGTCCCAGAGGTCTGGAGTTAGCCATAGAGTTCTTCACCTGGTACCCCCTTGCTTGTTTATATACCTAACAGTTGCAGTATTGTCTGTGGCAATCTGCATGACTCAGCTGCAGACAATGGCTTCAAAGGCAATTAACACCTTCTGAACGGCTAGCAGTTCAAGAGCACTGATGTGATATTTCTTCTCCTGTGCAGACCACTGGGCATGGACTTGGAATGGACTGCAATGTGCCTCCCAGCCCAGGTTTGAGGCGTTGGTGGTTACTATCTGACATGGTTGCCTTTGTCGGAAAGGGAAACCTTGACAAAGATGGGATGGAATGGTCCACCAGTGCAGGGAACGACAGAACAAGCTGTGTAACAGTAGTTGTGTCTGAGATGAGTCCCATTCTGGATGGAAGGCGGTGAGGAACCAGGCCTGGAGCATTCACATCCGAAGACTTGCAAATGGGGTGACAGAGGTGGTTGCTGCTGTAAGACCAAGTAAGTATTGGAGAGCAGAAACAGAGACTGAATTTTGGGACATGACATAGCAAGTCATTGAGTACGAGTCCTGTCTAGAGACAGGAAAACAATGTGGGTCCACCATGTGTGAGCAATACAGAAAAACAATTTCGAAACAACCAGCAAGTTTCCATTTCAGCATCTGACCAACTCCTGCAGAAATCATGATAACATCAGCCACTTTGGGGCCCTGCCCCTTTCATCCTTCTCTTCATAAGTAGCCCACTGGTGATCTCTTGCCCCTTTAGCCCCCAGAACCCTTAAGCCAGCTCAGAATGATCAACGCATAGTCACGCATAGTCACTTCGTAAGTTGGGAGAACTCTTTATTCCTACTGTGAGTCTAAATGATGACACTCAGATCCCCTGACCACAGACTCCTCTGGAAACAAATTCTTGGGAGTGACTGCAGTAAACTCTGAAATTAAATTCCTTGAAGCTAGTGGTTCTGTTCTTCCAGCCAACCTGGAAACATAAGCCTTTCTGGATGGTTAGATTAATATTATTTGTATTGTTTCTTCAAGGTTAATATAAACTATAGGTGATGGGGGTTGTAGTCCAATGCCCATCTTGAGGACACCAGGTTGGAGCGCTGTGTTAGAGGCTGAAGCAGGGGTATTCTGTTCTCCCCCCCCCCACCTCATTTCTGTTTTTCTTTTTCAAATGACACTCAACAACTCAACATTCTATACAGGCTCAGTCTTCACTTGGCTGTTCTGGGGTGGGAGTACCCTTTCTGTTTGTTGTTTTTGTTTTTAGATTTATTATTTTTGTACTTCTGCAAACCTTGGGGCTCCCTCTTCTTTCTCAGTGGCCCCATTTTGGCTCCAGCTGAGTTCACAATATGCCTATATTTCAGGAATGCCTCTCTTATCTTAATTCAAGCTGTATAGGACACACTTTTAATAGAAAGTGCACAATTCTATTTTGCTTTTGGCTAAACCTCTGTACTAATAATTTTTTTTATAAGAAACTTTTACCATTCAATTTGCTCACATTTATTTTCTCCATCATTATGTTGTATATTTTTTACATATTTGTTACACTTCTATCCTGCCTTTTCCTCCAAGGAGCCCAAGGCAGCGTACAGGATCCTCCTCCTCTCCATTTTATCCTCACAGCAACCCTGGCTGTGAGGTAGGTTAACCTGAGAGTCAATGAGTCATTGTTAAACATAGTTACTCACAAGAACCTTCAATTGTTTAATTAAATTTCTCACAGCACATGAGCAGTTCTCTTGCCTCAGAATTACTGGATTAGCCACATTCACAGAGGATAGGTTCGTCCAGCAGTGACCATTAGATACGTTATAGCAGTGTTCTCCAACCTTGGGTCCCCAGATGTTTTTGGCCTACAACTCCCAGCATGACCCAGCCAGCTGGCTGGGGCATGCTGGGAATTGTAGGCCAAAAACATCTGGGGACCCAAGGTTGGAGAACCCTGCATTATAGGTAAGAGTGGTACCCCCAGAGGCAGGCCTCCCTGATTACTCAAAGTTAGGGACAATGGACAAATAACAGGGAATGGTAGCCTATCTGGCCCCGAGAGTACAGGAGTAGGTGGATCTTTAGTCTGACTCAGTAAGGCAATTCTTCTACTCTTTAATTATAAAGGAAAGAAATCATACACCCTTGCTGGCTCCATAGTGACACAAAGAAGACCGGCGTAATCTAAAGAATATGTTTTCACATACACGACTGTAAAACTTCGGATCACCAGTTGAGATTCTGCTCCCTGATCCACCCACCCACCTCCACCCTGCCAAATCCCTTCAACATGCATAAGAATACCTGCCTCCGCTGCAGAGTCTGAGCTAGTCAACTACACTGTACAGTTATTTCCAGACAGTTCTTCTTGCAACTGAATGGATCAGCTGCTTCTCATGGCTTTTGTCCTTTTCTCAGGCTGTTCTCTGCCATGCCTGTCACCAAAAGTCAAACATGCAGCATGCTTTGATGGCATTTCAAACTGTTAGCAGGTTAAAAGTACTTCTAAAATCTCAGAACATGTTAAAAAAAAATATGTGCCAAAGACTTCCTTTAACATAGAGTATTTTCCTATTTTATACAGAAATTAATAACACACTTGCTGGTAAATCCCAACATTTTAGCCTTGTATTTACTTCTTGGACCCTTGTTTTTAATTTAAATTAAGGATGCTTCTCACATCAGAGCTGATCCTAAATCAGGATTATTGAGATATGTTGCTAGAAGAAAGTTTAGCATATTTTGAATTGATTTAAAATACTGTAATAGGCTAATTTTTGTGTTGATAATTTTTGCTATTGCTTTACATTTTAAGTTGTTACATAAATGGAAATTAATTTTTAAAATAGCCATGAAAAAACCCCTTCCAAAACAGGTTTGCATTAAATTTTATTTATTTATTTATTATATTTATACCCCGCCTTTTTTCCCCACAAGGAACCCAAGGCAGCTTACATAATCCTCCTCCTCCTCTCCATTTTATCCTCAGAACAACCCTGTGAGGTAGGTTAGGCTGAGCGTCAGTGACTGGCCCAAACTCTCCTGGTACCCATAGACATCCAGGAATTCCATACAGGTGTGTAAACAGGATAGCAGAGGAGAGACAGATTGCAGGCTAGTAATTTTTGTGGGCTTATTTACAAGACTGTTCTAAAATACAGAACAATTGACTGAACATTGACATGGGTATTGTATAGTCTCTGTAGGGAGACCAAAACTCTGGTTTATAAAGCCATTGTATTACCAACTTTACTGTATGCCTGAGAAACATGGACTATCTATAAATGTCATTTCCATCTCCTTGAAAGATTTCATCAACGTTGCCTCCGGAAAATCTTGCGAATTACTTGGGAAGATAGGCGAACAAGTGTCAGTGTACTGGAAGAAGGAAAGACTACTAGCGTTGAAACAATGATACTTCAACACCAACTCCAATGGACTGGTCATGTTGTTCGAATGTCTGACTGCCGTCTCCCAAAGCAGTTATTTTATTCCCAACTCAAGGATGGAAAGTGGAACGTCGGTGGTCAGTATAAGAGGTTTAAAGATGTTCTTAAGACTAATCTAAAAAAAATGCAATATAAACATCAAGAACTGGGAAGCTCTGGCCCATGAACTCTCTAACTGGAGGTTGGCCTTTCACAAAGGTTCTGTGGACTTCGAAGAAGCCCGAGTGCAAAGTGAAAGGGAGAAACGTGCTAAGCGAAAAGCACGTCAAATGAATCCTTTACAGGACCATCTTCCATCTGGTAACCTGTGTCCTCACTGTGAGAAGCTGTGTGGATCTAGAATTGGCCTCCACAGTCATTTACAGACCCATCGCTAGAGTCTACACAATGTTTTACAATTTCCTCTTTATATAATTTTCTTTTTGTAATTTTATCATAGAATCATAGAATCATAGACTCATAGAAAAGTAGAGTTGGAAGGGGCCTACAAGGCCATCGAGTCCAACCCCCTGCCCAATGCAGGAATCCAGGTCAAAGCATCCCTGACAGATGGCTGTCCAGCTGCGCCTTGAATGCCTCCAGAGTGGGAGAGCCCACCACCTCCCTAGGTAGTTGATTCCATTGTCTTATTGCTCTGACAGTCAGGAAATTTTTCCTGATGTTTAGGTGGAATCTAGGTTCCTGTAACTTGAGCCCATTATTCCGTGTCCTGCAAACTGGGATGATCGAGAAGAGATCCTGGCCCTCCTCTGTGTGACATCCCTTCAAGTACTGGAAGAGTGCGATCATATCTCCCCTCAGTCTCCTCTTCTGAAGGCTAAACATGCCCAGTTCTTTCGGTCTCTCCTCATAGGGCCTTGTTTCCAGTCCCTTTATCATTCTTGTTGCCCGCCTCTGAACCCTCTCCAGTTTGTCTACGTCCTTCTTAAAGTGTGGTGCCCAGAACTGGAAGACAATCTTACTCAGTCATGAGTGATCACCTACTGATAGTCTCTGGCCCACTGAGGTTGAATATTTGTTTGGCAGAGGGGTTCTGGGGGGGAAAGAAGAAGGTGTCCACAATTCCACTTGTCAGCATGCTAGAGGAGGATGTCCCCTCTGGAAAGGAGGACTCCCAGCAGCCTCTGACAGCCTCTATTTGGATTGCAGTTTGGAAACGAGAAGAAACATTAAGAGTTTCCTCTTCCTCTTCAAACTGCATCACAAGTAGACAAAACTCTGTCTTCCATGTCCTCTGTACTTGTCAGGAGGCTGAAAGAGGCGGACAGTCTTGTCCTGTATGGTGGTTTGCAAATGGTAAGAAGCAACTTGTACCTCCATGCTCAGTTTTTAAATATGTTAAATATCAATCTCCAAGGTGATGGTGAGACAGAATGGACAGTAAACGCCTGTGGCTCATGCTGGCTCAGCTTGTCTGAGTGTGGAAAGCTAAGCCGGGTCAGGCCTGGTGATTACTTGGATGGGAGATCCCTCCTCTAGTTTCCTGCATTGAGCAGGGGGTTGGACTCGATGGCCTTGTAGGCCCCTTCCAACGCTATGATCTGTGAAATCTGTAAACCACAGAATGCCCTGGGAATAGGATAGCCCAGCCCTGTGTTGAGTCCCCCGCTGCCCATAATGCCTAGCACCACTTCCTGTGTCCTGATGTCATCACACCATTGCCCACGAGCAGCAGCCAGTTATGTGGGAAAACACGGGTTAAATTCACCAGGCATTATGTGGTCAGAGGAAGGAACTTGACATGGAGGCTGCTGGTTTTGACAACAGACCCATGTTTCTTTAGTCCTTTAGTTCCGTTCTCAGAAGCACCTCAAGATCTTAATAAACTTCTCAGAGTTTTCATTTCTTTTAAACATAAAACTCATTCCTATGATGCTGATGTCATTAAACCCAACTAGGACTGACCCAGTCTAGGTGGGTAGCTGCCTGCCCAGGGCATTAGAAGTCAAGAGCATCAAGCCAGTCTGGGAAACCCTTAAGGCAGGGGTGGTGATGGTGAACCTTTTTCAGTCCAAGAGCCAAACTGGCTCTGGGCAAGCAAGTTGGGGGCCGCACGCCAGCAGTGGGCAGGGCCACATCCCAAAGTGGGCAGGCACCCGCTCACACATCCATTTGCACACCGTACACATCCTAACCCAACACTCACTCATCCACCTGAAAGCGTCCCCGTATGGCAATGAGGGTTTTTTTAAAAACCCTGATTGCAGCTTGCGTTGCTGGGTGATTTTTGAAGGGGGTCACAGCATTTGGGGGGGGTGCGTTAGCCCTTCCCTCCTCAGGAGTGACCCCATCCAGAAAAAATGCAATTTCCCCTGCACTGCAGATAGGCAATAGAAAAACCTCCACTGGCACCCTTGAAACGGGGGGGTGGGGGTGGATGGAGGGGGAGGGGGAGCACGCTGGGAGGGGGGAGGTTTAGTCCTTCCCTCCCCGAGCAGCAGCAGCAGCAGCCCAAACGCAGCCTGGATGAAGGCTTTTTAAAAGCCCAAAGGCGGTGTGGGAGAGGGACAGCTAGGCAAATCTCTGACCTCTGACCAGCTGCTGCGCAGAGATAAGAGATCTTCACCACCTGGGGGGAGAGGGGGGTTGGGATCTGGAATTCTGCCTGCTTAAATCAACAGGGTAATATAACCACTAATTAGAGAGGTTAATTGAAGCTTCCCAGGGTGCATGCCTTTGTGACCCCTCCTCCCTGCCCTCCCCACCGAGATGGACACGCGGTGGCCCGAGCTGGCTTCCAGCAGTCTCCAATGAATAAATAGACTGCAAGTAAAACTAACAAATGTCTTTTTATTATTAGTTTTAAACCTTGTATGGACAATCCATTTCCTTTAAATAGCCTTAAGAGACAAGGGTTTAGCAACCCAACGTGGTGATGACCAGTTTCAATACCCAGGCTGCACATAAGGGGGGAAACTCTGCTTCGTCCTAACAGTGTAGGACTGACTCCTCCCCACATCCTCCAACAAGGGGATCCCAGGTGGGCCGGGTGAGGAGCCCGAGGAAGGCCAGAACACCCATTCGCCACCTGCCCCCGAATGTCGGGAAGCAAAGGTCGGGGCAGAAGCTCAGCAGGTGAGTCCCAAAGCCCAGAATATTTGCACTCCACTCAGGAGTAGGGGAAAGGGACTGCAATCAGAATAGCCAGTGTGGCGTAGCGGTGGGAGTGTCGGGCTGGGACTCGGGAGATCCGGGTTCTAGTCCCCGCTCAGCCATGAAACTCACTGGGTGACTTTGGGCCAGTCACTGGGCCAGCCTAACCTACCTCACAGGGTTGTTGTGAGGATAAAATGGAGAGGAGGAGGATTATGTAAGCCGCCTTGGGTTCCTTTCAGGAAAAAAGGCGGGGTATAAATATAATAAATAAAAAATAAATAATACCCTGGAGGAGAAAAAACATCCTGCAGACACACACCTCACAGATCCCGCTAGATACTCATGGCAACAGTGGGGAAGGGCAAAATTAAATATTTGATAGGGCAGGTAACATAGCCTGAGCTGGTCCTGGCTTAATATGAGTCTGATGCCATTTTGCAAAGACGGAAAAATCATTCTTGTGACCCCCAAAGCAATTCTCAAACATCCAACCCTCCCTCAGAGATATCATGATGTCCCTCAGTGCCATGGCCGCTCCTAGACCTTTTCACCAAAGGTTTCCACAGTCTTTCATTTGCACCGTCTCCATTCCATTTCTCCACTCACAAAAAAACCAAAACCAAAATGGTGGCCCTTTTTCTTTTTGCACTTTATTTATTTATTTTTTAAAAATCCTTTTATCTGGCTTATGCTGGCTCAGCTTGTCTGAGCGTGGAAAGCTAAGCAGGGTCAAGCCTGGTTGTTACTTGGATGGGAGACCCCCTCCTCTAGTTTCCTGCATTGAGCAGGGGGTTGGACTCGATAGCCTTGTAGGCTCCTTCCAACTCTATAATCTATGAATCTATGAATCTATGAATCTATCTAACGAAGCCTGTCAGCTGGCATTATAATCATGGATGCGTTCAGCCATCACAGGCAAATGAGCCCCCCCAGCCTCTCTTACAGGCCAGCTGTACCCTTCACTGTTCCTGCCAAAACCTCACCCTCTGTCACCGAACAAAATGATGGGATTGCTTAGCGCCTCCCCGCCCCCCCGCCCCCCCTTCTTTGCACCAAAACAAGAGCAGGAAATCAGCAAATCATTCCCAGCATAATATGCTGATTTCCTGCTCTTGTTTTGGTGCAGAAGGGGGGGGGGGAGAGCGTCATATGGCATACTAGTAAATTACTTTCCTCCTCTGAAGTAACAGCAAGTGGAGTTATTTGGCACCTTTACATCTTTTCCTCAGTTCCATTCTGGATTATAGGTGTCACAGAAAAGACACCATCCCTGAAAGAAGAAAATAAACGGGGAAAAGAAAAATATGGATAGATGCCAAACTGTGGATCTAGGGCCTTTAGTCTATAGAAGGAGAAAACTGATTCAAGCTGCAATCCTGACCATGCTCCGATGCAAGTAACATTACCGGGGACATGCAGCTGCTGCAGCTTGCATATCCCCAGTAATGCCTGGCAAAAGTCAATGACTGGGTTCACACAACACGACAAATCATGGTGCCTTATAAGCCATGTTTGTTTCAGAGTGGCTTGTTGTGTTGACTGAACCCAGCAGCATGGTTTGTTAACCACTCACAAGCTTCTCTGGCTGGGTACAAACAACACGACAAGCCACGCTGAAACAAACATGGCTTATCATGTTGTGTGAACCCACCCAGTCAATGTGTGACATGACATCATCCATATCGCTTCCTTTCCCTGACCCCCGCTAGCACCAGCTAATAAAGCAGAGAGTGGTGGCACATCAGGCTGGGGAACCTGCAGCCTTCCAGGTGTTGCTGTGCTACAACTCCCATCTACTTGACCACTGGCCACATGCTGCATGGGGATGATGGGAGTTGGGAGTCCAACATAATCTGGAGGGCCACAGGATCTCCACCCTTGTCCTAGATGCTCCTGGGGGCCACTTGGCAGCGGCCACATATCCATGTAATCCTTTGTTTGAGCCTGATTAGTTTGAGTTGAAACTAGACGTTGCAGAGGCCACGTGGCTGCCTAAGTGGCAGCCCCATAACTCCTCCTCATCTCTCCCCTGGTAACACTTACTAAGCTAAAGGCATGACATTCCCTGCTCCTACAAGCAGCGGCCAATAAAGTGCTGGAGAAGCAAAAAAAAACCTCGGGATGCAGTCAGTGTTCTCCAACCTTGGGTCCCCAGAGCATGCTTGGGGCACGCTGGGAGTTGTAGGCCAAAAACATCTGGGGGCCCAAGGTCGGAGAGCACTGCGTTATGTCACGTTTTGTTTTCAGGGTTGGGTGCAGAGCGCAGGCAGGAGGAGGCGATGCAGGACCGCGGCTTTCAACGGCAGCTATATGATTTCCGTAGCATCTAGTTTCAACCTGAGAGAAGTGGGGAAGAGTCACCAAGGGATATAGCACGCCTCTGCATAAATAAAAGGGCTGCTTAATTCAGCAGCAATTTTTAAAGCAGATGGTCAGATGCAAGACGGTGGTCCAGGTCTCGCACAGCGCCATTGTGATAGGCTGCAGTACAGACGAGCCCGAAGGAGAGCAGCATCCCTCCTCCTCCCACAATGTTACACCGCTGACTTGATCAGATGCAACCCGACAGGGCCCAAGGCAAGCCTGCTTAGGGAACTCAAGCCGTGGAGGCTGTGGATGCTTGCTGACTTTTTGGGGGCACGGACTGGGGAGGGCAGACTGAGAGATGCAACGGAAAGAGACGGAAGAATCCTAACAGCCGGTTGAAAATTCTGGCACGCTGAATCTCAGCCACACCTAAATCAGCAAGTGACAGAAAGGCAATTTATGAATAAGACAATTGCAATATATAATAGGACTAACCCAGAAACCCCCCCCCCCAATTTCACAGCTCCACCTGCAGGCAAAATGCAGGGTGGGGCAGAGAGCTTTGGCTATTGGGCGATATAGAAATAAAATTAATAATAATAACAATAACAATAACAATAATTATTATGATGATTATCCACCGGATTTTCTGGGGAGCTAGTGGT
The DNA here is from genome assembly GCA_021292165.1 of Shinisaurus crocodilurus. Lineage (NCBI taxonomy): Eukaryota > Metazoa > Chordata > Lepidosauria > Squamata > Shinisauridae > Shinisaurus > Shinisaurus crocodilurus. Next base: position 262,972,797 of record CM037877.1, read on the forward strand.
TAATTTTGCCCCTCCACCCCTAAAAATTGCAGGGGGGCTCAGCACCCTTTTCACACACACACACATCCTCTCACCACTGAAATCAAAACCTAAAATTGCCCATGGAGATTTTTTTTGCTCAACCTTCTACATAACACCAGAGCAACTTTGCAGTTTTCTTTTAGTGAGGCTTCAGCATCACCAAGGTTGCTTCCACACTAGGGCCCTTTAGGGGTGGCTAAAGTATTGCTTACCCACAATCCTTTGGAAGTGGAATTAAAACAATAGTTCCACGAAGCACTTAATACAGAGCTACAAATGGAACCTGCAATGAAGTGTTGCAGTGCGTGGTGCTCCCTGATTAGAATGCCAGACACTCCATCATTCCCCCTCTCCCCTGGCTCCCCATGCCCCAACCGTCAGTCAGCATTTGGTGGCCACTGCACACATTCAGCCCTCACTGGGCTGTTTTGGGGTTCCCCCTCAAGGTTTCTCCACTAAAGATTTTTCATACTTCTATAAACCTTGGGATCCTCCCCCAAGCCTGCTGATACTACTCCCTCCCTTGTGCTTAGGTGGTGCCATTTCCCCTACATAAGCAATGGCTTGAACATTAGAAATAGAGTGGAAGATGAGGATGAGGATGAGGATGAGGATGAGGATGAGGATGATATTATCTGGCAGTGTCAATCCCCACAGATCCTGCTATAATATGAGCAGCTTTTAATTAGAAACTTTCTCAAGGTGACTTCTGCTTCTATTGTTTCTTGTTCCACTGTGGTCACTGAATTGCTTCTTTAACTGCTCCATAATTAGTCAGTTCCTGTTTTCCAGGAGTAGGGAGGCTTTAATGACTGGTTTTCTCTTCTTCTTTAATGGCAAATTAACCATTTTCAACAAAACAAAAGAAATGACAAAATAGTGAAATCAGTAATTAAAGTCCCTTCCCTGCAGAGAAGAGAAACTGAACACACACACACACACACACACACACACCCCTACCTTTTAAAGTTTTAAAATTAGTTTAAGTTTTAATGGTAAATCACCTTGGGGACCCCGTCTGGGCTGAAAGGCAACCCATACATTTATAATTTTAAAAATAAAGTGGCAATTCATCAGTAGTGCTGGACCAAGCTAAACATGAAGCAATTAGATGCAAAGTAAGATATTCTTTCCAGTGGAGGAAGTTTCTAATTTAACCCACAATAACCCTGAAAAGCCTCAACCTTATTTATTATTTATTAATTAAATTTATATCCTGACTTTCTGCCAAAATTGGTGCTCAAGCCACCCAACAATAATAAACTACAGATTAAAAACAGAATTTCAATTAAAAATTACATAAAAACAAATAAATCAAAAACACAACAATAAAAGAAATACACAGCACCCAACCAGTTAAAAAACCCTTCAGCAGCACATTAGCTTAAATGCCAAAGTCCTGCCTGAATAAAAACATTGTTTCCCGCTGGTAGAAAGACAACAAAGAGGGAACCAACCTAGCTTTCCTGAGCAGGAAGTTCCAGAGCCTGGGAGTGGCCACTTAAAAGGCCCTACCAAATGTGCTTCCAATGGTAGTGAGACCAAAAGAAGGACCTCCCCCGAAGATCTTAAAACCTTGGCAGGCTCATATGAGAGAATGTGGACTTTCAAATAGCCTGGCCCCAAGTCATTTAGGGCTTTATAGGTCATAACCAGCACTTTGAACTGTGCCCAGAAACAGAGTGGTAGCAAGTGAGGCTGTTGTAAGAAGGGAGTCCCATGATCCCTGTAACTGGCCCCAGTCAACAGTCTGGCTGCAGCATTCCGGACCAGCTGAAGTTTACAAATACTTTTCAAAAGCAGCCCCACATAAAGTGCATTTCAGTAGTCCAAATGAGATGTAACTAAGCCATGTGTCACCATGGCCAGATCCGACATCTCCAGAAAAGGCACAGTCGGTGCACTAGCCTCAACTGTGCAAACAGACTCCTGGCCAGCACCAAAACCTGGGCATCCAGATTCACGGCTGAATCCAGGAATATACCAAAACTGCGAACCTCAGTCTTCAAGCAAGGAAAACCCCATCCAGCACAGGTCTCTGATCTGCTTTTAGACTACTGTGAAGGACTGAGGCCTACACAGGCTTGAGTTAGTTTGAAGCCTGTGGGCCCAAACATTTGATAGAAGGGGGGCATTCGTGAGTTTCATTTTCCCCTCATGGAGTTAAGTTTCCTTTCCATTGAGAGAAGTCTCCTTTCCCCCCTAATAGAGTTAAGTTTCATTTCCCCAGTTTTAGGTCACAAGATTGTAACCTTCTAGTTCTGTGGGAGTGTATAAAAAGGGGAGGCAGAAGCTGGAGGGATATAGGATCTGGAGCTACAGGCACTGACACAGTGAGAGAGCGAAATTGGAGAGAGAAGAGGTTTTGCAGGCACCAAGAAGCAGTGAGCAGACCAGAGCTAGGCTGAGAAGGAATCTCTATTAAGGTTACAGGTGAAAGAGTAGCTAGGTTAGAGAGAACTGCGTTATTATTTCTTTTATTTCTATTATACCTGCTTTTTGAAAGTATACAGCTCTATTTGTGTAATTACCCTAAGTTAATGTGAATCTACTTTACCAATATTTACTAAAGTAAACAGTTAATGTTAAAATTCAGTTGTTGGAGTGTCTTTTGCACCACGCCTAAGGCCTCATCCCACGTTACTGGGAAGAGAAGGTAAAAGGCAGAGAATTGGCATCCTGATACAGGAGGGGCTCTTAAAGAGGCAGATATCTTTAAGGAGCTGATCAAGGTGTCCTGGTACAGGTGGAACCTTGACAACTACCCAGGAACACCTCTGTCCTGTCTGCTTAAACTTCAGTTTGTTTGCCCTCACCAAGTCCATAAGTGAAATCAGATACTGATTTAGAACTAGAACAGCCTTCTTGGATTTGATGGAAAGGAGAGAAATGATTAAGTACCATCAGCATACTGGTGGCACCAAACCCCAACACCTCAGACAACCTCTCCCAGCGATTTCATGTGTATGTTAAATAGCATGGGGGGCAAGATGAAACCCTGAGGGACACCATAGGCCAATGGCCACAGTGTTGAACAGGAGTCCCCCAGCACAACCTACTGAAATTGCCCCACAAAGAAGGACCAGAGCTGCCATAGAACAGTGCCTCCAAGTCCCATCCCATACAGAATACCACGGTTGGTGGTGTCAAAAGTCACCGAAAGGTCCAGAAGAACCAACAGGGACACACTCCCCCTGTCTAGTTCCCGACGTAGATCATCCACCAAGGTGACCAAAGCAGTCTCTATCCCAGTGTTCTCCAACCTTGGGTCCCCAGATGTTTTTGGCCTACAACTCCCGGCATGCCCCAGCCAGGGCATGGGGCATGCTGGGAGTTGTAGGCCAAAAACATCTGGGGACCCAAGGTTGGAGAACACTGCATAACTAGGCCTGAAGCCAGATTGAAATGGATCTAGATAATGCACCTCATCCCAAAACCCCTGGAGCTGAGAAGCCACCACACTTTGCCCAAGAATGTAATAGTGAAGACTGGCCAGAAATTATCCAATATGATGAGGATTAAGGAGGGCATTTTTAAACAAAGGTCTCGCCACCTCTTTTAGGCAAGATGGAATCACATCTTGCTGTGAAGAGGCATTCAGCACTACCCTTAACCACTTGGCCAGTTCCCCTACCTACTGGCCCTTTCATAAGCCAGGCAGGGCAAGGGACCAGCACACAGTCCAGTCCAATATGCATTGGACAGGCTGGCACTGCAGCTGAATTTATTTTTCATTGCTATCAGGCCTGAAAAAAGACAGGAGGACAACACTGAAATCCTGTGGCTTACCAATGATGTCATTTAGATATTTTCTAAGAGTGTGTGAAAGGTGACCATTCCAGACCAAACAGCTAGTGTGGAAACAACCCAAGAAACAGAAGCCACTCCAGGCACCATTCTTCTGGTTGCAAGTAATGGGAGCCCTTCCTCCTCTAAATAACACCTCCATCACTTAATTTTTTAAAAAAACTTGAGTCTGCCGCTGCATAATGCGTGAAAGAGCCCCCCCCCCCCTTTCGGTAGCATAGTGCACAACAAGGAGCATAGGAAGCATCCCGATAAGGAACATATTCCTTTTCCCCTAGACCCCTGTACTGGAAAGAAAAGCAAATGAACAAGGAAGAGCCATGCACAATTCACAGGTTTTGCAATTGCTCCCATAGACCAGCTTCAAATACCCTAAAATAAAGCTCCCACGATCTCAATAACAGCTACCGGTATGTGGAAGTGCTTAAAGGAGAAATGTTGGCCAATGAGCCTGGTTGTAATATGTATGGTTCTACTGCCCCCTCCAGACCCTCTACAGATGCTGGAAAACTGTAGGAAAACGCAAGCCGTGATTCCACCAATGCAGCACATCTACTCCAACTGATGTACACAGTCATGCTACAACACAGGAACCCCTGTTATAAATGCAGCTGAAAACACAAATGTTTTTTGAGATATATACAAGGTGTTTTAGGGTGTGTGCCTTATTAAAAACATAAGAGGTCGAATCATGCTCAGGGTAGAGAAGGAGAAATAGACACCTATTCACGTATCATCACTTGATGGCTCAACATTCATTAAGTAATGACTTGCATTTATGGGGGGGGAAATCAGTGATCAAACACCAGAGACAAGAACTTTTATATCACCTTCACAAAATGCTTTTTAGGGGAGGCAGTTCACACATTCAGTCTCTGAATGATGATGTATCAAGTGATAATATACATTAATATACATAATAATATGTATATTAATATAATATAATATAATATACATACTTCAACTCCCATCATCCCCAGTGACCATGGCCTCCATGCTGGGTGGGGATGATGGGAGTTGAAGTACACTACATCTGGAGGGCACCGGGTTGGGGGAGGTGGATGTACATGTTTGTGTGAATCTGGTCTAATTCACTGTTGTGTAACTCTACTTCACCCACCAATCTAGATATGGAGAACTATGGGACTTATCATAGAATCATAGAAAAGTAGAGTTGGGAGGGGCCTACAAGGCCATCGAGTCCAACCCCCTGCTCAATGCAGGAATCCAGGTCAAAGCATCCCTGACAGATGGCCGTCCAGCTTCACCTTGAATGCCTCCAGAGTGGGAGAGCTAGATACAGTAATACCTTGGATTGCAAGCATAATTCGTTCTGGAACCGTGCTTGTAATCCAAAACACTCTTATATCAAAGCGAGTCTCTGGTGGGCATGAGCAGGGCCGATTTCGGCCCGCTACTCCCGCTCAAGGCGAGCGGTTACATCCCTACTTATGCAAGACGTCGCTTGTTTATCAAGTCAACATTTATTTTAAAAAATTGCTTGTCTTGCAAAACGCTCTCAGACCAAGTTACTTGCAATCCAAGGTATTACTGTAATTGGTTCCATTGACTTGAGTTCAGGAAGACCATATGAGAAGCTGACAGTCCAGAAACAAGGACTGAGATGAGGAACTAGTAGGCAAAGCACAGGTAGTTCCAGAATAACCAACCAAGTCTGGATGGACCTCATACCTAAAGGCTCTCCTTTCTCATTGGAATTCTTTATATAAATTATACCTGTTTAAGAAAGGGAGAGTTTTTTAAGGAAGGGTAAATGAGATAGTGGAGACACACACAAAAACTGACCTGTGAGTGAAATTGGGTTGACAGAAGGATGGTACTGAATCAACTGAAAGAGCAGTCCAGTAAACCTGAACCAAGATCCATTCACTGAGCCACTTATTATACTCCTCCCACTGCAGGCTTGATGCAGGCTGGTGATCAGCATTGCTTAGAACAGTGTTCTCCAACCTTGGGTCCCCAGATGTTTTTGGCCTACAACTCCCATCATGCCCCAGTCAGCGCAGCTGGCTGGGGCATGCTGGGAATTGTAGGCCAAAAACATCTGGGGACCCAAGGTTGGAGAACACTGGCTTAGATATTATTGAAATGAATAAACAGTGAATTGTATTCACTCCCTCGAATCATACAGCAAAATGCATAGTATTTTTATGATACTGCTTCATTGCCCCGCCCCTCCTGAAAAAGATGCCCGCCAAGTAAAATCAAGAGCACACTCCCTCCAAGCTCAGCCTTTTCTTTCTAAATTCATTTATTTATTTATTATATTTATACCCCACCTTTTTTCCTGCAAGGAACCCAAGGCGGCTTACATAGTCCTCCTCCTCTCCATTTTATCCTCACAACAACCCTGTGAGGTAGGTTAGGCTGAGAGTCAGTGACTGGCCCAAAGTCACCCAGTGAGTTTCATGGCCCAGCGGGGACTAGAACCCGGATCTCCTGAGTCCCAATCCAACACTCTAACCACTACGCCACACTGGCGTAGTTGCTCATGTTCAAAGAAGCTGGCAAAGATTACTGGCAATAAGGCTGCGGGTGGCATTGCTAAACCAATGTCATAAACACAATGCAGGTGGTGATAAACCAGTGATTTCAACACCTCAGACCATATTTTCTGGCCCCTGCTCCTCAATTTTTTCTGTATAACCTTGATATCTCTCAAATTGGTATTAGACAGCCACATGTTGCTGTAACCACCAACCCAAGGAGGAGCAGATGTCTTTCCATGGAGAGAGTTCCTGAGCCACCTGAAGAAGGGACACCACCCTACACTCCACAGCACTGAAGAAGGCACTCAGGCCCACATGGATGGGAGCAATTTAACCACTAACCCAAGGAGGAGCAGAAGTATGATTGGAGACCCCCTACTGAGAGGGACGGAGGCAGCTATATGAACACAGGGTATGTCATACTGGGAGGTGTGTTGCCTTCCTGGGGCATGTATTCAAGACGTAATGGAGAGGCTACTGAGACTCATCAGACCAACTGGGTCTGGGAACAAATGATACAGCCAGAATAAATGTTGACTGGATCTCCTAAGAGACTATGAGGCTCTGGGTCAGAAAGTGAAGGAATTGGGGGACACAAATGGTGTTTTCAGTCCTTCCTGTTGAAGGTCAGGGCATCGATAGGGGAAGAAGGATACTGAAGGTGAACATCTGGCCACGTGGATGGTGTCATCAGGAAAGGCTTGGTTTCTTCTCCTTTGATAAAATATGAAGGACTCCTTGCAGACGATGGGGTTCACCTCATGGGGACTGGGAAGGATGTTTTTGGCAGGAGCCTTGCAAACCTGATCAAGAGGGCTTTAAGTTAGCTCCTGGGAAGTGGGGAGGGGGCAAAAGCCCAGAGCCAACTACTGAGCCGAGAAGAACACAAAGGAGGAGGCAAGGCAGTGGAAGTGGGTCCCAGTAAATTGCAGGGAAATTCAGCAGGGAAACTGGGAAGGTGCAACACCCGCAGCCTCCGATGTCTATATACTAACACACGGAGCATGGGAAACGAACAGGATGAACTTGAAATCCTAATACAGGATGGTAAGTATGGTCTGAAAGGTACCACTGAGACATGGTGGGATGAGACATCCCTGGAATAGAGCCACTGATGGGAATACCTTGTTCAAAAGGAGTGGACCCATCAGGAACGGAGGGGGGCTAGCATTATATGTAAGGAATGTATACACCTGTGTGGAAATCCATGATTCTGAGAATGGAAGTCCTGTTGAAAGCATCTGGGTAAAGAGGGAGGGAGGGAGGGAGGGAGAAACAAGAGTGATGTTGTGGCAGTTTACTACAGACTGCCCAGCCAGCAAGAAGCCACGGATGGTGCTTTCCTGGAATAGATGACAAAACTTTCATAGGGGCAAGCAACAGTAGTAATGGGGAATTTCAACTGTCCTGACATCTGCTGGAAGTCTAACTCTGCACAGAATGGAACATCCAATACGTTTTTGACTTGTCTTGCTGAGAACTTCATCTCTCAGAAGGTGGAAGAAGGAGCAAGGGGATCTGCTGTTGTGGACTTAATTCTGATCAACAGGGAAGAAATGGCAGATGAAGTGAAAGTGGCAGGAACTTTAGGTGAAAGTGACCATGTAAACTTGGAATTTGTGATAGAGAGGGCTGTGAAAACCGAGCTTAGTCAGATGCGTACCTTGCACTTTAGGAAAGCCAGTTTCTAAAAGCTCAAGGAGAAGGTGGGTGGGATCCCAAGGCTGGAAATCCTGAAGGAAAAATAAGTTCAAGAGGGATAGGAGATCCTGAAAACTGAAATGCTAAAGCCAAGGCACAGACTATTCCCATGAGAAGGAAAGATGGGGGACATTTAAAGAAGCCTGTGTGGCTGCACAGGGAGCTCTCTGATGAGCCGAGACTAAAAAGGGTCATGGATAGGAAATGGAAGAAGGGACATATTACCAAGGAGGAGTACAATATTGCTCCCTGAGCCTGTAAGGATGATGTCACGAAGGTGAAAGCCTAGAATAAGCTGAGGCTGGTGCAGGATGCTAAAAACAAGGAAGCAGGAAGAAGATCAAGGAAGGGGTAGCTCTGCTGCTTACTGATGATGGTGAATTGGGTACAAGTGATGGAGAGGAGGCAGAACTGCTAAACTCCTCTTTTGACTCAGCCTTTCTCCCATAAGGGAAGTTGTGTTTAACCTAGGACAAGTAGAACAAATAATATACGGAGGGATTTGCAGCCCAAAATAGGCAATGACATGGTTAGAGAGCACTTAGCTCCTTTAAATGAGTTCAGGTCTTAAGGGCCAGAAGAATTGCATCCCCTGGTGCTGAAGGAGCATTACAGATGCTCTTTCAAAGTTGCTCTCCATAATCTTTGAGAGCTCCCTGAGAACAGGTGAGGTGCCAGAAGACTGGAGATGGGCAAATGTTGTCCCCATCTTCAAAAAGGTAGACACAGAAAATTACAGACCAGTCAGCTTGACATCAATAGCGGGCAGAATTCTCAAACATATGATTAAGCAGTCAGTCTGTGAGCATCTAGAACACTGATCTAGAAAATAATGCACTGGTTACTAGGAGTCAACAGGGGGTTTGTCAGGAATAAGTCATGCCAGACCTACCTTATCTCCTCTGTTGATGGTTACTAGTTTGGTAGATCATGGAAATGCTGTGGACATAGCATATCTTGATTTCAGCAAAGCTTTTGACAAGGTTCCCCATGATATATTTGTTGACAAAATGGTAAAATGTGGGTTGGACAATACTACAATTAGGTGGACTCACAGCTGGTTGAGCAACTGTACTCAATGAGTGCTAATTTATGGCTTGGCATCCTCCTTGAGGGAGGTCTCGAGTGGAGTGCCACAGGGATCTGTCTTAGGCCGTGTGCTGGTTCAACATTTTTATATATGACTTGGCTGAGAATGTAGAGGGGTTGCTTATCAAATTTGCAAAGGACATAGAATCATAGAATCATAGAAAAGTAGAGTTGGAAGGGGCCTACAAGGCCATCGAGTCCAACCCCCTGCTCAATGCAGGAATCCAGGTCAAAGCATCCCTGACAGATGGCTGTCCAGCTGCACCTTGAATGCCTCCAGATTGGGAGAGCCCACCACCTCCCTAGGTAGTTGATTCCATTGTCTTATTGCTCTAACAGTCAGGAATTTTTTCCTGATATTTAGGTGGAATCTGGGTTCCTGTAACTTGAGCCCATTATTCCGTGTCCTGCAAACTGGGATGAACGAGAAGAGATCCTGGCCCTCCTCTTTGTGACAACCCTTCAAGTACTGGAAGAGTGCGATCCTATCTCCCCTCAGTCTCCTCTTCTGAAGGCTAAACATGCCCAGTTCTTTCAGTCTCTCCTCACAGGGGCTTGTTTCCAGTCCCTTTATCATTCTTGTTGCCCTCCTCTGAACCCTCTCCAGTCTGTCTACATGAAGCTAGGAGGGATGGCCATCACCACAGAAGGCAGGATCAAGATTCAAAAGAATCTAGACAGGCTGCAATACTGGGCTGACTCTACATGTGAAATGTGTACATGTGAAAAGGACCTAGATCCATGTCTTAGTGGATCACAAGCTGAATATGGGCCAGCAGTGCAATGCAGCAGCTAAGAAAGCTAATGCCATCGTGGGCTACATTAACAGAAATGTGCAGAGCATGGGAAGCAATAGTTCCACTCTATTCTGTGTTCAGGCCACATTTGCAGAACTGTGTCCAGTTCTGGGCACCCCGTTTTAAGAAAGATACTGACAATCTAGAGTGCATCCAGAGAACAGCAACTAGGATGGTGAGCGGTCTGGAAACCATGTCCTATGAGGAAAGCTTGAAAGAGCGGCTTATTTTTAGCCTGGAGAAGAGAAGATTAAGGGGAGACAGGATAGCAGTCTTCAAATATCTGAACAGCCATCATGCGGAAGATGGAGCAGGCTTGTTCTCTGTTGCTCCACAGGGCAGGGCTAGAACCAACAGGTGGAAATTGCAGGGAAGCAGATTTCGAGTAAGCATGAGCAGAAACTGCCTAACAGTGAGAGCTGTTCAGCAGCGGAACAGATTGCCTCAGGAGGCGGTGGGTCCTCCTTTATTGGAGGTATTTAAGCAGAGGCTGGATGGCTATCTGTCAGGGATGCTGTAGCTGCACCCTGCAGTGCAGAGCCTGCGTTGAACGGGGAGTTGGACTAGATGATCTCGGAGGTCCCTTCCAAGTCCTAACTAAGGGCTAAACTCTGAACTACTGACCAAAATAAAATAATTTAAAAACCCAAAAATTCTGTGCAAATCTCAGGTGCAATTTTTTTTTTTCAAAGGGTGATGAACCAGTGCAAGCCACTCCTATGTGCTGCTTGGCCACTTTGAAGGGGCTGTCACTGGCTGTCATTCAGAGATAGCAAAAAAGCAATCTTCCAGAAAAGGGGGGGGGGAGAAGCTGTGGCAATCGCAAAAGGGTTCGCGGTCGGCACGGGGGAGACCGAGCCAATGATGGTCAGCCCAAAGTGCCGCTTGGGCATCGGTGGAGGGGCTGTTGTTGCTGGCTGGCACTGAAGGTGGCACGGGCAGGCTCACCAAAAGCGGCGAGGGTTTTTTGTCACTCTTGCTGAGCAGCTTACTCACTCACCGCCCGGAAGAGGCATGGCAACCTATTGTAGGTACAGCAACCCCTACTGCAAGCCATGGGTTGTCAGGGTGGTTTGTTGCCCACAAACAAGCTACCCTGCGTGAAGCAGTCCGAGTTCAGACAACACGAGAATCCACGGTGGCTAGTTACCCACCCACAATGGGTTGCCATGTCATGCGAACCCAGTCAATGAGTGCAAAGATGTGAAGAGCACGTTCCCCCGAGGGATCTCTGCGAGGAGCAGCGGGGCTCACCACCTCTTGCCAGGCTCCCATTAGATCCCTTGCTACGTAGCCAGGGTGCCCCACGCCCTCCAAGCTGCTGGGCGCATTGGGACTGGCTGTATTGGGGCAGCTGCAAGCGGCGACACACTCATGAGTGACAGCACTAGCCGACATATGCTCATGTCTTGTGCTGATGGCCATAACTGGGTCCACCTGGAGCAGGGTGGGGGCAAAGAGAAGGATGGAAGGAAAAGGATGGGAGGCAGGCACAGAATAAAAGGGAAAGAGGAGAGATAGGTGTGTGGGGTGGGGAAAGGTGGAGAAGAGACATGGAAATGGACAGAGACACAGGCAAAAGGAGAGAGAGGCAGGCAAGACAGGTGGGAAGAATGGCTCCTTCCATGGGAGATGCCAACCTTGGCTCCTCCTCCATTCTCTTTCCTGGAGCCACTTAACTTACTGAGGAGAGAAGAGACCTACCCCGCTTCCTACATTGTCCCTTTATGAGCAAACACCAATGAGGAGGACCCAACAGTGTTAGCTGCCCAAGGCTGAAGCTGGTGGTGGTGTTTTGCTGAAGAATGTACTTTTGAGGGAGAAATACCAGAGAAGGACTTAGCAGCCATGGGCACTGTTCCTCCTCTTACACTTTGGCACAGATGAACCATGGGTGGATTATTTACCTGCCTGACGTTGGTTCATGCCATGAATTAAGGTACAGCAAATTTTCCTGTAATGAATTAGCTATTCCCCAATTGTTTATGTTCTTTTTCTGAGTCGACCAGTGCTGTTACTAGGGCAGTGTTTCTTATTAAAATTTGAGTTAAAGAATACTTCTGGCTATTGTGTCACTGATGGAATCAATGGATCAAGGAGGCTTTGATGTGCCTTCACCACAAGACCCAAGCACAATCTCCCTTCAGACCTTCATGCTCAATGTGCTGAGATTAGGGGCGGAGAAGGCAGGGCCAGCACATGTGGAACATTGGGGGTGGGAGTGGCATGCACACTCAGCCCCGCATCCGCTTCACATGTTATTTCCACACAGTTTGAATACAGGGCCGGTGCAAGGCCGTTTGGTGCCCTAGGCAAGATCAGATATTTAGCGCCCCCCCTTCCCACTTGAGCCCTCCCTCCCTCCAGCCCTATGCCCATCAAAAGTCAATTGGCAAAACCTAAAAAATTTACTATCATAAACATTGACAAACATACATAAAATACATGTTGATGTAGTACCAATTTGCTACATTTCTCGAAATCTATCAAGATATCCTCAGTTATCCCGTTGGATAAAGCGAAGATCCATTATACAGATTTTCGCTTTCATATGAAGGTACCAAAGGGGACTAGAAAGCCAAACAGTAGGCATTATCAGGGGCTGCGGGAGTGAATTGTCCATGAAAGGAATCACTTTAATATAAGTATGTCTTTTGGCGGGATTTTGAAAATGGGGTGTGGGGGGAAGACTGGCTTGAAACGAGTGTGGAGAAAACACTTTTATACTGGAAGTCTTTAGAGCGCAGGAACGAAGGAAAGCCCAGCTCTGAGAGCCCCTGAGGAAACTGGAGCCTCGTCTAGGCAGGCGTGTGCGTGTGTGTGCGCATGCACGTGTTGCCTCCTTTGCCCAGCCCCCAGCCTGTCTCCTCCTCCTCCTCTGCTGCTTCCTCCAGCGTCTCCCAACTCTGGAGCCTTTTGATTGGCTGAGGCGCTGACAGCAGGAGGAGCTCGAAGTAAGCGTGCAGCCCGCCCTCCTCTATAAGCATCTTTGCAGCTTTCCCTCTCAACCTCTCTCCCTCTCTTGTTTTGCTGCGCCTCCCTGTAAAACTGAACAGTGAAAAGGAAAAAGAAAGAAAGAATTGCAGTGGGGATCTGCTAAAACCGGCACAGAGAGATGTCATGTAAACTCCCCTCCACCTTCCCCTCTTATTTCTTCTCCCGCTCCGTCTCTTCCTGCTGCTGCTGCTGCCGCTCCTCAGTTCAAGTGATCACAAAAGAAATCTTTGGGAGAGTCAGTTTGTGTATTCCTTGGAAGCGAAGGCAGAGCGCGCAGGGAGAGGAGAGCAGCTAGCGACGGGCAGTTCAAACAACCCAGAAAAACTTTTTTTTAAAAAAAGCTTTTCTTCCGTAGATATGTGAAGTGTTTTCGGGAGGGAGTTGGAGTTTCTGGCGCCCCCTTCAGCCTGGCGCCCTAGGCAGCAGCCTAGTTGGCCTAATGGTAGCACCGGCCCTGTTTGAATAACATGCTGTTTGGAGTTAGCATTATTTCTGAACCAGTTTTAGATCTAAGCATAGTTCGCTCAAAAACTATAGTTTGAAACCATGGTTAGAATTGGCTTTGCAACACACACAGGCCTGTGGCTTACGCTGGCTCAGCTTGTCTGAGTGTGGAAAGCTAAGCAGGGTCAGGCCTGGTTATTACTTGGAGGGGAGACCCCCTCCTCTAGTTTCCTGCATTGAGCAGGGAGTTGGACTCGATGGCCTTGTAGGCCCCTTCCAACTCTATGATCTATGAAATCTATGAAACTGCAGTTTGAGCTAAACCACGTTTATTTAAAAAAAAACTAAGATGAAATGCCACACTAACTATGGTTAGCACTAAAAAGGAAAGGGAGGAGGGAATTCACATGGAAGAGGGAGGGGAAAGAAGGACGCAAGCCCACAGGCTGCTCTCAGTCTTCTAACCATGGTTAGGAAGTTTGGAGTTTGCAGCATGCCTTAGCATCATCTGTAAAAAGTGCCCACAGTCTGCTCCTAAATGATATACTTATTTCTTTAAATCAGACAGTTTAATGTCTTACATTTAGGGCAGTCAAATGGTTAAACAAGTTAAAGCTGACTAGTCATCACCAGTTTTGATCCATCATATTTAAATAAAATTTGCCTATTACAAACATCTCAAAATGGGCGCCTTCTGATATATCAAAGTTAGTGTGGAGTGTGTGATAATTGACAGTTTAATAAACAAAACCTACTTTTTAGAAAGAAAGGTCATCATTATTATTTTCAGGGCTTTTTTTCTGGTGGAACTCACCGGAACTGAGTTCCAGCACCTTTTCTTCTATTAATTGCATTACAATTTAATCGCCATCTACTCCCGAGGAAATGTAATCCAAGAGTTCCGGTACCCTTTTCTCCAGAAAAAAAGCACTGATTATTTTTATTTTGTTTCCAAGTAACTCCCCAAAACCAAAGTTGGTTTCAAAAGCTTTTCTTGGCTTGTAATCGATTATCGTGCTGCTGCTTCATGTTAATGTTTTTTTTCATTGTTTATTTTTTATTTATTTTTCTTTGTTGCCACAGTTGTAATTATTTACTAACAGTGTATTTTAATAGTGACTGTAATAGAGATGTTATTATATTAAGTGGTATGCAAGTATCATTAATAAATAATAACAAAACCAAAGAAGTTTGCCTGCATCAATTAATCTACTAAAGATTTAACTGATTAAACTACTGGTGAAAGCTTGCCGAGTAACTTATATGCCATCCACATGTCTGAGTAGTCAGGGTTTAAAATTAATAACCTTTAGACAGACATTTGTAGCTCTCTTCATACTGAGAGAAAGAAAACAGAAATCACATTTTGCAAATAATAATAATAATAATATTATTATTATTATTATTATTATTATTATTATTATTATTATTATTATTATTATTATATTACTTATATAGTGCCATCAAATACACAACACTTTACAGCAGGGGTGTTGAACCTCAGGCCTGGGGGTGAAGTCCAGCCCACCATGGGACTCAATCCAGCCCTCTGGGGTCCCCTGCTTCCCTGCCTATCGTTTAATGCAGCGGGTTTAATGCTTTCCCAGCTTTTAATGCTTCCCTGTTCTAAAAGGTTGAAACGCCCCTCCTGAGGCTTACTTACATGCAGTAAGAGCCTTAAGCGAAAATATGCTGGGTTTTTGGCCCCACCCCTTTTACGTTTGCCCCCGCTCAGAGAAGCCCCCCCCCCTGAGTTTCTCCAAAACTGAATTCAGACCTTGGGCTGAAATAGATTCAACACCCCTGCTTTACGGAGTAACAAGATTTTTGCCACAAGAAGCGCACGGTCTAGCGTGTTACACAGGGCAGGCAATAGGAGGAAGGAAGGAAGGAAGTTGGAGGTGAAGGTAAACAGGGAAAGAATATGCACCCGGTTCAGTTAGGCTTAGTTTTAAGCAAGATGGATGGATCAGCCTATTTCCGGTCTGAGTCAGTTTCATATGTGTTCATTCATCGGTCCATTCCATCCCACTGATCTGCAATTTTTAAAAATCCACACAATTCTTTTGCATTTATATACATGAGAACTAAGGGGTTATGCCAAAGGATTCCCTGTAAAGGTAAGTTTTGAGGATGGATTAGAAGGAGGTGACAGAGAAGTGGCACCACAGAGGTGTTCTGGGAGGGAGGTCCAGGCATAAGGGGAAGCTATGAAGAAAGGGCAGAACCACCCAGGAAAGCAGCAGGAGACATTTGGACTGCTGGGGGTGACGAGTTCTGCCCTCAGCAACAACAGCATGATACCAGCTGCCCTTAAGTATGTGGAAACAGGCCAAAGGTAGGCAACCTGGTGCCCTCCAGATCTTTTGAGCTACAACTCCCACCAGCCTCAGCCAGCATTGCCCACTGTAAGAGACTACAGGAATTGTAGTCCAAAATCTCCAGAGGGTGCTTGGTCACCTACCCTTGGAAATACTGTGGTGTGTAAGGACATATCACATTTCAGGCTCTCCATCACACTTCCCGGAAGCCTTGTATGCATTCTGGGCCTTACCTTGACTTGGCGGGACTTTGCCTTTGTTGAGCTGCCGGAGGCGCTTCTGGTGGGACTTCCCGTTGTAGTGGATCTGGGCCTGTACAGCTGAATTGAGCTGGATATTGCACACCTCACAGAGTGTGAATGATGGGTGCTTCTTCTCCCTTTTTGAGCGCTGCTCTGGTGGATATCCTATACTAGTGTTCTCCTTGAGGTTCCCACAGATGCCGCTCCCAGGGGAGTGGGATGGGCTCAGGGGTCGCTTCATCATCCCTGGGGGAGAAGGAGAAGAAGAAGAAGAAGTACTACAATCTGCCTGATGATATATCACTAATGAATATTTGGGGAGAAACTCCTAAGTACAGCTTTAGTTCCCTTTGATGCTGGTGATCTGGTAACAAGCACCACAAACAGTACATATAAACAGCCTCTAGCCTCTAGATTGCCCTCACTTTGGCCCACGCTGCAGTTGAACTCAACCAAAACCACGACTGTTTTGCGCTGCAAGAATGGCAAGGCCTTCATTTCACCCGTTTTCTCGCAACCCCTCTTTGCTACATGATGGAACTTCAAAGCAACCATTACAGATACATCCCCCCCCCCCATTTGTAGAGAAAGCACTAGAAACATTGGTCATCTACCTTCGCAATTATCTGTTCCTTGTCTATTCTAAGTGACCTATATCCAGACAACCAGTTATTCCAAGATTAGCGAGTTTGAAACGCACTTCAACCTTCAGGTTTACTGATATGTTCAAGGAGTGAATCTGGTTTTAGTGAACTGAAAGGGAACCAACCACTTTTGTGAAGATCAAAGATCCTTGAATCACCTCTTTTATTCCATGGTATGTGATAATACAAAACAACTGCAAGGTGGTTATCTCTAGGTGATTGAAGTTTGTTTGTCTGTTTGTTTATAATAGTATATATAAACTGCCTTTTGGTCCCAACCGGCCCCCCCAAGATGGCATACAAAGACAAAATATTAAAATCAAAGTAAACTCATACTTGCCTTGAGAAAGAACTTGCCTAGGGTGGCCGGGTGACCGGCCAGATGGGCGATTAATAAATATAAGAAATAAGAAATAAATAAATAAGAAAAAGTGACTGGTGAATGATCAGGAAACACACGAGTTTTCATGTTGAAAGCTGGGGAGGGAGTCCCCTGAAGAGGAAAGGGAAATGATGTTTCCCAAATCTTTGGAACGGGATGGTGCAAGGGTTTAATGCAAACAAATAACACGAAACATTTCTATGAGGAACTGTGGCATGAGTGAATTTGCGCAAAAAATTAATATAAGACAAGATTCCGAACCAGTTAAAACTATATTGAAATGGTTAAGTCTGTAAGTAAACATTCTCCCAGAGTCAACTCATCAGCAAGGTCTCATATGACCTCTGACCCAGATATGCTATGGTGTGCTACTGAGTTTCCTGTGCATATATATCTTTAACTGTTTTCCCACAGGTGACCAAGTTATTTTCAGTACTGGCAGAAATTAAAATGGGAAAGTTATCTAGACAAAATACTTTCAAAGGCCACTGGTCTCTTAAAAAAGGACACACAGCAACTCAAATTAGCTTGGCCTACCATGGCAGCTCCAGTTACAGAGTTTTAAATAAACAATCTATATCGTGGATGCGGTCATCTCATTCACTTAATCTCTCCGGTGCCCGTTTGTCCTTCCTAAAATACTAAGCACTGCAATTCAGCAGTTTCTCTCCCCCCCTCCCCCACCGAGCAAGTGACTAGAAGTAATCAAGAGAGCTCTAGGTTTGATCATTAATGCAGTATTACCTATGATGGTGCTACCTGCACTACCTTGTATGTACCAGAACACTGAAGTAAGACTGGACCCACTCTCCAATAAACTTTCCTCATATTGGACAACTCATTGGAAGAGTTTTGCTTACAACATGGGTCTGTCTCATGGTTTTAGAAAGAGGAAAACCACCCATCACCAAGTCTGAGTGATTCTGGTAGCCCCATCCCCAGGGCTTAGGATCAAACTATACATCAGGGATGGGTAGAAGGCAGATCAGGATCTACCAGTAGATCTCTGGGTGATTTATAGTAATTCAGCAAGGATTTCCAACTCCCAGTTGTCTAACAATAGCAACAAGAAAGGGACTTCCCATCCCACCCTAAACCATACTGTGAAACTGGTGAGTGAAGGACCAAGTGTATGGAAGGACTGTGAAAGCTCTGTTCCGTTCTAGTATTCAAAATAAATTCCTGGGCTCAATTTCAAGTGTTTCTCTTTTACACCTGGCTTCACTTGGTGGCTCTCGAAGTTGTGGTAAAAAACAAAGTAGATCCCGCAAGCCTCAACACTATCCACCCTGCTATAGAATCATAGAATCATAGAAAAGTAGAGTTGGAAGGAGCCTACAAGGCCATCCAGTCCAATCCCCTGCTCAATGCAGGAATCCAGGTCATCCCCGACAGATGTCTGTCCAGCCACACCTTGAATGCCTCCAGAGTGGGAGAGCTCACCACCTCCCTAGGTAGTTGGTTCCATTGTCTTATTGCTCTGACAGTCAGGAAATTTTTCCTGATGTTTAGGTGGAATCTGGGTTCCTGTAACTTGAGCCCATTATTCCGTGTCCTGCAAACTGGGATGATCAAGAAGAGATCCTGGCCCCCCTCTGTGTGACAACCCTTCAAGTACTGGAAGAGTGCGATCATATCTCCCCTCAGTCTCCTCTTCTGAAGGCTAAACATGCCCAGTTCTTTCGGTCTCTCCTCATAGGGCCTTGTTTCCAGTCCCTTTATCATCCTTGTTGCCCTCCTCTGAACCCTCTCCAGTTTGTCTACGTCCTTCTGAAAGTGTGGTGCCCAGTACTGGACGCAGTACTCAAGATGAGGCCTAACCAGTGCTGAGTAAAGGGGAATGATCACTTCACGCGATTTGGAAGCTATACTTCTATTAATGCAGTCCAAAATAGCATTTGCCTTCTTTGCAGCCACATCGCATTGCTGGCTCATATTCAGTTTGTGATCTACCACAATTCCAAGATCCTTCTCACTTGTAGTATTGTTGAGCCAAGTGTCCCCCATTCTGTAACTCTGCATTTGGTTTCCTTTCCCTAGGTGCAGCACTTGGCATTTATCCCTATTAAATTTCATTCTGTTGTTTTCGGCCCAGCGCTCCAGCCTATCGAGATGGCTTTGAATTTTGTTTCTGTCTTCCAGAGTATTAGCTATTCCACCCAACTTTGTGTCATCTGCAAATTTGATAAGCATCCCCTGCACCTCCTCATCTAAGTCATTAATAAAAATGTTGAAGAGCACTGGGCCCAGAATCGAGCCCTGTGGTACCCCACTCGTTACCTCTCCCCAGTTTGAGAAGGAACCATTGATAAGCACTCTTTGAGTCCGATTCTGTAGCCAATTGTGGATCCACCTGATAGTTGTTCCATCTAGCCCACTTTTAGCTAGCTTGCTAACCAGGATATCATGAGGCACTTTGTCGAAAGCTTTGCTGAAGTCCAGATATATTATGTCCACAGCATTCCCACAGTCCACAAGGGAGGTTACCCGATCAAAAAATGAGATCAGATTAGTCTGGCAGGATTTGTTCTTGACAAATCCATGCTGGCTTCTAGTAATCACTGCATTGTTTTCAAGGTGCTTGCAGACTGACTTCTTGATCATCTGCTCCAAAAATTTCCCAGGGATTGATGTCAGACTGACTGGCCTATAGTTCCCAGGTTCCTCCTCCTTGCCCTTTTTGAAGATGGGAACAACATTTGCCCTCCTCCAGTCATCTGGCACTTCACCTGTCCTCCATGATTTCTCAAAGATAATAGACAGTGGTTCTGAGAGTTCTTCTGCCAGTTCCTTTATTACTCGAGGATGCAGCTCGTCAGGCCGTGGAGATTTAAACTCGTTCAGAGTAATCAGGTGCTCCTTGACCATTTGCCTATCAATCTCAAGCTGCAAGCCTGCCCCTTCAGTCTGCACTTCAGGTTTGCCAGGGGGGTCATAGACCCTCTTTTGGGAGAAGACCGAGCCGAAGTAGGAATTGAACATTTCTGCCTTTTCTTTGTCTTCTGTTATCAATTTGCCATCCTCATTGCGTAGTTGAACCACCATTTCTTTCCTCTGTCTTTTACTATGCATGTATCTGAAGAAAGCTTTTTTGTTGTTTTTAGCATCCCTCGCTAACCTTAGCTCATTCTCAGCTTTAGCCTTCCTGACACTATTCCTGCAGTTCTGTGCTGCCTGCCTGTACTCTTCCCTTGTAGCCTGTCCTTCCTTCCACTTCCTATATGTGTCCTTTTTTGTTTTCAGGTCATCTTTGAGTTTATTGTGAAGCCACATTGGCTTCTTCTGTTGCCCTCTGCTTTTTTTCCTTGTAGGAATGGTTTGCAATTGTGCCTTTAAAATTTCCTTTCTTAAAAACTCCCACCCATCCTGGACTCCTTTTCTCATTAGAGTCGCTTGCCATGGGACCTTACTTATCATTGTTCTGAGTTTGTTAAAATTGGCTTTCCTAAAATCCAGGGTACGTGTTTGGCTACACTCCGCTTTTGCTCCTCTTAGAATCAAGAACTCAAGTATAACATGGTCACTTTCCCCCAGAGTTCCCGAAACTGCCACTTTATCCACTAACTCGTCTCTGTTGGTTAGAATCAGGTCAAGAATAGCCGATCCTCTAGTTCCTCTAGCTATGCTGGCTGGGGCATGCTGGGAGTTGTAGGCCAAAAACAGCTGGGGAGCCAAGGTTGGAGAACACTGATCTAAAGCTCTTCAAAAGAAGACTTACCGTATTTAGATAAGAACATATAATATTAGGGAACAGATATATGCGATTAACAACATATATAATTAATCTAAGCCAGGACTCAGACCCAAAATCTATTTCCAGTGTATTGCAGCCCCCCACCGCCAAAGGAGCATAAAATATAATTTAACAGTATGGGGCCATAGCAAGCAAAAATTGGTCAATTTTTAAAAGAGGTGCTGAGGCTGAAGCCTTCTTGGAAGCTACACTCTGACCCTGGATACCTACCCCAGATATGTAGGGGTTATTCAGTGGTTAGAACAAATCACTCTGCACATGCTCACTTAGAGGCACACTCTGTTGAGATATTATGAACTACATGCTGAGAGTTTTTTCTTTGTTTGCAGTGCAAGCGGTACTAGCTATCCTAGGCAGGATGTTTACGTCTGAGCCGCACAGTTTGTTTACATTATGCTATTCCTGGCAGAAGCATGGGAAAAGAGCGATGTGAACCAAAGTCACCTGTTCCTGCGACGTACTATGCTGTTCAGACAGTGACCTTTTTAAGGGGAAGAGCTATTGCTCTTTGTTCTTTAATATCTCTCTTTGTTGGTGGGGTGAAGTTCTCCTTCTCTCCACTGGACTTTTGCTTGCTATGCTTTTATACTCTGCACATGGACTGTATCTATGGAATGTATACTGTGTGGTGCTTACTTTGAATAAGTAAATAAACAGGTAGAATAGACCTGCTGAGTGATTCCTGGGTCCTAGATTAACCTGCAACTAATCTGAACACTGCTGCGTGAGAGAGCTGACACTCTGCTTGCTGTGTGTGGAAGGCCAAGGCTAGCACACTGATTACAAATTCTCTTTCAACACCAACACACTCTTAATCACCCGTTCACTGCATTGTAGAGTCCGGGCAGCCAAGATGCTTTGAGCAGGTTTTGGGCTCCACCTTAAGGTCCTGGGGAGACCTTAAGTGGCCTGGGCTTTTTTTAAAAAGGGAAGATCTTCAAGGAGAAGCCCCTTAGAACAAGCAGCAGCCCCTTAGAACAAGCAGCAATGGGGGTGGGGGGGCGCAAAAGAGGCAACAGCACAGGGACACTGCGTGTGGATCAGGCATGACGGGAGACCCCTGACAGATGTCTAAACCTCTTTGAAATAAAAGGTCACAAGTTACACTCAGGGTACACTTGCAAAAGCACTTTACATGAATACCCTTAAAGCACACACCCCCTTCCAACCAGCGTTGCTCTGACTGCGATAACAAAAGGTGTAAGCGCGGAGATCCACACCTCACCCCAACACATCAAGATACCAACCCCACAGTATTCATCCTGCACTTTTATGGGCCTTCTCCAAGGTCCGTGTAAGCCTATGGAAACAGCACTCACTTTCATCCAACCATCCAGTCAGGGCTGGTGCTACCATTAGGCCAACTAGGCAGCTGCCTGGGGCGCAGGGCTAAAGGGGGCGCCAGAAATAGGGAGGGAGGGCTCAAGTGGGAAGGGGGGGCGCTAAATATCTGATCTTGCCTAGGGCACCAAACTGCACCAAACTGCCGTGCACCGGCCCTGCATCCAGTTATCTGCATGTGTTTGGGCATTTCTCTCCTATTTCCCCAACATAACAGACAGGTAAATCACATGCTTGAAGAGGCCCTACTTCAAAAAAAGAAAAGAAAAGAAGAAGAATATTGAACTTTATATAGTAACTTTGTTATATCTCAGTTAAAGAACTGTAAGAACCCCACACTTTAGGCTTGTTAATTAACCAATTATGAAACACACACTGGAGTTTGCATCAGAAGTTCTTTGACTTTCAAGGAAAAAAATTGATGACAGAATTCAAATTCAGATTTTTAAAATTTTGACAGGTGTTGCTTTTAAATTAGGGGTTGGGGATACTAGTGATTTTTATTTTGTTTCAACTCTCTCCAAAATGTACCAGCAAACAGATCACAGATGTCCTAAAATGTACCAGCACAGTCCTGCTGGATCAGGTCAAGGGCCATCAGGTCCACCAATGTCGTCAAGCGGATGTCTCTGCACAAGTAGGGTATCATGGCGAAAGCCATCCCCAGGACCTGGAAGTTGCTAGTTTTTTGCCTCTAGACATGGATTTTCTATTCTTAGCTGTTGTGGCAACGAAACTGAAAGTAGATACAGCAATTAACAGCCTCATTTGGAAAAGCTCAGGATCACAGAATATGTACAATAGCTTACACTGAGAGAGAGAAAAGGTAGGGTAAATTGATCTTTGCTCTCTCCCCTCCTACCCAGTAAATAAAACCTTATACAGTAATACCTTGGATTGCAAGTAACTTGGTCTGAGAGCGTTTTGCAAGACAAACAAATTGTTTAAATTTTTTTGACTTGATAAATGAGCAAGGTCTTGCAAGACAAGTAGTCCGTAGGGATGTAACCGCTCGCCTCAAGCAAGCGTAGAAGGCCGAAATCGGCCCCGCTCACGCCCGCCAGAGACTCGCTTTGATATAAGAGTGTTTTGGATTACAAGCACATTTCCGGAACGAATTATGCTCTCAATCCAAGGCATTACTGTAGGCATACACTGGGTTGGGGCAATAGCTCACTGGTAGAACATTGCTTTTCACGCAGAAGGTCCCAGGTTTTATTTTTGGCATCTCCCGATAGGGAAGGAAAAACTCCTGCCTGAAACCACGGAGAGCCACTGCTGCCAGTCATTGTCGACAATACTGGGCTAGATGGACCAATGGCCTGATTCGGTATAAGGCACCTTCCTGTGTCCCCTAAATGGATGAGGACTTGTTCAAGGTTCTAAAAATACAGCCTTCTTGAGCCACCAAGAATTACTCCCCATATTACTTTCCTCTTGAATTTATTTATTTATTTGTTAAATTTATACCCCGCCCTTTTTCCTTCAAGGAACCCAAGGCAGCTTACACAATCCTCCTCCTCCTCTCCATGAACCTCACAACAACCCTGTGAGGTAGGTTAGGCTGAGAGCCAGTGACTGGCCCAAAGTCACCCAGTGAGTTTCATGGCCGAGCGGGGACTAGAACCCGGATCTCCCGAGTCCCAGTCCAACACTCTCACCATTACGCCACACTGGCCCTGAAAGTGTATAATGGTGCCCCTGAGGGATCAGCTTCATTCCTTTATCCCCTTGTGCTTTGTCTATAAACTAGACCCGTTTTAGATTTATTTCTGCCATTCTGAATTCTCACTAGCATTTTTCACTGCTGTGCACCTGCTCCTCCTTTTTCTGTTAAAAAATAAGTGTTTTATGACATTATCAAGATTAAAATAGAAAAAAATACCTCAGGTTATGAACTGTATTATGAGAGCTATAAAACTGACCTTAGAGAATTATAAATGTGGTGGTTTGACTTCTCTTCCTGACAGTTTGCTTACCGTTTTCAGATTTATTGACAGCCAGTACGGTTAGCGTGTTGTAATTCCTACAGTCAGTCTGTTATTCCATGGAGTGTGCACGTGTGTGTGGTTGGTTTTTTAAACATTAGTTGTAATTAAAGAGCAAGAGGGAAGCGGATTCTCCATTCTCTAGCAGTTAGTGTGGCGTAACCCCACAATTCAGTTCCCTGGAGTATGCCTGAATCAGTATGTTTAGTGAGTATAGAATGTTGAACTGAGGGGGTGTGGTTTGTGATGCCTTGGAAAGGGTGGGGGGAGGAGGAGTATATAAGGGGTGTCTGAGTGATGCCAGAGTGAGTTGAGTGTGTTGGGAGTCGGGGAGTTAGGTTAGTTGGGTTATTCGTGTCTTGTCTGTCAGGAGTTTTGAGAGAAATCAGTGCTTGTCTCTGAAGAGTGAAAGTATTTAGAGTTATAGGGACTTAGGTTAATTACAAAGTGTTTGGTGTAGGCAGATTTAAACTAAGATTTTGAGAATTAAAATAAACTTACTTTTATTTTGTTTGCTACCCAAATCCTACGTGTCAGCTTGGCGTTATTAACCTGCATTACTGTTAAATCTACACATACACCTTTGTACCCACAGTATCATAGATTTAAGCTAGATCCTTAATAACCTGTATTAATCTTTTCCCTCATTGGTAGGGGAAAGGTTTCATTTGACCCTACCCTCCCCCAGGTTTTTAAGTGTTGGTGCTTAGCCTGAGAAGGGTTTATGCACCTGGTCCTAGTGTGAAGGGACTGTGTCGTCGCAGTTAGGTTTGTTGCCCTGAGTATTTGCAAAGATAATAGTGGAAGACCGACAACCTGGTCTTCTGCGCGGGTTCAATGCTAAGGGGGTAGCGGGTGCTGGGGCGGGCCTTCTCCGAGGTCCCCAGCGCCTCGCCTTAGCCCAGAACAAAGGGATAACTTATAGCCACAAAAGTATCTTTTAGAAAACAAGTTTATTTACAAAATTACCTTCACAAACTCAGACCCACGCCAGCAATACAGCTTATCAGTACGGTACAAAGTAGCAAGCAAAAGCCTCAAGGACAACGTGATTTCAGGGCTCTCAGCTAGTTAGTTTAGCCCAGGTCCCGGCAGATGGCTCGGTCAACCGCACGCTGCTAGCTGGGTTCCCGGCGGGGCCTGGTCTACCCAAGCGGCTAGCTGGGTTCCCGGCGGAGGCCCGGTCTACCCAAGCGGCTAGCTGGGTTCCCGGTGGGGCCCGGTCTACCCAAGTGGCTAGCTGGGTTCCCGGCGGAGGCCCGGTCTACCCAAGCGGTTAGCTGGGTTCCCGGCGGAGGCCCAGTCTACCCAAGCGGCTAGCTGGGTTCCCAGGCGGGGCCCGGTCTACCCAAGCGGCTTGTGAGTGATTTCAGCTTGGTTTCCCGGGGGTCTGGTCAACCCAAGCGGCCAGTGATTTCAGCTTGGTTTCCCGGGGGTCCGGTCAACCCAAGCGGCCAGTGATTTCAGCTTGGTTTCCCGGGGTTGCTGATCCTTCGTTCCCTTACCCCAGGCATGGGCAAGATTGCTGATCAGGTCCAGAGAAAAGTTCCCTTGTGCAGGGTGTTTTATACCTTGGTGTTTCAGGTAGCCCCTCCCTCCGTGATCAGGTGGGTTGACACCCTCCCTGAGGGGCGGCCTTTTGGGTCAGGTGGGGTGACGCCCTCCCCCTGTGGGATGGGGTCCCTTTGAAGCCACTTGCTTAATGGTCCCATCCTATGGTGTTGAGTGGCCATTTCTTAGGGGGGCCGAAGCGTCTGCCCTGGAGAGGTATTCAAGTCTTATGTAGATGGGGCTGATATGCAAGAGCATTGACAAACCTGGTGATGCTTCCTGCCTTCCCCCCTGGGGTGATTCTATGTAGATGTTGTTTGTCCCCTTTGGCATCTGTGGAGACTGGTTGTCTCCCCCCCCCTGGGTCTCCTTCCCCCCTCCTTGGTGAGTGTGTGTGTGTCAGGCAGGGGGCTTAGGTTGGCTTTCTCCACAATAATATATATTGGTTCTTAATTTCTAAACAAGAGGTGCCAGGACAGATGCATGAATTCACATCTATCCTCCACCCAACCCATTGTGTGGGATGTGTGGGAACTGGTTGTGGTTGTCCAATGGTGAAGAAAAGACAATGCTCAGTGGCACTGGTGAGTGTTATTTCACATATTCCAGGACTTTGGTCCTGGTACTGAACCCACATTCCAGGGCCAAGCATAGCCATAAGAGAACACAAGTGGGGCCTGCAACACGTTTTTGTAGTTTTCTTCAGTCAGCCAGTCAACATTCTGTGGCCACTGAGAATGCTCAGCCCTCATTGGACTGTTTCCTTCCCCCACCCTTTAGCTCCCCCCCCCCAGATTTCTTTTATTCTTCTGCAAAACTTGGGATTCCCCCAAGCCTGCTTCAAAACTTGGGATTCCCCAAGGCTTCTGCCTCTTGTGTGTGAATGGTGCCAATTTGGCTACCTAAAGATCCACACTCACTTCTGAACTTGGGATAGAGAAGGAATAATTATTGCTAGCTGTGCAAAACGATGTGCTTGATTTAGGGCACAATCCTATGGGCTCCCAACTTGTCGGGGGGGGGGCGGCGGCACAGGATTCTTTAGAGCCCCAGCTCCGAGGTCCTGTGAGCTTGGAGCTGGGACCCTGAACTCTGAGCCCCCGCCCCGCCCCGCCCCCTCACAGCCGGCGCAGAAAGAACCGCGATGTTGGGAATTGGCCTCAGAGAGGAGGAGAAGGGGGGCGGGGGGGCGGGGAGGGGAGGGGGCTGGGGCACGCGCCTCATATTGCCGAGGCGCTTGTCAGACAAGGCACTTGCCACAGTCACACAGGGCATGCACAAGTCTGGCAACTGCTTCCCCGCTTCCTAGCAACACTTTCCCTTCACCCCCACCCCTCCCCACAGTTCAGTGCAGCTGCCCTGGAATGCTGGAGGTGTTGAATTTTAGTTCAGAGGCATTTTTCAAGTGGCATTTTCCTCAATCTTATGGTGGACATGAGAGAATGTGGTGCCCCACGAGGATGGTTTGGGACCGTCGTCAACAGAGCCAAGCTTAAAGGATTGTTGAGCTTGATTAAAGAACCGCAGAACCGCAGGCCCAGTCAAGACAACTTCCCTGAAGCCAAGCCAAAGCCTAACTGCCACCGCCCTCCCCACACAGGGTTGCCCTCAGATATGCAGCTATTAGTGACAGTAAGAGGCTCTCCAGTTACTCCACAGGGATTTAATGCCACTAAAAACTAATCCAATCAAATACTTGTCTAGCTGCTCCAAATGATCTCCGCAGAGGCGGATTCCACCACACCTCTAGCTAAACAATTTGTTTCTCTGCTGCTCCCAC
Source organism: Shinisaurus crocodilurus (assembly GCA_021292165.1). Lineage (NCBI taxonomy): Eukaryota > Metazoa > Chordata > Lepidosauria > Squamata > Shinisauridae > Shinisaurus > Shinisaurus crocodilurus. The sequence goes on from CM037877.1 coordinate 263,000,166, forward strand.
ACACTCTCCCAGTCAGGTTGCTTCCAGATAGAGGAATTTATGACTTATATCGGTCAGCTGCTCTGTCCTACGTGACACCCAACAGCAGGCACTGTGCTGACTCTGCTAGCCAGACCAGCACAGACAGTAGAATGATGTCAAAGTAGCATAATGCCAAACCCTCAAACTTGGAAATGCCTCTTTCTTTTGAGGTACGTCCTGTACAACTTCCTATGTTGGTGCACTATCAACTAGAACAGTGTTCTCCAACCTTGGGTCCCCAGATGTTTTTGGCCTACAACTCCCAGCATAGCGTAGCTGGCTGGGGCATGCTGGGAGTTGTAGGCCAAAAACATCTGGGGACCCAAGGTTGGAGAACACTGAACTAGAAACACCTTCAAAAATCAAGCCAGAGGGTTTGCTCTGTGCAAGGAAGAGTCCCAACTCACTTTCTGTAAGCTTACTTGGAGCCAGCTCTGGATGGACACAGTAGAAAGGACACACAGAGAGAAGGAGCTAGGTCAGAGCATCAGGTTGTCCCAACTTTTGATTTAAAAAGTACTTGCCACTGCAATAATCACAAGGCACAACTTGGTGCCTAAGAGGTTGAAGTTGTCAGAATCTGGCAGGATAAGGCGTTTACCTGTTTTCCAGGGCCCAGTGCTGGTTGCCTGATGGAACACAGTGTTATTGGTAGGACTAAAAAAATAGTGTCTGGTTGGCAACCGTATCTTGCACCGCTCAACATCGTGTCCTTGCTGATGCTCCAGAGAAGGGGTACAGAGAAGAGAAAATGCCCCAAGGGAGGGAGATTTTTTCACTTAAGCTTCCTGAGCCCAGTTTGCTGCAACTGTGGCATCAGGATGAATTTCATCAATGATTTTTTTTTTTTAGCTCTGCCTTGAATCCAGCAAAAATATGTATTCCAAGATGGATACTATTTCAGAATTTTACACTGCTAAAAGCTAAACATGCTCTTAGGTAAAATGCATGATTTTACTATGTTTTGGTGGGGAAGATCTGCACTGAAAACAAGGGCTGGGGCTGAGGTCTACCTGCAAATTAACTTTTTAAGCTCAGGATGTGGATCAGCTATGAAACCAGGGACATTTCATTCCTACAAAAGTACCCTAGTTCTATCTTGGGTGAAACCATTTTCCGTCACCATTTGTTTCAAAGAGAGCAGTTCAGGATTAAGTGTTACAGACAGCTTTGGAAAACATAAGACTCCCTTCACTTCTCAGATTTTATACACTTCCAACACTCCTTTCCAGAAGGGAATATACCCGGGCTGTGTAGGTTGGAGATAAATGCAGCTTCAAGACAAGTGCGTCATCCCACTCAATAAAGTCTAAGTTACAGCTACCACACAAGGCCTGGTATTCTCCTCCACCACCCCTGCTGGGCGACGGATTTACCTCCCGCTCTCAAATCGTCATGTGCTAAGCAAGTACATTAGAGTCATTGCAAAAGCTGCAGGATGAAACACACATTCCTATCTTAATAATATGACTGGGAGCCTGTGTAGGCCAAAGGATAGATGGTTTAACCTGGACAAGATTGTTACTCCGAATCTAGGGGGTGTGTGTGACAATCATAACATTTTTCAGAACAGCTAAAATGTTTTGAAAACCCAACTGTTTTGATCCACCAGGAAAGAGATTTTTTAAAAATAAGGCTTGGGTAATAGATCAAGACAAAAATGTAGTAATCTCATTAATGGGTTGCACTAGTCACTAGACCAGCAACAAGAAAGGGATCTAAAACAACAACAGTTAAACACAGATACATATAAGGTTACAGTCATGCCTTGGATTGAGAGCATAATTCGTTCCGGAAACGTGTTTGTAATCCAAAACACTCTTATATCAAAACGAAATCCCCCCCAAAAAATATGTACAGAGATTTTTAATTTAAGCCGTACTACAGTACTTGTATTGCAAGACGTCGCTTGTATATCAAGTCAAATTTTTTAAAATAAATATTTAAAAATTTGCTTGTCTTGCAAAACGCTCTCAAGCCAAGTTACTTGCAATCCAAGGTATTACTGTACTTCTATTGCAAAGTTTTTAAGTACGGTAATCCTATGGTTCCTCGGAGAACATCCCAGAGACCATGCTGGATTCCCCCTCCTGAGCCCACAGTCACTCCTATGACCTTGGGAGGGGGAATCTGACATCGGGCCATGCCCCCTCCCCCAGCACCTCTCAGCCACCGCAGAAAGCACCACAGTGGCTGTTCCTCCGAGGTGACCTCGGAGAAGCTCAGGAAAGCCAAACAAGGAGCAGGACCCTATGTCCTCTTCATCACCATTGTCCACCCACCCCACTGGTAAGTCAGCTAGACGGGTTAAGAGGCCTGTCCAGCTGATTTCTTTCTTTCTTCTTTCTTTCTTCTTTCTTTCTTTCTTTCAAGGAGGAACAGGAGGCGAAATCGCTTCCATCCTCTTCCCGCCCTGCGTGACTTCTGCTGACAGGGCATAGGATAGACAGAGGGCTCCAATCTCAGAGCCCTCTGTCTATCGATTAAGTGATATTCGTGGTAAAATGGAAGAACATACCGGTAATTTGAAAACTGTAGACCCGGAGAAAACACAAGTAGACCAAGCATCCTTAGGGAAATGAAAGTGGTTAATGTAGTTTTGGAGATAGAACTGAGTAATAGCAAAGAGAATTTTGAGGAAATTATGCAGGAATTAGGAAGAAAGAATCTAAAATTTAGAGGCATTCCAAAGGATCAGGAGAGAGGTAACCTATTCACTTTTTTGGAAGAACGTTCAAAAGGACAAAATGTTTTCAGTGGACACAGAGTCAGCAGTTACAACTGGGTCAGCTAGGCCCAGGAAACTGCACTATCCTGGGGTGTTTCAGTAAAAGACTAAGGGTGCTATCCTATGGGGATGCCCATAACATTCCGAGCTTGGAGGATCACGCACATGCTTTGGAGGGTAGGAGGAGAGCGAGACCTTTGCCTCCGTGCTCCTCTTGCTCTGCAGAGCACATAGACAATCGATCTTGGCCGTCCAAGCGCAGTGCTTCAGAGTGGAGGGGAGGGAGGCTGAAGCATCACAGCCTGGTGGTAGCAGCCCCCTTCCCTCCCCACGTCCCCAAAAGCCCTTCTCCAAGCTCGCTCTAGCAGCCAGTGTGGTTCTTCCTGTGCCGGCTTGGGGGGGAGGGGGATCTGAGTGCAATTTTCCAACCTCGTACAGTAGCTGCAAATCTGAAAAATCCTACGCCAATGTAGATACTGTGTAGCAGCTATAGGATTGCTCTGCCCAAGTAAAAGAGGCAGTTAATTATAGATACTAGGTTGTGGGGGGAAATGATTATAGATAATGAATATGGATGTAGCACTGAAATTCTGACAGATTTATATCCTTAAGTTTTGGTGAAGCAGAGGGACTTTAAGTCCCGTAATCTTTATCTCAGAACAAAGAAGGTAAAGGACCAGTTCGCACGACTGCTGCAGCGGCCCATGGGCTGTTTTCGGGTTATACGAGGGTTGCTTAACCCTGCATAAGCCACCCTCACCAGGTTCGTACGACGCTATAAGCCACAGCAACCACCCGCCACAGCTTGAATATTCAAAACAGGCCAGCACACGTCACAACCCACCATGGTTTAGATAAGCCATGGTGTGCTGCAGTGATCGTGCAAACCTGGTCACTAATCACGCCCTTTAAATTACTGTTACTGGTTAAAAGAGAATGACTCTCAGCTACTACAACTGAAGAGGCCCACCAGAAAGGTTAGATTATGTCTCCACAAGATAACCTTTTAGCATTTTTAGTTAGTGTTCACATAAATTATCTAAAGAAAAGATCATAGAATCATAGAAAAGTAGAGTTGGAAGGGGCCTACAAGGCCATCGAGTCCAACCCCCTGCTCAATGCAGGAATCCAGGTCAAAGCATCCCCGACAGATGGCTGTCCAGCCACACCTTGAATGCCTCCAGAGTGGGAGAGCCCACCACCTCCCTAGGTAGTTGGTTCCATTGTCTTATTGCTCTGACAGTCAGGAAATTTTTCCTGATGTTTAGGTGGAATCTGGGTTCCTGTAACTTGAGCCCATTATTCCGTGTCCTGCAAACTGGGATGATCGAGAAGAGATCCTGGCCCTCCTCTGTTTGACAACCCTTCAAGTACTGGAAGAGTGCTATCCTATCTCCCCTCAGTCTCCTCTTCTGAAGGCTAAACATGCCCAGTTCTTTCAGTCTCTCCTCATAGGGCCTTGTTTCCAGTCCCTTTATCATCCTTGTTGCCCTCCTCTGAACCCTCTCCAGTTTGTCTACGTCCTTCTTAAAGTGTGGTGCCCAGAACTGGACGCGCAGTACTCAAGATGAGGCCTAACCAGTGCTGAGTAAAGGGGAATTATCACTTCCCGTGATTTGGAAGTTATACTTCTATTAATGCAGCCCAAAATAGCATTTGCCTTCTTTGCAGCCACATCGCATTGCTGGCTCATATTCAGTTTGTGATCTACCACAATTCCAAGATCCTTCTCACTTGTTAACTTAATCAGGAGGAAGAGGTCATTGAAAAAGGAGAACAAAGTACAGCAGTAGCAACCACTGATACCCAAGCAAAATCATTAGTAAAGGCAGTAGAAGTGTCATCGGAGCAACTGTATTCATTCATGTACTACAAAGTATAAATTTAAGTGTAAATATAGATACAGAATGTGCTGGACTTCATTCTAGGTGTTTTTCTTTATCTTTTTTACTCCTTATTCCCCCTTTTTCGGATTATATTTGTAATTTAACTTTACAGTTGTTTTACTCAGGAGCTTTCTCCACTTTATTCAGATGTGTAAAATAAAACGTACATCACTTAATGTTAATGGTTTGAATCATCTGGTATAGTGGAAAAGCTGGCTATTTGGTGGAAACAACAGAAACCAGGTGAGATACAGCAGGATAGTCATTATATAAATCTGATACAGCGGGATAGTAATTATAAAAATAAGCTGTTTAAGGGTCAATTTTTTACAAATCATGCACTCATAATAAGATCAGGGGCACAGCAATTATCAGCACAAACATAACCTCCTGGGATTTTACAGGACAGAGGATCAGGAAGGGAGATATGTTACAATTAAGGGATATTCACATTTCAAACTAGTTACAATAGTTTTCATTTATGCCCCAAATTAAGCCCTCACATTTTTATGTGAAACTAACTGCAGATAGTTGGATTTAAAGACAGGGAATTAATGATGGCAGGAGAATTATGATTATGAGGCCAGACCAGGATAAATCAACCAGGAGGTATAATACTACAGTTAATATAGTGCCAAAGGCTTTTAAAACATAGCGATACTGGTGGGGTTTGATTATCCTGAGGGGAAAGATTATACATATCATTCATCTTCATACAACTCCCGTTTGAGAATAGATTACACATTTGCTTTGACTAATTGGTTGTTACAGAAGTCAAAAGCTAGCACTGAAATTAGTAAAATCTTGAACCATGCCCGAATATCTGTGGAATGGACAGATTTAGAGTGGCAAAATAGGGAAAGAATTTGAAACTGGACCCTTTTATACAATATGATCAAAGTATCAAGGATAGAATTTCCAATGCGATCGAAGATTTTTTCAGTAACAATACAGGGTCAAGTTTAGAGATGTAAAATTTCCAGAAATTTTGAAACCACAGGAAAAAATCATCCCCCTTTGTGTGTGTGTATGTGAAAAAAAGTGGAAATTTGGGAGAAATTTCCCAAATGGAAAGACAAATATTTTACAGATATCTTTATAGATCTACAGATCTTTACAGATCTAAAGGCACTTTGTTGCTTTAGGGCAGCCTTCCCCAACCTGGTGCCCTCCAGATATTTTGGACTTCAGCTCCCAACGGCCTCAGGAAGCATGGCCAATGGTCAGGAATGCTGGGTGTTTTAGTCCAAAACTTCTAAAGGGCACCAGGTTGGGGAAGGCTGCTTTAGGAGCATAAATTACATTATATATAACTTGGTTTGCTCTTAAAATTATCATTAAAATTAAAAACTTAAAAGTAAACTCAGTCAGTAAAATTCTAATTACTGTCTGAATAAACTATACTTTTAAACATGTTAATTTTATGAGCAAACCAAGTTATACATAACATATGTTAGGTTTTTATTTTATGTCTGGCCAGCAAGTACGTAGTCCTTGAAATATCAGAATCATCCTAGAAGCTGGAAGAAGTAGGAAGAATTGGAGGCAGAGGAAGACTGGTGTACAGCATCTAATCCTGTTTGACAAGAAGTTTCAGGAAATTCCTAAATCTGTTCCTGTTCATTGGATAGAGTTTAGGGAAATCTGGTCTAAGGAAAAACTACTGAGATTTTATGTAGCAGGGAAATACTCAGCTTAGGGTAAGCAATCATAATTAAAGAACTTTTAAGCAATCTCACCCTATTATTTGAAGAGTGACACTTTATTCACTTTTGTCAATAATGTCAGTTAATGAATCTTGCTTTGTTCCTTTTGAAAGGCTGTCTTTAGTAGTGGCATCAACACCATGCCTACGCCATAGGAACCAGGCTACTGTATTTCTTTTTAGGTAGAGAGGGCTTATTCAGTGGCAGCAATTAAAAGGTTTGTTTGTTTGTTTGTTTATTTATTTATTTATTTACAGTATTTGTATACCGCTCCATATCTAAGCAGATTCTGGAGTGGTGAACAATAAAAAGATAAAAACAGATAAAAGAAACAAAAACAATACACTGAAAACAAGGTAACATTAAAATGGTGGTTGGACAACAGAGAAGGCTGCCTGGAACAAGGAGGTCTTCAGCAGGTGCCAAAAGTAACACAATGTCGGAGCCCGCCTGACCTCCAGAGGCAGGGAGTTCCATAGAAATGGAGCCACCACACTAAAGGCTCTTCTCCTGGTGGACTCCAGTCGGGCCAAAGGTCCATGAGGAACCACCAGGAGAAAGCCCTCCGATGACTTCAGTGACCAGACAGTTGTTAAGGGAGAAGGCGCTCTCTCAGGTATTCTGGTCCCAAGTGGTTTCGGGCTTTGTACACAAGTACCAGAACCTTAAACCTAATCTGGTAGCGAATAGGAAGTCAGTGCAGAGCATTTAGCAGCATTCTCTAGAGGTGAGGTCTAATTGAGAACTTTATTAAAAACGGTGGCAATGAGTTCTATAGACTCAAGCCACAAAGGTAATTTTAAAAAAAGAAAGAAACATAGATGGGATAACTCACATAGGTGGGATAACTCATACACTGTTCTGCCGCATCTGGTGGCAGTGGTGGGATAACCTACAGTGTTTCTTTCACTTATGGGTTTTAGATTAGAACTACATTCACTGGCATAGCATCTAACCAGCACAAGCCCAGAAATACAGGACTCTATAGAACAAAACCCCAAACTGTCAAGAATGTACATTTTCTTCCATATTATGATATGGTGACTCTACTCACATGTTGAGAAACTGAGCATGACCTTGAACATCCCTAAATCAGCAAAAGATACATAAGATCAATAATTTTAATAAGGAATTGAAGAAATAACTATTCTGGGAAACTTACAGAGAGGATTAAAAATTAAAACTAAGTTGTACACAGACAATACCATGGTATCACTGACTCAGCAGTCTCTTTACCAAAGTTGTTTGAGATTATTGGTAAATATAGTTCTTTTTTAAAAAAAATATTTAATTATTATAAACTACATACAACACAATAGAACAAAAACATACAACTAAAATAAATCATAAGGTGCACCCCCCACCCGCCTAGGGACCAACTAATACCCTTCCATCCCCTTAATCAATTGAATTCCACATTCCAAAAATATAACATATCCTGACAAGGCATACTCCCCCTCCCCTTTATTAATACATAGTCTAATAATTGATTCCATATATCCATAAAATTATTCTTCTTTAACTGTCCCTTTTTGCATTTGATACTACAAGTTAGTTTATCGTTTAGGGCTATATCCCAAACTTCCTTATAACAACCAGTAATTAAAAAGACATGTTGTACTTTCCATTTTCTCGCTATCATTAACCTAGCCACAGTTAACAAGTTTACAATTAGTTCCTTCATATTTTGGTCACAAATAACTTTCTCCGTTATTGATAACAATGCTAGTTTAGGACAGACCTCTAGATTAATACCAATAATTTCTGATATTTTTATAAAAAACCTCTCATCAAAATTCCAGTACATTTTTACAACTCCACTACATACAGGCATATGTACCTATTTCCTGACATCCTCTCCAACAGAGTGCGGAGCAATTGTTATCTATTCTATTTAATCTTACTGGAGTTAGGTACCATCTCCATATTAATTTATAGAAATTCTCCTTTATCCTAGTTGACATAACTTTCACAGTCCATCTATCCCATATATTGTTCCAGCCCGCCTTCGAGGTCACCTCCTCAAATTCATTATCCCAAACTGTCTTTAGAAGGTCATCTTGTTCTTCTGCTTTTTTAATCAATCTGTATAAATCCCTTGTTATACCTCTTGTTGACGCGTTCCCTTCTAAACCATCTCTAGACACAGCAATCATTTCAAATTTGGTTAAATCTCGACTCTCACATACTTGGTTTTCCTTTTCCACTTCTTCAGCCACTGTTCTAACTGTGGTAAATACACAATACAGTAATACCTCGGATTGCGAGTAACCCTGTTTGTGAGCTACTCGTACGACGAGGAAATTTTTACCATAATTAAATTTGAAAGACGAGCAAGTCTCGCAACACAAGCGGCTGCCACATGTGGCTCCTGTTGCCTTTAAAATTTAAATTTATGCTAGAAGCATGTGGAGGTGCCAGCGGCCAGCTCCTGGTCAGGGAGCCCCGGGGGGGGGGGCGTGGAGTGGCGTGGCCGCTCGCTCGGCCGGTGCCTCCCACTGCTTTGCTGAGCAGGCAGGGATCCCCGTGGAGGCGCGGCGAGGCTGCTCACTCAGCCAGCACCTTGCGCTGCTGCGCCGCCTCCCTGCCCACAGGCGGCACCGCCGCTCTCACAGCTGACCGGCGGGGCCCGAGAAAAGTCCCACCGAACAGCTGAGTGGTGCAGGCGCTGCATCCGCTCAATGTCCCCCGCCCCGAGCCAACCAGCAGTGCTGAAGAAGGCCCGCCAAACAGCTGAGCGGCGGGACCGCGCCGCCTGGCACGAGCGGCCACGCGCCCCCCTACACCCAAGCCGGGCTGAAGAAGGTGGAGGCACTGGCCACGAGCAGCCACGCGGAGCCCAGCAACGGAGCCGGAACCGGCTCCTGAAGCAAAGCCCCCCTCCGCTCAAGCCAGCTGCAAAAGGGCTGGAGGCGGGGCTGAGCAGCGGAGCCGGCACCGGCTCCCAGAAGCAAGGCTCCTTTCTAAAGGCTGAAGGCGGGGCCGCCGCCAAACAGCTGAGCGGCGGGACCGTGCCAGCCAGCACAAGCCGCCATGGGAGTCAGCAAGGCTCCCCACCTAACAAGCCGGGCTGCAGAAGATGGCGGGTGGCACAAACCACCAGGCAGAGCCGAGCACTGGAGCCAAAACAGGCTGCTGAAGCAAGGCTCCGAACCGCTCAAGCGGGGCTGCCAAAATTGCCGCTGAGCCAAAACAGCGAAACAGGGCTTTGCTGCCGGTTCCCGGAGCAGGGAGCCCCGTGGAGGCGAGGCGGAACGAACCGTTTGAGTTTCCATTATTTCTTATGAGGAAACTCACTTTGATATACGAGTGTTTTGGATTACGAGCATGGTTCTGGAACGAATTATGCTCGTAATCCAAGGCATGACTGTATAGTTCTATCTCAGGGTACAAAATTAATCAAAGACAAAAGTTATTTCCTTAAATTTATCAAATCAAGAGGAGTCCCTTATAGTACCTAATTATGGGTTTTAAGGAGCTACTTACTCAGGTAGATGATATTGGGGGTTACATTGTCATTTGACACTGCTAGCTTAGCATAATTAAATAATTGTTCCTTTGTCCATAACATTCGGCAAGATATTATTCTCCTGGTGGAGGGAGCGCAGAGTCAACCAGCCCTGCCAGAAGAATTAATTAATTTCCCCCCCCTTCTGCCCTCCCCATTCCTTTTTCCTTGTGTGTCGTGTCTTTTTAGATTGTAAGCCTGCGGGCAGGGACTGTCTTGTTTAATTGATTATATGGAGGGGACTTCAATTTCCCTGATATCTGTTGGGAGACTTATTCAGCCAAACATGGCCCCTCCAAGAAATTCCTGAATTGTGATGCTGATATCTTCCTCCTACAGAAAGTGGAGGAAGGAACTAGAGGAGCGGCTATCCTTGACCTGATTCTAACCAACAGAGACGAGTTAGTGGATAAAGTGGCAGTTTCGGGAACTCTGGGGGAAAGTGACCATGTTATACTCGAGTTCTTGATTCTAAGGGAAGCAAAAGCTGAGTGTAGCCAAACGCGTACCCTGGATTTTAGGAAAGCCAATTTTAACAAACTCAGAACAATGATAAGTAAGGTCCCATGGCAAGCGACTCTCATGAGGAAAGGAACCCAGGATGGGTGGGAGTTTTTAAGAAAGGAAATTTTAAAGGCACAATTGCAAACAATTCCCACAAGGAAAAAAGACAGAGGACAACAGAAGAAGCCAGTGTTGCTTCACAAAAAACTCAGAGATGACCTGAAAACAAAAAAGGACACATATAGGAAGTAGAAGGAAAGCAAGGCTACAAGGGAAGAGTACAGGCAGGTAGCTCAGAACTGCAGGAATAGTTTAGCCTTCAGGAAGGCTAAAGCTGAGAATGAGCTGAGGCTAGCCAAAGATGCTAAAAACAAGAAAGTTTTCTTCAGATACATGCATAGTAAAAGACAGAGGAAAGAAATGGTGGTTCGCAGTGAGGATGGCAAATTGATAACAGAAGACAAAGAAAAGGCAGAAGTGTTCAATTCCTACTTTGGCTCGGTCTTCTCCCAAAAGAAAGCTTATGACCCCCCTGGCAAACCTGAAATGCAGACTGAAGGGGCAGGATTGCAGCTTGAGATTGACAGGCAAATGGTTAAGGAGCACCTGATTACTCTGAATGAGTTTAAATCTCCAGGGCATGACGAGCTGCATCCTCGAGTAATAAAGGAACTGGCAGAAGAACTCTCAGAACCACTGTCTATTATCTTTGAGAAATCATGGAGGACAGGTGAAGTGCCAGATGACTGGAGGAGGGCAAATGTTGTTCCTATCTTCAAAAAGGGCAAGGAGGAGGAACCTGGGAACTATAGGCCAGTCAGTCTGACATCAATCCCTGGGAAATTTTTTGGAGCAGATTATAAAGAAGCCAGTCTGCAAGCACCTTGAAAACAATGCAGTGATTACTAGAAGCCAGCATGGATTTGTCAAGAACAAATCCTGCCAGACTAATCTGATCTCATTTTTTGATCGGGTAATCTCCCTTGTGGACTGTGGGAATGCTGTGGACATAATATATCTGGACTTCAGCAAAGCACCTCATGATATCCTGATTAGCAAGCTAGCGAAAAGTGGACTAGATGGAACAACTATCAGGTGGATCCAAGCTGGATACAGAATCAGACTCGCTCAGCTTGTCTGAGCGTGGAAAGCTAATCAGGGTCAGGCCTGGTTATTACTTGGACGGGAGACCCCTCCTCTAGTTTCCTGCATTGAGCAGGGGGTTGGACTCGATGGCCTTGTAGGCTCCTTCCAACTCTATGATCTATGAAATCTATGAGTGCTGCTCAATGGTACCTTGTCAAACTGAGGAGAGGTCATGAGCGGGGTACCGCAGGGCTCAGTCCTGGTCCCAGTGCTCTTCAACATTTTTATTAATGACTTGGATGAGGAGGTGCAGGGAATGCTTATCAAATTTGCAGGTGACACAAAGTTGGGTGGAACAGCTAATACTCTGGAAGACAGAAACAAAACTCAAAGTGATCTCAATAGGCTGGAGTGCTGGGCTGAAAACAACAGTATGAAATTTAATAGGGATAAATGCCAAGTTCTACACCTAAGAAAAAGGAACCAAATGCACAGTTACAGGATGGGGGATACTTGGCTCAACAATACTACAAGTGAGAAGGATCTTGGAATTGTGGTAGATCACAAATTGAATATGAGCCAGCAATGTGATGTGGCTGCAAAAAAGGCAAGTGGTATTTTGGGCTGCCTTTGGAACTTCCAAAGTATAACTTCCAAATCACGGGAAGTACTAGTTCCCCTCTACTCAGCACTGGTTAGGTCTCATCTTGAGTACTGCGTCTAGTTCTGGGCACCAAACTTTAAGAAGGATGCCGACAGACTGGAGAGGGTTCAGGGGAGGGTAACAAGGATGATAAAGGGACTGGAAGCAAGGCCCTATGAGGAGAGACTGAAAGAACTGGGTATGTTTAGCCTTCAGAAGAGGAGACTGAGGGGAGATATGATAGCACTCTTCTAGTACTTGAAGGGTTGTCACACAGAGGAGGGCCAGGATCTCTTCTTCATCATCCCAGTTTGCAGGACACAGAATAATGGGCTCAAGTTACAGGAAGTCAGATTCCAGCTGAACATCAGGAAAAACCTACTGACTGTTAGAGCAATAAACAATGGAACCAACTACCTAGGGAGGTAGTGGGCTCTTCCACACTGGATGCATTCAAGGTGCAGCTGGACAGCCACCTGTCAGGGATGCTTTGACCTGGATTCCTGCATTGAGCAGGGGGTTGGGCTCGATGGCCTTATGGCCCCCTTCCAACTCTACTCTATGATTCTATGAGTACAAAGATAGGTCAGTGAACTCTCAATAGCTTTTTTCAGAGAATTGAAGATGGTGTGAAAGCGGGAATGTTGCAAGCAGTGTGCACTCATCCTACTGTTACTGCTGCACAAACAAGTGTGGCAGATTTTTGTATTGTTCAAAAACTTCCGAAACCTGTTTGTCTCTGATCAACTAGAGTTACAGTGGCATACACCACATTGGCAAATGATGCCTCTGTCATCATCATCATCAGGCGATCACTCGTGACCGAGTAAGATTGTCTTCCGGGATAAAAGGAGGAAATTCTAAAGAAGATTGTGTAGACTCTAGCGATGGGTCCGTAAGTGACTGTGGAGGCCAATTCTAGATCCACACAGCTTCCCACAGTGAGGACACAGGTTACCAGATAGAAGATGGTCCTGTAAAGGATTCATTTGACGTGCTTTTCGCTTAGCACGTTTCTCCCTTTCACCTTGCACTCGGGCTTCTTCAAAGTCCATGGAACCTTTGTGAAAGGCCAACCTCCATTTAGATCGTTCATGGGCCAGAGCTTCCCAGTTTTCGATGTTTATATTGCATTTTTTTAGATTAGCCTTATGAACATCTTTAAACCTCTTATATTGACCACCGATATTCCGCTTTCCATCCTTGAGTTGGGAGTAAAGTAACTGCTTTGGGAGGACGGCAGTCAGGCATTCGAACAAACATGACCGGCCCACTGAAGTTGGCGTTGAAGGATCATTTTTTCAATTTTGCGGAATGACCTGCTGATATGTACTGAAATGCCACTCCAATACTGCCAAGTCCTTACAGGTGGACCCAGATGTAGAGGCAGGTTTTCAGTGTGGATTTAAAGGAGAAGAGGAATTCAGCTTGAGAAAATAAGATGGGGAGTTAGACCAAGGGTGAACATTAGGAAAATCTTCCTAACTTATACGCTAGTCTAGACTAAGTTTCTTAGGGAGGACTTGTACAGTTGGGCTGGTGGTGCCTTTTCTCAGTCCTTTTATCAGTGTTCTCCAACCTTGGGTCCCCAGATGTTTTTGGCCTACAACTCCCAGCATGCCCCAGTCAGTGTAGCTGGCTGGGGCATGCTGGGAGTTGTAGGCCAAAAACATCTGGGGACCCAAGGTTGGAGAACACTGCCTTTGATAAAGCAGTGCTGGTGGGAGAGACTTTCATAGTACTAACCCTTGCACAGGAGGAGGCCTCACACTGGTGTGCAGTCTCTGCTAAATATTTCCCCAGAATCAGGGAGTCAACTGCCCATGTATTTTTTCCTTCAGTTGCAATAGCTGGAAACACAAGCTGTTCTGAAACACAAACATTTTGGTTTCACAGCTGTGTAGACTTTTAGGACCCCAAACACTCCCCACTCACCCCAATTATAATAAATCAGGGTTCCCCACACTTTTAGTTGAAAGTATACTACAAATGCTCAATGCTTGGGGCTTTTTAGTTTAGTTTGGGGGAAAAGAAGACTATGAAGTGTGGGCATCACAGAAGTTTATTCAATTATGAAAAGAACGGGGATCTGTTGTTCTCTTTCATAACACTAGAAACCAACAATGCTAGACACCCAATCAAACACATAGGTAGTAGATTCAGGACAAATAAAAGAAGACACGTTCTTTGCCCTATGTATGTGTAAGTTAGAATTTGCTTCCAGAAGATGTCATGCGGACCACCCGTTTGAACATTTCATTTCATTTCATTTATTTCATTTCTATACCACCCCAGAGCCGAAGCTCTCTGGGCGGTTCACAATAGTTTATACATAAAAACAACAATAAAAGCATACAAAATAGTTTAAAAAATTAAAAACCAAATTTAAAAACACAGTTTAAAATAACAGTCCAAAAGCCAATAAAACTGAACCTACAGGTGACAATCCCGCCCCCCGCCCGTGCTATTCCAAGCTCCTAACTATTAAATGCCTTAGCATAGAGGGGAGTCTTAACCTGGCGCCGAAAAGATAGTAAGGTTGGTGCCAGGTGGGTCTCAGTGGGGAGCTTATTCCATAATTGGGGGGCTACCACTGAGAAGGCCCTCCTCCTCGTTGCCACCAACCAAGCCTCTCTTGGAGGTGGCAGTCGGAGGACGGCCCCAGATGTTGAGCGTAGTGTCTGGGTAGATTGCAGTTGGGAGAGACGTTCCGTCAGGTATTGTAGTCCTAAGCTGTGTAGGGCTTTATAGGTTAAAACCAGCACCTTGAATTTGGCTCAGAAGCATATTGGCAGCCAGTGCAAACGGGCCAGACCCGGTTTAATGTGCTCGGACCTTCCGGTCCCCGCAATAAGCCTGGCTGCTGCATTTTGCACAAGCTGCAGCTTCCGAACAGTCTTCAAAGGCAGCCCCACGTACAGTGCATTGCAGTAGTCTAGTTTAGAGATCACCAGAGCGTAGATTGCTGAGACCAGGCTATCCCTGTCTAGATAGGGGCGTAGCTGGGCCACCAGCTGAACAGGTTTAAAGAAAAAGGATTAGCCAAATTCGTGGATGATGAGCCTCTCAACAGTTATTAGCCATGGCAGCTAAGTAGAACCTCCATGTTCAGGGACAGAATACCTTTACTGGGGACAAACAACACGGGGGATATTGCTTCCACGCCCAGCTTGTAATCCTTCCAGAGGCAACCGGCTGACTAAAGTTGGGAACGGGATCCTCGGCTCGATGGATCCTTGGCCTGATCCAGGAGGGCTGCTTCTAAGTGGCTTCTACAAGTCTCTGTTGTTCAAAATATGTTCAAAACATCTTCATTCTCCTCAGTACATGCACAACACATGACAAGAGAAGAGCATGCTTATAGTTACAGTTCAACAGACCTCAGCAAAGTCCTTGTAATGCTTAGATCCAGCAGAACATAAATTCTGTTTTTAGCGGTTTTGTTAACTGGCAATGCTTGGGGTTTAGTTTGAAGGAGGGGAGAAAGAAGGAAAAAAAGAAAAGGAAAAAAAAAAAACCCCACCAGCTTGTAGACTGGCTTTGAAGGGCTGTCAAAATCACTTGATTCAAGCCAAGCTTGAAAACAGGGAAGCGGCAGTATCTTTAGTCTAACACACCAGATGTCTTACCGTGAACGTTCCCAACTGTGACAGTTTCCACCCCTTGATTGAGGTTGCCTGTTCCACCTCGTCTAAGCAAAGGAGAGCCAGGGAGGAAGAGTCGACACCCTAACAGCAAAACTGCAGCCAAGATTTCCTGATCATTTTTGTCCTGCAAATTGGAATTCCTTCTGTGCAAGTTCTAATATTGCTAACTAAAAATCAATGGCCAGGTTTTTTTTCCCCAGCAAAGTTTTTCCCAGGCAGCTCTTGGATATAAGGCGTCTGCAAGAAAAACCGACAGTCCTTAGACTTGGTTACAAGGCAGAACAGGTGCCAACTGGTGATCATTTGTAACTGTAGCAATTGCTGCCTGCCAAGAACACGTGGAATGCACTTGACATTAGACCTACGAGAGAGAAGGATAGGAAGTCATCTCATACTGTTCCCTGAAGGTCACACTGGAGGTCACACTCAGATAACATTCACCACTAGAATAAACAGAGACCGCTAGACATGCTTGAAAATATACTTAAACATTCCATCCTATCTGCCTTTGCCTATGAAGAAGGGCTCCTTAATCCTAAATGTATGAGGAATGGGGTGTGGTTAAGCAGTAGGTGCAAGGGATGTCATTCTTCACATGCTCAGAGGCACCTTAATTATTTGACACACATTCCAGGACTCAGCCATAATTCTAAGACTAAATCCCGGTACTAACGGAGCCCTGAGCTTAGGTGAACCGATCTGATATATGGGACCAACAGATAAATCTGAATTATCATCTTCACCAACCATGGAGCCCTTTGGCCGATTTCCCCTGCCAATGCATGTGGAAGTCCACTTGGCTGGCAGCTCCAAAGAGAGGGCTGAAGTTAGTTGACTGCAGAAACTGTACTGTTTGGTGCTAGCAGTGTTTGCTGTCAGCATCAGAGGCTGTGGAGAAGCAGCCAAGAGAGCCCAGAGTTTGCATTCTGGGAGCGGACCAGGTGTTTCCAGGGACTCATGGCTGACTGGCTCCAGAGGGTGGCAATGTAGGTCATTAACAGGACCCAGAGACCAAACGGGGACCCACCAAGGTTAGAGAAAGTTGGACAAAAAACATTCTAACAAAAGAACCATTTTTTCTGTTTTTGTTTTACTTTCCTCTTAGTCTTAACTAGGGCTTCCCAGAGTTTTATTCTGCACAGTTGCAGAATAGAAAGGTGTGGTCTTGTATAGGCACTGCAAGAGACAGGAGTGGTGTGTGCACAGACATACATGTGAGCCAGTGACTGCTGTATGGCATTTGACCTTTTGATGAAGCTTATAGGTGAAGAATGTGCTGTGGATGTTCAAAAGAACATTTCTAGATCTGTCATCATTCCAAGATTCCGTGGCTCCTCCTTGCAGTGGATTTTTTTCCTTTCCAGAGCAGGGGGGAAACAAACAAATCACAAGACCCCTGACTTTTGTTTGGTGAGAGGTGTGATCATATCGATCTCCTACCTTAGGCAACAGTGAGATTGAGAGAGGGGTGTGTGTGTTGTTTGCATGTCACACTAACCCACCTTGGCAATGAGCCATGCTGGCTTGGTTGTTGTGCAAACAACCATGGTGCACCCAACAGACAATGGAGCTCACCATGGGTTGTTGGCCACCTCCTCCTCCCCGGTCGGTCGGTCCTCCTGCGAGTATCCCAGGGACACTGAAGGAGGACTGAGTTGTCTCCCCCATCCACGTCACAATCTCAAGCTGTTTTGGGTTCACCGCAGCTTTTTTCCATTTAAACTGTTTTTCTTCTGCTTGCAAAAGCTGGCTGTGAAGCTAGCTTTCGCGCTCCCCTTTTTGACAGCTACGGAAGTCCCTTCAATGTGCCCCAGCAGCAGCTTGGAGGAGCTGCCCATGGTTGCCAAGCATTTTAAGACTATTTTTTGTCCCTCTTAATTTTCATAAGTATTTGCAAAAATTGTTTTCTAAAAATGTTTTTGCCCACACTTGTGCAACTGTGCACATCTGCAGTTGCATGGGTGAAGGAATGGGGAGCCTCGGGTGGACAATGTGCGGGGGCATGCCTGCTGACAAACTCCAGCAGGTACCCACCATCTGACAGCTGTCAAAAGGTGAGCTGTGAAATGTTAATAAATAAATATTTATTGCGAGTGATCTTAGCTCGTGAAAAGGGGGTGGTGCGTGTTCACCCACTTCACAGCAAGACCCGGGGGGGGGGGCTTGGGACTCATGTGTCCCAGGGGTGCCCTCGCTTTCGCACTTGTTCCTGAGATTCTACCATCTCAGGAACATGCAAAAGTGTGAGCCACCCCATTTTACTGGAGTAGTTAGCTTTGACAGCTGTCAAAGGTAAAGCTCATTTTTCAGGTGGGATTTAGAAAGGGTTAAAAAATGGGGGGGCAGGGAAGCATACAGGTATATAGTGTCTATATGGGTTGTTGGGGTGGCTTGTTACCCATGAACAAGCCACCCTGGGAAAATCGGTCCTGCTTTGCATGACACAACAACTCATAGTGGGTAGGAACCCACAATGGGTTGTCGTGTCGTTTTAACCCAGTCAGAGAAACTTTTAGCTAGATATACATTTGGCCTCAATTCAATGTAACAGGTTTTATGGGCAAACACATAGAATCATAGAATCATAGAAAAGTAGAGTTGGAAGGGGCCTACAAGGCCATCGAGTCCAACCCCCTGCTCAATGCAGGAATCCAGGTCAAAGCATCTCTGACAGATGTCTGTCCAGCCGCACCTTGAATGCCTCCAGACTGGGAGAGCCCACCACCTCCCTAGGTAGTTGATTCCATTGTCTTATTGCTCTGACAGTCAGGAAATTTTTCCTGATGTTTAGGTGGAATCTAGGTTCCTGTAACTTGAGCCCATTATTCCGTGTCCTGCAAACTGGGATGAACGAGAAGAGATCTTTGCCCTCCTCTGTGTGACACCCCTTCAAATACTGGAAGAGTGCGATCATATCTCCCCTCAGTCTCCTCTTCTGAAGGCTAAACATGCCCAGTTCTTTCAGTCTCTCCTCATCGGGCCTTGTTTCCAGTCCCTTTATCATCCTTGTTGCCCTCCTCTGAACCCTCTCCAGTTTGTCTATGTCCTTCTTAAAGTGAGGTGCCCAGAACTGGACGCAGTACTCAAGATGAGGCCTAACCAGTGCCGAGTAAAGGGGAATTATCACTTCCCGCGATTTGGAAGCTATACTTCTATTAATACAGCCCAAAATTGCATTTGCCTTCTTTGCAGCCACGTCGCATTGCTGGCTCATATTCAGTTTGTGATCTACCACAATTCCAAGATCCTTCTCACTTGTAGTATTGTTGAGCCAAGTGTCCCCCATTCTGTAACTCTGCATTTGGTTTCCTCTCCCTAGGTGCAGCACTTGGCATTTATCCCTGTTAAATTTCATTCTGTTGTTTTCGGCCCAGCGCTCCAGCCTATCGAGGTCACTTTGAATTTTGTTTCTGTCTTCCAGAGTATTAGCTGTTCCACCCAACTTTAAGAAGGGTGATAGAACAGACTGTGGAAACTATCGGGGCATTTCTCTCTTAGCAACCGCAGGTAAAATATTTGCTAGGATTCTCGCAAACCGTCTTCTATCTATTTCAGAAGAGATCCTCCCTGAAACTCAATATGGTTTCCGCCCCTCTAGAGGGACAGTAGACATGATTTTTACTGCACGTCAGCTCCAAGAAAAATGCCGGGAGCAAAATCAACCCCTTTATATGGCATTTATCGATTTGGCTAAGGCCTTTGATACTGTAGACCGTACAGCTCTCTGGACTATCCTTATGAAAATTGGATGCCCCAATAAATTTGTGAATATCTTGCGACTTCTCCATGACAACATGACGGCAACGGTTTTGGACAACAACGGCTCTCATGGTGCTCCATTTAAAGTGGGATCAGGTGTTAAACAGGGATGTGTTATCGCCCCAACATTATTTGCCATTTTCATCGCCATGGTTTTACATCTTGTCAAGGGGAAACTTCCCACTGGTGTGGGGATTATATATCGAACAGATGGAAAGCTTTTTAATCTCAGCAGGCTGAAAGCAAAAAGTAAGGTAATTACAACCTCCGTTGTGGAACTTCAGTATGCTGATGATAATGTGGTCTCCGCACATTCAGAGGATGATCTCCAAACTATCCTAAATGCTTTTGCAGAAGCATACGAAAAACTTGGTCTCTCACTTAACATCAAAAAGACCAAAGTGCTTCATCAGCAAGTGCAAGCTAACCCTTTGGTGATGCCATCTATCCAGCTTGGCGGGACAATACTGGAAAATGTCGATCATTTTCTCTATCTTGGCAGCTATCTTTCTGTTACAGCTAACATCGACAGTGAAATCCAGCATCGTTTGAGCTCCGCAAGTGCTGCATTTTCTCGAATGAAACATAGAGTGTTCGAGGATCGGGATATTTGTAAGAAGACCAAAACACTGGTTTATGAAGCCATTGTATTACCAACTTTATTGTATGCCTGCGAAACATGGACTATCTATAAACGTCACTTCCACCTCCTTGAAAGGTTTCATCAACGTTGCCTCCGGAAAATCCTGCGAATTACTTGGGAAGATAGACGAACAAATGTCAGTGTACTGGAAGAAGCAAAGACTACTAGCATTGAAAAAATGATCCTTCAACGCCAACTTCAGTGGACCGGTCATGTTGTTCGAATGCCTGACTGCCGTCTCCCAAAGCAGTTACTTTACTCCCAACTCAAGAATGGAAAGCGGAATATCGGTGGTCAATATAAGAGGTTTAAAGATGTTCATAAGGCTAATCTAAAAAAATGCAATATAAACATCGAAAACTGGGAAGCTCTGGCCCATGAACGATCTAAATGGAGGTTGGCCTTTCACAAAGGTTCCATGGACTTTGAAGAAGCCCGAGTGCAAGGTGAAAGGGAGAAACGTGCTAAGCGAAAAGCACGTCAAATGAATCCTTTACAGGACCATCTTCTATCTGGTAACCTGTGTCCTCACTGTGGGAAGCTGTGTGGATCTAGAATTGGCCTCCACAGTCACTTACGGACCCATCGCTAGAGTCTACACAATCTTCTTTAGAATTTCCTCCTTTTATCCCGGAAGACAATCTTACTCGGTCACGAGTGATCGCCTGATGATGATGATGATGAAAAATGTTGAAGAGCACCGGGCCCAGGACCGAGCCCTGTGGTACCCCGCTCGTTACCTCTCCCCAGTTTGAGAAGGAACCATTGATAAGCACTCTTTGAGTCCGATTCTGTAGCCAATTGTGGATCCACCTGATAGTTGTTCCATCTAGCCCACTCTTAGCTAGCTTACTAATCAGGATATCATGAGGCACTTTGTCGAAAGCTTTGCTGAAGTCCAGGTATATAATGTCCACAGCATTCCCACAGTCCACAAGGGAGGTTACCCGATCAAAAAATGAGATCAGATTAGTCTGACAGGATTTGTTCTTGACAAATCCATGCTGGCTTCTAGTAATCACTGCATTGTTTTCAAGGTGCTTGCAGACTGACTTCTTTATAATCTGCTCAAAAATCTTCCCGGGGATTGATGTCAGACTGACTGGCCTATAGTTCCCAGGTTCCTCCTTCTTGCCCTTTTTGAAGATGGGAACAACATTTGCCCTCCTCCAGTCGTCTGGCACTTCACCTGTCCTCCATGATTTCTCAAAGATAATAGACAGTGGTTCTGAGAGTTCTTCTGCCAGTTCCTTTATTACTCTAGGATGCAGCTCATCAGGCCCTGGAGATTTAAACTCGTTCAGAGTAATCAGGTGCTCCTTGACCATTTGCCTGTCAATCTCAAGCTGCAATTCTGCCCCTTCAGTCTGCACTTCAGGTTTGCCAGGCGGGTCATAGACCCTCTTTTGGGAGAAGACCGAGCCGAAGTAGGAATTGAACACTTCTGCCTTTTCTTTGTCTTCTGTTATCAATTTGCCATCCTCATCGCGTAGTTGAACCACCAGTTCTTTCTTCTGTCTTTTACTGTGCATGTATCTGAAGAAAGCTTTTTTGTTGCTTTTAGCATTCCTCGCTAACCTTAGCTCATTCTCAGCTTTAGCCTTCCTGACACTATTCCTGCAGTTCTGTGCTACCTGCCTGTACTCTTCCCCTGTAGCCTGTCCTTCCTTCCACTTCCTATACGTGTCCTTTTTTGTTTTCAGGTCATCTTTGAGTTTATTGTGAAGCCACATTGGCTTCTTCTGTTGCCCTCTGCCTTTTTTCCTTGTGGGAATTGTTTGCAATTGTGCCTTTAAAATTTCCTTTTTAAAAAACTCCCACCCCTCCTGGGCTCCCTTTCTCGTGAGAGTCACTTGCCATGGGATCTTACTAATCATTGTTCTGAGTTTGTTAAAATTGGCTTTCCTAAAATCCAGGGTACGTGTTTGGCTACACTCAGCTTTTGCTTCTGTTAGAATCAAGAACTCAAGTATAACATGGTCACTTTCCCCCAGAGTTCCCGAAACTGCCACTTTATCCACTAACTCGTCTCTGTTGGTTAGAATCAGGTCAAGGATAGCCGATCCTCTAGTTCATGGGTCTGCAACCTTTAAGACAAAAAGAGCCACTTGGACCCGTTTCCGAAGAAAAAAAAACCCTGGGAGCCGCAAAACCATTGTGACATTTAAAACAAATATAACACTGCATATATTGTTTCTTACCTTAATGCTATATATACAGGATCATGTATTCATGTACAAATTATTGGAAAACTAATAGCAATAGAACAAAATTATATCTCCATAAATTTATTTATTTATTAACTGCTTTTTTAACCCTGCATTTCATAGATTTCATAGATCATAGAGTTGGAAGGAGCCTACAAGGCTATCGAGTCCAACCCCCTGCTCAATGCAGGAAACTAGAGGAGCGGTCTCCCATCCAAGTAACAACCAGGCTTGACCCTGCTTAGCTTTCCACGCTCAGACAAGCTGAGCCAGCGTAAGCCACAATCCAAAACAGGTTATAAAGAAGAATAAAACACAAATTACAATATCGCTGCGGGGATGGGAGGGGGAACATTATAAAATGGGAGGGGGAACATTATAAGAGTCCCTGACTCTCAGCATAACCTACCTCACAGGGTTGTTGTGAGGATAAAATGGAGATGGAGGAGGAGGAGGAGGAGGACTATGTAAGTTGCCTTGGGTTCCTTGCAAGAAGTAAACTGCAATGCATGTTAGGGTGCAATGCATGTTAAGACAGGGGAAAAGTCCTACATCTCCCGGGATGCCCCAGCTATCATGCTGGGAGTTGTAGGATTTTTTCATGTCTAAACATGGAGAATATCCTGGCAAGCCTAACTGGAGGCAAGGCACGAAGAGGTGGCTGGCAAGGAAGGAGTGGATTTCAATTCAAATGCTGCCCAGAACTGGCCCCTGCTTTATATATGAGCAAAAGGGATTTGTGGCGGAGGGGGATGCGGGCAGCTGCCGCCGAAGGCCTCGGCCTCGGCCTCCTCCCTTCGTTCTCCGCCGGGGAGGCGCTTTCTGCAGAAGCGCTACAGCTCGCCGAAGACCGAAAGCGCCTCCCCGGCGGAGAACGAAGGGAGGAGGCCGAGGCCTTCGGCAGCAGCTGCCCGCATCCCCCTCCGCCGCCTGCCCGTCGCTCACCCGGGGCCGGTCCTTGGAAATGGGGAAGAAGCGGCGGTTGGAGGCCTCGGCCTCCTCCCTTCGTTCTCCGCCGGGGAGGCGCTTTCGGTCTTCGGCGAGCTGTAGTGCTTCTGCAGAAAGCGCCTCCCCGGCGGAGAACGAAGGGAGGAGGCCGAGGCCTTCGGCGGCAGCTGCCCGCATCCCCCTCCGCCGCCTGCCCGTCGCTCACCCGGGGCCGGTCCTTGGAAATGGGGAAGAAGCGGCGGTTGGAGGCCTCGGCCTCCTCCCTTCGTTCTCCGCCGGGGAGGCGCTTTTTGCAGAAGCGCTACAGCTCGCCGAAGACCTAAAGCGCCTCCCCGGCGGAGAACGAAGGGAGGAGGCTGAGGCCTTCGGCGGCAGCTGCCCGCATCCCCCTCCGCCGCCTGCCCGTCGCTCACCCGGGGCCGGTCCTTGGAAATGGGGAAGAAGCGGCGGTTGGAGGCCTCGGCCTCCTCCCTTCGTTCTCCGCCGGGGAGGCGCTTTCTGCAGAAGCGCTACAGCTCGCCGAAGACCGAAAGCGCCTCCCCGGCGGAGAACGAAGGGAGGAGGCCGAGGCCTTCGGCGGCAGCTGCCCGCATCCCCCTCCGCCGCTGCCCGTCACTCACGGCGGCCGGTTTGGAAATGGGAAGAAGCGGCGGTTGAAGCTGTCGGCGACAGCACGGCCTGGAGCGGTGGAGGCGGCTCCTCTTGGGGCTCGGACCCCCGAGAGCCCCCGGACCCGGCTCCACGCTTCGCAGAGGCGCCGCGGGCCGCCATCTTCTCTCATGCTCGTGTCCCTGCTGCCGGAGTGGAGCCGCGGCAAAGGCTTGAAAGAGCCGCATGCGGCTCCGGAGCCGCGGGTTGCCGACCCCTGCTCTAGTTCCTTCCTCCACTTTCTGTAGGAGGAAGTTATCAGCAGCACAGCTCAGGAATTTCTTGGAGGGGCCATGTTTGGCTGAATAAGTCTCCCAACAGAT
Source organism: Shinisaurus crocodilurus (assembly GCA_021292165.1). Classification (NCBI taxonomy): domain Eukaryota; kingdom Metazoa; phylum Chordata; class Lepidosauria; order Squamata; family Shinisauridae; genus Shinisaurus; species Shinisaurus crocodilurus. Next base: position 263,024,423 of record CM037877.1, read on the forward strand.
ATCAGGGAAATTGAAGTCTCCCATTACTACCACATTGTGCCCTTGAAACACTGGCAATTTGCTTTTCAAAAGTTCCATCCTCGTCTTCTCCTTGATTGGGTGGTCGGTAGTAGACTCCAGACTCCAACCGCCATGTTCGCTTTATTCTTTGCCCCCTTTATTTTAACCCAGATGCTCTCAATGGGGCTGCCAAGCTCCTCTTCCTGTATCTCTGTGCAGAGATACGTATTTTTAACATACAGTGCAACTCCACCTCCCTTTCTGTTGCTTCTGTTCCTTTTGAACAAGTTATACCCTTCAATTGCTGTATTCCAGTCATGGGAGTCATCCCACCAGGTTTCAGTTATCCCTATCAAGTCGTACTTGCCCTCATGTATCAAGAGTTCAAGTTCGTCTTGTTTATTGCCCATACTCTGGGCATTAGTATAGAGACATTGAAGACTATGTGCTTTATAGTCCGACTTTCCCCCTACATTTTGTGGTAGACTATCAATGGGCACCGCTGGAGCTGTTCTCTCCATTGTGGCATAGAGGCCTTCTTCCATTGGTACCCCCGAGTTTATGTCTCCCTCCCCTGTTGGATTCAGTTTAAAGCCCTCCTGATTAAGTTCCTCATGCTGTGTCCAAACACATTCTTCCCAGTCCTTGTGAGGTGCAACCCATCCTTTGCCAGCAGTCCATCTTCCAGGAAGTGTAGCCCGTGGTCCCAGAATCCAAATCCCTCACGTCGGCTCCACCTTCGTAGCCAGTCATTCACTCGGAGTATTTTTCTTTCCCTTTCTGTTCCTCTTCCAAGTACTGGAAGGATGGATGAGAAAACTATCTGGGCCCCGAAGTTCTTGAGTTCCCTTCCCAGCTCTTCAAAGTCTGCCGTGATTTCTTTGTAACTCCGCTTGGCAGTATCATTTGTACCCACGTGGAAGAGAAGAAAGGGGTATGTGTCGGTGGGCTGCATGAGCCTCGGCAGCTGCTCTGTCACATCCTTAATCCGTGCCCCAGGGAGACAGCACATCTGGCGAGTCCATGGGTCTTCGCGACATACTTTGGCTTCGATCCCCCGCAGGAGGGAGTCTCCCACTACGAGTACTCTTCTCTTCCTCTTGCTGTAGGCCTTGGTTTGATTGCCTCCACTTGACTGACCCTCAGCCTCTTGCTCGCTGTCACGTTGGGTGCCCGATAATCCGTCCTCTGCAGGCTGTCCTCTGCTCTCGTCCTCAAGTACATGGAAGCGGTTCCATAGCTCCACTGCTTCCACAGGCGCAGAGTGTCTTGTAGTTCTTCTGCTCCTAACAGTCACCCTTTTCCAGGGAGTTCCCCCTGCGTTATTTCCCCTTGCCTCTGCAGTCTCCGACTCCGCCTCATCCTGCCGTTGCCCTTCTGGCTCCTGTACTGTGCTTTGGTGCTGTAGATCCACCGTTCTGTCCAAGAACTCCTCGCTTTCTCTTATGCTCCTGAGGGTTGACACTTGCTGCTCCAGTCCTCTGACCTTTTCTTCCAACAGCGTGACCAGCTTGCACTTGTTGCACGTGTAGGCCATGTTGATCTCCGGCAGGAAAACAAACATTGCACACCCCTTGCAGGTCACCACCACTGCTGAGTCCTTTCCTTCCATAGTGCTCTGTTTCTGTCTTCCTAGAATATATATATATATATATATATATATATATGTTTGTTTTTTGTTTTTTGTTTTTTTTTTGTTTTTTTAGGGACCTCCCCCTTGACCTCCTCTGCCGAACTCCGCTGCCAAACTCCTGTTTGCTCTCCCTGTTCGCTTGCTCTGTTCGCTCGCTCTCTGGGAGCCTGCTTGCCTTTTCACAGTCCCAAAAACAGCTGGAGCCTCTCTCCTGTTGTGCTCCTGCTCAGCTGGGAGTCAGGAACATGATGTTCTGTATCACATCTACAATCGAATGCTGAATCTGGTTTATAAGGAAGATTCCCCTGCTGTTGTCACCATATTCCACCAATTTATCTAAAATACTGAAAGCAGCAGCAAGTGCTCTGTTGCTTGACAAATGTGATTAAGCCTCAATTTCACTAACGAGGAATCCAAAAGTAGTAAAAATAAATATAAACCCAGCAGAGCTATAAGCCAAAAGGCATGAGTATCTCATGGAGACTGCCAAGGGGGGGGGGGGGAATCACTTCTTTATCTTCACACATTCTAGACACAATGGAATCCACTAAGGGCCAAACTAGACATTCTTTAAATCACACTTAGCAGAGCTATGTGTGACTGGCTTACTTACCTCCATCGCCATTGGGATGTTTCTTATTTTTTAACCCACCCACCATGGGGTGTGTGGTGGAATTTTGGAACAGAAATGGGAAACTTAAATCCCACCCTCCCAAACCACTAAGGTCCTGATCTGAATCAAGAGCATGCATGCTTACGCAGAGGTACGTAAGGCAATCATGCATAGCTCTGCTATGCGTAATTAGCAGAATGTTTAGTTTGGCCCTAAGACACAGGCTTTTTACTCATTAAAAGTTTAAATGGCAAGTCAAGGGGTTTTGTCATTACAGTTTTCAACCTAAGAACTGAGGGAAATGAATGAAAGTACTCAAACAAATTCAAAACCAAAGTTCTAAAAAAAGTAAAAATTAAGCGTCAGTCATTATCAATGAAAGAAAAACACTCATGTTTACCGTAATTTGTCAATTTGAAAATCTGTATGTATGTCAGTCTATGAAGCAGAATCTGTTGGGGTACGTCTGCACCTCTTTCTGGGAGAAACTGTCCCTTCTCTATGTCCAAGAAAACTCTTATGCTGCTCTTTGCAAATGTGTAGTTCAGACCTATGAATCATAGAATCATAGAATCATAGAAAAGTAGAGTTGGAAGGGGCCTACAAGGCCATCGAGTCCAACCCCCTGCTCAATGCAGGAATCCAGCTCAAAGCATCTCTGACAGATGTCTGTCCAGCTGCACCTTGAATGCCTCCCAGAGTGGGAGAGCCCATCACCTCCCTAGGTAGTTGATTCCATTGTCTTATTGCTCTGATAGTCAGGAAATTTTTCCTGATGCTTAGGTGGAATCTGGGTTCCTGTAACTTGAGCCCATTATTCCGTGTCCTGCAAACTGGGATGATCGAGAAGAGATCCTGGCCCTCCTCTGTGTGACATCCCTTCAAATACTGGAAGAGTGCGATCATATCTCCCGTCAGTGTCCTCTTCTGAAGGCTAAACATGCCCAGTTCTTTCAGTCTCTCCTCATAGGGCCTTGTTTCCAGTCCCTTTATCATCCTTGTTGCCCTCCTCTGAACCCTCTCCAGTTTGTCTATGTCCTTCTTAAAGTGAGGTGCCCAGAACTGGACGCAGTACTCAAGATGAGACCTAGCCAGTGCCGAGTAAAGGGGAATTATCACTTCCCGTGATTTGGAAGCTATACTTCTATTAATACAGCCCAAAATTGCACTTGCCTTCTTTGCAGCCACATCGCATTGCTGGCTCATATTCAGTTTGTGATCTACCACAATTCCAAGATCCTTCTCACTTGTAGTATTGTTGAGCCAAGTGTCCCCCATTCTGTAACTCTGCATTTGGTTTCCTCTCCCTAGGTGCAGCACTTGGCATTTATCCCTATTAAATTTCATTCTGTTGTTTTCGGCCCAGCGCTCCAGCCTATCGAGGTCACTTTGAATTTTGTTTCTGTCTTCAAGAGTATTAGCTGTTCCACCCAACTTTGTGTAATCTGCAAATTTGATAAGCATTCCCTGTACCTCCTGATCCAAGTCATTAATAAATCAGAAGAGCAAAGGTTTCCAGCCTGCCAGGTGAAGCTGAGCTTCTTCCCAGATGGCAGGTCTCCCCGGGTGCCCTTGCCAAATGAGGTGCCAGGTGGGAACAGAGACTTCTTAATAGAAACACACTGCTTATGGACAAGGAGGCTCACCTGGCATTTAGGTTATTATCTCTTCAGTGCCGTACAAGGACATTTTAATTTTCTCATAATTTTTAAAAACAAATACATTTTCGTTAAGAAATTGATCTGTTTTATTTTTCTCTGTATAACTTTATGTTATGTTATTTTAATTAGGAGTTTCATAAGCTGCCCTGAATTTTTTTATTGAAGTGTGGGATATAAATCTATAATAAACAATGTTCAGAAATAAAAATCCTTTGACACCAAGTAAAATGAGGGAAAACAACAACAGGGGTCGGAGAGGAGTACAACAACAGACCAGCTTGGCAACTCTGAAGCCTGACCTAGGTATTTGTCTTCGTATGTGAATTTATTGTGTCAAAATTTGCCCCTCTTTCTAAACCACCATATCTGGAAAACAGGGCCACAAATAGTCTCATAAAATAGGAGCCCATGATTCTGGCTCCCCAGCTACCATGATATCTGTGAAGGACCGCCGCCGGTCCTTTACTGCAGAAAGGGAGATCCGCGGCTTTCACTGACAGCCTTGATCTCACCGCACGCAATTCCCCGGCTCAGCTCGGAAACACTGGAATTTAGCACTGAGTCCAAGAGACTCAGTAAAGTGAGTATAATGGTAAAGTTTGGTAAAGTACCATAAAGTTATGGTAAAGTGAAAGGAAGTTTATTGAGGGATTAGTCGGTTTCAAATTGGGTAGGGAGATAAGGGTAATGAAACTGACAGAATGGAATACAGTAATACCTTGGATTGGAAGTAACTTGGTTTGGGAGCGTTTTGCAAGACAAGCAAATTTTTAAATATTTATTTAATTTTTTTAAACTTGATATACAAGCGACGTCTTGCAATACAAGTACTGTAGTACGGCTTAAATTAAAAATCTCTGTACAATCTTTTTTGGGGGGATTTCGTTTTGATATAAGAGTGTTTCGGATTACAAGCATGTTTCCGGAACGAATTATGCTTTCAATCCAAGGCATGACTGTACCTTTGTTACACGCAGTCAGAACTACAAAATAACAACCGAGAACCTATGCTAATCTAAGCTAACAACCAAGAATCTACACTAGTCTAAACTAGCAACTGAGAACCTACACCAGATTACCCAGGTGCTCCGCTTGGGGGGTTGAATGTCTGGGCCGGCCTTAGCCGACGACCAGCTCCGTGCCTCGCTGCACCTTGCTTCAACTAAGAGCCATAGCCACAGCTGCCCATTTATCCCTCTACCCAGCCCCCCCATAACCAGCCCCCTCCTTTCTCTGGCAGGACGAAGCGGTCCAGCCAGGTAGGAGGGGTGAAGTGGCTTCCGGTGCATTCTTGACCATGGACCATTAAGGGTGCTTGGGGAGATGATGGAGGGTGCTTGGAAAACCATTGAGGGCACTTGGGGAAACCATCAGCATTTGAATGAGTCACGGGACTCAGAGGCCCTCACCTGGCCTTTTGGGAGGAAATGCAAAGTTCACTGGAGCTCCCTTGCCCTTGGCGGGGATTCTGCAGGTGTATGAGGACCAAGTGTATGTTCTGTCAGGCTTTTTCTCCACAATATCTCTATTATTTTTAAAGAGATGATGAACTACTCCCATATACAGTGGGAAGAATTTATAGAAGCAAAGGCCACAGTTTTAGGCCGTCTGTCTTCTCAACAACTTTGCACCACTTTTCCCCTCTTGGCCTCAGTTCCTGAATCTGTAATATGGGGTTGATAGTGATCTATCTCACAAATTTCTTGTGGGCTAAGCAAGCTAAGGATCAATCTGCAGATTAACGGGGTTCTTATATTAAACAAAGAACAGCTAATAAAAGGACTTGCTAGCATAGGATAATAATAGAACAAAAGCAAAAGGTAAGGGCGGCTTCTATCTATTGTTGAAATGGGGGGGGGGTATAAAATGTTGATGCAATATGTTAACATTATCATACCCCTCGCCAGATCGTCATGAAGTGGTGAGTGGGCTTGCATGTTCCGATGAACCCTGTGAGCAATGCTGTCAGGAGCTATGTACCAGTAGGGTTACCCATGGTGGTAAGGTCCGGGGAGAGGAACCAGACAAAGAACGATCCAAAACATAAAGTCCTCAATGGCAGAACAGGCAGAAGATAATTAAACCCAAATTACAACGGCTGTGAAGGCGGATGAAGGCTGCAGCAGGGAATAGTCTTCCAATTGTCATGGTAACCGTGCCATTGGATCATTGCTGTACTCTGTCAAGTTTGTGTGATGATTTGTTGTGCACCGATCTCCCCACATAAAACAATTTCATGCTTCCAACTCAACCACACAAAAAAAGTCCCATGGCGACTGGCGAATGGTGACGTGGGCAGGACTGTGAATCCGGAAGCCCCTAGTCATGGACCAGCACATGGGCGGTGGATGCAGATTCAGTCACCCTGTTCAAGGAACAAGGTAGTTGGGCAGCTTAGCAGCTGTATCCATGACTGAGCAGTCCTATTTAGGATCCACTCTGCTCACCCTGTATGGGGAGGGGGCTAGAAAAGGTGCCCTAAACATAGTCTGCCTCTTTCTTCCCTGACTGGATTACCGCGTCCAGTGGGGTCACCATTTAGCGGTCGAAAAAGACAACTGAATTTTGGAACATGGAATATACGGAAATTGCTGGATAATATAGATAGTGAACGCCCTGAGCGTAGGACTGCTATTATTGCAAGGGAGTTGAGAAGGTTTAGAATTGATATAGCAGCACTTCAAGAAACTCGAAGGGCAGGAGAGGGACAGTTGAATGAAGAAAAAGGAGGTTATACCTTCTTTTGGAAAGGACTACCTGAGCAGGACCGACGAATACATGGAGTAGGCTTTGCCATAAAAAATGAGCTAGTGAACTCTTTGTCAGAAGTTCCTACTGGCATTAACGAACGCCTGATAACTCTTCGATTAAAGCTCGCCAATAACCAGCAGGCAACTATTTTAAGCGCTTATGCGCCAACATTAGATGCTGATGAAGACATCAAGGAAAGTTTTTATACCCAGTTGGACACTCTCCTGTCAGAGATACCTAAGGAGGATAAAATTATCCTCCTAGGTGACTTTAACACAAGAGTCAGGCGTGACTTTGATTTATGGCCGGAAACTATTGGAAAATACAGAGTTGGTAATAGCAACTCGAATGGAATTTTACTTTTGTCTAAATGTGCAGAGCATAATCTTACTATTACAAAATGCTCTTTCGACAAAAAAATAAGTTTAAAACATCATGGGAGCACCCTCAGTCAAAACACTGGCATCTTCTGGATTATGTAATTGTCCGTGTTAGAGATCGCCGCAATGTACTTCTTACTAGGGCCATGGTGAGTGCCGACAACTGTTGGACAGACCATTGACTAATCCGGTCCACTATGGTTATCAATATTGTTCCCCAATGTAGGCTTCAAGGAAGGAAACCAAGGCATAAAATGAACATCCACACCCTTCAAGATCCTATTAAGCGAACCCACCTTCAATCATTTTTTAGGGAACATCTACCTACGGAACCCCCTGATAACACTGAGGACCATTGGTCTAAGCTGAAAACCTCCATTATTCATCATGCTTGTGAACAAACTATTGGATATGAAACTAAGAAACATCAGGATTGGTTTGATGAAAATGATAATGAGATTAAATATATAATTGACAAAAAAAAGGAAAGTCTTCCAAATATGGCAAAATGATATTAATTGCGCTGCCAAGAAAAAAAATCTACGCCAGTGCAAAGGCTGAGGTCCAAAGAAGAACAAGAGAACTTAAGAACACTTGGTAGAAAAAGAAAGCTCAAGAAATTCAACAACTTGCAGAATCTCATGATTCATGGGGTTTTTTTTAAGATCACAAAGGCCATTTATGGACCAAAAACCTATGGTACAAACCCTTTACAATCAAAAGATGGTACCAAACTTTTAAAAGTCAAAGAGTCTATTGCACTGCGTTGGAAAGAGCATTATTATGATCTTTTAAATCGTAAATCTAAGGTGGATAATGAGATTCTTTTGCAAATCCCGCAAAAACAAATTAGAGAGGAACTTGCAATACTCCCCACTTTGGATGAAGTTATAAAAGCCATTAATCAAATGAAGAATAACAAAGCTAGTGGACCAGATGGGATTCCTGCTGAAATCTTTAAAGAGGGCCCCCCTGAACTTGTACAACATCTTCATAAACTCATCGGAAAAATCTGGATAAGAGAAGAGATCCCAGAAGACTTCAGGGATGCCATAATTATCACCCTCTTTAAGAAGGGTGATAGAACAGACTGTGGAAACTATCGGGGCATTTTTCTCTTAGCTACCGCAGGTAAAATATTTGCTAGGATTCTTGCAATCCGTCATTTATTTATTTATTTATTTATTATATTTGTTAATCACCCATCTGGCCAGTCACCCGGCCACCCTGGGCGATGTACAATCAAAACATCTATTCTTCTATCTATTTCAGAAGAGATCCTCCCTGAATCTCAATATGGTTTCCACCCCTCTAGAGGGACAGTGGACATGATTTACTGCACGTCAGCTCCAAGAAAAATGCCGGGAGCAAAATCAGCCCCTTTATATGGCATGTATTGATTTGGCTAAGACCTTTGACACTGTAGACCGAACGGCTCTCTGGACCATCCTTATGAAAATTGGATTTCCCAATAAATTTGTGAATGTCTTGCGACTTCTCCATGACAACATGACAGCAACGGTTTTGGACAACAGCGGCTCTTATGGTGCTCCATTTAAAGTGTGATCAGGTGTTAAACAGGGATGTGTTATCGCCCCAACATTATTTGCTACGATTATTTGCTATATCGCTATGATTCTACATCTTGTCCAGGGGACTTCCCACTGGTGTGGGAATTATATATCGAACAGATGGAAAGCTTTTTAATCTCAGTAGGCTGAAAGCAAAAAGTAAGGTAATTATAACCTCCGTTGTGGAACTTCAGCATGCCGATGATAATGTAGTCTTCGCACACTCAGAGGATGACCTCCAAACTATCCTAAATGCTTTTACAGAAGCATATGAAAAACTTGGTCTCTCACTTAATATCAAAAAACCGAAAGTGCTTTATCAGCAAGTGCTTCATCAGCAAGTGCAAGTTAACCCTTTGGTGATGCCATCTATCCAGCTTGGCGGGGCAATACTGGAAAATGTCGATCATTTTCTCTATCTTGGCAACTATCTTTTCTGTTACAGCTAACATTGACACTGAAATCCAGCATCGTTTGAGCTACTCAAGTACCACATTTTCTTGAATGAAACTTAGAGTGTTCAAGGATCGGGATATCTGTAGGGAGACCAAAACGTTGGTTTATAAAGCCATTGTATTACCAACCTTATTGTATGCCTGCGAAACATCTATAAACATAATTTCCACCTCCTTGAAAGATTTCATCAAGGATGCAATCCTACGTGTGTTTGGATGGGGGGGGGGAGTCCTACAACTCCCAGCATTCCCCAGCCAGCCATGCGCAATCTTACGCACGTTGAGGCAGAAAAAAGCCCCGCAACTCCCAGCATTCCAACAGCCAGCCTCTGTCTCTGGAAAATCCTGCAAATTACTTGGGAAGATAGGTGAACAAATGTCAGTGTACTGGAAGAAGCAAAGACTACTAGCGTTGAAAAAATGATCCTTCAACGCCAACTTCAATGGACCGGTCATGTTGTTCGAATGTCTGACTGCCGTCTCCCAAAGCAGTTACTTTATCCCCAACTCAAGGATGGAAAGCGGAATATCGGTGGTCAGTATAAGAGGTTTAAAGATGTTCTTAAGGCTAATCTAAAAAAATGCAATATAAACATTGAGAACTGGGAAGCTCTGGCCCATGAATGCTCTAACTGGAGGTTGGCCTTTCACAAAGGTTCTATGGACTTTGAAGAAGCCCGAGTGCAAGGTGAAAGGGAGAAACGTGCTAAGCGAAAAGCACGTCCAATGAATCCTTTACAGGACCATCTTCCATCTGGTAACCTGTGTCCTCACTGTGGGAAGCTGTGTGGATCTAGAATTGGCCTCCACAGTCACTTACGGACCCATCACTAGTGTCTACACAATTTTTTTTACAATTTCCTCTTTTTATAATTCTCTTTTTGTAATTTTATCCTGGAAGACAATCTTACTTGGTCACGAGTGATCGCCTACTACTACATTATTATGAATCATCTACGAGAGGCAGTTCCTCCCTCCCCCAAAAGCCCTGCTGAGAAAAAGTAATTTTCACTGCAAAATGTTAATTTGGTGACAAAACTCAAATTCCAGTTATGGAACCAGTGCATTGTTTTTGCTAACTTTTGTGGTACATGATGGTCACTAAAAACACAAATGTGATCTAACATTTCTTTCAACTAAAGAGGCACAGAACAATTGCGCTGAAGCCTTCTTCCTGCCAGGAGCTCGGTCAATTGCAAGTACTTCTGTTGACAGACCCTTTTTGATTGCTACAGTACTTTTACAATTGATGGTGCTGGCACACTTCCCATCTTCCACACCACTTGGTGCCTAAAATAGACAGTGGACATGAAACCTGACGTAGCCAACCATGCGAGCTGGGCTCCTCCAAGTGTTCGCACGCACACACACACACGCACGCATGCACACACACACACACACACACACACACACCAACCCCGAAATTAAATCTCTTAGACCTCTTGAAAGATGGCAATCAACTCTCTTGGAGCTGCTGGAGTTGGCTTGCTCTCATCAGCCTAATAAAGGTGTGTGACCTTCACTGACGACTAGCTCATAAATCCAGAAATGATTAGATGGGCGTTAAAGTGTATGACTCAGGAGGTCTCCTCCTTGCCCACTGCTTCCGATAGTATTTCTCAGCACTCCTCACCTTCAGTCTAGCCACTCATCATGCAGGCCCAATTACCTGCTGCTATAATCACACACTTCTTAGTACCAACACTATGCTGGGCTTCCTGCGGGCGTGCCTCTGGCCCAAAGGAGATGCAGTGCTGGGCAGACTGCAGTTCTTGGGGATGAATTATTTATTATTTATTTAAAACATTTATACAATACCTTTCCAGTAAAACATCCTAGTCAGTTATCAATAAAAACAATATAAAAGAACAGAACAGATAAAATACGTGAGTAAGCAGAAAATTAGTGTTACCAATTAATTCCAAGATGAAAAACTTTCTACAGAGTAACTACATCACCAAAAGTATCTGGACAATCAACCAAAACATACCAGGAAGAAACTAAAATACACTTCTTATAACCAAATGCCTGTCTAAAAAGAAAGTGTTTATAATGCGGCAGAAGGTAATCAGAGCGGGCACGAGGTGGGTCTAGTTAGTTAGGGAGTTCCAGAAAGACGGGATTTTGGGTCTTTAGCCTTCTTTGCCTCTTTATGTTTTCTGCGACGGTCCGTGTCGTCTTTCTGTTCATGAGGCCTCTTTTTTTGTTTTGGTAAGAGCGCCTTGATTGATTTTCCCAGAGCACTTGCTGGGCACTTGCTTGTGATGGTGTGAGAAGGCGGGGTCTTGGGCCAAGAAGTGGAGGCCGCCTCGGCCTGCATAGGCTCCTTAACTGCCTGGAGCGCTTCGTGCCACAGCTCTGCCTTGAGCTTATCAGCTCGATGTTTCCGTACCTGCCGGGTAAAGGCCTGGCAGTGGTGGCAGCCAGGCATCTACCACATGCCCCTCTCCAAGACAAAACAAGCAGAGAGAATGCTGGAGGGAGCCTCGCCCTGCATTTTACACATTTCCGAAATGCCGCCTTGTTCTGCATGTTGGGAGCAGGGCCGGTGCAAGGCAGTTTGGTGCCTTAGGCAAGATCAGATATTTAGCGCCCCCCCTTCCCACTTGAGCCTTCCCTCCCTCCAGCCCTATGCCCATTATGAAATAAATTTCCCTCCCTGGGAACTGCCGAGCCCCATAGAAAAACTTTGTGGACTTTGAGACTTTTCCTTTGTGTTCACCCGGAAAGCAAAGAGGCAACATCAGCCCAGCTATGCCAGGAACTCCCAAGGGCCTTCTCCTACTCCATATATATGTAAAAGCCTGTCTCCTCCTGCGGGCAGCAGAAGGGATATGAAAAAAGGATGTGAGAGAGGTGTGGTGGCGCTACCTGTGAGGAATAGAGGCAAAAGGGCGTCTTGCAGCCTGTCCTACCTCACAGGGTGGAGCTGCAGAGACACCGGTTTGACTCATACACCTTCTGGGTTGGAGGGGGGAATGCATGTAGTAGAAACATAGCAAAGAGAGAGCCCGTGGATCATCTGGTTCAAATTTCTGCTTCCCCTCCTCTCTCTATCACTTTGTTGCAATATTTCTTTATCAGAATAATGTATATTATCCTGTCTTTCCCTTTACCAGCCTAGTGCTCAAGGCAGACAACAATATTCAAAGTACAGTAAAGCAAACATCAACAGCTCAGGGCACAATCCTAAACACGTTGAGGCAGAAAAAAGCCCCGCAACTCCAGGCATTTACCAGCCAGCATGGCTGGCTGTTGGAATGCTGGGAGTTGCGGGGCTTTTTTCTGCCTCAACGTGCGTAAGATTGCGCATGGCTGGCTGGGGAATGCTGGGAGTTGTAGGACTCCCCCCCCATCCAAACACACGTAGGATTGCATCCTAAAAGCATTTAAAACCAAAACACAGAAACAGCATGGTAAATAATTAAAACATTGGAGCCCCAGCTAGCTTAAAATACCTTTCCCTCCCTCCCTGGTTGCTGGAAATAACTGCTTTCAGGGGACGTTGAGCTGAGGAAGCTGAGGCGCATGCCGGAGGGAGGGAAGGTGAAGGAGGTGTTTGCAGGTGCCTCCTTCCCGCCGCCCACCAGCCTCCCATCATTGGCCCCTGCCTGCCTCCGCCTCTTCCAGCCTGTCGCCTTCTCTGCCTCTTTTGATGCTGGTTGTGAGGAGGAGCCTGCCTGAAGCTTCAGAGGCGCCAGCAGCAGCAGCAGCTGCTGCTCCTGGTAACTTAGCGCTGTATTTTTTTCCCCAAGGCATTTCTGGCGCCCTCTTTAGCACTAGGCAGCTGCCTAGTTCGCCTAATGGTAGCACCGGCCCTGGTCGGAAGGAGGAGAGAAAATGGAGAAAGGTAGTATCCTAACTATTAAACTAACTACGAACAAGGTTTTTCTTTGTTTTTAGAATGGAGAAAACTTCAGCAATGCTAGAGAGAAAACTTCCTAACAACTGTCCGCGTGAGCGGTTGAAGAGGAACTGAGGGAATGGGTGGGAGTCGCGCCAAAGGGCATACGCAAAAGGGAGCACCTCCTGCCCAATTTCTTCCTCAGCTATAGAATCTTCTGGAATGAACTCCACACATGCGCAGAGAGCCCATATGTGTTTGATGCACAGAGACCACGAAGAAGAATTTTGTTTCTTTGGAGAGAACCTGTGAGCTGGTGAGGTAGCCAAGATTGAGCCTTCTAATGGCTGTGAGCTGCTGATGGGCCAAGATGGAGATGACCTTCTGAAAGATCAGAGTGGCCTGACTGTAATCCCAGCATCAAATGGAGGACCTTAAAGCAAGCCTGTACACCTCCCAAATGCAGGTGAAGCAGAACCTAGTACAGAGTCTCACTGCAAGGAGGTAAAAGCCCTGTTCAGTTCAGCCACAAGAGGTCAATAGTGACTTGGAAATCCAGCTGCAGAAACCTCAGGATTGGCTGAGAAGCTCAATGAGGCGAATTAGTAGCTGATGAGTCTGAGACAAGTTGAGCCTGTGCAAAACGGATGGCCTCCACTTGAACTGCAGTGGAACCAGACTCCTGGCACTTAATATCAAAAAGACTGCAGAGTAGTGTTTGCTTGTTTTTTAATTGACCTCTGAAGAAAATCTGACAGGACCTGGGAAACATCTGATTCAGAACAGCTCATCCCTAACTGGGATCATAGAAAAGGAGAGTTGGAAGGGGCCTACAAGGCCATCGAGATGATGATGTAAATGTTGCAGGTCATCTGAAAAGGGATAGGGTAGAACTTGGCAATAAACACACAGAAGTACACCACAACCAGTTAAAAAGGCCAAAAGACCATAAGGGAAAATGCACATTCCAAAGACATTTGGCGAGATCACAATGTAAGAGAGTTTATATGTCAACACTAGACGTTTTCAAGCCAAGATGAGAGAAGCTGGAGTACTTGATGCTAAAGAAGAACATAGATATCATGAGCATATTAGAAACCAAATGGAATGGAGAAAATAAGTGGCATATGGTTATAGAATCATAGAAAAGTAGAGTTGGAAGGGGCCTACAAGACCATTGAGTCCAACCCCCTGCTCAATGCAGGAATCCAGGTCAAACCATGGCCATCCAGCTGCACCTTGAATGCTTCCAGATTGGGAGAGCCCACCACCTCCCTAGGTAGTTGGTTCCATTGTCTTATTGCTCTGACAGTCAGGAAATTTTCCCTGATGTTTAGGTGGAATCTAGGTTCCTGTAACTTGAGCCCATTATTCCGTGTCCTGCAAACTGGGATGATCCAGAAGAGATCCTGGCCCTCCTCTGTGTGACAACCGTTCAAGTACTGGAAGAGTGCTATCCTATCTCCCCTCAGTCTCCTCTTCTGAAGGCTGAACATGCCCAGTTCTTTCAGTCTCTCCTCATAGGGCCTTGTTTCCAGTCCCTTTATCATCCTTGTTGCCCTCCTCTGAACCCTCTCCAGTTTGTCTACGTCCTTCTTAATGTGTTGCCCAGAACTAGATGCAGTACTCAAGATGAGGCCTAACCAGTGCTGAGTAAAGGGGAATTATCACTTCACATGATTTGGAAGCTATACTTCTATTAATGCAGCCCAAAATAGCATTTGCCTTCTTTGCAGCCACATCGCATTGCTGGCTCATATTCAGTTTGTGATCTACCACAATTCCAAGATCCTGCTCACTTGTAGTATTGTTGAGCCAAGTGTCCCCCATTCTGTAACTCTGCATTTGGTTTCCTTTCCCTAGGTGCAGCACTTGGCATTTATCCCTATTAAATTTCATTTTGTTGTTTTTGGCCCAGCGCTCCAGCCTATTGAGATCGCTTTGAATTTTGTTTCTGTCTTCCAGAGTATTAGCTATTCCACCCAACTTTGTGTCATCTGCAAATGTGATAAGCATTCCCTGCACCTACTCATCCAAGTCATTAATAAAAATGTTGAAGAGCACTAGGTCCAGGACTGAGTCCTGTGGTACCCCTGCTCGTTACCTCTCCCCAGTTTGAGAAGGAACCATTGACAAGCACTCTTTGAGTCCGATTCTGTAGCCAATTGTAGATCCACCTGATCGTTGTTCCATCTAGCCCACTTTTAGCTAGCTTGCTAATCAGGATATCATGAGGCACTTTGTCAAAAGCTTTGCTGAAGTCCAGATATATGATGTCCACAGCATTCCCATAGTCCACAAGGGAGGTTACCCGATCAAAAAATGAGATCAGATTAGTCTGGCAGGATTTATTCTTGACAAATCCATGCTGGCTTCTAGTAATCACTGCATTGTTTTCAAGGTGCTTGCAGACTGACTTTTTTTATAATCTGCTCCAAATTTTCCCAGGGATTGATGTCAGACTGACTGGCCTATAGTTCCCAGGTTCCTCCTTCTTGCCCTTTTTGAAGATGGGAACAACATTTGCCTTCCTCCAGTCATCTGGCACTTCACCTTTCCTCCATGATTTCTCAAAGATAATAGACAGTGGTTCTGAGAGTTCTTCTGCCAGTTCCTTTATTACTCGAGGATGCAGCTCGTCAGGCCCTGGAGATTTAAACTCGTTCAGAGTAATCAGGTGCTCCTTGACCATTTGCCTATCAATCTCAAGCTGCAAGCCTGCCCCTTCAGTCTGCACTTCAGGTTTGCCAGGGGGGTCATAGACCCTCTTTTGGGAGAAGACCGAGCCGAAGTAGGAATTGAACACTTCTGCCTTTTCTTTGTCTTCTGTTATCAATTTGCCATCCTCATTATGTAGTTGAACCACCATTTCTTTCCTCTGTCTTTTACTATGCATGTATCTGAAGAAAGCTTTCTTGTTGTTTTTAGCATCCCTCGCTAGCCTCAGCTCATTCTCAGCTTTAGCCTTCCTGACACTATTCCTGCAGTTTTGTGCTACCTGCCTGCACTCTTCCCTTGTAGCCTGTCCTTCTTTCCACTTCCTATATGTGTCCTTTTTTGTTTTCAGGTCATCTTTGAGTTTATTGTGAAGCCACATTGGCTTCTTCTGTTGCCCACTGCCTTTTTTCCTTGTGGGAATTGTTTGCAATTGTGCCTTTAAAATTTCCTTTTTTAAAAACTCCCATCCATCCTGGGCTCCTTTTCTCATTAGAGTTGCTTGCCATGGGACCTTACTTATCATTGTTCTGAGTTTGTTAAAATTGGCTTTCCTAAAATCCAGGGTACGTGTTTGGCTACACTCCGCTTTTGCTCCCCCTTAGAATCAAGAACTCAAGTATAACATGGTCACTTTCCCCCAGAGTTCCCGAAATTGCCACTTTATCCACTAAGTCATCTCTGTTGGTTAGAATCAGGTCAAGGATAGCCGATCCTCTAGTTCCTTCCTCCACTTTCTGTAGGAGGAAGTTATCAGCAACACAACTCAGGAATTTCTTGGAGGGGCCATATTTGGCTGAATAAGTCTCCCAACAGATATCAGGGAAATTGAAGTCCCCCAATACTACCACATCATGCCTCCTTGAAACATTTGGAATTTGCTTTTCAAAAGTTTCATCCTCATCTTCTCCTTGATTAGGTGGTCGGTAGTAGACTCCAACCGCCATGTTCATTTTATTCTTTGCCCCCTCTATTTTAACCCAGATGCTCTCAATGGGGCTGCCAAGCTCATCTTCCTGTATCTCTGTGCAGAGATACATATCTTTAACATACAGCGCAACTCCACCTCCCTTTCTGTTGCTTCTGTTCCTTTTGAACAAGTTATACCCTTCAATTGCTGTATTCCAGTCATGGGAGTCATCCCACCAGGTTTCAGTTATCCCTATCAAGTCGTATTTGCCCTCATGTATCAAGAGTTCAAGTTCGTTCTGTTTGTTGCCCATACTCCGGGCATTAGTATAGAGACATTGAAGACTATGTGCTTTATAGTTCGACTTCGACTTTTCCCCTACATTTTGTGGTAGACTATCATTGGGCACCGCTGGAGTTATTCTCTCCGTTGTGGCACAGAGGCCTTCTTCCATTGTTACCCCCGATTTTATGTCTCCCTCCCCTGTTGGATTCAGTTTAAAGCCCTCCTGATGAAGTTCCTCATGCTGTGGCCAAACACATTCTTCCCAATCCTTGTGAGGTGCAACCCATCCTTTGCCAGCAGTCCATCTTCCAGGAAGTGTAGCCCATGGTCCCAGAATCCAAATCTCTCGCGTCAGCACCACCTTCGTAGCCAGTCATTCACTCGGAGCATTTTTCTTTCCCTTTCTGTTCCTCTTCCAAGTACTGGAAGGATGGATGAGAAGACTATCTGGGCCCCAAAGTTCTTGAGTTCCCTTCCCAACTCTTCAAAGTCTGCCGTGATTTCTTTGTAACACCGCTTGGCAGTATCATTTGTACCCACGTGGATGAGAAGAAAGGGATATGTGTCGGTGGGCTGTATGAGCCTCGGCAGCTGCTCTGTCACATCCTTAATCCGTGCCCCGGGGAGACAGCACACCTGGCGAGTCTGTGGGTCTAAGCGACATACTTTGGCTTCGATCCCCCGCAGGAGGGAGTCTCCCACTACTAGTACTCTTCTCTTCCTCTTGCTGTAGGCTTTGGTTTGATTGCCTCCACTTGACTGACCTTCAGCCTCTTGCTCGCTGTCACGTTGGGTGCCAGATAATTCGTCCTCTGCAGGCTGTCCTCTGCTCTCGTCCTCAAGTACCTGGAAGCGGTTCCATAGCTCCACTGCTTCCATAGGCGCAGAATGTCTTCTAGTTCTTCTGCTCCTAACAGGCACCTTTTTCCAGGGAGTTCCCCCTACATTGTTTTCCCTTGCCTCTGCATTCTCCGACTCTGCCTCATCCTGCCATTGCCCTTCTGGCTCCTGTACTACGCTTTGCCGCTGTAGATCCACCGTTCTGTCTAAGAACTCTTCACTTTCTCCTTATACTCCTGAGGGTTGACACTTGCTGCTCCAGTCCTCTGACCTTTTCTTCCAACAGCGTGACCAGCTTGCACTTGTTGCACGTGTAGGCCATGTTGATCTCCGGCAGGAAAACAAACATTGCACACACATTGCAGGTCACCACCACTGGAGAGTCCTTTCCGTCCATAGTTCTCTGTTCCCTTTTTGTCTTTGCCTTTCTTTTCGTACTGGAATGGCCGTTGCCTTGTCCTGCCTTCCCTGAATGTCAACAACAGAGTCCCCCTGGCCTGTAAGTGTGTGGTATTAGAACAAAACAAACAAACAAACAAACAGTCTAGAAAATTTCTTAGGGCCCTCCCCCTTGACCTCCCCCGCCGAACTCCGCTGCCAAACTCCTGTTTGCTCTCCCTGTTCGCTCGCTCTCTGGGAGCCTGCTTGCCCATCACCACAGACCTGAAAACAGCTGGCGCCTCTCTCCTGTGCTTCTGCTCAGCTGGGAGTCAGGAACACTGGTCACAAATTCCTATAGAAAGGGCAGGAACAGGTGTATTTCTCCAAACTGAATTTCTTCAAACTGGGTGAATGAGGGGGGGAAATGGCAAATCGGGTTCAACACAAGTTAATTGCAAAGTGATACCTGTTGGTGCAAAACATTCTAAGTTCGCATATACACTAATGGAATTTGGCTTCCATTAAAGCTAACAAGGAAATTAACCCAGTAGCAACTAACTAGGAAAGAGATCTTGGTGCTGTGCTGGATAGCTCAATAAAATATCAAGTTAGTGTGGAACAGCTGTGAAAAGGACATACTACAAGCCAGGGGTTATTAGGAAAGGCATGAGCTTTGCCTCTGGGCGAGTGGTGGCCTGTGTTTCCACCTTCTGGTGCTGGGGCACTCTAGGGTTGGGTGGATGCTTGGTCTCCTGCTCTGACTCTATGGGGCAAGTATGGTCTTCAGGGGTCCCATCCAGGGGTTCCTCAGAGTCCACCATTACTGGAGGACCTAGTGTAGCTCCTCCTCAGATGCTAGAGGTGCTTAGGGTATCCCAAGTGTCAAGGGGACCCACAGGGTCTTTAGAGTCTTCATCTGAACAGTCATCCTGGCCTGGGTCAGTCATGACAGTGTCTGGCCTTGTCAATCTGTTTTCTCACTTTGTTGGGTGGGTATTGTAGTCTGAAGAATGCCTGACTTAGATCTCTGAATGGTGAGTGTACAGTTTCCCTTGGGAAAATGACTTCCTCATACACTCAAGGAGTGGGAGGGGAGGATAAGTGTTGCTCTTACCTCAATACACATTTACACAGCAACTCGTTTTGCATTGAAGTATTTAATTTACTGTTGTTTTTAAAAACCTTGTTGGCCCTAAATAGAACCTCAATGAACTGGGACAGTGAGAGCCAACAACAGAAATGGAACTGTTACTCCCAAGATCCTTGGGAATAGGCCATTATACTAATACCAGCTTAAGTTCCAACTGCTCCAACTGCTGTAGGCAAGCTTGAGTCCAGAAAAATAACATTCAGACCAACCTAAATGTAAAAGAAGGAAACAGCTTGAAGGCAAATTGTTTCAGGGCCTATTCTCTTTATGTAGGATGCAAAGAAATTACCAATAGAGATGTAAGACTTCGGTTACAATACCTCCCCAGGTGGGTGCATTTCAGTCAACCGAATGAATATAGCCTTGAATGCTTTCACAATATGAATTAGATTTATTTTGGATTAAGAAATCAGAACTTGGGTAAGAACACATTTTAAATATTCAAAAAATAGAGATGATTAAAATAGCAAATTAACATAACAAACTGAATGCCTTCTAAATAGGAAGATCTTTACCAGCTACTGGAAGGTAATTAATGCCTAGGTGCAGCCATCAAAAAGGCCCAACAGCCTCTAAGCGAGTGTTTTCCAACCTTGGGTCCCCAGATGTTTTTGGCCTACAATTCCCAGCATGCCCCAGCCAGCTACTCTGACTGGGGCATGCTGAGAGTTGTAGGCCAAAAACATCTGGGGACCCAAGGTTGGAGAACACTGCTCTAATCATTGTAGATTTATATTTAAAAGTCTGCTGGTTGTGTTTTCTTCTTTATCATCACATCTTCAGACTCTCTGGAGAAGAGAGGGCATTATATTTGAGTCAGCTCCCAAGTTTCTGCAGTGATGGGGTCAGGGCTGCTAAGACAGATACTGCTAGTGTTCTTTATCATCTATTGTTAGCTGCACTAGGAGCCCTGTCTGCTGAAGACTGTGGGATATAAATAAATAGGATAAAAGCTTTGGCTTGCACTTCTGTTTCCTCCACACACACACCCCTTTAAATTAGACACTGTAAGAGCACAGGAGGGCACCCATGTGGAGCATGAGCAGGCAGCTGCTCTAGTCTAGACTGAGAGCAAAGCAACCCCCCTTGTGCATGTATACGGCCAACATGGATGCACAACAGAAGCTCATACTTAAGTCGAGACCCATGTGGTGAAGAAGTCTGTATGAGGAGTGGGCAGTTGGGAGGGGCGAGAGCTAGGACAAGTGTCTGGCTACTGGAGAGGCAGGGAGAAGGCAGGCAGAGGGAAGAAGAGGAGTTCACAAGGGAGAGATGTGTCTGAATCCTGAGGAGGGCCGAAGCAGACAGTATTTCTTTCATGCTTACTCTAGTGCAGTGTTCTCCAACCTTGGGTCCCCAGATGTTTTTGGCCTACAACTCCCAGCATGCCCCAGCCAGCATAGCTGGCTGGGGCATGCTGGGAGTTGTAGGCCAAAAACATCTGGGGACCCAAGGTTGGAGAACACTGCTCTAGTGTAAGTGCAGGGCTGCTGATCCAGACTAGGACCCTAGTATGGGGTGAGATGCTTTAACCCTTCCTCCCACCCCTGCTGTGGGCCTGATTCAGATTGGGGAGGGGGGGCACATCTGCCATTTATATTGCAAAATAGTGATTCATTAAATATTTTGATGGCTGGTGCATTGTTGCTTTCTGCTGCTGTTTTTGTGATTTATGTTATATTGTTATATTGTAGGCCAGTGTGGCGTAGTGGTGAGAGTGTTGCACTGGGACTCGGGAGATCTGGGTTCTAGTCCCCGCTCAGCCATGAAACTCACTGGGCCAGTCACTGACTCTCAGCCTAACCTACCTCACAGGGTTGTTGTGAGGATAAAAAATGGAGAGGAGGAGGATTATGTAAACCGCCTTGGGCTTCTTGCAGGAAAAAAGGTAGGGCATAAATATAATAATAAATAAATAGGAAGGATATTTAAAACCATTAAATTATTAACTTTGTTGAAAGTGGCTTAGAATTCCTAGGCGGGGTATAAATGTTTTTAAATAAATAAATAAAACAAAGAAAACACATCCACCCAACCTTCCAGATAAATCTACAAACTAGCCAGCAACATGCTGGCTCAGCTTGTCTGAGTGTGGATTGTGGAAAGCTAAGCAGGGTCAGGCCTGGCTATTACTTGGATGGGAGACCCCTCCTCTAGTTTCCTTCATTGAGCAGGGGGTTGGACTCGATAGCCTTGTAGGCTCCTTCCAACTCTATGATCTATGAAATCTATGAAACATCTTTACAAGGCTGCCCACACATTACTCATTTTTGGCCAAGGAGGTGAGGGGACAGGAAAACCAGATTTTCCCTGCCTGCTTGCCTGGAGACAATTCTTACTTGCCACAGATAACTGGGTAAATGACTATTAACAAGCGACTGCAACAAGGTATAGGAAGGCTCCAGGGCCAGAAAGAAGTCTCCTCCCGCCAGGCTCTCTGGCACTGTGCTGAACTCCACTTCAGTCAGTCCAAGGCAAGCTGTGAAAAGTATGTATTTTGAGCAGAGGATAGAGCAAGGAGACACCCTGATGTCTCCTGTGTTAGTGCCAGGTTTGATGGTTTGCTGGAAAGCAAATGTCCTGCCCTGCTGGGTCCCCATTAACATTCCCAGCTGGTGTCATTTGTTGACACCTACGGAAAAAGGCACTCGCTTCTCACTGGCGCAGCAGCAGCAGCATAACGCCTGCAGGAGAAGAGCCAAGCTCCATGCTTCCTCTTGATTTTTCTTTCTGGCTTCAAATATTCAGCCATAATTTTAAAGGTACAGTTGGAATACTAGTGGTAATATCACTGGTGTCTGTGACATGAAAGTCACCAGGACTCCCAGACATAATCCCAGTTCGACAAAAGAGGAAGATGAGCCTGGAGGAGAAAGGGGAAATCAGGCACCTGTAGATAATTGTCCAGAATAAGGAGTTGCTGCTCTGCCAGGCCTTGAGAGAAAGAGCAGGCAATCAAAGGGAAGAGAATTAGGAGAAGGGGGGAAAGCTCTGGTGCAGGGCCAGCATCAGGGGTTGGCGTGGTTGGGAACTTGCAGAGGCCAAATGCCGACCGGGGCCACTTAGCCCATCTCCGCTTCTCCTGGAAGAAGTGCCGGGCAGTAGCAGAGGATATGCAAGAGAGCCATCATACCCCATTTCCTCCCCCAAAGCCTCTCCCATCAGGGTATGGGAGATCACCCCAGAGCAGTGTTCTCCAACCTTGGGTCCCCAGATGTTTTTTGCCTACAACTCCCAGCATGCCCCTGGGGCATGCTGGGAGTTGTAGGCCAAAAACATCTAGGGACCCAAGGTTGGAGAACACTGCCCCAGAGGCTCCATGCAACACTGCAGAGGCCTCTGAGAAGATCTCCAGGGGGGTCCAAAAGAGGAAGTACAGTCTCACTCTCTCATGTTCCCTTGGGCATAAGAGACTGAGCAGCTGTTTATTTATTTGTTTGTTTGTTTGTTTGTTTGTTTTATTTATGCCCCACCCTTTTTCCTGCAAGGAACCCAAGGCAGCTTACATAATCCTCCTCTCCATTTTATCCTCACAACAACCCTGTGAGGTAGGTTAAGCCGAGAGTCAGTGACTCGCCCAAAGTCACCCGGTGAGTTTCACGGCCGAGCAGGGACTAGAACCCCGATCTCCCGAGTCCCAGTCCAACACTCTCACCACTACACCACACGAGCTCTCATGCCTCTCCCACTGAGAAATGGACAGAGTGAAGAAGGCAGCAGAGGGAGGGGGGACAAAATTGGTAAATTTTGTCACCAATTTTGTGTTCAAGGTGAGGCTTAGAGAACTGTTTTGTAGCTAAAGAGACATAACCTGGTGGGTGGATTAACGTGTTGAGGTGATGGAAACCACACCTAATGAACTATAGTGGAATTTTGTCTGGCTTTCCATTCCCGCGATTTTTGTACTCAGCATCCCCCAGCTGTTTTCCCACCTGTTGGGGGGAAGTATAGGGTTCCCTCTATAGGGAGAAAAACATCTTGGGAAGGCCAAATGGTCAGAGGGGGAAAGAGTTAAGCAGTCTACCCCCACCGCTCTTCTGCACATGATTGCAGGCTCTAATGCTGCTTTTCAGTAAAAAAATATATGAAAAAAAAGTACGCAATCCAACCACCAGCAGAAGTCTCTTAATGTCTCCTACATATTGTCTAGTTTGGCTCTCAAATACTAGTGTCATTAAAAACAACAATTATACCTACTAGAAAGCACACAAGTCATGCCACTCCAGGAAAAGGGGTCAGGACCATATACATAGGGAAGCCCACAAGAAGAGTGGAGGAAGAGAGAGAGAGAGAGAGAGAGAGAGAGACCCATATATGAAAAGGTATAAACCCAATCTGTAGTCGGAGATGTGTGTACATTTGCCAGGATTCCACAGAAGCTTGGAAACGCCAGGAAATATGGTCTTGCCTATAGAAATCATCCCTTCCGGTTATAGTGTACAGCAGGGCTCTCCAACCTTGGGTTGGGTCCCCAGATGTTGCTGGCCTACAGCTCCCAGCATACCCAGCCAGCATGGCTAACGGCAAGGGATTCTGGGAGCTGTAGTCCAGCAACGTCTGGGGACCCAAGGTTGGAGAGCCCTGGTGTACAGGAAATGCTTGACGCAATCTCAGAAGCCAGAGAAGTTTCTGGATGTGCCACTCCATCCCCTCAGACTGGATAGGGTACAGACAGAGGGAGGGTAGGATCAGTTCTTGTGCCCCATGAAACATGGAATTGGTCTTTGGCACTGAAAGAGAATGGAGGTACACAGAACCTTATATACAAGAATGCATTGTTTACTAATCACATATTATTCAACCTATTAATCATATTGCTAGTATATAACTATAGTAGAGGCCAGGAGGCATATATCATAATGCCTCATAGCACAGCTATAGCATAAGTTTGGCCAAGAAGCCAAACTAGGATAAGATGGCAAAGCCAAGGAAGGTCACAGAAAGGAGAACCGCTAGGAAGGTACGAGAACTAGACATTTGTTCAAATGATAGTTAGAAAATAGTTACAAAGAGGACAAACAGGCGGTGTTGCGGTCTAGAAGTCTAAAAGGGCATCCTTGGGGCGGTGATTATTACTGAAACTTTGGGACAAATAAATGGCAGGAGGAGACAGGAAGAATAAGGCAGAAGAGCATAGGTTTCACCAGGAACACCATCAGATTTCAGGGCACAACATTACCATATGTTTGTTTTTGCTAGCAGAAAGCTGTAATGGGTCTTGTTTCTTCCTCCTCTTCTAAATTTTGTCACCAAGTTACCTATTCTTTACTTTCGACGTAATGCCTTTTAAAAAACGTCATGTGCTTTTACTTATAAACTGACTGTGCTGTTGAAGGTGGGCAGAAAACGAAGAACCTGTTGGGTGAGGTCTGCAGAGACGCATCTAAAACCGGACTTGGGTAAAGTGTCATCAGCTGGGAAATAAAATCACAGCAAAAATTAAACTCCTACAGGTTGCGTCTGTGCAGAGGAGCATTGAGCCTTGGTGGAATATGCAGAGCTCCTTTCTGATAGAGAGGGGGGCACTCAGCTCTGAGATGCTGCAGGCAGAGGTCATCACCACCAGAAACAGTACCTTCTATGATAAGAATTTCAGTCCCAGTGGTGGTCTGGAAGGCCTTTGCTACTTTGTGGAGATCCCATGTGGGGAATCTGTGTAATGTTGGCAGCTTCAGGACAGTGGCTCCCTTCAGGAATCTCTTAATAAGATCAATGGTTGCATCGGTCATTCCTGGGAGAAATGTAGTGAGGGCTTCCACCTGTCTTTTGAGTGTGTTGGGCCGTAGGCCTTGGCTGAGTTCCATCTGGAGGAGGGACAGGATCGCCTTGATGCTGGTCTTTGTTGGGTTTAGGACCCTTCTTCTAGATTTTTGATGAAAGCTCTCGAGGTGAGTGGGAGGAGTGTCTGAGGCGGGTATCCCTGTACAGGCGATCTCCTGAGAGACCCCTCCAGTCCCTGGCTCTGAGGAAGGATCCCCTCAGAGCCAGGAATTTCAGCCTGGCTCTCTCCAGGGATGTTGAAGAGTCCTTGGTCTCGAGTCACGAGTCGAGTCACGAGTCTTTGGACCCGAGTCTCGAGTCCGAGTCCGAGTCCTTGGTCCAAAATGGTGACTCACGAGTCACGAGTCCTGAGTCACTCCCAAAACTGACTCCACGAGTCCCTATTAAAATCAATGGGGTTTCCCCCCAACAAAATAAGGCTACTTCAGATGTGTGGCTTAAATAAATTCTAGGCACAAGTGTGCCTTTTTATTTCAAAACTCTGCAACTGATTTTGGCAAGAACACACCAGGCAGACAAACCCAAAATAACCAGGCAGGCAGAGGAGGCAGGGAACCCCAAAGCAGGCAGGCAGAGGCCTTTGTCTTGGACAATTCAACTGTTGAACAGGTCAAGAAGAGACCAGGCAGGCAGAGGAGGCTGGGAACCCCAAACAGGCAGGCAGAGGCAGCCAAACCCAAAATGTCTGACCCTAACCCAAATGCCCCACAACAACACATCAATCAAAATAAATCTCAACACATCGTTGGGGCTGCGCTCCTGGTAGCTGTCCATAGTGGCCGAGCAGCGGCGCGCCTCGCTTCCATGCGCTCTTCACCGGTGATCGCGCTCCTTCTGGCACAGCCAGAAGACTCGTCAACAGCCCAGGGATGTTGACGAGTCCTTGGTCTCGAGTCCCGAGTCGAGTCTCGAGTCCCATTAAAAATATTGGGACTCGAGTCCGAGTCGAGTCAGAGGGGGGACTCAGTCCGACTCATGAGTCGAGTCCTCGAGTCCGAGTCCCCATCCCTGGCTCTCTCTCTAAAGAGCCGTGCCAGCTGGTTCCTCGGTAGGCCCGCCCACCCTCAGAGAGGATTCTCAGTGCGAGTCAGACGGTGGGTGGCTGAGAGCAGCCACCCATCCTCTGTTTTGCTCTGAAGTCAACACCGCTCCCGATTAAAAGGAGTAATTGCTAACTGAGCATCTCTCAGCAGCTGTGGGTTGTGCTTTTTCAAGCCATCTGGAGTTTAGAATGAGCCTTTTCCTCTCCTCTGCCTTCCCTACCAGTCACACCATTTTAACGTGATTAGCATTCCACTGATGTTCTCTGTGAACAGCACACTTAACTGCTTTAGACTCTGCCAGAGAAGAAATCAGCAAGTGCCTGATCAGTGGTGACTCAGTTGATAATTTTTGCTCACAGCCTTTCCTGGCTTCCCTCTCACATTTATTTTTTTGTCTCTTGAAGCGGTGCTGCACAGACAGTACTCGCATAACAATCGTCCTGCAGTAGGCTTGGCACTCCCAACCCTTTCCCACGCTTTTAAAAAAACAGATCAGTGATCCAGAACGCCAGATTCCTCTTTCCCCCTACCCTCTCTGAGATCCACGGGTCCTCGTGGCACCGTGTGCCCCCACTCCCCCCCCATGTTGTACGGGCCAAGAAAATTCAAGGATAAACTGCTAAAAGAATTTTGCACAATGGTGTGCAATGAACTTCACCAACCTTCCGTGTGAACATAGAATCACAGAGTGGGAACAGATGGCAAAGTTCATCTAGTCCAACCCCTTTCCAGGGCTGAAAATTTACTACTACAGCATCCATGAGGAATCCAGAAATGAGCACAGTACTCCCAGTGATGGTTTTACTAGTCAAAAGTAGAATGATATTATAACTGTGAAGCCTCATGTATTCTCAAAATACAAGAAATGTGAAGGTAATGTACCAAAATGGAAAGGTTTGCTTTGCAAACAAACAAAAGGAATTTTAAAGGCCACTTCTTCATATACCACCCACACAATTGACTTATGGAACTGATTGCCACAGGATCTTGTGAACACACATCCATCTTTTCAAAGATTAGATAAACAGTGGCTATTAACTGTAACAATTAGAAGTACAAACTTGTATGTCCAGAGACATGCTGAGATGGATCAACAAAGAATGGGTAGCACAGTCATGGGTGATTGAGAAAATATGAACTAATCAGAAGACAGCCTGCTGAGACACTCTGTTGACTGAGAATCAAAATGCTGGCACTGGAGCTCTGTACTATTAAAAAAGTCCCTCAGCACAGAGGCTTCCTGTTCAGTTTCATGGAGGAGGAGGCCACTGGTGGCTACTAGTTCTGATCGGCTACGTGCTTCCTCCAGTATCAGAGGCAGTGTGCCTATGTACACCAGTCACTGGGGAACATGGGAGGGAGGCTGCTGTGGTGCTCATGTCCTGCTTGTGGGATCCTGTGGGCAGCTGGCTGGCCATCGTGTGAACAGAATGCTGGACGAGATGGACCCTTGCTCAGATGCAGCAGAGCTCTTACGTTCTTATTATGTCTGTTACCCATAATAGCAATACACACACACCGCAACATATCATGCTGCTGCAGAGACGAAAGGCCAAGCTACACATTTATGAGACCCACACTTTTTAAAAAGCATGTTTAACATGGCCACTTCTATTTTGAAGAAAAAGCAACGGCAGGGGGCCAATCTGGACCATGCTCCCAATCTGGATTGGGGCCCTGCACTGGTTTCCTGTGAAAAATGCCAACCACCATAACCTGTAAACAGCACCTTTGTGGACAAATAGCAGCCAGAGAGAATTTTTGGCAGGAAATCAGAGTGGGGCCCCGATCCAGACTGGGGCCCCGGGGGCTGCTTTTCCGTCAAAAGAAAAGTGGCTGTGTTAAGAATGCTTTATTTTCAGCATGTTGATTGGCCCTCAACATGTTTTAATTCTTGAAACCTAAATTGCTTTTGTGCCTTTTGTACACTGTGAAAATTTGATTGTTGTTAATTAGGCTTTATAATGCAAATTAGCATCCTGGCCAATATAGGGCTTATATCTGCAATGTAAACTGACTGGTAAGAACTGCTTTAAGCCTCATGTATGAAAGTGCCCGCAGAATCAGAGAAATATTCCAGCGCACCCTGGGCTGCTCCCGCTCAGCCCTCGGCTCTCTAGCAACTCACAGCCAGAATCAAACTTATTCCCACCTGTAGACTCTCAGCAGCAGCAGCAGCAATGAGGTGTCTTCCAGGAAGGCCCTAATCTCAGCTCCATCCTGCACAGTGAGAGCTTTCATGGGGAAGAAATTCTCCCTCACACTGTTCGTGATGGGTATATAGTTGAGTCGTTATAACTTTTTCAAACCTTCTGTTTCTCATAACTGTTGATTGCTGTGGCTAGGGCTCAACGCTAAATTGAGCTGTGGGCTCCAAGCACCTGGTTTCCACAAGAAGCTACATTGTACATACTTGATATGTTCCCTGGACACACACATGCCACACACCGTACAGAATCTGGCTCTAAGCCCCTTCCACAAGCTGTGGAAGACTCCACCTAAAAATGCCACTACAGATGCAAACAGGAATTTAAGGGAGCAGCGGAAACAGTGACACCACTGCAAGATTCCAGGGCATGAAGACAAAAAGAAGCAGAGAGAGGAATCCAACAGCTGTAAAGTTTTCTTACCAAAAAGCCCCAGCTGTGTAGAAAAATACTGTCATCATTAGACATGTATTTCAAGACATACACAGCTGTTTGCGGGGGGCGGGGTGGGAGGGTATTGGGATGGCAATGGAGAATAATCATCACAGGCTGGTTTGGAAAGGGAGTATACGTGAAGTTACACCAACCATTTAAACAGTTTTCCAAAGCCTTACAATGATGTCCTACTCCGCCTGTGTTCACCTTCATGAAATTGGTAAAATGTGTAAGTCAGAATCAATCACAAAAGTGATATCCATAGAGATGGGAAGCCCAGAAGCAGACCGCACACCCAGCTAAGTTCATGTTGCCTCTTTAAGAATCCTTCCAGCATCCCACCCCCACTCACATTTCCCCTGATAATTGGACTTTGATAACGGGATTTTGCTACCTTGTGTTGACTTCAAGAGCCTCTCCGCCTTGTTCAAGGTAGAGAAAATCAATTCCCTATCTTGTTCAGGCATTTTCTATGATAGACGAAGTGCAAATGACAGCTGCCCAAGCAAAATATTTTTTCAAGTCTGAGACCAGTGGAGGTGGCAATCAAAGTGTGTGTGTGTGTGTGTGTGTGTGTGCACACGCACACGCGCTCATGCAGGGGGGCACCAGCCCCTACAGAGGAACCTGCCCCATCTTTGACATCCTTTTTGTATACCGGTATGTGCTGGTCAGTAAGAGCCAAAAGGTCAAAAGTTTACATAATGATTATTGGAATCAGGATGTGTTCTCAGGAAGCCAAGAGCTTGTAGATGGCTCACTAAGAGGAAAGAAGGAACTGGGCAGGAGGTTCAACAGATGGTCACAGAAGATAAGGAGGTTTAGGAGTCAAGAATTCTGCACAGAGGATAAAATCATGAGGATTTGCAGGAGGTTCAACAGGAAGTCAGGAGAAGAACTCGGCTTAGGGATTTAAGGCAATGGTGATCAAGAAGCTACCCTCCTGACTGGTTGCAGAGGGGAAGCTACAGACTACAGACTAAAAGCCTGAGGCAGGAGGGCAGATTTGAGGAGGGGGGGGGGTCAGAAAGAAAACCACAGAAAAATGCTCCGAATCCCAGGGCTTCCCTGGGCTGCTAGATCTGGAGGACTGGAAGAAAATGCTGGAGCACTGACTGTAAAATATTACTGGGAAGGAACCTGGATAAAATAGAGACACAATCTAGTTAGATTAGCTGTATGCGCTTCTGCCAAATTATTTTATTACCCTACTGTTAATACGTTGTGCATGGTGTGTGTGTGTGTGTGTGTGTGTGTGTGTGTGGTATGTGTGTATCTATTCAGGGATAAAATATTTTTGCTTATTAACATTTTTGTCAATAAACTTTTTGTGGAGAAAGCCAGAGCGCACACAGTGAGCAGACATTTGCCCAGTTCTTCCCCTGTAGCTGACACCCCGCATTTCCTCCCACCTTTCTGCATAATCCTCACCCGGGATGTGTGTGTGTAAACGACACAGTCTGAACCAGCTGGGTGTATGTGACCACCCCGGCATCGCCACATCTGCATACTCTCAATGGGAGCAATCATCCTACCCTCGGGGTCGGGCCGGAATGCCAAGAGGTGAGAAGCAGTCTCAAAGAGCTGCCAAGTACCCCAGATCACCCAAGAGGCGCCATCACCCTGCAGGGCACAAGTGGCCACCTGATTGTCAGGGGAGGGGGAGGGGGCCGAGGGAGGGTTGAAAACCAGGCACACAGAGATCAGGTGGTTGTTGGGAACACGGTGCAGGCTTGCACAGATCAGGTCACTAGCTCCGGCTAGGACCAAGCAACTTCCAACCCCGGGCAGGGTGCCCGGCGACTGGCAAAGCAAACCGCTACGCTAGATCTTAGAGTCAGATTCTCTGATGTCAGGTAATTCTCTGCATTCGAGCTAAGCCTACCTAGAAAGGAAATTGAATACTTGGTTCCTCTATCTCAGGGGTCCTCAAAGTACGGCCCGTGGGACACATCCAGCCCGCCTTGTCTTTTAATCTGGCCCGGCGCCCGATATAGAGGCTCCTTCTTGTGCAGTAAGGGGAGGAGGGGCAGCTGAGCCGCTGGCGGGGCGCGAGCTGCTCGCCCGCCCGGAGCCCTGCAGGGCGGGTGGCAGTCCTGTGGCCAGTGTTTTTCCCAGCTCTCGCCGAGCCCTGCGCTACACTGGGATGAGGGAGGAGGAGGAACAAAGAGCTGCTGCCGCTGCCACCGCCACCTCAGTGAAGGGATTCAAGGCGCCCAAGCAAGTGAGCAACTGACTGAGGGACCCGAGCGGCACTCACAGCGACCCCTTCTCGTCCCCCTCCTCCTCCTCCTCCTCCCTCCCATCCCTTCTTCCCCCGCCACGTTGCTGCTGCCTCCGCCGCCGTCGCCCTGGGGCCGGGCGGGCGACTGGGAAATTGCGGTGCTTGGATGCCTGGAGCCCGCGACAGAGACCCAGCCCCGAGCCCGCCATGGGGAGGGGAAAGGTGTGTGTGTGGTGGGTGAAGCGAGATCTCTCTTCGTTCCCCCTTCAGTTATAGATGTACCTTCTCAGGTTCCAAGTCTTCCCCTACCGCACTTTTCTCCACTCCCTCCTATTTGCACCAATTGCACCCCCATCCCAGTCTACACCTTGGTATTTTTAAACTAGGGGTTTAAAGTAAAGAGGCACTTGTGGGAAATGTTGCTAAAGGCAGCCAAAGATCTTGGGCCACCCCCATGATGCAGGCCTGCAGAGAGAGGCAGCTGGAGAGGAGTCCTTTGGAGAAGGAGGGGAAGAGAATGATAATAAACATATGAATCGGGAAGGGAGGGGGAAATAAAAGAACTAAAAAGCGGTGTCAAGAATCCTGAAGAGGAAAAAAGCAAATCTCAGCAGAGCACAAGCGGTGGGTGAATGCCAGTTTCTGTGGGGCACAAAACTTATTGTCTCCTCGGAAGCAGGACGCTGTCCTGTGAGAACTTTTGCTGTGTTTCAGTGAGGCAGCCCCTGGCTTTGAGAGTTAGGAATGGAGCCTCTATCTGCTGAGGCAGTATACCTCACAAAATCGGGGAGAAGTATGATGCGCCTTTTTAATTATATAATCAGAATTTCTAGCTTCTATGAGTATGCCAATTTGGTTGGTTTATTTATTTATTATATTTATGCCCCGCCTTTTTTCCTGCAAGGAACCCAAGGCGGCTTACATAATCCTCCTCCTCTCCATTTTATCCTCACAAAAACCCTGTGAGGTAGGTTAGGCTGAGAGTCAGTGACTGGCCCAAAGTCACCCAGTGAGTTTCATGGCCAAGCAGGGACTAGAACCCAGATCTCCCGAGTCCCAGTCCAACACTCTCACCACTACGCCACACCGGTCCTTTTTTTTTTTTACTTGATCCGTTCGTTCATATTTTTTTCAAACTATAGTCCAGCCCCCCAACAGTCTGAGGGACAATGAACTGACCCCCTGTTTAAAAAGTTTGAGGACCCCTGCTCTATCTGTATTGACTGCTATGTTTATACTGTGAAATTCCTGTAGTCTATTAGTTCCACTCCATTAAACTCTTTGAAATTGACCAGATTGTGGCTTCCCTGTGTTTCTGAGGGGATTCCATGTCAATATCACTCACGGCTGAAATTGAAAGTTTTGGTAGCCCTGTACAGCGCAGGACTTCAGTGCCGGTTAACCCTTAAGGTGCCAAACCCACGCAATGGACCAGGTTCGTTCCACCACACTTTTAAACTTTGTTGTTTGAAACAGTGTGGTCTCTTTTCTTGTTGAGTTACCCACACCACATCTAAAAGCCAACCCCCACGCTACCTAAAAGTGGATATTTGAGACCTAAGGAATTTTAAGGCTGATTTGATGGAGACAGCAGAGAAAAAATGATTTCTACCTGGTGGCAGTGGGAAAGGTCACTGGAAGGGAAGGAAGGTCAAAAAGGAGTGCGGCACACTATTTTGCCTAGATTCCCTTCTACACATCGAACAGGGCGCCACTGGTTCATGGCAGGGACATTTTGAGCTAGTTGGATGCTGTGGCATCCATTCAGGCGCTGTATGGTGGCAATACGGCATCAAAACTCAAGCCTGCATTAAGTCCTGAACAAGAAGGATATCAGGCAGGGACCATTTGAGACTAATAGAGGTTGCCAGATCTGAAACGCAAACCTTTTGATGCAGGGGTGGTGACTAGAAAACCACAGGGTACAGCATGGTGAGATGAGGCACTTGAGTGATGCCTGAGATGGGCATAAGATAGCACCTGGGTAGTCAAAGGAGCCTGACCATGTCTGGTGTGCACAGGGAAAGCTCTCAAGTTAAATAGAAAAATACTATTCCCCAATTATTCTGGCCTCTCAGCCTGATACATTATGCCTTCTCCTGATTCCATAAGAAGGTGGTTAAAACCCTGAAACTTCAGATCAGATTCTGAGGCCTGGCAAACCTATTTGATACTAATAAGTTACAGCTGTATTCATTGTGATTTGAGCAATTTTATTTTAAACTGCTTTGAGGACCTACTGGGGACACACTGTGCCCCAGCGCTGTTCCAATTCATTTAATAGGGGCTGAAAAGGAGAAGAACATCCTGGCGCAACACACCTCGTGGATCAGAGCTGTCTGCCTCCCACTTTACCACCCGTAATGGTGCCCAAAGATGGCTGGAGGCCTCGTGGTACCCTGCCTTTGGCTATAAGAGTTAAGGATCAGGAGCCCAAAGCCATAGGACAGTGTCCTCCAACCTTGGGTCCCCAGATGTTTTTGGCCTACAACTCCCAGCATGCCCCAGTCAGTGTAGCTGGCTGGGGCATGCTGGGAGTTGTAGGCCAAAACATCTGGGGACCCAAGGTTGGAGGACACTGCCATAGGAAGTATCAATGGAGAGTGTTGAGAGGAAGGGTCACCCTTTTGTCTGACTGGCCCTTTTGAGGGCATCCCCAACATACTTTCCAGTAGAGGAAGGCTGACCTACAATCAGTATGTTCCTTTCTCCAGCTGGAGCCAGCTGGAGCCACAAGCAGGCAGATCAGCAAAGCGGCCAAGACCCTAACAATTTATTTTTGTACAGGAATCAAGGCAGCTCTTGTGGACACAGCAAATACCTTGAGTCCAATATAGAAAACAGCTCTCCAGTCTTTCTCTGTAACCTCTCTGTGCACCCCTGGAACACACCCTCTTTCCTGCATATAGGCATTTTTTTTTTTGTAAAGTGGGAGGGAAAATGCACCACAGCCAAGGCCCCATTCAGGTTTGTTGGAAACTCTCCGTCTTGACCAGTTTTTACTAAGGAGTATCTAAAAGAGATGGCCCAAGGATGCCTCCTGCAAGGCAACTGCAGGTTGAATCAAGGTTGATGAGCTGCCCTGGCACATTCTGAAGACATTAATATAATCTCCAATATTCCACAGATGAAAGAGGGACACACTTATAATATCCTTTTTCTCGTACTGAGGTTTCCGGCCTGAGCATGATTGCCCCCGTCCCTGTCACTGCACATTCGTGATGATGTCTCTAGTCCAGAAGTGGGTAGACTTCAGGGTTGTGGGATCTACTTGTCTGGTAGAACCCCCAAGATCCACCCACTGGAGTCCAATGCAAAAGACATACACTTAGAATTAAACTTAGAATTAAATAATTATAAGCCCAGGCATTTGTTTTGATTATCAGATCAGAACTGGATGGAGCTCTCAGTCCTTCCACAGACAAGTCCATTCCTAATTACCCCAAACTCTCCTCATTTCAGCAGTATAATTTAGGATGAGAGGGAAGTCATTTTGTTGCTGCTATTCTTGCCGATCTACTGCGAATCACCCAGAGGCCTACTAACAGATCCAGATGATCGACCTTATGCCCCCCCCCGCTCTACTCCACCTACTGTACATAGTATTCATTTATACTGCAATAGCTTGCCCTACCCTTTTAAATCACAAACTCAAAAGGTTAAAGATATTCTCAAAACACATGCATTGTCCAACACTTTGTAAACAGTTCAAAATATAGACCTCAGCAGCTACACTGTGAGAAATGGCGGGCTGGGCGTGCGACATCTTATAGTTCATGCACATACATTTATATGCACCTACCCTAGAGACAAGATGCATCCAATTCTCACTCAGATACCCACCATCTAGGGATCCTGGGGAAGGATCTGAACCCCAAAGAATGCCAACTCCATCAATTCACACCAATGTTTTAACAGAGCATTCCCCAGAGGAAGAAAATAGGGACAGTGACTTACAGGAGACAATTTAAGAACATGCATAGAATTCTCTCCAAGGAAAAAAATGTTTACTTACATGCCTCCTCAGGCAGGGCATCTAGACTGAATGTTCCTGCCCACCATTTTCCCTTTTCTCCCTAGGGGTCTTGTACTTACACAGAGCTGCATAACAAAAAGGTAGTTTTGGTTGGTTGGTTTTTGCTCAGCAGGGCAGTGGTCAAAGGCGCCCCAGCCAATCAAGTGGAGCATTTAGTGCTGCAGCACCCACCCTCTGGAATGCTTTACCAACATGTAAGTGGGCCTCCCTGGCAGTGGCGCCCACCCTCTGGAATGGGTGGGCGCCACTACTCCCATGAGTCATCTGAGAGGCAGAAACTTTGGAGCGCTTTAGGTGCCTCTCAAAGATGTGCCTGCTTACTCAGGCTTTCCCTGACATAATCACACTGCTATGTTTTACTGTTTCTGTAATGTTTTAAATGTATTTATTATTGTTTTTATATTGGTTTTTATATTGTCTTTTATGTATTTTTTATGTAAACCACTTAGAGATCTTATGATGTCAAGCAGCATATAAGTAGCTTTAAAAATTAAAAAGATAAAATAGTCATTTGGCAGGGGGGGGGGCGTTCTGACATTTAGACACCGCAAGGCCCATCTCTTCACACAGGCTTTCTCTGAAGTGTGACCAAGCCAACTATAGTGCGACCAAGCTAACTTTGATACCTCTGCGGAAACTGGTATATACATTTGAATTATCATCATTATCATTATCATTATTATTTCTCTATTTCTCATCATTATCATCATCATCATCATCATTATTATTATTATTATTAATTTCTCTAGTCTTAAGTTCCATTCTTCTCAAACACTGAGATTTTTTGCTAAAAGTTTACATGAAAGTTCATAAGCACTTTTGTGTGCATTTCTCCCAATACATGGATTTTTGTATGCATTTAGTGTTATTTACATTTTTTTGCAAGCAATGTTCCTAACATAATGCATTTTTAACCTTATTTCCCCCAAGACACACATTTTTGTACACATTTTTTGATGGGAGAACTCCAGTACAAAATTTGGAGGAGTGCGAATTTCAAAGGATAACTGAGTTTTGGTTTCCAGAGTGGTTGTAAAATGTAAAATTAGGTAAGTGCATTAAAATGAGAACTGAATGAATTTCTCCCCCATCCCTAATTGGCTCGGTCCCCTAGCTTTTATGCTCTAGTGTAATTTAGCCTGTAACTAAGCCTAAACACATGCACCTGAGACAAACAATCCCCATATACACCCCCTGTTTGCCCCTGCCTCCTCTTCCTCTGTTTGTTTACCCATGTTGAATTTTAGTCTGTAAGCTCCTCGGAGCAAGGACCTATCCTCTTGTACACTATGCACACTAATTACGCTGGTTATCACCATGTGGGTTGTTAAACCCTTGCTAAGGGCCGGTTCACACGACACGGACACCGCGGAGGAGCAGAAGCCCCCCACAGTTCCCGTGTCGTGCGAACGCCGGCCGGGGGTGCCCTCGCGGGATGGCCCCGCGCGCAAAGCATGCAAAATGACCATGGGCGGTAGAGGGGTAAGCCCCTACCACAGGTGGCCACCCTGCCGTGC
This sequence comes from Shinisaurus crocodilurus, assembly GCA_021292165.1. Taxonomy (NCBI): domain Eukaryota; kingdom Metazoa; phylum Chordata; class Lepidosauria; order Squamata; family Shinisauridae; genus Shinisaurus; species Shinisaurus crocodilurus. The sequence goes on from CM037877.1 coordinate 263,060,855, forward strand.
AAACAGCGGGCGGCCGTTCCGTGGGGGGCCCCCCATGGCTGCACAGAGGCGGCAGCCCGGAGCGGCCAGAGCCACAGCCGCTCCGCCCTGTAGGGTCAAATGGCACCTCTGGGCATCCCGAGCTGCCGCCCCCTAGCGCCGGGAGGCCCGCACTGCAGTGCAGGGACTGCCGGCTCCACCTGGGTCGTACGAACCGACCCTAAAAGACTCTTAAAAGGAACCGGATTGTCCACACAAGATTTAAAACTAATAAAGACATTTACTAGTTTTACTTACAGTCTGTTTGTTCATATGCATGTGTCCATGGTGTTGGAGAGGTAGAGAGGGAAGTAGGGAGGAGGGGTTACAAAACATGCACCCTGGGGATTGTTCAATTAACCCTTTCCTCCCATGGTAACTAGTGGTTACATTACCTCGTTTATTTAAGCAGGAAAGACTACAGTTTCCATCAGTAAACTCTGTATACTGATGGCATTGTAATAATAAATAAAATGAGAGATGTTCAAAGCTACTCTTTAAATTTGTAAGCTGACACAAAACTAATGGGTCCATACCACAGTTATGGACACGCTAAATGCTACTTCGGTTGCTCTAATAGCTGCAACAGCATATCTTATCAAAACTCCAAAAATAGATTTCCCTGTGTTACAACCTAGATACTTTGTTAGATAATTAGATAAGACAAAACATTTTTATTATTACCTAATTCACATTACCCTTTGAAAATGCTAACTTTTAGAATATGGAAACAAGTAAAATTTCCAAGCAAGTCAAACCATTTGGCATGCCACACACACACAGTGTTAGAGTAAGATATGCTTGATGGGGAAAGGAATTCCACAACTGTGGGGAGAGATATATGGTCTTATGCTATTCAAACGTGATTCAGTACAGCTCCTGTGCACAACAACAACTCTCTAGACTAGAACTACCTCTATGTGGAGCTGGTCTGTCCCTAGTAGGGCTGTGTTATAAAGAATATATTAATTCTCCCATGTCTGCACTGGCTTCCCATTACCTTCTGGCTCAAATTTAAACTCATTTTATTAGCCATTGCATATGGTTTAGCACTGTGTATTTCACATAAAATAGATGGGGGTATTTACACAAAATACCAAACATGTAATTTAAAAGCTTTTTTGTTGTTGTTAACATAAGAACACACAAAGACTAAGAGCAATGTTTGCTGCCTAGTTCATGTAGACTTAATTGCAACATGAAACACAGAATATACTTTATATAACTTGACTTTTGAAGCTTACTCGCCCTGACCTTCGCAAGCTTAATTCAAGGTTCATAATTCACCTTCTTGTTCCATTGCTGCCTTTAATATCAGTATATCAGAGGTACAGACAGAGCCCGCAGCCCATGGGCCTACTTCAGGCTGTGGGGCTCCCCAGTCTGGCCCACAAATCTCCCCTTGGTTCCTCCAGCAGGAATCCCCACCACTGTCAGACTGGAGATATCAGTGGGGGATGCAGAGGACTTGGCCGGCACCGGGAAGAGTGTGAGGATGGCGGGCACTGCACAAAGCTCGGAACTCGGCTAGCATCCTGTAGTTAATTTGTTATCCATGGATAGCATAAGGCCATACATCTCTCCCCACAGTTGCGGAACTCCTTTCCCCACAGAAGTTCACTGAAGCCTTTCCCCACTTCCACAAACAGTAAGGAGTCCCAGGGTTGCTTTCTTTTGGATAAGAGCACACGGGAGATTTATGGTAGCTTAATATTTGTATTTAGCAGATACAGTGGGCAACACATCTGCTAACTCAACAGACTACTAGAGAGCAACTTGTGCAGCCTCCTGCCCCGGACAACTGCCCCTACTTCAAGGTTGCATTCCAGTTTCAGGCGAACTCCAGCCAGAAAACTCCAGCATGCTCTCGCCTCGCCTCGCCTCGCCTCGCCTCCCCTCTACGTTGTGATTTCAAACTAGAAATCTGGCTCCAGACTGTCTCCCGGCCCCCTCCCACTAGCTGAAGGGGGTCACTTTCCCTAGGTCTGATGGATATATCACTTTCCAAAAGCTGGAGAGGGATTTCCAGCAATCAGGGAAACTTATCTTGCCATTTACATCAACCAATCAGGCTGGCCTATTAGCAAGCTACCAGCATACTGAAGGATGATCTCCCAGCCAGCATCCACAATACCTAATGCAAGATTTTTGCTGTTTGGCTGGCCTTTAACCAACAAAGATAACCCAAACCTAGAGAAATTTAACTTTTTATAAAATAGGTATATTTTAAATTAGATATTCTGTTTCTATTGGATTTCCTCCCCACCCCCCGCTACTGTTGTTACCAACCCTGAGCCCTTGAAAAGTGGTGAACAGAAATTTAACAAGCATGTAATGTAGCAAGAAAGCAGGTATTGCATATATCAAGCAGAAGCATTGGGACTGGGGGGGCAGCTAACGGGTGAAGCCCCATATTTCCCCTGGTCGCCTTTATAGTAAGCCCACTTTTCTGTCAAAGCCAACATTCCCTGTAGTTTCCAAAAGTCCCCGCTCTGCAATCTTTACTTCACTCCAGCAGAGCTTAATCCAACTGTCTGTTAATCTCCACTTTAAAACTCTTTCATAATAATGCTGAAAAATAAGGCCCCCAAAGAAGCTTCTAATACCTCTTGAAAATTTGGAGCTAAGCTATTTATAATCTTTAAAATAAATAAATAAATAAATAATTGCACACAGTGCTTGCTGTGGACTAAAAATACAACACAGAAGAGGTTCCGTATCTTCTACCACTGCAGGGATACAACTTTTAAAGACAGCTGTGGGCTATATAACACACCTTGCTCCAAGTATAAACCAATACAAAAAATGCCAACCATTTCATTGAGGGAATAATGAAGAAAATTAAGTATCTCTCTTTGGAGTCTAAAGTTTAGACTGTAAACCAGTGTTCTCCAACCTTGGGTCCCCAGATGTTTTTAGCCTACAACTTCCAGCATGCCCCCACCAGCGTAGCTGGCCGGGGCATGCTGGGAGTTGTAGGCCAAAAACATCTGGGGACCCAAGGTTGGAGAACACTACTGTAAACACTGATGGGCAGAGCAATCCTGCGGCCCTTAGACAGGTCTAGAGGGCCACAGGATGCTTTTGATTCCTAGCCCTAAGGTCGGAAAAGAGCCCCAACCTCAGAGCTGGATCCACGCTTGGATCCCTCACCCCCCTCGCAGCCAACGCAGAAAGAAACGGGCCGGCTGCTTCTCTGAGATCGTAAGAGCGACCTTGGGGGAAGGGGTAAAGGGCATTCCGGGGGGCGGGGGGGCAGGGCGGGGACCAGGGCCACCAAGATACAGTGTCTCCTGGCAGCGGTAGTCCAGCCTCCTTCCCTCCCCCCCTCCAAAGCGCCCCAGCTAGGCGGCCTGCTTGCAGCAGGGTGGGGAGAGCGCAAAGGCAAAGTTTGCCTCCGTGGAGGCCTGTCATCTTCTGAGTTTGGAGACTTACCGGCATCCCCATTGGACTGTGGCCTAAAGGACTAGAAGGCACCCAAAGGCCATCCGTACCAAGCTGTACATTAGTGACCCTATATAAACGAATGTAAAAATGACAATGGCTAACCCATCATAAATTGATTTATTACAGGGCCATCAATTTATATAGCGAAAATACTCAGGTCCCTGCCTCAAGAAACATATAGCTTAATGACTGAAAATGGAGGAGGAGGAGGAGGAGGAGGAGGGAGGGGAAGGGAGGGGAAGGGAGAAGCGAGGAGAACAACTGTTGGATGTGAGCAAATGATAGACTTCATTTCAGTGGAGGGAGAGAAACTGGGAGATAAGGAAAGGCTCGATGGAAGAGATGAATTGGGGGCGGGGGGCAGTTGTGCCACTCCAAGCTTTGAGGAATGGGGGAAAGATCCACAGAAACATGCAAAAGCTGTTAGGGTATATTGAAAGTTAAACTGCAACCCACCAGTATGTTTTAAGACCTTTTGTTGCAGATATTTAATTTTTGTATGCCACATAAAATAATCAGAAGTTTAGAGGAGAGCGGGAACCTAGATAGATGTAAAGGCAGAAATATAAAATATAAATTAAATGTGGCTCTCATATTCAGCTTAGGTTAGAAGCCACTGAAGCCACTTGGCTTTACTGCCAAGATTCCTAAATTGGGGCTCAGACGCCCAAACCTACCCACAGAGAGAACGCCGGGCTCTGGCCTGCCCTTTTTCCTGTTTTTTTAAACCCTCCCAAACGCTCCCAAATGCTGCCACCCCCAGACAGCACAGTCCATCTTTTGTGTTGATTAAACACTTTCAACAGTTCAAATGAACGCAAAGTAACTACTCTCTTGACCAAAAAAAGCAAACAGCTTCTCCCCCCTGCCTCCCTTCTCTCTAAACACCTTCTGTATCCCAAGGATCTGAGAGCTGCGTAGATAAACAGAGGTCAACAATAAGGCGGGCGGTGGGCGGGGGGCGGGGGGCGGGGGGGGCGAAGGGCAGCCAACAGGGCCGGAGGCGAGGCAAGCGCAAGGAAGGGGGCTGCGCTGCGGCAGGACTTCAGGCCAGACAGAGGAAGGCCAAGCTGAGCAATCAGCAGATTGCTGGAGTCCAACATGGTGCAGTCGTTGTCTTTAAAATGAAGTTAATTTTAAAAGTGAGAGAGTTTGATTAGACTAGAAGACGGCCAGAATGTAGACACTGGGGTTTAACTTTACACAAACTGATGTGGTTTTTTAAAGAGAGATTTCCCTTTGAGTTGGCAAGTAGATTTATCAAACAAACCTGTATCTGAACTTCATGCATCTGATGAAATGGACTCTAGCTTATGAAAGCTTATGCCATAATACATTTGTTAGTCTTTAAGGTGCTACAAGACGGTTGTTTTGGCTGATACAGACTAACACGGCTGCTCCTCTGGGAATGGTTTCTTAACCGTTTCTAAACCCAGAACCAGAGAACCAATCTGACACAATCATGGCAGCAAGCTGACTCATGTCCAAGACAAACAGCAGAGTTACCTAAATATCAAGGACCATCAAAAGGGATGGAACCAGAATTTACAACAAGGGCACCTCCCAACAGCTGGCCCTCCCCCTCCCCGCACCCAAGAGAGGAACGGCCATGGAGTGAAACCAAGGACTGTGTAGGAGAGCTCATGTTCCCATATGATAAATGGGTGAGTTTGCTTGTATTCTGACCAAGCAGAACAATTCTTGCAAAGTTTACCATGTTTTCCCCTCCCCCCCGTTTCCAAGCCACTAAAATTGGAAAATTACTAAATTACCTGGGAGTGCTTGAAATGAACCTGAGAGAAATGAACTCCCAGAGGTTAGATTGAATGGATTACTCTGAACGAGTTTAAATCTCCAGGGCGTGACGAGCTGCATCCTAGATAAGGAACTGGCAGAAGAACTCTCAGAACCACTGTCTATTATCTTTGAGAAATCATGGAGGACAGATGAAGTGCCAGATGACTGGAGGAGGGCAAATGTTGTTCCCATCTTCAAAAAGGGCAAGAAGGAGGAACCTGGGAACTATAGGCCAGTCAGTCTGACATCAATCCCGGGGAAAATTTTTGAGCAGATTATAAAGAAGTCAGTCTGCAAGCACCTTGAAAACAATGCAGTGATTACTAGAAGCCAGCATGGATTTGTCAAGAACAAATCCTGCCAGACTAATCTGATCTCATTGATCGGGTAACCTCCCTTGTGGACTGTGGGAATGTGGTGGACATCATATATCTGGACTTCAGCAAAGCTTTCGACAAAGTGCCTCATGATATCCTGATTAGCAAGCTAGCTAAAAGTGGGCTAGATGGAACAACTATCAGGTGGATCCACAACTGGCTACAGAATCGGACTCAGAGTGCTTATCAATGGTTCCTTCTCAAACTGGGGAGAGGTAACGAGCAGGGTACCACAGGGCTCGGTCCTGGGCCCAGTGCTCTTCAACATTTTTATTAATGACTTGGATGAGGAGGTGCAGGGAATGCTTATCAGATTTGCAGATGACACAACGTTGGGTGGAACAGCTAATACTCTGGAAGACAGAAACAAAATTCAAAGAGATCTCGATAGGCTGGAGCGCTGGGCCGAAAACAACAGAATGAAATTTAATAGGGATAAATGCCAAGTGCTGCACCTAGGGAAAGGAAACCAAATGCAGAGTTACAGAATGGGGGACACTTGGCTCAACAATACCACAAGTGAGAAGGATCTTGGAATTGTTGTAGATCACAAACTGAATATGAGCCAGCAATGCAATGTGGCTGCAAAGAAGGCAAATGCAATTTTGGGCTGCATTAATACAAGTATAGCTTCCAAATCGCATGAAGTGATAATTCCCCTTCACTCGGCACTGGTTAGGCCTCATCTTGAGTATTGCGTCCAGTTCTGGGCACCACACTTTCAGAAGGACGTAGACAAACTGGAGAGGGTTCAGAGGCGGGCAACAAGGATGATAAAGGGACTGGAAACAAGGCCCTATGAGGAGAGACTGAAAGAACTGGGCATGTTTAGCCTTCAGAAGAGGAGACTGAGGGGAGATAGGATAGCACTCTTCCAGTACTTAAAGGGTTGTCACACAGAGGAGGGCCAGAATCTCTTCTCGGTCATCCCAGTTTGCAGGACACGGAATAATGGGCTCAAATTACAGGAACCCAGATTCCACCTAAACATCAGGAAAAAATTCCTGACTGTCAGAGCAATAAGACAATGGAACCAACTACCTAGGGAGGTGGTGGGCTCTCCCACTCTGGAGGCATTCAAGGTGCAGCTGGACAGCCATCTGTCGGGGATGCTTTGACCTGAAATCCTGCATTGAGCAGGGGGTTGGACTCGATGGCCTTGTAGGCCCCTTCCAACTCTACTTTTCTATGATTCTTTTCTATGATTCTATGATTAGAAACAAGGCAAACTTGCTCAAAGGTAGATATGGTGCAAAAGTGGCACAGCGCGAGTATCTGTCCCGAGACAATTGCAGAATTTATGTGTTTGTAACAGCAACTACCAAGTGCATCCCCTACTGCACTTAGAGGAATATGAATTAATGAATAACATTTTATTGTTACAACCATTGGTTACAACAGCCAGACAAAATACATATTCAAGTACAGTAAAAACATATTAGAACAATAGTTCAAGCTCAGTAAAACTTACTTATCATTCCTTTCCTTATAGAGAGTACGAAATTATCTGAAAGTTTAGTTGCTAAAAGAGCAAAGTCCACCACTGCTAATTAAACAGTCTTGTGAGATATAAACAACACAGATATTTTCTACAAATCACACTAAGCAGTTTTCCCCATAAGGACTGGATCTAAAAAATTTGTTCAAACTGTAGAGAAAATAAGACGGCAAAAACAAATAATGAGGAAAACAAATAATCCTCCATAACCGCAATGCCACATGGGCATAATCTAGATAGAATCATGGCATATCTTGCTAAAATGCCATTCTAGGACAGCTGTTAACATCTGTTGCATCCTGAGCCAGGTTAGGGTTCGAGATAAGCTTCAGATACCTCTCACATTCAAATTTATGTTTAAACCTTGCATACCAGGGAGCTATCTTGTTATGTGCAATAGCATAGAGGTCAGATTGAATGGAAACACTATGGACCCATTCTCCAAAAACCTGCTTACTATGAGTAAAATTCAGAGTGGAAAAATACTCCAAAGGAAAGCCACACTGATGGATTTGGTGGACTAGTCTTTGTAGCCAAGTGGCAGAATTAGTTGACTCAGCTCCCATTTGCTCTACTAGACACAGCTTGGGTAAATGGGTGTTTGGAAGAGAAAGTATAAGCCAATAATTAAAAATCCTAATGACAATAACAGATTTTACTGCAATTCCACCAGTTTCTGCTCATAGGAATGATATAAGGGTACCCCTAGAAACACCAAGGATTTGGTGTCCTCAACAATGTATTTAATTTAAACTGAGACTCAATCTAGACAAGACAGAGAGGTTCTGTGGGTGGTTCGCCTGCCTGGATGAGTGATATTTGACCTGTTCTGGATGGGGTTGCACTCCCCCTAAAGGATCGGATTCAGAGTTTGGGGGTTCTCTTGGGTCCAGCATTGACACTAGAGCAGTGTTCTCCAACCTTGGGTCCCCAGATGTTTTTGGCCTACAACTCCCAGCATGCCCCAGCCAGCGTAGGTACAGTTGGAATACTAGTGGTAATATCACTGGTGTCTGTGACATGAAAGTCACCAGGACTCCCAGACATAATCCCAGTTCGACAAAAGAGGAAGATGAGCCTGGAGGAGAAAGGGGAAATCAGGCACCTGTAGATAATTGTCCAGAATAAGGAGTTGCTGCTCTGCCAGGCCTTGAGAGAAAGAGCAGGCAATCAAAGGGAAGAGAATTAGGAGAAGGGGGGAAAGCTCTGGTGCAGGGCCAGCATCAGGGGTTGGCGTGGTTGGGAACTTGCAGAGGCCAAATGCCGACCGGGGCCACTTAGCCCATCTCCGCTTCTCCTGGAAGAAGTGCCGGGCAGTAGCAGAGGATATGCAAGAGAGCCATCATACCCCATTTCCTCCCCCAAAGCCTCTCCCATCAGGGTATGGGAGATCACCCCAGAGCAGTGTTCTCCAACCTTGGGTCCCCAGATGTTTTTGGCCTACAACTCCCAGCATGCCCCAGCCATAGCTGGGCCAAAAACACTGGTAATTTAATGGCAACTTATGATCTCCTTTCTTAAAGACCGGAATTACAATACTTGTGTTCCAGCCCTTCGCAAAATTTCCAGCCTGGTTGATATATCCAGGATGGGTAACCACCATTTGATGTTATATTTAAATACCTGCACTGGAACATGATCTTCTCCTGAAGCCTTCTTAGCAGGCAGTTAATTAATTAGTGACTCTGCTCATTTTTTTTTGTTAACCCAACCTGCCCGATTAGGTAAGCATCATGGGGTCCCCGGGCTAGCTACTGGCCAGGGTGGGTGCCTGCTGGCCAAATCCAGCAAGCACCCACCCTGCACAGTGCCTACCCAGGCTGCAGGTAAGTATTTCCCCCCCTTTGCAAGGAGCAGACAAGTTTCACAGGTCCGGATCTGTCAGCTCCTTGCAAAGCCCTGGGAGATCACGGTTTACAGGAAGGGGCCCTCCCGCCCCTTTTCACAGTGTGATCCTCAGGTTTCTTTGGGGGAGATCAGGTGTCCCTATTGGTCCCCCAGTTTTGCAAGTGTCCCCCTGATGCAAGCAGCATCAGGGGGACCTTCAAAACGGGGGGGGGGGATTCCCACTGACAGGAGGGAGGGCTTGGTTTGACAAGTGTCAAAGTAATGTCAAACTTGCGTACCCTTGGCACTGAGAAGCCCCCCAAGTTTTTCCACTCCCCAAGATGCTAGCAATTCAGGGTTAATGGCAAAACCAAGGAGACACTTGGGACTTGTGATCACCCCCCAAAAAACCCACTGGGATCCTGCTGAAAAGGGGGGCAACTGAGGGGTGGCCCTCAAAAGACCCTTTTCCGCATGATCCCCGGGTTTTTTTGGGGGAGCCTCATGTGCCCCTGGGTTATCCACACTTGGAAAAGTGAGGGCAGCCCAGGGGCACATGAGCACCCCCCCAAAACCCAAAGATTCTGCTGCTAAGGGTCCTTCCTACAACCTTCACTCCTTTTTTTTCAGTGCTTGCAAAGTGTGTTTTGCAAAGTGCTACAATGTTCATTTTTGGCAGGTACATTTGCTGGGAGACAAACTGTGGCAGGACTGGACTTTACAGCTGGCTAGAAGAAATAATGGCTGGCTACGAAGTCCAGCCAACCACAATTTGCTGACTCCTGTCAAAATATTCATGTCTTCAAATCAACTGAAACCGATTCCAGTTTGTTTGAATGCACAAATTACCCAGTTGCAAGATGTTAGTCAGCTTCTCCGTAATAAAATAATGCTATCACATGCACGTTCGTTTTATTCTGTTTTACTGTTAACAACCATCAGCCAATAAACATTTTCAAAATCATATAATCCTATTATGGAATATGTGTGTATCATGACATTAACTTGTATTCTGGCGCTTCTCTACTCCAACTGCCTCAAGTGCAGACTGTCTTCTTGGAGCAGCATCTCAAAAAATCCATTACATGAGTACAGTAATACCTTGGATTGCAAGCATAATTCGTTCCGGAACCGTGCTTGTAATCCAAAACACTCTTATATCAAAGCGAGTCTCTGGCGGGCGTGAGCGGGGCCGTTTTTGGCCCGTTACGCCCGCTTGAGGCGAGCGGATACATCCCTACACTGCTTGTCTTGCAAGACCTTGCTCGTTTATCAAGTCAAAAAATTTAAAAAAATTTTGCTTCTCTTGGAAAATGCTCTCAGACCAAGTTACTTGCAATCCAAGTGTGGAGAAAGCCAACCTAAGCCCCCTGCCTGACACACACACACTCACCAAGGAGGGGGGAAGGAGACCCAGGGGGGGGGGGAGACAACCAGTCTCCACAGATGCCAAAGGGGACAAACAACATCTACATAGAATCACCCCAGGGGGGAAGGCAGGAAGCACCAGGTTTGTCAATGCTCTTGCATATCAGCCCCATCTACATAAGACTTGAATACCTCTCCAGGGCAGACGCTTCGGCCCCCTAAGAAATGGCCACTCAACACCATAGGATGGGACCATTAAGCAAGTGGCTTCAAAGGGACCCCATCCCATGGGGGGAAGGCGTCACCCCACCTGACCCAAAAGGCCGCCCCTCAGGGAGGGTGTCAACCCACCTGATCACGGAGGGAGGGGCTACCTGCTGAAACACCAAGGTATAAAACACCCTGCACAAGGGAACTTTTCTCTGGACCTGATCAGCAATCTTGCCCATGCCTGGGGTAAGGGAACGAAGGATCAGCAACCCCGGGAAACCAAGCTGAAATCACTGGCCGCTTGGGTTGACCGGACCCCCGGGAAACCAAGCTGAAATCACTCACAAGCTGCTTGGGTAGACCGGGCCCCGCCGGGAACCCAGCTAGCCGCTTGGGTAGACCGGGCCCCGCCGGGAACCCGCTAGCCGCTTGGGTAGACCGGGCCTCCGCCGGGAACCCAGCTAGCCGCTTGGGTAGACCGGGCCTCCGCCGGGAACCCAGCTAGCTGCTTGGGTAGACCGGGCCCCGCCGGAACCCAGCTAGCCGCTTGGGTAGACCGGGCCCCGCCGGGAACCCAGCTAGCTGCTTGGGTAGACCGGGCCTCCGCCGGGAACCCAGCTAGCAGCGTGCGGTTGACCGGGCCTCTGCCGGCACCTGAGCTAAACTAACTAGCTGAGAGCCCTGAAATCACGTTGTCCTTGAGGCTTTTGCTTGCTACTTTGTACCGTACTGATAAGCTGTATTGCTGGCGTGGGTCTGGGTTTGTGAAGGTAATGTTGTAAATAAACTTGTTTTCTAAAAGATACTTTTGTGGCTATAAGTTATCCCTTTGTTCTGGGCTAAGGGTGAGGCGCTGGGGACCTCGGAGAAGGCCCGCCCTAGCACCCGCTACCCCCTTAGCATTGAACCCGCGCAGAAGACCAGGTTGTCGGTCTTCCACTCCAAGGTATTACTGTATAACTTAATCACAATTTCCCTGACTGTCTCTGACTTTTGACCAATTTCCCTGACTTTGCAGCATGCCAGCCTCCTGGCTAAAACTTTTATTTATTTAACAATAATCTAACAATTTTTAAAATTTCAGAAGGGACCAGGTACTACAAAGGGTCATGTGGGGGAGGGGCTATTGAACACGTGCCCCTGTGCTGTTTTCCTAATTTAAGTTGCTGCCCCCCCGGCCCTTGAAACTGCTCATTCTCTAATGGGGGGGGCAGGTATTTTTTTGGGGGATTAAATTCATCCCCTCCCCCTCCCTCCCACCACGACTGCTTTTTTGTTCTGTTTGTTTTGCTTTTTAGAAGAAAATGCTGGGAGTTCTAATCACCTGACGTGTAAGTTGGGCCTTAGTGCCAGTATTTGGGCCATTTCACGTGTCACTTGGAACAGCAACCTTGAACACTTATTATGCTATCTGTGTGCGCACATGAATGGTATTAACATGGGACAGAATGCAAAAAAATAAAAAAATTCAAACTGAATTCCAGCCAGTGCTAGGCTTTACAGATATGGGAAATACAAAACCAAATTTAAGGAATACTTGTGAAAACAACTCTAACCTCGCCTCCATAAAATTTAAAACCCACCATTCCTTGCCTTCTCCTCATCAGTGAGATACCGTAGGTCTTTTTGTCTGATACCCTTTAAAATGTTTGAGAAAATTGTTTATGTAGGCTTTCCCCACCATTCATTTTACTTTTCTCTAGGCTAAACATAGCAAGCTCTTTGAGCCATTCCTCACAAGGTTGATCTTCTAGAAGAATGATCATCTCTGCAGTTCTCTTCCAAATCCTTTCCAGCTTGTCAATATTCCCCTGGATATCTGGTGCCCGGGACCGAACAGCAAAGGAGGTCTTTATTTCCTAAGGCTTGCAACTGCGTAATGAACTCATCATCCCAGAGGCAAATTAAAACTTTGAAAATGCAGGGCTCTTCTGGTTTCAGCCTCTACTGAAACGTTTTATTTTCACCTTCCCTACCCTCACCCAGTCCCAACCACCTCCGTCCTGTTATATGTCAATAACATTTTTAAAAAGAGAACAGGTCTCCTTTTACACCATGACTTTGATGGCCCCATAAAATGCACTACTAAGAAATAAAATACGTACTGACTCAAAATGAATTAGAGTTCCCCTAGGAACGAACATTTGATACAAGGAGCCTAACCATGTTAAATTTCTGTCCTCCCTCTCTTTTTTGTACAAACAGGATATACATACATATATACTTTTGTTTTCATAAAGCACCATAAACTGTGAGTTCATAGCCTCCCATTCCAGTTAGATAAGGTGGGTGGGTGGGAACTGGAGAAGAACCAATTGAAAACAAAGAGGCTATCTGGTTGATACAGATCTTATACAATGCAACATGCTGAAAGCCTGTTGTAAATCTACATAAATGTTTTTAAAGCTATATTTGCGAGAACTCCAAAAATTCTGAAGAATATTTTTTGTTAGAAAGACATAAAGCCTCTACAGGACAGATCAGAACTAAGAAAGTGTTTGGCAGTACAAGATTCTCCACAATCAGAGTAGAGCCAAATTATTGCCCTTGAACATGTTTGGGGCCAAGAGGGAGGTTAGCAGGCCCAAAATGCCCTCTGATGGACTCTCAAAACAGACATTCCCCTAGTTTTTACGGATGTTTGTAATCTGCTGCTCCCCCAGTGCCATTTTCTCTTCTGCTCACTGTGTGATCCTAGCAAATCAGGGATCATGTAATGAGCTACATGATGTCACACTGCTATGTAACCAATCAAATTTGCATCAGCTAGTTGCCTTGATAAGACAGGGATGTGTGCTCGGGTCCTCCCACCATTTCATCTGAAGCCCACCCCACACAAAACATTGCCAAAATGCCCCCCCCCCATTTGCAGCCCATGAACAGGGCTGCTAAGTAATGGATTGTTTCACCTCAGCCCTAATTAGCACACAAAGATTTGGTTTGCAATCTTTAGACTTGGGGCTTATCATGAATGAGTAAGTGTGCTGGTGCACTCTGCTCACCCACTCCTGCCTGGCTCCTCTTAGCAGTGTCACTCTCTGACCATGGTTTATTTAACATGGCATCCCAACTGGAACTGTGGCTTGTTCTTCTCCTAACAAGCCAGAGAGCTTTTCATAGAATCATAGAATAGTAGAGTTGGAAGGGGCCTACAAGGCCATCGAGTCCAACCCCCTGCTCAATGCAGGAATCCAGGTCAAAGCATCCCCGACAGATGGCTGTCCAGCTGCACCTTGAATGCCTCCAGAGTGGGAGAGCTCATCACCTCCCTAGGTAGTTGGTTCCATTGTTTTATTGCTCTGACAGTCAGGAAATTTTCTCCATGGGCATTTATTGTGTGCCCCTGGTTCCTTACTCACGGTTGTTTACGTGTTCTTTAGACAATGACGTGATCCTCCAGTTTCAGGGTTTTTAGTGTGGGGGAAAATGAAGTATTATTTCTGAAAGTGAAAGAAAAGGTACCGGTAATTTCCTACCTGCGTAATTGTGAAATGTACAGACCTCTCAAGCTGGTGGCAGAGAAGTTTTCTCCAGGGCGGTGGCACAGAGCGGATCCCTGCCTCCAGATCAAGCGGAGACCTTGAGAGCCAGTGGCAAAGAAGTCCTCTCTGCTCCACACTGCCACCACAAGCACAGGGTGGCAGCGCAGTGTGGATCCCTGCCACCTGCTCTCAAGAGTATTTTATAGTATTTAAAGACAAAGAAACAATACAAAGATAAATCAAGTGTTTTTCCCTATATGAGAACCAGTGTGGCATAGTAGTGAGAGTCTTGGACTTGGACTCGGGAGATCCGGGTTCTAGTCCCTGCTCAGCCATGAAGCTCACTGGGTGACTTTGGGCCAGTCACTGACTTTCAGCCTAACCTACCTCACAGGGTTGTTGTGAGGATAAAATGGAGAGGAGGAGGAGGACTATGTAAGCCGCCTTGAGTTCCTTGAAGGAAAAATAAATAAATAAATAAATAAATAAATAAGAGGGGTCTCTGCTGCATGCTGCCACCACAAGCCCAAACAGGGCTTGTGGTGGCGGCACACAGCTGCTATTGGCGGCAGCGATCTCTGCTGCAAACTGCTGCCCTGCAGCGCACAGCTGCGATTGGGGAAGCCTCTGAGAGCCGCCCCCAAGTGCCCCTCTTCCCCACTGCCGCCGCCAGCCCGAAACAGCTTGCAGGGGGTGGCGGTGGCCCAAAACAGCTGGCGGTGGCAGGAGCCGTGGGAGCTTCTGACAGCCGCCTCCAAGTGCCACTTGGGCACTTTGTGGGCAGCTGTCAACTGCGCTCACTGGCTAGCCAGTTGGATTTTGCTGCTCTTGCCAAGTGGCTCACTTGCTGTGGGGCTTGGCCCATGATGGGTCATGTTGCCCAGGTTTGGACAGCACAACAACCCATTGTGGGTCAAACAAACCCTACAACAGACCGTTGGTTCTTATTGTGGTTGCCAGACATGATAAGAACCAACGGTTGGTAACCACGATTGGGTTCGCACAACAAAACAACTGTTAACAACTGTCAATGGTTGGGTTACGTCATGTGAACCCAGTCAATGATTTAAAAGGTTCTGAAGGTGTCAAGGTCTCCTGAGGCTTGAGCTCTGCCTACCGCGCTCCCGAGGACTGTGTACACTCAGGCCTCACTGCACTTTTCAAGTACAGAAAAGATTCATAGGGGTGTGGAAAACCAACCCCTTCACCTGGCAGGCATCATGAGGCCTCTGCATTGGCCAAGCCAGGTATAAATACCCAGACAAATATGTTTAAAATCCCTAAACCTGACCTTCTACCCTTTCCTGGGCAATAGGGCAGTACCTTTTGTTTGTTGCATTCAATGATGCAGCTAACCAATTTTAGGCCCTGAACTTAATGGTTTTCTTTGGCCGGGGGTGGGGGGGCTTTAGACAGCCCTGCGTATTACTTCAGTTGTGAAGCATACAGATAACATTTCTCCTGGCCCCCTCAAGCTGCCATTCCATGCTTTACAACTGCTTCTACATTTCTGATATGTTACAAGAAGAACAAAAAAACTGTTTGCCAACCTTGAGGGGAAAATAAATATTCTGAGCATGTACAGTTTTGCATTTTAAACTCACTGAAATCATAGTGCCATCATGACCGCAGGGATAAAATGGAGTTTGCTTCTGCTGCTCTCAAGCCCTCATCACGTGCCACTCATTTGGGGGTCATTTGGGGGCTCCCTGGGCTGCAGGGACTTTGGCCCCAAGGTCTAGGCCCAGCTGGTTGCATTTCAAGCTCAAACTTGAGCTCTAGCTTGAGCCTACAGCTCCAGCAACAGCAAGAACCCTGACCTGGAAAATCCCTATCCCAGGTCTGGATTCAGGTACAACTGACCACAGCCACAACCAATATGTCGAATGCACATTCCAGCTCATGCAAGTTTTGCACAAATTACGTTGTGTAGTAATTTAGCAAAAATCAGTATTAGACCAGTATTAGACCTCGCTCTGCCCAATGATCATGGGACAAGAGGTGGGACAGCGGGCGTGAGCCTTATTTTTAGAGCAACAGGGGTGTGCGGATGGCGATGCTAAACCCTCCCCCAGCCTCTCTTCTGATAGCGCTTTCCCCGCACTAGGGTCCCTGCCAAAAGTAGGCCCAACTGGGAGAAAAATGCTTGAGGGGGAAAGAAGAGTGTGGGTACACAGAGAGTCCAACTCTCTCATCCATTTGGCCCCTTTTGCTTTAAAAATCTCCCCTCATCCCCACGCCCCTTTTTGCCTATGCCTTGCTTTATATCTGAGTGGGGCAGACTCAGATTTACACAAATGGCTATACCGCCACCATGTGTTGTTTGAGCCTTAACGGAACATTATCCTCCTTTGTTCCGTAAGTATTACATATGTACCCTGAGGGCCAGCCCTACCGTGAGGCGGAGTGAGGGCGCCGCCTGAGGCAGCCGATGCTAGGGCACGAGGGAGTGGGCAGCAGAGAGATACTGGAGGACAGAGCTGTGGGTGCCGTGCGGCCTGCCTTGCACCCCTAAGCTAGCTTGTCGTCGTTGGGTGTGGTGGAGTACACTATAGCACCGCTGCTATTGAACCATCACTCCGGCTAACCTCCGTATGTGGAATGGGTGGGTGGGTGGGTGGGGGCACCATTTCATCTCTCTCCTCAGACTGCAAAATATCTTGGGCCAGCCATGTGTACACGTAAACCCAAACTGCCAGAATCTTCTCCTCCACTGAAGACAAAAATACATTCCCATAAAACAGTGTTCTCCAACCTTGGGGGTCCCCAGATGTTTTTGGCCTACAACTCCCAGCATGCTGGGAGTTGTAGGCCAAAAACATCTGGGGACCCCCAAGGTTGGAGAACACTACCATAAAAGCTGCCCAAAACAAGGAAGGTTCAGTGAACAATTTTAGATTATTTAATGTGTGTAATTGATTATTTAACATTAACAGGGATTTTGATTGCTGGAAAATGGTAGAAAGAATAAAAAGAACAGTTTATGATGCCAGTGAATGTGTTGTTGCTTTATGCTTAAGAGTTCAGCTGATAAAGGGCTTCTCTACAGGAGGCATTTATTCTGCTCACATGATTCCTCACCCACAGTAGTGCTTTACACACGACACTGTCATCCTCCAGAGACTTTCCCCTGCTTTCCAAGCATTTCCGCAGCTTTTTTTTTAGAATGAGGGTAATAAGCTATTAAAGGGCCAGCATGCTATAAAACACTACAAAAATGGTAGTGTATTTTCACAATTCTGCAGCTATGCCGCAGTGCCACTTTGTGGTTGTGTAATGGAACATATAGAAAGTCAGAGAAAGAAACCCCCCAGAGAAAAAACACATGTAAAGGAGCCGATCTTAATAGTGCAAAGAATCTGGAAGCAGAAGCCTCAGTAAAACAGAGGGTTAAAATGGGTTAAAAGCCTAATGTAGAGAAGCCCAAAGAGGGTAGGGAATTTGTGTGAGACTGGCATTGGAAACCCACTCATCCTCCTGCTCAGGTGTGGCATTTGGTTGTGTTTGCCACTTGGCTCGCTTCCTGGGGGCTAATATTAGGAGGTGGATTTCATGTCCCAAGTTTGCATACTATCATCCCCGCAAGGGCAGCCATTTTCCTGCAGCTGCCACAGGATGAAACACATGATAAAAGGCCCTCGACTGTGGGGCAGGTAGGTTGCTGCTTGGAGGATCCTGTCTTCAGGCAAGGCATTCAGAATGGCCAGTATCTGGGGCCTGCTCCCTTCTTTGATAAACAGTTTCAAGGCATATTACTGGTTCTAGCCATTACGCTTCCTGGCAAACTTCCAAGAAGCTTCTTAACTATACAAGCGTTCTTTGTGAGCCATTTCTGGGGCATGTAAAGAAGGAGCATTTGGACAAACTGAATTTCCTTGAGAATTCAGGACATAATTCTTGAGATAAGATAAAGAAACTGCAATTGCTACTTGAGATGCAACTGAAGAAGAGCATCAGGACAAGAAACAAACTCTGAATGTCTCTATCAGTCCTAAATTGACATACAGTGCCTGGCAAGCTCCACTGCACTGCTCCAAAGTTGTACATTTTGACTGTTTGTTTTGTACGATCAAAGCCTTCTAGGTTCCGGGCAGAGAAATTAGATGTTTCAAATGAAGAGAGGGGTGGGGAGGAAAACTATGAGCTACTTCACTCAAATAAAATCACAGCTTGTGGGAAAGGGGTAGGCAAACTTTGAAAAATGTACTCAAATGCAAGGCGGCAACTTAAAAGGCATACCCTGTCCAAGACCTCAATGCCTGGATTGTATGTTGCAAGAAGCTGAGTGCAGGGAATGGCTTGTTTTGAATATAAAATGGGTACAAAACTGAAAAGTTTAAGAAGGGTGGGGACAAATTCCAGGAAATACTTTGCTGACATAAGAGCTGAAAGACACTTTTTAAATCGCAGACTTTGCCGAGAGCCTAGCAACACTATAACTAATGGCTCTGTTGATGGAAGTGTGCAAACTTTGTAACTATTCCATTTTCAATTATAACACCCATCAGAACTGTCTTGGGCAAACAGCACAAGCTGTTCAAGCATCAGCTTCCAATAGGACAACTGTTCATCTCTCTTTTTTAAAAAAAAATGCATCTGCAGATACTTACGCCAATAAATACATATATTTGCCCCTCTCTATAATCATTCAAGTGGCTTTCATTTCTTGGTAAGGAAAAATGAGCAAAAGCTGGAAACTTTGATTGCTACATCTCATAGCGGGTTTCTGTCAGGGGAGTCACTGGACTTCATAATACTCATTTACCACAATGCATTTAGTGACAGGACACCCGAATCACATGCCCCCAATGTCTGGATCAGCACCTACATCTCTGCTGATATTTTAACCCTTGGCAAATGAACCTTACACATGCTCTTTTTTATTTGTCTAGTTATTCCAATGTTTTATTCCTGTCATATATTTTGTAATTTTGTATAGGTTATATTAATGGCCTATGGCTTGCAAATAAATAACATGACACTTGCAAATGACATGACTCTCCACAGACCCGCCCTCCACTCCTTGTTCTGCTCATGATGGTTTCCCCATTTACCGCATTATCATTTTTCCTGCACCGTATATGCTTTGGCCCACACACATCACACCATCACACACATCACACACCACACTTTGGCACACAGGTGCCATCAATTAGAAAGCAAATGCAAGCAGACTATAAGGAATGCAAAAAAGGATTTTGAGGAGCATATTGCTAATAACATCAAGGCCAACAATAAAGAATTCTTTAAACACATCAGAAGTAGGAAACTGGCTAGGGAGACTATTGGATCATTGGATGGCAACAGAATTAAAGGGGTACTAAAGGAGGATAAAGAGATTGTAGGGAAGCGAAATGAGTTCTTTTTGTCTGTCATCATTGCAGAAGATGTAGGGCAGATACATGTGCCTGAATTTATATTTTCAGTCTGAGGAACTAAGGCAAATAGTGTTCACAACAGAGGATGTTCTAGACCTTATTGACAAATTGACAATCATCAGGTCCAGCTGCTATCAATCCTACAGTCTTAAAGAATTCAAATGTGAAAGTGCTGAACTTCTAACAAAAATATGTAACATGTCCCTAAGATCAGCCTCTGTACCAAAGGACTGAAGAGTAGCAAGTAGTACCAATTTTTAAAAAGGGATCCAAGGGGGAGCCTGGCAATTACAGACTGGTTTACATCTTTTCCAGGTAAACCGGTGAAAAGCATTATTTAAAATACAATTTCAACACAATCCAATGTGGCTGCCCATAACCCTCCAAACTTGGAGGATTACAGGTATCCTACGGAGGGCAGAAGGAGCGTGGAGGCAAAGGTCACCTCCTCCTGCCCTGCAAAAGACTGAGACGGACAATTTCAGCCATCTAAGTCTTTTGTCCCAGAGCACAAGGAGGGGAGGGCTGAGGCACCACCAGGATACCATGTATGCAGACGGAGCCTGACTCCTCCCTCCCTGCCCCCTGAAATGCCCACAGAACTCTGCTCTGAGGTTGGTCTTATGACCTCGGAGCCACAGCCAGAGTAGTTCTTTCCACGCCAGCTGCAAGGATGGAGGGAGGGCAGTTCCGAGGTCGGAGCTGAGACTCCAAATTCTCCTATGGCCATCTAGGCTTTGCCTAATAAGCACAGTAAGCAAATAGGACAAGTCTTGCTGAAAAAGAAGCAACATGGCTTCCACAAAGATATGTCCTGTCTCACTAATATTTTAGAGTTCTTTGAGAATGTCAATAAACATGTGGATGGGGTGATCCCATAGACGTCGTTTACTTGGACTTCCAAAAGGCTTTTGACAAAGTCCCTCACCAGACTCCTGAGCAAACTCAACAATCATAGAATAAGAGGAGAGGTCCTTTTATAGATCGGTAGCTGGTTAAAGAACAGAAAGCACAGAGTAGAAAGAAATGGTCAGCAGGGTTCCATAAAGATCTTTATTGGGACCAGTGCTTTTTAGCCTGTTCATAAATGATCTGGAATTAGGAGCGAGCAGTGAGGTGGCCAGGTTTGCTGGTGACACCAAATTATTTAAGGTAGTAAAAACAAAAAGGGATTGTGAAGAGCTCCAAAAGCATTTCTCCAAACAGGGAGGACAGGCATTAAAATAGCGAATACAGTTCATTGTAAACAAGTGTAAAGTGATCCACTTTGGGGCAAAAATTCCCAACTTCACATATACACAGATGAGATCCAAGCTGACAGTGAATAGCCAAGAAAGAGATCTTGGGGTTGTGGTGGATAGCTGGGTGAAAATGTCGACCCAGAGTACGTCTCCTATGAAAAAGGCACATTCAATGTTGGACAGAATTAAGAAAGGAATTGAAACTAAAACTGCCAATATCATACTGCTTTTATATAAATCTGTGGTGCAACCACACTTGGAATACTATGTACAGTTTTAGTCACCACACCTAAAAAAAGGATACTGTAGAGTTGGAAAAGGTGCAGCCACAATGATCAAGGGACTGGAATGTTGAACTGTTTAGCTTGCAAAAAAAGGCAAGTACAGGGAAACATGATAGAGGCATACAAGACAAGCAGGAGGGTGTCCCGCTTTGGATTTCTCATAGGCACCTGGTTGGCCACTGTGCAAACAGAATACTGGACTAGATAGGTCTTTGGTCTAATTCAGCATGGCTGTTACATTAAATTTCATAAATAGTGGTTAAATTGTACATGGAACCTGCAGGAATCCTGAAATTCTATTTCTTTTTAACCTGCAGATTTAGTTCAGATCCATGGGTAAGATTTCTAACACACACACACACACACACACACACACACACACTCAGTAGTCCACTCCATGCCATTTGAAATGGAATTTAAAATGACCACAAGCACTAACCTTAATCACTCACATAAGTAGCCAAATTAATTGAATAATGTATTTGAAGACACAAAGGGGATAGCTAATACCTTTTGTTTGCAGATTATTTCTCTTCCTTTGCCACTTCTGATCACTGAGCTTAGTTTGCCAAAGGCATAATTACTTTATGGACACAAAGGCTATCAACATTATAAATCAGCTGCCAAGATTCTCAAATCTTGCTTCCTGATGAGGATCTAACAGGAAGCCCAGCTTGAAGGAGTACTTCCACTTTGTGGCCATGGGTCCAAAAACAAACAGGTTTTCATGAGCAAAACCAACCAGGCAGAGCAGCAGCAGGATCCCTGCTCATCACGGATGCTTCTAAACAAGGATTTTATTGTGCAATTGTCCTGCCTCATTCACAAAATCGTACGTGCGGGGGATGGTGACGTCCAGAGGTTGTCTTCCTCTTGTAACTCTCCCATGTTTTCCTACTGCTTCTTTCATTTTTTCTTACCACAGAAAATCGATTAAGGAAGGATAGCTTACACAATTTCTTTTGAATGGTAGTACTACTAGAAATTGTCTATCTGAAAGCGCCCCACGTCTAGACTACACAATTCCCATGTTAATCTGAAAATTTTCCACATGTACCCAGGGATGCAGGAATTGCCCAGAACATAACTATGCTTACTAGTGACAGAGCAAGGATGGGCAACATGCAGCTCCCACAGAACACCAATGCAGCCCCCCTCCCAGAAATTTAGGGGTACCCCCTTTTTTTTTAAAAAAAAATTGCAAACAAAATGGCATCTGGAGCTCTATGCAACTTGTTTGCAAGCTAATTTGGACCTTTTGGGGCTTCATAGTTGCTATGGGGTCCCAAAACAGTAAAAATTAGCTTGCAAACAGGTTGGTAAACAGGAAAACAGCCATCCAGGATTAAATCCTGGATGAGTGAGCTGACCTGACATATTATTACCAAAACCTAATAGGATATAGCAGTTCTTGCCCAGTGACTCCTGGGCGACTGCCATTGGCAGCTGCCCCAAAAGTGCACAAAATTCCGATTTTTAAAAAAATATTCTAGCTACAATTGTGCAACTGTGATCGATCGCAGTTATGTGACTGCGGAGATTTGGAGCCTCAGCTGGGGCAATGTCCAAGGGGGTGTCTGCTGCCACCCTGCCTGGATGTGGCCCCAGCTGAGGCTCCAAATCCATTTCCCCCCTTTGGTTTCTCTTGGCAGCTCATAGAAGGCAAGCTGTCAAAAGGAAACCCAAGGCGTGTCAGATCTTTGGCTGAAAAGGGGGTATTTGGGGGATGTACACCCCATTCTCAGCAAGATTCTCATCTTGACTGTCAGAGCAATAAGACAATGGAACCAACTACCTAGGGAGGTGGTGGGCTCTCCCACTCTGGAGGCATTCAAGATGTGGCTGGACAGCCCTCTGTCAGGGATGCTTTGACCTGGATTCCTGCATTGAGCAGGGGGTTGGACTCCATGGCCTGGTAGGCCCCTTCCAACTCTACTTTTCTATTATTCTCTTAAGCCCCTTTAGTTCACATAGGGGTGCATATTATGCACTTTGCCCCAAGCTTCTAGTGGCTGGGGAAAGTGCAAATGTAAAAAACAGCAACACTATTTTTAAAGGGATAAGGGGTTTTGAGACCTTTGGCAGCTAGCTGTCCCTTTAAAATGGGGTTTTTGAGTGGGAGCTGGGTGGTTTTGGACTGGGACATACTTCTGTGTATGTCCCAGTCCAGAACCCCCAGTTCTCACTCAAAACCCCTGTATTAAAGGGACCTAGTGTTTTGACAGCTAGCTGTCAAAACCCCTTATCCTTTTTAAAAGGTGGAGGGGGTGCAGTTTTGCACTTTCCCGAGCCCATATAGGACAAACAGCAAACTGTACACCCTCATGGGCACAGTTTGCAAGGGGGGAAATAAAAAAAGATGAGGATCTTCCTGAGAAGGGGGTAGAAATCCCCCAAAACACCCCCTTCTCAGCCAAAGATCTCTCACGCTCTGGGCTTCCTTTTGACAGCTTGCCTGCTTCAACTTGTCAAGAGGAACCAAATGGGAGGAAATGGATTTGTAACCTCAGCTGGGGCCATGTCCAAGGTGGGTGCCTGTTGCCCCTTGGCCAAGGCTTCAAATCCCCACAGTCACACCACTGCAATCAACTGCAGTTGCACAACTGCAGCTAGATTTTTTAAAATGGAAATTAATTTTTTTGTGCACAAGATTGTGCACAAATTTTTTCAAAAGCGATGCTGGGCAGCCACAAGCAGCCCCTCCAAGGTGCCACTGGGGCACTTTGAAGGGACTCCTCCTCATGACTCTCAAAATGGGGATCCTGGAAGCCGTCTTCACAGCCGGCTTTCAAGATCTCCCCCCAACCCCAAAAAATAAAAATGAAAAACAGCTGCACTGAGCCCGAAAGCGATCTCTCCCCCAAAAAATGTTAAAAGGAAAAAAAGCCACAGCAAGCCCCAAACGGCTTGCTATCACGGCACAGAGGCGGGGGGGGGGCACCTTGTTCCTCCTGTGGTATCCTCTGGGAGACCTATGGGAAGACTGAGGGGGGAGCAGGTGGAAGGTGGCGGCCCACTGCCACAATGCGTCAGATCGTCTGTCAGGTGCATCAGGGGTAGGGTGGCTTATCTGCTTATTGTGTCCTGTGAACCTGTGAAATTTTTTGAGCAGGGGGTTGGACTCAACGGCCTTGTAGGCCCCCCCAACTCTACTTTTCTATGATTCTATGAACCTGCCCACAGACTTTACCATGGAGACATGGGCCTAGGATCTTTTTGCGCTGTGCCCCAGATCTTTAGAGCTGCCCCAATTGCCATCATCTGCCTTAATTCAAGCCTGCTTCTTCACTCTGAACTCAGTAGCCTTGCAGTTACTAGAACTTAGGACTCACTCCCTTAGCAGACTAATACAGAATGTAGCAGGACGGCATCAGCCTTTTAAAGTGGAGGGGGGACTGTCACCTTCCCTTCCACGGTTTGCTCATTATTTTCATTAAGCCCAGAGTCCAAAATTGCCAAACAGCCCCAGTGTCACCCGGCTCTCTCGGAGTGTGCCTGTCTCTGCAGACTAGAGACCTGCCCAGCCAATTGCTACTGGGCAACCGCACTTGTGCCCTGGGCCACTGTAGGCAGCCTGACAAGAGGAAGAGCAGGCGCATGGGCTGCTCACATATCAAATGGAGTGCCAGAGGCCTTCCTCATCTGTTGCGTCCTCCAAGCTGGCCCAGGCCCCTTCCCTTGCGATTTGCTTGCAAAAAGGGGTATGAATGAGCAGCAATGTCTGAATTTGTGGCCAGGTAATGTATGAGTGTACAACTTGCCCTGGCTTGTTTGAGTGTGTCTGGAGCTCCCTGGCTCTGCAATCATCTTTCTGGGGTGCACCTGCTTTTTGCATGATCCACGTGGCCAGATTCTGGTGGGTGTATGGTCCTCCTTGGCATCAAGGGTTTGTACTAGACTAGAAAAAAGTGAACAGATGTGGAAGGAGGATAGGAGTTTGCTCTGTTGTGTTCAAAAGCCACAATGCTTTGCAGCACCTTAAAAACTCACAAATCTTTCATGGACCAGAGTCCACTATACAGAAAGTTATGAAAGATGTTGCTTGTGAAGGACTGACACTGGTCCTTTCCTGCAAGATCGGGAACTACGCAGCTATTTTGACTGCTCAGAGCTCCCGGTTGTGATCCCCGGGTCAATTCAGGTCAGTTATGCTGGATTGAGGCAGTGAGTCAAAGCGAAACTACTCCTTAGGCAAAAGTGAAATGAGTTTATTAACAGGAGTAAACAATACAAATTGAAAAGGGAGATAAGGCAGTGAAACTGACAAAAGGAAAATGGAGCTTGTTACAGGCAAAGCAATAAAGAACCTACTTCTCAGCTAACATAGAAGAAACTACCCTAGTCTAATACTAGCAACTGAGACAGACTTACAGCAAAGTACCCAGGCAGACTGCTTGGGGGTTGAGTGTCCGGGCTGGCCTGAGCCAATGACCCGCTCTGTGCTTCCCTGCACCTTGTTCCCAACAACAGCTAGAAGCCTTGGTGGTTTCTTTTACCCCCTCGCTCACCCCCCTTCTCGATCCCCCGACCCCTCCCTCTACTGACAGGACCAACCAGTCCGGCCAGGTGGGACGGGTGCTGCGGTTTCAGCGCCACCTGGCCCTTGGCCCCTCAAGGGTGCTCGGAAAGGCAATTGAGGGTACTTCGCAACCCATTGAGGGTGCCTGGGGAAAGCCATCTGGATGTAAATGTCATTGATGGTGCTTGGTGAAATGTAAACGTGTGTGTCTGGGACTGAGTTCTCCTGCAGGGACTATGCAGGTGGAATGTGGGGCAGAGTGTGTGTTCTGTCAGGCTTTCTCTCCACATTGCTTTTTATGTAACTTGAGAAAAAATGGCACTTGCTGAAATAAAGGTACAGGAGCCCTGATGATCTCTGTCGCATCTGATCCCCCTGGATTGGCTAGTTTTTTGCTTCCCCTCCTGCTGCCTCCCTTGAATCTGAGGAGGAGTTGTTTTTCCCCTGAAATCAGATGCCTTCCTCTCCTCTGACCACACATCCCTTTTGACAAATAATGGTGTCCTTAGGAGACAGGGTTCTTTAAAGACAAACACACACACACAAATGCATTTTAGAGCCTGAGACAGCTGTCTCAGACAGCTGATTTGAGATTTGAAATGTATTAATTTATTAAATATTGTGAAGAGAAAGCCATAGCCCCCCTCCACACACACACGTATATGCACACATACCGCAAGATAGCATCAGACACCCAAGAATCACAATAGGAGTCATTAACATGCCCCCTGACAAGTCCCTGGTCTGGCAGCCGAAGGAGCTGTGGAATATTCATTCCCAGGTGTTGGATAGAAGAAAGGAACAGCCAAAGACTCCTAGGTGCCGGGCAAACAAGAAAAACCAGTCGTGCCAGGAGGGGGCCCAACAGAGGGTATAAAGCCCAGGGTCAGTGGCGGGAAAAGGGTTGTTGGTCGTGAGGCAGCAAGCTGCAAGGTCCATGGCTCAGGTCAAACCACCTTCAACCCTGGGGGAGCTCCCAGTGAACAACGCTAACATAGAACAGCCCTTTTGGAGTTAAGCAGCTTTCTAGGAACAAGGCATTTCCAGGTACGACTGTCTGTATTGCTTTTGCGGCTCGCTACCAGCTCACTTGTAGGTGTGTGCTTAGCGTGGTGCTTTGTATATGTTCTGTTACGCTCCATTAAACTCTGTTTACCCATAACAGTGTAGTAGCGTCCATTCAAAACTCGGTCTCCTCGCTTTGCCTGCGTTATAATTGATCGCGGCTTCTGCCAGAGAGCTGCGTACCACTGATAGAGGGCTACCCGAGTCTGGGTTAACCCCTGAGTGGCCGAACCCGCCAAGAAGGACAGTTGCAGTCTTTCTCCACAAATATTATTGTATTTTCACTGCCAGAGAAGGGGAGAGGTGTATGCAGGATTTTCTGCCTCAGGGGCCAAAACAACTTGACTGGCTATCCACCTTGACCAGGAGTGGGTGGGGGAGGCACCCTTTGCTGCTCTGCCACAGGCAGCAAAATGTCTTGGGGCCAGCCCTGGACATAGCTATAAAAACCTGTGGGGTGGGAAAAGATAGCTGAAATGGTACAGGAAATT
Organism: Shinisaurus crocodilurus; assembly: GCA_021292165.1. Lineage (NCBI taxonomy): Eukaryota > Metazoa > Chordata > Lepidosauria > Squamata > Shinisauridae > Shinisaurus > Shinisaurus crocodilurus. The sequence goes on from CM037877.1 coordinate 263,087,857, forward strand.
ATGTGGGGCAGGGATACTACTGGGGGTACAGAGAGATCTGTGGATGGGGAAACATGTTCATTATTACATCAAACATGTTTACTCAGAAGTAAGTCATACTGAGTTCAATGGGATTTAGTCCCAGGTAAATGTATGTAGGATTGTACTTTTTAGTAACTGTGGTCAGAGCTACAACCTGCCTTATCCACCCCGAAGATAGCTCCAATACCTGGATCTGCCCTATTCTAAGTGCCAGGAGGGGAAGCTGACATTGACCCAGTTCACACATAACACCAATTAATGGGTTAATTAATCCATGGTTAGTTGGGAGTTAGTGAGTAGGTAGATTGTACAACCACTTGCCACTTCCACTTTGCTTCCTGCTTACAAAACAACACAGGAACACATGGTTTGTTGTTGGGTTAAAACTCTGGATTGTTTGTCCCTCAACAAACCAGAGTTCTGGGTTCAGATGTTGCAATAAACCAACCAGGAATGGGGCAGGAGGGAAAGTGGAAGCAGGAGACATGCAGGAGGCAGCACGGTCTCTTGCTCCACCATCGCCCCAACTACCTACTGTGGGTTGTTTAACCCATAGTCAGTCATTACATGTGAACTAGGTGATCATCTTGCACGTGTAACTCTCCTCGTTTTCCCATCACTTCCGTCTTTTTTCTTACCGCAAAAAAACAGTTAGGGGGAAAAAGACAGCACAGTGCCTTCTGGTTGTTAGCGCTAGGACCCCTCTCTGTGGAAGCAATCCAGGAGGAGACATCATTTTCTTGCCTTTATTCTCCATTCCTGGTGAACCAAGGGAAAGTCACATCATTTTGCCTCTTTGTTTTAGGTATGAACACATCCAAGGAAAGTGTGGCGATGGGAGGGTGGGAATATTTGCAGTAGTGGGGTAAAAACTCTCCAACAGCTCAAGCCTGATTATGAAATGATTTAATCCAGTCGCCACACAGTGATCTTAAGTATAAATTAGCCTTTAGTCTATAGCAACTAGCCACCAACATAAGTGGCAGTTCGCTGCATGATTCACTGCTGTGGCCTTGCCTCCTTCCGATCAAGCTCCACTGAGGGCAGGTAATTTTGCCTTTTCAGTCAATCACTCCCAAAGCAGCAATACTGTGGAATTACCTGCCCTCAAAGGAGGATGCCTGTTGCTTTTCTGCATGAATCAGTGCTCTAGAATAGGCTTCTTCCAAACAGGAGGCATGCTAACTCACGCAGAAACATACCTGGTAGGCTTTTCTAAGGGTAGGTAGATTGTATGCATTTGTACTTTAAATGTAAACCACTTGCCTGTAAGAGTAAAGCGTACTTCCAATTTTTAATTCAGAAAAAAGTGTGCCTTGGTAGGCAGACGTTTGAGAAATACTGGCTTAGAGGCTGATTTGTGGTAGGGGTTCCTCCATCAGAAGCACAAACAGACTAAGGCAGCAGCACACATAGCTACATTTGAGCTATGCTGGAGGATAATATAATCAGCAGAAATACAAAGTGTGCAAATACAAGCTGGAGCATTGAACATATCATATGTACACTACACATTCAAATAGGAGATAGCCACATTTTTTGTGGAATTGCGGTTTCTTGCTCCAATTGTTCTCTAAAATTCAGAAACAAATAAGCCCAAAATGCAAGACAGTGTTTGGAGATTTCTACCCCTTCATTTTTTATACCTGAATTAGTGAAACAAAGGAGGCCATTAGAACTTTTAAATATGTTTTACCTGGGGTTCATCAAGCACTATCTCTGATGTAGCTTGCATTGTTAATATCTCTAGGTGCAAACTGCCCGAAGCTATTCCAAATACAGGAAATTTGGCAATAGAGCAGTTTCCTCTTTCTTTCTTTTTTTTTGCTCCTTTGCTGTACAGCAGACTGACAAGTTTACAACTATTTGTGATAATGAGGCACTCATGAAGCAAATGGGAATATCGCTCCTTCATACAGACCTCCTACCATTCCCAACCAAGGACAGCCTCTTTTAGAAGGGTAATAAATGTGTCAAAGCTTTGCTGTGCAATAATCTCCATCTGCCATTGTACTATTAACAGTTCACCCACTGGTGCCCTTGAGAGAGGGAGATACTCTCACAGCTTCTTCCAAGGATGCTTGTAGAACTGCAGGATGTGACCCAAATAAAGAGAACAGGAAGAAAGGAAGCAAAAGTTTTCATTAGGCTGATGAATTCTCACACAGAGATGACACTTTCCCACAGTTATTTACACATTTTTCCTGAGTTGACTCTTGACTCTTCTTCAGGCAACAGTTATGGGGAACTCAACCCCTCTGCCTGATGAAGTGATGTGTCTGACACAAAAGTGTGCATGATTTTCACCAGACACGAAATTCTTCATCCTCTTTCACTGGACTAAATTGTGGAAAGGGCTCCCAGTTACACAGAATTCTTTATCAACCTAATGAAGAATTCTGTTCATGGCCTAATGAATTCCAAAGTATGCATTATTCAATGCCAGCTGGAGTTGATCATATAAAAAATACTATTATGCCAGGTTTGCCTGCTTAAAATGCTGACACTTTGACACTGTTTAAAACCTCTTATATCCATTTCTACTGAATGGTGGTCTGCTGACTGTAATGATATCCAGCCTTGTCAGATATACATAACTGTTCACAAGGTGGTCTGCTTGGTCAGAAGAGATAAGGAAATATATGTTATTGGTCCAGTTTCAATTTACACAGAACTACACTGGGTTTGTTAGTTTTTATTACACAAAAATGTTCCTCAGACTGGTGAAGAGTTCTGTATAGATACTGCCTGTGACTTGAGTAATGCAAAAGCTTGCATTGCATGCAACTGCTTTTTAAAAATTGTTCATCTTGTCCACACTGGCCCATTCTTATGCATCTCAAAGGCTGCAGTCACATACCAATAGAAATTGGTGGACTATGAGTTTTTACCTGCCCTTTTGATTGCCTAATTGATCGCTCTGTTTAAATCAAAAACATGTACTCTAGTCTTATGCCAAACATCCAGCAGAGACAGATGAAGAATTCTCTTCACAAGATTATGCAAGTTTTGATGTTATACTGCCAACCTTACCAAGCATTAGGGGGAAGGGAGGCTCTAACACTGAGATATGGCCTTATATTCTACCTGGAACCCTAGCTGGGACCGTTTCCAATATTTGGAAGCTTACAATTAAGAGTGAGAAACCAAGGTTCAGACCACCTACATAAAATTCACCAAAAAATGTCTGTTAAGGAGCATATTCAGGACAAAACGCCAGCAAATGGGCACTAGGCACCCCTGTCCTTTTGGCCATATTTTCCATTTGGCCTACATCCTGCCATTCAATTCAAGAACTTGCCCAGATCCCACAATTCAGATCTGAAATCCCTTGCACCATGGTCAAGTCCTTATGGTGGTCACACTACAGCAGTGTTCTCCAACCTTGGGTCCCCAGATGTTTTTGGCCTACAACTCCTAGCATGCCCCAGCCAGCCATGCTGGGAGTTGTAGGCCAAAAACATTTGGGGACCCAAGGTTGGAGAACACTGCACTACAGGGATCTCGCATAAAATGACTGTCACAAACAGAAGCAAACATTCCCAACACATACTTACTCCAGTCATACCGTCTGAGGCTCCTGGCAAAGCACATTCCACCCCTTAAACATGATTACTTTTGGTTCATATAGAATCAGTAATTGATTCTTGCTGTCAGCACACTGGGAGTTTGTTTTATATATATATATATATATATATATATATATATATATATAAAGAAAGGAAAATCAAAATAAAATTAAAGACACAAAAATCAACACAGTAAAATAATGTGGCAACTCTACCATATTCAGGCTGAAAAAGGGAACAGGTGAAGCTCCCCCCCCCCCAGTTCCTTTTGCTTCTGTCTTACAGAAATTAGAGAATTCATAGAAGAAAAACAAGGTATGAGAGAAGGAGATAATTAGACTGGAGGGACAAGGGAAAGTAAAATAGAAAGCAGACTAGAATAGAATGGACTTAAGAGACAGGCAAGAGAAAAAAATGCAATAGAAAATAAAAAAGGGAGAAAAAAACTAATACAAGATAAAATTTGAAAGTAAGGAAAATAGGAATAGAAATCGGGAAGGTCAGTAGGTTGAAAGAGAGAAGGGATGCGGAAGAGGTGCAATGGAGGGAAAGGAAAAATGAAAATGAATGGAGAGGTTAAGAGAACCGATTGACAGCCGCAGGGATTTGACGGGGGAGAGATGGGCGGCTGGCCAGGCGGGCCAACCCTTCTGCCTCCTCTCGGAAACATTCCCTCTGTGCGCGGGACACGCAGAAGTCTTGCCCGTGCGCGCTGCCAAAGCCCACTTCCCCACCCACGCACACCTTGCTCACTAGTGTTGACGGAGACACTAGTGTTGCTCACTAGTGTTGACGGACACGGAGAAGCGAAGACCGGTCCCGCCTCGCTCGCGCGGCACAGGGAAACGCACTGATGTCTTCAAAAGCGCGGGAGGCAGGCAAGCGCCCGGACCCGCCGCCGAAGGCTGCCTCCGCGAGCGACATGATCATTCTCCTCCTCCTCCTCCTCCTTACCGCCGCGCCGCGCTCCCTTTTCCCTCCTCACCTGGCCAGCCGCTGCTCAGCTGGGCATCGCTCGCAACATCTTCCCGTCCCGTCCCGTCCCGGCCGGGCAGGTCGGGGAGCAGCAGCAGCAGCAGAGCAGAGCAGAGCAGCGCGCGCCAGGGCAGAGTGCGCGTGCAGACGCCGCGCGCCCGCCTCCCGGGACCCTTGGGGACGCGCACGCGCGCTACCCCGGTCGGTGGGGGGGGGGGGTGTCGCCGTGGTCCCCGCCTCGCGCCGCGATTGGAACGCTGACCCGGGCAGGGCGCGAGCCGCGGCAGCTGCGCCAATTGGCGCTCAAGGGAGGGCAGGGGAGTCCTTCTGCGGGGTCTGCCTGCCGCGTGTGGAAAAGGTTCCTTCTCGCATTCAAGCAGCCGGGAGATGTGCATATTTATCTTAATAACACGAGAAGGCGCAGAGAAGGACAGCCAACATTTTCAAGGGGATGGAGCACCTTCCGGACGAGGGAAGGCTAAAGTGTGAGGGCTTTTTAACTTAGAAAAAAATATATTAGTACCATAGATGGAGGGCATGATAGAGGCTTATATAAACTTAGGAACCTTCAGGGGTACCTTTAAGATTGCCTTCCGAGAATTCTGAAAGATAAGCCTCTTCAACTCAGTAACTGGGCTTTATAAAATTGGGAGATGCTGTGGAGTTGTAGATTCAGTACAGTACAGTACTTCTTCAAACAACATGTATTTCCCATATCATTTCCCCATATCAACCAGCCAGTGCATAACTTATCAGCAAAGGAGATGCAGCTTCTTAGCAGTGATTTTATTTATTTATTATTTGCATTTATCTATCGCCCATCTGGCCGGCAAACCGGCCACCCTGGGCGATGTACAGAAAATAAAACAGAACAAAATTCATTAAAACATTTTTCTCCATTAAAATACATTAAAACAGTATAAAATTTTAAAATCTTAGCCCACCCCATATTCCCGCCTGAACAGCCATGTTTTTAATGAGCGGCGGAAGCTCAGCAGAGAGGGGGCATGGCGGAGGTCACTTGGGAGAGAGTTCCATAGTACGGGGGCTGCCACAGAGAAGGCCCTCTTCCTCGTCCCGACCAGTCTAGCTGCTCTGGCTGAAGGGACAAGGAGAAGGCCGTCTGTGGCAGATCTTGTTGAGCGGCCCACTTGGTGTTGCTGGAGACGCTCCTTGAGATAGACTGGACCGGAGCCGTATAGGGTTTTAAAGGTCAAGGCCAACACCTTGAATTCAGCTCGGCAAGCAACTGGTAGCCAGTGTAGCTCCTTGAGCACTGGCGTGATGTGATCCCGCCGGCGGCTGTCTTTAACCAGGCGAGCCTGTAGCTTCCGAACCGTCTTCAAGGGTAACCCCACGTAGAGCGCATTACAGTAGTCTAGGCGAGAGGAGACCAAGGCATGAACCACTGAAGGGAGCAGATGATTAGGAAGGTAGGGGCGCAGCTGCTGTATCAGATGGAGTTGATACAGCGCTGCCCGGCTCACAACTGCCACCTGAGCCTCCATGGACAGCTGGGAGTCTAGAATGACTCCCAAGCTGCGGACCTGGTCCTTCAGGGGTAGATGTACCCCATTCAGCACCAAGTCAACATCCCCTAACCTCCCCTTGTCCCCCACCAGAAGTACCTCGGTCTTGTCCGGGTTCAGCTTCAGCATATGCTTTGGTTGTGGAATGGCCTCCCAAAAGAAGTATGCCTAGCACCAATGTCACAATCTTTTCGGCAGCAGCTTTTACTTAAGCTGTTGTGAAATTGAGTTTTTAAGAATTTTATCTGTGTTATATTGTTAGTTATTGTATTACGACATGATTAGGTGTATATCACCCTGAAATCCTATGGGGGGGGGCATTATTTATTGATTGATTTGATTTGTGCCCTGCTTTTCTACCAAGAAAATGGCAATCAAGGTGGCTCACAATCACTGATAAATAAAAACTTGATTAACACAATAATAAAACAAATACATTAAAACACAATTAAAAACACAACAATAACAGAATAAAACAGCACTCAACCCAACAGACCTGCTTACACGCCAAAGCCTGCTTGCATAAAAATTCTTTGCCTGGCAGCTGAAGGAAAGCAGAGAGGGAGCCAACCAAGTTCCCTCTGCAGGGAGTTCCACAGCTTGGGAGCAGTCATCGAATAGGCCCTCTCTCACATTGCCACAAAATGCACCTCTGAAGGTGGTGGTACTGAGAGAAGGGCCACTGCTAAAGATCTTAAAACCCGGGCAGGCTCATACAGGAGAAGGCAGCCTTTCAGGTAGCCTGGTCCAAAGCCATATGGGTAATAATAACCAGCACTTTGATTTGCGCCCGGAAACAGACAAGTAGCCAGTGAAGTTGTTATAACAATGGAATCACATGCTCCCTGTAACTGGCCCTGGTCAACAACAGTCTGGCCACAGCATTCTGTACCAGCTGAATTTTCTGAACACTTTTCAGAGGCAGACTCACATAGAACATGTTACAGTAGTCCAAACTAAGGCATACAGGCCTGTGGCTCACACTGGCTCAGCTTGTCTGAGCGTGGAAAGCTAAGTAGGGTCAGGCCTGGTTATTACTTGGACGGGAGACCCCCTCCTCTAGTTTCCTGCATTGAGCAGGGGGTTGGACTCAATAGCCTTGTAGGCTCCTTCCAACTCTATGATCTATGATCATCGGCAGATCAGACATTTTTTGAATGGGTACAGTTGGCACACTAGCTGCAGCTGCACAAATGTTTAATTACGGTAAAATAAATAGATAACTCATGGAATTTGCTGCAACAAGATATGCTGATAGGTACTGGCTTAGAATGCTTTAAAAACCGATTAGGGCTGCAATCCTAAACATTCTTATGAGGAAGTAAACTATATTGGACACTAGCTTTTTTACCTGGCGTTGCACGGGTTGTCATTTTCCTATAGGCACCACTTGTTCGAAATTCCTTAAGGTAGCTGTCCGCTGTTTTGAATCCCTCCATAGGAAAGGTCCCCCGGCACTACATAATGGAATCCCAGCTCCCCCGGGACTACCAGCTCCCCCGGGACTGCACAATGAAATCCCAGCTCCCCCGGGACTACCTGCTCCCCCGGAACTACAGCTTGGGGGTGCTTCTGGATCCGTCGCTCCAAATGACATCCCAGATAGATGCGACGACTAGGAGTGCCTATTATCAGCTTCGGCTGATACGCCAGCTGCGCCCCTTCCTAGAGTCGGAAGACCTAAAGACGGTAGTGCATGCGCTGGTAACTTCGAGGCTCAACTTCTGCAATGTGCTGTATATAGGGCTACCTTTATACCTAGTCCGGAAACTTCAACTAGTGCAAAATATGGCAGCCAGACTGGTTACTGGCACACCTAGGGGTGCCCACATCACACCAGTTTTAAAAGCACTCCACTGGCTGCCAATCAGTTTTTGGGCGAAGTATAAAGTGTTGGTTATTACCTTTAAAGCCCTACATGGTTTGGGTCCAGGCTACCTACGGGATCGCCTTCTCCCGTACAATCCGCCCCGCACATTCAGGTCCTCTGGGAAGAATCTACCTCAGTCAGCCAAAACTAGGCTGACAAGTATTACCCAGAGGACCTTCTCTTCTGCTGCTCCCAGATTATGGAATGGCCTGCCGGAGGAGATTCGTCAATTTACCAGTCTTTTGGGATTTCAAAAAGCCATAAAGACTTATCTCTTCCGGCAGGCCTATCCGGCGGAATTTTAGGATGCCTTTAAGATGTTTTAAAGATGTTTTAAAGATGTTTTAAAGATGTTTTTAAGATATTTTAAGATGTTTTAATAGTACAGTATGTATGTGTTGTGTTTCATTACTTTATGTGTTTTGTGTTTTCTGCTGTTCCCCGCCTCGATCTAGATGGAGAGGTGGGTAAGAAATAAATTATTATTATTATTATTATACAATGAAATCCCTGCTCCCCCACCCCAGGACTACACAATGAAATCCCTGCTCCCCCCCCCCCGGGACTGCACAATGAAATCCCTGCTGTCCTGGGACTACACAATGAAATCCCTGTTCCCCTGGGACTACACAGTGAAATCCCTGCTCCCCCCCCCCCCGGGACTACACAATGAAATCCCTGCTCCCCCCCCCGGAACTACACAACAATTGAAATCCTGCTGCTCCCCACCCCCCCAGGACTACACAATGAAATCCCTGCTCCACCCCCAGCAGGACTTACACAATGTTGAAATCCCAGCTCCCCCTCCCTGGGACTAACACTAACCAATTAACTCCCTGCTCCCCCCCCCGGGACTACACACACCTGAAATCCCAGCTCCCTCCGGGACCACACAACAACAATGAAATCCCTGCTCCACCCCCCAGGACTACACAATGAAATCCCTGCTCCCCCCCCAGGACTACACAATGAAATCAGCTCCACTCCCTGGGGACTTACACAACAATTAAATCCATTCTCCCCCCCCCGGGACTCACACACTTGAATCCCAGCTCCTCGGGACCACACAACAATGAAATCATGCTCCCCCCCCGGGACTACACAATGAAATCCATGACTCCCACCCCACAGGACTCCACAATGAAGTCCCAGCTCCCCCACGGGATAACAATGAAATCCCAGCTCCCCCCCCGGACTACACAAATGAATCCCAGCTCCCCCCCCGGGACCACAAAATGAAATCCCTGCTCCCCCCCGGGACTAACAATGAAATCCCTGCTCCCACCCCCCAGGTACACAATGAAATCCCAGCTCCCCCCCCGGGACTACACAATGAAATCCCAGCTCCCCCCCCCCGGGACTACACAACAATTAAATCCCTGCTCCCTCCCCCCCCCCCGGGACTACACAACAGTGAAATCCCAGCTCCCTCGGGACCACACAACAATTAAATCCAGCTCCCCCCCCGGGACTACATAATGAAATCCCAGCCCCCCCCCCCGGGACTATACAATGAAATCCCAGCTCCCCACCCGGACTAACAATGAAATCCCAGCTCCCCCCCGGGACTACACAACAATGAAAAATCCCGCTCCCCCCCCGGGACTACACAATGAAATCCCAGCTCCCCCCCGGGACTACACAAAATTAATCCCTGCTCCCTCCCCCCCCCCCGGACTACACAATGAAATCCCAGCTTCCCCCCCCCGGGACTACACAACAATTAATCCCTGTTTCCCCCTGGGACTACACAACAGTGAAATCCCATCTCCCTCGGACCACACAACAATTAAATCACAGCTCCCCCCCCGGAACTACACATGAAATCCCAGCTCCCCCCCCCGGGACTACACAACAATGAAATCCCAGCTCCCCCCCCCGGGACTACCAATGAAATCCCAGCTCCCCCCCCCCGGGACTACACAACAATGAAATCCCAGCTCCCCCCCCCTGGGACTACACAATGAAATCCCAGCTCCCCTCCCCCCCGGACTACACAACATTAAATCCCTGCTCCCTCCCCCCCCCCGGACTACACAACAGTGAAATCCCAGCTCCCTCGGGACCACACAACATTAAATCACAGCTCCCCCCCCACCCCCGGGACTACACAATGAAATCCCAGCTCCCCCCCCGGGACTACACAACAATGAAATCCCAGCTCCCACCCCCCGGGACTACACAATGAAATCCCAGCTCCCCCCCCCCCCCCGGGACTACACAACAATTAAATCCCAGCTCCCCCCCCGGGACTACACAATGAAATCCCAACTCCCCCCCCCCGGGACTACACAATGAAATCCCAGCTCCCCCCCCCGGGACTACACAACAATTAAATCCCTGCTCCCTCCCCCCCGGGACTACACAACAGTGAAATCCCAGCTCCCTCGGGACCACACAACAATGAAATCCCAGCTACCCTCCCCCCAGGACTAAACAATGAAATCCCAGCTCCCCCCCCGGGACTACACAATGAAATCCCAGCTCCCCCCCGGGACTACACAACAATTAAATCCCTGCTCCCTCTCCCCCCTGGGACTACACAACAGTGAAATCCCAGCTCCCTCGGGACCACACAACAATTAAATCACAGCTCCCCCCCCGGGACTACACAATGAAATCCCAGCTCCCCCCCCCGGGACTACACAACAATTAAATCCCTGCTCCCCCCCCGGGACTACACAACAGTGAAATCCCAGCTCCCTCGGGACCACACAACACTGAATCCCAGCTCACCCCCCGCCGGAACTACACAATGTGAAATCCCAGCTCCCCCCCCGGGACTACACACAATTCAATCCCTGCTCCCTCCTCCCCCGGGACTACACAACAGTGAATCCCAGCCTCCCTCGGGATCCACACAACAATGAAATCCCCATGATACCCTCCCCCAGGACCTAAACAATGAAATCCCCAGCTCCCCCCCGGGACTACATCCAATGAAATCCCAGCTCCCCCCGGGACTACAAACAATTAAATCCCTGCTCCCTCTCCCCCCCTGGGACTACACAACAGTGAAATCCCAGCTCCCTCGGGACCACACAACAATTAAATCACAGCTCCCCCCCCCCCGGGATACACAACAATTTAAATCCCTGCTCCCCCCCGGGACTACACAACAGTGAAATCTCAGCTCCCTCGGGACCACACAACAATGAAATCCCAGCTCCCCCCCCCGGAACTACACAATGAAATCCAGCAATCCCAATCCCAGCTCCCCCCCCCCCGGGACTACACAAATGAAATCCCAGCCTCCCCCCCCCCGGGACTACACAATGAAATCCCAGCTACCCCCTCCCCGGGACTACACAACAATGAAATCCCAGCTCCCCCCCGGGATACACAATGAAATCCAGCTCCCCCCCCGGGACTACACAACAATTAAATCCCTGTCCCTCCCCCCCGGGACTACACAACAGTGAAATCCCAGCTCCCTCGGGACCCACACAACAATTAAATCACAGCTCCCCCCCCCGGAACTACACAATGAAATCCCAGCTCCCCCCCCCCCGGGACTACACAATGAAATCCCAGCTCCCCCGCCCCGGGACTACACAACAATGAAATCCCAGCTCCCCCCCCCCCCGGGACTACACAATGAATCCCAGCTCCCCCCCCCCCCCGGGACTACACAACAATTAAATCCCTGTTCCCTCCCCCCCCGGGACTACACAACAGTGAAATCCCAGCTCCCTCGGGACCACACAACAATTAAATCACAGCTCCCCCCCCGGGACTACACAATGAAATCACAGCTCCCCCCCCCCCGGGACTACACAACAATGAAATCCCAGCTCCCCCCCCCCCCCCCGGGACTACACAATGAAATCCCAGCTCCCCCCCCCCGGGACTACAGAACAATGAAATCCCAGCTCCCCCCCCCGGGACTACACAACAATGAAATCCCAGCTCCCCCCCCCCCCCCCGTGTAGGCCCCGGCTGCAGTTCATATGAACATTCTGTTTTGACATAGGAGAGATTTGCATATCCGCTCCTGATTGGCCCCTGTGGCAGTTCATACAAACATTCTAAATGTTGTTGGAGTGATTTTGTGAAGGAAGGGGCCCCCGGCTGGCTCTGCCAACCCACCCTTTCTACCAAAGACCCAGAGATCCCAAGGTGCCAGACTGCCAGCCTTAGCTCTGCAGTCCAGGGACTTGCCTTTGTCTATACCCTGGATTTAGCGCTGAACCACAGAGCAACCACACACGCCATGTGGGGTAAAACCAGGAAAGTTTATTCAAGGTAAACAGATTACAGCAAAAGGTGGGAAATGAGGGAAGGAGACAAGGTAGAGAGACACTTTGGTACAAACAGTAAAGCTGCAAAACAATAAAGCTGATTCCTTATATCTCTCCCAGGCACTTACTCTTTACCTGGGGGCCGGTTCACTTCAGGGCTTCCTCAGCAAATCCCTACCACGCGTACAGGCCACCGCACCCACCCTAAGATCCGGGATGGGTGGCCCTCTTCAGGGCTCCACAGCCCTCATCCAGCTGATTTTACCAGGAGCCACCTGGGGCCGGATCCTGAGGCCAGTCCGAAGACCTGAACCTCCGCGCAGCTTGCTTGCTGCCCAGGATCAACAACCCAAACCAGATGCCACAGCTGGCAATATAGATTCTTCCCTCCCCTCCTCTTTTCAGTAGCTCAGCCGTCTTGAGCCAATCAGGATGAACTTCACCTGGCCAGGCAGGGGGGTGGGTGACTCATGATTAGTGGGCTTTAGAACATTTGCATTTTGCATATGGCTTGGCAGGTAGACATCAGCCTGTGAGGCGCCGGGCCCCATCAGACAACTTATGCACATTTTGCCCCTTCTCCCAGCCTCTAGCTGGGACCACCTGGTCTATACAAGAGGAGGGGTGTGTGTGTGTGTATGTGTGTGTGTAGGAAACCCCAGAGGATCCCTTCTTCACAGATTTGTATAACCGCTCCTGAATAGCCCCTGCGAACATTCCAAGTGACGCCATTGGCTCTCGTCTATTTTGGGCCATACAGGCGCAGTGATGGCTTTTTCGGAGATTTGAATCCACCAGTCTTTGTCCTTGGGTGATGGAAAGTATGCGTGCCAAGTTTGGGGCGGATCCGTCCAACCATGTAGGAGCCTATGTGACGCACACAAACCGTACACACACACACACACACACTTTCACATTTATATAGTAGATAGTGGGACTTCTGACATGCATAAGATTGTGCTATAAATCAATGGGATTTAAGTTAAACATGACTAACTATAGTCCCATTTATTTCAATAGGTCTAAGCAGGAATAAGTCTGGCTCTAACCCATTGTTTTTGTCAGAATCTCTTTGCATGCCACAGCTGCATCTCAGGTCAAATTCGACAGCTGAAAGATTCCACCACTGAGCAAGCCAGCTTTCCTTTTACAGTTTTAGCCTGCTGTATGATTATGAAAGTCCCTGTAGAGCAGGCGTAGGCAACATGGTGCCTGTGAGCACCAATGTGCCCCCAAACACCTTCGTTGGTAGCCAGCCAGACACCCTGCTCCTCCCATTTTTTATTTTAAAAATATTTTCATATTTTCTTACTGGCAGCTGGGATGGCTTCAAAGCAAAGTGGGAGCCTATAGCACAGTGTTCTCCAACCTTGGGACCCCAGATGTTTTTGGCCTACAACTCCCAGCATGCCCCAGCCAGCATAGCATGCTGGGAGATGTAGGCCCAAAACATCTGGGGACCCAAGGTTGGAGAACACTGCTTATAGCAGCTGCCATCTTAATTTCCCATGAATGCCTCTGGGAAAGCTATACTAACCACGTGGCTTCCTGTTTGCTGCAACAGAAGCTACAGCAGCTTGAACAGGAAATGACTAACCCATCTGTCTGTCTGTCTCAAAGTTACTAGTTCAGCGAGAAATGTTAATATCTTGGGCTCAGCAGAAATAACATTTAGAATGCTTGGGCTTGGGAATATCTAACTAAAAGAAGAAGTACTCAGATGTGGCTTTATGCCAAAGGGCGCTGGCAAGTATCTACTGCGCAGAAGCAAGAACTGGTGGTTCTGGTCTATAAAAAGTACAATGTTGGTGAACGAAGGGGCTCTCAGTTGCTTTGGCGCTGGGAGACACACAGCTGTGACTTCCTGTTTTCTGAATAAAGCGCTTCAGATTGTACCACATACCCGCGTCTGGTTTTTGTTTGGTATGTTTCAATATTTAAGCGCTACTGAAGTCAGTGGTGGGTAGACTTCAGACGTGTGGAATCTGTTTTGTTTGGTGATTAGCAGAAGGGCGTCTGTACACATCACACACAGTCTACCATTGACAGTCCAGGATGGCTTGGTTGGCGGCGGGAGTCCTGGATTGTGCGGTTGGAGGTGATGAACGGCTCACATTATATCAACTGCCCTGGACTGGAGCCACTTCACAATGCTGAACGGCAACAGGGGCTGTTATAAAGCCCTTTCACGAGCCCTCTGCCCTCCAGGACTTCAAATGAAGCAAACATCGCCAGAATCCTTGGCTGTTCACACTGACCCAACAACCACCTTTGGCAAGTCTGGCAAACCAGACCCAACCCTCCAAAAGCCTTGACTGGGATGTTACGGTTAATTTATCATTCTTATTATCCCCCCCCCCCCCAGCATGTAACACAATTGGGAGTAGCCAACAGCTTTCCATCTAGGCAGACCACAATCTGCAAAAATCAACCAACATTAGAATCCAGCTACTCTAGAAGTAAAGGGCAAGAGTGGGGTGTTAGATATATTTAATATTGCTCTGTCATGTTCCCGGAAAGAGGGTGTTTGCTTTTTAAGTAGGGATAAATTGGCTACAGGATGTTTTATTTAAAACTCGTTTTGCTGACTCCTTTTGCTGAGCTGCTTTATTATTAATTGCTCTACATCATCCAGAGGTTCATTTAAAAGCCACTGGGTGGACAGCTGCAAAAACCAAGCCCCTCTCCCAAAGAAAACACACTGATTTCTGTGCAATCTGCACACTGGCTTTATTTATCTCTGTAGAGAAAAAGCGTCAGAGTTTTCTTGAGCACACACACACACACACACACCCCTCCTCACGTGTAAACAAGTATAATCCCAGTTGGAGGTGGGAATCCCATGCAAAATGTACATAGTTCTTCTGAAGGCTCTAGGCGACAAGAGTCTCCTGCAAATGCATAGTTCTCTTTGATCCCCCTGTGCCACAGGTATCTGCATGCAAATGCAGCCCAAGCATTCTATTCATGACCAAAGAGCCACCCCCTTCTGCTTGCCCCAGATGAAGTTCATCCTGATTGGCCAAAGACAGCTGGGCTCCTGAAAGGAGGGGTGGGGTGGGGAAGAATATACTGCTGCTGTGGCTTCTGGTTTCTGTTGTTGCTGGGGTCTGCACGTGAAGAAGCATGGGGTAGGGCTTTGGCTGAGGCAAGCCCTGGAGAGGACCAAGCAACCCCCAGGTAAAGAGAGTGCCTGGGTAGTTATGTAGTAAAGGAACTAGCTTTGTTATTTTGTAGCTCTACTGTGTATACCAAAGTGTCTCCCCACCTTTCTCCTTCCCTCATTTCCCACCTTTTGTTGTAATCTGTTTACCTGAAATAAACTTTCCTGGTTTTACCCCACACGGCGTGTGTGGTTCCTCTGTGGTTCAGCGCTAAATCCAGAGTATAGACAAGGGCAAGGCCCTGAGAGACTCGGGTCAAGACGGCAGAGTTAAGGCTGGCAGTCTTGCACCTTGGATCTCTGGTCTTGAGAAAAGGACCGGTTGGCAGAGCCCCTTCTTCACAATCTCCTAGTTAGATTTTTTTTTTTGAGATGGCTGTATTCAAAGGGCTAACAGCAGCTTTAAAACAGATTTCAGTGCCCTTGTTGTCATGTTGTAAGCTGCTCTGAGTAGTGCTTTTGCACCAGAAAGGTGGGGCATAAATGTTTTAAATAAATAAATAAAATAAAATAACATGTACTGCCTCAAATATAAAGAGGATGTTTGATGGTAGTATTTAGCATCCAAGGGGAGATTTGCTGGGTTGGTTTTGCTCATGCTCAGAATCTCATTTCCATGTATGGACTCAGGAAGGAACTCCAGCCATTTATGCTTGCCAAGTTGTTGTTCTTTTTAATCTGCCTCTGCTCCTGTGCCTTTTAACAGCAGCTAGATCATCTGCTAGACCAGGGGTCCCCAACCTTTTTGAGCCATTGGGCACATCTGGACTTTTGAGGAAATGTCACAGAGGTGCCATCACAAAATGGCTGTCATAGAGGGGGCAAGCTGATACACAAAATGGCTGGCATGGTAAGCATGGCCATTCACAAAACACCCTTTTCACAAGTAAGTTACCCAAGAACCTGAGTACCAAACAGAGGTAGGTTTTGAGCCCCCAAACATAAAACCACTCTTTTGAACCCACAGTTTTCTTATGCAACAGAAGACCCATTGTATGAAAGTCAAATTAGTAAGCCTGAAAGACAAGTAACTTGCCCTGTTGCCCAAGAAGTCCAAGTGCAAGGCAGAGGTGGGGTTGGAGCATACAGCACAGTCTGTCCCTGTGCTGCATGGTTTCGCTCACCACTGGTTGTACAGAACACAACAAATCTACCACGGACTCATTCCAAGCACTTTGGATGGGTCACTGCACCTGCTTTTTGTGAAGAAAAGAGCCTCTAGGGGTTCCTGCACACATCTGCACACACACACACACACACTTCATGTGCGAACTGGCTGGAGGGGTGGGGTGTGCATAGTTCCTCTGGATGGCGCCTGAAAGTCCTGAAAAGCCGGTCTAGGGCTTTCAGATGCAAATGTCATGAGTCATGAGTTCTCCTCCCTGCCTGGCCAGGTGAAGTCCATCCTGATTGGCTAGAGGGAGCGTAGCTACAGGAAGGAAGAGGGGAGGGGGAAAAGGTATATTCCCAAAGTGTAGCCTTTGTGTCTTTGTCTTTGTTCGTCGCGTGGTTGCTGGCTGTGGAGCAATGGCGGCAAGCCACGCAGAGGTCCAAGCCTTCGGGCAGCCTCAGGATCCGACCCCAGGTAGCTCCTGGTGAAATTAGCTGAATGAGGGCTTTAGTAAAGGCAAGCCTTGTGGAGGGCTACCCATCTCGGACCTTAGGGTAGGTGTGTAGTCTCCCCGGGCGGCAAGGCTGTGCTAGAGCCAACCCTGAAGAGAACTGACCCCCAGGTAACTAGCTGTGTGCCTGGGAGATATAAGGAATCAGGTTTTGTTATTTTGTAGCTCTACTGTCTGTTTACCAAAGTGTCTCTCTCTATTTCGTGTGCTTCTCTCATTTCCCTAATTTTGTTGTAATATGCTACCTGAATAAACCTTCTTAGGTTTTTACCCCACATGGTGTTTATAGTTGCTCTGTGGCTTCAGCATCTAAATCCAGGTTACAAAATTAAAGGCAAGTCCCTGAACAGAGATTCAAGTAGGATTGCAGACAGCTGAGGCTGGCAGTCTGCTACCTTGAGATCTCTGGGGGTCTTGGGTCCTTTGGGGTAGGAAAGTGTGGGTTGTGCTTGTGGCGAGTCAGCCAGCCCCCCCTTCCTCCACACTTTTCATTGGGAACATGCAAGGAGATCATAGATGGAGGAAGAGGAAAACAAATTTTGGATGGATGAACTTGTCATAGGGAGGAAGAGCTGCCTGTTCCTGCTGGGGGAACTCTGGGGTGCTAGTGCTTCCTGAGTAATCTTTCTCCACTCACTGTAGGTATATAGCTGGGCTAGGTCAGGCCAGAGGTGCAAGGATTTCACATGAGCCAAAGGGCAGAGCTAAAGGTCTCCTGCCCTGTGGCTTTTAGCCTTGAGTCACAACGGAATAAATAAAAACCAGACTCTGGCTGCTTTGACCCCCAACAGCATGGCAGCAGGTGGGTGGACAGTGTGCTGGAGCAGGAGCATTAGCTTGGATCGTACAGAATGTCTGCCTAGGGACAGTGGTTGACATCAAGCTCCTCCAGGGTTGACACAGCCAGAGTAACAGTGGTGTTCGGAGCCAGTGGAATCACAGAATCATAGAAAAGTAGAGTTGGAAGGGGCCCATAAGGCCATCGAGCCCAACCCCCTGCTCAATGCAGGAATCCAGGTCAAAGCATCCCTGACAGATGGCTGTCCAGCCGCACCTTGAATGCCTCCAGAGTGGGAGAGCCCACCACCTCCCTAGGTAGTCGGTTCCATTGTCTTATTGCTCTGACAGTCAGGAAATTTTTCCTGATGTTTAGGTGGAATCTAGGTTCCTGTAACTTGAGCCCATTATTCCGTGTCCTGCAAACCGGATGATCGAGAAGAGATCCTGGCCCTCCTCTGTGTGACAACCCTTTAAGTACTGGAACAGTGCGATCATATCTCCCCTCAGTCTCCTCTTCTGAAGGCTAGACAGGCCCAGTTCTTTCAGTCTCTCCTCATAGGGCCTTGTTTCCAGTCCCTTTATCATCCTTGTTGCCCTCCTCTGAACCCTCTCCAGTTTGTCTACGTCCTTCTTAAAGTGTGGTGCCCAGAGCTGGACGCAGTACTCAAGATGAGGCCTAACCAGTGCTGAGTAAAGGGGAATTATCACTTCACGCGATTTAGAAGCTATACTTCTATTAATGCAGCCCAAAATAGCATTTGCCTTCTTTGCAGCCACATCGCATTGCTGGCTCATATTCAGTTTGTGATCTACCACAATTCCAAGATCCTTCTCACTTGTAGTATTGTTGAGCCAAGTGTCCCCCATTCTGTAACTCTGCATTTGGTTTCCTCTCCCTAGGGGCAGCACTTGGCATTTATTTATTTATTTATTTTAATTTGTTTATTTGAATTTTAACATATACAAAACAACCGAACAACCAACAAAACATCTAATCCATTACAGAAATTGTATTAGATCAGCACAAAGTAAATCCCCCCCCCCCCCGAACCAACATTCAAAGGAACAAATCTGGCTGGGCACCTTTTCCGGAGTCTTTTTCGGCCATAAAGTAGTCAGTTGTGTGATAGGTGGATATTTGTAAGTTTATTGCATCCAAATGTACTGGAAGGCTTGAGGTATTTTTGTTGTAGATGTTCTGTATGAAAATTGGATAAAAGGCCACCATTCTGCTTCAAAAGAGTTTGTTTTCTTTTTCCCCCCTGCAATTCTCAATTTTTGAGTTAGTTTTTCAATTAATGCAATTTCCCATACCACATTATACCAGTGATTGATGGTTAGCCCTTTGGCATCTTTCCATCCTCTTGCTATTAGTAATTTAGCAGCTTGTAATAGAAATCTTATTAGGTTCTTGTATAATAAATTTTTACTATCTCTTTGAAAAATGTTTAATATTGCTAATTCTGGAGTTTAGTTATCTCTGTCCCTACAATTTTAGATATTTCTTTGAAAACTATTGTCCAGAAGCGGGATACTTGCTTGCAGGACCACCACATATGTTTGTGTGATCCGATTTCTCCACAGGCTCTCCAGCATAGGGGAGAGTAGTTTTTATTAATATGAGATATTTTGTGAGGAGTCCAGTGCCATTTCTGTATTATTTTCAGTGAGAGTTCTTTGAATTTTGTTGAAATCGCTTTAAACGGGAATTCATCCCATATATTTTCCCATTCTTCATCTTCTATTTGCATTCCCCATTCTCTTTCCCATTTTCTTTTAAGAGGAAGGCTATTTCCCATGTCTGTTTTTATCAGAAGTGCATATAAATCTGACATTAATCCTTTTTCCTGATCTGTAAAAGTTAATAATATCTTTTCAAATTGTGTCAGATCTCTGGTGCCTTGTTTTTTCACATTCTCTAGTCTAATGAATGAGCTTATTTGGTACCATTGTAACCAAGTAATTGCCGTATTTCGTAATGTGTTTCTCCATGTGTCTCTTGGTAGTGGTTGTGAGTTATTATATAAGTCTCGTAATATCAATAGGTTATTATTTTTCAGTGATTCTCTAGATATCTGTATGTCTTTAACTGGAAAATTTGGGTGTGCATAGAGTGGTATTAATGGTGAAATTCCTGGCATCAGTGTCTCCTTTCTTCGTTTCCATATCTTTAATATTATTTCCATATTGGAGTGTTGATTTTGTATACCTTGTGTTATTCGTTTTTGACAAAGGGTATTGTGTGTGGATTATCTTGTGCTAACAAAAAATTTTCTATTTTGACCCAATGTTTATTTTTGTTATCTGCCATGAATGATAATAGATGTCTCAGTTGGTAAGCTTCATAGTATAATTTTAGTGATGGAATTCCCCACCCTCCATCAATGGTGGGTCTGTATCTGAGATTTCTTGCCATACGTGGTTTCTTACCATTAAATATAAATTTTTCTAGGGTGTCTTGCCATGATTTAAGCCATCTCATAGGTACTTCTATGGGTAGAACATAAAATAAGTATGTGAATTTAGGTATGACTATCATTTTGATGGTGGCTAATTTGTTCATTGTGGTTAAGTTCAATCTTTTCCATCTTTTGAGGTCTTTCTTGATATTTTCCCATACTTTGGAATAGTTTAGTGTGAAGGTTTTGTTTGGGTTTTTTGCAACTTGAACTCCTAGATATCTAAAGGCTTTGTGAACTATAGGAATTTGTAGATTTTTAGAAATGTCAAGTTGATTGTTTGCCCCTATATTATAACTCATGAAGTCAGATTTGTCGTAATTTACTTTTAAGCTAGACGCTGCTTGAAAATCTTGCAGTTCTTGACGTAGTGGTTGCAATGCCTCTATTGGGTTTTGTATTGTTAATATCAAATCATCAGCATACATGCTGAGTAAGTATGGTTGATCTTGAATTTGTATACCTTGTATAGCGTCATTATGTCTGAGTCTGTCTGCTAGAAATTCTATAACTAAATTGAATAACAGAGGGGATAGGGGGCAACCCTGTTTGGTTCCTGCATTTAGTTGAAAAGGGCGTGAATCATAAGAATTGAATCGTATATTTGCTGTTGTTTTGTTATATATGGCATTAAGAATGTGAGAGAAATTTGGGCCAAAGTTGTACACAGATGTGCTCTCCAGTAAGAACTGTAAATTAACACTGTCAAATGCTTTGAACAAGTCTAGAGCAATTATAGCTAGCGGGGTGTTTGTTTTTTTACTGTATTTTATTATGCTATATAGCCTGCGTACAGGGTCTGCTATATATCTTTTTGGAATAAAACCATGTTGATCTTCATGTATTATTTCTCCTATCACAAATTTTAATCTATTAGCCCATATGGTGGTAAATATTTTATAATCTATATTTAATAAAGAGATGGGTCTGTATGATTCTGGGAGCTCAGGATTTTTCCCTGGTTTTAATATCAAGATGATTCTGGATTGTGTCCATGTGTTAGGAAGTGAGGCTCCATCTAGAATTTCATTATATAATGACAATAGTCTTGGGGCTAATAATTCTGTATATGCTTTATAAAATTCACTTGTAAAACCATCGGGTCCCGGTGACTTGTTGGGTTTTTGTGTTTTAATGGCTTCTGTTATTTCTTCTATCGTAATCCTTTGTTCTAGGATTTGTTTACTTGCTTCAGTTAGTCCTGGGATGTTTGTTTTGCTCTGATACTTTCTAATTGTGTTCCTGTCTTTTTCTTCCCCTTTGTATAGTTTTTCAAAATAATCTACAAAAATGTCACCCATCTCTTCTATGTCATATGTTTTATTCCCCTGTTTGTTTTTAAGAGCATTTATTTTGTTTTTGTCCCTCCTTTTTTTTACCCTGTTTGCCAAAAGTTTGGATCCCTTTCCATCAAATTCATAATGTTTTTGTTTAATATATAGTAAATTTATCATGGTTTGATCTAATTCCAATAAATTTAATTCTGTCCTTTTCTTCTAGCACTTGGCATTTATCCCTATTAAATTTCATTCTGTTGTTTTTGGCCCAGCGCTCCAGCCTATCGAGATCTCTTTGAATTTTGTTTCTGTCTTCCAGAGTATTAGCCACAGGAACAGTAAGCCCTGCCTCGGAAGGTTATATAAGATTTTATATGGATCTTATATACAACCAGAACACATTGTGATAATATACAGATCTTATATAGATTACAGTGTGTTCTCATTGTTTTGAATTAGGCCAGTGATGTGTTTGTGGGAGTTATCATGGGCAGTGGGAGGCATAGCAGTGGAGGCAGAAGAGAGAGGAGGCTGGTGGAGGAGAAGAGAGGAGACCTTTTGTGGCTGTTCCTCTACTGGTTTATTATTTATTGATCTACTTGACATGCACCCTGTCTTTCTACTATCTAGCCAACAGGTCCTTGACTGCTCTAGAGCAGGGATGTCAAACTTCAGGCCCATAGGCCAGATCTGGCTTGCCTGGGATCCTAATCTGGCCTGCCCTGCAGGTTTCCCGGATGGCCAGCACCCCTTTCCCCCCACCCCACCCCACGCCCACCCCCTTCCCCCCGTCCACCGATGGTTTGGTGGCTTCCGGCTTTTGCAGCATTCCACCGCCCCGCCCCCGCATTCTGCCAGGTTGAAATATGCCTACCAGCAGGAAGAGCTTTAAGCTATGGATTTTGGCCCTGGCCCCCTTTTGCCTCCAGCCACACCCACCACTCAGAGAGCTTCTCTGAGATTGTAGTAGACCCTTGGTCTGAAAGCGGTTCCACACCCCTGCTCTAGAGGAAACCCATTGGGTCATAAAGTGCTACTGGCCAATGCCAGGCCAGTAACTGGTAAGAGCTCCTTGACCCAGGATTTGATCCTGGATGAACAACAAGCTGATCTGGCATGTGTGTTTGAAACCTGGTTGGGCAAAGGGGGGGGATCCACATCACCCAGTTGTGCCCACCAGACTTTTGAGCACAGCAGCAGGCAAGATCCAATGGTCTGGGAGGGGGCGTTGCAGTTTGCTGTCGTGAATATGGAGGTGGTGAATATGGAGGTGGTGGGCTCTCCCAGTCTGGAGGCATTCAAGGTGCAGCTGGACGGCCATCTGTCAAGGATGCTTTGACCTGGATTCCTGCACTGAGCAGGGGGTTGGACTCGATGGCCTTGAGGGCCCCTTCCAACTCTACTTTTCTATGATTCTATGAAGCCATCCCCTTATTGAGGTAGCCTGTTCAACAGTTTCCAAGATGCACCTGGTAGTGAGATTGGGGTTTTGTTGGTGTACCGTCCATCCCGTTGCCCAACAGCCCCCCTGCCTGAGCTGATACAGGTGGTCTTGGAGGTGGTGTTGACTTCCCCTAAACTGCTTGTGTTAGGCAACTTCGGCTTTTACACTGAGGCCCCCTCCTTGGAAGGAGTTCAGGTTTTCGTGGCTTCCATAGCTACCATTGGCCTGTCTCAGTATCTGGCCCCACACATGTGGCGGGGCATACTCTCAATTTGGTTTTTGCTGATCAGGGAAAGAGTGGAATATCCACTTGGCTATACACCCTGGATGATAGCAGGTCAGGGAGTCAGAAAGATCCCCACGGTCTTGGACAGATCACTCCCTAATAGGGTTCCGATTTGCTATAACTCTGAACCTCTGCAAGGGTTAAATTGTTGTGTGCCGCCCAGAGAGCTTCAGCTGTGGGGTGGTATACAAATGAAATAAATGAAATGAAATGAAGGGTGGGGGACCTGTTAAAATAATCTGCCTCTGGAGACTAATAGATTAAGGAGGATTCCTGAGTACTCTGGGGATTTTCCAGCTGCTAGAGCTGGTGATCCTGTTGAAGTCCTGGTTGACCTGTGGAATGGAGAGATGACCCAGGCTGGTGCTCACCTTTATTTATTTATTTATTTATTATATTTATGAATCGCCCATCTGGCCAGACATCCGGCCACTCTGAGCAATATACAGTCCAATAAAATACTGGGGGGGGGGGGGGACACACACACAGTATAAAATACAATTAAAAACAGTACAAAACTTTAAAATCCTAACCCACCCCATATTCCCACCTGAAAAGCCACGTTTTTTAATGCCCGGCAGAAGCTAATCAAGGAAGGGGCATGGCGGAGCTCACTGGGGAGAGAGTTCCATAAATTGGGGGCTGCCACAGAAAAGGCCCTCCTCCTAGTCCCCACCAGCCTGGTTTCTCTGGCTGATGGGACAGGGAGAAGGCCGTCTGTGGCGGATCTTGTTGAGTGGCCTACTTGATGTTGCTGGAGGCGCTCCTTGAGATATACTGGACCGGAGCCGTACAGGGTTTTAAAGGTCAGCGCCAACACCTTGAATTCGGCTCGGCAAACAACTGGTAGCCAGTGCAACTCTTTGAGCACTGGAGTGATGTGATCATGCCCGGCGGCAGCCTTTAAAGCCCTAAATGGCTTGGGGCCGGGTTATCTGAAAGACAACCCCATCCCTTATGGGCCTGCCCACAGTTTTTCTTCCGAGGCCCTTCCGTATGTCTCACCACCAAGAGAGACTAGGTTGGTAGGAACGTGGGCAGCGCCCTGCTTGTGGAACTATTCCCCTAAGGAAATTATACTGGCTCCTTCTTTGTTCAATTATAGGAGGGTCTGTTAAAACTTTTTTGTTCTGCCTGTCTTTTTGTATTTTAATATATTGCTTCCACACACTTTAAAAGATTTTCTCCTGCTTTTAATTCTTCTGTTGTGATGTTCTTAACTTAATTTTTTAAATATTTTAATTGTAAGTCACCTTGACGGCCCTAGGCAACTCATACATTTATAAATATATATTTTTTTAAACTGGCCCTTCTTGCTGGGACAGGGCTGGTGCCATGAAGCTGTGGCATGTTATCCCAAGAGGTGTGGTCCAGTATCCTTTGTGCTGTTGGCAGAGTAGCATATGATCCCAGCCCTAAACTCGTGTGCATTGGCAATTGCGGCACATGACCCCAGAGGTGCACCTGAACAACCTCTCGTGGAGGATTCAGAGCCACATCTCTCTACTTCACGCAGATCTTTCAGCATCAGTTGCAGCATGCAGTCTGCGAACTCGGCCCCAGCATGTTCTGTCACACAGTTGGTATATTATAGGGGTTGGCAACCTGGTGCCCTCCAGATGTCTTGGGCTACAACTCACACAATCCCTGACCCATTCACCATGCCAGTTGGGGCTTATAGGAGCTGTAGTCCAAAAAATCTGGGAGGCACCAGGTTGCCTACCACTGGTATTTTAGGTTTCTGTGCCTAAAAATCTGTACTGTACTGTATAATATCCAAGCCATGCCTCCTCCAGAATTATGAAATGTCATCCAGCATTTTCTGTGGTTCCATTTAAAGTGCTTCAGAGTTCATTGAACAACAATGAAGTGAAATTAAGTGCAGCAGCAAAGAAGTGAAAAGCTGGCCTGCTGGCAGTTGTAATTTCATTATTATGTTTTAAGAACTCTTACTTAGAAATGGGGAGTGTTCCCTCGCTATGCAATCTGTGTTTTTTTAAAATCAATGCAATGTTTTTTTCCTTCTCTATAAATAATTACAGATGCTCTAATGGATCTCATACCTTAGCTGTCAAGAGGCTGATAGTAATGCTGTAGCCTGAATAACTTATCCAAAAAGGAGGAAGGTATGAGGCAATAATTTGCAGCAATCATTACTTGTATGCAGCTTTGCACTTACCGTACATTTCAAGTCCAGGGTGTTTCATAAATTTTGTGTTTCATAAATTCCAAGAAAAAATAATTTCTCTGTTTATAATAAATTGTGTTTTTTTTTAAATCCCTGCATAACTTTATTTAATGTGCATACCATTCTAAACCCAGTATTGGAGGGTTTCATAGAATGTGGTGGATGGGGGATGTGAAAGAGATAGCAGGTCAGGGCAGGATAGGGTAGCTGGTAAGATCTGGAGTCTTGCATGCAATTTGGGAATGCTCAGATCGAGGATAAAGAAGATCTGACTAGAATGGACTTGTAGGAAGATAGCTCAAGGATCCATGGTTTTATTTATTTATTTATTTTATTTATACCCCGCCTTTTTTCTTGCAAGGAACCCAAGGCTGCTTACATAATCCTCCTCCTCTCCATTTCATCCTCACAACAACCCTGTGAGGTAGGTTAGGCTGAGAGTCAGTGACTGGCCCAAAGTCACCCAGTGAGTTTCATGGCCGAGCGGGGACTAGAACCTGGATCTCCCGAGTCCCAGCCCAACTGTTAAATAACAGTTGCTGTTTGTGTGGGTGGGATGGGGTGGAATTAAAGTGGACCCCATGAGTTGCAGGTGGATCTTGCCTCTGAAAAGTTTTTTTGCCATATTTTTCACTTCCTTCAGATGCAAAGGAAGACAGGGCTCCTGTACATTTAACAGTTGCATGAAAAGGAATTGTCAGATGCAACTTGTTTGGGGAAAAGGAGAAAAAATTCACACTTCTCCCGGAATTTTTAAAGTAGGTTTTTTTTTTTTAAACCAGTGAATGGACCCAGCTGTGCACAGGTTGGAATAGCCTTTAGTTGGGTACAGTGAAGCCTTCCAGAAAAATTACGCAGCTGTCAGAGATGGACACATGGTGCCCGCCCTGTCTGAGTGAAGCCACATCTGCTGGCACCCCAAAGCACTGCCCCTGCCATGGTGCACCTCTATAGGCCCCTGAGGAAGAGATCTGTCCACTCCATTCCTCGTGGGGGTGGGGGGTTGCCCCACAGCAGGGGAGAAGAGGCAACTGTATAACTCTAACCCCACTGGCTTTAAACTGTGTCAACTGCAAGGCTATGCACTGCTTGGGGAAGTTTGCCACCTAGTGACTGAAGATGGCACTACAGGCTTCATACACACTGACATATTAACATTAATTAAAATGAATTAATGTATTAAAAAACCCAAATAATGCAGCAGTGCTCAGACACAACATCTTGAAATTATGTAGCAAAAGCAGGTTCTGAATGGATTAAATAAATAAAATAAACCCTGGCAGATATGAAGAAAGAACAGTTGAAAATTCTTCTGAGCAGCCACGAAGTGTGTTTTCCACACTACTGTGTAAACATAATCCCTACATAACTTCCCGGAGAGCTTCGGCTATTGGGCGGTATAGAAATGTGATATATCAATAAATATCTGTAACGAATGGAAAGGCTTCCAGATCAGAGGGTGCTGCCGTTTCCAGACTGAGGAGCCTTGTTGATGCCCTTCCCCCTCGCAGCCTGCCCATTAGAGATCGAGCGCTGAGAAAAGGGCCTGCAACCCACCAAACCACTGGGGGCTTGACCACTAACTGGGGAAGCACCGGGGACAGTGGGGTACGTGCACGTCAATAAAGCGTTAAAACCACTATAAAAATAATTCCAACTAATGCAGAACACTGCTTCACTGCAGAGGAAAACAACACGATCTCATCCTTTATCCACTTCCAAAGGCCTTGGTTCAGAGGGGCCTCGTGAACTGCCGATGGAGCAGGTGCCACACGGTCATCCCCTGCCACTCCCCATGCTGTGGTGTCAGCAGGCAAACAGTCTGATTCAGAGACAGGAGGGTGTGATTTGGGGCCTGGTCAAGTTTTGGATTGCCATGGTGGGTGCTGGGAATTCGTCTCTGCCCAGTTCCACAGTAGACTGCAGCCAGGGGGAAGCCGCTATTCTTCCTTTACCGCTGCCGGAGCTCGCATGGGAAGAAGCAGTCTGACTTGCTCCTGCCTGAGGAACATTCCTTGTAGGGGGTAGACTCTGGAGAACACTGCCCTAGAGGGCCGGGGAAAAGTGCGGAAGTGGCTCCCCCACGGGGAATAAAGGGGGGAAAGAGAAAAGATGAGGATCTTGATGAGAAGGGGGCAAATCTAAAAAAACCCTCAATTTTCGCACAGAAAGATCACTCACACCTATGATTTTTCTGTGCGACAATCGGGGTTTGGGGAGATTTACCCCCCCTTCTAATCAAGATCCTCATTTTTTCTCTTTCCCCCCTTTAGTCCCCGTGGGGGAGCCACTTCTGCCCTTTCCCCTTGATGGCAGAGCAGAGCAATAGCAGGCAGCAGAGTTCACTTCAACACACACACACACACACACACACACACGCTTGTTTCTAAAGTAGATGCTTTTAAAATAAACAACAGTAACATACGATTTCTTAGGTACTTTAAGCTTGATGGTTACAGACTTTGTAAGTGCAGTTACTTAAAGGTTACTCATACTGTGAGGTAAGGAAAACCACAGGTCAAGTATCTTTTGCTAAACCCTAGCAAGCATCAGTTAAATCGGTTAACTGTCAGACTAGTTTAACTGTCAACTGGTAGATTTCGTAATCTTGGATAGATTGTAATCTGCTCTCAGCATGTTGTTACAGAAAATTGGTGATTAAAAAAAAAATAGGACTAGAAACTTGATGTAGCAGGAAGCTGGCAAAAATACTTAAGGCAAGAGCTGATTTGTTCATAGAGGAAAAGGAGTTTCCCAGGGACATATTGAATTGAATGAAGGGGAAGCACTTGCTTTCAGGGTGCAAAGTGCAGTGTCTTATCCTGCTGCTGCACCACCAAGTCTCTTGTTGTTTGTGCACCACTTGTAAAGGAACTGATGCACAAGGTCAGCAGTTGAAAGTTCAATGGGGTGAGGCTTAAAAATTAGACTAGAATCAATTAGCATTAATTTGCAAGTGTTGCTTGTAGATTTCTCCCTCCTATTTGCAAGGGGAGAGAGGGCACTGCAAGCGCACCATGCCAAACCAGCCACCTCTTGATACCTTTGCAACATTTCTTCTTTTCCTAGAGATGATGAGAAGGAAAAGGACTGCATGTGCTGAGCCCAGCAGCCCAATGAATTTGTATTGCAGAAGTGAGTGCTGGGTTGGAGACAGCGGCTAAGTCTTGCTATTATGCATGCTTGGAGAGATCCCTTATCAAAGCAGAAATGAAATGACATCACCACAAGTAGAATGTCAGGGAGAAGAGGCAGTGCAATGAAAGAACTGGGCCAGCCCAGTTCTTGCTGGGGCACTTATTTGGAAATAAGTACAGTCTATAGCAATTCTACTCCCTCCCGCAGGCATCCAGAACACCTGTTTTGAAAGATCTGCTTGTAAATCAGCGCTCCAGCCTGCTATTTCAAACTGCAAGTTTTCAGAAGGTTGGATCACGTCCCAAAATTTTAAAATTTGTGCAGTTTAAAATGCATTCTATATTTCAGCTCCATCATATCCCCAAATTAATCACAAACAATCTTTCCGAACCAGGTGCCATGCTGGCTGGGGATGATGGGAGCTGTAGTCCAACACATCTGGAGGGCACCAGATTGAGGAAAGCTTAGTGTCTTTCCAAAGAGTGAAGAACACTGGAAGGAGAAAGACCCAGGCACAATCATTAGTGGTAATGCCTGCAGTAGCTACTGGATCCAGCTAAGCAGCAATTGAAAAGATTGTCCCAGAATTCAGTCTTTATTTGAAAGCTGAACAACTGCTGAGATGAATAGAGATCTTGATAACGGCAAAAGAATTACAGGCACGCTTAAGGCAATGGGCAGTACCTCTTCAGCCATGCCATTTGTGATAACCAGACCTCTGATTTTGCCTTAAAATGTTAAAGTGTGCGTGTGACAAATATCTGCTTGCAGACAGTCATACAACCACCAGCCCTGGATCAACCACTAAGTGAGATAAGCACGTGCTCCGGGGGCACCAAGGGAAGGGGGGGGCACCACAGACTGCCAGAGCACCACAAATTTTTGCATTTGCATCCCCCCCCTTATAACAGTTTTATTAAAAAATGCATAAGACAGTGATGAAAATTTGTATTTCTTTCTGTTGCCCTAGTCATAAGTAAGTAATTGGCTTATATTGCTTGCTGCTATTTAGTGTTGAATAAAGATAATAAAAAACAATGTATATTTAATATAGTTGTGTGCTCTGGCGTGGGGGATGGCCTTGAAGAAAACTGAGTTTTTAATGTCTTATTTCACGTACTTACTGAGTCTTAATGTCTTGCCAGCTAAGCAATGGAGGGGCTGAGGGGACACCATTATTGGGCTGTGCTTAGGGCATCAGCTGGCCTTGATCCGGCCCTGACAACTCAAGCACGCTTGCCCAAAGAGCCAGGATTGGCATGTTGAATATTTATTTATTTATTTGTTTGTCTGTTTATTTCATTTTTATACCGCCCAATAGCCGAAGCTCTCTGGGCGGTTTACAGCAATTAACAAGACAGTCCCTGCCCGCCGCAGGCTTACAATCTAAAAAGATACGACACACAAGGAAAAAGGAATGGGGAGGGAAGAAGGGGGAATATTAATCAATACTCCTGGCAAACCTGAGTTTGCCACATACAGTATAATGCGTGAATTGGCTCATAAGCCCCTTTCCCCACTAACAGAATATTCAAGGTAGCTTCCTCTTTTTAGGTCTATCATTCCAATAAAGCATGTGTCTGACACACACAGGGCTTCAATAATTCCAGCTTTGCAGCACTAGCTCATGCAACCTGGCACACATGTAATTATTTGCAGCTGTTAGTTTTATTGTTTTAGGAAACCTCTGCCAAGATAAGGCTTTTAGGTTCACTGTCTCTCACTGTGTGTGTATGTATATGTATATACGTATATGTACACACACACACACCTTTCTTTAATTAGGCTCCAGTTTGGTAAGGAGATTAAGAGGAGATAATAGGGCCCAACTGGATAAAGTGGCAACACAAACAGAAGTAGAACCCAAGTGTTGTGGTATTGGTGACTCCAGAATCCAGATGACACTTTCTCCAGCAACTATGGTGCTTTGGGCGCACTGCTTCAGCGTGCTGGACGCTCGCAAGCGAGGGAGTTTGTAAATGTATCACTTGGAAATGGTTGAAAGCAGTTTTGCTGCTTTGTAAACTGACTTACTCCTGTTCCGAGGGGAGCTCCTAAATGGGTGGTGGGAGAGGATGCAGTTTTCCCCCTATAGTGGAGCTTGAGTGGGGGCGATCGGCCCATGGAGGGCCTCTGTTGGCTGTGACATCAACAATCGACTTCTCCACCCAGGTCCCCAGAGTAGTTTTGCACCTTTTAAAATATGCTCTATAAAGCAGGGCATGGGGAGAAGGGTGAATATATAGATGAATAAATGGACATGCATTGCTTTAATTTGTTTAAGGTAAGTAGTCTGAATAAAACATGAGAGAGAAATTGCACAAGACTGATAACTGGACCTGCATTGGATTTCCACGAAGTTTGTGTAGTCAAGAGGAAGCTGTGCTTGCCCCAGTAGTCCAAGAACGCATTCTGACTTTTCTTCTAGTAGTGCGTCTGTCTTCACTCTGAGAGGTCAGCTCTGTGTCAGTCCCTGCACTAATAATGGATGGTCCAAATGTACCAGCAGGATTAGTAGGGGAAGGATTAGCAGCCCTCATGCAAACCCACCAATTGCAGCTGCAGCAAGCCCCCCTGATAGTGGGCGCCCTGCCCTATGGGGCGTGTTCATTTTCTCCCCCCCCCACCTCCTGGAATTTTGTGCTGCTGTCTTTAGGGGTGCAGATATCTCTGTAGGCTAATCTCTGTAGGCTACTTCCTACCAGCCCGTTCTGACTATTGTCTCTTCTCCCATTCTCTTTTTCCTTTTGTTGTATGTCAGTCAGTGCTGTTTGCTTCTGTGCATATTTGCAGTCCACCCAGGCAAAGATAAGTACAAGAAAAAATTAAGGAATAAAAGCACAGTAGGGACAAATGACAAGCAAGGACACTCCTTTGCCAGTAGATCTGGCAGAGAAAGATTTCGGCTACCACTTAGCACAGAAGCTGCTGGAGCCAGTTTCTTCACGAGCAGATTTGCTGGCAGAGAAGGGCTCCAAGTTTCTACTAGAAACAGCAGGAACACTTCATCAGAAGCAGCTTTACTCACACAAGTAAGCATATTGACCTGCCATTTCAAATTGCAAACTTGAAAATGAAGGTCTTCTTGGCAGCCTCTCTGGGTCAGTGCCCATGAGGGGTGCAGGGTTTACTTTAAGAGTGCAGGCAAGGCAGGCAAGCCATTTCGGCCCCGTGCAAGTGCTTACCTGTGCATGTCCGACTAAATAAATTTTTAAAAAAGAAAATGAAAAAGAATTGTGCTCATTTGGGGTGCAACATTTTTGTGGAGAGAAAGCCTGACAGAACATGCACTTTGCCCCACAATCCACCTGCATAATCTCTGCCGGGGCAGAGGAGCCCAGTCCGAAGCACATTTACATGCTGATGGTCTTTCCCAAGTACTCTCAATGGTTTGCCAAGCACCCTAAATCGCCCTGCCAGAAGGTTCCATCCTGTCAGAGAAGGGAGGGGTCGGGGGATCGAGGAGGGGGGGCAAGAGAAGGGGTAAAAGAAGCAGCCAGGACTTCTGTTGTTTGTGGGAACCAAGGTACATTGAGGCACAGAGCAGGTCGTCGGCTCAGGCCAGCCCGGACATTCAACCCCCAAGCCTGGGTACTCTTGGGGTACTCTTGTAAGTTTTTAGTTTGCTAGGTTAGCCTAGTGTATACTCTCTGTTGCTAGCTTAGAATAGCGTAGATTCTCGGTTGTTTTTTTGTAGTTCTGCCTGTGTGTAACAAAGTTATTTTATTCTGTCAGTTTCACTCCCCTTATCTCCCTTTTCAATTTGTACTTGTTACTATTCAATAAACTTCCTTTCACTAGTTTTACCCATTGACTGGAGTAAGCGTAGTTTCGCTTTGACTCAGTGCTAATTCCAGTGTTTACAACCCGAGACGAGGCGGGGATTGCAAGTGGAGAGATCGGGGCTGTCAGTGAAGGCCATGGATCTCCCATTTTGCAGGAAAGGACCGGCGGTGGTCCTTCACAATTTTATTTTATTTTTTAAAGGGGTGACGAACCAGTGACAGCCCCTCTAATGTGCCACTTGGGCACTTTGAAGGGACTGTCCCTAGCTGTCAGATCAGAGATCGCTTTTGTGATCTCCTGGGGGGAAGGATAAAGGGGGCAAAAAAGCCACAGCAAGTGCAAAAGGGCTCACAATCATGGGGGGGGCAGACAAGTCAGTCTTGGCATGGGGCCTCCTGGGATACCTACAGGAGGACTGAGGGGAAAGGAGGGGGAGGGAGGGGGCGAACAACCCACGGTGAGCCCGATTATCTGTCAGGTGCATAGAATCATAGAATCATAGAAAAGTAGAGTTGGAAGGGGCCTACAAGGCCATGGAGTCCAACCCCCTGCTCAATGCAGGAATCCAAGTCAAAGAAAGCATCCCCGACATATGGCTGTCCAGCCGCACCTTGAATGCCTCCAGAGTGGGAGAGCCCACCACCTCCCTAGGTAGTCGGTTCCATTGTCTTATTGCTCTGACAGTCAGGAAATTTTTCCTGATGTTTAGGTGGAATCTAGGTTCCTGTAACTTGAGCCCATTATTCCGTGTCCTGCAAACCGGATGATCGAGAAGAGATCCTGGCCCTCCTCTGTGTGACAACCCTTTAAGTACTGGAACAGTGCGATCATATCTCCCCTCAGTCTCCTCTTCTGAAGGCTAGACAGGCCCAGTTCTTTCAGTCTCTCCTCATAGGGCCTTGTTTCCAGTCCCTTTATCATCCTTGTTGCCCTCCTCTGAACCCTCTCCAGTTTGTCTACATCCTTCTTAAAGTGTGATGCCCAGAACTGGACGCAGTACTCAAGATGAGGCCTAACCAGTGCTGAGTAAAGGGGAATTATCACTTCCCGCGATTTGGAAGCTATACTTCTATTAATGCAGCCCAAAATAGCATTTGCCTTCTTTGCAGCCACATCGCATTGCTGGCTCTCATATTCAGTTTGTGATCTACCACAATTCCAAGATCCTTCTCACTTGTAGTATTGTTGAGCCAAGTGTCCCCCATTCTGTAACCCTGGATTTGGTTTCCTCTCCCTAGGTGCAGCACTTGGCATTTGTCCCTATTAAATTTCATTCTGTTGTTTTCAGCCCAGCGCTCCAGCCTATTGAGATCGCTTTGAATTTTGTTTCTGTCTTCCAGAGTATTAGCTGTTCCACCTAACTTTGTGTCATCTGCAAATTTGATGCAACGTTGATGTTCACACAACAACCAACCCACCGTGGTTTATTGCCAGGGTGGGTTGTCATGACGTGCGAACGCGCCCTTAGACTGTATCCATCTCTGGCTGCACCCCAGTCAATGGTGCTCCTTTATGCCAGTCCCGGTCCTGGTGCAATCCCCCCCCTCCATTGACTTCAGTTGGAGGGGGGAATAGTCACCCCCCATGTTGATGGCTGCCCCACCCACATCACCACAACAGAGCATAGGATATGGTGTAACTCAGCACTCAATCATGGCACATCACCACCACGATGTAAACCTCCGGGAGACCATAACTCAGATGACATGGCATGTAGCATAGGCCTATATCTCAGCACATAGAGGTTACCTTGTCCTTAGCTTGGCAGTGGGAGGTCTATTCCCTTATTTGATCATTTCCTCCCTCTTCATTACATTCCCAAAATGTTCCTATATCAAGAAGCAATTCTCTAACTATTTAGTTCCCATGGCAGCATATCACCCGTTGTTTACCTAACAAAAGGACGTGCCTGGCCAGGCCAGAGACCAGCAGGTTTGACCACCTTTAAGCAAATTGATGAGAGAAAGAGCCAGACTATGCCCCCCCCCCCTGCTATGGATGAGGTGAGCTAGGTGTCTCTATGTGAAGAGAGATGGATGTGCATGAGTAAGAGATCTGGTTTGCACAATCATGGAGGCTTAAACAAGCCATGGTGGCTTGTTGAAGCCATGGCATGAGCCAGGCACCATTTGCCTAGTTACCCACCCGAGCACAGCTTGTTGTGTCACCCGAACCCGGGCAGCATAGCTTGTGTGTGTGTGGGGAAAACAACCCCCTTATTAGACCCCCAACCTTATTAGAGGGTTGTTTCCCCCTCAAGCAACACATGCCGCCTGGTTTTGGACGGCATGACAAGCCACACCCAGGCAGATAATTGGACCTGTCATATGCCGGCACACGCTGTGGCTTAAACAATGCGGACTGGGCCACAGAAAGACTCAGGGGAAGAGGCACAAACAGTTCAGTTTGGGCTCTGTAAGCATCTGAAGATGCTGTCTGTCTCTCTTGAGATTTGAAGTGGCAGCAGTGGACTTTGGCTGTCTGTTGGAGCATTTAAGATGTGCCTCCACCTATCAACCTGTATATTTATAAACAAACACAAATATTACAAGTACCGTAGTCAATAGGTTTCTGTTAAATGCAAGGAAGGGGGGTTGACTTTCCCTACTGGTGAACCCCTTTGTTACAAGGGTTACCCTGCAAAAGTAGGCAGCCACCGGTCAGAATGGACCTCCTGACACACACACCCTTGTCCGTCCAGCTGCTTGGGGAGTTTCTGATCCCTTTTGCCAAATACTTCAGCCCAGCCCTAGGAAAAAAATAAATAAAAAGGTGCTTCGAGTTGTTTGTTTTTGCCCCAAAGCCCAGATAAACAGAACTAAATTAAACACACACACACACACACACTTGTGAAAGTCCTAAGAATACAAATGGTAGTTTTGTAACCATGCAGTCCTTCACATGGGGAAGAGTTAAGTGAGAATTCCCTTTTAAAGCAATGCAGCCAAATGTCCAAATTTTTAAAAGGATTTTATTTGGGGAAAAGTGGAAAAACCAAGGGAAGGCAACAATTGCACAGAAAGAGAGAGAGAGAGAGAGAGAGAATTCCAAATAAAATCAAAAAGTCAATCTAATTCAGCTAGTTACATGTTACCAGGAACGGTGCAGGGCTGTTTGGCGCCCTAGGCCAAATTATATTTAGCGCCCCCCTCTCGTGCCGTGGGGGGGGCTCCGGAGCAAAGCAGCCCTGCTCTGCAACCCCCCCGCGCCGCCGCCGCCGCCACCACCACCTACCTTCCCCCCCCCCCCCGATGCTGGCTGCTGGCTGCTGGCTGCTGCTGCTGCCGCCGCCTCCTCCTCCTCTGACGCCACGGGACCCCCGCGCTTTTTTTTTTTGCCGGGGAAACCAGGGCAACAGGGCTGTTTAAGCCCTGTTGCCCTGGTTCCTCCTGTCAAAACAACGCCAGCAGAGCTCTGGAAATGACGCGTAGGTAGGTAGGTGGCTGGCGGGCGGGCGGGCGCACGAGCGGGGGGGAGGTGCAGCGGCGGCGGGCAGGCGCGCGGAGAGGCACGCCGGCGGCAGGTGGGGCAGGAGCGCGCCGGCGGCGAGGAAGGAGCGTGCCGGCGGCGAGGAAGGAGCTGCCTAGGAGCTGCCTAGGGCGCCCTCTTCCGCCACGCGCCCTAGGCAGCCGCCTGGGTCTGCCTAGCGGTAGCGCCGGCCCTGCATGTTACCTACTTGAGCAGAGGCGTGGGTTACAGAGCACATGCAAAGTTCATTGCAGAGAGAGGGAGAGAGAGTCTGAGAGAGACCTTCTCAATCAGCCTCTGATAGTGGGCCAGCTTTTACTGGACTCCGATAAGCATAAAAGTAAAAGTTTGCTCACTCCTTGTAGAGCAGTGTTCCCCAACCTTGGGTCCCCAGATGTTTTTGGCCTACAACTCCCAGCATGCCCCAGCCAGCATAGCATGCTGGGAGTTGTAGGCCAAAAACATCTGGGGACCCAAGGTTGGAGAACACTGGGCTAGCCAGCAAATCAGAAAATACTTCGTGGTTGGACCCACCTTCCTAACAACTCTAAACTCATATCCCAAAAGACACAGCCAGTTTGAACCAGTTAGCCCACTATAAAAACGAGCTTAAGTTTTGGATGGACGAGAGAGAAAGAGATAAGTCTGTTCAGGTTGCCCGGCAGGGTGCCAATTTATCAGACATTCTAGGGGTCGCTGTTGAGCTACATCAGCATATAGGAGTTTGTCACAGCTTCCAGTGACCTCCTTTCGCAAGAAAACAAGCCTGGGTAAGCGCTGGGCTCCACCCCTGGAACTTCTCACTGCTTGGCAGGGGAGGCTGCTGGTGACTCCTGGGGCGCCTCATCCATGGCAGCTTCTATTCTGAGCTTGATAGGAGCTGTCCATGATGCTCTGTGGTGGTGGACCAATTCTGGGGATGGACTTCAGCACCATGGATAGTGCCCATAGAGCTCAGAATAAGAGCTGCAAGGGATGAGGAGCCCCCTGGCATAGGCGTCACCAGCCTCCCCCGCCGCTTGGGGAACCGGGGTGAGTGCAACAGCCTTGACCCCCCAGTTACTCAAAGTACCCCACGCGGCCGTGATCGTGCATATTTGTCAAGGGTCCATATGGGTCAGTGGTTCCCAACCGTGGGTCCCCAGATGTTGCTGGCCGACAGCTCCCAGCACACCCAGTCAGCATGGCTAATGGCAAGGGATGCTGGGAGCTGTAGTCCAGCAGCATCTTCTGGGGACCCAAGGTTGGGAACCACTGGTGTAGATGGTATATAACTTAGAACTGAGCGCTGTGCTTTTAAAAGCAGCTCGACACACAAAAATGAATCTAATAATTAACCTTTCCCCAACACTTCATTAAAATGCCATAAAAAGCGTAGCCATTCACATTTCTGCATTGCTGTTAAAGGCGTAGCACAGGACCACTAAAAAAACAACAACTGGCGAATCTACACACACCACAGAAGTACAGTAATACCTTGGATTGCAAGTAACTTGATTTGAGAGCGTTTTGCAAGACAAGCAAATTTTTAAATATTTATTTAATTTTTTTTTACTTGATATACAAGCGACGTCTTGCAATACAAGTACTGTAGTACAGCTTAAATTAAAAATCTCTGTACAATTTTTTTGGGGGGGATTTCGTTTTGATATAAGAGTGTTTTGGATTACAAGCACGTTTCCGGAACGAATTATGCTCTCAATCCAAGGCATGACTGTACAGTAAAGCTGGGGAGAACTTCGAGAGCAAAGAGAACTTTAGTCAGCAGCAAATAAATAATAATGAATGAATGATCCGGGAAGAAGCCATCATTGTCCCCAAATGCTAACCCCGTGGGATTCATAAGCCGGCTGGGCCCTTTTTCTTTCTGAGTGAAATCTCACACCGGGTATGGATCCATTCCTTTCAGTTTCTCTTTCCTCTAGCACAGTGTTCTCCAACCTTGGGTCCCCAGATGTTTTTGGCCTACAACTCCCAGCATGCCCCAGCCAGCTGCCAAGGTTGGAGAACACTGCTCTAGCACTTGGTGCTTGGACATTGTCAGTGAGCTGCTTTCACTGGCGGGGCGGGGCGAGCACGCTCCCGCTCCTTGTGCATTGACTCTCCCCAGTAGCAGAACGCCTGAACAGGGGTATATACTTTGTTGCAAATGAGTGTTGTCCAGGGCGTAATAACCTTTCCTTAAAAACAGGAAACAATATAAGCCCACCGCAATTTCAAATCCAGATTAGCCAGAGGGGAAGCCAGGGGAGGAGAAGCTGGTGACACTAGCCAGCAAGTAAAGGAGAGGACCCCAACTCATTTTGCAGCCTAAATAAACACCACCAAACAGCCTGCCTATAGCACTGCTATTATCACGGCTCTGAATCCGACACATCAGTGACTATTGTATGAAGGGACAGTTGATCAATAGCTGGATCTGAAAATCCAGCTTCATTATGTTGCGCACTGTCTGGTTTAAATGACTGCACGAACTTCATTTTTCATTCAAGACGGTGACAGGAGATAATTCATAAACTGGGCTGCCATCCTATTACAGACACCCTAGTCAATTAATTGTATAAATTTTAATAGATTAGTCAATTAAATGCATAAATTTGCATATAAATAATAGTTCTGAAGGGGGGAACATTCTTTCTTTGTTTTCAGATGATGCCCACATGTGCCGCAGAAGAGGCATTCCCTCCTGTGCGTGAGAGAAAAGGGAATGCCTGTTCTAAGATCATAAAAACAGACTTGGAGGGGGCCTCAAAGCACATCTAGTCCACCACTATCCATCAATGCAGGAAATCTACTGCTATAGCAAGCCTGAGAGGTGGCCATCCTGCTTCTCTTTAAAACATCTAATGAAGGAGAGTCCACCTCCCTCAAGGGATGGGAGAATCAGCGAGGCGTGAGCTCAGCGAGGTTGTCCAAGTTCCACCTTCATGCTTGGTCTGCCTCATTCCTGTTCCCTATTGCAAGCTCCCCGCCACCCACTTCGAATAGGAAAACTGTGCATTTGGGTGCACATTTGTTTAAGTATGCATCTAAATGTGTACTTCCCCACTCCAATGACTAAAGTGTGAAAATGTGCATTTCCCTAAAGTGCGCATTTTGGGGATGAGCATTGTGAGCTTAAGCTTGGGAATGTGTGAGCTTTTGCCACGAAATGTGCTGGCATTCATGTTTGGAGGTGTGAACGAGGCAAATATCTGTCTTAAACAGAAGCAAAATTCTCGTACATCCTTACCACTCTCTGACAGTCTGTTCCACTGTCAAACAGCCTGACCATCAGGAAGTTCTTCCTAATGTTTAATCTAAACCCTTTTTCTTGAAATTTGAACCCATTTGTTCAGAGGCTTCCCTCTGGAGCAACAGAAAACAAATTTCTCCATCATCTTTATTGCCAGCCTTTCAAATATTTGAAGATGGCTATCGTATCAACTCTTAATTACCGGTATTATTTTTCTAGGCCAAACATATCCAGCTCCTTCAACTTTTCCCCCTAGGACTTGGTCTCCAGACCGCTCACCATCTTTGTTGCCATCTTCTGGATACATACTTCGTTGACATCTTCTAACCATGGGACTCAGAACTGTGCACAGACAGTGCTCCAGGTGAGGTCTGACTGAAGCAGAATAGCATGGTACCATTACTTCTGGCCATCTGTTTTCTGTACCTGTCTTTAAAATTATGAAC
The DNA here is from genome assembly GCA_021292165.1 of Shinisaurus crocodilurus. NCBI lineage: Eukaryota > Metazoa > Chordata > Lepidosauria > Squamata > Shinisauridae > Shinisaurus > Shinisaurus crocodilurus. The sequence goes on from CM037877.1 coordinate 263,127,354, forward strand.
ATTAAAAAAATGCTTTCCTGTTAATCAGAAGCACTTTTATTAGGTGTTTATGTGTGTGTGTATGTTTTGTTCTGGAGTTTGTGCATATGGTCTGTGGTATGTGTGTATAGTGTGGGGTTTGACTGTGTGTGTGTGTGTGTGTGTGTGTGTGTGTTTGTGTATGGTCTAATCTGGGGTTTGTGTGTATTGTCTGGGGTGTGTGTGTGTGTGTGTGTGTGTGTGTATTGTCTAGTCTGGGTTTTGTGTGCATAGTCTGTGGTATGTATGTATAGTCTGGGGTTTGAGTGTGTGTGTGTGTGTGTGTGTGTATGCTCTGGGGTTTGAGTGTGTGTGTGTGTGTGTGTGTGTGTGTGTGTGTGTGTGTTCCAAAGGCTGCTTTTCTGTGTGCCTCCGAGAATCTCCTGTCTTATTTTAATGGTTATCACTATAATTGTTATTCTGCTCTGTGGTTTATGTGTGTGTATGGTTTGGTGTGTGTGTGTGTGTATGAAAGGGGGTGTGTCTGTGTGTTTGCAAAGGTTCCTGATGGCTTCCCAAAGGATATACTCATCATTATTACTATTACATGCAAAGGAATGCCCGTACTTTCTCCTGAGCAATCCAGTCCTTACTTCTCACAAGATACACATAATCAGGAATTTTGTACTGTGCGCCTTCTGAGTAGGCGTGCTCTGGTGGATGCTTTGGGATGGATATAGAAAGGCATGGATTTTTGGATGCTTCAGAACTTATTCCTATGTTCCAAAGGCTGCTTTTTTGTGTGGCTCTGAGAATATCACGTCTTATTTTAATTATTATCATTATCATTGTCATAATGGCTGTCTGGATTCTCCCCTCCCACTCATCATCTTAGAGTTTTGATTCTCTGTGGGATGGGAGTTGTTGCTGGAACAGGAGAATGTGGGTCCAGAGGAGGACTTTTGCATGGCTCTGTGATTTCCCCACCCCTCTTTGCATGTTTTGTGCCTCCCTTTCTGCGGTATGGGTTGCTGACCGTTGGGGATCCAAAGACTGCTCCGCCTCTGCTGACCCTGACCTGCTCGCCACCCCACCACTCAGACTGGCTACCAGCCTCTGCTGGCCTCAGCGAGAGGGCCGAAATGGGTCATCTAGCTGACTTGCAGGGTGGGGGGAGATTGCCTCCGCGCTTCTCCTGCCCTGCATAGGATGCCCGCAATCCTCCAAGTTCCAAGGTTTACGGGCATCCCTGTCGGATTGCGCCCTTAGACACACTCTCAGCTGACCAAAGTAAATCTCCAGTGATGGTTCCCCGGGGAAGGCTTGAACCTGAGGCTGTTGTTGCTACAGACAGCAGGGCTTGAAGTGAACAAACACTCAGTTCACTGTTACCCACCCACATGTTGGAGACAAACCAAATGCTTCAGCTAACTCTGTTCCTGTGGGTGTTTGTTTTCATAAAAGTGAAAGTTGTTTAGCGGCTATTGTGGTCCCTATAGAATACGTTTCCAAGGCTTGTTGGCAGCCACTTATAACAGTGCAGGATTTGATTTAGTTGCTTACGAATAGATATGGTGGAACTCTGGAACTTGTCCTCAAGAGATCATGTCACCTAGCATGGCATGCATCTCACCAGCTCTCAAACTACAGATTCTAGAATATCCTGTATAGCAGTGTTCTCCAGCCTTGGGTCCCCAGATGTTTTTGGCCTACAACTCCCAGCATGCCCCAGCTACTCTCTCTCTCTCTCTCTCTCTCTCTCTCTCTCTCTCTCTCTCTCTCTCTCTCTCGGAGAAGGATCTGGGCCATTAAGAATGTTGCTTGTTCTGTTCTGGCTCCAGCAACTCTTAGAAAACCTGGACATCATATATAGATCCAGGGAGGAAAGTTTGTATGACCATCCTTAAGCACAACATAGAGAGATGTACAACGTAGCCTCGTCTTTTCTTCATGGTAATGGGCTTGCAGCCCAGGCCACCTACTCTGCCAAGCAGGCCTAGGTATAGTGTTTCTTCCCCCTCTGGCCTGCTGTGGAAAATAAGTCACATATACGCGTGGAATTTATCTGAACACTCAGTTTATTTGCATCACGTTGGAAGAAACTTCCACGGAAAAGTTTCTCTCCTTATATAGAGTTGGAAGGAGCCTACAAGGCCATCGAGTCCAACCCCCTGCTCGATGCAGGAAACTAGAGGAGGGGTCTCCCATCCAAGTAATAACCAGGCCTGACCCTGCTTAGCTTTCCACGCTCAGACAAGCTGAGCCAGCGTGAGCCACAGGCCTGTATCATACATTTGACAAGCAAAAATATAGCATAAATTATTAAAATAGTCTTTGTAAGACTTGAGTCTCTAGGTTTCTGAAAATTCTAGCCATCCAGGACCAAACAGATCAGTGTTCTGCTCATGAAGCTTTTTGGCCTTTGTCTTTATCTTTTCTATCTTTATATTTATTCTTCTTGACTCTTCTGGGACATATATACAACATTTCCCACTAATCAATGCACAGACTTTTTCTCTGCTGGAAAAGGGCCATTCTATTTTGAAGAGTCATTTGTCATTTGGCTTTCATTTCAGTATTTTCTCTCCCAACACCAGGGCAGTGGAGTTAGCTATTTTCTCTAATGAACTATCAAGTTTTCTAATTTCTGTTATGGCTAAACCCACTCTGTAACCAGGAATGGTAATACTCTAGTAGCATCATTGTGCTTCAGAAATATCTCGCATGTTCTGGATATTTCCTTGAGGCAATTTCCCACTTACAGAAATTGCAGGGTATGCAGCTGAGATGTAGCATGTACCTTTCTAATTTCTTGGTAAGTACCTGTCAAATCCAGGTCAAAGCATCCCTGACAGATGGCTGTCCAGCCGCACCTTGAATGCCTCCAGAGTGGGAGAGCTCACCACTTCCCTAGCTAGTAGGTTCCATTGTCTTATTGCTCTGACCGTCAGGAAATTTTTCCTGATATTTAGGTGGAATCTGGGTTCCTGTAATTTGAGCCCATTATTCCGTGTCCTGCAAACTGGGATGATCGAGAAGAAATTCTGGCCCTCCTCTGTGTGACAACCCTTCAAGTACTGGAAGAGTGCGATCCACAAGAGCCTTGTTTCCAGTCCCTTTATCATCCTTGTTGCCCTCCTCTGAACCCTCTCCAGTTTGTCTACTTCTTAAAGTGTGGTGCCCAGAACTGGACTCAATACTCAAGATGAGGCCTAACCAGTGCCGAGTAAAGGGGAATTATCACTTCACGTGATTTGGAAGCAATACTTCTATTAATGCAGCCCAAAATAGCATTTGCCTTCTTTGCAGCCACATCGCATTGCTGGCTCATATTCAGTTTGTGATCTACAACAATTCCAAGATCCTTCTCACTTGTGGTATTGTTGAGCCAAGTGTCCCCCATTCTGTAACTCTGCATTTGGTTTCCTTTCCCTAGGTGCAGCACTTGGCATTTATCCCTGTTAAATTTCATTCTGTTGTTTTCGGCCCAGCGCTCCAGCCTATCGAGATCTCCTTGAATTTTGTTTCTTTCTTCCAGAGTATTAGCTGTTCTGCCCAACTTTGTGTCATCTGCAAATTTGATAAGCATTCCCTGCACCTCCTCATCCAAGTCATTAATAAAAAATGTTGAAGAGCACCGGGCCCAGGACCGAGCCCCGTGGTACCCCGCTCATTACCTCTCCCCAGTTTGAGAAGGAACCATTGATAAGCACTCTTTGAGTCCGATTCTGTAGCCAATTGTGGATCCACCTGATAGTTGTTCCATCTAGCCCACTTTCAGCTAGCTTGCTAATCAGGATATCATGAGGCACTTTGTTGAAAGCTTTGCTGAAGTCCAGATATATATGTCCACAGCATTCCCACAGTCCACAAGGGAGGTTACCTGGTCAAAAAATGAGATCAGATTAGTCTGGCAGGATTTGTTCTTGACAAATCCATGCTGGCTTGTAGTAATCACTGCATTGTTTTCAAGGTGCTTGCAGACTGACTTCTTTACAATCTGCTCCAAAATTTTCCCAGGGATTGATGTCAGATTGACTGGCCTATAGTTCCCAGGTTCCTCCTTCTTGCCCTTTTTGAAGATGGGAACAACATTTGCCCTCCTCCAGTCATCTGGCACTTCACCTGTCCTCCATGATTTCTCAAAGATAATAGACAGTGGTTCTGAGAGTTCTTCTGCCAGTTCCTTTATTACTCTAGGATGTAGCTCGTCAGGCCTTGGAGATTTAAACTCGTTCAGAGTAATCAGGTGCTCCTTGACCATTTGCCTATCAATCTCAAGCTGCAATCCTGTCCCTTCCATCTGCTCTTCAGGTTTGCCAGGGGGGTCATAGACCCTCTTTTGGGAGAAGACCGAGCCGAAGTAGGAATTGAACACTTCTGCCTTTTCCTTGTCTTCTGTTATCAATTTGCCATCCTCATTGCGTAGTTGAACCACCATTTCTTTCCTCTGTCTTTTACTATGCACGTATCTGAAGAAAGCTTTCTTGTTGTTTTTAGCATCCCTCGCTAACCTTAGCTCATTCTCAGCTTTAGCCTTCCTGACACTATTCCTGCAGTTCTGTGCTACCTGCCTGTACTCTTCCCTTGTAGCCTGTCCTTCCTTCCACTTCCTATACGTGTCCTTTTTTGTTTTCAGGTCATCTTTGAGTTTATTGTGAAGCCACATTGGCTTCTTCTGTTGCCCTCTGCCTTTTCTCCTTGTGGGAATTGTTTGCAATTGTGCCTTTAAAATTTCCTTTTTTAAAAACTCCCACCCATCCTGGGCTCCTTTACTCATTTGAGTCGCTTGCCATGGGACCTCACTTATCATTGTTCTGAGTTTGTTAAAATTGGCTTTCCTAAAATCCAGGGTACGTGTTTGGCTACACTCAGCTTTTGCTCCCCTTAGAATCAAGAACTCAAGTATAACATGGTCACTTTCCCCCAGAGTTCCCGAAACTGCCACTTTATCCACTAACTCGTCTCTGTTGGTTAGAATCAGGTCAAGGATAGCCGCTCCTCTAGTTCCTTCCTCCACTTTCTGTAGGAGGAAGATATCAGCATCACAATTCAGGAGTTTCTTGGAGGGGCCATGCTTGGCTGAATAAGTCTCCCAACAGATATCAGGGAAATTGAAGTCCCCCATTACTACCACGTCATACCTCCTTGAAACAATGGCAATTTGCTTTTCAAAAGTTTCATCCTCGTCTTCTCCTTGATTGGGTGGTCGGTAGTAGACTCCAACCGCCATGTTCATCTTATACTTTGCCCCCTTTATTTTAACCCAGATGCTCTCAATGGGGCTGCCAAGCTCCTCTTCCTGTATCTCTGTGCAGAGATACGTATCTTTAACATACAGCGCAACTCCACCTCCCTTTCTGTTGCTTCTGTTCCTTTTGAACAAGTTATACCCTTCACTTGCTGTATTCCAGCCATGGGAGTCATCCCACCAGGTTTCAGTTATCCCTATCAAGTCGTACTGGCCCTCATGTATCAAGAGTTCAAGTTCGTCTTGTTTGTTGCCCATACTCTGGGCATTAGTATAGAGGCATCGAAGACTATGTGCTTTATACTCCGACTTTCCTCCTACATTTTGTGGTAGACGATCATTGGGCACCGCTGGAGCTGTTCTCTCTGTTGTGGCACAGAGGCCTTCTTCCATTGGAACCCCTGAGTTTATGTCTCCCTCCCCTGTTGGATTCAGTTTAAAGCCCTCTTGATTAAGTTCCTCATGCTGTGGCCAAACACATTCTTCCCAGTCCTTGTGAGGTGCAACCCATCCTTTGCCAGAAATCCATCTTCTAGGAAGTGTAGCCCGTGGTCCCAGAATCCAAATCTCTCACGTCGGCACCACCTTCGTGGCCAGTCATTAACTCAGAGTATTTTTCTTTCCCTTTCTATTCCTCTTCCAAGTACTGGAAGGATGGATGAGAAGACTATCTGGGCCCCAAAGTTCTTGAGTTCCCTTCCCAACTCTTCAAAGTCTGCCATGATTTCTTTGTAACTCCACTTGGCAGTATCATTTGTACCCACATGGAAGAGAAGAAAGGGATATGTGTCGGTGGGCTGTATGAGCCTCGGCAGCTGCTCTGTCACATCCTTAATCCGTGCCCCGGGGAGACAGCACACCTGGCGAGTCCATGGGTCTTCGCGTCATACTTTGGCTTCGATCCCCCGCAGGAGGGAGTCACCCACTACTAGTACTCTTCTCTTTCTCTTGCTGTAGGCCTTGGTTTGATTGCCTCCACTTGACTGACCTTCAGCCTCTTGCTCGCTGTCACGCTGGGTACCAGATAATTCGTCCTCTGCAGGCTGTCCTCTGCTCTCGTCCTCAAGTACCTGGAAGCGGTTCCATAGCTCCACTGCTTCCACAGGCGCAGAATGTCTTCTAGTTCTTCTGCTCCTAACAGTCACCCTTTTCCAGGGAGTTCCCCCTACGTTATTTTCCCTTGCCTCCGCAGTCTCCGACTCTGCCTCATCCTGCCATTGCCCTTCTGGGTCCTGTTCTACGCTTTGGTACTGTAGATCCACCGTTCTGTCTAAGAACTCCTCACTTTCTCTTATACTCCTGAGGGTGGACACTTGCTGCTCCAGTCCTCTGACCTTTTCTTCCAACAGCGTGACCAGCTTGCACTTGTTGCACGTGTAGGTCATGTTGCCCTCAGGCAGGAAAACAAACATTGCACACACATTGCAGGTCACCACCACTGCAGATTCCTTTCCTTCCATAGTTCTCAGTTTCCTTTATGTTTCTGCCTTTCTTTTTGTACTGGAATGGCTGGTGCCTTATCCTGCCTTCCCTGAATGTTAATAACAGAGTCCCCCTGGTCTATAAGTGTGAGGTATTAGAACAAAACAAACAAACAAATCCAGAAAATTTCTTAGGGACCTCCCCCTTGACCTCCCCTGCTAAACTCCTGTTTGCTCCCCCTGTGCGCTCGCTCTGTTCGCTCGCTCTCTGGGAGCCTGCTTGCCTTATCACAGTCCCGAAAACAGCTGGAGCCGCTCTCCTGTTGTGCTCCTGCTCAGCTACACATACACTATCTCCAATACCTTGTCCTGTTCCATTGCATCACCAACCATACTTTCCGTCATAAACATACTTCATAAACACTGGTTTATGAAGCCATTGTATTGCCAACCTTATTGTATGCCTGCGAAACATGGACTATCTATAAACGTCATTTCCACCTCCTTGAAAGATTTCATCAACGTTGCCTCCGGAAAATCCTGCGAATTACTTGGGAAGATAGGCGAACAAATGTCAGTGTACTGGAAGAAGCAAAGACTACTAGCGTTGAAAAAATGATCCTTCAACGCCAACTTCAGTGGACTGGTTATGTTGTTCGAATGCCTGACTGCCATCTCCCAAAGCATTTTATTCCCAACTCAAGGATGGAAAGCAGAATATCGGTGGTCAATATAAGAGGTTTAAAGATGTTCATAAGGCTAATCTAAAAAAATGCAATATAAACATCGAAAACTGGGAAGCTCTGGCCCATGAAAGATCTAAATGGAGGTTGGCCTTTCACAAAGGTTCTGTGGACTTTGAAGAAGCCCGAGTGCAAGGTGAAAGGGAGAAATGTGCTAAGCGAAAAGCACGTCAAACGAATCCTTTACAGGACCATCTTCCATCTGGTAACCTGTGTCCTCACTGTGGGAAGCTGTGTGGATCTAGAATTGGCCTCCACAGTCACTTACGGACCCATCGCTAGAGTCTACACAATCCTCTTTAGAATTTCCTCCTTTTATCCTGGAAGACAATCTTACTCGGTCACGAGTGATCGCCTGATGATGATGATGATGACTATTTCACACATCCGAGGGCGTGTGGCTCTGGTTTTAAAAGTGGTTTATAGGACTGGGTACCAGTCTAAATTAAGCCCTGTGTAGATGCATTCCCTGTTTTGTGTGTCTGAGCTTGTCGGATTATTCAGCAACCTTACTTCTCCATTACTATTCCTCCCGAGTCAGGGACACCCAACAGGCAATGCAGAAAGCTTCCTGCCTGGAGTGCCAGCAGAATTCCAGGGATTCCACAGGTGCTTCCAGAAAGCCTCATTTTCCATCGGTAACCTTCACCTATTTTCCTACCATTTCTTGTTTCTTTTCCCATCCCACAAAAATCCATTAAGGAGAGAAAATGGAATAGCTCCACAATCTCTTTTGATTGGTAGTGCTAGGAGACAGTCACTCCAGGCTAATAAGGAAATCCCTTTAAGGGGAAGACAGACCATCCCTCCTCACAGCTCAGCCTTAGACTTTTGGGAAAACAGAAACTGAGATGTGGAAGGAGGCAATTGTGTGTCCCCCCCCCCCCGCCAAACTTCATTTTTCCCAATTGTGGCTCCTTTTCCCTTATTCAATTATTGGGTTCAGACAACACGATAACCCACACTCAAGGTTTGAGTATAGGTCGAGTGTGGGTTGTCATTTACCTGTGGGTTGTTGTTGAAATGTGGGTTATCATGTTGTCTGAACCCAGCTGTGCTGGGTTAACCACAAACAACCCACAGTTCACAACCCAACAACAAACCTTGGGTTGTTTGTGGTTAAGAAACAATGGTTTGTTAACGTGACCTGGGTTCAGACAACACGATAACCCACATTTCAACAACAACCCACACTCAACCCTTGAGTGTGGGTTATTGTGTTGTCTGAACCTAACCAATGGGTCCACACTTGTAAGCAACAGGGAAAGGGGGCTCCAATCTCTCTCGCTCTCTCCCTCTCTCTCTCTCTCTCTCTCACACACACACACACTCACACACACACACACGGAGGAGATGGGGTATGGCAAAATTCTCACCTCAGGCAGCAATATAAATTGAGGCAGCTGTAGCTAGAGCCCCCTCCCCTTTCCCTGCCTTCCCCTTCACCCACCTTCCCCTTGCACCCTCTGCAGAGTAGACTCGCTGCTGCTGAGAAGAAGAATGTGCTCTTGATTTCGTGAAGGTTGCCTCTGCCTTCAGGGCTAAGAAAATGTCAGGCAGGCCGATTCCATGTTCGCTCCAGAAATAACCATTTCCCTACAGAATAAAGCTAATTTCATTTTAGATCATAACTTTTAATAGCCACCACAGTGCATTGAAACACCTCCTTCTGTTCTTTTCATGATGCTAAAATGGAAATTTGGGTGTTACCAGGCAGGCTGATGACACGAGAGACCTGAAAGGAGGATTCTGTTCGGATAACATGACATTCTAAAAATGGGGTATGCTCCTAAGACAGGGGTGGGGAACCTCTGGCCCTCCAGATGTTGGATTACAGCTCCCATCATCCCTGACCATTGGCCATGCTGGTTGGGCTAATGGGAGTTGGAGTCCATCAGTCCATCATCATCTGGAGGACCATAGGTTCCCAACCCATCTCTGCCTATTGAATAAAATAATAATAATAACAACAACCACAACAACAACTACTACTACTACTATTATTATTATTATTAGTAGTAGTAATTTTATTTTTATTTCTAAACTACCCAATAGTGCATTGCACTTTGAGGACAAAATCGCTCCTCTCTGCAGCAAACTTGATGCTGTCATTAGCACAGCTCCAGTCGAGGTATCTGACGCAACACTACCATCTGCCCGATTTTGTGGGATCAATTTCAGTTGCTGTGGTCTGATGATGTGGACAAGGTGCTTGCAGCAGGGCGACTGACCATGTGCCCTCTCGATCCTTGCCCCTCCTGGCTTACACAAGCTAGCCGGGGGGGGGGGGGTTGCTAGGTGGGTGTCCAGGGAGTGGTAAATGCTTCTCTGCGTGAAGGGCTGGTTCCTGCTGTCCTTAAGGAGGCAGTAGTGTGACCACTCCTGAAAAACCCCACTCTGGACCCAACAGCATTTGATAACTACTGCCCAGTTGCAAATACCCCTTTCTTAGGGAAGGTTCTTGAGAGGGTCATGGCGGAGAAACTGCAGGCACTCTTGGAAGATACAGATTATCTAGACCCATTCCAGTCTGGGTTTCGACCTGGTAATGGGAATGAATCAGCCTTGGTCGCCCTGATGGATGACCTTCATTGGGAGAGGGACAGGGGGAGTACAACCATGTTAATTCTACTCGCTCTCTCAGCGGCCTTCAACAGCATCCACCATGGTATCCTTCTGGATCAACTCCACTGAGTAAGTTTTACCGTTTAAAAAGAGCAGTGACAAAAAAAAAAGCCCTCCATCATTTATAGGCCTGTGGCTCACTCTGGCTCAGCTTGTCACTCCTCTAGTTTCCTGCATTGAGCAGGGGGTTGGACTCAATGGCCTTGTAGGCCCCTTCCAACGCTATGATCTATGAATCTCACCTCATAAAGTTAAATAAAGTACATACACACACCCACCCCCCTTCCTGTGAAGTACTAGTGCTCTGCATAGAGCTGCTTGGCTTGGGAAATTCTCTCTCCCGACCCCTGCATTTCCAATCACCATTCTTCTTTTTCACTTCTTCCCTCTCATATCTTATCCTGGTCTTTCTTTCTCTTCTTTATACCACCCGGAGCAAGTCTTAGGGGAGGGTGGTGGGTAAATGTTCTGAGCTGTATTTGACTTTATACAAACAGACAAGAGGATTTGTTTTTCTCCATCTCCTCATCCAACTCTTTGGGGAAAGTGGGTTCACATGCTTGCAGAGGAAGGATCTGGGCTTATTTTGTCTGTCAGTTGTCATTATCCAGCAATAGAACGACAAGATGAATAAAAACAGGAGTTAATTAGTGCTGGTGATATAAATACTGCTCACTCATACAATCCTATATATTTCTACCAAGAAGTCAATCCCATTATGTCCAATGGGGCCTACTCCCAGAAAAATGTACATAAGACTGCAGCCCAAGAGTCTGCAACCCATGTACGGTAATAGTCCCGAGTTGTCAGCATGGTACCACAGGTTTAATGAACTGCCTGCCCCGTTCTGCTCCACTGGCTTGGCTACCCTCAGCTCAACCCTGTGCATGTTTTATCGCTTGTGTTTTGTCATGGACTCTAGCTTCAGTGGTGAGGGAAATGCACTTTGTACATGCTCAGAAGTACTTTCTCCATAACTTAGCACTAGCATTGAAAAGACTCCTTGGCTGAACTGTGGTGATGTCTTGGCACAAATTAAGTTATGGGGAGGAGACAAGGGGAGCTTGCACAGAATGAGGAGGCGGCGGCATCTGTTTGGTGAAGCACTGCTGAACAGTGAGGAGGGGAAATTGTTGGAGGGGAACAGAATGTACGTGATCTGGTTGAAGTTTCCTTGCAACAGGTACGGTCAGTGCTTAATCTCTAAAAGGGAGTGCTGTGGCGTTAATCTGTGTGGGATATATTCCATCACTACTAAGTGTGTGTGGAGGGCTAGGCTGTAATCGCTCAGTGGTGAGAGAACAGAATACTGGTCTTTGGAGTGGGTGCAGAGCAGAATTCCATCCAGTTGCAGCCAGGCCAGGGTGCCTGTTTTGTGCCATCCCGAGCTTAGACATTGCCGTGGGGTCACCTTTGGTAACAGGCTGCTGTGTACCCCACACTTGAGTAGCTGGAACAGTATCTCATTTCTTCCCCAATTAGCTTCAGATTAGCACCATCCCCTGGCCCCCGGCCAGCTTCCATTTTAAGGCACCATTAATAATTCACTTCTCCGAGAGCGGGAGCACAATGCGAAGGAGCTGACACAGACGGGTGTCCCGGGATCAGAATGTCACCAGGATGCAGGAGAAAGTTGCTGGGGGCAACCAATGACTGCTAAAAGTTTAGTTTCCCTTAAAAAAAAAAAAAAACTTGTTTGGAAAAATCAGAGAAAAGGAGGCTCAGATTGGCCTTCTTAAGAAGATGCGCAGAATTAGTGGCAAAGGTGGAATCAATTTTACCAGTCACAGTAAAGTTTCATACTGATTTCCAAAATGGGTGTTTCCCCCTTCATCTGTCTTGAAGAAACAGGGCAATTTCCTCTTCCCTCCCCACCCCCTTTCATTTTTTGCCATGTCTTTCCCTCTTTGTGGGCCTGAGGGAAGGGTCTGCCTTGTTTCTATTGATCTGTAAGTTGCTCCGAGTGCCTTTCCAGCTAAGGAGTGAAGTAAAAATACTTTAAATAAACAAACAGACTGACTGGGTTTATATGACATTGGCAACCCATCATGGGTAACTAGCCATGGTGGGTTGCCATGTTGTCCAAACCCAGACCGCTTCCCACAGGATGGCTTGTTTTGGGGAACAAGCTACCCTAACAACCCATGGCTTGTTCCAAGGGTTGTTGGTCTCACAGTGGGTTGGCATGTTGTCCAAACCAAGGAGACTGATCCCATTGTGGGTTGTGGGAAGCAACAAGTGAGCCACTCAGCAAGAACGACAAGAAACTTGTGTCGCTTTTGGCAAGCTCACCCATGCCACTGCCAATGACAGCCCCTCCGCCAATGCCCAAGCGGCACTTTGGAGGCGCGAAGGTTGCTGGTTTGCCACCTTTTAAAATAATAATAATAATAATAAAGGGTCAGTACAAATGTGTGGAAATGTTTTAGTAATTTTAAAAAAAAAGTCGGTCTTTTGGCGTGGCGCAAGTGTGCACTTATGGCTGTCAAAAATATATGTAGTCTTGCCTGGTCTATTACCTTGTTGGTTACAGTTGTCAAACAGTGACAGAATGAGGTGAGACTGCATATAGGCTACATTGAGAACAGTTGACAGCTGTCAAGTGCCTAGTTGTGAACTGAAACACATGAGCAAATGAGAAAGAAACCATGAAGGTAAGTACACCAAAACGGAGTGGGCTGTAAATATCCCCCTTAGCAAGCTAATCCTCCGAGTTTTAAGTGCTGCACTGACATGTCACTTATTGCCCAGTCATGAAATCTGTGTATATTTCCCTGGATGACCTTGGATGACATTCCTTCCTGGGCTCAGTAGACCCATTTCCTGTGCTTGGTTGGTCTAGACTAGAGGTATGATTCTTTTTTGGGGTGCAAGTGGTCCTAGCTTCAATTCCCAGGTAAGTGGGTGCAACGAGGGGGAGAAGCGATACCTTTCCCCCCCATTTTTTCTTCTTTCCTGAAAAAGCCTCCATCTAAAAGTGTGTTCTTGGGGTTCAGCCCCTCTAGGATTGTAAGCCTGCGGGCAGGGACTGTCTTGTTAATTGTTGTAAACCGCCCAGAGAGCTTCGGCTATTGGGCGGTATAAATAAATAAATAAATAAATAGGATTGTGGTTGGTGGAAGAAAAGCCCAGCACAGGCCCTCTGTTTACCAGATGGCAGCAGTATGTGAAGAAATGGCTGCAATTATATACTATTTGTTTACCAGATGGTAAGCAGAGAGCAAATGAACTCATGAAATTGTTGCAATTGTATGATTTGTGCACCAGATGACAGCAAAGAGCATGAGGAAATAAGTGCAATTAGAATGAATTGCTCACCAGAAAAATCAGCAGCTGTTTAAAAACAAAAAATTATCTGAATTTAAAAAAAACATTACATTATATACCGAAACAGAGGGTCAGCTAGCTTAACACACAGTCAAATCTACTCTTTATAATACCTGTGCTATAATATTTACTACTTGATTTTTTAATATCCATTCCATTAATAGGAATGTGATACCTTCTTCTTTGGTCCCCCCACATTGTTTGATTCCCAAGACTAACACACAGTGACCATGTTCACACAAAACAATAAGCCAGGATTCTGAAGAATCCTGGATTGTTCATGAATAGCATGCTGGTGCACTCTGCCCGATATGCTCTTCCCGCCAATCCTCTGCACTTGGCTCCCCCCACCAGCAGGAGCAGCTAAATAAACCAGGAACTCACCAGTGAGGAAATGTCTAGCTTTACATCCAAATTGGGACTCCTGGTTTGTTGCTCCCCCAACAAACTGGAATTGCAAGCCCGGGTTTGTTTTGGGGTTTATGATTCCTGGCTTGCTTGGGAGCGACAAGTCAGGGGCCCTTGCTGCCGAGTTCCTGGTTTGTTTAGTCACTCCTATTGGGAGGAGAAGCATGAGAACAATTGGACATTGTACACTAGCAAGCTGCTTGTGAACAGTAAGCTAGGATTTTCAAGAGTTCTGGTTCATTGTTTTGTGTGAACTTGTACATTGACAAATGGTTGTCGATAATTCACTTGACGATTTTGCATAAAGTTGTCATTTTCCTTCATCCCTCAAACTTCTCAGTAACTATTAGTAGCTGCATTATCATTTGGGATAAAGTTATTAATGTTTGTTTGTTTGTCTTGCATGGTTCTTATCTTAACAAGAAAGACTTCTAAAGGCAATGCCAGGAAAAGAAAAAATAATGCAAAGTAATCTCTTAATTTTAATTGCTGCAACCCTCCCTGGCCTGTAACCATTTTTTTTGGTACCTTGCGGATTCTTAACAATCAAGGGATCAAAATTACGACCAACTAGGTCTGCAGTATACAGTCATGCCTTGGATTGAGAGCATAATTCGTTCCGGAAACGTGCTTGTAATCCAAAACACTCTTATACCAAAACGAAATCCTCCCCCCAAAATTTGTACAGAGATTTTTAATTTAAGCCGTACCACAGTACTTGTATTGCAAGACGTCACTTGTATATAAAGCAAATAAATATATAAATAAATATTTAAAAATTTGCTTGTCTTGCAAAACGCTCTCAAACCAAGTTACTTGCAATCCAAGGTATTACTGTATCTAGGTATTATGATCCCCAAATAGCAAATGCCTCTTCCCTTCCAATTTTGCTTTCCTTATGGACTTTAATTCTATCTTCAATTAGGGATATATATTAACTCCTAGAATTTCCGATTTTGTCTGACCAATTTGTAAGCTACAGAGAGCAAGGGGTCTGAAAATTTAAAATTTAAAGACTCATAAATATTTCAGTGGAACAGAATGATATGCAAAGCCTCTTACAGTTTACATTCCTGGGCTTTTCTTTTGTATAATTTCCACTTGACCAAAAGTTAACAGTTCAGAACTTTTTTGGGTACCACTGTAGAAAATTGTGGTTGGGAAGATAGAGAAGCCTCCACCTTCTCTATCAGCTTCTTGTACCATTGTTGGATAAACAGAGGTGAAAAACACAAAGCCTTGTGCATTTTCTTCTCTTGTTGTAAAAACAAATCACCACCTTCCGTAGCTGGTGCACATGAAATTGATTAACATTTAACACAGATAGAATTCAAAAAGGTGGTTTGGGAGAGGCATATACAGTCTTATCTCACGCAAGTGTATGCAGAAGCAAGTCTCATTGCATGATTTCAGATGATCATATTTTGGCTTAATAAGCTGAGATTTGAACTGGCCTTTTGGATGTACGTATGGCACCTTTACGCAAGCTGGCAAACAAACCAAGAAGTCTTCAATTACAGTTTCCCATTTTGCCCAAACCAGAAAACTAGCTTCAGAACAAGCCAGGATATTAAGCCAACTCCAAAATATGGTTTAAGACCCTGGCTTGTTCTGAAGCTGGTAACCACAGTTTCCTGGTTCTGAAGAAACAGGAAACTATAGTTAATGGAAGACTTCCCCGTTTGTTTGCTTCCTTGCTTGCATGAAGGGGCTTGTGTGCGCTGCCAAAAGCCTCATTCATATCTTATCTTATTAAATCAAAATATAGTCATCTGAACACTGTCAATGAGTTCAATGGGTCTTACTACTAGCCTTAGGATTGCAGCCTCAGTTTGTCATCTGTATGATGTAAATCACTAGTGGAAACCATGAGGTACTCAAAACCTGTACTCACCCTGGTTTCACTCACACTACACTGTAATTTTTTTTAAAAAGCGTTTGTTTATCATCAGATACATCAGAGTACTACAGACATTGATTTTCACAATTTTATGGCAAAAGAAAACCAGTGGCATCTTTGTCCAGTCCCCACTGTTTCAAAGCTGGAGTGGCATTATGTAGGAAAATACCAGTTTAAACAGCAATCCAAGATTCAGGAATATTTACTAGGAAATTGTTAAGGGAGGCAGGTTTTGTACACATACAAAACTATTGTGGAGAAATTCTGAGTAGGTGGAAAAGCAGACAAAAGAATACACAATAGCATGAGCTTTTTAAAAGGCAGATACAGTGCTGTTTTCTAAAAGTATGTAGCTCACCTAAAATATTCAAAATTCTGTTATACAAAGGGGGTAGATCAAGAATAACTTAAGTTGCTTTTAGGTCTCATTGAAATCAATAAAATAAGTTAGTCCTGACTTAAGTCCCACTGATTTCAATGGGAACTAAATGCAACTAACTTAGTCTGGATCCAACCCAGTTTTTAAAAAGCTAGTATGATTCCTCAGAACTTTGCACTTCAAAGGGTTTAACAAGAGTTACCTTTCATAGCAATGCCATCATAAAAAGATGTTAAACACAAGAGCAAGATTACGCAAGTAAAACCAATTGATCTCCCTCACTCCCATATGTACCGGTACTTAAGTTGTGACCAACCGGAACATTTGGTTCTTCAGGTAGGTACACAGCTGGTTCATTAAGTCTCTGTTCTGTCCCTCAATCCAGTGCATTTCTATTAAGGAATCAAGCCCCTCTTTCTTCACGATTAACACACACTTGAAAAGGAACCATTCACTGGAGGTGTTGGCACTCTGCCCAGTCTCAATTGCTTGACTATCGGTGACCAAGAACCTGGACTCCTTTCCATCACTGGAATCTTCCAGTCCTGCTAGAACAAGTGCAGGCTCTTCTTCTTGGCTGTCTTCTTCAATGTGTCCCTGGATGTTGCCCTCTTTAATGGCAGGTGCACTATTAAGTCCATCACCCTCTGGTGATTCAAGGTCATGACTAAGTGCCACAGATGCATTTTCAGTGGTTTCACCCTTGTTTCCTTCACACTCTATGGTGTTATTTGAATCTTTCTGGTTCTTTTCTTCTGTGGCTTGCAGGAAATCTACAGATGCTCGAGGAAGTTCACGTAGTTGTCTGACTCTATCCCTCTTCTTTCTCCTTAAGTGAATCCAGGAATTTTCTAGAGCTGTTAGAAACAAGCTGACTTCATCTTTTCCACAGGGAAGACTTTTATGCTGAACCTATTGAAGCAAGCACACACAGAACGTCAGTGTGAATCTGTTAGGTCATTTGCGGTTTCCTTAAGTGGAATCGCATCCAAAACGGTAATATTATGGCAATTATACCTTCAGGTCTGTAAGAAGTTTTCTAATCCATCCTGCAACTACTGCCATCCCTTCAACAGCATCTATTCCCACGGATGAAGCTTTGGTAGCTAACTCTTTGATTGTAGATGCCAAGACTAGGAATGTAATTGGTTTCCGAGGCTTTTCAAGTTTTCTTTTCTTCGAAGGAGGCGACTGAGTGGGAAATAACACACACACTTCAAGTTGAATAGAATAATTAGAATTTAAAAGAATATTAATAAAACTAGGCTAGCACACACGATTGTTAATAGAAAGTGTGTAAATAGAAATAGAAATTAGTGTCAAGGTCTTGGATCCTAACTTAAGGAAACTGGAAGGAAAGGTTCCCGTCCCGTCCTCAACCATGCAGCCACCTCTGCCCACAAAAACTTCTCTGGAGGGTTGGGGGACCCCCCTGAAACATGAGATGGGGTGCAGGTGTTGCTGATGGAGAGGGGAATTGTCCAAAATCATGCTTGGAAGGAAGTTTGCAGAAGAACAGTTCCCCACCACTTCCCAGCAGCCCCTCCCGCTGCACCTCAGCCCACATTGTTCGGGAGTACCCCTGAACCCAACTCTCTGGAGACACTACAACACAGGGGGGCGGGGTATAGAGGGAGGCGGGGAAGGGAAACTTTCCTTCTGTTTAACGCCTTAAGTTAACTTAAGATCCAAGGCAAGAACTATATTGTACAGCAACAACAGCTAGAATTATTTATACGAAGTATTGGAAAGAGAGAAAATCCCAAAATGAGATAAATGGGGGAATAATCACATGAATATGAAATTATGGCTAAATAAACAATTGCAAGACAAGGGCAGAA
This sequence comes from Shinisaurus crocodilurus, assembly GCA_021292165.1. Classification (NCBI taxonomy): domain Eukaryota; kingdom Metazoa; phylum Chordata; class Lepidosauria; order Squamata; family Shinisauridae; genus Shinisaurus; species Shinisaurus crocodilurus. The sequence goes on from CM037877.1 coordinate 263,145,207, forward strand.
GACAATGAGATCTTCAATAAAAATGGATTATTATTCCAACAGTAATCAAAGTAAATAATTGCTGCTAATTGTTTATTCAATCTTTTATAGAACAACAATGGTCCAAGGAAATACTTGTGTGTATAGGTAATTATAAATAAAGTTAAATTGTTTATGTATATTTGCAATTAAATTGCACTGTAACAATAAAAGTAATAAAGGATGTACAGATCACCATCTTGGTTTCATTTCTGAATGATCTGCACGAGGAAATCCAAATACTATACAAATCTCTTCAGTGTGCAGAAAATACTCAAGCTGCTTGACATAACTCTGACTGTAGAGGAATTCTGGAGAGGACTGGGCAGCAGCTGGTTTGGGCTGAATCATCCTTAGGAGAATCATAGAATCATAGTAAAGTAGAGTTGGAAGGGGCCTATAAGGCCATCAAGTCCAACCCCCTGTGCAAAGTGAAAATGTTTCCGATTGCCCAAATGGGGACAGGATATAAATAGGCCGTAAGCATATGGGAGGCCTAAGGGCCATAGGGGGAAATGCACACACCAGAGACATCTGGAGAGGGACACCATGTATAGGTGTTTCTGTGTGAATGCTAGAAGCTCCCAATCGAAGAAGGAAGAGTTGGAACACTTGGTCTTAAGGGAGAACTGAGATATAGTGGGCATAATAGAAGCATGGTGGAATAAAGAGAAGCAGTGGGATACAGCCATCTCTGGATACAAAATCTGCAGGAAGGACAGTGAAGGTACTGGAGGTGATGTGGCTCTGTACATCAAAGAGGGCAGTTAGCAGGCTGCTTGATAGTAGAACAGGCACTGTAGGCTCCTGAGAGAGTTGGCAACCATGGATGTGGTTACTTTAAGAAATCCTTGCCTGAGTCAAGGTGGGAAAACTGACAGTGAAAGGATCTTGCCTAATTGCTCTGCAGGTCATATATGCAAGATCAGATCCAGCAAAACCAAATATAACCAGAACTGCAAATATTCAGTAGCCTCACGGCAAGCAAAATGCTAACGTGCATGCATATGCCAGCCCTAAAGTGATTTCCCCCAAATCAAATCAAAGTCCAGGTGTAATACCTGGAATTTCTTAGCATTTTACAAAGGTCAGTTTTTGAAAGGTAAAGGCTCGGCACTTTCTTGATTGCATTTGCCCATCCCAAGTTGCCCTTTTTGCAACTGTAACAACTCTGGCTAAGAGTTATCACACCCCATTGCTTCAGCTCAGAATGACTATTGTTGCCACCTTTGTGGCTTTATTATGTCAAGTATGGCACCCTTTGTGTTTTTTACGCTTTTGCTGAAACAGTATAAAAACCCAGGGCTTCTGGCCCTCATTGTTCCTTGTTCCCCAGAGTAAGTCTGGTCACTCTAAGCAGGACCCTTTTGCTGAAGTCACTGGGGCTATGCCTCCTACTCGCTTGCTTCCATTCATAGCTGTTGGACCAGTACCATCCTGGGACCACCCTGCTGAAACAATTCTGGGCCTTCTCCCCACAGTTGGCAGGGTCTTGTCCACTTTTTGGAGCATGACAAACTCTGGAGTCCCCTAGATATGCCCAGATCTTGGACAAGCCCAGAGAGAGAGAGCACCACCAAGAGGCATGGGACGCCGCTGTTCTGTCACCACACTGCACCACACTTTTGTCCAGACTCCCTGTAGTCTGACCACTTGGGATTCAGTCAAGAGAACTGGGCTAATTTCCCCACTGAGTCTCTCCATGTCTGCTGAGGCTTTTTGCATGTTTTTGCTTGTTTTGACTCATCGATGCTCTACCAAGTTAATTTCCCCGATTAATGAGTATACGTGTCAAATTCTTGATTGTGCTTAGTAAATTCCTCTATTCTTGAAGAAGCAAGTGTGTATGTGTGAATCATTCGGTTTCTCCTGCCAGATGCCCTATCACCGAGGTTAAAAGGTCCCTTAATGAATGCATATTTTCAGAACATGCACAGGTTTGTACATGTGTCTAGAGGAGCAAATTCGGTAACAGAGCATAATGTCAAGCAGACTAGAAACCTTTAAGGGGCAGACTCCACAGAATGAATGCGGGGGACAATACTAGTTCCAAAAGTAATTTAGTACTGGGGGCAAGCTATTGTCACCTGGACAAAATGCTGAGTGCAGTTTTTAGATGGAGAATGAAATCAGGGAGGCATTCAAACGAGGAAATATTGAATACTGTGCCCACTTTAAGGATTCAGATAAATTGGACTGAGTTCAGAGAAGGGCAACAAAGATGACCGGGGGACTAGAAAGTGAGTTCTATGAGGAGAGATTGAAGGAACTGGGTATGTTTAGCCTTGAGAAGAGAAGATTGAGAGGGGATATGATAACACTTTTCAAATACCTAAAAGGTTGTCACACAGAAGAAGGCCACTCACACTGGCTCAGCTTGTCTGAGTGTGGAAAGCTAAGCAGGGTCAGGCCTGGTTATTACTTGGATGGGAGACCCCTCCTCTAGTTTCCTGCATTGAGCAGGGGGTTAGACTCGATGGCCTTGTAGGCCCCTTCCAACTCTATGATCCTATGAACCTTCTCTCTATCATCAAAACTGCAGAATATGAAATAATGGGCTTAAGTTACAGGAAGGCAGATTTTAGTTGAAAATCAGGAAAAACATCCTAACAGTCAGAGCAGTCTGACAATGGAACCAACTGACTAGGGAGGTGGTGGGCTCTTTGTCACTAGAGCAGGGCTCTCCAACCTTGGGTCCCCAGATGTTGTGGACTACAGCTCCCAGAATCTCTTGCCAAGAGCCATGCTGGCTGGGTATGCTGGGAGCTGTAGGCCAGCAACATCTGGGGACCCAAGGTTGGAGAGCCCAGCACTAGAGATCAGGGCCGGATTAAGAGCATTATGGGCCTGGTGCTGAGGATTTTGGTGAGCCTTTTTATGGAAATAAATAAAATGAAGATGCAATTTTATATTAAAACAAATTAAATATTTTAATTACCATTAAAGTGCCAAAACAGAAACATATTGAAAATATTTCTTTTTTTGTAAACAATAAGCTTGTTAACTCAATAAAACCGTTATAAATAGAACATTCACAACAACCATTTTTAAATAAACATAAACCATATAAACAATTTAAATATAAGTGTATGATATTTGACTCATAAAAAATTGTACCTTAAAGTATTATTATTATTATTATTATTATTATTATTATTATTATTATTAAAGCATCATAATCAATACAGCCTGCGTTATGATTATGGTGCAGATAACTCTTGAAATAAATAGCAACCACTAGTTTTAAACACACAAACAGGTTATTCACTGAACTCTAACCTGCATTTAAACTAAATGAATCAAGCTGGTAGATTAAAATAAAATTACACATTAACTTTTCTTGCTTTTTTACTTGCAAATTCCTCAATTGTAGAATCAAGATTAAGCTAGTTCAGCAAACCATTTTCAATGCACAACAGAGAGAGCGCATTTAAACGCTCCTTACCCATGGAAGACCTTAGTTCATTTTTCACACGTTTTAATGCTGAAAATGAACGCTCACCTTTTCTCTGCAGCAATTACACACCCAACTCTCCCTTACTTTCTCTTTTATCCACATGCCGGTTAAATGTGCTGGGGATGCTACTTTTAATTAGAGAAGTCTCTCTTTGGGGACAGAAATAGAAGTCACTCTGAATGTCAGGGCTCTTTGCACTGCCCCATCTCAGTTATGGGCAGCCGGTGCCAAAATTAGTAGCCGAACAATCCCGCCAAGGTGTTATATCTTGTCTCCAACTCTCACAAAATTGTGCGCTCTCTCTTTTGCAAACGAGTGAACCGGAGGTTCTGCTCCCTGTTCCAGACCAATCCTTCATTGCTTCAGGTTAACAGGCTAAGCCAGAAGCCTTGATGCCCCACCTAGCAAAAGTTTACATACCTCATGCCCTCTAAACCAGTGTTCTCCTACCTTGGGTCCCCAGATGTTTTTGGCCTACAACTCCCAGCATGCCCCAGCCAGCTTCGCTGGCTGGGGCATGCTGGGAGTTGTAGGCCAAAAACATCTGGGGACCCAAGGTTGGAGAACACTGCTCTAAATTCCATACCTGGGCATCTCTGCTGCTGCTGCTGCTGCTGCTGCTAACAGAGAGTTCCACAGATCAACTGTGATATGCGACAAAATATTTTGTTGGCTTAAACCGCGCTCCGTGTTTAAAGTCTGTGTGGATTTCAGCCTTCCCAAACCTGGCGCCCTCCAGATGTGTTGGGCTACAACTCCCAACTGGGTGTTGTAGTCCAACACATCTGGAGGGCACCAGGCACGGGAAGGCCACTTTCTTTCATGTAAACAGCACTTCCCGCTTCACTTTTCCAGTCTACAAAGGCAGCATCCCTCAAGTGTGACACCCCAAGGCCTACCTCTTTACAAAGTAACTTAGTAGAACAGAACTTTTGCATCAGGGACCTGGCCCCAGTTAGAAGCAGGGCTCCTTCCAGCCTTGGAGGCAGTGCGGTTCTGCGCAGGACTGGATGGGAGGGATGGGCCTGGGGAAATGACTGTTTCTGCCTATTCCCTCACATCACCCTGGAAGTGGGAACTCTTCTGGAAAGTAGCAGGAGTAGGACAACAGAGAAGTATGTGAATATGCTACTAACCAGTTGAAGGAGACACTGAGATTCCCATGTCTCCAAGGCAGACACGAGTGGCTTTGATTCTTCTTCCCAGCAGTAAGGTTCACTTTCGGAAATGGATGGCTGGTTTGGGATTTGAACCCAGTACCCAACAGACTTAATGTAGGATGGGATTCTGCCACAGTCATACAGCAGAAGAGAGACCAAGCAGAAGATGAGAAGGGGCGCTTAAGGGCATCAGCACAATCGGATATGTTTCAGGCCAGGTGGGGTGCAGTGGAGTTATTCCCCATGGCCCTGATTAACTAGGGCAGCCTTCCCCAACCTGGTGCGCTCCAAGTGTCTTGGACTACAACTCCCATCATTCCTGGCCCCTGGCCATGCCGAGGGCAGCAGAAGTCCAAAAACACCCGGAGGGCACCAGGCTGGAGAAGGCTGATCTAGGGCCACGACTATCTAAAAATCAACAGCTAACCATCAAGTGGGGGCAAGAGGAATTCTGCACATGGTCAGGGGAACTCTTCTCTGAAAGCCAGCCGGTCGCGGGAGCCAGCGATCCCTCTCCCTTCCAAAAAGCAGGATCCGTCCAAGAGGGACTCCCACAGCGGCTTCCCCCCACCCCCGCCTCTTACCTGTCCTCCACCTGCCAGTCGCGCAGCAGCAGGTCCCGGAAGCGGTAGCGGGGCGGCAGCGACGGCACATCCTTCCTCAGCTCGCCCATCGCGGGGAAGCCCACCGGTCACGACGCCCGGAGCGACTGCCGGCGCCGGAGACGGAGCTTCTGCGGCTGCCTCCTGCTGCCCGCCGCCTCGCTGACCCCGCCGGGCTGGGGGGCTACCCACCTCGCATCGCCACCACGTGACGCCGAGCCTGGGCTAGCCGGGGGAAGCCGAGAGAAGTTGCGGGCGAGCGGGCGGCGTGGGGGGGGAGCCCCCTCCCTCGCGGCGTGGGGGGGAGCCCCCTCCCCTCCTGCGCCTTGTTCGCTTCACGGATCCCGCGGCTATATTGTGGGCAGGACCGGTGCAGGGCAGTTTGGCGCCCTAGGCTAAATTATATTTAGCGCCCCCCTCTCGTGCCGTGGGGGGGGCTCCGGAAAGCAGCCCTGCTCTGCAACCTGCCGCCACCGCTGCCACCGGACCCCCCGCATGCTGCCGCTGCCGCCCCCCACCTACCTTCCCACGCCTCCTCCGAAAAGGGACCCCCGCGCTCTGTTTTTGGCAGGAGGAAACCAGAGCAACAGGGCTGTTTAAGCCCTGTTGCCCTGGTTCCTCCCGCCAAAACAGAGCGCGGGCGGGGCTCCGGAAACAGCGCGGAGAAGGTAGATGTTGGGGGGGGAGGCGGCGCGGAGGCGAGGCGAGGTGGGGGGGAGGCGGCGCGGAGGCGAGGCGAGGTGGGGGGGAGGTGGCGCGGGGGGGAGGCGGCGCGGAGGCGAGGCGAGGTGGGGGGGAGGCGCCCAGGCTCGGCCCCACCACTACTCCGGGGCTTGTGGGCCTATTTTGAGGTAGGGGCCTGGAGCTGCAGCTCCAATAGCCCCTATCTTAATCCGGCCCTGCTAGAGATATTCAAGTAGAGACTGGAGAGCCATCTGTCAGGGTTGCTTTAAAATGGATTCCTGCACTGAGCAGGGAGTTGGACTCAATGGCCTAAATGGCCCCTTTCAATTATGGTTCTATGATATTACCTCCAAGATCAGAGGCAGTCTGCCTCTGTATACCAGTTGCTGGAAAACAAGAGTGGGAAGGGGTTGTTCTTCTTGTTGGCATCCTACAGGCACCTGTTTAGCCACTATGTGAACAGAATACTAGACTAGATTGGTCTGATTCAGGTTGGCTCTTCTTATGTTCTTAAATTGGCCAGTCTAAACCTTGGAGGGAAACATGGCCCATGGCTCTTCTTAAGTTCTTAATTCTTATATTTCACACCATTGAACTGAAAGGACTTTTCCACAGGAATTTAAAATTAGCAGAAAATTCTGCACATTTGAACCTGACAACAGAACTCTGTAGAACCACTGTCATAGTTGATGTATCCTCTCAAGAAACTGCAGAAGGACCAAAATATAAGCTTTGGTCAAAGTGGGAAAATGATAATCAAAAAAGTAGTTTATTTATTAATTAAAAAGGTGCACACTAGGGCAAAAGATGTAACTTGCATGGCTCAGGTCCATTGCTTTCTTTCAAGCACACTATGTTGAGAAATGTTCTCGTATGTAAAGAACGAGCCATTGCCAGGATCTGAAGAATAACCTTACCTGCATAGCAAGCTATTTTGGAAACCCAAGATCTTGCAACGTATCAAGGGAGTATCCTAGGTGATTCATAATGTAGACTCAAACAAGATAATGAAAAGACGGGAAGACACAAAGGCACTTACTGGCACTCTGACATTTTCATAGAAGCTCCAAGCTAGTGCCCACCTCATGGTACGGCCCTGACAGAATTCAGTGTGGGTGACTTTAGGTACCTGCATGAAGAAAATCAGCATGCACAGTTTATATTGTGTCAGTGTTCTGAAAGTTATTTTCTCCAGTACTCTCATTAGCTTCAGAGACATTTGAAACAAGGTCCCAAAACATCCCATGTTGACATTATATTCTTAGTTTCATATTACAACATTTTACCAAACAGGAAAGACTATGTGGATCACATGTGGACAACCTGTGGTCCATATGCAGTTCTTGAAGACCTTCAGTGTGGTCCCTGTGGGAGCACGTGCCCAAGCCTGCACTAAATTTCCCCTTGACCCAGCACCTACTGATGATGATGATGATGTGGTACCTGAGGGCAAAAAGGTTGCCCACCTATGTTGTAGAGTCTAGACCAGGGCTCTCCGACCTCGGGTCCCCAGAAGTTGCTGGCCTACAGCTCCCAGCATACCCAGCCAGCATGGCTAATGGCAAGGGATTCTGGGAGCTGTAGTCCAGCAACATCGGGGATCCAAGGCTGGAGAGCCCTGCTCTAGACCTTTCCTCCAAAGCATCTTACCATAGACAAACAGCTTCCTACCATGTTCACGAGGAGCTAAATGAGGCTGGATCTAGAACTGGCAGGTGCAAAGCAGTAGAATGGTCTGAAGAAGACCAGACCACAGCCCGAAAGCACAGCAAAAGGTACAGCAACCTTGTTGAAGCTAAGCCAGTCTGGGTCTGGCTAGCCTTTAGATGGGAGTCCACTTGGGATCTCTAAGTTACTTTGAGTTCAGTGGATGAAAAGGTGAAATATACATTTATATATTTATCAGCAGAAAGTGTATCATAGAAGTGCATTTTATGCAAGTGGCAGTGCAGCTACCAATTGTAAGTGACAGTGGTGTAATGCGTTCAGAGAAATACTTACTCTGTGGATGCGGAGCTCCTCTTTCAGTGGTGCCAAGCTGCACTTCTTTCCAAGCATACAACTGTACCATCTGCAATAATGAACACATTTCAGAACCAAGCAGGTTATAAGTACAGTTCAGCAAAAGATGGCACCTATTTAAACAGACAGAACATTTAGAGGCCTTAAAACTGTAGTGGGTGGGGAAAGGCCCTTGCTTGAAAGCAAACTTTTGGAATGGATGACATGACTGTCACTTTGACTTTTCCAAGCAGCAAAATGCCTTTAGGTGCAGATATGAATAGTTGGCATTCCATTCTGAGTCTCCAGAAAACTTTGATGTTATAGCACAAGCAGTTAAGAGCCCTTGCTGTAGCCTCCAATCTCTCCCGCTGTGTTAAACAAATAAAGCGAGGATGGTTTGATGGACAATGTGCTGCACAGAGTCTCACACTTGCTGAGGAAATAAGGAAACTGAGGCAGGAAGATGCATCTTAGAATGTTGTCCCCTTTTGTGTGTGTGCAGAGAACAGAAATACTTACTTGGGTACTCCCCTGCAATGTCACTCTCCCAGTTCTTACATCAGGCCCAAAAGGGGACCCTAAAACTTCCTGCCCAGGTTTTAAGATCCTTGGGAGAGACCCTTCTCCCTGTCCTGCCATGATCGGAGGGACCTTTGGGGGGAACGCAAGAGAGGGCCTTCTTGGTGATTGCCCCAAGGCCCCAGGAGGCCAGGCTAGCTCCGCCCTTGCTGCTCTTCTGTCAGCAGGCAGGTATGTTTTCATTTAGGCAGGTCTTAGTTCTTTAAGCTGTTTGCTGAAGTAGATTTTAATTTAATTTGCCCCCCCCAACATCAGCCCGCCTGTGGGGTCACAGAATCATAAAACTGGAAGGGGGCCACGTGTGCCACCGGGCCCAACCCCCCCCCCCCAGCTCAGTGCGGGAATCCAGTTTACCGTAATCTTTTTTTAAGCTGCAGGCTATCGTGGATGATTCTCTTGACAAATTCTAGCTCTCCTCCTTCAGCCATAATCTCAGTGATCCCTCCTGTGTTGACTGAGCTAGGAGGTGGTCTTCTAGGATTACGGGAATTTACTCCCTACAAAAGAAACAAAGTGTTTGCATAGCAAAGCTAAAATGTGACCAACTGATTGCTATCCCTATGTATTGATGATTTCCTGCCGGATAATGATGTTATCACACTTCACCTCCCTTTCCTTTGCTCCCTGCATGCACTCTGCCTCCATCATGTCACACTTCTTCTCCCTACAACACTGCAAATCATCATCTAGCCCTTCTGCTCTTGGTTAAAACTCTGGTTCATGCTCTGGTTATCTCTGCCTTGGCTACTGCAACCTTCTTCTCTTTAGCCTTTCCTTATTATTTCTCGTTCATATCTCTATCTAAAATGCTCCTGGCCATTCACCCCTCATAATTCAAACCTTGCAATACCTCCATCAAAATCCCTTAATTCCCTTCCCAACGCCTTCTGCATCTGGCTCAAACTTCTTGCCTTTACCTTTAAAGCTGTTCTCAGAGCTGTTCTCCGCCCGCCCTTCCCATATTTATTTACCCTGATGCCCCTGGCCACACCTTTGCTCTTCCAAACCTATGGCACTCAGCTGTTTGAAGGTCTCCTGCTCTTCAGCCATTCTCCCTGCTACCTCAGATGCCTGAATGCTCTTCCTTCAAATGCCTAAAACCCATAAAACCCACCTTTTCTGTGAACATCTTAGCACGTGTAACTGTGTCTCCTCGTCATAGTCATGCCTTATCGCCTTTGCATCACCCACGACTCGCCTCTCTCTGCCTCTTCCTTCCATCCATTCCTTCTGTTGTTCCCCAACTCCTAAAATTTAGACCAGCCTTCCCCAACCTGCTGCCCCCCAGATGTGTTGGACTACAAATTATCCCAGTCATTAGAAATGTATTCATTACTGGAATAAGAGATCCAATTATAAAATTATGGGGAGATGTATGTGAGAAGTAATATGATTTGTGATTATTAATGAAACAAGGAGCTTAAGAGGTCTGTAATAATGTTATAGTAAGTATTCTGCCTGATATACTGGGGTTTTTAAAAAACATTTTTTGGAAAAAAAAGATAGCAATTATTCTGGTCCTGACTTTCAGAATTTAGATGTGGAGAATAGTAGCTTGTCTTGCTATGTAGCCAAGCAGGCTAGATGAAAACTATGCATACGTTTGGCTTCAGTTCTCTGGCATTTTCCAACTGCATGCTTATGCATCAATTAGGCTTCAAATGTTACATGTATGAAGCGTCCGTTCAACAATAAGCATTGGCCAACACAACAAAAAAAAAAAGCCCCAGTTCATATGATCAGCAGGCAACATACCGTACCTTTGCTTCTAGTTGGTTGGCAAAGAAGGGAGGGTTGCACATGCAGAAATCATAGATAACTTCAGACTCTTCCTCTAAGGCATCCAGCAGGAGCGTCTTTTGTGGTACTTTAACCACTGGAAGAAAGATGAAGAACCAGAGAGTGACTCACTTTCAATCAAACGTCTGGAAATTGTTATATGCTACTGCAAGTAAGACAAAATCAAATAACATGTATACAGACTGTATGCATTAATTATAACATTATAGCACTTTATTAGCATCTCATATACTCACGACACAAATGAGGTATCTCGCTACTGTCAGACCGTATGAAGCAGTTGCTCAGTTTTGCAACTGTAATTTCATTTTAAGCCTGGTTGTTCCACTACAATAGCAAAAGCTGAAGCGTAACCCCAAAAAGTGATAGACCCCCAGTCTTGTGGTGGGCCTTTAAAGTAGTGCTGAATAACCACTGTGCAACCTGCAACCTGTACTTGAGTCAGCCACAGACCTAACCTCTCCAAGATGCTTCACCAGCCTGGACAGGTACAGTTCACAAAAAATGGGTTATATGCAACTCCCATGTCAGTAGGCAGCCCTGTCTCCCCTCTCTTGAACTCTGGCTTTAGTAGCCGAGAGAACCATTTTACAAAACTGGAAGTTGCACATTTCTCCTCGAGTGACTTAGCAGATCTGTGTTAAATAAACAAACATTTTCAATTAGGAGAGAGATTCCTGAGACCTTCACTTCTATATACGGCAAGACTTTTTATTCCCCTCTGAACAGTAGCAGCCCATAGGTCACTTGGCCTCCGCCCCTGCCTGCACCTCTTCCCTGTCACCTGTCCCTCTTCCTACTGACCCGACTTCTTCTTGCCTCCTTCCCACCCCCCATCTTTTTCCTTGGTATTTTTCTCTATTCTTCATGGGTTGGGGTGCTTGGGAAGGTAAGTAGGAGTTTGGGGAATAGATTTCCTATTAATTGCCACTAGTATTCAACATATTCAAGAGGACACTTTGGCTCTGTAGCAAAAAGCCTCTAAGTCATACAATGTATGGATGATTTGGACTGTGAAACAGCTGACAAACTACTTTACTGCATAGGATTGAGACAAGTGAGATGAAAGGATACCTTTTATAAGATCAGATAAGTTATTTTGCTCCACATTTTTCTTGGCATAGCTGAAACAAACATCATCCACTTCCGTTGCAATAAAATACCATCCATTCAAAGTCGCACCAAGTAATGGGTAAATACAAGATGCACCTGTACCTACATCGCACCCAAGACAGGAAAAAAGTTCACTAGTTAAAACAGAAAAAAGAGCAGCCAAAACATACTACCATAATTTATGTACTTCAGAAAATCTCAATGAAGCCAACTTGAAAACCAAAGTTAGTGTGCAATCCTATTCTCCAGATATGCTGGCAGAGGAGCCATAGTATATGGTGGAAACCGTGCTATACCAGCGTAACCCCACGTATATCTCCGCCAGTGGAAATGTGCCAGCGCAACTCCACTGTGGCCCAACTCTGTCAGCGGAGTGGCAGAATCAGGACAGAAATGTGAGCAGGACAGGGAAGGAGCAGAGATGTGCCAAATGCCATACTCCCCCAGAGCCCAATCCTGCCCCCAAAGCAACTCAGCACAGACTACTGAGACGGTGTCTACTCGAGAAGAGCCAAAACACTCTGCCCCCCTGCCCTGCCACGACAGAACACAGGATTCAGACTAACTCTGGACCCCATCACACACCCCAACAGCAGCATAAACACCCCAGTAACGGAGACAGCAGATAAGACAACAAGGAGCACTAAATGGAGTTATATCGATGTGGCTTCATGCCATGCACACGAAGAGTACACGAGGTGAAACTATGGAGAGAGGGCACTCTGTAGAAGGAGAGAGTATTCTGTGGTTGGCACAAACGGTCTGGGCTCAGAACAAACAGAAGAACGTACTGTTAACACCCGTCTTCTCAACACTTCTCGATGCGCAGCCCGCTTCGGGAATACTATGGGACAACCACCTCCAACAGCAGGGGTGGGCAACTACGGGAGGTCTGAAGCTACTTTTGCCCTCCTCAGGCCTCCCATGAGCCACCCCCCACCCAGTCACCAAAAAAAATCAAAATGGCATCCATTTGCAAACTAGCTAATTTTGACCATTTTGGTGCCCTGTAGCCACGACAGACACATTTTTTTCAATAAAAACAAAACAAATGGGGGGGGGATGAAGCCCATGGGCTGCATGTAGCCCACCCCTGGCGAAGAGCAACCCCACTCCATGCAAGGAAAAAGTATCCTACACAAGTAAGGGAAGTGTGGATCTCTGCTTCAAAAGAGCTAAGCTAGAAGTGCAGGGATGAGACTATTTGGCCACAGTCACTCTCCCAGTTGACTCAGGAACTGCATCTCTCCCTCTCTCAGGTTTGCCCATGTGCTTTGGCCCCTCGCAGTCTTGCCCAGCGGAAGGTCACACCCACGATTTCAACCTTCAACTTCATGCGTGCAAAACCCGAGCTGTTCCACAGGACCAGGGCTTTTTATGCAATCAGTGCATTCATGGCATCTATGAATAGCTCTGCAGGCTGGTGGCTTACAATTTCCCCGCAACATATCTGTCTTCTGGAAGCTGCTCTGTGGGGTATGCAGTATGGTTTGAGCCCTAGCAGCACCTTTTCTTTTATCTATGATGTGTATTGGACCTAATTCCTACCATTCCCCATGGTGGGGCTTGAATTTACATCTCCTGCTTCTTCAATGGAGGATGCTCCTTCAGAGTGAGATTGTGGCTTCCCTTGTTGCCTGACCTAGTCTCTCCCTTTCCCTGCCTGGCAAAGGGCTTCTCTACCCCGATCTTGAACCCTTGTCCCAGGGAGGCCTGTGTGTCCTCTCTGCAGGCCTCCACCCAGGAGAGCTATTTGGAGGCTGTATTACACTGCCCATTCTTCCTTCCCTTTTAACTGCACAAAACAAGGGTACTTATGAGCAGAGTGTATGGAGAGAAGGGGTATAAAGGGATCTGACTCCCATGTGTAGGGATTCCTGGACCCACCCACTTGCTGGGCTGTTCCTGCCCATGCAACAGTAGCTCATGTACTGGAGGGCACTGCAGCATCTTTGTGCCTGGTAGGTTGTGCATGGGGCAGAGAGATGTCAGGGCAGTGTCTCCCTGTTGACAACACGAGTGCAGTGGATGCCTGGCTGTCACGGGGGCGTCGTCGCTGTGCCAGGCAGTGACTGGTGGGCACCAGTGGTTTTTTCCATGGGTCCTGGGGGTATGACTGTCATTGTGGCTTGGTCCTGCACTTCTTGTATTGCCATTTTCCCACCTCAACTTTTATGCTGGGAGCGTATAAGGATACAGACTACATTACAGTGACATTGTGGTAATTTAGTTTGTATCCTGTAAACGTATTAAGTTGATAAGCGGCCTGCAAGTGCAGTGGAACGACAGGGTTGCCCTGTTAGTCACCAGCATACCTATGTCTATTCCACATATAACTGAACCTTTAGCAGCAGCATCTTGCTGAGCAATCAGATCTTCCACCCAGTGGATGTAGTTAAGTCTCAAGGGAACAGTCGGAATTAGCCTTTCTAAGGGTATGTCAATTTGAAGTCCGAAGTCTTCTTTCAACAGTGTGCATGTCAAGGCTCTCACTGCCTCTGGATCCTTGAAGTTTACACTGAAAGGCATAAGATACATATAAACTGAGGAATTCCTGCCTTAAGTCTTGCATCAAGGAAAACTGTGTAGAACAAATTAGAAACCCCAGAAGCCACCCCCACCTCCATGACTTGGCTATGTCCAGATTGCAAATATGAACTTCGGTGAGTTTTAGGGGGAAAGCTGCAGCTCAGTGGCAGAGCACGAGCTTTGCATGATGAAGCTTCCAGGTGCAATCCTTGGCATCTCCAGGTAGGGCTACGGAAGACTCTGGCCTGAGACCTTGGAGAGGCACTATCCAGTCAGCATGGATAGATGACATAGATTTCACAGATCATAGAGTTGGAAGGGGCCTACAAGGCCATCGAGCCCAACCCCCTGCACCGAGCTGGATGGGCAGAAGGTCTGACTCAGCATAAGGGAGCTACCTCTATTCCTAAGTTTCTTATCCCCTGCTCTGCCAGCGACCTGCTCTTTCCCACTCCTCCACTGTCACTACTGTATGTGAAAGGAAGACAGCCCCGGCCAATAAGCCCCACTGTGCTTCCCCATCCGGAAAAACAGAACAAGGTCCACCAGCTGCTACTATATCTTTAGTGTTTTCTCTTTCAGACCCTCTGGCAGAGCTAGAGACAAATTGGCTTTCTCTTTCCATAGCTTGTAGCAGGGCACACACTATGCAGAAAGTGAGGCCCTGGTCACTATGACAGGCAGGCAAATGGTGAACGCCAGGTACTCCTCTCCAATCATTATACCAGTGGCCGGACACCGATTACCCTGTTTTCTTGCACGTGGTAGAAGGCAGGTTATTGCTCATGTTGGGATCAGCATGGGGTGGATGGGGGCAGGAGATGGATAACAAGGGCTGTTATAGCTCCATCAGGCATAGCCAATCAAGGAAAGAGCATGAGGGGGGGGTGGTGGCATGGAATCATGGGGGCTGGGAGAAGGAAAGGCAAACAATCATGTGAGAGCTAGGCAATTAGCTAAATGGAACTACCGGCTGATGCTGCACCCCCGCTGGCTCTTGTGCCACACTCTTATGCACTGGGGGTGTGGGTGTCCTCTCAAGCTTTTCTAATGGGAGTCTCCAGGTAAGGTTTTACCCTGGGATCTTCAGTTTGTGAGACCTATGCTATTACACAAGACAGGGCTGAGGAACGTGTAGCCCTCCAAATGTTGCAGCTCCCATCAGCCTTAGCCAGCATAGCAAGGGATGATGGGAGTTGCAGTGGAATAACGTATCTGGAGAGCTACACATTCCCCATCCCTGATATAAAGGCTAGTGTTCTTTAGTCCTGCTGTATATGGCTGGGTCTGTGGGATTACAAATGCCCCATGATGTATCTTTTGAGTAACTGCTCCTGCAGCTATGTGGATGGAGCGCTGCTCTGTGGGGTGGGAGGTATGGGCTCTGGTCTTGCCTGCTCCTCCCTCCCCTCTGTTGCCTTTGACATGAATGCTGCTGGCCAGGTATCAAAAATGTGAGTTTTGCCTTAATTCTACAAGTCTCCATGGCAAGGCTCAAATGCACATCTCCTACTTCCAGTTCCAGTGCGCTAAAGGTCATGGAGGAGAAGGCGATCAATGGCTACTAGTCATGACGTCTATACATTACTTCCAGTATCAGAGGGAGCATGCCTTTGTATGCCATTTGCTGGGGAACATGGGAGTGGGAGGAGGGTGCTATTGCACTCATGTCCTACTTGTGGGCTTCCCATAGGCATCTGGCTGGCCACTGTGTGAAGAAATGCTGGAACCAGATACGCCAGCACAGCTCTTCTTATGTTCCTATGCATGTTCCTCTAATTAAGTAATTCCCTTGTTGCTTGTCCTAGTGCCTCCCATTGCGTTTCCAAGGAAAAAGCTCATTCTACTGACACAGGTATTGTTCCCCCAGCAGGACTTGAACCCTCGTCTAGGCAAGCCTCTGTGTTCTCCATTTCTGCCTCCTCCCAAGGGAGTCTTGTGCCGAAATGTCTGTCCTTCCTTCCGTGTGGTATAAGGGGATTCAAATCCATATCTGCAGGGATTCCTGCAGCATGCGTCCAGTTGCCAGCCTCATACCTGGTGCATTATTAAAGGCATATTAGTGTGATTGTGTCTTGTGTGTGTGATGTCTGGGATGTCTATGCATAGACTGGCTCATAATGTGCATGGTAACATTGGGGCTGTGTGCTACGTTCTGTGTTGTTTAAAGTGAAATCTCTTTGCTGTTAAGAGTGCACAAGATCCTGACTAAGCTATGCTGATATTATGCTGATATTTGCATCACCAGTATAGCTGGGATTATAGGATTGCTTTGTTAGTGAGCAGTATGTTCTTCTCCCAAAAGAGGGTCTATGACCCCCCTGGCAAACCTGAGGTGCAGACTGAAGGGGCAGGATTGCAGCTTGAGATTGATAGGCAAATGGTCAAGCAGCACCTGATTACTCTGAACGAGTTCAAATCTCCAGGGCCTGACGAGCTGCATCCTAGAGTAATAAAGGAACTGGCAGAAGAACTCTCAGAACCACTGTCTATTATGTTTGAGAAATCATGGAGGATGGGTGAAGTGCCAGATGACTGGAGGAGGGCAAATGTTGTTCCCATCTTCAGAAAGGGCAAGAAGGAGGAACCTGGGAACTATAGACCAATCAGTCTAACATCAATCCCTGGGAAAATTTTGGAGCAGATTATAAAAAAGTCAAGTCTGCAAGCACCTTGAAAACAATGCAATGATTACTAGAAGCCAGCATGGATTTGTCAAGAACAAATCCTGCCAGACTAATCTGATCTCATTTTTTGATCGGGTAACCTCCCTTGTGGACTGTGGGAATGCGGTGGACATAATATATCTGGACTTCAGCAAAGCTTTCAACAAAGTGCCTCATGATATCCTGATTAGCAAGCTAGCTGAAAGTGGGCTAGATGGAACAACTATCAGGTGGATCCACAATTGGCTACAGAATCGGACTCAAAGAGTGCTTATCAATGGTTCCTTCTCAAACTGGGGAGAGGTAATGAGCGGGGTACCACGGGGCTCGGTCCTGGGCCCAGTGCTCTTCAACATTTTTATTAATGACTTGGATGAGGAGGTGCAGGGAATGCTTATCAAATTTGCAGATGACACAAAGTTGGGCAGAACAGCTAATACTCTGGAAGACAGAAACAAAACTCAAAGAGATCTTGATAGGCTGGAGCGCTGGGCATAAACAACAGAATGAAATTTAATATGGATAAATGCAAAGTGCTGCACCTAGGGAGAGGAAACCAAATGCACAGTTACAGAATGGGGGACACTTGGCTCAATAATACTACAAGAGAGAAGGATCTTGGAATTGTGGTAGATCACAAACTGAATATGAGCCAGCAATGCGATGTGGCTGCAAAGAAGGCAAATGCTATTTTGGGGTGCATTAATAGAAGTATAGCTTCCAAATCGCGTGAAGTGATAATTCCCCTTTACTCAGCACTGGTTAGGCCTCATCTTCAGTACTGCGTCCAGTTCTGGGCACCACACTTTAAGAAGTAGACAAACTGGAGAGGGTTCAGAGGAGGGCAACAAGGATGATAAAGGGACTGGAAACAAGGCCCTATGAGGAGAGACTGAAAGAACTGGGCATGTTTAGCCTTCAGAAGAGGAGACTGAGGGGAGATAGGATCGCACTCTTCCAGTACTTGAAGGGTTGTCACACAAAGGAGGGCCAGGATCTCTTCTTGATCATCCCAGTTTGCAGGACACGGAATAATGGGCTCAAGTTACAGGAACCTAGATTCCACCTAAACATCAGGAAAAACTTCCTGACTGTCAGAGTAATAAGACAATGGAACCAACTACCTAGGGAGGTGGTGGGCTCTCCCACTCTGGAGGCATTCAAGGTGCAGCTGGACAGCCATCTGTCGGGGATGCTTTGACCTGGATTCCTGCATTGAGCCGGGGGTTGGACTCGATGGCCTGGTAGGCCCCTTCCAACTCTACTTTTCTATGATTCTAAGTACTTTATCTGTCCTGAATCTCCCACCCATCAGCTTCATGGGGTGACCCTAGGTTCTAGTATTATGAAAGAGGAAGAAATATGTCTTCCTCTCCACTTTCTCCACACCATGCATAATTTTGTACACCTCTATCATGTCTCCCTGTACATGCCCTTTCCCTCTAACTTAAGCAGTCCCAGACATTGTAACTTTTCCTCATAGAGGAGTTGTTCCAGCCCCTTGATCATTTTGGTTGGCCCTTTTCCATCTCTACAATTTATTTATTTATTTATTATTTAAAATATTTCTAGGCTGTCTTTCAGGGCAAGAAGCCCTCCCAAGGCGGAAGGCCTCTCAGTTTCCATCCACACATCCTTCCCTGGGATGTGGATGGAAACAAGGGGCAGATCTGAATATCATCCCCATACTTATGACACTTCAGCCCAAACCTCCTGATGACTTCCTCCAGCAGCTTTGTGTAGTTATTAAAAAGCATGGGGGAACAGTAGGGAGCCTTGTGGCAACACACAGGACCACAGCCATGGGGTGGAACAGAAGTTCCCAGCACCATCTTCTAAGACTGCTACTCCAGGAAGGAATGGAACCACTTTAACACTCTGCCTCCTAAGCCCAACCCAGATAGACAATCCAGAAGGATACCATGGTTGATGGTATCGAAAGCCACTGAGAGGTCCAGAAGAACCAATAGGGCTGTACTCCCCCCACATCAATTCCCTGGTGTAAATCATCAACCAGGATGACTAAGGCTGTTTCTGCACCATAACCAGGTCTGAAACCTGATAGGAATGGATCTAAATAATCAGTATCATCCAACACTGTGGTGCAGTGACAAGAATTGTACACAGTATTCCAAGTGTGGTCATACTGTAGATTTGTATAAGTAGAAGGAAAACTGCACAGGTTAAATATGCTTCCACACTTGCCAAGAAAAGCACAGCGGCAAGCCTGAGGTTTTTCCGGTCGCGGGGAGGGAATTTCATTCCAGCTGCAATTAAATTGTTTCTGGCAAAACCGAGAGCGCAACTGCTATACGGAGCACAATTGGGTTCTTTTTCAAATTTAGCTACGTACGAAAAAATACAATCGGGCTTCCTAAGGTCACTATTTCTGTTGCCCAGATGCATCCCAAATGGGGTTTGGCGAATGGAGAGTGGATTACTCAGAATTGAAGCTATTATGTGGCAAACCACCTTATTTTCTTGGCTTAGACTTAATTTGGCTCCAACTGGGTTGCTCCCCCTAATTTTACAAGATAATTACCAAACAAAATGGTGGAACACCATAGATAATAAATTGCACTCATATGGTCTCTCCCCTGAATATTTGCTAAATTTAGGATTGGAGAAAGCAAAAGATATTATTAAACAACGGATCTGGGATATAGAACTTCAAAATGATTTAAGTCAAAGCATATATATTTACCACTCCCCCCGAGATATACAGATTAGAGGGCCTGCGGCTTATTTAAGTTCTCTTACCTATTATAAATATAGATGGGCATTCTCTAGGGCTTGCTATAATGCTCTCCCCTCAAAGTTTCTAGAAGGCAAATATCTAGTCGCTCAGAGGCTGTGCCCATGTGACTCAGGGGAGACAGAGACAATTACACATGTCCTTTTATACTGCTCGTTCTACTTAGATGCCCGGTCAAACTTGATCCATCCCTTGTTACATGATTTTCCAGGTAACACTGATGAATTTTACACCATGCATTTACTTGCGGACAGAGACTCTTCTATAACATATAAAGTTGCCAAATTTTGCTTTCTGGCTACAAGAACACGCCATGCACTTATAACTTCTTAGGCCTTGTCTGAAGCTGTGAGAAAGGGCCAAAACCTGTTCTGTCTTCCTCATATTTAATTGTGATTTTATACTGATGTCTTGTTTTTATTGTATGCCAACCTGATATGGTTTACTGAAGGACAGCCTAAAACTTGGTATTGTACAAATTTTGTGTATCTATTGTCTGTTGACTTACTGTTTATGCTGGTCTTGGACCGTAATAAAGATTTGATTGATTGATTTGTATAAGAGCAGTTTGATATTGGCAGTTTTATTTTCGATTCTTTTCCTAGTTATGCCCAACATGGAATTTGCCTTTTTCATAACAGCCACACAATGGGTCGACATTTTCATTGAGCTATTCACCAGAACCCAAAGTTCACTTTCATGGTCAGTTACTGCTAGCTCAGATCTCATCAGCACATTTGTGGTTGGGATTTTTTGCCACAACTTGCATCACTTTACATTTGCTTACATTGGCACAAAGACTGATATTAGGACATGTTCCATATTTTGGTTAGAAGGTCAGTAACTTCACATTTGAGTTCTTTAAGAACTCTTGGGTGGATACCATCAGGGCCCAGTAATTTGTTTGATTTTGATTTGTCATTTTAATGCACATTTTCCCTGTTGGAGCTCTTTGCAATCCCTTTTTTGTTTTAACCACCCTAAATAATTTGGTGTCATAAGCAAATATGACCACCTCACTGATCACTCCTAATTCCAGATCGTGTACAAACAAGTTAAAAAGCGCTGGTTCTAATACAGATCCCTGTTGGTCCCCACTGTTTACATACCTCCACTGCAATAATTGACCATTTACTCCTACTCTCTGCTTTCTGTTCTTTAACCTGTTACTGATCTATAAGAGGAACTCTTCTCTTATTCCATGACTTCTACTTTGGCTTACGAGTCTTTGGTGAAGGACTTTGTCAAAAGCGTTTCAGAAGTCCATGTAAACAATGTCTACCAGATCACCCTTATCCACATGTTGGTTGACACTCTCAAAGAACTCTTAAAAGATTAGTGAAAGAGGACTTACCTTCATGGAAACCATCTTAAATTCATTTTGAGTATGGCTTGTCTTTCTGTACGCTTACTAATTTTATCTTTAATGCTTACCACAAATTCACCTGGAACAAAAGCTAACCCATCTGTAATTACCCAGATCCGTCCTGGACCTCTCTTTTTAAAAATTGGTGTTATATTGGCCATTTTCCAGTCCCCTGGCACAAAGACTGATATTAGGACATGTTCCATATTTTCGTTAGAAGTTCAGCAATTTCACATTTGAGTTCTTTAAGAACTCTTGGGTGGATACCATCAGGGCCCTGTAATTTGTTTGGTTTTGATTTGTCAAGGTCAAGAACATCTCTTGCTACCACTATTTCCCTCAGTTCCTCAGACTCCCTTCCTGTAAACATCAGTTCAGGCACAGGTATCTGTCCTACATATTCTGCAGTGAAAACAGATGAAAAGTATTCATTTAGCTTCTCTGCAATCTCCTTATCATCTTTTAGTACTCCTTTAACTCTCATCCAGAGGTCCAACAGCCTCCCCATCTTGGTTTTCTGCTTCTGATATATCTAAAGAATTCTTTATTGTTGGATTTTATATTTTTAGTGATATTGTCAGAGTATGTAATGTGTCCTTGAGCAGAAAGGACTATAGCAGAGCACCTGTGAACAGAAGTTCTGTTAGGGAGTGAAACTTGTTAAAGTCGGGCAGTGTGCCCAAGGTCATAAACAGAGTGTTGAGTGGGGAGGAGTTATATGCTGTAATATTCTCTCCCCACCAGTCTTTGACTCTATGTGTTTTGTGCCGTGCATGGGGAGCCTTGCACTGTGATGTATAGCTGTATATTGTAATGACTTTATGCGTGAAGAACCTCAGTAAAAATTTCTACTGACGAGCTCACGTCTCCTCGTTATTCTCTCAGCTTGCACACAACAACTCCTATCTCTGCTACGTGGGGCGACAGCACAATTTCGACAGGTCATGGGCCCAGATTCTTCAGCTGCGCAACGGTGTGTTTCCTGGTGAGGAGGTGTGCATTGCAACCAAGGATAGTCCATTTGCTTTGTGGGACAGTTGGAGGAGCAGTGGTTTAGCTGCATTCATATCTCCGGAAAGCTGGCTCACGGGAAAAAGCTGGAGGACGAGACAGACGGAATAAAGTCTGAGGAAGAGGAGGAAGAAGGTGAGGAACAGCTGATACAACCTGCTCCCAATATTGAAGTCATGGCAGCACCTCAGCAACCTCTCGGTGTGTATGTTGAGAGACTTAACAACCGCAACTATCTCTCATGGGAGTTTAAAATGAGAATGTTGCTGAAAAGAGAGGATTTATGGGAGGTGGGAGTGAATGCTCCTCCGGCAGCGCCTAGTCCTGCGGAACGGAGACTGATGGACAGAGCCCACTCTTTAATTGTTTTGGGGCTTGAAGATTCGCAATTAATGTATGTTAGACGGCTTCAGACAGCTGCAGAATGCTGGACAACACTGAGGCGGATACATGTACGTACCACAGCTGGAACTAAAATAGCACTGGCATGACAACTGTATAACAAAAAGTTACAAGAGGGAGAAAAAGTATCTGAACACTTGCAAGTGATCACTGGATTACTGGCTCAGCTTGCTGAAAGGGGCCAGCAATTAGAAGAAATCCAGCAGGTCCAGATTGTTATTTCTTCTCTTGATTCTTCTTGGGACATTTTGGTGGCCAGTCTTGAGGCCATGCCAGAGGATCAGCTTACAATGGAGTACCTGTCAGGACGTCTGATTGAAGCTGAGGCAAAAAGGCTGTTAGAGCTGGAAGAAGCAGCTAAAAACAACCTTGCATCTGGCCGTATGGGAAAACGTGGCAATGACACAACCAAAGGGAAAATAACACCTCAGAAGGCTGGAGAAGATGGAACAGAAAGAGCTATGGTCATCGTGAGGAAATGCTATCGTTGTAACAGACCGGGACATATTCGGCGAAATTGTCAAGTCAAACTAACTTCAAAGCCTGACCGGGAGAAGAAAGAAATGCAGTCGGAAGGGAGGGGGGAGAAATCTACTCTATTCTCGGCTGCTGTGGAGTTGGACAGAAAACTTGGCACGGACTCTTGGATTCTGGACAGTGGAAGTTCAAGAACTATTTGCAACTCCTATGAACAATTTGTCAAGTTTACTCCTGTCTCCAAGGACAAAAACAGTAAGACTATAGCGTTGGCAGATGGCCATAAATCGCCTATCTTGGGGGAGGGGACTTGTAGAATTAATTGTCTTAGCAATGTAATGCAGGGTGCGTTATTTGTACCTACTTTAGATTACTCACTGCTAAGTGTATCGTCTTTGATTGCAAATGGTTATAGTGTCAGTTTTTCACAAGAAGGAGGCATTGTGTCAAAGGCAGGGAAAAGAATTGCCTCAGGAGAGTTAATTAATGGTCTGTATGTGTTACAAAACCAAAATACTGAGGGAGGAGACATCCCTGCTGTAGCAAGCGTTAATGCCCCCCCACATTCACGCTGTGCGCACATTTTTCATAGACGGCTCGGGCACACAAATTTTAACACTATTCAAAAGATGTCTAAAGAATGTGAAGGCTTACAACCAAGCAAATGTAACAAATATTTGAACTGTGGTGTTTGCAAAGCAGCAAAGTCCCGTATCCAGCCTATAAACCGTAAATCTGACAGGCAGACTGATACACTGTTTGGGTTAGTGCATGCAGATTTATGTGGCCCTTTCCCTCCGAGCTGGGGAGAGGCAAGATATGCTTTTTTGATCCTAGATGACAAAACTAGGTTTGGTTGGGTTTATTTACTTAAGAAAAAGGATCAAGTTTATTCTGTTTTCAAAAGTTGGCTGACTTATGTCCAGAGACAGTTTAAGCAAAATGTGTTGCAATTGCAAACAGATTTGGGTACTGAGTTCATGAATCATCAGTTCCAGCAATTTCTCAGTACCCAAGGTATTGTGCACAGAAAATCCTGTGCATATTCTCCGTGGCAGAACGGAACTGTGGAGAGGCATCTTGGTGAATTACAGAAAATTAAGGATTGTCTGTTAAAAGATGCTGGTTTGGAATCTAATTCAAGATTCTGGGGAGAGTCATTCTTAGCAGCAAATTACTTATGTAATAGAACTTGGACAGCAGCTATAAATGATATCCCTTACACAAGGTTGTTTGGTAAACCTCCTAACTTAAAACATTTGAGAGTCTGGGGGAGTTTTGCATACGTACACATCCCCAAGGCACAAAGGAGAAAAGGAGAACCAAAAGCTCAACGACTGCGTTTTGTGGGTTACTCTGGGACAGAGGGTTCAAAGTCATGGAGGTTTTTCTGTAGAAATAACAGGGTTGTTATCTCACAAGATGCAACTTTTGATGAGGAGGGATGGGAAAGAGTTCATGCCAATCCTGAAGTTCTATTGCCTGTCCATGATAAGCCTGAGCCAGCAGCTCAGCAAGAGGCGGAACGTGAAAGCAACGGAGAAGGCAGCTCGAGAAGCCACACACACACACATTCCACCCCCACTAGCTCAGATGAGGAGGGGCTAGGGGGGAGTGGGGGGGAAGACAGCCAAACTGAGAATGTTGAATCTGCCGTTCGCAGATCTCAACGAGCAACAAAAGGTGTACCACCAGAGAGATTTGTAGTGACTGGGATTCGAGTATGTAATGTCACATTTAGTGAACCAGAAACTTATGCACAAGTACAAGAATTACCAGGTCCAGAAAAACAGAAATGGCAAGATGCCATGCAGGCTGAAATGACTGCATTTCAGCGCAATGAGATTTATACACCATGTGTAGCACCACCTGGTGTAAAAGTGACGGGCAGTCGCTGGGTGTTTAAAAGGAAAATCTCTCTGAATGGGGAACAAAATTATAAAGCAAGACTTGTGGCTCAAGGGTTTTATCAAATTAAGGGTTTGAATTATGATGAGGTTTTTGCCCCAACTGCAAAAAGTGATAGTATGAGACTTGTTCTCTCATTGGCTGCACAGCAAGGTCTCATAATTCACCATTTTGATATTACCACTGCATATCTGAATGCAGATCTTACAGAGGAAATTTATATGCATCCTGCCCCTGGATTTGAAGAAAAAGCTGGGGTAGTATGGAAACTGCACCGGGCAGTGTATGGATTAAAACAATCTGCCCGTGCATGGAATAAGTGTCTCAATGACAAATTAATCCAGTTGCATTTTCAGCAGGGCATTGCTGATCCGTGTCTTTACACTAGAGGTTCAGGTTCCAGTTATATGATGTTACTTGCCTTTGTTGATGATATACTTTGTTTATCTAGCAACATTGATCAAATTCAAGAATTGGCCAGACAACTGGGAGAGAGTTTTCTCTTGAAGTCATTAGGTGAAGTGTCCCATTATCTGGGGGTTCAAGTGCTCAAAGATGACAAGGGTAACATATTATTGAGCCAAAAGCATAAAATACTCCAACTGTTAGAATCTTATGGAATGGCTGATTGCAAAAGTGTACAAACACCAATGACAACAGATTTTTTGCATTCTTCTGAGTCAGAGGAACTTTTCTCTGACAAAGAACGTTATCAATCATTGGTTGGAAGTCTACTTTATCTTGCACAGTGGTCTAGGCCAGATTTGGCCTTAAGCGCTGGAATTTTGGGTAGATATGCAGCACAGCCCACGGTAACAGCTTGGAATGCCGCAAAAAGAGTGTTACGGTATTTAAAAGGTTCTTTAGACGTGTGTCTTAAATTGGATTCAAAGAAGGCTGAAGTTCCACAGGTATGGGTGGATTCTGACTGGGGAAGCTGTACACTCACACGGAAATCTGTTAGTGGTATAGTAATAAAGGTTGGTGATTCACTCATAAGCTGGAAATCAAAGAAGCAGTCCAGTGTGGCTGGCTCAAGTTGTGAGGCTGAATACACTGCATTATCACAAGCATGTGGTGAAATCACATGGTTCATTCAGGTTTTAAAAGATCTAGGCTTACAAGTAGCATTACCGGTTCACGTGTACTGTGATAATCAAGCCTGCTCTGCTTTGGCAAAATCTGAATATTTAAAGGGGCTGTGAAGTACTGCAATGTTTGTGACTATGTGCAGAAAAAGACAATTGAATTGATATATTGTCCAACAGAGCAAAATGTAGCAGATATGTTTACTAAGCCACTGCCTGGGCCAAGATTCAAAGAACTATGTTCAGAACTAGGGATGGTGATCTTTAATAAAGGAAAATAAAAAACCCTTTCTGTCTGCGGACAAGGAGGGGTGTCAGAGTATGTAATGTGTCCTTGAGCAGAAAGGACTATAGCAGAGCACCTGTGAACAGAAGTTCTGTTAGGGAGTGAAACTTGTTAAAGTCGGGCAGTGTGCCCAAGGTCATAAACAGAGTGTTGAGTGGGGAGGAGTTATATGCTGTAATATTCTCTCCCCACCAGTCTTTGACTCTATGCGTTTTGTGCCGTGCATGGGGAGCCTTGCACTGTGATGTATAGCTGTATATTGTAATGACTTTATGCGTGAAGAACCTCAGTAAAAGTTTCTACTGACGAGCTCACGTCTCCTCGTTATTCTCTGAGCTTGCACACAACAACTCCTATCTCTGCTACGTGGGGCGACAGCACAATTCCGACAGATATGCTCCTCAAAATGCTTCTTTGCAAGTGTGTGTTCCTTTTTGTTCTTCTCAGCAATAAAACTGAGCATGACCCAAACCTCAGCATAGGTGCTTTGTTGCAATATTGAAAGATAGGTAAGGTAACAAATTTAATGGAATCTATTTCTTGTTAGGAAGGAAATGTCATAATTATATCCCCCCCCCCCGTCTCCTTCAGCAGCAATACCAAAATAATCTCAAAGACTGTTCACACGACACGACAGCCCACCATGGGTTATTTATTTAACCCAGTGAGGCTGTGGCATGTGCACCTGAATATGCAATATGTTGTGTGAACCTGGAGAGCGTGGGTGCACAACACCGCAACTCTCGAGGGGTGTGTGTCACATATTCAATCTGGTGACCACAGGTGCCACAGCTCATTGTGGGTTAAATAGCTCACAAGGAGCCACAGTGTGTCATCCAAACCCGGCCATTGTTAAGACAGTTTTATTTTACCAGGCCTTTGGGGGACTAGATGTTTTAAGGATATGTCTTGTGCTGCTGTTTCCCTTGGTCAGTTGAATTTTGTGTTTATGTATTTACTGCTGTCTTGTTTTTATATTTTAAGGAAATTTTAAATGTTTATTTTTTCTTTTAATTTGTTAAGCCAAAAAGCAGCGAATAAATATAGTCAACAGCTGCTACTGTGACCCTAACTCACAGTCTCACCAGTCAAAACTGCTTCAACCAAGTAGAGGTTGGTTTTGAAAACTTGCAGCCTTAATTCATATATTAATATACTTTTCCTATTCCTATATTTACATAATAATGTCTAGCTCTATGACATGACATTCCTTTAACATGTCAGCTGTTGCACCCGCTAACCTTATTATAAACCACCATCCCCATATACACAGTCCAATTATTCATTTTAAACTGAACAATTTTAGTTTATTTTTTTATTGCAACTAGACCCAAGTACATGCAGCTGAAATGAATTCTTCCCGTGTACCCTTGCTCTCCATCTTTCTCTCCCCCCTCCCTAGACTCCAGGTGGGTCAGATTTTAGATTGTAAACCCCTCAGGGGCAGGCACCTTTTTGTTACTCTGTAAAGCACCATTCTCGTTCATGGCTTGCGCTATACTGTATAATATTTACTGCTCGCATGGATGCTCACCTACCTCACTCTTCCAGACAAATTTATTTGCACATGTTGTTTGAACTCCGGGTACTTGGATGCCAGATAAGCGAAGTCAGGCGGCTTGTCCTTGTACCTATTTCTTGCATGCATAGATTTGTTGAGGGCCATCCCGAGGGGCAGTAAGGACCTACTGAAAAAAAAGATTGAGACACCGCATCAGATTTGCCCGTTCCACGCGAAAGGGAGCTCTGAAGCACACGGCTCTCTTGCACCAGGATCCCCCTCCCGGCAGGTACACATGCTCTCTCAACACTTCTTCCGCAGGTGTTACACGATCCTATCCCTCGCGTTCCCAACAGACACAAACAAGACGTGATGAAGGGAGAGCTGCAGAAACCGGGGCGGACACGAGAAATTAGCCACATACAGCCTGAGCTTCCCGTACAAATCTCTATACGACGCAAAGGGCCCTCTCGCGTAGAGATGGGGCGAAGCCGGAGGCCCGGTGCGGTGTCGCTCTATCCCTTGGCATCTCTATGGTAAAAAAGAAAAGTGCCCACGCAGCAAGCGGGACGGCGAGGCCCCAGCCCGTCCACGCGGCGCTATCGCCCGTTCTGGCGAGCGGACAAGTCGTTCGGGGGCGCGGACAGAAGGAGCCCCCGGGAGCCGACCAGGAGCGGATGAGCGAGCGGCTGCGCCCCCCCCCCCACGCCCTGTCAGTTCTCCGGACGCCCCCTGCCCGGGCTGCGCGCGGCTTCTCGTGAAACACACAGAAAACCCGGATAACCCCCACCACCACCACGCACGCACGCACGCTTCAATCTGCGGGGAAAGCCCCGGGTCGCGCTTCGCTTCCTTTCAGCTCGTCGCCCGTGTCGGCGAGCGGGAGAGCCACGGCAGGCAGCCGGAGGGAGCGGCTCTTTTTTTGCCAGCGGCGCCGCAGGGCAGGCGTTCAGCGGGGGGAGAAGCCGGGAGCGGCCACCGCCCACGAAGGCCGGAGGAGGCAGCCGCCCAACGCTCTCTCCCGGGACCGGCTGCCTCCGCCAAGCGCCGCCTCTGCCCAGGAGGACCGGCGGGGTTCATCCTTGCCGCTCGCGCCGCGCGGCCTTCTTCGCCTCTGCCCCGCGCCTCTGCCCCCCCGCCGCCGCCGCCGCCCAAACTTGGACTGAGCCAGCCCCGGCCGAGGGGATAATTGAAGCGCGCCGCTCCAGCCTGATGTGTCTCGTTCGGCAGGGCAGCCCTTTAATGCTTAGAAGCTTTTAAACGCATCTCATTTCCCATATGAAATAAATCGTGAAATCCCCTGGATTTTCACCACGGGTTTTCTATGGGCGGCGGCCGCCAGGTCCGTCCCTGCTTGGGCCGCACGCGGGCCCCGGACCAGAGCGCGCCCCGGGGCTCCCCCCTCCCCCCCGCCGAGTGACGTGAACGGGATGGGGGGAGGGGCTCGCGCTTCGGGCGGCGGCAGGAGACGGCGCGGGCTCCTCTGCTGCTCAGGCGGGGCTTCCGGGTTCCACGTTCCCGCCACTAAAACCGAACTGGTTTTCCACCCGGAGTGAGGCCGCGCGGTCTCGGAAGTCCCGTAGCCTTCCCCAACTGGGTGCCCTCCAGATACTTTTGGACCATAGCTGGCTGGGGCATGCTGGGAGTTGTAGGCCAAAAACATCTGGGGTCCCAAAGTTGGAGAACACAGTACTAGAACTCTCGTCATCTGCCGCCAGCATTGCCTTGATTTCTATGATGGCTGCAAGAGACAGCGTCGCTATTTCATCCTAGTCATCTCTGTAGCGTAACCCGTTTTTGAACCGCGGAGAGATGGAATAGTGCAGCGGCATGACACCACAACACAGTGATAAGAACAATTAGAAATACAATCTTTACCCTGCGTTATGGATGGCACACGTGTGACACCCCAGTCGGGAAGTTAAGACAAGAACTTTATTGTCTCTCTCCATCAGCAACAGAAAACTCCCGAATCCACCCAATGCCAGCCCAGTGCCACCTAGTGACTAAACTATATGATGACAGTATTCGCGCGCTATATAATTTCTGGGTTCTCATTGGATAAGCCATTTTTAAAGGTCCACGGCAGACGTGAAAGATGCCTATAGAAATCAACAGAGAAACCAAAGATTTCAACGTAGCTGTGATTAGGCACCGGTGTGTCCATCCCACCCACAAAAGGGAATACATGCTCTTTCTAACTTAAGTCTTAATTTTTTAAAAATATTGTCTACACAAACATAAATGCCATTATTCAGGGCTCATACTCCATATTCAGGTCTATTTTAGGGGCTTTAGGGTACTTTCAGGTCAAAAAATAGGGACCTCATAAAACTATGGAAACAAAACGTCACTCAAAAGAATGTTTTGTTTTTTTTTAAACCTACCACTAAGCCAATTAAGGTCAAACAAAAAACTTTTTTAAAAAACTCTTTCCAACGCATATTAACTCTTTAAGTTTAATTTTTAATTTTAACTCAACTTTTAAGTTCATCAGTTATTTTAGCCATATTAAATGACCAAAAAATAAGGTTTTTTTATTTGACCCTGGATGGGGTATGGCGAAGTTTTATTTATAGTCAAAATACAGAAATATACAGTCTACTTTTACACCTCTACTTGTTATCATTTCTTTTTAATACCTTAAATATTACATATCATTCAACTTTGGTTCACAGTTAATTGGTCCTTTTACTACTTTTCTTTCTTGGCAGACCTCTAAAAAAATGAAGTTATTAGAGAAGATGCTCCCCCCCCCCCGTCTTTGCTTGTATGTATGTTTCTTTATTGGCCTTGTTCTCTTGGAGTTTTAAAACTTTATATCCTTCCGATAGCCCATGAGCTACCTGCACTTCTTCAAAGCTTTTTCTTTTCAGTGCAGATGTAATACATGATGACGTTTGCGCAAGGAGTTTGTCAGCGGCACTCTTTTTCTGGACTTCTTTTCATAACCAATTTTTTTCTTCATATCATCAAAAGCCTCCTTTTCTTCACTTTCTACTCTTAAGGTTTCTTCTTTTGCCCTTTCTCTTTCTCCTCATCTTCTTTAAGTCTCTTTTTTCTCACTAAACATACTAATGCAGACATACACCAGGGAACTGAATTGTGGGGTTACGCCACAGGAAGTGATTGCTGCCTCATAAAAAAAACAATTCAGAAATCTAGGGTTTTAGTGTACTACTGTCCATTCTCAGTTACATCTACCCAAAAAGGTAATCTTTCTCACTCAGGTCTTATTAATCTTCTGAGTTAATAAACATTAAAAAAATTACCCTGATAATGTATGCAGATAACTATCCTATATCTACATGACAGGAGGCAAGGCTGCGGCAGGGGAAGTGTGTTGTGCCAGTCCTGCAAAGTGGCCCGATGTTGTCGTCCGCATTTTTATGGGGAGAGGGCTTTGAGTACAGGCAGTCCCCGGGGTTATAAACATCCGTCTTACGGACAACGCGTACTTATGAACGCCGGACTTCTGGGCTCCCCGGCTCTAGATTTCATAGAGTTGGAAGGAGCCTACAAGGCTATCGAGTCCAACCCCCTGCTCAATGCAGGAAACTAGAGGAGGGATCTCCCATCCAAGTAACAACCAAGCTTGACCCTGCTTAGCTTTCCACGCTCAGACAAGCTGAGCCAGCGTAAGCCACAGGCCTGTATACTACGCCGTTTACATGGAGTATATTTATTTCATTTATACCCCGCCTTTTTTCCTGCAAGGAAGGACAGGTTGCTTACCTGTAACTGTAGTTCTTCGAGTGGTCATCTGTGCATTCACACACATATGGGTTCTCTGCGCCTGCGCTGAGATCGTTCGGGAAACTTCTAAAGCTGAGGTGAATTGGGCGGGAGCCCCTCCCCCCACGCATGTCCCTTACCGCGGCTCCCGCCCATCTCCTCGGTTCCCTGAGACCGCCTATTGCGACCGTCGGGACCGAGGATAACATTGCAAACGTTTGATACCATAAAAAGAAATACGAACTCGGCATATACTTCGATATCGAGTGGAATAGTTAGAAACGGTCTCCCAACCCACTCCCTTTTGGTATCCATCGAACTCGATGAAGACACCGAGCGGGGAAGGAGGGCGGGTTGTGTGAATGCACAGATGACCACTCGAAGAACTACAGTTACAGGTAAGCAACCTGTCCTTCTTCTTCGTGGTCTCTGTGCATCACACACATATGGGTAGATTAGCAAGCTGACTTACCGGAGGTGGGTCGGTGTCGGTAGTCAGATGGTGATTGAAGAGAGGACCGCCCTGCCGAATGCGTTCTGCTCTCTGGCTCGAACATCGAGGCGGTAATGCTGGATGAAAGTAGAGGGGGTAGACCAGGTCGCCGCCCTACATAAGTCCAGTAAAGGAATGCCTTTTCCGAAGGCTGTCGAGGTCGATAGAGCCCTGGTTGAATGGGCTATCACGGACCCTGGTAGAGAACGTCCAGCTAATTGGTAGGCAAGTTCAATAGTGTCCACTATCCAAGAGGATAGTCTTTGCTTGGATACAGGATGGCCCGATTTAGGGGGGCCGTAGCACACAAAAAGTTGATTGGTCTTCCTTATCGATTCCGTACGGGCTTTGTAGAATAGTAGGGCCCGCCGGACGTCGAGGCTGTGCATCGATCTCTCGATTGTCGACGATGGGGACGGGAAGAACGTTGGGAGAACGATGTCCTGTCCTAGGTGAAACTCAGACACCATCTTCGGCAAGAAAGTTATATCATGTCTCAATACGACCTTGCCTTTATGGAAGGTTGTGTAAGGTGGGTCCACCCGAAGAGCGTGCAGCTCGCTTACTCTTCTTGCCGAAGTAATTGCTATCAAGAATAGCGTTTTGAATTATACCAGCCGCAGGTCCGCTTTTGCCATGGGCTCGAATGGTGGCTTTGTTAGAGCTTTCAGGACCAAGGGTAAATTCCAACCCGGGACTATGTTGCGGACTGGGGGTCGAAGGTTTTTAAGCCCCTTTAAAAATTGCTTCACTAGGGGGTGTACGAACAAGGACGTCCCCGTTGAGGCAGTTCTGTGCGCTGTCAGAGCTGCTAGATAGACTTTGATTGACGAGAATTTCAGGCCACGGGTCATTAGCGAGTGGAGGAAATCGAGAACGGTCGAGATCGAGCAAGTCATTGGGTCTTTGCCTAAAGGTGAGACGAAATCAAGAAAGGCAGTCCATTTCCTGGCGTAGGAGAGCCTTGTGGAAGGTTTCCTTGCTGCTAAGAGGACCTCCTTCACCGCGTCCGATAGGTCTGTATCTGCCGCTATCTGATTCTCCAGGCCATTAGGTTTAGAGAATGTATGTTGGGGTGAAACACTTTGCCTTTGTGTTGTGTTAATAGATTGTCCTGTAGTGGTAATGGGAGATAATCTCCCTGCGAGAGGTTGAGCAGGTGTGCAAACCAAGGTTGACGCGGCCACCGCGGGCATACTAGGATGCAATTGGTTTCGTCTCGAGCTATCTTGGCGATCACACGTGTAAGTAGTGGGATTGGGGGGAATAGGTAATAGAAGTCGCCGCTCCAGGTCATCAGGAAGGCATCGGTGATCGAATTCGGGTCCGAGGCTGCCCTGCTGCAGAACATGGGGCACATTGTGTTTTCGCTGGTGGCGAATAGGTCTATTCTCGGATGACCCCAGCGTTGGAACAGTGAGTTGGTCACCTTCCTGTCCAGCGTCCATTCGTGCGATTGCATCGACACACGGCTCAAAGTGTCTGCTAGTACATTGGATTTTCCTGCGATGTGGATCGCTACAAAGGACATTCCTCGAAGTAGAGCCCATTCGTAGAGCTGCATGGTCAGTCTTGCGAGGCGCGTCGATCTCGTGCCGCCCTGTTTGTTTATGTACGCGACCACCGTAGTATTGTCGGTCACGACTTGAATGTGGCAGTTCGAGAGATATTGCTCTAAGGCTTGTAATGCTTTCCAAACGGCCATCAGTTCCAGCCAGTTGATGTGTTTGGAAGCTTGTGTGGACGTCCATGTGCCTTGCACGACGTGATCGCCTGAGTGGGCCCCCATCCCAGCAACGATGCATCCGTTGTCAATATGCGGTTCGGCGTCGGAGACTGGAACGGTATGCCCGCGTTCAGATTCTACTCCTGTTGCCACCACCTCAAGGACTCTCTTACGGCTCGAGGAAGATATAGGCGGACGGATGGCTTGTCTTTCTCTG
This sequence comes from Shinisaurus crocodilurus, assembly GCA_021292165.1. Lineage (NCBI taxonomy): Eukaryota > Metazoa > Chordata > Lepidosauria > Squamata > Shinisauridae > Shinisaurus > Shinisaurus crocodilurus. Next base: position 263,178,784 of record CM037877.1, read on the forward strand.
GTTTGAATTCCTTGATGAACCATGTTTGAAGGGGTCGCATGCGAAGTCTCGCATATCGTACGACCGCAATTGTTGAGGCCATATGTCCTAGTAGGCGTTGGATCGTATGAGCGGAGCATATTGGCTGCTTTGAGATCCTTTTTGCGAGTGTCCTTACTTGACGCACTCTGTCGTTTGGTAGATAAGCCCGACCTTCGAAGGCGTTTAGTTTCGCGCCGATGTATTGTATCTCCTTTACTGGTTGAAGGACCGATTTCTTCACATTCAGGCAGAGTCCCAGGTCCTCTAGGAGGTACAGAGTCTCTTCCAGAGCGTGCTGGAGCTCCCGTTTTGACTGAGCCACTAGTAACCAATCGTCCAGGTACGGGAAGACGGTGATGCCTCTTGCCCGAAGACTTGCACAGACCACAGCCATACACTTCGTGAATACCCTCGGCGCGGTGGAAAGTCCGAATGGAAGAACTACGAACTGGAAGGTGTCGTCTCCCACTCGGAACCGAAGGTATTTTTGGGTGTCCTCGTGGATGGCGATGTGGAAGTACGCATCCTTGAGGTCGATGGATGCAAACCAATCGTTCCTTCTGAGTAGTGGGAGCGATTGGAGTGTGACCATACGAAATCTCTTTGGTGGGATAAAGAGATTTACCGTGCGAAGGTCCAGGATCGGTCTGAGTCCTCCTCCTTTTTTCTTTACGATGAAGTACCTGGAGTACAGGCCGTCCTCCAAGTTTTCTGCGGGAACCGGTCGTATTGCTCCTTTTTGCAGGAGGTTCGACATCTCTTCTAGGAGCACTCGAGTTGGACGGGTGGCCTTGATCCCGAGAAAAGGAGGGAGGACTCTGAACTCGATCCTGTAGCCATGTTCTACTATGCTCAACACCCATCGATCCGTCGTGATGGTCCTCCAGGACCGGAGGTGTTGATGAAGCCGGGAGCCGAAGAGGGGTGCCTGAGGTGGTGGAGACGAGGTGATCGGTCTGCTGGTGTCGAGAGCAGGTTGGACTGGAGGAGACAAGTCGGTCGGGCTGATGACGGAGTCAAAGGCGCCGTCGAGTGAAGTCGCCCCCCCTCCGTGAGCCCCTCGAGCGCTGCTGAGGGTATGAGCGTTGTGGCGCCTGCGGCTGTGGGGCTTGAGGCCGACGATTCCCACCCCGATACTGTCCAGCTGGTTGGTATTGCGAGGAAGGATATGGGAATCGAGACCAACGTCTCGGCCTGAATTGTTGAGATGGGGGCTGGCGGACAAGTCCCATCTTCTTGGCCGTCGCTAAAGCCTTTTGGGCGGAGTCGAGGGAGTCATCTGTGGTGGCGTTGAACAACCCTTCTCCGTCAAATGGCAGGTCTTGTATCTTCGCTCTATCATCGGGAGTCAGATTGGTAGAGCGAAGCCAGGCGTGTCTCCTCAAAGCCACGGATCCGATCATCGACCTAGCGTGGCTATCGACCTGATGGCGGGCCGTGTTCATCTGTAGGGCACCGATACTGGTCGCCTCCTTGATGTATTGCGCCGCCAGGTCTCTCTTGTCGTCCGGCAGATAATCACAGAGGTCTCCCAGCTTCTCCGTGATGAACATCTGGTATCTAGCTAGCAGCGCCTCATAGTTAGATACCTTCAGTCCGAGGGAAGACGAGGAATAGATCCTACGGCTGTAAGAATCTAATGTCTTACCCTCTTTGTCTGCCGGCGTCGTATGCTGTCTTCCCCCACGAGACTGCGCTGACTTAACTATGAGCGAGTTCGGGGTCGGATGGGAAAACAGGAATTTAGCTCCTTCTTCCTGGATTTTGTACATTGACTCCAGCCTCTTAGCTGTTGGTTTCGTAGAGGCCGGAGTTTTCCAGGTCTCCTGCACCGTCTCCAGCAGTGTTGGCAGGAAGGGAAGGAGCAGGTGGTTGGACTGAGTGGTCTTCAGGACCGCGTAGATGTCGTCTTTTGCTTTTCCTTTCGCGGTTTTCGCCTCCACTCCTAGAGCTGTCACCATCCGGCTGACATGCTCGGCGAAGCTGCCCATGTTTTCTGAAGGGGAGATCGCTTCTTTGGATTCCACCCGTACATCTGGTGAGGTGGAATGGGAGGAGGAGGCCACTGAGTCCGAGTCCGATACGTACGCCGATCCCGACGACGAACGACTCGCGACGACAGGGGCGAGAATCGTCTGGGCAGTCGAGGTCGAGGCAGTCGGTTGGACTACGGTCTCGACGGGTGCCCGGAATACAGACGTACTCTGCCTTGGCGCAGGAGATCTGGACCTATGTCCGCGCTCTCGAGGTGGGGAGCGTCGGTGTCGGTAGTAATGATCGCGTCTCCTCTGGTCAGGCGAGCCTCGAGATCGGGACCTGTAGCTCCTAGATCTCGAGCCCGAATAATAGGAGCCCGACCACGACCTGTCATCGCGGCGGCGGGAGTAGACGGATCGGGAGGCAGAATCCCTCGAGGTCAAATCGCGGCTTCGGTATCGAGGAGAACGTGATGGTCCGTGCGCCCTCCGCTCCTCCCTAGCGTATGCTGCTGGAGGCGAGAGACGTGGTGGAGGACCCCTCGAGCCCGAACGGGGTCGTTCCATCGATGGCGAGGCCACAATTTCTCCCTCCGACAGGGAGGTGGTTATAGTCGGCGGTTGCTTATTTGGGGTTTTCGAACCCGATTCTCGATCTCGAGGAGACGTCGTCGAGATCGGGGGAGACTGGGGGGCAATCGGTCCCGTAGCTCGATCTCGAGCCCCAGTCATCGCCGACATTAGTAGAGCCGTACGCTCTGAGACCTTCATGGCAGCTGAGGTAGAAGGCTCAGCGTCCTTGCTAGGTTTGTCCGCCATTTTCTTTTTCAGGCGTTCCGCCTTGTCTTTATGGGCCTTTTTCGCCAATTTCTTTGCCGCAGAAGTATCTTTTGCCGGCTTCTTGGCTGACTGGGATCCCCCAGGTTTCTCCTCCGGATCAGGCCCTTTAGCTGATAGAGACTGCTCCCACAGGAGAGCTCGCAGCTTAGTTTGGCGCTGTTTTCGGGCCTGTTTTGTAAAGGCCTGGCAGTCCTGGCAGGTCTCCATTTTATGGCCTTGCCCCAGGCAAAGCAAGCACAGCAGGTGCTTATCAGCGGGTGGGATTTTCGTCCCACACCGCTGGCATTTTCTAAAAGGTGCCTTCAGAGGCATAGTTAGAATTATAAAGAAGAGATTAGGAGATAGGTGGATAAGATCGGGGGAGAGATACGGGTATAGTAAGAGTTTTTTTGTAATAATTTTTTTTTTTTTTTTTTGAAAAGGGGATAGACTAGTCGAAGAAAGAAAAGAGAGAAGATTTTTAAGGAAAAGGTGATAGGAAAGGCTAACTCAGCTATTAAGCGACTCCGGAGAGAGGATAGAAGAACCCGACGACTACACGCAATGGCGGTCGAAGAGGAACTGAGGAGATGGGCGGGAGCCGCGCTAAGGGACACGCGCGGGGGGAGGGGCTCCCGCCCAATTCACCTCAGCTTTAGAAGCTTCCCGAACGATCTCAGCGCAGGCGCAGAGAACCCATATGTGTGTGATGCACAGAGACCACGAAGAAGAACCCAAGATGGCTTACATAATCCTTCTCATCCTCCTCTCCATTTTATCCTCACAACAACCCTGTGAGGTAGGTTAGGCTGAGAGTCAGTGATTGGCCCAAAGTCACCCAGTGAGCTTCATGGCTGAGCAGGGACTAGAACCCGGATCTCCCGATGACCGCAATTTGCGTAAATGTATACTACGCTATACTGTTCCCACTTACGTAAAAATTCAACTTAAAGACAGACTTAAGAACGGAACTTGTTCGTAACTTGGGGACTGCCGGTATTACAAATTTGCAGTGGAATCCAGTGTTGTTATCCAGTCTCCTAGATATTTTTTTTTGAGGAAATGTAAGGGGGCTATGAAGTCGATTCTAGCAGCAATGCAATTTATTAAGGGCTAGAGGGGATTATTGATCTAGCTTTAAGAGAACCTGCAAGTTTTAGTCCTTACAGGAGGCCTGGATGGGGTCTCTCCTATGTTAACCAATACAGTGTGCAATGCACTTCTCAGAAGTGAGTGTTTCCCCATGTTTTGTAACATAGAATGGTAGTAATAAAGAACCTTGCTGTGAAAGTAGTATCCGAGTCTATTATGTGTTGCCTGAAGAACAGATCCTAGAGGTGGACTGCAGGTCACTCCGCCAATATTAACCACACCCTTCACCCCTGTAATGGGTGACTTTGGGCCAGTCACTGACTCTCAGCCTAACCTACCCTCACAGGGTTGTTGTGAGGATAAAATGGAGAGGAGGATAAGGATTATGTAAGCCGCCTTGGGTTCCTTGCAGGAAAAAAGGCGGGGTATAAATATAACAAATAAATAAATAAATAAAATTTGAGGGTTTCAGCTGTAGGTGGAAAGACATTGTCTGAACACCAGGTCTACCAACTGAGAAACAACGAAGAGGTAGACCTGGTATACAAATTTTTCCAGTGGCCAGGTCTACCTATCTTAGTACTCTTGCTCAAGCTTTGTTGCTGCTCAGTCACCAGATCTACCAGAAATGATGGAGCTGTTCTTTAATCCTATCAGGGCTTGTGTGTGTGTGTGTGCAGCATTTCATAGAATCATAGAAAAGTAGAGTTGGAACGGGCCTACAAGGCCATAGAGTCCAACCCCCTGCTCCATGCAGGAATCCAGGTCAAAGCATCCCTGACAGATGGCCATCCAGCTTCACCTTGAATGCCTCCAGAGTGGGAGAGCTCACCACCTCCCTGGGTAGTTGGTTCCATTGTCTTATTGCTCTGACAGTCAGGAAATTTTTCCTGATGTTTAGGTGGAATCTGGGTTCCTGTAACTTGAGCCCATTATTCCGTGTCCTGCAAACTGGGATGATCGAGAAGGGATCCTGGCCCTCCTGTGTGTGACAACCCTTCAAGTACTGGAAGAGTGCTATCCTATCTCCCCTCAGTCTCCTCTTCTGAAGGCTAAACATGCCCAGTTCTTTCAGTCTCTCCTCATAGGGCCTTGTTTCCAGTCCCTTTATCATCCTTGTTGCCCTCCTCTGAACCCTCTCCAGTTTGTCTACGTCCTTCTTAAAGTGTGGTGCCCAGAACTGGACACAGTACTCAAGATGAGGCCTAACCAGTGCTGAGTAAAGGGGAATTATCACTTCACGCGATTTGGAAGCTATACTTCTATTAATGCAGCCCAAAATAGCATTTGCCTTCTCTGCAGCCACATTGCATTGCTGGCTCATATTCAGTTTGTGATCTACCACAATTCCAAGATCCTTCTCACTTGTAGTATTGTTGAGCCAAGTGTCCCCCATTCTGTAACTCTGCATTTGGTTTCCTCTCCCTAGGTGTAGCACTTGGCATTTATCCCTATTGTGTATTTGTGCAACCATACACAAAATGCACAATTCCAGGAAAAAAAATATGGAATTCCAAAAGAACATTCCTACATTTCAAAATTCAAGCCATACAAAAATTGTATGATGTTAACTGATGTAAACAGTGGCTAACAATGTGAAAAGTGAAGTGAGTAGACCAGGCTCCTCTAGAACCCTAAACCCTGATCATTTCTCTTTTCCCTACCAAAGACACAGAACGTAAGAACCACCATGCTGGATCAGACCAAGGGTCCATCTAGTCCAGCATTCTTTTTCATATAGTGGACAACTGGCTGCCTATGAGAAACCCAGAAATAGGACATGAATGCAAGTAGCAGCCTCCTGCTCATGTTCTCCAGCAACTGATACTGGATGAAGCGTATCACTATTGTGACTAAGAGCCATATCCTTGATGAATTTGCCCCCTTTAAAGACATCCCAATTGGCCATCACTACATAATATGGTAGCAAATTCCATTGTTTAATTATGAGCTGTGTGAAGAAGTACTTCCTTTTATCTGTCCTGGATCTATCGTGTCTCCCCTTTTTCACCCTTTTTCTAACCTAAACAGTCCCAGACGTTGTAACCTTTCCTTATAAGTGAGTTGCTTCATCCCCTTGATCATTTTGGATCACCCTTTTTTGCACCTTTTCCAACTCTACAACATACTTCTTTAAGGTATGGTGACCAGAACTGTACACAGAATTCCAAGGGTGGTCACACCATAGATTTGTATAAGGGCAGTATGATACTGGCAGTTTTATTTTTGATTCCTTTCTTAAGTATGCCCAGCATGGATTTTGCCTTTTTCATAGCAGCTGCTGACTGGTTCGACATTTTAATCAAGTTGTCCACCACAACCCCAAGATCTCTTTCTTGGTCAGTCACCACTAGCTCAGATCCCATCAGTGTATATGTGAAATTAGGATTTTTTTGCCCCAACTTGCATCACTTTATGCTTGCTTAAATTGAACTATATTTGCCACTTTGATGCCATTCTCCCAGTTTGGAGAGCGCCTTTCGGAGCTCTTTGCAATCACTTGTTTAAACTATCCTAAATAATTTGGTGCCATCAGCAAACAGGGGCACCTCACTGCTCACTCCTAATTCCAGATCATGTCTGAACAAGTTAAAAAGCATTGGTTCCAATACAGATCCCCGTGAATCCCCACTGTTTATTGTCCAGTGTAACCTGAAAGCCCACATATGCATGTTTAAACCAGCTTCACTTTACCAGGATTACTATGTGATTTTTAAAACCAAACCCCAAACCACATGCCACCAGTGATTTCTGTGATAAATTATAGCATGAATTGCCTCTCCCACTGGCAAAGCAGACACATTTCTTCTGTGGCCGGGGTTCTGCTAAAAGCATACTGGCTGGCAAAGGTATTGGGACATTGCAAATGGCAACACTATCAAACCACCCAAAAAATAAAATAAAAATGGATATTTGATCCAGTGGGCTCACCAAGGGTGATTGGTCATCCTGCTCTTTATTCACCAGCATTGAAGTATGACTTAGACTAGATTTCTGTCTATCTAAATCAGTGTTCTCCAACCTTGGGTCCCCAGATGTTTTTGGCCTACAACTCCCAGCATGCCCCAGTTGTAGGCCAAAAACATCTGGGGACCCAAGGTTGGAGAACACTGATCTAAATGCTGCACCTTAAGATGACTCTAATGGAAAAGACTAAAGTCACCCTGACATTTTCTGGCACATGGGGGGGTCAGGAGGGGGAGGGTCATCTGCTCCCAAACCTAGTCCCCCACCCCTGAACTGAAGAACTGTCTGTGCATTCACAGGAACAGTCGCAGTTAGCCACAGGGAGTCCTGAAGATGGTTCAGGAAGCAATTCCTTACTTCTGGATTCTCAGACACATTCCAGTTTTAACCTAACCCTAGAAGTAAACTAGGAAGCTGCTGGAGGTTGGGATTTCAGAACTGCCTGCCTCAGTGAAGCAAGTGTTTTGTCTACTGCCTTTTTATCCTACTTTTCAGACTATTGTCTCCCAAAGCGGCTCACATCAATAAAGAGACAAGCCCTGCCAATCAGGCTTAAAAACAAAAATGATAACACAGAGAAGAGAAGGGGTGTGGCGCGAATAGGAAGAGGAGGGAGATAACATTTTCCAAGACCAAAACAAGATGGGCATTTAAATGCACTTTGGGCCAGGCTGATCTTCACTTGTTGGTGTACTTTGCTTGAATGAAGCTCATGTTCCTTAGGCCAATGGATGGGGCCAGAGAATTTCCCCCTTCCTTCTACAACCCCAGGGCAACTGACAGCTGGAGCTGAGTGTTGTTTCTGGGAGGGACAGGGAATTAAGCTCCTTGCAGCTGCGCCTTCTCTGGCCGATAGCCAGGTTGTTCTCCCCCTTGGCTTGACGTTATTCCTCTGAAGTAGTGGGTACAGTCTCCCAGTGGCCCTAGGTTCCCTGGCTGATGGCAGAAGCCAGAGTGTGCTTCCCTTCTATTCTCCCAATTTTCCAGGTATTGGGAAAGAAAGATAAACTTATTCAGGTTGCCCAGCAGGGTGCTAATTTACCAGACTCTCTAGTAGCTACACTGTTGAGGTAAGGTAAGATCTACCAAAGCCCAGGACTGAGTTCTCCCTTGCTTGTTGAGGTAAAAATGGTGGTGCTGTCAGACACAATTTGGACCATGAAGCGCACAACTGTGGTGGTATCATGATCCAGCAAATGAGTCACTGGATCATGGTGGTGGTAAGATTCTGTGCTTGGAGGAGACGAGTTGCCAGGGATGTCAATGCTGTCACCCTGTCCTTTGCTAAGAATGCCTAGCCTGTGCTGGAGTCCAGGACAGCTCCAGTGTGGGATACACTTGTAGAGAAGCATCTGTGATTTGTAGAGATTGACACAGAAGCTGAAGTTGTGGAGAGGCACTGTGTGCAGGTGATGTGACAGGAAAGATGTGTAGTGGTATGTGCGACCAAGAGCCAGCAAGGGTAGATTGATATGCCCTGAGGACAGGTGGGTTGCGACATCCACCATACACTTGGTGAACACCCTGTACACCATCACCAAGCCAAAAGGCAGCACCAAGAATTGAAAAATGTTCTTCCTAATAATGACACACAGGAACTGCCTGTGGGAAGGTTCAATGGCAATAAGGAAATACACATCCCAATACCTTTGCCAGACAGTATGCTATCCTGCTATCTGCTCTCCTCTGCCCTCATCCTCACCAGGGAAGCTGCCTAGACTGTGACTCAAATAACGTCAAATGAAGCTGTTAACTGGAATACCAAGGAGTGGTTGGAGGTCCCAAAAATGATCTGAAAAAGTCCCACTCAGCTCAGCCACAATCTAAGACTATCATTATCTGCGGAGGCTGTGCAGGAGAGTTTTAAACCAACTGCATCAGTTTATTGATCCTGTGGAGCTCCTACTCGCTGGGCCCTATCAACGCTACCTCCATACGTTGCATTCAGTGGAGAGGTTTGGTGTCAGGGGAGTAGTGTTCCTAAAGGTGTGACTATAGTCTACTGGAGGGCAGCAGCTATATATATATATATATATATATATATGTATGTATGTATTTTAAAGGCCCTGTGGGGCAACTGGCTACCTATCTCTTGGTCCCTGTCTTGTTTGTGCTGTTGCTGTGCTGGCGGGGGTGGGTGGGTGTAGTTCGCATCAATGGTTCTCACAAGAGAAGGTTATACACATCTTGGGCTGGCCCCTGTGACAGAGGATGTTGTGTCTTACATAAAAGCCTGAAATCAATGAAGAATTACAGACTTTTTCTGTGTTGAATCTGGGGAAAGGATGATAGCTGATGAGAGGGAAGCTGCACTCTCTAGAAAGGTCCAGGATTGGTCCCTGGGCCCACACTATCTAACGGAGTTGTCAGACCCAGCGAAGGCCACAGATAGTCTCGCAACAGAGATGGCTCTTGCAATGGATACTCCTGCAGTGTTCAGAAGACAGAGCCCTATGTCTGACTCCCCACAAGGAAGTGGTCCTGACCCACTAACATCATTCACTGGTCCAGTGGATAGGGTCCATGACCCATCTCCCCTACATCCCCCTGTACAGCCCGGCACTGACACAGCTTCAGCGGGAGCTGATGCTGACCTAAGCTCCACTGCTACACTGAAAGGTAGCAGAGGCGTGGTCTTACAGTCCTAGGAGTCAAGCCGAGAGTGTTGTTCAAAAGTCCAAGGGTCGAGCAGAGGCGGCGTCAGGGTCAGTCTGAAGTCGGGTCCAAGAGTCCAGGAAGCAAGGCAGGGTTCAGGAGCAGGGTCAGGGATCAGGAACACGAGCCAAGAAAGACGTTGTTTCCCGATACCCAGGCTTCAGTGAGCGAGTGTTTTTCTACTGCCTGCTGCCGGGCACGCCAATTTCACAGCTGGAGTTCCTTAGCAGCAGGCTGATTATAAAAGCCTCACAAGGACGACGCCCTGGTTTGCAGCCGGACGCTACGTCGAGGGGCCTGCATCTGTTCCTGCCATCTCATCCTCCTCCTCTGTCTGGGACTCGGGACCTGCACCATCTCCACCTCTGATTCTGACTCCTCCCGGGCTGGGGAACTCCCACGGGCCATGCCAGAGGGGCCTGCCAGCTCCTCAGCTGCCCGGTCGGCCCCGTCTGGAGTAGCAGGGTCTGAACTCTGCTCCTGAGGAGTGCCCAGGGCCCTGGGTGAGTCACACTCATCCTCAGAGGAGGATTCCTGGAGGGGGGTCATGACACAGCCGTTCTTGATGGAAGAGAGGACCAAGACATCTCTGTCCAAGTGTTCCCACATGGCACGGAAGTGCTGGATTCTCCCACCCACTTGAAGAGGCACCCCATCAGAACTGTTGACAGCTGGGTTTAGACATTTGGGGGACACTGCCTCAGGTGGAGGAAGAGGCTTGATTTTTTATTTTGTGTAGCATTTGCCACAAATGAGTACCGCTATTTTTCGCTCCATAAGACGCACCAGACCATAAGACGCACTTACTGTATGGTACAAAAAAAAAAAATCAGCTGAGAGGCGGGGGCTTCCCCCGCCCCACCCAGGAGTCCTCCGCTCTTCCGGACCAGCAGAGGAAAGTAAAAAAAAAAAAAAAAATTTTTTTTTTTTTTTTTACTATATTCACTCCATAGGACGCACAGACATTTCCACCTAGTTTTTTTGGGGGGTAAAGTGCGTCTTATGGAGCGAAAAATACGGTAAGTTTTGTAAAACTTAATAGGTCTCTGTGCAGACTTCAGTAACCAAGATCTTGCTTGTTTAGTAGATCTTCCACCCAGAATAGGCCTGCCGCCACATGGACCTTTTTAAAGCCTAGGTCTTTAGTTTTTCCTTGGAATCCTTAAGTAGGGCATCCACTTCTTTAGGAGCAAAGGCTCCAGATAGGAGGGCTTCCATGGGGACATCAACCAGGGGCACCTAAAGCGCTTCCATAGCCTGCTGAAAGAGGGAGTACCATTTTTGTGCTATGTTAGCCCCTTTTCTACTTGGGGTGGAGCAGTCCATTCCGTCATTACAATTTTGTTGAAAATAGCAGGAAATAGGATTCTTTGTTCGACGTCTTGGATTCTGAAAACACTGATGCCCCTCTGGATGCTGGTGTGGAAGAAAATGTTCTCTGAGTGGCTGAGGTTAACCGTTAACCCAAGAACTGCTAGAACTTTGGAAAGTAAAGGAAGAAAGCCTTCAGTGTTAAATAGGAGATCCTTCAACCCTTGCTGAATTCTCAACCCGTAGGAGATTCCTCAAGCCTTACTCAACTGGTTGCCAGAGCTTGCCCACAGCTGGTTCCGAGGTTTGATGGGCAGGGCATTGTCCGAAGAGGATCCTTGCGAGGTGCCAGCCAGATTGAGCTGATGGGGCCGCTACAAAGTCCGGTTTAACTGCAGATGCCATCCTAGGTCTGCTCTGTTGCTGGCACAGCTCCACCTGCCTGGACGCTGCTGGGCGATTGCAGGGCTCGGTATCGGTGTCAGCTGGGGAAAGCAGCTCGCATGTCACCAGCAGGCTCTGAGGAGGCAGGTTGTGTGGCACGAGGCTTCTTAACCATCAGAATATTTTTTAAAAATCTCTTTTTTTGCAGAATTCTGATAAGGTGCTCTTGGATGAGACTCCAGGGGCTCTTGGATGAGACTGATTATCTAGATCCACTTCAGTCGGGGTTCAGGCCTGGTTCTGGCACGGAAACAGCTTTGCTCGCCCTGTAGGATGACCTATGTCGGGAGAGAGAGGGGGAGTGCGACCCTGTTGATACTCCTAGATCTCTCGGCAGCTGTCGGTACCATCGACCATGGTATCCTTCTGGGGTGGCTGTCTGAATTGGGGGCACTGCATTGCAGTGGTTCTGCTCCTACTTGGCTGGCTGGCTCCAGAAGGTAGTGCTTGGGAGATATTGTTCGGCTCCGTGGACTCTCCAGTATGGAGTCCCACAGGGGTCGGTCTTATCTCCCATGCTATTCAATATCTACATGAAACCGCTGTGTGTGGTCATCCAGAGTTTTGGAGGGCGTTGCCATCAGTGTGCTGATGACATGCAGCTCTATTTCTCCTTTTCATCCTCGGCAGGTGAGGCTGTGGATGTGCTGAACTGCTGCCTGGCGGCGACAATGGACTGGATGAGGGCTAACAAACTGAGGTTCAATCCAGACAAGACTGAGATGCTGTTAGTGGGTGGTTCCTTTGACTGGATGGAGGGTGTTAAACCTGTTCTGGATGGGGTTGCACTCCCCTTGAAGGAGAACCCCTTGGAGTAGGTTCGTAGCTTGGGGGTGCTCCTGGAGCCATCTTTGTCACTTGAGGCTCAGGTTGCCTCAGTGGCATGGACTGCATTCTACCAGCTTCGGCTGGTGGCCCAGCTACACCCTTATCTGGACAGAGATAGCCTGATTTCAGTAATCCACGGTCTAGTAATCTCAAAGTTAGATTACTGCAATGCACTCTGACCAAAAGGTCCGAACATATAACACCTGTTCTGGCCCACTTGCATTGGCTGCCTATATGCTTCCGAGCCCGATTCAAGGTGCTGGTTTTAACCTATAAAGCCCTACATGGCTTGGGACCACAATACTTGATGGAACGCCTCTCCCAACCACAATCTACCTGTACACTATGTTCAGCATCTGAGGCCTTCCTCCGATTGCCACCTCCGAGGGAGGCTTGGAGGGCGGCAACAAAGGGGAGGGCCTTTTCTGTGGTAGCCCCCCAACTGTTGTACAAGCTCCCCCCGAGGCCTGCCTGGTGCCAACTCTACAGTATCTTTTCGGCACCAGGTTAAGACTGCCCTCTACGTTGAGGCTTTTAATAATTAAATGGTATACAGTGGGGTGGTAAATTGTTTTAGCGGTCGTGTTTTATTAACTTGTTTTTAATTTTTTGTGATATTTTTTAAATTGGTTTTAAATTTTTATACTGTTTGTATTGTTTATATTGAACTGTATTTTATTGTATTTTTTAAAAAATTGATTGTTGTACACCGCTCAGAGAGCTTCAGCTATTAGGCGGTATAGAAAATGAATGAATGAATGAATGAATAAATAAGGTTTCCTTCTCAACCGAGGCCATCAGGACAAGGAGGGAAAGTAAGGAGAGAACGTGTTTTAAAAAAGAAAGAAAGAAAAGGTCCAGGGAAGGTAGCTCAAGAGTGAGAGGACTATCCTGGGTGAAGTCAAAGAAGGAACTGGGGGTGGAGCTGAAGACAGACCAAAAATCACAGTCATGGGATTCCTGCCTCCTTGGGTGCTGTCAAAATGATGATCCATAGGTTCGAATGCCCTTGCTTTTTTGTTTTACGCAAACAGGAAGTTGAATTTTGCAAAATATACTATGTGGCCATGAGAAATTATGGTACATACATATGCATAACCTTTTTTGTGTATTCAAAAGAAATGGTAAAAAAAATTAGGGTTAAGATACCTAAATACTATGCCAAGAAAAAAATTAATCCTTAGATCTTTTAAATTATACAAATTAAGCACACAGTTTATTATATCTGAATAAAGTATTCTGCTTATTAGTGAAGTGGTAAGCCAAAAGTTATACAGGGGATTGAAGCTCCATCCCCATCAACCAGAAACTCTCTTACTGTTTGGGATGCAAAATCATCTGGCTTCTGAATTTCACCAGGTATTTATCACACCTGTTGAAGGACTAACTTAAGGACTAGACACCTTTAAGGCAAAACAACAGTGAATAAATTCTCAGTATAATGGAATCTGCCTCCGGTTCTGAGCTCCCTGCTTGCACAGAATGACTGTGGAATGCTTCATATATTTGGAAGAAGGTGGTGCCTTACTTCCATTTCTGCCCAGGTTTGATTTCCTCTATTTAACTCCTGACCTGTGCCATTCAGAAGGTTGCCACCCTACACTTGCCTATTAACAGAACTAAGCCAACAGAAACTGTTATCTGAGCCATGGATCTATCTGGCATTGTTGTTCCCATTATAGATGAGCAATACATCTTTTCCCAACAGTATTTTTATGGGCTCCAATAATCTGCTTACTCATTCTCTCATTACTCATCCTCTCTTCAGAGCAAAGGATCTACTACAGCTGGTTCATCAACTGCTGTCTTTGCCCCCCCCCAACCCCCAGCGTAAGCACCCATCAACAGTTTAAACATAACAGGCAAGTGAAGAGTTTCAGTTTCTTAAAACTTGTTTAATATCCATATTTTTGTCTGTTGGGCAAAGCCAAAACAGTCTGGCCTAGTTTCAAGTTACAAATCCATACACTTTTCCTTTTCCCTTTCAATAAAATGAACAGTGTGGCAATAAAAAAGTTTGGTTACCTGAAATAAAACCCATTTCAGCAACAACTTTTTAAAAAAGTCACAGTCTGCATTTCTTATCCAGAGTAATCTAACCTGCTTCAGTGATGAATGCTATGAAAAGGTAGAGGGCTCCTGCTGAGGCACAACTAATAGGGACTGAAATATCTGACAGCCACTATTCTTTGAGGGAAGGGGGAAAGTGAAAGAAATACAATGTATGACTAAGTCATTAACAAAATTAATTAAGTTTCGTTTGGGATAGGGTTCTCTAGAAGATCAAGAATCAGCCAATGCAAATTTTAACCTGTCTGAAGTGAAGACTTGGTTAATTTTTAAGGAGGGAAAGCAAAAGGCTAAGATGTTAGGTCTCAACATTTACCATTGGCAGTCTGTTTCAGGTCTTGAATTCAGCTGCACAAAAGTAAGATGAAAATCCCAGCAAGGCTGAGGGATCAAGCTTTATTGTCCCCAACAAGCACATAGCGGCTGTATTCTGCCATGACCACTGCCTCTGCATTTTTCCAGTTCTTGTATGGCTCCAAGCTGCATTTTGATGAAAGAGCTAGAAGTAACATTGGCATGGACAAACCCTAAAAGGAACAAACACACATGCTGGTTTTAAGATAAGAAAGGGAGGCTGGGGAAGAAGAGATGACAAAGCAATTAGTTTCATTCTTTCATACAGGTTCAGAGGCAAATTACTTGCTGTGTGTGGGGGGTGGGGATGGGGGAGGGATGAGCTCTACCAGAAGCCTAGCAACCCTGGAGAACCCACTGGTATGCTCCTCTCTCTGGCCCAGATTTCACCTACTTTCTGTGCCCAGTAGAAGAGGTCTAAATATCAGCTCTTCCATCAGAGGAAAAAAATAACTATGACTCGCAGTAAAACAAAAAGCCACTCCTTCAGTTCTGAGGCAAAGATCATTACACTCATGGGGAAAATCCCCCACCCACAAAATTACACATGGCACTTGATTGGGGTGAGATTTTTTTGTTTAAATTAAGCATCATGACCCTTTTTACTGCGCCTTCAGTTGTGATAATGACATATCAATTTCCTCACTTCCTTGTGCAGACTCAATTAATGACATTTAAACAGAGGAATGGGTTCACCTACTGGCCAAATGGTATATTTATCCTGGGGACAGGGCTATTAGGGAAGAAGGGATGGAATACACACACAGCATCCAGGTCCTAGTCACTTGATCTGCAGAAGTAGCTAGAGGTGAATGCGCACCACACACATGTACATGCAGTTTCTACGTCCCAGTTCTGCTCCCACATGCTTGTCTGCCTGAATTCGAATATGGCTTGGTCCCCCTTGCCTTGCCCCACTGCTTCCATGTGCACCACTGCCAGCAAGAAGGTAAGGAGTACAGACTGAGAATCATCCACTGTGGGTGAAGAATTGAAGTCCTGGCAGGGCCTGTCCATACAGTACTGCTTAAAATATTTTCAACATACAGCATTTTGGCCACATGTGGGAATAGCATTCTGCCACAAGTTTCTAGCAACTGGATTCTTCTTTGGTTTTAATGTTTTTCTTAAAGGTAAAAAAAAGTCAAGGACTAAAAACAAAACAAAACACCCCAAACCTCTTAATGGATAAAAAAAAAATTGGAATACAAGATTTAAGATCAGAAAGTCTGCTTGTTCTTGAGGATGCCTTTGGGGTGTTAACACAGCAGACAATACAGAAAGAAAATATTAAAAAAGGGAGGAGGGAAAGACGAGAGAGAGAGAAGGTTCTTTGACTAGTGTGTTATGCCAGAGCCAGCAACGGTGTGTCTGTTAAAGAGAACTAAAGAGACTTATGTGAATGGGTCAGAGAACCAAATGAGAAAAGGCTTTAAAAAAGAGAGAGAGAGAAAGGAGAGAAACACTTAGATTTATTCAGGGTAAGGGAGAAGGGGGGGACAACTGTCAGGTGCCTGCTAAGAAGCAGCTTTTGTGTGTGCAGGTTGGGTGGGCGGGGAAGAGAAATTTATGCTCACAGCTTTAATGCAACCTCTGCATTATATAGCACCTCCACACACAAGGAATATGAGGCCAATCTAAGGAGAAGCAGGAGGGGCTGCCACATTGACCTGCGAGTTAGTTCATCTTATAACCAGAAAAAACCAATAAAAATTGTTACTTTAAAAATGAAATTATTTGGGATAACATGTTAATGCTGGTGCTGTCAACAGGCAGGATACTTGGCTCCCTTTCGAAGGGTACAAGATTCCTATGCCAAATCCCACCAGCAGAACTTCACAGCACTGAGCTCTGTGATTTCTTCCCCTTCCCTCCAATGAGATGTAGCCTAAAATTTGAAAGAAAAGAACGTGTTTTAAATATTGACAATGGACTAAGTCCAGCCTCTTTACCCTGCCGCCAAGTCCGCAATTCTCCACACGAAGTGTGTGCACCCTGTGTCATGGAACCACACCCTGGGTCCGTGTTGTTTGGATGTTCACAGTACATGGAACCATCTTTTCCTCCACTGCCCAGAGTGGTTAGTGCCTTTGCAGTCGCTCAGCACGAGACCAACCAATCTCCTCTTCCTTGGCCACTTAGCTTGACTTAAGTTGCCATACATCCTTGCTGAGAATCAATGATGCCTTGTTCTACGGATGGGACAAGAACGCAAGAGAAAAACAAAGAACCTGATACCGGTTTCTTGAGGCCGTTTTGTGGATTCCTTGCTGATCCCAAGGCTGCATTCTCAAAACGTGTCTGACTCTCTCAGTTTCTTTCTGCAGTTCCGTATATATATATATATATATATATATATGGCCTATTGTTCCTGCTCAGTTTGAAGAGCTGTTATTAGAGGATCCAGAGGTTGAGGCAATAGCAGCTCCAGCTGGGCTACTTGTTGATACAGATTTGCGGATGTGAGGAAGCAAGTAGGGGTCACAAGCCAACTGCTGGACATCTATCCGATCTTCCTTCCGGTATGCCAGGCAGCGTCTGATAAATGCCTGAAAAACAACCACAGGAAAGAGAAAGCAACATGAAATGTTAGTATTGGTACCTCTTTTCTGGAAGAAGGGCAGTCAGTACTAGCAAAAACAGACAAGATTTACTTTAAAAAGGATGGCAAACCGAGTTCTAATGTGCCTTCCTGTGTAATTATTTCGTTGTAGTTTTCACTTATAGCCAACAGGAAACTGGTTTGAACTTCCCGTTTCGTAATCTTTCTCAAGGCTTACACAAACAATATTCAATTTCACGGACTGCATTCAGTTTCAAATTATATTCTATAATGTAAAAAAAGGTTTACCACAGCGCTAATGAACATTTTTAAAACATTTTAAAAACAATTTTAAACAAACTTCCAGAGGCCCTCCCAAACTCACCTTCTTCTTTAGCACACTGCTTTACCGTTAACGCTTTCATACAGAGTCCTCTGGTGGTAAGTCTTTCAATTACATTTATACTATTTTCTTTGGCACTGTGAAAGCATTGAAAGGGAACTATTAACGAAGGAAGCCTTTTGGGTTTTTCATTTAGATACTAAGGCCCCACGGGGGACTAAATGTAAATCTGGAATTGTCATGCTATTTGTAACTGTGTCGGGGGGGGGGGGGTAAAGTATTGAGTGGAATGTTGCTCCATTATCACTGTAGTACTAATGAATGAGCTTGTTGTTCAACTGAAATTGTAAATGACGACTGGGGATCTGCTAATGTCTTTCACATGCAAAAGTCGTGGTAAGGGTTAATTGACGAGAAAGGGTTAACAGCCAGAAAAAAGTATAAATGTAATTGAAAGACTTACCACCAGAAGATTCTGTATGAAAGTGCTAACGGTAAAGCAGTGTGCAAAAGAAGAAGGTGAGTTTGGGAGGGCCTCTGGAAGTTTGTTTAAAATTGTTTAAAATTGTTTTTAAAATGTTTAAAAATGTTCATTAGCGCTGTGGTAAACCTTTTTTTACATTATAGAATATAATTTGAAACTGAATGCAGTCCGTGAAATTGAATACTGTTTGTGTAAGCCTTGAGAAAGATTACAAAATGGGAAGTTCAAACCAGTTTCCTGTTGGCTATAAGTGAAAACTACAACGAAATAATTTACACAGGCACATTAGAACTCTGTTTGCCATCCTAAAGAAAAAACAGCGATGGACACAGAAGAACTTAATCCTGCTTGGCCAGGACTTTTGGAAGATACAAGATATGTATATTGTATTAATTTGATTATATTGTTTATTGGTGTATGTTTGAAATTGTTACAATTGTTTAAAGGAATTAACAATTTGGATGTGGATATAAGATACTAAAAAGTTGTAATTAATGTAAAGAAATAAGATTTGTTGTGAGTAATTTAGATCATGGTGGCTTTGGCTTTTCTTAATTAGTAGTAATTTCCGTGATTCTCCTTTGTTCTTGCGTTACTTTAAAAAGGGGCAGATGACAACTGGTGTTGAAAAACAACCTTCCCTGTCTTCCTGTATTGCTTGTTCTGTGAATGGATGACTATGGAATGATCTTCCCAAACCAACCCCTGCTTAGAAGGCATTTCTCTTTTAAGTCTTCAGTAGAAATGACAGGAATGGCAGCTGCGACTACGCCCGCCCTTTCCCCCCCCATCGTCCTGTCATCTGTTCCCTCCCTTACCCTGCTGCACGCTGCAGCAAGCTGGTACCACACAGCAGGTGAGTGAGGTAGGTGGACAACAGCATTGTGGAACAAAAGTCTGCAGAGGAGCTGTGGCTGCCTTTTCTCCCTTTTCAGCTGGAGATCTGAAGAGCAACACCTGGCATGGCAACTCTACAGGCTAGAGACTCCAATCCCATTTTCTGTGTGGCATTGCTTGCTATCCACATTCCTGATTAACTTGTGTTCACCGGGTGACAGACATCATGTTCCGTTGCTTGCTGCTTTGCAAACATATAGTTTTGAGTGAAACTGTGGAGGAGTCTTGTTGAAATAACTGTCTGACCAGAAATTTACAGAACAGAACACGTCAGACTTAACACAACGATTCTTTCTGCCCAGATGGAGCAGGACATCCACTAATGGATGGTGACTCCTATTCACCAATGGAGGCAGCACTAGTAGTAGAGGCCTCAAACTTCCACCAAGGGAAGTTGCCCTCTTAGTTTTGGAAATACGACAGCTAAGGAAATACACTGAAAACATAACTGGTATAGAGAAAAAGGATCACAGGAAAGAGAATAATCTGCAAGGACCCAACTTGTCTAGCTAAGTGAAAGATTTGTCTTAAGTGGAAATGCAAGCTGTAGTGTCTCTCGATATCTTGCTCATAGCAGAAGGAACCTTTAAATCAGTGTTCTCCAACCTTGGGTCCCCAGATGTTTTTGGCCTACAACTCCCAGCATGCCTGCTAGGAGTTGTTGGCCAAAAACATCTGGGGACCCAAGGTTGGAGAACACTGATTTAAATTGAGTCCAAGGTTCTGTTCTTACACAGATGGAAATCACAGAAATCATAGAAAAGTAGAGTTGGAAGGGGCCTACAAGGCCATCGAGTCCAACCCCCTGCTCAATGCAGGAATCCAGGTCAAAGCATCCCCGACAGATGGCTGTCCAGCTGCACCTTGATTGCCTCCAGAGGACACAGTCTTGTTGGAGGAGGACACAGCTGTGATCTAATCAGCCCAGGTGGAGCTGGACTGCATTTCCTCCATTACACAATTGCTGCAACAGCTTCCTACTAAAAGGGTGCTTTGATAGAGGTACAAGTGTAGATTTTGTGATGCCTAAGGGGTAGATGCTGTCCAAATAGCACCCCAACAAGCATCCAGCAGAACATGCAACACTGCTCCTCTCTAGGATGAGAAGGATGCAGGCTAAGAGAGGGCAAAACCATTCCTCGAGAATAAAGAATTACCCATCTGAATTTAAGTTGAATTAGCCCTTTAAAGAATACTATCAGAAACAACAATGCAAGGCTCCTTTCTAATTGATAAGTTTAGGGGCCCTCCTTGTAGAGGTCAAAGCAACAAGAAAAAGGTATACGAAAGGAGAAAAGGAAACGAAAAGAGACACTGTGAATAGGCTCAAAGAAAATCATGGTGGACACTCTTTACACCAACAGAAGATCTCAAGAGAATCTATAGACCACAGATGCTTGAGATGACATGAGCCCCTCAGAAACTGCTTGTGTGAGGACATGTAGTCAAAGAGATGGAAGCTTGTTTACTGAGTGATGGCTGGTGCCTGCTACTTCAAGATGTAAGGTTAGAGCCTTGGGAAAGTCCTCACCACCACCACCACTCCTGAATCCCAAGAGGAGAGGAACTTTCATCTTGGAGGGTTGTAGACTCTTGTACTCATCAGCAGATCAAGTCTTTCCAGGTATATTCATAAATTATATGGATAAGATTACCATGTAAGCCAAGCATAGTGTCAAATACTTTGTGGTTATAGCCAAAGATAAACCCTTCAATTTCCACATATATGTGAGGTCTGGGAACCAGGACCTCCCATGCTAGAATGGAATCATGAATACAACCTTCTGTGACGCTGACCTTCCACAGAGCTGGAGACCAGGCGACAAATGCAGGGGTGACCCTTTGGTCAGGGACTAATTAGGGTATTTGCTTTTTTGGCAGTGGTGCATTTGAACTGCGAACAAAACCAGTTTGCCTTGCAATTAGATGGTGATGTATGAAGGGGATCCACTAGAGGAAGACCCCCACAATCCTGAAGTATGCTTTGGGGTGAAGATTCCACTCCTCCAGATCAATGCATGGGTGACTGAGCCAATCTATCTGAATGCAGTGAAACTCTCTGGATCTACTCTGCCATGATGGATACCAGGTGAGCTTCAGCAAACTGAAGTTGTCTGGATGCTTTTGTGAACTGTGACCCCAACCCTCCCTGGGGATTTACAGCAGCTTTGGAAGTAGAGAACAGCCCAAAAGCAGGGTCTGAGGTGGGGGCCAAAATCAAACACAGGTAAGCAATCCAAATCAAGCACAATCCAAGGGTCTTATCAGGAGTCCAGGGATCAGCAGCATGAGAGATCAGTCCAAAGAAGAAGCAGGGTCAGGAAAAGTAGGTTGCAAAATCCTGGAAGCTGATACTAAGATGTTGTTCAAGCACCTAGTACGTGGAACAGAAGGCTTTTAAGCCTGAGCCTTCAGAGCCCCACCCAGAGCACAGCTACAACCATTAATGCCATCTGAGGAAAGGACTATTTATGAGCAGGGCCTTGCTCAGAAATGTACCATTACTCACAAGGAGTTCCTATTCCTCAGGCGGGCACGTCTGGCAGCTGACTGAGCCTTGACCTGCACTTCCTGGGGCTAGGTGGCCACTTGGCGTCTGCCTCTGAGTCTGGGAGGAGGCTATGTTGTGAGGGTTAGGGTTGACAGCTGTCTCCCCCAAGGGCCCTGATCTGCTTCAAGGTCCCCAAAGGCAGCTCATCTGTAATGCTTGACTCAGGGAGCTCCTGGTCATCCTCCAAACAGGAGTCCTCCAGAGGGGGCATGACAAGGCAGAAGCCTTATGCATCTCACATTAACACAATTCTTCTCCTCTCCTGGATCACTTAAGAGCTCAGCCCCATCTTTCGGCTATGGGCCTCCTACAAGGGAACTTGCAAGGGACTCCGAGCCTTTCCACAGAAGGGTTTTTAAAGCACTATGGCATGATTACTTATTGCTGATCAACTTATCAAAATCTTCAAGGTATGGGATAATCTGTTCAGTGGGTCTGATCCTTGGAAATGTCTCTTGAGGCAGCCTCAGATTTAGCCTATGCCTCATCAGGGACAAGTTGTAGAGCAAGCTCCGGAACATGAATGGCCTTGGATAATAATGCATCTGAGTTTCAACTTGGAAAGGCTATTCAAGGGGAAAGCAGATACACAACCCTCTCACCAGAAAGCTCACTCACCTCTTTATCAGACAGAATCAGAAAGTCCTTCGCCCAAGGGAACTCCACCCCAGATTTAGGAGCAAGTCTAGCACACACACACCCTGCTCTCCTCTCCATGGTATGTCAGCAAGAGTGTCTATAAGCTGTATGCAGAGTAACAGAGGGCAGAGTAGCAGCATTCAATGGAGTCAAACCTAACGTCTTTTGGGGGTCAAGAAGCTTGCTATATTAAAGGTACAGAATCTGAGAAAATGATCAGTAATGACCCTTGGAGCCAGAAAAAGAAGAGTGGGGCTGACAGTATTTGCATTTTTGTTTATACACTTACCCCCATCTTGCTCTCCATTTCTCCCATTGCTTGAACAACTAATCTTGTTATCCATGTGGAGTCAAGTGAATGGCCATCTGCAAAAGGTGCAGGAAGGGAGAGGAAACCTGCTTTGAGAGGGGATGGGGCTCTCCATGGCAACAACAAAAGATGTGCCACCAGCTGCACAGAGCATTGCCACTGCTGAAGACGAGTGGCCAGTGATTGTCAACAGCTTGTGGCTGAAGAGCATGAGATGTACAAGACTCTTGACTGCTGGCCAGCTTCACAGGTTTGCTAGACAAGACAGACAGAAAGTGCTGCTTTACAGTGATTGCTTGCTGAGGAATGCAGGGACTGAATTGGAGCTTGGCTGTTTTATGGCCAGAGTCCTTTGCCAGCCTGCACCTTACCACCTTTTTGGGTATGGAGCAGAACATAGCTTCAGCCACACTAAAAGACAGCCAAACACAAAAATATAGATGAAGCCCAGATCCTACTTATTAGCCATTCCACCTGCCTGTAGCTGAGGGAGAGGCAGCGTGAACAACTCCACTGGCCTAGCTGATACCAACTGCCACTTGGCTCCTCCAATCCTGGAACGATTGTCTCAGTGGCCATTCTATAACTGGAAAGGTTTTGGTATCTGAATCTGCCCCCCCCCTTCTTCTATCTTTAGATTATAAACTGGAGGGAGGGCCTGTGTCATTTTAAAATCCTTGCACAGAGCTAGAAAATGTTAGGTGCTTATAAAACTAAAAATAAAAAATAAATCAGCGTAATCATGAACAGAAAGGAAGAGGAGTGAGGAAGAAATCTGTCAAAATAGGTGTATAATTGCCTCTAAGCTTTAGACTCCAGAAACTGTGGGCAGAAGCAGGAGAAACAGAAGAAGCCTCCCATGTAGAAACCTCAAGCCACTACAAGTTCTGCCTCTACTGATGGATGAGAGGAGTCATTCATCACTGGATGCCTTTTTCTACATGAGTGGGAACTAAAAAGGTTTCTGCTATATGTACAAACCGTCACTAGATTCTTCCCGGCTTTCTCAACTGTACCAAATATAAACCCTTTCTTACCTTTGCTTCTGGCGTTACCACTGGCTTTGGAGGAAACTGCACCTCTGTAGCTTTAAGGATTGTGTTCTCCTGCAGAATATCTTGCTGAGATTGGTTGTGGCCAAAAGGCTGCAGAGGAGGAGAACAGCAACTTTTTAAAATCAAATTGAAAACTTGGGGGAGGAGGGGGAAAGGGTGGTGTGTGTGTATGTCAAGGAAACTGCATGCTATGTAGTCATTAATCATGTTTCAAAAGGATAGAGGGGAGATTTACAGAAATCCAGCAACTTTTTTTTAAAGGGAAAGTTTAGCAGCTTTCATGGTGGTGTATGTGATTTTTTATTTTAAAAGTTTTTTAAAAATCAAAAATTATTATTGGTGAATAAATATGACACATAGGGTCTTAAGTTGGAATGGAACAGGGAATTGGATTGTCCTATTCTGTCCTAATCAATTGTTGTGTTAGCATCTGTGAAGGACTGCCAACCGGTCCTTTCTTCAAGACCAGAGATCAAAGGTGCAAAACTGCCAGCCTTAGCTCTGCCGTCTTGACCTGATTCTCTCAGGGCCTTGCCATTCGTCTATACACTGGATTTAGCACTGAACCACAGAGGAACCACACACCGTGTGGGGTAAAACAGGAAAGTTTATTTAAGGCAAACAGATTACAATAAAAGGTGGGAATGAGGGAAGGGGGAAACGGTAGGGAGACACTTTGATACATACAAGTAGAGCTACAAAACAACAAAAACTAGTTCCTTTCCTATATAAATACCCAGGCACTTACTCTCTTTGCCTGGGGGTTGGTCTTCTTTAGGGCTTGCCTCAGCAAAAGCCCTACTCCAAGCGCATCCAGACAAACAACAACTCTCAAAAGCCAGGGCAGGCAGTATAAATTCTCCCCCCCACCCCTCCTTTCAGCAGCCTAGCTATCTTTGGTCAATCAGGATGAACTTCATCTAGGCTAGGTAGGGGAGAGTTGACTCTGATCTTGAATAGAGTGCCTACATCAAAGGGACATTGTGCATATTTGCAAGAGACTCCTTGACGCCTAGAGTCTTCAGAAAAACTATGTACATTTTGCATGGGTTTCTCAGCCTCCAGATGGGATTACCTTGTTTACACGTGTGGAGCTGTGTGTGTGTGTGTGTGTGTGGTGCAGGAAACTCTGACGCTTTTCTTCACAGCGTCTATATCTGAAACTTCAATGGATCTCAAGTTACGTCTTATTCAACAAAAACTCGTTTCAGGTCTACTGGATGCCACAACGTCTCTTTAATAAGGGTTTATCTAAGTCAGCTAACTGCTGGAGGTGTAATACTGCTAATGCTTCCTTTAATCATATGTTTTGGCAATGTCCAGTAGTTGCCTCTTTTTTGGAGAAGGTTATAATATGGATAAACTTTGTATTGGAACACTCTTTAATATTTACTGATGCACACGTTCTTTTAAACTATCGATCTGTTTTCTGCAAGCTAATGTATGGTAATCGTAAATTGATTTTCCATGTCCTTTTGACAGCTAAAAGACTAACATTGGAAGGATAAATGCTCAACTCCTACAATGCAATGGATTGAGGACCTAACAATACTTTCAACATTTGAACGGATGGCATATAGATACCACTCTCAAACGGATACATACATGGATATTTGGTCTGCCTTTGTTGATGCTTATGTATAATTAATATATTCAAAGCTATGTAGATATATTGTTCTCCTTTTCTATGGTTTTGTTTTGTTATGTTAAAACTTTATATTGCTTACCTTTCTGCCATAGAGACACTGGTAGAAGATTACTCCCACTGACCAAACATCAACTTTATTGGAAATCTTTGGAGGCTCTTTCCCAACAACAAAACACTCCGGTGGCAGATACCTGAGGAAGAGAGAGATTAAAAGCTGCAGACTAGCCACGTTTATTTATGCATATGTCCATCCATATATTTCCTCTCCATCAACATTTCATGTCACAGAGCAGTTTTCCTCAGGACATTGGGATAATGTCCATATTTCATAATAAATAAATTTCATATTGCCAAGTATAGAAGCTATTTATTATGTTGAAAATCGCACACAGCAGCTAGGTTCAGACAACACGATAACCCACACTCAAGGGTTGAGTATGTGTTGAGTGTGGGTTGTTGAAATGTGGGTTATTGTGTTGTTTGAACCCAGCTGGTTAACAATCCATGGTTTGCTAACCACAAACAACCTACAGTTCACAACCCAACAACAAACCATGGGTTCTCTTCATGGGTTGTTTGTGGTTAACAATCATAGTTTGCTAGCACAGCTGGGTTCAGACAATACGATAAGCCATGTTTCAACGACAACCCATGTTTCAATGACAACCCACACTCAACTCTTGAGTGTGGGTTATTGAGTTGTTTGAGCCCAGTCAATAGTATAGAACATATTGTTTATGTAGTGCTATCATTGTGCATGGCACTTAAGAGAGCAACAAAAGAAAAGACAGGTCCCTGTCCTGAGAGCCTACAAGCTAAAAATAGCTGACTTGAAATTCAGCCTCATCTTTTGTTTTGCTGGGCCATGTTTTTTTTTTATTTAAAAATTTAATTTTTCACATCTTACAGCTACTAATGAATACAACAACAAAAATAAACATTGTGCACCCCCCCCCACCTCTTGGGACCAAGTTATATTTCTCCCCCCCCAATTATTTTTTTTTGTATATATACAAGATATTATTCTATATTCCATAACAAATCTTGACAAGGTTTGTTCCCCTTCCCCAACACATAATCCAAAAATTTACCCCAAATGTTCACAAAGGTGTCTTTCTCCAATTGTCCTTTTTGACACTTAATATTACAAGTTAATTTATCATTTAGCGCGATATCCCATACCACTTTATACTATTCAGTAATTGGGCCATGTTTAATATTTCATGTTTTAAATGGCATACAAGGACTCTCATAAGCCACACCAACTTGTTTGAAACACAACATGAGACACGTCCACAGGAAGCTATCTGAGTTTATTAATATTTGCCATAGTTATTAGAACAGTTATAAAGAAATTGCTGTTACCTCCCCAAATCCCTACAGAATATAGGAGGTACAAATCATTATCAATCAGAATATTTTATGCCATTCCTCCTTCCCATCATCATCATCATCATCAATCCACCATTGACCAAGTGACCTAAAGAAATGTTCTCAGCAGCCGCTTCATGGAACTTTCTTTCCCTGGAGATTTGTCAGAGTTCTAGCTGACTTGTCTTCAATAAATGAGCTATGGCCATTGCAAAAGTGCTACCACTATCATTTTCTTTTTGACGAGGAAGAGAGGCCTCCTCCCCCCTTCTAAGTTGAGTATCAGAGTGTGTGGTGCTTCACCTCCTCCAAATCGTGGGAAGTGATAATTCCCCTTTACTCGGCACTGGTTAGGCTTCATCTTGAGTACTGCGTCCAGTTCTGGGCACCACGCTTTAAGAAGGACGTAGACAAACTGGAGAGGGTTCAGAGGAGGGCAACAAGGATGATAAAGGGACTGGAAACAAGGCCCTATGAGGAGAGACTGAAAGAACTGGGCATGTTTAGCCTTCAGAAGAGGAGACTGAGGGAAGATAGGATCGCACTCTTCCAGTACTTGAAGGGTTGTCACACAGAGGAGGGCCAGGATCTCTTCTCGATCATCCCAGTTTGCAGGACACGGAATAATGGGCTCAAGTTACAGAAACCTAGATTCCACCTAAACATCAGGAAAAAATTCCTGACTGTCACACCAATAAGACAATGGAATCAACTACCTAGGGAGGTGGTGGGCTCTCCCAATCTGGAGGCATTCAAGGTGCAGCTGGACAGCCATCTGTCAGGGATGCTTTGATCTGGATTCCTGCACTGAACAGGGGGTTGGACTCGATGGCCTTGTAGGCCCCTTCCAACTCTACTTTTCTATGATTCTATGATAATGGACCAAAGGGAAACGAAACAGTTGTCATGACCCAGGACTGGCATCCCTCAGATTGAAACTTCCAGTGATAGTCATTCTGGGGAGGCATCAGAGCGAGTTCCTGGTCCTACTGAAGTGGGACCCACTACCTCGGATACCATGTTTTGCCCACACAACCCCCTGGGAGGTGCCACTACCCTCCGACACTGAGGAGTGGACTTCAGACTCCTCTAGTGAACAGGGAGCCTCTGGGGAGCAGTCCCCAACTGGCTCTCACCTTCTCCAGCCTTCATTCCCCAGGAGAAGTCAAGGCCTACAGGAAAAGGCTGCTGGCCCTTTAACAGCCAGAGGCAGCACCTGAAGGAGTGGAGTTTCCAGACAGACTCTTCTGGCCTGACTACGACTGGGTTCGCATGACATGCTAAAGCTCAGCAGGTTAAGTACTACTGAGGTTTAGTGTGTCATCTCAGCCCTGCAGGGTTCCTTTTTTTTTTTTTTTTTTGATTTTTTTATTGAATTTTCCAAAACAACATTTGGCTTCCGCCTCATTGTCTGACACACATTACCAATCCTTATCCAATCTAAGTTTCTTCTATTTTCACAGAAAAAAATTCTATCACCTTACCAATATTCAGAAATCAAAACCCAAAGTTACTAAGTCACTTTCCCTCCTCCCCAAGAAGTCCACCAGAGGTTTCCAGTCTTTCTTGAATGAAGTGAAAAAAATTTCTCTAATTAAACAAGTCAATTTTGCCATCTCTACTAAGTCCAACATTTTCAACAGCCAGTCTTCTATAGTTGGTATTGTTGCTTCTTTCCATTTTTGAGCATAGATTATTCTTGCTGCTGTCATCATATATTGTAATAATGTTCCATAGTCTTTCTCAAGTTGTAAGTCCATTTTACCCAATAAAAACATTTCTGGTTTCAGTTTAATATTCACTTTTAAAATCTTTTGTATCCATGTGTGTATTTGTACCCAATATGTTTTCACTTTTTTACATGTCCACCAAACATGATAAAATGTTCCTTCATGATTTTGATATTTCCAACATACATTTGACACATTATTATACACCTTAGCCAATTTCACAGGAGTTAGGTACCAACGATACATCATCTTGTAAAAATTCTCTCTGAGATCAGAACTCAATGTAAATTTTATACCTTTAGTCCACATGCATTCCCATTGTTCCATCATTATATTATATCCAAAGTTCCTTGCCCATTTAACCATACAATCCTTAACTTGTTCTTCTTCTGTCCCAAACTTCAACAAAAATTTATACATTTTTGCAATTACATGATCATCACCTGTACACAATTGTATTTCAAATTCAGACGTATCCTGTTCTATATCATACATTCTTTTATCCACATTAAATCTCTCTGATAGTTGCATGTATGAAAACCAGTGTAAGTTATAACCTTCTGTTACTAAACAATCCCGTGTTTTAATCCAGTATGTTCCCTGACGCAATTCCAATATTTCTCGGTATTTTAACCAGTTCTCATTGCTTGTCATTTCTTTCCTGTATAGTGCCTCTTGGGGTGATATCCATAAGGGTAATTTTGGGCATAACCTAGGCTTGTATTTGTTCCAAACTCTTAATAACGCCCTTCTGATATAGTGGTTCTTAAAATCTACATTAACCTTAGCTTTGCCATACCACAAATATCCATGCCATCCAAACCTTAGATCATGCCCTTCTAATTCTAGAAGTCTGTTATTTCTCAATGTCACCCATTCCTTCAACCAAACAAAACAGCAAGCATTAAAATACAATTTCAAATCAGGTACACCCAATCCACCCCTTTCTTTCGCATCCTGTAGAACTATATATTTAACACGCGGTTTCTTTCTTTGCCATATAAATTTAGATAAGTCATTTTGCCATTCTTTAAAGGGCAAATCATTAGTTAAAATCGGCAGTGTTTGAAATAAAAACATCATTCTTGGTAAAACATTCATTTTTATCACAGAAATCCTACCCAACAAAGACAATTTTAGTTTCTCCCATTTCAACATATCATTTTTAATTCCTAACCATATCTTAACATAATTGTTTTGAAACAACGTGGAATTCAAATTTGTCATTATGATACCAAGGTATTTCACTCTTTTTTCAATTTTAAAACCTGATGATTTGTTTGCATCAATATCTGTTGGTCTTCCACTCTCATATTCTTCACCAACATTTTTGTTTTTTCATGGTTTACCTTGAATCCTGCCAACCCTCCAAACTCATTTAATTTATCCAACAGAGTTTGTACTCCTTGTAGTGGATTTTCCAAGACTATCATCAAATCATCTGCAAAAGCTCTCAACTTGTATGATTCTTTTTTAATTTTTATTCCTGGGATTCTTCCATCTTGCCTAATATCTCTAAGCAAGACTTCTAAAACTAAAATAAACAGTAGTGGAGATAATGGACAGCCTTGTCTTGTTCCCTTTTGTATCATACAAGGCTTTGTCAATTCACCATTAACAATTATTTGTGCTTTTTGTGTCGAATATATCGATTTTACTCATTTAATAAAATTCTCTCCAAAATCCATTTCATTCATTACTCCAAATAAAAAACTCCAATTCACGTTGTCAAAGGCTTTTTCAGCATCCAAAAAAATCAGTGCTGCTTGTTTTTCATTATGACAATTTAAATATTCCAACACATCCAACGCAGTTCTAATGTTATCTCTTAATTGTCTTTTAGGCAGAAAACCACATTGATAACCACATGTATAAACTCTTGTAAAATTTTCTTTAATCTTTCAGATAGAATCATTGTAAATAATTTATAATTATTCAATAATGAAATTGGCCTGTAATTTTTTAACAGAAGTCAAGTCTTGTCCTTCTTTAGGTATCAGTGCAATATTAGCCTCTCTCCATGTATCTGGTAACTTCCCATTTTGTAGGATATTATTCATAGTCCTTTGTAGTGGTTGTAACAAGTCATCTTCAAAACACTTGTAATAAATTGCTGACAATCCATCAGGGCCCGGTGTTTCCCCTTTTTTAGATTTTTAAATTGCTTCAGATAATTCTTGTATAGTTATAGGGCCATTCATAATTTGTCTTTGATATTCTGTAATCTTTGGTAAATTTTGCCGTTGCAAATAATCTTCTATTCTTTTTTCAGAATTTTTTTCCCCTTTATACAATTGTGAATAAAATTGAAAAAACACTCTTTTCAT
Source organism: Shinisaurus crocodilurus (assembly GCA_021292165.1). Taxonomy (NCBI): domain Eukaryota; kingdom Metazoa; phylum Chordata; class Lepidosauria; order Squamata; family Shinisauridae; genus Shinisaurus; species Shinisaurus crocodilurus. Next base: position 263,209,218 of record CM037877.1, read on the forward strand.
ACCCAAATTATCCGTTATTTCAGTGTTGTCCTCCAACAGCTTAAGTATTACTCTCTTCTCTCTTTTTCCTTAGTTTATATGCCAACCATTTTCTGGTTTATTAGCAAATTCAAAATTCCTTTGCTTGGCATAACTCAATTTCATTTCCAGTTCTTGCGTCGTCAACATAGATAACTGCCTCTGCAGTGCTTTAATTTGCCATGAAATATTAGTATTATTTGGAGATCTTTCTAATTCCTTCTCTTTCTCTCTGATTTCCAATGAAATCTTTTCTGTCTTTTCTTGTCTCTTTTTTTTAAAGAAAAGAGTTATGTCCTATAAATTGTCCTCTGATGAAGGTTTTACTTGTATCCCAAACTATTTGTAAGTTCACACCTTTGTCTAAGTTATTTTCAAAAAATTCTCTCAGTTTATGCTTACAGTCTTGGACCACCCTTTCTTGTTTCAATAGTGATTCATTAAATCTCCATCTAAATGAACCTTTCTTCCTTTTGAAAGTCACAGAAGCTGGATTATGGTCAGAGAACGTTTTTGGCAATATTTCAGCTTTATAAATTTCCATAGCCATAGCTTTCGACAACCAAATCATATCAAGTCTTGCATGTGATTTATGTCTATCAGAAAAAAATGTGAATTCTCTGGAGTCTCCATTTTTAGATCTCCAAATGTCCACCAACTCCAGATTTTCTATTAATTCAAAAAAACTTTTTGGCAATTTCCCCTGGTTTTTTCTTATATATTTTTCCGAACATCTATCTTGTATTGGTGACACCACTCCATTCCAATCTCCCATTAAACACCAGTTTTCGTATGTAGATTCCAAAAGTCTATCCATAAGACCTTTATAAAACATAGATTTATTTTCATTTGGTGCATAAACCCCTACTACCAATGTTTTCTTTCCAGAAATATTAACTTCTACTCCAACATATCTACCTTGTTCATCTCAAAAGATCAATATTGGAGAAAGTTTATTCTTTACATATAAAACCACACCATTTTTTTTCTTTGTACTGGCTGAAATAAATTCTTCTCCAAGTTTCTTTTGTATCAAATATTTTGAATCTCTTTTTGTGGAGGAAGGGGGGGGCTAGCTGACCCGCCACACCCCCACCCTTTCCTACCCAAAGGACCCAAGACCCCCAGAGATCTCAAGGTACCAGATTGCCAGCCTCAGCTGTCTGCAATCTTACTTGAATCTCTGTTCAGGGACTTGCCTTTATGACTGTAACCTGGATTTAGTTGCTGAAACCACAGAGCATCCACAAACACCATGTGGGGTAAAAAACCAAAAGAAGGTTTATTCAGGTAGCATTTTACAACAAGAATAGGGAAATGAGAGAAGCACACGAAATTAGAGAGAGACACTTTGGTACACAGACAGCTGAGCTACAAAAATAACAAAACCTGATTCTTTATATCTCCCAGGCACACAACTAGTTACCTGGGGGTCAGTTCTCTTCCAGGGTTGGATCCAGCACAGCCTTGCTGCCCGGGAAGACTACACACCTACCCGAAGGTCTGAGATGGGTAGCCCTCCACAAGGCTTGCCTTTACCAGAGCCCTCATTCAGCTAATTTCATCAGGAAGTACCTGGGGTCGGATCCTGAGGCCCCTCGAAGGCTTGGGCCTCTGCTTGGCTTGCTGCCATTGCTCTACAGCCAGCAACCAGGCGACGAACAAAGACAAAGACAAAACCCACACTTTGGGAAATATACCTTCCCCCCCCTCCTTTCTGTAGCTTTGCTGCTTCTTAGCCAATCAGGATTAACTTTACCTGGCCAGGCAGGGGAGGGAGACTCATGACTCATGACATTTGCATCTGAAAAGCCGTAGACCAGACTTTCAGGCGCCATGTCCCATCCGATACTTTATGCACATTTCGCCTCCTCCCAGCCCCCCAACTGGCCTTACTTGGTTTACACATGAGGAGGCGTGTGTGTGTGTGTGCAGGAACCCCCAAAGGTTCTTTTTCTCCACACTTTTATTTATACGTGTCTCTAGTAAACAAATCAAATCCAACTTCAATTTATTCAAATAATGAAATATTTTTCTTCTCTTTTGTGGTGCATTCGCACCATTTATATTCCAAGACAAAAATTTGTAATCCATTTTTAATCAGATTAATTTGTAGTCCACATAGGAGTTTCTAAACTGCACCTCCAGTCTCATCCTGAGACCCTTGTGATTTTATTTCCCACTTTTCCACAAAATTTCTCGCCTCCTCCACCGTACTGAACTTATATCTCCTTTGGTTCATGGTAAAACTAACTCCTCCTGGCAATTCCCATCTATATCGAATATTTTGCTGTTTAAGCTTCTCAGTCAAAAATATATATTCTTTCCTTTTTCGCAAAATCCTTGATGGAATTTCTTTCAAAACAATTATTTCCACGTCTTTCCCCTCATCATTCAGCATCATTTTCTCCTTGTAGTGTTGTTGAAGAACTTGATCTCTTAAACTTTTCCTGACAAACCAAATCAAGACATCTCTCAGGACTTTATTTTTAACAGCAAAACGAGAGTTAATTCTATAAACTCTATCAATTTCTGCTTGCATGTCTTTCATTTCCATACTCAAAAAATCTGCTAACAGTTCAATAATCCTCTTTGTAATGTCTTCTGATTGTTGTTCTGAAATTGATCTCAATCTTAAACAACACTCATTTCATCTTAACTCCATCAGAGCCATATCATTTAAACATTTTTCGAGCTGTTGTTCTGTCTCTTGACATTTGGCTTCTAAAGTCAAAACCTTCTGATTTGTGTGACCCAACTCCTGTGAAACTTGTTTATGCGATGTTTGCATTTTATTAATTGTTACTTCTAAACTTGTCAATCTTTCATCAAGTTTTTTCTCTAAGTTCTCAAAGGATTGTTTTTGTTCATTAAAAATTTTTGCTTGCTCTTCTGAAGACTTTTGACATTGATCCATCATGTTTGTCATTTTTGACATCATTAAATTAAAACTCTCTGCCATTGTTTGATTTTCTTCCACATGGGAAGATTTTCTTCTTTCTTCCAATTGCCTTACATCCTTTTTTGGTGGCATCATGCAATATATATATATATGTTCTTTTTAACACTGCTACAGCTTCTGTCTGATTTACGGCAGCACGCGCCTAATCTTATCTTGTTCTTGGTATTTCAAAACAAGCAGAGTTTCTTTCTCATATCGTAACAGCAAAAATAGTTCACATTTAGCAACCGCCCATTTGACATTAAGTCCCAAAAAATACACAGTCCAATTAATTCTTCTGAAACTCCCCTCCTGTATATACTCCTTATTTCTTAATTACTTCTTGACCATTTATTTATTTCGGTTCTGGTTTAAGCAATTTTATTTTTTCACCCCCCTTCTTCTCCGATACAGAAAATAGAAACTGACCTGGAATGGTAATTCTGCCAGACGCTGGGGTCTTTAACTCATAATTTTTTCTTCTTAAAAAGATGTTACAAGGAGGCTTGCGGATCTTGTCTCATAAATCAAAGCATAAGCCCTAATTCAGAGATAGGGAACCTGGTTCGAGGACGTTGTTAACTCCTGCCGCTCCCCTGCCGCTCCGAACTTGCCGGAGGAAGAATCTCTGTCGAAAAATCCCACCTCTGACAAGGAGCTTGCACTTACGGAGCATATGAGGTTAATCCTTCGATCTGTCTCTTATCTGAGGCACATTGGTTGCCAGAAATTTTATCTGGTTACCACAGAAACCAGGTTGCTTCTCTTCCCTGGGCGAGAGCCCAGCGAAAAAGCATCAAACCGCCATATCCGTCCTCCGGAAGTCAGCCCTGCAGGGTTCCTGAGAAGCGACCTATGGGTGGCTTCTAAACTACCCTTCTAAGTTGAATATCAGAGTGTGTGTTGCTTCACCTCCTCCTAAAGGCCCAGAAGGAATGGAAACAGTTGTCATGACCCAGGACTGGAATCCCTCAGAGACTGAAGCCTCTAGTGACAGTGACTTTGGGGAGGCATCAGAGTCAGTTCCTGGTCCTACTGAAGTGGGGCCCACTACCTTGGACACCATGTCTTGTTCACGGAACCCCCTGGGAGGTGCCACTACCCTCCAACTCTGAGGAGTGGACTTCAGACTCCTCTAGTGAATAGGGAGCCCCTGGGGAGCAGTCCTGCAAGGAAAGGCTGTTGGCCCTTTAACAGCCAGAGGCAGCACCTGAAGGGGTGGAGTTTCCAAGTAGAGTTGGATCTTAAAATAGTTTGGGATATAGAGTTTGAGGAAGAGTGGAATAAGATTTGGGATAGGAGAATATTGAAAAATATGTCAATAAGAATTAAAGAGAATTTTTACAAGTTAATTTGGAGATGGTATTTGACTCCGGTGAGATTAAATAGAATAGATAATAAATGTTCTCCAATGTGTTGGAGAGGTTGTCAGGAGCTGGGTACATATGCTCATATGTGCTGGAGTTGTAAAAATGTAATGGATTTTTGGAAAAAGATTTTTGAAGAAATATCAGAAATTGTTGGAGTTGACCTAGAGGTTTGTCCTAAATTAGCTTTGTTATTGATAACTGAAAAGGTGGCCGGTCCTCAAAATGTTAAAGAATTAATTATAAATTTGTTAACGGCAGGCAGACTAATGATAGCAAGAAAATGGAAAATTCAGCAAGTTTTCTCTATCACCGATTGGTATAAAGAAGTATGGGCTATAGCTTTAAATGATATGTTGACTTGTAACATCAAATGCAAAAGGGGGCAATTAAAGAAAAATATTTTTAAGGATATTTGGGGTTTATTTTTGACTTTGTGTTAAACAAGGGGAAAGGGAGTATGCCGTGTCAAGATATGTTGTATTTTTGGAATAACGAATAACTATAGATTATAGAGATGGTGGGAGCACTATATAAGTTGTATGTGTGTTATTTTTTGTATTGTTGAAAAAAAAAATTAAAATAAAATTTATAAACAAGAAAAAAAGAAAAAAGAAAAGTAGAGTTGGAAGGGGCCTACAAGGCCATCGAGTCCAACCCCCTGCTCAATGCAGGAATCCAGGTCAAAGCATTCCTGACAGATGGCTGTCCAGCTGCACCTTGAATGCCTCCAGAGTGGGAGAGCCCACCACCTCCCTAGGTAGTTGGTTCCATTGTCTTATTGCTCTGACAGTCAGGAAATTTTTTCTGATGTTAAGGTAGAATCTGGGTTCCTGTAACTTGAGCCCATTATTCTGTGTCCTGCAAACTGGGATGATCGAGAAGAGATCCTGGCCCTCCTCTGTGTGACAACCCTTCAAGTACTGGAAGAGTGCGATCATATCTCCCCTCAGTCTCCTCTTCTGACGGCTAAACATGCCCAGTTCTTTCAGTCTCTCCTCACAGGGCCTTGTTTCCAGTCCCTTTATCATCTTTGTTGCCCTCCTCTGAACCCTCTCCAGTTTGTCTACATCCTTCTTAAAAGTGTGGTGCCCAGAACTGGATGCAGTACTCAAGATGAGGCCTAACCAATGCTGAGTAAAGGGGAATTATCACTTCCCACAATTTGGAAGCTATACTTCTATTAATGCAGCCCAAAATAGCATTTGCCTTCTTTGCAGCCACATCGCATTGCTGGCTCATATTCAGTTTGTGATCTACCACAATTCCAAGATCCTTCTCACTTGTAGTATTGTTGAGCCAAGTGTCCCCCATTCTGTAACTGTGCATTTGGTTTCCTTTCCCTAGGTGCAGCACCTGTCATTTATCCCTATTAAATTTCATTCTGTTGTTTTCGGCCCAGCGCTCCAGCCTATCGAGATCACTTTGAATTTTGTTTCCGTCTTCCAGAATATTAGCTGTTCCACCCAACTTTGTGTCATCTGCAAATTTGATAAGCATTCCTTGCACCTCTTCTTCCAAGTCATTAATAAAAATGTTGAAGAGCACTGGGCCCAGGACTGAGCCCTGTGGTACCCCGCTCGTTACCTCTCCCCAGTTTCAGAAGGAACCATTGATAAGCACACTATGAGTCCGATTCTGTAGCCAATTGTGATCTGTTTGAATCTTTTTTCATATATTCTATGTACTGCAGCCAATCCTTCTTAAAAGTATCTTTTTTCTTTGTTCTTCTATACAATCTTAACTTTTGTGTCAGCTTTTCATTGATTGCTATGCCATATTTTCTTTTTCCAACTAGATAGTGTCAACATTCGAAATGTCTTCCAATTGTTTGCTATTAATTGCCTTGCAGCTGTCAACAGATAACCAATTAACGTTTTCTCTTTTATATCTCTATTTTCATTCACAAACATATTCAGCAAAGCTAAGTCTGGTGCTTTACATATCTTTTGTCCGGTAATTTATTTCTTTAAATATCTTACACCAGAACCTGTTGTTTCCTGCCTACATTCCCACCATATATGTATTTGTGTTCCATTATTTACCCATTCTCTCCAGCACAAAAGTGATAAATTCTTATTTATTTTTGCCAACTTCACCGGTGTCAAATACCACTTTTGAACCAATTTTAATGCACCCCCTTTTATTTTAGTAGATATTGTTTGATAGGGAAATCTGTCAAAAATTTGCCTCTATTCTTCTTCTATCTGCTCTCCAATATCTTTTTCCCAGATCTGTTTTATTGTTACAGTCCTCTTCATCTCTTGTTTTATTAGAATTTTATATATTTTGGATACTGTGCCCTTATCTCCTAATTCATATTTGTCTATAAACCCTCCCCATTCTGTTAAATCTCTTATACTTTGCCTTAATATCACTCCAGTTCTAATATTAATTTGCATCCAAGCTAACCATGACACCCCTATATTTTGTGTTCGATCATTCCATATTTCCTATTGCATATTCCTCTGTTATAGGGTGCTGCTCTTCATAAAAGTTTCTCATTTGAATCAATCCTATTTCTTTTAACTCATTTTTCCTGACTGCTTTCCCTTTTAAATCAAAATTTGGGTGCACCCAAATTGGTGTTAATGGTGAGACACCGGGCATTAATTTCTCTTTTCTGAAGTGCCATGCTTTCAATAAAACTTTTATTGTGCTTCCTTTGTTTCTAATCTGTTGCTTTATACATTTTTTAATATAAAACATATTCTGCATTTCTTCTTCCTGTAATTCCATCACTTCCCTCTCTATTTCTACCCATTGTACCTTCACCCCTTCCTTCATTATTGTCATCATATGGCTTAGATGATATGCATCATAATAGGTTTTAAAATGTGGTATACCCCAACCTCTTTCTTGCAAAGATCTATATCTAAATGTTTTGGGTGTCCGTAATCTTTTATTCTGAAAAATAAAATTTTCCATTCTGGTTTGCCACATTTTAAACCTTTTGTGTGGAATTTCTTGTGGAAGTACATTGAAAAGATAAGTAAATTTTGGTAGTATCATCATTTTTATAGTCATAATCCGATCAGAAATTGTTAAATTTATCTTTTCCCATCTTACTATATCCTTCTTTACTTCTTTCCATAATTTCCCGTAATTTAATTTCACAACATTTTTCTGGCTTCGGAATCTGCACACCCAAATACTGAAATGCTTTTGTTACCAAGGAAATACCAATCTTAGTATTTTCTAAATATCAATATTACTATGTTTTGAAATTAGTATGAAGATACTTTTAGGCATTGTGTATCAATAAGATACTTTTAGGCATTGTGTATCAATAAACTAATTGATTTGTTTCAATTAAAATCTTATCTGCATTTTTTTTTTTTACAATGCTCATTCTTTAGCCCAGGTGTGTGCAACTTGTGGCCCTCCAGATGTTCTGGCCTACAACTTCCATCAGCCCCAGACAGTATAGTCAATGATGAGGCATGATGGGCATTGTAGGCCAAAACAAGCTGTCACCACTCTGACCCACTGGGTTGCCAAGGTGCAAATTCAAACACAGATTAGACCACCAAATTAACAGCCACCAGCACCAACAAAATATCTGTTAGTAGGCAACAGAAGTCAGAGCTGTGTGAGTGAGGCAGCATGGAGTCCGGGCTGTGTGAGAACATGTGTGTGTGCACAAGAGAATGAGTGGGGGGGGGGGCGCATGTGCAATCCTATGCATGTGTACTCAAGAGTAAAGCTCACTGAGCTCAATGGGATTTACTCCCAAGTAAATGTGCACAGCCTTAAAAAGGAGGATACTTTTTTCTTTATTGGACTAAGAATAAGTGGGACTTGCAACAAAATGTTGCAGTGTATACTCACCCCTTACCAGGAGAGCTCCTGTTCAGGGTGCCAGCCAGTCCCCCATGCTCTCCTCCAGGATACCAGGGCCGGATTAAGATAGGGGCTATTGGAGCTGCAGCTCCAGGCCCCTACCTCAAAATAGGCCCACAAGCCCCGGAGTAGTGGTGGGGCCGAGCCTGGGCGCCTCCCCCCCACCTCGCCTCGCCTCCGCGCCGCCTCCCCCCCGCGCCACCTCCCCCCCACCTCGCCTCGCCTCCGCGCCGCCTCCCCCCCCAACATCTACCTTCTCCGCGCTGTTTCCGGAGCCCCGCCCGCGCTCTGTTTTGGTGGGAGGAACCAGGGCAACAGGGCTTAAACAGCCCTGTTGCTCTGGTTTCCTCCTGCCAAAAACAGAGCGCGGGGGTCCCTTTTCGGAGGAGGCGTGGGAAGGTAGGTGGGGGGCGGCAGCGGCAGCGTGCGGGGGGTCCGGTGGCAGCGGTGGCGGCAGGTTGCAGAGCAGGGCTGCTTTCCGGAGCCCCCCCACGGCACGAGAGGGGGGGCGCTAAATATAATTTAGCCTAGGGCGCCAAACTGCCCTGCACCGGTCCTGCCCACAATATAGCCGCGGGATCCGTGAAGCGAACAAGGCGCAGGAGGGGAGGGGGCTCCCCCCCACGCCGCGAGGGAGGGGGCTCCCCCCCACGCCGCGAGGGAGGGGGCTCCCCCCCCACGCCGCCCGCTCGCCCGCAACTTCTCTCGGCTTCCCCCGGCTAGCCCAGGCTCGGCGTCACGTGGTGGCGATGCGAGGTGGGTAGCCCCCCAGCCCGGCGGGGTCAGCGAGGCGGCGGGCAGCAGGAGGCAGCCGCAGAAGCTCCGTCTCCTCCGCCGGCGCCGGCAGTCGCTCCGGGCGCCGTGACCGGTGGGCTTCCCCGCAATGGGCAAGCTGAGGAAGGATGTGCCGTCGCTGCCGCCCCGCTACCGCTTCCGGGACCTGCTGCTGCGCGACTGGCAGGTGGAGGACAGGTAAGAGGCGGGGGTGGGGGGAAGCCGCTGTGGGAGTCCCTCTTGGACGGATCCTGCTTTTTGGAAGGGAGAGGGATCGCTGGCTCCCGCGACCGGCTGGCTTTCAGAGAAGAGTTCCCCTGACCATGTGCAGAATTCCTCTTGCCCCCACTTGATGGTTAGCTGTTGATTTTTAGATAGTCGTGGCCCTAGATCAGCCTTCTCCAGCCTGGTGCCCTCCGGGTGTTTTTGGACTTCTGCTGCCCTCGGCATGGCCAGGGGCCAGGAATGATGGGAGTTGTAGTCCAAGACACTTGGAGCGCACCAGGTTGGGGAAGGCTGCCCTAGTTAATCAGGGCCATGGGGAATAACTCCACTGCACCCCACCTGGCCTGAAACATATCCGATTGTGCTGATGCCCTTAAGCGGCCCTTCTCATCTTCTGCTTGGTCTCTCTTCTGCTGTATGACTGTGGCAGAATCCCATCCTACATTAAGTCTGTTGGGTACTGGGTTCAAATCCCAAACCAGCCATCCATTTCCGAAAGTGAACCTTACTGCTGGGAAGAAGAATCAAAGCCACTCGTGTCTGCCTTGGAGACATGGGAATCTCAGTGTCTCCTTCAACTGGTTAGTAGCATATTCACATACTTCTCTGTTGTCCTACTCCTGCTACTTTCCAGAAGAGTTCCCACTTCCAGGGTGATGTGAGGGAATAGGCAGAAACAGTCATTTCCCCAGGCCCATCCCTCCCATCCAGTCCTGCGCAGAACCGCACTGCCTCCAAGGCTGGAAGGAGCCCTGCTTCTAACTGGGGCCAGGTCCCTGATGCAAAAGTTCTGTTCTACTAAGTTACTTTGTAAAGAGGTAGGCCTTGGGGTGTCACACTTGAGGGATGCTGCCTTTGTAGACTGGAAAAGTGAAGCGGGAAGTGCTGTTTACATGAAACAAAGTGGCCTTCCCGTGCCTGGTGCCCTCCAGATGTGTTGGACTACAACACCCAGTTGGGAGTTGTAGCCCAACACATCTGGAGGGCGCCAGGTTTGGGAAGGCTGAAATCCACACAGACTTTAAACACGGAGCGCGGTTTAAGCCAACAAAATATTTTGTCGCATATCACAGTTGATCTGTGGAACTCTCTGTTAGCAGCAGCAGCAGCAGCAGCAGCAGAGATGCCCAGGTATGGAATTTAGAGCAGTGTTCTCCAACCTTGGGTCCCCAGATGTTTTTGGCCTACAACTCCCAGCATGCCCCAGCCAGCGAAGCTGGCTGGGGCATGCTGGGAGTTGTAGGCCAAAAACATCTGGGGACCCAAGGTAGGAGAACACTGGTTTAGAGGGCATGAGGTATGTAAACTTTTGCTAGGTGGGGCATCAAGGCTTCTGGCTTAGCCTGTTAACCTGAAGCAATGAAGGATTGGTCTGGAACAGGGAGCAGAACCTCCGGTTCACTCGTTTGCAAAAGAGAGAGCGCACAATTTTGTGAGAGTTGGAGACAAGATATAACACCTTGGCGGGATTGTTCGGCTACTAATTTTGGCACCGGCTGCCCATAACTGAGATGGGGCAGTGCAAAGAGCCCTGACATTCAGAGTGACTTCTATTTCTGTCCCCAAAGAGAGACTTCTCTAATTAAAAGTAGCATCCCCAGCACATTTAACCGGCATGTGGATAAAAGAGAAAGTAAGGGAGAGTTGGGTGTGTAATTGCTGCAGAGAAAAGGTGAGCGTTCATTTTCAGCATTAAAACGTGTGAAAAATGAACTAAGGTCTTCCATGGGTCAGGAGCGTTTAAATGCGCTCTCTCTGTTGTGCATTGAAAATGGTTTGCTGAACTAGCTTAATCTTGATTCTACAATTGAGGAATTTGCAAGTAAAAAAGCAAGAAAAGTTAATGTGTAATTTTATTTTAATCTACCAGCTTGATTCATTTAGTTTAAATGCAGGTTAGAGTTCAGTGAATAACCTGTTTGTGTGTTTAAAACTAGTGGTTGCTATTTATTTCAAGAGTTATCTGCACCATAATCATAACGCAGGCTGTATTGATTATGATGCTTTAATAATAATAATAATAATAATAATAATAATAATAATAATAATAATACTTTAAGGTACAATTTTTTATGAGTCAAATATCATACACTTATATTTAAATTGTTTATATGGTTTATGTTTATTTAAAAATGGTTGTTGTGAATGTTCTATTTATAACGGTTTTATTGAGTTAACAAGCTTATTGTTTACAAAAAAAGAAATATTTTCAATATGTTTCTGTTTTGGCACTTTAATGGTAATTAAAATATTTAATTTGTTTTAATATAAAATTGCATCTTCATTTTATTTATTTCCATAAAAAGGCTCACCAAAATCCTCAGCACCAGGCCCATAATGCTCTTAATCCGGCCCTGCAGGATATAAGCTATAAGGGGCTCAAAGCAGTACAATTTCACTCTCCCTGATCCTGGTTTTACATTATATGGCTTCTGTAGGCCGCCAAGCATGTTCAGTCTCATGAAGCTGCTTTTTTGGCCCATTCTGATTTTTTTAAAAAATGGTTTCTACTACTGCATAACTTGGGGTCCACCCAAGTATGCTGATACCTCTCCTTTTCTCAGTGCCCCCTTTTTTGTTCCAATCCTGCTGACACTCAGCTACCAAAGTTTGTTATTAGAGGGAATTATACTATTTGGCTGGGTTCAACTGGACTACTTTGAATCAAGCTTTAGGCTTTTAAAGAGATTAAATGAAATAACTGGTGTAAACTTAGAGGTATGTCCTAGTATAGCATTATTCTCAATTTATGATAAGGTTTATTGTACTCAGGTTATTAAAGCTTTAATTTCAAACTTATTGACAGCAGCAAGGTTAAGGATACCTAGAAAATGGAAAATGCAATATGATTACCAAATAGAGGAATGGTATAAAGAAGTATGGGATACTGCTATTAATGATAAATTAATGTGTAGTATTAAAGTTAAAAGGGGATTATTGAAATGAAATGAATTTAAAGATATATGGAGAGTATTTATAGATTTTGTTTTATTAAGTGGGAAAGGGTGTATACCATCACAAGAGTCATTACAATTTTGGAAGGCTGAATAGTTACGTAGTTTAGTTGGTCCCGGTGGGGGGGTGCACTTATTATTATTTTTATGTGTTTGTTGTATAATTTGTATGCTTATTTTATATGTTAAAATTTAAATAATTTTTTTTTTCAAAAGAAGATAGAGCTTTAGGCCAGTTTGCACGTCACAATAAGCCACCCTGAAAATAAGCCAAAGTGGGTTGTTTGTTTGGTTGTTAATCCCGAAAAATGATCAGGTGCTCTATGGCTTGCTGTGGCTTGTTTTCCCCTTAGGCCTCTTGCCCACTCTGAAGTATCCCAAAGACCTTTGCAGCACAATCTCAACAGCCTACTCCGCTGAGTGCAAATGAGCTCATTAGTAGAGGAGAGGTCTTTTTGTCAGTTTTTTTTTCACCCTGGGGGAGTTTTGCGCATATTTAATGTTTATTTTTTTCACCTTCAGGGAAATTTGTGCAAATTTACCTTTTTTTTATTTTTATAAAAGAACTTTTGGGGCAATTTGGACAAGTTCACTGAAGTGCAGTAGTTACTGTGAATAAGGACAGTAGTTACTGCGAATTTGTGCAAATCTCCCTAAAGGTGAAAAAATAAGATTACACTTGCGTAAATCTCCTCAAAGGTGGGAAAAAACAAGTGTCGCTGCCTAGGTAGCCGATGAAGTGGAGGACTAAACTGACAAGAACAGGTTGCTTACCTGTAACCGTGGTTCTTCGAGTGGTCATCTGTGCATTCACACACATGGGCCCTGTGCCTGCGCAGAGGTCCTTCGGGAAACTTCTATAGCTAAGGCGTTTTGGCGGGAACCCCTCCCTCACTGTGGACTGAGCATGCCCGGAGGAGTTCCCGCCTATTCCCTCAGTTCCTCTGAGACCGCCTATTGTGGCCCCAGGACCGAGCACAATATCTGTGCGTCGACGTCGAGAATGACGTCGAGGGTCCAAAGCAGCCGTAATGCAGGCATGCAGATCTATAGCAACAGGGTTGAGCACCGTAGCGGGGTCGGTGGGCGGATTGTGTGAATGCACAGATGACCACTCGAAGAACCACGGTTACAGGTAAGCAACCTGTTCTTCTTCTTCGTGGTCTCTGTGCTTCACACACATGGGCGATGTAGCAAGCTAGCTTACCGGAGGAGGGCAGGTGCGATTCATCCTGAGAGGGAGGATAAAACAGCTCTGCCGAATGTGCAATCCGACCTCGCCCTGGTATCGAGTCGATAATGTCTGACGAAAGGCGACGGTGACGACCAGGTGGCAGCATGGCAAAGGTCATCTTGGGAGACCCCTCTGCCGAAGGCGGTGGATGTCGCCACTCCCCTGGTAGAATGAGCTTGGACAGAGTCTTGCAGGGGAAGTTTTGCCATGCCGTAGGCCAATCGAATAGTGGCCACTACCCACTTCGCGAAACGCTGAGAGGACACGGGAGATCCCAGGCGTCTCGTGCCATAACACACAAAAAGGTGCGGAGACTTCCGGAACGACTCAGTGCGTGTCCTGTAGAATGCCAGAGCTCTACGGACATCGAGGGTATGGAGAGAGCGTTCCAGTGGTGTCGACGGGGACGGAAAAAAGGCTGGCAATGAAATAGGCTGGGATAAATGGAAATTAGTGACTATCTTCGGCAAGAATGACAGGTCCGGGCAAAGGACAACTTTGTCCTGGTGAAAAGTCAAGTAAGGGGCGTCGATACGGAGCGCACAAAGTTCCCCAGAGCGACGCGCTGACGTGACAGCAACCAGGAATGCAACCTTCCAGGTGAGTAGACGGATGTCAGTGGTTGCAAGCGGTTCAAACGGAGGTGCGGTAAGTGCTGATAAGATGACTGAGAGACTCCATGCTGAGAGCAGAGTTCTGGTCGGTGGAAACGGGTTATGTAGTCCTTTTAAAAATTGTCGTATAAGAGGGTGCGAGAAGACAGTTCAGCCCTCAAGCGGCGGGCGGTAAGCTGAAATTGCCGCAAGGTACACCTTCACAGAGGAGAGTTTGAGGCCTCTCTGCGAGAGCGAATGCAGGAATTGCATGACGGTCGAAATGGAACTGTTGAATGGGTCCATATTAACAGTCCCACAGAAAGCAGTGAAAGCAGTCCACTTGTTCTCGTAATAACGACGAGTCGATGGTTTTCTCGCCGCTAACAGGATGTCTGCTATAGCCGGTGGCAAGGAGGCTGTTGTCGTGGCCGTATCCTCCACGCTGTGAGGTGAAGAGAGTCGAGGTCGGGGTGGAGAATGCGACCGTAATCGAGACTGAGTAGACTCGGGTAGCACAGTAACCTGACGTGGAGACCTGCGCTGAGGCGAAGGAGGCTGGAGAACCACGCCTGTCTCGGCCACCATGGGGCTATCAAGATGCAGTCTGTCTGATCCTGTGTCACCTTCTCTACAACCCTGGTTATCAGCGGAATGGGCGGAAACAGGTAAAACAGTGTCCCCGACCATCGGATAAGGAAGGCATCCCCTATCGACGCCGGGTCCGATCCCGCTCTGTTGCAAAAGTTTCTGCAGGCTGTGTTCTCCGATGTTGCAAAAGCGTCTACTGTCGGAGTCCCCCACGCCCAGAAGATGGAGGCGCGAGCCGATGGACTCAATTGCCACTCGTGAGATGTCTGAGTCAGTCTGCTCAGGGCGTTGGCTAAGACACTGTCTTTCCCCACAATGTGAATCGCCGTGAAGGACATGTGTTTTGGGATTGCCCAATTGTAGATGTGCTGCGTGAGGGAGTTGAGAGAGGGAGATCTCGTGCCCCCGTTTGTTGATGTAGGCTACGACCGTAGTATTGTCCGTTACTATTTGTATGTGGTGACCTGTAAGATCGAGTACTAGGGCCTGGAGGGCTTTCCAGACCGCTAGCAATTCGAGATAATTGATGTGCCTGTGTAGGTCGTGCCCGGACCAGCGACCTTGTACTGTTTGACTTCCTGAGTGGGCACCCCAACCCAGGAGTGAGGTGTCGGTCGTCAAGGTCCTGGTTGGCTGAGGTTTCTGGAACGGGAGACCGTGTGACAGGTGAGTAGCGTCCATCCACCAGCGAAGCGAGGCCCGAGTGTGATGGGGAAGGATCAGGTAAGTGCGATGCGCGTCGGAGGTCGGGTCGAAGGCACGCAGGAACCATATCTGCAGTGGACGCATCTGAAGTCTTGCGAAGGCGACCACTGCGACTGTTGATGCCATAAAACCCAGGAGACGCTGAACTGCAAAGGCAGTCACTCGGCGAGCACTGAACAGCTTTGTTGCCAATCTCGGTATTTTCACCACACGATCCCGTGGGAGAAACGCCCTGGCTCGGATGGAGTCCAGGGATGCCCCGATGTACTGTATCGACGTCGAAGGGCATAGGACGGATTTTTCCCAATTCACGTAGAATCCCAGCGTTTGAAGTAGTGTGAGAGTGAAGTCGACCGCCCAAGACAGCGTTTGTTCTGTCGAGTCGACTAGGAGCCAGTCGTCCAGATACGGGTAGACTTGAATCCCGCATGAGCGAAGATGGGCACAGACGACGGCTGCACACTTGGTGAATACTCTCGGGGCGGTGGAGAGGCCGAACAGGAGTACCGTGAATTGGAAGGCGTCCTGTCCTATGCAAAATCAGAGGAAGCGAAGGCTGTCCGGATGGATCGCGATGTGGAAACAGGCATCGCATAAGTCGATGGAGGCGAACCAGTCCCCTTGATGTAAAAGGGGTAGGATGGATTGAAGGGTTGTCATCTGGAATTTCTGCGGTGTAATGAAACGGTTCACCCCCCGAAGATCCAAGATGGGACGCAGCCCTCCGCCCTTCTTCGAGACTGTAAAGTAGCGGGAGTACAGCCCTTCGTGAAGTGAAGCTGGTGGAACCCTCTCGATTGCACCTTTGTGGAGTAGGGTAACGACCTCGAGGAGCAGAGGTCGAGAGGGTGGCATAGTTTTCAGTCCGAGAAAGGGCAGTAGGGTGTCGAAGTTGATTCGGTAGCCGCACTGGGCGATGGCGAGGACCCAGCAGTCGGTCGTAATGTTCCTCCATGATGGTAGGAAGGATGACAAATGGCCGTCGAAGAAGAGATTGGTGCTGTTCGTGCTTTGCGCGGAGTCAAACCCGCCATCTGCCCTGGTCTCCACCTTTGCGGTTGTTGGTATGAGCGTCTCGGTACGGAGGGCTGCTGCGGACGTGCTTGACGCTGCTGCTGTGGTTGAGTAGGAGTGAAAGTAGGTCTAGGACGCTGCCATCTGCCTTGCTGGTAAGGGCGAGCCAACGGCTGGGTGGCGAATCCCATCTTCTTCGCCGTGGTCCGGGCTTTATAGATGGTGTCCATGGCATCGTCGGTGGTGGAATTGAAGAGTCCCACCCCGTCGAAAGGTAGATCTTCAATCCTGGACCGAGCTTCTGGAGTCAGGTTGGAGGACCTGAGCCAGGCGTGGCGCCTTAAGACGACTGCTTCAACTATGGCTCTAGTGTCGCAGTCAGCCTGGTGTCTGGCCGTGTTAATCTGCTGACGGGAAAGTCGAACAGCTTCATCCTGAAAAACTCGGGCTAGCTCCCTGTGGTCGTCGGGGAGATAGGCGATAAGCGATTCCATCTTTTCCCAAAGGAACAGCTGGTAGCGACCCATGGTAGCTTGGTAATTGGCTACACGGAGAGCCAGGGACGAGGTCGAGTAAATTTTCCGTCCTAAGAGGTCAAGACGCCGGCCTTCTTTGTCTACTGGTGTACTATGTTGCCTGGTCGATTTCCCCTGTGCAGCCTCCACCACGATGGAAATCGGTGGAGGGTGCGAAAAGAGAAACTTCACGTCGTCCTCTGTGACTCTATACATGCTATCCAGCCGCTTAGCTGTCGCGGGAAGCGTTGCTGGGGTCTTCCATGTCTGACGAGCTGTTTGTAGCAAAGTCGGTAGAAATGGAATCGCCGTCGGTACCGAATCCTCGGTATGGACTGCGTCAAAGACAGGGTCCTGGATGCGCTCTTCCTGGCGTTGGGTCGGGAGACCCAATGCCTGCGCCATGCGATGTATTCTGTCGGTGAAATGACCCATGTCCTCAGATGGAGAAGGGGCATCACGGGAGGAGACCAGCGGATCCGGGGACGGCCCTGAGAGGGCTCTCGATATCGATGAGTCCGAGTCTGACTCATATTCGTTTGGCGAAGTTGAGACCGCTCTAGGCGGCGATCGAGGAGCCGGGGAGGGACGTGGTGGGATCGGTGGTGGCTGTAGGTTGGAGGTCGTAGAGTGGACCGGAGATGCTGGCGTTGGTGCCCTACCCAATGCGGCTGAGGGCGCGGTACGTGTGCTCCCATGGCGGTGACGGGCATCCCCGTGCGACCATTGGGAAGGTGGCCGCCTTGGGGGGGATCGATAGCGAAGCCTGTCATCATACCGATCTTGATAGGAGTAGGTATATTCGTCCCAATAAGCTTGACTAGGCCGTCCGGTCCAGGTCGAATCCCGATCCCAGTCAGAAAGAGGTGAACGGGACCGATAACGGTGGAGTGAGCGGCAGCTCAACACCGAATGTTCCCGCAGGTGGGGGCTGGAGGCAGCAGGCAAAGGAGGAGAAAATCGCCTCAACTCCTGTGTAATGGGCTGTCCTTGTGGTGGAGCAGCCACAATCGGAGACTCCTCTCTTATCTCACCCTCTGAGATCGAGGTGGAGGCGGCTGCCGGTATCGAGGGCATCGATGTCGACGGCCTCGGTGGGGAAGGAGAGGCTCTCACCATTGAGTCGGCCGATTGCGATGGGGGCGGAGGCAAAGGGGGCAGAGCCCTCAACTTCGTGTGTTTGTCCAGCTTGTGGTGCCTCTTTTTCTTCTTCCCCTTTGCCAGGTTGGTTTTTGCCTTTTTTGCCAATTTTCTGGCCTTGGCAATAGCCAGGCTGTGCCCTGCACTCGTGCTGTCTTCTGTTGCTGCAGGATGGGTTTGTGGGCTTGAGTGCTCAACCGCACTTGGCTTGGCTGCCGGCACAGGGTCTGAGGCGTCTGCCTGAAGAGCCCTGGTCCACATTTCAGCCTTGAGACGGTCTGCCCGCTGCCGGCGCATTTGTCTGGTGAAGGCTTGGCAGTGGGGACATGTGTCCACTTTATGGCCCTCACCGAGGCAGAAAACGCAAAGTGAGTGGCCGTCAGTTGAGGGGAGTTTAGCCCCGCAGCGAACACATTTTCGGAACGCCCCTTTGTGGGACATTTTCCCCAAATGGAAACGGAAAGTAATCCAGTGAAAAGAAAAGGAGTTGAGAAACAAAAATATTTGAGAAAGGAAGAGAAACGCCTTGTTGAAAATACTTTTCAAACGAGGAGAAGTTCCGAAGTGACTTGCCACAATGGCGGTCGAAAAGGAACTGAGGGAATGGGCGGAAACCCCTCTGGGCATGCTCAGTCCACGGTGGGGGAGGGGTTCCCGCCAAAACGCCTTAGCTATAGACATTTCCCGAAGGACCTCTGCGCAGGCGCAGAGCCCATGTGTGTGAAGCACAGAGACCACGAAGAAGAAGTATAATTTCTTAGTGATGAATTGGAGGAAGAGCGGAAGGCGAGGGAGGGAGGCAGCACTAGCTAGAATATGAGGAGCGACTGGGAGCTCTGTACCCCTTTCCCACAGGCCATGCATAAGCCACTCTACTGGGTTCACGCCAGGACAAGGCACTCTGAAAACAAGCCACCCTGGGACCTCCGGGTGGAGTTTAATGTCGGACTGACGCTCCCTTGAAATCGAGGGGGACTGGCGCGGCGAGAAACCCAGTCAAGAGGTTATCTTGGCTGGTTAATCTCCTCGGAATAAGAGGATGATCTAAGAGTGATTCCCAGCATATCTCTAATTGCTCTCTCTGTGAGTTTTTTTGCAGTCACTTGGGCAGCTGCAGTTTCTCTCAGGGAGGGGTAGAGTGTGGGAGAATCCATCATCGCTCACCATCGTGTTTGGAGTTCTTTTTTTTTTAAGAACCTGAAGAACGACAACTCCATTTCTTAAAGATTTATTGACAATTAGTAATAAAGAGATTTTTTTCCACAATCAGGATTAAATACCCTCGTCTCTGGAATACTAAAAAGAAAATATGTTTTAAAAACTTCATAATGGGAAGATCAACAAATGTGTTTTGAAATGAGAAAGAAAGAGGTACTGTAACTCCTTTTACTTTGAATTCTGGAAAAGTTTAAAGCTTGTAAATTTATACTGCGTCACAGACAAGATGGCTACTTATGATTTGTTGCTGGAGTTAGCCGAAGAGCTGATGGAGCTGTTTCAAGTATTCCAAAACAAACTGCTGGGGAGATTGGTGAAATCGGAATTGCAGAACAGGGAGGACGAGGCGAAGACTGATATACTGGGAGAGATAACAACTGAACCTTTAAAGAGAGTCAGCAAAAAAGGGAGGGTTGCCATTGAATCGGACAGTAAAGATGTTTTTGGGAAGCCATTCACGGAGAACTGGAAAGGTGATTGCTGCCGGGCTATTTGGAGGAAGCCGGCTATGGGGGCTCACAAGGAGAAAAAAAGTCTTTTCTGTAATATGAGCTTGAAAAAGATACATATTGTGAACACTGTGTTTGATCGGGGAACAGGGTTTGCTGATTATTGGATGGGATAAATGGTTTGACCTATGTTAGGATAAAAATCCTTTGCTGATTATTGGATGGAATAAATGGTTTGACTTATATTATGATAATTGTTGAATATTGGGAGAAGGGGGAGGTTCTTATGTAAGAAGTAAGAGGGTTCAGCTTCCCAAATGGATTGGTGGGAGGAATCCAAATGGGAGAAACCTAAAGGGATTGCTGACAGTGATCCAAAGAAAATATTTATAGACCTGAACCTAAAGGGGCTGGTGAGAAGAACCCCTTTGAGAGAAAGGAGAACTTCTCCAGTTTGAGGTGTTTTTGTGTGTGCATTTTTCATTAATGTGGTGGCTTTGATCTTGAAATTGAATAGAAATTGATTATTGGTAAAAATGTATTGAGTCTGGATGAAACATAGCATTGAGAATGACCAACGGAAAGGAACCAACTAAATATGGAATAAAATTTGAGACGTGAAGTAATGTGGAAATGTGAAACTATTTAAAAAAAAATAAAATAAAAGCTAGGCTGTTTGTTTTTATAGAGGGAAAGAAGATAGAAATTTTTATTAAACATAAATAGAAATATTGAATATTGTTTAACTAGAAGGATTATTATCTGTGTTTAGGAGTAAAGTGCTGTAAGGTTTCAAGGCTTTGTGAACTTGTGAGGTTGATGAATAAGAGAGGGGGGAATGTTTTTTTTTTGTTTTTTTTGTTTAAGGGAAAAAAGGAAGCAATTTCTTTATAATTATTATATAGAATATCTGATGTTACTTATACTTGGTTGTGGAAAAATCGGAAGTACTTTTTAGTTTAATGTTGTTTTGTTTATGTAGTGTATGCTTGTTTGGTTTATGTTTTGTTTTGTTCTTTGTATTTTGTTTTTATGGATTGTAAAATTCAAATTAAAAAAAATTGGCAAAAAAAATGAAAACAAGCCACCCTGAACAAACCAACAACAAGCCACGGGTTCTCAGGGTGGCTTGTGCGTGATTAACAAACCACACTGAGGAAACCATGCTGAGTTTGGACATCATGACAAGTCACTCTGAAACAAACAAGGGTGACAACCCACCGTGGGTTGTTGTGTTGAGCAAATCAGGTCTCTGATTTAGTGATGACATGATTAAAATTAATGAACTATCAAGATTATGTTTTGTTTTTAAGGTTCTGGCTTGATATGAAAATGTGACTAATTTATTAAGGAATTATAAATCCTGAAATGTGACTTGTTTTTGTAGTTTGATGGTATGAAATATTTAACCTTTTTATGTACTTTATTTTGACGTATCTATAATAAAACTTTTTAAAGAGAGAAGGAAGGGGGTTTGCTGATGAAGGGGAATGAAATTTATTTAGCCTGCCCAGGGGCAGTTTTCTCTTCTGATGCATATGTTGTGCTGGTGGTTAATTATACCATGCACTTGATTTCTAGTTTATCCAAAAAGCTGTTTACACAAAATATTATACACTCCTGTACATCTTGTGTCAGGTAGAAGATTGTCACAGCAATTTATTTATTTAAATTAATTTGTATCCTGCCTTTCCTCTAAAAATAGTGCTCAAGGTGGATGGGGTTCCAGGTGCATCCCACCTCTTGATAAGTTGAAGACCACTGTTCTAGGATGAGCCTATTTTGGAAACCACAAGAAGGCATTTGATGTCTGGAGTTAAGTATGGGAGATAGCTGTAAAGTATATGGCATTTTACAATTGTTCAATTTAAGCAAAAAAATAAAGGGATCAATATCCATGAGAGGATGTATGCCAAAAAAAACCCCCAAACATACATCAGGATATTTAAGACAAAGTTTTGTCCAAAGCCAACACCCCATCCAAAATGTTTTCCTGTCCACTGTGTATCCAGTGAATAGCAGACTGAGTATGACTTCATATGCAGGTCCAACTGATTAATACACCTGTAGTCAGAAGAAATCTTTCTCACAGGTCAGACTGATGAGTGACTAGTGGAAAACTATTTCTCCCACTCAGCTGAACCATCTGTTTTTCTCACTATTCCTCATTTTAGTCAAATTTAGGATGCCTTCATTTGCTCCTGATTTCTGCTTTTCGCAGATGCATTAAGGAACTATTCTAAGAGGTTGAAATGGATACTTTTGGCATTGTTTCTAGGCTTATGATATTATGGAATGTTCAGCACAAGAAAAAGATCATGGCACCAACCAGTAAGTGCCAGCCCCTTGTGATGTCAGCTCCATGCCATCGACTGAGTTGTAGCTATCATCATCCATGATCTTTGAGAGGCCAAAGTCAGTGATCTTAATCTCACCACATGCGGTACCGTTTACCAAGAGGATGTTACCTAGAGGAAGGGGAAAAAAGGTGAATATGCCTATTACATATGGGAGTGGCTGGGAAAGCAGCAGTCTGATCCAAATGAGAATGCAGGAAGAGACCAGCCACACATTTATTTTCAACCATCATTCAGACCACCACCAAAAATCCACCTTAATGCAACACATACTGTGTGGACCTCATTCCCTATCCCTTAAAATGATGAATTAGCTCCTTTTATTATGATTAATGTGGTTATATTTCTTCTGTTAGGGCCCAGAGGGCTCCCTCTAAATTTAAGAGTGCCACAGTACATGACAGGAGGTTAAGGGAGGTGGAAGAATGATGGTGGGCTTCCCTTGGAGCAACTCAGTGAATAACCCTGAGGGCTAAATAAGATCAGACGGTCACAAGGTCCTGTCCCCTGCCCTAAGGCATAATCACCATCTATCAGCCTTCTCCCCACCACTAGTATTACTCATCTCACCCATGAAGGAGCCTGACACAAGCAGAGTGTGAGATGTTGCACTACACCCAGGCAACAGCTCCAGCTGACTCAAGCAAATGAGCCAAGCCACAAGCTACACAGAAAGGAAAAAATAATAATAAAAAAATCAAGTGATCTGCTCTTTTAAAAAGTTAAGGATCACCAGTGATCTGTTTTTTTTTTAAAGCCTATTATTATTGAGGAAATGATCATTTGTATAGTTGCCATCAGTGTATATGGTACTTTACAAAGTAACAACAGAAAGACAGGTCTCTGCTCTGGGGAGCTTACAACCAAAAATGTAAAAGAGGGAATGCTTTGAAAGTGTTCAAGGAACAACTGTGGGAAGCTCTTACATACAGCCATAAGGACAGGGAGCTTGACTGTTATAAGACATATGAAATCTGCAGTAATCATTATAAAACAGCTAAGTAAGCACAGGCTTCCAGAACACACCTGTCCTGCTTTTCTCATGCTATGCTCCAGACCCCACTATGAACGTACCTGGCTTGAGATCGTAGTGAATAATGGGTGGCTTGATTTCATTTAAATATTTTAATGCATTCACAATCTGCATGATTATAGACCGGGCTTCTTTCTCTGTCATTAATTTGTGCTGTTTCAGGTAGAAGTCCAGATCGTTCCCCTCACAGTATTCTAACACTGTACAAAACCTGGAGGAAGCGAAGTCAGACATAGTGGCTTATGTTCTTACAATAAAGTGTTGCAAGGTTTCCCACTTTCCCTTCCATCCCCAGAAGATTTACAGTTGCAACCAGAGGCTGGTTCGTAACAATTCAGCACTTTCTTCTCTGAGCGATGGTTTACATGAATTACCTGCCCTGGAATAATCCACCTTTAACTTACTTTAGTTTCTTTATATGGATCAAGAGGTGTATCAGAGACTGAAAAGAAATCAGCATCTGAGGTTCTCCAGATGCTCCAACCAGGTGAGGTTAGGCAAGTGATGACCAGATAGGGGCCTTTTTCAGCTGTACTGCCCCACTTGTGTAATTTTCTCATCGGGGTGGCTCCCCTAGCACAGATACTGCTATCTTTGAGAAGTGAAGACTTTTTTTTAAATCTAGGCCTTTTAATTGCTGATGTTGGGCCTGTTCGCATGATATTACATCCAACTGTGGGTTATTTAACGGCTGCCATTTTGCATAACCAACCCCTGCTCAGGGGTTGTCGTGTTGTGCGAACCCAGCAAGTATGGGTTATGCGAGTGGGGATTGGATATACAAAGTGGTGCCCTGTGGAAACCATGGCTTGTTGTGGGTTAGCAGCACTGTGCCGTGCGAAACAGGCCATTGTTTTATCTGTACTGATGTTTTGCAGCTGCCATTAGTTGTTTTATAAGTTATCATATCTTAATGACATTTTGTGAACCTCTCTGAACAGTTCTAATTGAAGAGTGGAATATAAATATTCAATTTTTTTAAAAATTGCGACCTTAGAGACCACTAGTTAAAAGCGGGGCTACAAATATGAGAAATAATGCAGCAAATGGCATTAAGGCTGAAGGCTCCTCCTCCCTCAACTGCCACCACCACCAGCCATTCCAGCAGGCTGAGAGGAGGGAGAAGAGAGGGAGCGCAGGGCCATTCCACCAGCCCTGCTGAAAGGCCGCCCTCCTGAGGGCTCCTCCTCCCTCAACTGCCACCACCACCAGCCATTCCAGCAGGCTGTGCAAAGGGAGAAGAGAGGAAGCACAGGGCCATTCCACCAGCCCTGCCAGGAGTATTGATTAATATTCCCCCTTCTTCCCTCCCCATTCCTTTTTCCTTGTGTGTCATGTCTTTTTAGATTGTAAGCCTGCGGGCAGGGACTGTCTTGTTAATTGCTGTAAACCGCCCAGAGAGCTTCAGCTATTGGGCAGTATAAAAATGAAATAAATAAATAGATGTTCTCAAGAGCACAATGCCTAGAAGTGACCAGAAAGGGATCTGAAAGCATGAGCAAGGGGACAAGTCTAGAATACAGGCAGTCCCCAAGCTAAGAACGTCCGACTTACAGACAACCCATACTTATGAACGGACTTATGGGTTCCCTGGCGCTACTTCGTTTACGTAGAGTATGTAGTGTAGTATACTACGCAATGTGCGTAATTTACCAAATGTGCGTAAATGCAGATTTTAATGTATAGAACGCTATGCTGTTCTGACTTAGAAATTCAACTTAAAGACATTCTTAAGAACGGAACTCATTCGTAACCTGGGGACTGCCTGTACCTTGGATTCTGCACAATGTCTTCAGTTAAGAGAAGCCATCTCACTCTGGGACAGGCAAATGGGGCTCAGTTGCAAACACTTATGTTTTGAGGCTCTATTTAAGAGACACTCCTTACAATATCTTATGATATATTCTAACAACATGGAGAAAGAATTGCATATGCATTTTTCAATGCTGAGATGCAGACCCTCCTGACCAGCTTCTATAGTTTTGTGAACATGCATCTTTGTTGTGAACCAAGTCATGTACCGGTACTCAAGATCACCTAATACAGCTTAGCTTTTCATTAACCCTCCCCACACACTTCGGCATATCCAATTATGGCAGCTAGAGTGTCGTAAAGCCATGCAATTCCCACCTGCCCCAGTCAATTCCTTGCTGCATGGATTCCATTCCACAATGAAAGGGAATCGACAGATAGATATTGAGAAGTGGCGGTGACCCTGGAATTATACAACTGATCTCTCTTATATACCCTTTTGTGTTTTGAACTTCTGTTACAGAAGGCTCAAAGGGTTATGACTGGGGGTGGGCGCCGAGCCCGGGACTCGACTCGCGGGGCACTTGGTGAGCGTCCCCACCATGCGAGCTGAGCTTCCAGTGAGTACCTCAGCTGGTGCTCACCGGACTTCCACGTCCTGGGCATAAACATTCTACGCCGTTTACATAGAAAATGGCACAGTATTAGTTAAAAACAGCTGCAATTTACACAAATTACACAGTATTTTTAATGAATACTGCGCTATTTTCTACATAAACGGCGTATATTACACTGTTTTCTACATAAACAACGTAGCACCCAGAACCTGGAAGTAGCTTTCCCCAGCTCGGCTCGCAAGAATGTGAGCCGAGCCAGGGAAAGGTAAGTCGAGCGGAGCGTGAGGAGGTCAAGCCTGGCGAGTTTGCTGAGCTTCCACCCCCCTTTCAAGCTCCGCATGCATCCCTAGTTATGACACCCCAGATATTCATGTGGCTTTATCACAAACATTCAAGTGGCCTGTTCCACAGTACAATTTGTAAACAGAGCAGCACTTACGAGTCAGTGTCCAATGAGAAATAGTCATACAGCTTAACTATGCGAGGATGATCCAGCTCTTTATGAATTCTGTACTCTCTACATGCATGTCTGTAAGAACAAAATTTCTTTATTTACTTTAATTTCTAGCTTTCCCCTATCCCGCTACAACTTGGGACAGGTCACAACTGAAATATAAAAATCAAACCAACATTTTCGTTAGTATCAGAGAACACTTCTACGTCTGCTGCCTTTACAGATCAAACTTGGCACATGAATGGGGTAATTAAGAAGCTCTTCTCATAGATCATCACCAGATAAAAGGGAGGATGAAGTTTTAAGGTATGGAGCACAAGCCACCATTTAGGACCTTATAGGGTAAATTTGCATCTTGAATTAGGACTCCGGGACAATATGCTTAGGCAGATTTATTTAATTAATTTGCTAAAATGGACAGTTGTTCAATACTTTTTTGTTCACGGGGAAGACACCTCCTGTTGTTTCTCAGAAGTGTCAGGAACAAAATTTGCCCTGATATTCTATTCCTGACCACATTTCCATTCAGAAGTTCAAGGCTTTTTTAAACAAAACACACACACCCATACACACCTTGCAATCCAAAATTCAGAGCTACTTACTTGTGGTAGTTCTCTTTCTTTTCATCCCTCCAGTTTTTATTTAACTGGTGAATTTTTACTGCTACATATCTCTGTTCTGTTAAATCAAATGCCTGAAAGAGGAGGAGAGCTGATCAGCTGCTCCAGAATACCACCAGAGATGACACCACAACCCTAAACAACATCTCACTTCCAAGATGGAAAAAAAGACAAACCAATTTTAAGCTGTAATTTTGCGTGGGTTTTTGTCAGTCACCCCAAAGTACTATATAAAGAAACCAGAGCAAGCAACAGTTAAATGTTTATTTTTATTGAACAGTGGTGCCCAGCATCCCGTTTATTCTCACAAACAACCTGCAAGAGGATAATGAAGTTACAGCTGCAGCCTGCTAAGGCCCGCTGCCCCCATTTTTTCTTTAGTTTTAATTTTTTTTAAAAAAATCATATGGTGACTGGAGCATTGCAAGACAAAGTGCTGGCCTCCAGCCTTCCATCTTTACTCCCCCAGAATGCTTCTCTAGAACTCTCCTTTACTTCTCCAGGCCCAGAGGCATTCTTAAAAAATTAAGATGGTTGGCAGCTCAGTGCCTTGCTTTGCAGCTCGCCCTGGACACCCAGTAAAAATGTTTTTTTTTTCAAAAACGGTTGCTGCAGCCATTGCTTCTGTCTGGCAAGTCAGGACAGCAGGGGTCCAGGGCTGGGGGTGGGGGAAGAGAAGAGAGAGGACCCCTAGCTTAATATAATGCTGCTGCCCAATTCAGCTTTTTGTCAACCAGGATGCAATATCTCCTAAGTAGACCTGCTTAGAATTCCATTGCACTAACAGTGTTTGCAAACATTTACATAGTTTCATACTAACGCACTTGCAAGCCCAGAGTGAAACAAATATGCTAAGTAGCAAGTTTAAAAACAAGAAAAACCATCCAGCTGCAATCAACATATGTAGCTACCTTCTACCAACTCAGACCATTGGCCTATGATGCCCAGTACTATCTGCTCAGTCCTTTGGGGATTTATCTATAGCTTCTTAGGCAGAGGTCATTCCCAGCCCTATTACCTGAGATACCAGATAACAAAGACTTTGGCTTCTGCATTGTTTTATTGCAAGGAGTCAAATTATGGCAACCAAGTGAAGTAGAAAGGTGGTCCAACTTACCTTATATACCTCACTAAATCCCCCTCTCCCCAGGAGATGTAGCAATAAGTATCTGTCATTTAGTGTTGGGTGGTCTTTAAATCTGGAGAGGAGAGGAGAGACTTTATTCATTCAGCAGCTATAATATTCTGAGCATCCAGCTAAACTACTAATGGTGGTAGATGTCCTGAAAAATGGAGGCTTTCTCTGCCGTGATTGAGAGGGGAGGTCTAAGCACTGAGATGAGTTGGCCATCTGTTTCACGGGCAAAGGTACGTGTTAATTGGCATGACTGCCATTATCTGTGATATTGTCAAACCTTCTTTGACAGTCTTGCACTCCCTGCTCCCCCTGCCCCCACTTTTGCTTTCTTCTTCTTTGCTCCCGTGTTTTCAACTTGCCTTGTCTCTTGGAGGCAAGGCAAGCAGAGCTACACAGCAAATGCTAGATCTATGCACCTTTCCGATTTAAGCACTACTTTTAACTTCATATATGGGGGCTCTACAAGGATCACATAAGAAGGGGCTTCTTATGGATGCAGGGCATCCGTAAGAGAAGGAACAACTAAGAGCTGTGCTTTGTTCATATCAAACACTGCACTCGACAACTGGTAGGAGGAGAGCAGAAACCTCTGTTACATCCCCTGAGAGATCCACACATGGTCAGTTGGGCAAAAGCACCAGGTGAAAATTATGCCAAAGGGGATGGGGCGGCTTGTTTCAAGCCTCAAGTACATGTTGCCAGAGTAGTTAAAAATCACACTGCATGAGTGGATGACACATCAAGTATATTTTAAACTGTAAGCTCGTTTTTTGTGCTTATGTTACTGTGTAAACACTGATGGCACTATAGCAATAATGAAGTAGTTAGCACTGAGTTGCCCCAGTAGCAGCATCAGAAATAAGAGGAGCATGTAAGTTATATATTTTTTAGCCTTGAAGCTTTTGAAAAAGCATGTTGGGGAGATAAATGGAAATAGATGCACATATAAGGGGACTATATGGTTTGGCTATGGCTTCTAACACAGCAGCTTCCCAATTTCTTATGCGTTGCTTGTTAGGGGTGTCACTCCTATGCAAAACAACACATTCCAGCAATTTGATTGTCTTTCACAAGCTTTCCCCTGCCCAATACTCACTGTGAATTATCTTCATTATGTATCCTTTTCAATTCCCTGATATGCAGATTTCTAACCCTCTCTAACCGTTCCAGTTCTGCCTGAATCTCTGCTTCCTCCTGCATTAAGAGAAAGATTACTTTAGCTACACTGCTGAGTTCAAACTGAGTTTACCTGACAGAAGGGACCCATTTGCTTTGATTAACAAAAAGGTTACAGGAATGGTCTTTTGGGAGGTCCTTTGTGAATAGCCATACTTTGCACGGCAGCCATTTTGTGGTGGTGTCCGGGACACTTTCTCAAATTGCCAAATGTGCACACGGGTCCAAAAGGTTGCCTATCCATGGTATATAGGAACAAGGAATTAGACTGTGACAGGGACTGATGCTGAAGAGCCACACAGGAGGATCTGTATCCTGAAAGGTGGGATACAAATACTTTTACTAAATCAATAAAATAAATAACTACTTGAGTGGCCAGGATGTCAGACAGCAGCTGAAACCAGCATCTTTGAAGTTATTTGCAATAGATTTTTTACCTTTTTAAGATGACCTAGCCGGAGCTTGAAGATCTCCTCCTGTTCATGATATTCTGCTAACGTTAACCTGCATGCAGACAAAATAATTGGGTCAAAGAGTAAGCTGCTGAGAGTGAGGGCTGGGGGAGAAAAACAGGTCTGGGACCCACTGAACATAGTGGAGATTAGCAGGGGACATGAATGCAAGTCTCCTGAAACTGCCTTGCCAAACTGGTTCACCCAGCCCAATATTGTTTAGCTTGATTAACAGCAGCACTCCAACCTGATCCAGGCAGAGGTCTTTCCCAGCCCTGCTACCCAAGATCTTTTCTGACTGCAGATGCCAAGGATTGAACATGGACTTTTTGCTTTCAAAGCAAGGGCTCTCACTGAGGCTATGTTCCCTTTTTCAGCTGCTTGGTGTCCATCCCCCTGCCAAGTATGGAACTCCCACATTATGGAACTCCCTCCCTAGTGACCTTCGCCATGCCCCCTCCGTGATGAGCTTCCGCCGTGCATTAAAAACATGGCTGTTCAGGCGGGAATATGGGGTGGGTTAGGTTTTTAATGAGAATTTTTTTTATATTGTTTTAATTATTATGTTTTATTGTGTTTTATTGTATTTTAATTGTACATCGCCCAGGGTGGCCGGCCAGATGGGCGATTGATAAATATAATAAATAAATAAATAAATGTATCAAGGAAGTGGAAAGTACACTTACTAAGGAGTAAGTCCCATTGAATTCAATGGGACTTCTGAGTAAACATGCTAAAGATTGCACTGTCAGGACATGAGAAGCCTGCCCACCACATTCAGATAGAAAACTCTAGTCATTTACTTGGACAGCCTTTGTTAATAACCAGAGTACGTTACTGTACTAATCTTGTCAGTCCTCAACCATCAAGAACAGTTTTGTTTCCACTTTGCAGAATGTGGAATGTGTGTGCGCGCACAAGTGCAAACACTAGCAACTTTCCCAATACAAATTAGGAAGTCCACAGTTGAGCAGGGATATGAACCCCGATATCCAAGCACTAAGAGCAACTACCTCTCATTTATAAATGGGTGAACTGGGGAGAAGCTTTTTCATATGATTTTGGGGACCTTCCTGGGTGATGCATGAGTACTTCAGGCTTATTAATTCCATCTTGATAGTGCTGCAGAGCATCCTGAATTTTTTGTACCACTTACGTCTCATTTTCTGCTCCATTGGTCTTGTTCTTACGCTGCTTCTGCTCATTGGTTGCTGGAGGGACCTGCCCCATGGCAGGTGGCTTTCGCTTTGCTAACATTTTCCGTTGCCTTTCTATCTCTTCCCTTTGCGAATTTATCCTCTCTTGTTGCCTAAACAAAAGCAGGACATGGACACACACAAACATTAGAGAGCGCAAAATAATATTTGCTACAGAGAAGTGGTTTTTCTTCTGCATCCCTGGGCAGGCACATTAGAACAGTAGGTTTTTAGCCACATCTGCTACTCCTTGGAAGGAGAATAAAGGAGTTTAAAGCAGGGGCTCTGTGAATGTGGCTGCCCATTATCATGCCAAGGAATGCTGAATCCTATACTCAGCTTTATATTTACGAAGCATAATTCATAGATGTAAAGTCTGAAAAGTTTCCAGGTGGGGATTCCAGTCATCGGGGATACTTAAAATATCTCTAAGATTCACTGACTGGATTCGCACAACACAGCAACCCATTGTGGGAAACTAGCCATGGTGGGTTGCTGTGTTGTCTGAACTCAGACTGTTTCTTGCAGGCAACAAGTCACTCTGACAAGCCATGGCTTGTTCTCATAGAATCATAGAAAAGTAGAGTTGGAAGGGGCCTACAAGGCCATCGAGTCCAACCCCCTGCTCAATGCAGGAATCCAGGTCAAAGCAACCCCGACAGATGAATCATAGAAAAGTAGAGTTGGAAGGGGCCTACAAGGCCATCGAGTCCAACCCCCTGCTCAATACAGGAATCCAGGTCAAAGCATCCCTGACAGATGGCTGTCCAGCCACACCTTGAATGCCTCCAGAGTGGGAGAGCCCACCACCTCCCTAGGTAGTTGGTTCCTTGTCTTATTGCTCTAACAGTCAGGAAATTTTTCCTCATGTTTAGGTGGAATCTGGGTTCCTGTAACTTGAGCCCATTATTCCGTGTCCTGCAAACTGGGATGATGATCGAGAAGAGATCCTGGCCATCCTCTTTGTGACAACCCTTTAAGTACTGGAAGAGTGCTATCATGTCTCCCCTTCTGAAGGCTAAACATGCCCAGTTCCTTCAGTCTCTCCTCATAGGGCCTTGTTTCCAGTCCCTTTATCATCTTTGTTGACTTCCTCTGAACCCTCTCCAGTTTGTCTACGTCCTTCTTAAAGTGTGGTGCCCAGAACTGGACACAGTACTCAAGATGGGGCCTAATCAGTGCTGAGTAGAGGGGAATTATCACCACGCGATTTGGAAGCAGCCCAAAAGCACTTGGCATTTATCCCTAGGGCAGTGATGGCGAACCTTTTTGAGCCCGAGTGGCCAAACTGCAACACAAAACCAACTTATTTATTTTAAAGTGCCAACACTGCAATTAAACCTGAATACCGAGGTTTTAGTTTTAGAAAAACAACTCATACAGTTGTCCGAACTAATTAACATCTTTTGTCTTAAAAGAAAAACACAATAACAGAGCTTTCAATGAAACAAACAGTTTTTTGTTGAAAAAAAAAATCAACTCAAAAATTATTATAGTACTACATTGTACACATAGCCTGAAGGGAATTTATACAAACTTTTTAAATAATTAGGCACATGTATTTTTGGATAAGGGATTCTCAACTTGTAATATGATTATATGCCAGACTGAAATTGTATGGGGCAAGCTTTACCCCGGGTCCTTTCCCTGCTTCTACAGGGGTCGGATTAGTAAAAGTAAAAGTCAACCTGTACTAGGATGAGCAAGATAAACAAGAAAACTAAACGTGCTTAACACATTTTAAACACTTTGTCTTGGACTGCAAACACTGCATTAGGTAAAAGTTTGCATTGGGCATGCTTTTGCACAATTAATGTGATTTTTGCTATTGCATGCATGCTGATAATTTGTCAAACCTTGGCTCATACTCCGTTAGTTTGAGAGCAACATGTGCAGCACTCAGGTCATGTTAGGGCTTTATATCCAAGCCATGCTCTGTGCATCATTCTTCAAAATCTTTTAAATGTGATAACAATGAAGAAAAGAATTCTGTAACAGGAATTCTAGAACAAAATCATTCTGTTCTACACTGTGAGAAAGAACAAGATCATTAGTGTTTTTGGTAATTAGGATATATACTTGGTAATCCTGAATTTAACATGTAATTTAGGCTGTACTACAGTGTAGTCCAGAGTCATCCAGTCTGCTAATGGGCTGGGTTTTATTTATTGATTTGATTTGTACCCTGCACTCAAGGGGTACAAAGAAAATTGGCACTCAAGGTGGTTTACAATCACAAATAAACTTGATAAAAACAGTAAACTAATACATTCAAACACATTAAAAACACAGCAACAGGTGGGGACTAGCACCCAGGTCTCTTACCACTACACTGGCTCTCATATTTGTTTTGCCTTTCCTCCAGGAACAAA
Source organism: Shinisaurus crocodilurus (assembly GCA_021292165.1). NCBI lineage: Eukaryota > Metazoa > Chordata > Lepidosauria > Squamata > Shinisauridae > Shinisaurus > Shinisaurus crocodilurus. Next base: position 263,241,966 of record CM037877.1, read on the forward strand.
TGATCTCTCCATTTTTACCCTCACAACAATCCTGTGAGGTAGGTTAGGTTGAGAGGTAGTGACTAGCCCAGATCATCCAGTGAGAAATGCGAGGCATTTGCCAGTCCTCTTCAGGCAGCAAAATGTCCTGGGCCAGGACTGGCTGTGTATGTATGTGTGTCCTGTTTGGCTGCTGTGTCTGAATGAGACAGTAGGTCAGTCTCTGCTTCTTTCTTGAACGTGTGTGTGTGTGAGAGAGAGAGAGAGGGAGAGACTGAGACTTTTCAGAGCAACTGGGCCTGAAGAATCGGTTTTGAGGTAGGCAACACTGGAGGAAGAGGAGTGTGCGGGGGAGATTCCACTAAGCGATAGCTTGTCTCTCTCTGTGGCGGGAAGTGTGGGATTAGGCAGTATGGCTTAGGCTTATGGTGATCATCCAGTGGCACCTTTCAAGGTGACTGACGTTTACCTAAGGCTACCCTCACTAATGCCCTGAGGCTTGGCAGGAGGGAGATTGGGGCGTCTTTAGGGTTTTGCCTTTCTTGCCTGCATTGGGTGCCTGGAGGCGTCAAAGTAAGGCGACGATGGTAAAGCCCTCCAGCTCCACATGGAGGGCAACTGGCCGGGGGCGGACCAACCCGCCTCTGGTGCGGTTAAGATGTATTCGCCAAAATATTGGTTTTTTCCCGGCCAATGGCCGGGCTAGGTTAGTACCGCCCTTCGCCCTTCACAGATCTTCAATTCAATAAATGTGGCCCTGATTTGAAACCATATACTCTATGTCTGACTCTTCTTTATCTCACCCATACACTCGCAACAGACTTCCACTGGCCACTCACCTGGGGGCCAGGGAGAAGATTTGCGAGTGGGGGAGGAGAGAGGAGTCAGGTAACAGGTCAGGTTGGTCAGCTGCCCGCTTGCTCTCCCACCCCTCCCCTCGGGGAATCTTCATTTAAAGCTATAGCTGCCCTCCCCGCCTTGCCTGGCCTCTCTCCGCTTGCTCTCCTGCCCCTCCCCTCGGGAATCCTCCCTGCAATCCCTGCCTGATCTCGCTCCTCTCGCGTGTCCACAGATTGGTCCCTGCGTGCCAGCTGTGGCACGCGTGCCATAGGTTCACCTTCACTGCCCTAGGGGTTGTTGGACCTATGATGGGTTGTCGTGTTGTCCGAACCTGGTGGGTTGTGGGAAGCAGTTAGCAAGCCGCTCGGCAAGAGTGGCAAACACATCTTGCTGCCCTTGGCAATCTTGCCTGTGCTGCCACCAGTAACAGGCAGTGACAGCCCCTCCACCAATGACCAAATGGCACTTTGGAGTGACTGTTGCTGGTTTGCCACTCCCACCCTTCTTTGGTGCCAGAAATGTGCATGTCTTCATAATGGGGTGGGGGTGGGGGTGGGGGGGTTGTCGGTCTTTTGGAGTTGCAGACGTATGCTCTTTCGCCTTTCCGATATATGCAGTCTTGCCTGGTCTATTGCCTTGTCAGTTACAGTAGCCTAGCTGTCAACTGGAACACACCCGCAAACGGGAAAGAAACTGCAAAGGTGAGTGCACCAAAAGAGGGTGGGCTGTAGATCTCCCCCTTAGCAAGGTAATTATCTGGGTTTTAAGTGTTACACTGACACTTCTCAGAGCCCTCAACATTTGGGATACTTCCCAAGTCTCCAGCTAGTCCAGAAGGGGGAGATCTTAAGGCTACCCCCCTTTCATGGCTCCTTTTAGGGGCACTTACTGCGGTTCCCTGACAGCTGTCAAAAAACCCTGACACGGTGACTGGATGGGATGGAGTGATTAGGGCCACACTGGGGGGCACCCATTCACTCCATCCTGTTCTGCAACCTCTAAGGTTTTTTCTTTTTTCTTTCTTTTTAGTGTCTGGGAAATTTGCACATTTTGGGGGCAGGGAAACATGCAGATTTCATGGCTAAGCAGTAAGTGAGGGAAAATATATGCAGATATCATGGCTAGGAAGTAAATGAAAGGGAAATTTGCGATATATTTGTGATCGCTCGTCGGACGCACCACGGGTTGTTCTACCCATACTGTATAGCATATTCGCAGGGTTAGTTGCTGTGTCATGTGAACCCACCCACTGTGTCACTATAGACCAGGTGTGGGCAACAAGAGGTCTATGGGTAGCATGTGCCTTCCCATGGCCTTTTGCGCCCCCCCCACTGCTGCCCAAATTGCCATGACAGCAAAAAAAAAGAAAAAGAAAAAGAAAAAAAAAAAAAGGCAGCACTTTTGCTTGAAAACAAGGCATGCAGGGAGTGCAGGCCTTGTTTGAAAGCAGTCACGTTCCCAAAATCCTCCCAGAGTGCAATTTTGCTTCCAAACAAGACGTGTTCTCCCTACACACCTTGTTGTCAAGCAAAAATTGCCACTTTTTTGCTGACACCACTCTGCTGAATTTCAGCTGCCCCCCAACTCGAGGTTGCTCATTCTGCTCCAGATTATGGGTCAGATACAGATTCTGTCATACTTAGAGCTGACTCATTGAAATCAATGGGATTTTAGTCAGGATTAACTCAAGTCCCATTGGTTTCAATGGGCCTAATCTAACTATGACTAAATTTAGATCCAACCCCATATCTTCCTGCACTTAAATTTCTTCTCCCCATCCTTTTTCCTCAAGGGTTGCAACCCTCGAGGAAAAAAAATGTTCCCTAATACAAGATACCAACTTCTGCTTAACCAAAAACCATACAACCCTACATTTTCACCTAACTGTACCACCCATGTAAAGCATACAGATTAAGTCAATGGTGCTGGTGATCTGGAGCGTCTAGGGCTTTGTCAAGGAGATCTTCCCCTGGATCGGTATCGACAGGAAGATCGGTTCATAAAGCGGTCAGATTTGGGCAATCTCTGATGGCGGTAGTAGCTTGGTTCATAATAGTAAGAAGGGCGCGAAGCAAATGAAAAAGTAGATCCTTTTCTATAAAAAGGAGAACGTGATCTATAATGATGAGGGCCAGACATTCCATAGAGCTCTCGATCCCGATATGCTCTCAGAGGGGCTTGATGTTCTCTGAAATGTAACTCTTCCTGAACTTCCACAGAAGCTGATTGAGCTTGAGAGCCTGGAGTTCTTGGACTTCGATCCCAAGAAGTATGAACTTGAGGAAGAGGAAGAGCTTGGTCTATCTTGTGCAGAGCCAACGTGTTTGGTGGCGACTCCAATATCTCGCCTTCAGACACCAAAGGAACAAGGATCCTTGAGCCGGAGGAATCCTTGGGTGTTAGAGCGCGCGACAGAGAATATCGTTCCACTGGCTTAGCTGGAGAGTCAGAATGGACAGACGGCGGTTTCTGAGGCGATTTCTTTGGATCCGTCAGAGAAGCCGTGTCTTTGCCAACTGTCTCGCTTTCTCTTTTTTGTTCTTTCTATGCTTCTTTTTCTCAGTAATCTCCTTCGTTTTGTGGGCTTTTTAGCCGATCTTTTAGCCAGCATGACCTCAACAGATTTCCCTGGAGTTGAAGGGCATTCAGAGGTCACTGTATGAGACGGTGGAGTACTAGGCCTGGGCGAACATACGGGTGGCTCCGCAGTAGCCTGCAGGGCTTTATTCCAAAGCAAGGCCTTTAATTTATCTGTGCGGTGTTTTCGGGCCTGTTGCGTAAAGGCCTGGCAATGATGACACGACTCCACTTGATGGGCCTTTCCGAGACAGACAAGACATAAAGAATGGCCATCTGCCAGGGGCAATTTAGTACCACACTGCACACATTTTTGGAAAGCTGCCTTCACTGGCATGCTGGTAAATACAATGGCGGCGACGATGACAAAGAAGACGATGAGATGAAGAAGACGACGAGACGAAGATGGGGGAAGACAACGAACAATTAAAAAAAAAAAAATTATTTTTTTTTGTGACGAAGAATGAACACAAGAAACAAGAATAGTTTGAGAAAAAAATAGCTTCAGTTAAGCGCTTGCTGAAAAGCAGGAGGAACCTTGAACGCTGCCACATGTGATGGCGTTCGAAGAGGAACTGAGGGAGAGGGTGGGAGCCCGCTAGAGGGCATGCGTGGGGGGAGGGGCTCCTGCCCAAAACTCTTTAGCTATAGAACGTTCCCGAACTGGCCTCGGCGCAGGCGCAGAGCCCATGTGTGTGATGCACAGAGACCATGAAGAACTTTTGGTAGCAAATTCCATAGATTAGCTATGCTCTCCATGAAGAACTCCTTTCTTTTATGTCTTGACTTTCCCACCATTCAGGTTCATGGGATGACCTCGGATTCTATTATTATGGGAGAGGAATGTCTTTCTCCACTTCATGCATAATTTCATACACCCCTATCATGTCTCCCCATACTTGCCCTTTTTTTTTCTAAGCTAAACAGTGCTAGACATTGTAACCTTTCCTCACAGGGAGTTGCTCCAGCCCTTTGATCATAAGGGAATTGCTCCAGAACCTTTCCCAAATCTACAATATCCTTTTTGAGGTGCAGTGAGCAGAACTATACAGTTTTCCAAGTGTGTATAGATTTGTATAAGGGCAGTATGGTACTGGAAATTTTATTTTCGATTCCTTTTCTAAGTATGCCGAGCATGGAATTTGCCTTTTTCACAGCTGCTGCACAACATGTTCATATTTTCATCAAGCTATCCACAACCCCAAGATTTCTTTCTTAGTCAGTCACTGCTAGCTGGGATCCCATCAATGTATATGTGAAATTGGGATTTTTTTTGCCCCAACATGCATCCACATTTGCTTACATTGAACTGCATTTGCCATTTGATATCCATTCTCCGTGTTTGGAGAGATCCTTTTGGAGCTTTTCGCAATCCCCTTTTTGTTTTAACCATCCTAAATAACTTGGTGTCATCAGCAAACTTGGCCACTTTACTCCTCACTCCTAATTCCAGAACATTTTTGAGCAAGTTAAAATGGAACGTTGGTTACTTACGAAGAAGGTTCATTCTGGGTTGGTGTGTGGAAGGCATCTACAATGAGTTAACTCCTTCTACTGCCAAGGAAAAGCAGGGACCATGCAATAAGATTTTTGTTTAGTCTACTGGTCCCAGATGACCCCAAGCCAGCTACAGCTCAAAAAATAGAGAAAAATTCTGCTGGTGAGTGGAGAATATATAGAATGGAATAAAAAACTACTAAATGAATGAAAACACACACAACCCCAGGAGAAGGTCCGACACAGGCAAAAATGGAGGCAGTTGATCATAAGGCATCTTGTTGTATATCCAGTGATATATATAGGGTGTGGCTGGGATGCCTTCCACACTCCAACCTAGAAGAAACCTTCTCTCAGAACCACTGTCTATTATCTTTGAGAAATCATGGAGGACAGGTGAAGTGCCAGATGACTGGAGGAGGGCAAATGTTGTTCCCATCTTCAAAAAGGGCAAGAAGGAGGAACCTGGGAACTATAGACCAGTCAGTCTAACATCAATCCCTGGGAAAATTTTGGGAGCAGATTATAAAGAAGTCAGTCTGCAAGCACCTTGAAAACAATGCAGTGATTACTAGAAGCCAGCATGGATTTGTCAAGAACAAATCCTGCCAGACTAATCTGATCTCATTTTTTGATCGGGTAACCTCCCTTGTGGACTATGGGAATGCTGTGGACATCATATATCTGGACTTTAGCAAAGCTTTCGACAAAGTGCCTCATGATATCCTGATTAGCAAGCTAGCTAAAAGTGGGCTAGATGGAACAACTATCAGGGGGATCCACAATTGGCTACAGATTCGGACTCAAAGAGTGCTTATCAATGGTTCCTTCTCAAACTGGGGAGAGGTAATGAGCGGAGTACCACAGGGCTCGGTCCTGGGCCCAGTGCTCTTCAACATTTTTATTAATGACTTGGATGAGGAGGTGCAGGGAATGCTTATCAAATTTGCAGATGACACAAAGTTGGGTGGAACAGCTAATACTCTGGAAGACAGAAACAAAATTCAAAGCGATCTCGATAGGCTGGAGCGCTGGGCCAAAAACAACAGAATGAAATTTAATAGGGATAAATGACAGGTGCTGCACCTAGGGAAAGGAAACCAAATGCACAGTTACAGAATGGGGGACACTTGGCTCAACAATACCACAAGTGAGAAGGATCTTGGAATTGTGATAGATCACAAACTGAATATGAGCCAGCAATGCGATGTGGCTGCAAAGAAGGCAAATGCTATTTTGGGCTGCATTAATAGAATTACAGTATAGCTTCCAAATCGTGTGAAGTGATAATTCCCCTTTACTCAGCACTGGTTAGGCCTCATCTTGAGTACTGCGTCCAGTTCTGGGCACCACACTTTCAGAAGGATGTAGACAAACTGGAGGGTTCAGAGGAAGGCAACAAAAATGATAAAGGGACTGGAAACAAGGCACTATGAGGAGAGACTGAAATAACTGGGCAAGTTTAGCCTTCAGAAGAGGAGACTGAGGGGAGATATGATCGCACTCTTCCAGTACTTGAAGGGATGTCACAGAGAGGAAGGCCAGGATCTCTTCTCGATCATCCCAGTTTGCAGGACACGGAATAATGGGTTCAAGTTACAGGAACCCAGATTCCACCTAAATATCAGGAAAAATTTCCTGACTGTCAGAGTAATAAGACAATGGAACCAACTACCTAGGGAGGTGGTGGGCTCTCCCACTCTGGAGGCATTCAAGGTGCAGCTGGACATCTGTCAGGGATGCTTTGACCTGGATTCAAAGCACTACCCTAAGGCAGTGTAGGCTGACTGTTCAATAATTAGCATCCCCTGGGGGTATAGAGGAATCATTGTCCTGGATCTGGACATCAGGTTCAGGTGTTGTGGTTCTGCTGGAGGTCCCTTTAGTTCTAAAGTGTGGATCAGGAGAGTCCTCTCTAGAATCCGCAGATGGGTGTTGAACCATAGTGTGACTGAGTGTGCGGCATGATTATGTTTTCCAGAACAATTAGGTCTTTTCTCCAATTTTTCCAACAACTGCTCAGTTAATTCCTCTAAGAGTGCCTGCTTATGTTGAGAGAGAACAGCTCCATGTATCTGGGCAAGGCTCTCAATGGTAGGAGAGGATGGAGGCTTGGAATCCCCTTTTCATAGGATTTCATAGGTCATAGAGTTGGAAGGAGCCTACAAGGCTATCGAGTCCAACCCCCTGCTCAATGCAGGAAACTAGAAGAGGGGTCTCCCATCCAAGTAATAACCAGGCCTGACCCTGCTTAGCTTTCCACGCTCAGACAAGGTGGAAGGAGGAGGGGTAGGAGTGTCCTACCCGTGGAAATCAAAACTGCTTTACAAAATAATCGCCTCCTGTGTTTGGTGGGAAACAGACTGGAGGGATGGGGGTGGAGATGGATCAGATTCTCACAGTCTGTTGTCCTGGAGTGAACATGCATGGAACTAGGTGGATCACTGTCCTTCTCCGATTCCGAGACTATGGCCAGCTCCTGATCTCTACGAGAGAGGTCGGCAAGGTCCATAGATGCAAGCACCCCGAGGCTCAAGCCCGTGACCACCTTAAGTGTGTTCCATAGTGGGATGTTCAGCAATGGGGAAGGTTGAGCATGTGGCTGGAGCCAGGAGGCTGGTGCTCTCCCCTATTGCGGCCAGCTGAATCAGTTTCTGAGCGGGAACTGAGGGTGTAGCTGTGCTGAGAAGTAGTCTGGCCTCTAACAACACATACATGAGTAAGGACAGGTTGCCTACCTGTAACTGTGGTTCTTCGAGTGGTCATCTGTGCATTCACACAAACCCACCCGCCAGCCCCTCTGGTGTCGCTACCTATGGACACTGTTATGACCCAAAGGTGTCACTTCACCCTTCGCTGGCACAGTCCCGAGGTGAAACCTTGGAAGGGCACACTCAGTTTCCGGGCCAATCTCGGTCTCGAGGAACTGAGGAATCGGGCGGGAGCCACGCCTTACGGCATGTGTGAGGGGGAGGAGCTCCTGCCCGATTTTGTATTACTCAGCTATAGAATCTCCGAATGAACTCCATGCAGGCGCAGAGAGCCCATATATGTGTGAATGCCCAGATGACCACTCGAAGAACCACAGTTACAGGTAGGCAACCTGTCCTTCTTTGTGGTCTCTGTGCATCACACATATATGGGCAGGGTAACAAGCTGACTTACCGGAGATAGGGGTGGCGGTCCTCAGGACAGGACGGAGGACAGCACTGCTTTGCCAAATGCCGTGGGAGCCCTGGCTTGGACATCCAAACGGTAGTGCTGGATGAACGTGGACGGAGAGGACCACGTGGCTGCGCGGCAGAGGTCCGGAATCGGAATACCTCTAGAAAGGCCGTGGACGTCGATTGGGCTCACGCGGAGTGTGACCGTATCGGGCCAGGCAGGCTTCGGTGTGATGCAGCGTATGCGAGTCTGATGGTCTCTACGATCCATGCAGCAAAACTCTGGCTGGATACAGGGGCACCCTTGGAGCAGCCACTGTAGCAGAGGAAAAGGCGCTGGGATGTACGGAATGCCTGAGTCCCGTCTTTATAGAATGCCAGCGCTCGACGGACGTCGAGCGTATGGCAGGATCGTTCGACTGGAGAGGATGGGGTAGGGAAGAAGGCTGGCAAAACTATGTTCTGTCCAAGGTGGAAGTCGGAAACTACCTTGGGCAGAAATGAGACGTCTGGTCGAAGTACGACTTTGTCTTTGTGTGGAAAACTAGAAAGGGTTGGTCTACACGTAGAGCGCACAGTTCCCCTGACCTGCGGGCAGAGGTAACAGCGACGAGGAAGGCAGTTTTTCATGACAGGAGGCGGAGGTCTATAGTAGCTAATGGCTCAAATGGAGGCTTCATGAGGGCATGGAGCACTAAGGGTAAGTCCCAGCCAGGGATAATGGACCGGATAGGAAGCCTGAGGTTGTGGAGGCCTTTAAGAAATAACCGGACCAGGGGGTCCATGAACAGCATTCCCAGTGCTGGAAGCAGCCGGAATGCGGCTATGGTGGCCAGGTGTACCTTGATTGACAAGGAGGATAGGCCTCATGACATTAGGTGATGGAGGTACAGGAGCAGAGACAGTACTGGGCATGACAGCGGGTCTGTGTGGTGCAGGGCCGCATAGGTCCAAAAAGCCTTCCATTTAGATGAATAGGAACGTCGTGTAGATGGCCTGCGAACCGCTAGGATGACCTCTGCTACCGCCGACAGAAGGGCGGGAGGGGCCGCTAGTGGATTCGCCATGCGGTAAGCCGCAGCGTCTGTGGGGACGGGTGCACGATCGTGCCAGATTGTTGCGTGAGCAGAGTCGGTATCATTGGCAGTGTGAGGTACTGGCCCTTGGATAGCTCGAGGAGGCTGGGGAACCAGGGCTGCCTCAGCCACCATGGGGCGATGAGAATGCAGTTGGTGTAATCGTTCACGATCTTCGACACGACCCTCGTGAGGAGGGGTATGGGTGGGAAGAGGTAGTGTGTAGCCCCTCTTGCCAGCGTAGTAGGAACGCGTCCGTGAGGGACCGGGGTGCCCTGCCTCCGTGACTGCAGAACAGTTTGCAAGCAATGTTCTGATCCGTTGCGAACAGGTCGATCCTCGGTGTGCCCCATAGTGCAAAAAGGTCAGAGCGGACTTGGATGTCTAGTTGCCACTCGTGCTGCTGGAATGGGCGACGGCTGAGCGAGTCGGCTAGCGTGTTGAGCCTTCCTGCTATGTGAATCGCTGTCAGCGACATGTCTCTGTCCAGGGCCCAGTGGAGCAGCCGGAGCGTAAGGGCGAGCATCGAGCGGGAACAGGTGCCACCCTCTTTGTTGATATACGAGACTACTGTCATGTTGTCTGCGATGACTTGGATGTGATGTCCGCGGAGGTGCAGCTCCAGGGATTGGAGTGCTTTCCATACGGCACACATCTCTAGGAGGTTGATGCGCTTTTCTTTTTCTTTTGCAGACCACGTGCCTTGCACCGTATGGCTGCCGTAGTGGGCACCCCAGCCCTGAAGAGAGGCGTCTGTGGTGAGGAAGGCAGATGGTTCCGGTCGCCTGAACGGGAGTCCCTGCGAGAGGTGCTACGTTTGAAGCCACCAGTGGAGTGAGCGCTTGACTCCGTCAGGGAGGTGAAGTCGGAGCTTGGGACTGTGGACTTCTGGATCGAATGTGGTCAGGAACCAGGTCTGTACGAACCGCATGTGTAAAAGGGGTGAACGGGACAATAAAGATTGTCGAGGCCATGAGACCGAGAAGTCTTTGGATGGACTTCGCCGTGGATGATGTGTCTCGGATGATTTTCGATGTTAAGGTGAGTATTGCTGTTATTCGCTGTTGCAGCAGAAACACGCGGCTGGCGCTGGAGTCGAGGACCGCACCGACGATGTCGATGTGTTTCGTCGGTTCCAAAACGGACTTCCTTGAGCTGAGGCAAAGGCCCAGCTCGTCGAGGAGTGCTAGCGTCGTGTGAAGCGTGGCTTGGAGCTGGCTCTCTGAGTGGGCTATGATGAGCCAGTCGTCCAGGTAAGGGTATATGCGTATCCCTTCTGCCCGTAGGCGTGCGCACACCAGGGCCATGCATTTTGTGAAGACCCTCGGTGCCATACAGAGGCCAAACGGGAGGACGATGAATTTGTAGGCGATGGTGTCTATCATGAACCTCAGGTATCGTCTGCTGTCTTGGTGAATTGCAATATGAAAGTAGGCATCCTTTAGGTCGATAGATGCGAACCAGTCGGTCCTGCGGAGGAGGGGCAGTATCGACTGGAGCATGACCATCCTGAACTTTGGGGTGTGATGAAGAAGTTCACATCTCTGAGGTCTAGAATAGGGCGAAGTCCACCGTCCTTTTTCTGTACGGTGAAGTAACGAGAGTACAGGCCGGTGTTCTGCTCCTCCAGAGGGACACGTCGGATCACTCCTTTGGCGAGTAGGGATTCGACCTCTCGGAGGAGCTGTGGCATCGGGTTCGTTGCTCGCGTGCCTAGAAAAGGAGGGAGGAGGTTGAATTCTATACGGTAGCCCTGTTGTACTATTTTGAGCACCCAACAGTCCGTGGTGATGGAGGACCAGGACCGGGAGTATTTGGCGAGACGGTCTGTGTAAATGGTCCGCGGAGCCTGGGGGCTGGCGCGGGGAGGTGTGGCGTCAAACCCGTCGCCTGGTAAAGTCTCCTCCTTTACGGGAGCCTCGGAATCGAGACTGGGTATTAAGAGCGTCTCGGCACCAAAGGCTGCTGCTCATGAGGATGACGGTCGACCAGGAGTACGGGTGGAATTGCGGACTCGGAGATGGAAAACGGTGCCAGTGACGTGGGCGAACGGGTTTAGATTGTGGAAGGGGAGCTAATCCCATCTTTTTGGCGTTGGCCCTCGCCTTCTGGACTGCATCCAAAGAGTCGTCAGTGGAAGAGTGGAATAGGCCTTCACCGTCAAAAGGTAGGTCTTCGATTTTTGTGCGTGCTTCTTGTGTCAACGAGGTTGAGCGTAGCCAAGCATGGCACTGTAATGCAATGGCTGCCACCATGGATTTGCTGTGGCAGTCCGCCTGGTGTCGAGCAGTGATAAGCTGGAGGCGGGCGATGCTGGAGGCCTCCAACTGGAAGACTCGAGCAAATTATTTTTGTTCTTTTGGAAGATGGGTGCATATGGCCCCGATCTTTCCCCATAGAAATACCTGGTATCTAGCCATCGTGGCCCGATACCCATCAACTCGTAATCCCAGAGAACTGGATGCATAGACCCTTCTACCGAAGGCATCTAAGCGCTTCCCCTCTTTGTCGGGTGGGGTAGAGTGGCTCTTCCCTGATGATAGGGAGGACTTGACTATGATGGAGTTCGGGTGTGTGAAGAGGAATTTAGCATTGTCTTCGCGCACCTTGTACATAAGAGTCTAGCCTCCTGGTAATGGCTGGAGTGGAGGCTGGGGCTTTCCAATTTCCTTTCACCGTCTCCATGAGGGTGAGGGGGAATGGTATGAGCGTAGGGGTCGACTCAGTATCTGTGAGGACATCGTAGATGGGGTCACGCTCCTTCTTCTCAACTAGTTGCACCTCGATCCCGAGAGCATGGGCCATCTTTTGTACGTGCTCAGTGAAGCTGCCAAGGTCTTCTGATGGGGAGACAGCTGTCTGGGATGATGTCTGAGCCTCCGGGGACGTGGATGCGTTCGAAGGTGAGAACATCGAGTCCAAGTCAGAGGCGTATCCAGCGGAGGAGGGGGAGAGGCTCCTTACCGGCAGTGGTCGCGAGTGAGGAGGAGGTGGCAGGGGCCGGTCCGCTTGGAAGGGCCTGACAGGTGGACAAAGTGAGGCCCTCCTAGGTGGGACCGGTGGGGGTGAAGGAGATGCTCTTCGGTACCAAGTGTATTGTTGGTACTGGTGTTGGTCGGCCTAGAGGGGAGGGTCTCTCTTTCGGGTACATAGTGGAAATCGTCGTACCGGGTATTGTAGTGGGATCTGGTTGGAGAGGCGGCAGAGTAGATCGAGCCGTTCCCATGGAGTGGGGAGGGTGACCTGTGTCTATAGTATCGTGACGGAGAGGCTAAGGGTACACCCTGCTGGTAACCGTCTCTGAGGGAGACGGCTGGAGGCAAAATGTGAGCGCGGAGCTGAATGTCAGAGACGTCTCCCTCGGTGGCCGGTGGCCTCAGGGATTCGACGATTTCGCCCTCCGATACCGATAGTAGGGCAGCAGGAGGGGTACGAGTCTCTATCGGAGTTGACAAATGAGAGCCGATCTCGTGCAACTCGGTGTCGATGGGTCGGTGCCGAGGTGGCTCAGACTCTACCAAAGCGGCCGGATTGTCAGACGGCCCCTGGGAGTTTTGGTCACGGTGGCACTTAGGATCTCTAGGCTTTTTAGGGTCCTTGTGTTTGCGCTTACGCGAGGACTTGTCTTTGTCCTTATGTCGGTACGCGGGACGTGCCGCCGGTTTGCCCAGTGTCGCTGGGTGTTTGGAGGTGACCGTGTGGGAGGGCGGGGTCTTAGGCCTGGGGACTGCTGACTCGCCCTGTGGAGGGGGGTCTGTCGTAGCCTGGAGCGCTTCATGCCAGAGGCCTGCCTTAAGTTTGTCTGCTCTATGCTTGCACACTTGCCTTGTAAAAGCCTGGCAGTGGTGGCAGGTCTCAACGACGTGCCCTTCACCGAGGCAAAGGAGACACAAAGTGGCCATCTGCCGGTGGAAGTTTTGATCCACATTTCACACACTTTTGGAAGGGCGTGCGTGGCGCCATGATCGCTAGGAATAACTAGGAACAAGCTGAATGACGAGAGAAATCTCCAAACGACTGTACGCGTGAGCGGTCAAGAGTAACTGAGGAATCGGGCGGGAGCCACGCCTTATGGCATGCGTGAGGGGGAGGAGCTCCCGCCCGATTTTGTATTACTCAGCTATAGAATCTCCGAATGAACTCCGTGCAGGCGAAGAGAGCCCATATATGTGTGGTGCACAGAGACCACGAAGAAGAACACTGCTTGTTTCCTTTGCAGGCTTTGCTGCTTTCTTTCCAGTCGCAGCCATAGGAGAAGGATAGAGTGAAAGCAACGGAGAGAGGAAGAATGATTTCCTCCTTTCTTTTTAAAAAAAGAACTGAGAAGAGGAATGAAATAAGAAAAGAAAAATTCTGGAGTTACCAAGGTAGAAGAGTTGAAAAGGGTAGGTTGTGATAGCTGGAAAAAACAAGCTCTACCCTGGATGAAAAACAGGCATGAACTGGCTGGAAGCCGTCTAGGACCAGTAGATTAAACAAAAATCTTACCACTAGTTCCTGCTTTTTATGGGCAGTTGAGGGAGTTAACCCATTGTGGGATGCCTTCTCACACCAGCCTGGAGAAAGCTCCGGTCCCAATACAGATCCTTGTGGGACTCCCATTGTATACATACCTCCACTGTGATAATACACCATTTATTCCTACTCTCTGGTTTCTGTTCTTTAACCAGTTACTGATCCATAAGAGAACCTCTCCTCTTATTCCATGACTAAGTTTGCTCAGAAGCCTTTTATGAGGGACTCTATTTACATGGATTTCCAAAAGGCTTTGGACAATGTTTACTAGTTCACCCGTCCACATGTTTCTTGACACTCCCAAAGAACTCTAGAAGATTAGTGAGACAAGACATACCTTTGTGGAAGCCATAATGATTCTTCTTCAGCAGGATTTGTCCTATATGCTTATTAATTTTATCTTTGATTAGGCTTTCCACCAATTTACCTGGAACAGATGTTAAGCTAACTGATCTGTAATTATCCAAACATTACATATTTGTGTTAGAAGATCAGCATTTTCACATTTGAGTTCTTTAAGAACTCTTGGATGGATACTATCTGGATCCGGTGATTTTTTAGCTTTCAATTTGTCAATAGGGTCTAGAATGTCATCTCTGTCACCACTATTTGCCTCAGATCCTCAGACTACCTTCCTGAAAGTATCAGTTCAGGCAGAGGTATCTGCCCTACATCTTCTGCAATGAAGACAAGACAAAAAGAACTCATTTAGCTGCTTTGCAATCTCCTTATCCTCCTTGAACTCTATTGTCATCCAGTGGCCTCCCTAGCTGGTTTCCTGATTCTAATACATTTAAAGAATTATTTATTGGTCGTCTTGATATTTTTAGCAATATACTCCTCAAAATCCTTTTTTTGCATCCCTTATTCTCTGTTTGCATTTCTTTTGTGCAAGTTTGTGTTCCTTTTTGTTCCCAACATTTGGGAAAGACTTAAAAGTTTCTCTAAGAGCATCGTCGACACTGCTTGTTAACCATGCTGGTGACCTCTTGGACTTGGTGCTACCTTTCGTGACCTGAGGTATACATTCTAGCTGAGCTATCATTATTGTGGCTTTGAGTAACCTCCAAGCATTTTGGAGCCCTCTAACTTCCCCCTTTTAAGCTCCTTTTTACTATTTCCCCCATTTTAGAGGAGTTTCCTCTTTTGAAGTCAAATGTGACTATGTTGGACTTCCTTGGCAATTTTCCACTTATATATAAATTAAATTTGATAGCACTGTTTCCAGTTGGTTCAACACCACTCACATCTCGCACAAGGTCCTAGGTGATGCCAATTAGGATTAAGTTCAGGGTCACCGTTCCACGGGTTGGTTCCATGACCGACTGTTCTAGGGCACCGTTTTTAGGTCAGAGGTGCAAAAACTGCAGTCCACAAAGCCATTTCTAGCAGCCCATCAGACCTCCCTGCATTTGCTGCTGCAGTGGCACTTCCTATCCCTTATCTCCAATCTCAGAGATAAGCAAGGGATTCTCTTGCTAGTATTAGCAAGGGAATTCCTTCCCTTTTTTCCAAACTCTGATGAGAGATTGGGGATAAAACAGTGACTGCATGAGCGATACTGGGGCAGTGAGGAGGCTGTAGCCTTCTACCTTCCTCAGCGACACCAATGAAACCTGTATCGTTGCTTTACCACTGCTAATGGTGGCGGTAAAAGAGCAATTGGGTCAGGGTTCCTGCGGGAGGGAGGCTGCTGCAGCCTCATCGCCCCAGTGCCCAAAATAGGTGTGTGTCTATGTGTCTCCCAGTAAATGTGTGTGTGTGTTCCAGTATGTATGTCTCCCCACCCCAGCATGTGTGTGTATATCCATGCCTCCCCGCATACCAATGTGTGTGCATGTACCTCTGGCAATACCAGATCTTGACCTCAGAGGCCAAAAAGATCGTGCACCTCTAGTTTAGCGTATTAAGAAATTTAACCTCTTTGTTGTTAACTGGAACACTTTATTTAGTCAATGCAAGGGTAACTGAAGTCACACATTACACTTCCTCATTTGGATGCCTACCTTCTCCATCACAAGATCACCCATCCGGTTAGGGCGATGATAGCATGTCCCCAGTACTAAATTACTTTTGGAACCTGGCATTGTTACCCACACTGAATCTGTGTAGGAGTCTGCCACTTTTAAAGTTTCTAGTTTGCTTGACATTATGGCCTCTTTCACGTACAAAGCGACACCGCCTCCAGTATACCCTCTCTGTCCTTCCTGTATAGTTTGTATCTAGAGATGATTGTATCCCCCAATGGATCTTTCCATTCCACCAGGTTTCCATTTTGTCTACTATATTTAAGTTCTCCCTTAAAACTAAGCATTCCAACTTTCCCATCTTGGCTTAGAGGTTTCTAGCATTCACACAGAAACACCTATACATGGTGTCCCACTCCAGATGTCTCTGGTGTGTATTTTCCACTATGGCCCATAGGCCTCTTTGACTGGTTATACTGTTTTATCGTATGCTCATGGCCTATTTTCCACTCTGTTCCTATTTGGGCAATCAGAAACATTTTCACTTTCATCCCCTAGAGATGATTCAACCCAAACCAGATGCTTCTGGTTAAGGCTATCAATGGCTACTAGTTATGATGGTTATATGCTACCTCCGGTATCAGAGGCAGTATGTCTATGTACACCAGTTGCTGGGAAACACAAGTGAGCAGGTGCCATTTCACTTATGGGTTACACTACATTCATGCACTTGTGGGTTTCCTACAGGTACCTGGTTGGCCACTGTGTAAACAGAATGCTGGACTACGGCTCTTATGTTCCTCCCAACTCCTGTTGGCTTTCCTGCATGGGTTTAATTTGAAAGCTGCTCTGCTACCTTTTTAATGTTAAGCACCACCAGTCTGGTTCCATTCTGGGTTATTACATATGGATTGAGGGAAAGGAGAAGTTGGTAACTGCCGGTTATTTTTTCTGCCTCGAGAGCAGGCAGAAGGGGCAGTTACAGCACTTACTTGATAAGGTTCTGGAAAGCGTAGCCATCTGTCCACTGCTCAGTGTAAGAGGCCCCATGCCGGACTGTAGCAAAGTGACCCAGTCGCAACCGATCCTGCATACTTTTATCCCGGCATGCCATCTTTTCCTGCTTTGACTGGGGAGGAAAGGACAGAGTGTCAGGAATCTCAACTGTAGCTAGTCATATGGCTAGTCAGCTAGTGAAAACTAAAAGCAACATCAATGCAGAGTTCATTCTCAAGAAGCTGACAGTTATAGACTTCCATATAGAATACAGGTTACCATGGGCAAAACTGTGGCCCAGATCAGGTCACTGACATGTGGCTTAATAACTGGCTCCCTGTAAAGAAAGAAAAAGGACACGCATACACACACAAGTAAATCACAAGTGCGCATGGGCGGGCACACACACATACACATGATGGGAAGGGGACAAGACGACTGAAGATCATAAAAAGCAATGGTAGTATACAGCTTTCTGGGCACATTTCAATACAAGGTTTTATAGGCAGAAGGTGCTCAGTAGTTTGGGTTCTCTGTAAATGAGCTTGCTTCCTTTAGCATATCCCACTGCAAGCCTTAAGACAGATCACAAATGGCTCTGTAATAAAATTATCAGTGCACCAATTCTAAACAGCAAGGGATATTCTCAATGGCTGCTCCATGATAATGATTGCCATAGCCCAAGGCACACTGTCTTCCTGATGCATTGGAGGCTGGTTCTGAGGCTTGGCAAGATTCAATTCTCACTTTAATTTCTGATGTTGTAAATGCCATCACAAATTTGACCCCTCTTCTCATATAATTTTTAGGTGTTGAGCATTTCTTCTAAATGCACCTCTGCATAGTGAGGTCTGAAATTCACCATATCCTGGGGGAATTTAGATTTTCAGTGAATCTTCAGGATATAGTAAAGATCACTAGCAAGAAGTAAATTCAAAAACAATGCTCACCATGGAGAAATCCACCTTGATGTGACTTTACCACATTAACAATGAGGGGAGGGGCTATAACTCAGAAAGTAGAGCTTTCTACTTAAAAGTAGAATTGACAGTCAGGAACAACCTTCGAAAGATTTCACATTGGTTGATGAAATGTTCCTTCTTCCCGCCCTAGGTTAGCCTTCCCCAACCTGGTGCCATCCAGATGTATTGGACTTCAATTCCCATCAGCCCCAGCCAGTGTGACCAATGGTCAGGAATGCTGGCAGTTATTGTCCAAAACATCTGGAAGGTACCAGGTTTGGGGAGGCAGCCCTAGGTAAGCATCTTCCAACATTTGAAGGCATCTCAAGACACATTCTTGTAAAACTGTGCAACCTGAGAGGTGGTGATATGCACATTATTTTCAACAGGATGGTTATTCAATTAATACAAGTTCCTGAATGAGGCAGAAGAGCCAACATTAGCTGCCATGATTAGCAGTATGCAACTGGATGGGGCTGCACAGCAACTTGTTAAAGGGCAAGATTCTGGAAGGAAATGAGAATAGACAAGCTACTTTTTCCTTCCTTAGGGGTTTGGGGCTGCACTACAAGGGGGGGGGGGATACTGAGTTTATGTTGGGGTTTTCTGGGGAGTTGCATGTTAATTGTTTTTATGTTTTCATAATTGAAATAAATGAATACAAAAGTATTCTTGTAGCAAAGATACCTTACTTCAACTATTTCTAAAACAGCTCATAATTTCAAGCTCCAGTTCAGCACATTGGAAATTGTTATAACTGTGATCATATTAAATGGTCTGATTTGGAGTTGGTCCCATGAAAAGCAATCAGAGTGGATATTTTAAGGTAGTGACATAATTAATGGTTCCCATTATCCCTTTTTGGAGGGGTCAGAACTTCTGACATAACTATTGGCCCTGAAAAGGGGCATTGGGGGGCTGCCACCCCTTTAATGACTCAGTGGTTGCTCATCAGACCAGCAGTTTTGGAGATGCCACAATATTTGTAACAGATAGTCAAACCTCTTGTACCTTATGAAGTATTTTGACATGGGTTCCTGGACTATAAGGATCACGGTTATCCTGAAATATGTTGTTTGAAAAATTTATAAACAGATACGATTTCTCAATAAACTTGTTTGTGATTTATATTGACTATTTGAAAAGTAAGTTATTTTCAATACATACTGTTTCTAGATATTTTTTAACCAGATACTTGTGGTTTTTGTAAAGATATCCAATCAAGGGCAATGAAATTATTGCCACAGCTAATAGTTCTACTATTAAAGTTAAGCCTTCTATTCAATTTCTTCCTTTAAATGGCATAATGTAATTATTTTAGGGTCAAAAGAAAATGGTGGCCTGTTCTTTTATGAATCACACTTGGAATATCATTCCAATATGGTTTGTTCAAGCAAGACAAAACAATCTGCATAAAGTCTGCCTTGGAGAATAAAATCTCCAACAAGTTTTGGATGAATTGTTTTTCATTTCATTTATTTCATTTCTATACCGTCCCACAGCCGAAGCTCTCTGGGCGGTTCACAATAGTTTGTACATAAAAACAATAAAAGCATACAAAATAGTTAAAAAAACAAACAAACCAAATTTAAAAACACAGTTTAAAACAACCCAAAAGTTAATAAAACTAAGCCTACAGGTGACAATTCCCCCCACCCCCCGGTTCTATTTTGAGCTCTTAACTATTAAATGCCTTGGAATAGAGGGAAGTCTTAACCTGGCGTCGAAAAGATAGTAAGGTTGGTGCCAGGCAGGTCTCAGTGGGGAGCTTATTCCACAACTGGGGGGCTACCACTGAGAAGGCCCTCCTCCTCGTTGCCACCAACCGAGCCTCTCTTGGAGGTGGCAGTCGGAGGAGGGCCCCAGATGTTGAGCGTAGTGTCCGGGTAGATTGCGGTTGGGACTGGGAGAGACGTTCCATCAGGTATTGTGGTCCTAAGCCGTGTAGGGCTTTATAGGTTAAAACCAGCACCTTGAATTTGGCTCGGAAGCATATTGGCAGCCAGTGCAAACGGGCCAGAACTGGTGTAATGTGCTCGGACCTTCCGGTCCCCGCAATAAGCCTGGCTGCCGCATTTTGCACAAGCTGCAGCTTCTGAACAGTCTTCAAAGGCAGCCCCACGTACAGTGCATTGCAGTAGTCTAGTTTAGAGATCACCAGAGCGTAGATTACTGAGACCAGGCTATCCCTGTCCAGATAGGGGCGTAGCTGGGCCACCAGCCGAAGCTGGTAGAAGGCACTCCTTGCCACTGAGGTCACTTGAGCCTCAAGTGACAAAGACGGCTCCAGGAGCACCCCCAAGCTACGAACCTTCTCCTTCAAGGGGAGTGCAACCCCATCCAGAACAGGTTGAACACCCTCCATCCGGTCAGAGGAACCACCCACTAACAGCACCTCAGTCTTGTCTGGATTGAGCCTCAGTTTGTTAACACTCATCCAGTCCATTGTCGCAGCCAGGCACCGGTTCAGCACATCCACAGCCTCACCTGCTGAAGATGAAAAGGAGAAATAGAGCTGCGTGTCATCAGCGTACTGATGGCAACGCACTCCAAAACTCCGGATGACCCCACTCAGTGGTTTCATGTACATATTAAATAGCATGGGGGATAAGACCGACCCCTGAGGAACCCCGTACTGGAGAGTCCATGGGGCCGAGCAATATTCCCCAAGCACCACCCTCTGGAGCCGGCCATCCAAGTAGGAGCGGAACCACTGCAATGCAGTGCCCCCCACCCCCAACTCAGACAGCCGCTCCAGAAGGATACCATGGTCGATGGTATCGAAAGCCACCGAGAGATCCAGGAGTATCAACAGGGTCGCACTCCCCCTGTCTCTCTCCCGACATAGGTCATCATACAGGGCGACCAAAGCTGTTTCTGTGCCAAAACCAGGCCTGAACCCCGACTGAAATGGATCCAGATAATCAGTCTCATCCAAGAGCACCTGGAGCTGGTTGGCCACCACCCGCTCAAAGACCTTGCCCAGGAAAGGAACATTCACCACCGGCCTAAAGTTGTTAAGATCTTCTGGGTCCAGAGAGGGTTTCTTCAGGAGTGGTCTCACCACCGCCTGTTTCAGGTGGCATGGGACCACTTCCTCTTGCAAGGAGGCATTGATCACCTCTCTGGCCCAGCCGGCCGTTCCCTCCCTGCTAGTTTTTATAAGCCAAGAGGGGCAAGGATCCAGAACAGACGTGGTTGCACGAACCCGTCCAAGCACCTTGTCAACATCCTCAAGCTGTACCAACTGAAACTCATCCAAAATAACTAGACCAGGCTATTCTATTCTATTCACTTCTGGCTTCGTTGCCAGCTTTTGGTTAAGCCAAATCCTTTTGTTTCCCAGGTAATGTTAGATTCCTATGTGTCTGCTTGGAATAAAGCAGTGAGGCAATAGGTTGCCTCAATTGGGCTGTCTCCTTCCTATTTGCTATCCTTGTCCTGGGAGAAATCTAAATTTCTAGTCAAGCAGAGACTGACTGACATCGATTTTCAAGAGCTCCATGCAGCGGCCCAGGGCCCATGTTCCCCTCTGTCACAGGGTTTGTCGGGCCTTTATCCTAAAAATGGGATGCTCTATTTAGAGTGGTTATCTATCCCTAAATACAGGAGAGCATTCTCCTTAGTCCGATTTAATGTTCTACCCTCCAAACTTTTGGATGGCAGATACAGTAAAATCCCAGTGAAAAATAGATGTTGCCCCTGCAACAACGAGGAGGTGGAATCTGTTGTGCATGTTCTATTTAATTGCAGTTTCTATCGAGAGGCTAGAGAGACTCTAATACATCCAATCACACAAACTTTCCCTGGATGATCTTTAGAGTCTCTTTTGATCATTTTGCTTGATGGCTCAAATAGTTTAAACACTAAGGAAGTTGCAAAATTCTTGAATGTTGCTATTTTGACTAGGCCTTCTATGCTTGCCTGATTCTGTTTTATTGTATGTTTTTATTCTGAGTGTACATCTGAGAGCTGGTACTGTATATCTTGTTTGTATTGTATATATATATTGGTGTGGTCAGTAGACCGTAAATAAACATTATTATATTATAACTAGACCAGGCTGTGCTCTGGGTACCTCTCCTGATTCTACTGCTATAACATTGGAGTCTAAGTCCCTGCAGATGCAAGAGATTTTTTCCTGGAAGAGCCTAGCAAATATATTGCAGTGGGCATCAGATGGGTCGATGATGTCCCTGGGGCCAGCGTATAACAGGTCCCGGATGACCCTAAAGAGCTCCGCTGGGCGGCAAAGAGATGATTGGATAGAGGCAGTGAGATGTTGTCTCTGTATGGGGTGAGGTACCACTGATATCATATTTTGAAAAAAATCTCATTTAAATTTGCACTAAACAGATTACTCAGTATGTCATTGAAAATCTAAAACTAGTCCTTTTATCCAATTTCCTTTAAAGGAAGAGTTAACTTGCTCCTTTTCTAGTAAAGTATTATAGATTTTACACACGTGATTTCAAATTGAGGAGTTTTTTTATCCACAGTTCAAATTTTTTCTCAGAGATTTGTATGTATTTGTCCATAAGGTGCACTGTGTGTGTCGAATTTAATAGTACTGAAAAATTGGGGTCTATAACCTTCCATTTGAGCAATCGTAAGAGATTACATTATGGACAACAATTTATTTATTTTATTTATTATATTTATACCCCACCTTTTTTCCTTCAAGGAACCCAAGGCGGCTTACATAATCCTCCTCCTCCTCTCCATTTTATCCTCACAACAACCCTGTGAGGTAGGTTAGGCTGAGAGTCAGTGACTGACCCAAAGTCACCCAATGGGTTTCATGGCCGAGCGGGGACTAGAACCCGGATCTCCCGAGTCCCAGCCCAACACTGGGAAATTTTGAATAGTAGTTATTTTTGTTTCCACATTGAAAAATCACCTAAGTGTTGTGGTAAATTGTTTAGTTTGTAATATTGTTAGTAATGAGAGAACTAGATTGAGATAAGACAGGTTTTACACCAGATTTTTAAAATTATTTGACTGAGAGAAGAGTTCTTGAATTCTGTATTAGCTGTCCTTGGTTGAAGGCAGAGTCAAGTAGGTTCCTCCCTAAATGATCTTGCTGAGCCTCCATATATATTTTTCTGGGTTATGCCAATCAGAGAAGCCAATTCGACTGCCCAGCACATTTGCTTTTGACTGTTATTTCAATTAAAACATATATGGCAGGCTACAAATTCAAACAACTGGATGTGTGAACAAATTTGAAGGGGGGGACACACACAGAGGAGAACAGGGCAAGGGTGGGAGGATTATAAATAACAATTTGGAAAACAAAACTCACCTTTTCTATTAGGAGCTTCTTGCTCATTGTCACACATCTATTCAACCGTTCTTTGTACTTCTCAAGCATTTTTTGTTGTTCGTCTATCTGTCGCCTTAAGTCACAGTTTGCCTGAAGATAAAGTAACGTTAAGCACGTGAACAAAACAGAAGCCAGTCAAAACATCACCTGTAAACCAACTGCTTGCAGGAATGAGGAAAAGTTGAAGATGCTGCAGTTATCAAGAATGCCAGAATACAGAAGACATTACAGGAGCAGACATATTGCTCAGCTATTGAGCCATGGAGGAATTTTGGACACCTTATATCCATACTAATTGTTGCAATCGTGAGAAAGTTAGAAATGTGGTATTTTTTGTTTGTTTGAAAAGGAAACAGATTTTGCCTGTTAAAAGCTAACATATTTATCATGGAATAAAATTTCATTGGCCACAGTCCACTTAATTTGTTAGTCTTTAAGATGTTGCAAGACTTTTTACTGTTTTTGCTGCAACAAGCTAACATAGCGACTCCTCTGGATACTTTGCATGGGATTCTCAGATTTTAAAAGAGCTTTCCAGAGGGCAGCAAGTTGCCATCTTCAACAGGCAACAGAGATACTTTCTTCCATTCAGAGTGCAGGCCATACACTTGTCTATTACTGCAAAAAGAAACTTCGCATTTACCAAAATCGCTTTTGCACAACAATTTAATCTCACAATTATTCAGTTTATAGTATATACTAGATACACCTGCATTACTAAAATCTTTGAAGATGGGGGCGGGGGGGGCAGAGTTTACAAGTGTGACTACTTACTCTTAATAAGTCATCTATCCTGCCTTCTTTCTTCTCCAGGTCAGAGTTCTTACTGTTTTCTAGTGCAGATATTTTCTCCATTGTAAGATCAGACTGGGGGTGGGGGGGGAGAGAGGAAGGAAGAGAGAGAGAGAACCCAAACTGAAAAAACAGCATCCAAAAGGTGGATAAGTGGTTCAGGGGCAGAAAAGCATGTCAAATGTCAATCTTCTGCCCATTGATATCATAATGAATGGATGGGAATATCCTAGAAATGTTTAGAAAAATAAGTTTTTATCTAAAAAAACAAACCCGAAACACCTGACAAATGGTCTAATTGGGGCTGAAGTCTTTCCGACATTGTAATAAAAGCATTCTCTAATCTTAAGAAATGGCCTGAGCTTTCTGAGGTGTAACAAAGTGGGCAGAAGTTCAGTCTAATCCCAGTGCTGGGCAGGCCATGGAAAAGGCTAGTAGCAAGGTCATATAGACCCAGTTTACACGTAACGGTGGCAAATTGTGTGTTAATTAACCCATGATTTGCCGCAGTGCATGCTGGGCACATTCCACAGTCATTTTGAATATTCAACCCCATTCTGAAGTTGCGTGTGACATCTGAACCACGATACTATAGGTTAATCATGGGTTAAACAACCCACAGCTAACCTAAATATGAATTGTAGGTTAACTGTGGGTTATTTAACCCACGATTAACTTATAGTGTCCAGGTTGGGACATCACATAGCAACCCTGATCGGGTTGATTGGGGCTTGAATATTCCAAAACGCTGAACAACGCACCTGGCACATCATGGGTTAATTAACCCACGATTTTCCACCGTTATGTGTGAACTCTATAGGCTCTATTATATGGTTTGTGTTCCCAAAAACCCTCTTCTGGAAATAGCGGATTGCATCACTGGCCCCAGCATACTTAACCCACAAGAAAGCCTTTTTCAGACGTTGCCTATGAACTTTTTCTTCAGGCCCCAGAAGTATGTTACAGCAAAATATACTAGAGTGGCCTTGAGCAAGTCCTTTTCCTTTCAGGAAAAAAACTACCTACTCAGGAGATTTTGATTCCTTTTACTTGTTTTGATTACTTTAGCAACCACTTTTGAAAATTAACTCTGCCTACAAAGCCTAGAAACTGAAACCTAAACTGGGATTCACAGGATTCAATCACAAAACCATCAGGCCATACAGAGGAGCCATAGGGACCAGAGGTAGCTTTGCAGGTCATATAATGCCAATGTTTAGCCTAAGAGCTAGTTTAAACTAGCTCTTGTCCATTAAAAAAAATCATGCAACTAGAGGAGTGCGTTCTGGATATCCTCCTGAGCTGCACAGGGCAATGATGCAGCCCCACAGGCCAAAACCCCAGATCATCTGAAGCTGTACACCTATAATGCACTCCAGAATCTTCTCAATTTAAGGGGATCGATAGCAGATGCATAGTGGTTGCTCAGCAGAAAAATCAATGTGAAAGGGTCTCAGAAGTTTAGGAAGCTTGCAAACCATCATTTTACATGGTTGTACTGATCCAGGGGCCCTTAGCATGAATGCAAATTTTGATGAACACTTGGAACACCCTACATGTATGTAAAACAGCTCTGTGTATGCAGTGTGAAATACTTTAATGAAAGGGAAAACTGATACTAGTTGGCAGCACCTTCTACATATTACAGTAGCAACAAACCTTTGGGCCAATATATGCACTGAGTACACATTTTACAAAGGGGAACCAAGATCGAGGAGTGACAGCATTTTCACTTATGAAGCAAAGGTAAGGTATGACCTTCACCACCAGCAAGGGTGGAGCTCTTTTTTTTTCTTTAGAACATCAGAGATGGGAGATTGGAGGCAGGAGAAATAGCTTCCACTCTAGAATTTACTGCCCAAAGCAGACTGCTTCACTTCAAGGCAAGCTATTCCAAAGGTCAAGTGTACTGGAAATAACTGATCAATGATGGAGTAAGACTTCATTGTTGTGTCACTACCTCGGTGCCCTCCACTTCTTCCCCAATTGCATGATGCACCTGACTCAGATGCAACACAGACATCACATTATGTCCTTCATTCATCTTATACCTGAGTCTGTTTATGCTGGACGGAAATCTGTTTTTGGGAGGCGCAAGAATGCTCTGTGTTCCCTGAACCCATGGAAGAAGGACTGCCTTGCTGAGTCTGTAATAAAAACAGAAATATAGTACGTGGGCTGTGGATTAATAAGACAGCAAAGCATTATGCTAAACACACACTTCCCTGCTGTAATCTAAGGCTAAAGAAAGAAAGCGTATACTGTCTAGCTGAGCACTGCCAACTCTGACAGGCTTAGACCCAGCTCTCCGGAGCATCCCAGGCAATGGCCTTTTCCTAGCTCTACTCCCAAAGTTAATCTGACAAAAGATGTCAAACATTTGGGATTTATATGGAAAGTACATGTTCTATATGGACACCTGGGAGCTATAGGCTTGCCACTTAAGTCACAGTTTAAAAATCAATCTGTTGGTTCACTTACACCAGGGCTCTCCAACCTTGGGTCCCCAGATGTTTTTGGCCTACAACTCCCAGCTACGCTGGCTGGGGCATGCTGGGAGTTGCAGGCCAAAAACATCTGGGGACCCAAGGTTGGTAGAGTCCTAACTTACACAGTTGAGACAAATTCAATTTCCATTACAGATTATTTTAATGGAAAGAATCAATCAAATCTATCATAGAAAAGCAGAGTTGGAAGGGGCCCACAAGGCCATCGAGTCCAACCCCCTGCTCAATGCAGGAATCCAGGTCAAAGCATCCCTGACAGATGGCCGTCCAGCTGCACCTTGAATGCCTCCAGAGTGGGAGAGCCCACCACCTCCCTTGGTAATTGGTTCCATTGTCTTATTGCTCTGACAGTCAGGAAATTTTTCCTGATGTTTAAGTGGAATCTGGGTTCCTGTAACTTGAATCCATTATTCCGTGTCCTGCAAACTGGGATGATCGAGAAGAGATCCTGGCCCTCCTCTGTGTGACAATCCCTCAAGTACCGGAAGAGTGCGATCCTATCTCCCCTCAGTCTCCTCTTCTGAAGGCTAAACATGCCCAGTTCTTTCGGTCTCTCCTCATAGGGCCTTGTTTCCAGTCCCTTTATCATCCTTGTTGCCCTCCTCTGAACCCTCTCCGGTTTGTCTACGTCCTTCTTAAAGTGTGGTGCCCAGAACTGGACGCAGTACTCAAGATGAGGCCTAACCAGTGCTGAGTAAAGGGGAATTATCACTTCACGCGATTTGGAAGCTATACTTCTATTAATGCAGCCCAAAATAGCGTTTGCCTTCTTTGCAGCCACATCACATTGCTCAAATGTTTTTTTTAAAATGAATTGTTTGCAAAACTTTAATGGTTTGGCGAAGTGCTGTGGTCTGGGGCAGTGACACAAATGTTAAACCGCAGGAACTAACAGGCTGGAACGACAACCCTAGAAATGGAATTTGTTCTGGAATTATGAAATAAGTTTATAAATGGATGAATTCCTAGCTACCTTTCCCATGAATGCTCATGAAGGTGGGATTTTAGAAAACACTACAGAAAAAAGAGAGGGAGTGGGTGGGTCAGGGATAAATATTTTGAAGTTGGAAGCCTTGGGCTCTAAACAAGACTAAGTTTCACCTAACAGACCCAAGATGCACATTCCACACCTTCATAGAGGCAAACTGCCCTGCCTCCTCTTCCAAGCTGTCAGAGTAGAGAAGAAAGACAACTTGTTCAAAGCCAAAAGTTACACTGGAAGCATATCATAATGCTGTTTTGTGCACTTTAGTTCCATCATTGATGTAATCCACATGCTGTTTTCACTAACATGATGGACACCAAACCACTGTTTCTAAAGAAATGCCTATGCTACTATAACCTTAATTTAGATCATGAGTCTTTGAAATGGGAAAGTCCATTTCATCACCATGCAAGGATAGGAGAGATGCCAAGGCTGGAACATGGAAGGAGAAGAGGGCCTAACATGGCTGAAGAAAGGAGCACCTCAGGGCAGGGTGGTAAATGAAGCTGGCCGAGAAGGAGGGATCTCGGGGAAGGATAATTCCAAAACAAACAGCTCCCTTGGTTCTAAACCTTTAGTTATTTTTGCTGTCACATTTTCACCAACTGCAACCACAGAGTACTAGAATTTTAAGAAAAAGAAAGAAAACAGATTCCAATAAGGGGACTATACAAATGTGGCAGTGGTGGAGGATTGTATGCTATCCACCCATGTCAGACCTATTCAGTCTCCCTTGAGTTTGGTCATTAAGACCATGCTCACCGAAGTAAATGGAAAACAGAGGCTTGTACCCCTCTGGGCCAGCTGCTCGCCCTCTAGCCGCTGTTTCGCCAGCATCGCAGACACCAGCGTTGGCAGAGCAGAATGCTCCTCCTGAAGTTCCTTGGCCGCGCTGCTGTCTACCCCGTAAAGCGGCTGCTCCATACGCCGCTGTAATATATTTAAAGAAAATTACAAGATACTTTGAAGAAAAAAAAAGAGGTTGAGGCAGAGAAGGAAATAATACTGATCCATGACAGATCCATGCATTGGTAAATTCAGCATCTTGGAAACCAACAGCTAGCAGAATTGGGAGCAGGGGGGATCTAGCTATCAAAAATAAACCCATTACTAACAGTGCACTCCCCACTTTTAAAGGCAAATGAAATGGACAAACCTAATGACTTTATATCTGTTTGGACATAGTGCAAAACTATAGTTTAGTGTTACATGCACGAGCAACAGCAAGCGTTGGGCTCATGAGTTCCCCACTCCTCCTCTGGTGTGGCAGTAAGGGATGTGCATCCTAGGTCAGCCTTTCCCAACCTGGTTCTCTCCAGATGTTTTGGACTACAACTCCCAGCATTCCTGACCATTGGCCATGCTGGCTTGAGCTAAAGGAAGCTGAAGTCCAAAACATCTGAAGGGTACCAGGTTATGGAAGGCTGCCCTAGACGACTGGTTCCGCTGTCAAATGACTTTTACTGTTAAGAAGTTTGTCTTACTGTTCAACCGAAATCTACCCTCCTTTAATGTAAGCCCATTAGTTCTAGTCCTGATATCTAGGGCAGCAGAGAGCATGTCTTTGCCCTCTTCTATGTGACAAACCTTCAGGTATTTAAAGGATGTTATCATGTCCCCCTGCTTTAGTCTTCTCTTCTTCTTGTTAAATATACCTCCAGGTAGTGAAAGGGAGTGGAGGGAATACAATAGTGGTTACAGCATGATGGACACCCACAGAGGGAGAGAAGTCTGTTCAAGCATAATTTTTCTGGGCCTTGTACAAACTTGCAATATAGGCCCTCCTCCTTCAATACTTTGTCCCTTTGTGGGGAAAATTACAAGAAAGGTACGATCTTTAAAAACCCGGAGGATTGATTGGTGTCTTTTAGTTGGGTGTAGTTCCTTTTGTTTAAGGTCCTTACATTTCTGTCTGATTTGCATTAATACCCAGATGCAGCAGAATCATATCTATGTATATAATACATGATTGCACTCAACAAATACCCTCTAGACATGATTATCTGTCCCTGAAATCTAGCACCAATTCTTCCATGCACTCTGATAACCAGAGGCCTAATTAATTTACTCTCATATGTTTTGGGGCCTGTAAATCCTGGCAGCATCACTGATTTCCACTGTCCCTGGGATCTCAATGTCCTAATTATTACGGTGTTTGCCACTCTCCAGTTGACTGCTGCACCTTGTTAGCTTCTCCTGGCTCTATAGGGTCATCTGTACATTCACATATATGGGCTCTATGCCTATGCAGAGCCCCATTTGGGAAACTTCTATAGCTGAGGAATTTTTGGCTGGAACCCTCCCACACCATTCCAGCACGCATGTTCCTAACAGGTTCCCAACTATTCCTTCAGTTTCTTGTGATAGACCATTGTGGCCTTGGAATTGAGAGGAATTTAAGTATCAACATCAAAATCGAAACCGAAGTGGGGATGGTGAGTAGGCTGTGTGAATGCACAGATGACCACTCAAAGAACTAGTTACAGGTAAGCAACCTGTCTTTCTTCTTCGTGGTCTCCGTGCATCACACATATGGGCGAGTAACAAGCTGACTTACAGTAGGAAAACGACCCGCCTCTGGTAACACGTAGAGAGAACAGCATGTCCAAAGAGCAGTCAGCTCTGACCATCACATCCAGATGATAGTGGCTGATAAATATTGATGGTTTCAATCAGGTTGCAGCCCAACAGAGTTCAGGTATGACAACTCACCTGTCGAATGCTACCGATGTAGCCATTGCACAAGTAGAGCGAGCTCAGACTGGGGCATACAGTTCGAGACCAATCAGCTCATACACCAGCTGGGTAGTCTTCATGACCCATGAAGCAAAGCACTGTGAAGAGATGGGGAGACCCTGCTGCTTGCCACCATAGATGAACGGACGGGGAGACAGCTGGAAAGACTCAGTTCATGATTTGTAGAAAAGTCAGTGCTCAACAAACATCAAGGGTGTGGAGCATCAACTCAAGCAAAGGAGAAGAGAAGAATGCAGGAAGAACCACATCCTGGTTGAGGTGAAACTCTTTACACTATCTTAGGCAAAAAACTCATGTCTGGACAAAGAACCACCTTATCTGGAGAATACCATATCCCAATGAAATGTCAGATAAGGCAGATCCACGCACAGAGTTCGCTGGAATGCTAGGCTCACCAAGAATGCCATCTTCCACGACAGGAGGGGAAGATTGACCATCAACAGTGGTTCAAATGGATTAGTAGCTAAAGCATGCAAAATGACAGAAAACTCCAACTGGGTACATTGGACTGGAGGTGCAAGGTTGTGAAACCCATGAAGGAATTGTTTTCTACTGGATGAAAAAGACAGAAAAACCTTCACTAGGCAGATGAGAAGCTGAGATAGCTGTGAAGTACACCTGAAGAGAAAAGAGCATCAAACCCCTGTCAAATAGTGAAAACAGGAACTGAATAACGTGGTGCAATGGGCACCTAACAGGATCAAAGCAGCCAACAATGACGAAAGAAGAGAATGCTGCCCATTTATGAGCATAAGAAGCTCTTGTGGTTGGCTTACAAGCGGCATTGAGGATATGCTGCATGGAATTGGGGATGGAGTCAGCAGTACTGATCACTGGATCTTCCATGCTGTCATGGGGAGTGTGTGTGGGTCCAGATGACACACTTTGCCTCGATCCAGAGTGAGGAGATGTGGGATCGCTGGCAGTCAAAGGTATTTGCCCCTCACTAGGTGAAGAAGAGGGACGAACCAGAGTTGCCTTGGCTACCACGGTGTGATCAAGATGCACTCCGTGCCTGTCTGCTCTGATCTTCTCCAGAACCTTGGTAATAAGTGGGAAGGGAAGAAAAGATAGAACAGGACTCCCATCCAGATGCAGATGAAGGAATCCTGCATTGATTCCGGATCCCGTCCTACTCTGCTGCAGAACACTGGACAGTGTTCTCTCTCCTGGCAATAAAGTCTATTTCTGGTGTGCCCCACTGACAACACAGATCTGCTAGGACCTCCCTATCTAGTGTCCACCTGTGGGAGACCAGGAATATCCAACTGAGTTGGTTGGCAAGTGCATTGTTCACACCAGCCACATGGATCGCTACCAGCATGATCTAATGGCAGACACACCAATGGAAAATTCGGATGGTTAGGTCAACCAGAGAGTTTCAGCTATTTGGTGGCATAGAAATAAAATTAGGTAATAATAATAATAATAATCACCACCACCACCACCACCACCACCAACACCAGGGGAAGAGATCGCGTTCCTCCTTATTTGTTCAGGTAAGTGACTACAGTAGTATTGTCTGAGATCATCTGAACAAGCTGGCCCACAGAGTCCAACTCTGAGAGTCTTGTTGACATCTATCAACTCCAGTAGCTTCTGTAGTCAACCACCAGCCTTGTACTGTCAATATCCCACACTGGACACCCCAACCCGAGAGAGTTGCATCTGCAGTCAGTACAGATGGAGAAGGCTGCTGACGCTCCCTAACAAGCTGGTGCTATTGGTCCACCAACTCAATGTGTCTTTCACCCTCTGGGGAATTTGAAGGCAAGTACATCGTGCATCCCACCCAGAATCAAAAGCTCTGATAAACCAATTTTGCAGTTTCCACATATTAAGATGGGAGTACTGCACAACTGATGTCGAGGCCATCAATTCCAGGATACGCTGGACGTTCAGCACTGTAGTCTTGTCCTCAGTGATTAGCTCCTCCCTCAGGGTAACTAGGGATTGAGTCAGATCTTGTGGAAGGAACGCTTGACTGACCTCCGAGTTGAGCACGGCTCCTATGAACTGGAGTCTTTGTGTCAGGACTAAGTGCGACTTCTCCACATTTATGTAGAGCTCGAGAGTGTCAAGGAGACCACAAGTCATATTGATTGACTGATGGAGCCCATCTCTGGATGAAACAGTCAATCATTGATATACGGGTAGACCCTTGGACCTTCAGGAAGGTGCACTGCTCACCACTACCATGTAATTTGTAAAAACCCTTGGTGACGTAGCAAGCCTGAAGGGCAGCACATGAAACTGGTAGACATCTGTACTGCTGGCAAAGAGAAAACACTGGTAAGATCTCTTGATAGTGATGTGACAATATGTATCTTTTAGATAGACCATTGCAAATCAGTCCCCCTTTAACAACAGCGGGAGGATCGATGTGAGAGTCACCTTGTGGAATTTCCTGCACATAATGAAGGTGTTGATATTCCAGAGATCCAGGATTGGACAAAGCCCTCCATCCCTCTTCAGGACCATAAACTACCAGGAGTAAAAGGTGTCATGGGGTCAACCATGACACCTTTTACACGTTCTATAGCCCCTTTCACCAAGAGGGTGTCCACCTTGGCTTGAAACACTGGCAAAGGGCACATTGGCCTGAAAACACTGAGAGGAGAGAGGGCATGAAGCTAAATCCTGCAGCCCCTCTGGATGATGAAGAGAACCCAAGAGTCCAATGTGATGTTGGTACAGGCTGGCAAGAAGAAAGGTGAATTCTGAAGGTGGGACAAAGATCAGAGGCACAAAGATGGGGGGGGGGAGTAAAAGACAGCGTTCATTGCCACCATGACCCTTCCCACGAGGGCTACAAAACTTGGCTGCTGAATATTGCTGTTTCAATGCTGAAGTCAGGTGTCTTTAAGACACCTGAGCCTACTCAGCTCCAGACTCTTGGGTCCTGGTATGAGTACGAAGACCGATGAGACCACTAGCAATGTTTGTATGTATTGGGTGGTTGACCCAGCCCCATACACCACGCTGTGTTCTTTGCTTTTTGAACAGTGTCCATGGTGTCATCATAGAATCATAGAAAAGTAGAGTTGGAAGGGGCCCACAAGGTCATCGAGTCCGACCCCCTGCTCAATGCAGGAATCCAGGTCAAAGCATCCCTGACAGATGGCCTTCCAGCTTCACCTTGAATGCCTCCAGAGTGGGAGAGCCCACCACCTCCCTAGGTAGTTGGTTCCATTGTCTTATTGCTCTAACAGTCAGGACAATTTTCCTGATGTTCAGGTGCAATCTGGGTTCCTGTAACTTGAACCCATTATTCCGTGTCCTGCAAACTGGGATGATCGAGAAGAGATCCTGGCCCTCCTCTGTGTGACAACCCCTCAAGGACCAGAAGAGTGCGATCCTATCTCCCCTCAGTCTCCTCTTCTGAAGGCTAAACATGCCCAGTTCTTTCAGTCTCTCCTCATAGGGCCTTGTTTCCAGTCCCTTTATCATCTTTGTTGCCCTCCTCTGAACCTTCTCCAGTTTGTCTACATCCTTCCTAAAGTGTGGTGCCCAGAACTGGACGCAGTACTCAAGATGAGGCCTAACCAGTGCTGAGTAAAGGGGAATTATCACTTCCCGTGATTTGGAAGCTAGACTTCTATTAATGCAGCCCAAAATAGCATTTGCCTTCTTTGCAGCCACATCGCATTGCTGGCTCATATTCAGTTTGTGATCTACCACAATTCCAAAATCCTTCTCACTTGTAGTATTGTTGAGCCAAGTGTCCCTCATTCTGTAACTCTGCATTTGGTTTCCTTTCCCTAGGTGCAGCACCTGTCATTTATCCCTATTAAATTTCATTCTGTTGTTTTTGGCCCAGCGCTCCAGCCTATTGAGATCACTTTGAATTTTGTTTCTGTCTTCCAGAGTATTAGCTGTTCCACCCAACTTTGTGTCATCTGCAAATTTGATAAGCATTCCCTGCACCTCCTCATCCAAGTTATTAATAAAAATGTTGAAGAGCACTGGGCCCAGGACCAAGCCCTGCGGTACCCCGCTCGGAAGGTACCATTGATGAGCACTCTTTGAGTTCAATTCTGTAGCCAATTGTGGATCCACCTGATAGTTGTTCCATCCAGCCCACTTTTAGCTAGCTTGCTAATCAGGATATCATGAGGCACTTTGTGGAAAGCCTTGCTGAAGTCCAGATATATGATGTCCACAGCATTCCCACAGTCCACAAGGGAGATTACCCAATCAAAAAAGGAGATCAGATTAGTCTGGCAGGATTTGTTCTTGACAAATCCATGCTGGCTTCTAGTAATCACTGCATTGCTTTCAAGGTGCTTGCAGACTGACTTCTTTATAATCTACTCCAAATTTTCCAAGGGATTGATGTCAGACTGACTGGCCTATAGTTCCCAGGTTCCTCCTTCTGGCCCTTTTTGAAGATGGGAACAACATTTGCCCTCCTCCAGTCATCTGGCACTTCACTCGTCCTCCATGATTTCTCAAAGATAATAGACAGTGGTTCTGAGAGTTCTTCTGCCAGTTCCTTTATTACTCTAGGATGCAGCTCATCAGGCCCTGGAGATTTAAACTTGTTCAGAGTAATCAGGTGCTCCTTGACCATTTGCCTATCAATCTCAAGCTGCAACCCTGCCCCTTCAGTCTGCACTTCAGGTTTGCCGGGGGGGGGGGTCATAGACCCTCTTTTGGGAGAAGACCGAGCCGAAGTAGGAATTGAACACTTCCGCCTTTTCTTTGTCTTCTGTTATCAATTTGCCATCCTCACTGCGTAGTTGAACCACCATTTCTTTCCTCTGACTTTTACTATGCATGTATTTGAAGAAAGCTTTTTTGTTGTTTTCAGCATCCCTGGCTAGCCTCAGCTCATTCTCAGCTTTAGCCTTCCTGACACTATTCCTGCAGTTCTGTGCTACCTGCCTGTACTCTTCCCTTGTAGCCTGTCCTTCCTTCCACTTCCTATACGTGCCCTTTTTTGTTTTCAGGTCATCTTTGAGTTTATTGTGAAGCCACATTAGCTTCTTCTGTTGCCCTCTGCCTTTTTTCCTTGTGGGAATTGTTTGCAATTGTGCCTTTAAAATTTCCTTTTTTAAAAACTCCCACCCATCCTGGGCTCCTTTTCTCATTAGAGTCGCTTGCCATGGGACCTTACTTATCATTGTTCTGAGTTTGTTAAAATTGGCTTTCCTAAAATCCAGGGTACGCGTTTGGCTACACTCAGCTTTTGCTCCCCTTAGAATCAAGAACTCAAGTATAACATGGTCACTTTCCCCCAGAGTTCCCAAAACTGCCACTTTATCCACTAACTCGTCTCTGTTGGTTAGAATCAGGTCAAGGATAGCCGATCCCCTAGTTCCTTCCTCCACTTTCTGTAGGAGGAAGTTATCAGCAGCACAACTCAGGAATTTCTTGGAGGGGCCATGTTTGGCTGAATAAGTCTCCCAACAGATATCGGGGAAATTGAAGTCCCCCATTACTTCCACATCATGCCTCCTTGAAACATTTGCAATTTGCTTTTCAAAAGTTTCATCCTCGTCTTCTCCTTGATTGGGTGGTCGGTAGTAGACTCCAACCGCCATGTTTGTTTTATTCTTTGCCCCCTTTATTTTAACCCAGATGCTCTCAATGGGGCTGCCAAGCTCCTCTTCCTGTATCTCTGTGCAGAGAAACGTATCTTTAACATACAGCGCAACTCCACCTCCCTTTCTGTTGCTTCTGTTCCTTTTGAACAAGGTATACCCTTCAATTGCTGTATTCCAGCCATGGGAGTCATCCCACCAGGTTTCAGTTATTCCCTATAAAGTCGTATTTGCCCTCATGTATCAAGAGTTCAAGTTCGTTCTGTTTGTTGCCCATACTCTGGGCATTAGTATAGAGACATTGAAGACTACCGTATGTGCTTTATAGTCCGACTATTTTCATACATTTTGTGGTAGACGATCATTGGGCACCGCCGGAGCTGTTCTCTCCGTTGTGGCACAGAGGCCTTCTTCCATTGGTACCCCCGAGTTTATGTCTCCCTCCCCTGTTGGATTCAGTTTAAATCCCTCCTGATTAAGTTCCTCATGCTGTGGCCAAACACATTCTTCCCAGTCCTTGTGAGGTGCATTGCCCCCTGCTTCAGCATTCTCCAACTCTGCTTCATCTTGCTGTTGCCCTTCTGGCTCCTGTACCACGCTTTGCTGCTGTAGATCCACCATTCTGTCTAAGAACTCTTCACTTTCTCTTGTACTCCTGAGGGTTGACACTTGCTGCTCCAGCCCTCTGACTTTTTCTTCCAACAGCGTGACCAGCTTGCACTTGTTGCACGTGTAGGCCATGTTGATCTCAGGCAGGAAAACAAACATTGCAGGTCACCACTACTGCGGAGTCCTTTCTTTCCATAGTTCTCTGTTCCCTTTATGTTTGTTTCTGCCTTTCTTTTTGTACTGGAATGGCCGGTGCCTTGTCCTGCCTTCCCTGAATGTTAACAACAGAGTCTTCCTGGTCTATAAGGGCGTGTTACTAGAACAAAACAAACAATCTAGAAAATTTCTTAGGGACCTCCCCCTTGACCTCCCCTGCAAAACTCCTGTTTGCTCTCCCGTGTCTGCTCTCTCTCTCTCTGGGAGCCTGCTTGCTTATCACAGCCCCACAACAGCTGGAGCCTCTCTCCTGTGCTTCTGCTCAGCTGGGAATCAGGAACCTGCAGTCTTCGCATTAAATAGTCTTTGCCCATCAAAGGGCAATTCCTTGATGCAGGATCGGGCCTCTTCCGACAATCCCCAGACCTCAGCCAGGTGTGCCATCTCAAAGCCACTACACCAACACTGCCTTGTAGTTGCAGTTGACATGGTGCTGGGAAGTATTAATTTCTTGTGGGGAAAGGCACTTAGCCTCACCCTGAAAACCACAGGCTAGGTCCCTTCTGTCCTCAGGTAGGTGTTCAAATAGGTGTCTAATCTTCTCCCATAATAATTGATATGGGACATAACTGGTTGGTAATTGGAAACCTTCAGTACCAAAGCTGCAGAAGAGTAAATTTATTTTTATTTGTTTATTTATTTATTTCATTTTTATACCGCCCAATAGCAGAAGCTCTCTGGGTGGTTTACAACAATTAAGAAGACAGTCCCTGCCCGCAGGCTTACAATCCAAAAAGACACGACAGACAAGGAAAAAGGAATGGGGAGGGAAATCCAGCCTGTTTATTAAATCCAGCTGTTGACCCTCCTTGTCCACTAGTGACAAATGGACTCTCCTAGACTTCCCCCTGAGAAGCCTCCATGATGACAGTTGGGAGCAGGGTGTTAAAAAAGAAAACTTGCATCCTTTTCTTGGATGCAGTACATGGTCTCCAGCTGCTTAGATGTGGTGGGGCATGGACGACGGGGCCTTCCAGAACTGCTGGATGGTTTGAGACAGTGCCAGAAGGAGCAGGATAGCCACCAGGCAGATGTTTAGGTATGGACCACATCAAAAACTGGGTCCTTCTCTAGAAACAAGGTGTTGTGTTTCTAATCCTAAAGACTGAGCTATCTGAAGGATCTTATAGGAAAGTTGACCCAAATCCTCCAACAAGGAAGCTGGGTCCTGAGTGTCCACCATTGCATCCAGCGACAAGATAAATGGTGCTACAGAAGAGTATGATGTTGAGACAGACTGATACTCATCTGTAGCGAATAGCGGAGATGCTACAGCGACATCTGGATCCTGAGGAGCCCCCAGTTGTGTTATCTGTTGGGAGTACGTAGCGGCAAGGCTTGTACGGAAGCAGGTAGGATTAAAGAGTGCCCTATAGGGGGCAATTGACTCAATGCACTTGGCAGTCATAGCATGGTTGAGGCCAGAGGAGCCAACTGTGGCAGCTGAATTGCTGCAGGCAGTGGCTGCAGTAAGGTTACAGGTGGTGGGGGTAAGAAAAGGTTGTCATCAGGAGGTCTGGTGACAGTGGCTGAAGGGGCGGGTCAGTATCGCCGCATCCCCCAATAATCCAGCTGAGGGTAGTAGTACTCGCTCCTGCAATCATCTCAATGCAGATCTTCCCAACTGCAAGGTCTGCTGTGAGGGACATCCCAGTTGGACTGCCTGCTCCAGTCAGGCAATGGCAATCTAGACTAATACCTGGGTTGTTTATAAAATCTAGGGACATGGTTCTCTGTACTGAGTAGACAGAGAACATTGAGTCTGGGGACCCAGCATGATGCGGTGAGCACTGGTTGAGTCGAGGAGATTGGTACCGACAATAGGCCGAGTCAGTGTCGATGCTGGAGAGGTGTCTCTGATCTCATGCTCTGATGTCGACAGTATAGGAACCGGGCCTTCCATCGGTACCATAGCAGCTGATGTCTGCTGTATCAGCTAATTTGGCAATGGTGGTGGAATGGGGACACTAATTGAAGCAGTTGATACCAATTGCCCAGGTACCTGCTTCTGCCACCTTCTTGGAGCCCTTCTTTTTCCTCTTCTTAGGCCCGGAAGAATATTTTGATGCCCTGGCCTTTTTTGACAACTTTTTTGCCAAAGAAAGTGTCAATGACCACCCAGGTGTGGGTGGGTCATGTTGGCTCGTTTGACTGCCCAGTTCTGGGTATGTCAGTTCAGCCCGTAGGTAGATTCCAACTGGGGGATGAGGCAGACCCTGACACTTCCACAGGCTGTGGCAAAGACACAGGTTAGCTGAAGGGTTAGCTGAAGCCTGAGCCATAGGCTTCTCCTGTATTTCCACTGCCTCAAGTGCCTTCTTCCACAAAATGGCATGAAGTCTGTCAGACTGATTACACCTAGCCTGCTTTGGAAAAGCTTGGCAATGCACACAGGCGTCAGTCAACCGTATGTCCTTCCCCAAGGCAGAAAAGACAAATGGAATGGCAGTCTGTGGGTGGTAGTTTACGTCCACAGCAGACATACTTATGGAAAGGTGCCAGTAGGGCCAGATGCCCTGAGGCAAAAGGGTAATCGCGAAGACCGCGGAACAAAAACAAGAAAATAAATGATAAAGATAGCAGAAAAGAATGAATAAAACCTCAGCAGTTTCCAACAACAGCTCACTGAACTAACAGAAGTTCTGAACGAGGCTACCACAATGGCAGTTGAAAGAGAACTGAGGAAACAGGGAGGAGCTCTCTGCACAGATGCAAAGCCCATGTGTGTGATGCACAGAGAGCATGAAGAACTAAAACTTTGGGACTTGTAGTTCTTGAGAGGGAATGGAACTTACTCCACAAGGTGACCTGTCTGCCCCATCTCTGTTCGATCTCTGACCAAATTATATGAGGAAAGTCCCTCTCCTTCTCGGCGCGTTCAGTCTCTATTCCACCCCTGCCACCATGTAAAGGACCGGGGCCAGTCCTTTGCGCGGGTTCAGGACAGAAAGGGTTAACCGGAGCAGAGAAAACCCTTCCTACGCAGCTTCCCAGCACTTAAAAGGGAACCGCGACCAAAATTGACGGTGGAACAGCGAATGAACCTACTACACTGTTTATAGGTAAACAGGTTTAATGGAGCATATCAAAACAAACAAGACGTGTTAACAAGGTACACACGCCTTCATTCAACGTTGTCTGATCGAACAGAGACAGTATAGCATTACCTTGGATGACCTCAGTTCCTCGAAAGCTGCAGCTGTCAGTGATCGAGAGCGTTTAGGTTTCTTTCACCGGGAGCTTCTCGGGGTTGGATCCCGAGTCCGGACCGAAGCCCTGCACATCCGCGCAGCCTTGTGCCCACTGACCAACAACCACTTCGGCCAGGTTGCCCTTCTTTTACCTCCTCTCTTGCTCCCCCCTCCCTTCACATTCCTGGGAAAACTGGTTCCTCCTTGGGGCTCTCCCAGGGTGCTTGACAACACTTAGCAGCTCTTTCAGACTGCTCGGCAGCTGGACGCCCCTCTTGGTGTGTGGGGTGTTTCACAGCTCATTTGGCTTCCAGGTGAAGCGCTTGGGGGAGATGGGTAGATGGCCTATTGAGGTACATGTAAATGAAGGCTGATGTAAATGACTGTCTGGAACTGAGCTGCTTCTGCCCTAGGCAGAAGCCTTGATGGGTATGGCCGTGTGGGGGGCTGTACCAGACGTGGCTTTTTCTCCACAGAACACATTGCTTCTCAAATTATGAGTCTGTCCCACTCCTACCCCCATTCTAGAGAAAGGCCTAAAGCAGCAGCTCACAGTTTAGAATGTTGCTTGTTCTGTTCTAACACTGCTTCTGATTGGCTCTAGCAACTCACACAAGAACTGGGCACATCAAATAGATACACAGATACAGAGAATAAGTTTGCATAAACATTCTCAAACATGATTTATACTTTAGTTACATTTCCCCCCTCATGGTAATATGCTTAAGAGTCCAGGCCAGGACCTGGTAAAGTGTACCCATCCCCCATCCTGGGTCAAAACCAAAAACCTTGTAATTGTAACTTACAAAGACAGAAAACAGGAAGCCCCTTCAATGGCATTCCCTGTCTGGAAGAAAGCTGTATGGGACCATGTGTAATTATAAACAACAACATCTAAAAGGATGTGTTCAGTGTGAAACAAGAACTGAACCTGCAACTCGTGTACACACACATACACAGTATCATAGTAATTCCATTCTTGTTAACTACCTACATATACGGACTGGCTTGTTGAGAACACTGCAGAAGGAAGATGTGCAGCTTGAAGTTGTGATGAACAGACACTTCTTCATAGATATCGATAAAAATGGCAAAGCCACAGCAAGTTATGGTCAACCTCTCAGTTAACTAGCTGTGCTAGGGCGAACAGCAGTTTGTTCTAGCTCCAGCCACCTTACAAAAAAATTAGCACATGTAGGTAGATGCATTTATCAATTTGGGGGTATTTTTTTTGCAGCAATAGATGCTGGACACTGCCAAGTTAAAATATTTGATTACTAGGCTGCAAGGCCAAGAGTAGGGGTTACAGTGCTAAAAAGTCCCGCCCAGCCTCATGCTGGGTTATGGTGGCTTCCAGCAAGCTTCCAACTGGCGCTCACACTTTTACAACTATAGTTTGTGCTTCATCTTGTTAGTATGAGCCAACTCCTTTACAGACTAGCTGCTACCTAGCTACTTGCATGTAGACCTTAATCAAACAGAGCCCAAAAGGACAGGTTGCTTACCTGTAACTGTAGTTCTTCGAGTGTCATCTGTGCATTCACACACATATGGGTTCTCTGCGCCTGCGCTGAGACCGATCGGAAACTTCTTTAGCTGAGATGAGGCGGGCGGGAGCCCCTCCCCCTCGCGTGTGCTCCTTAGCGCAGCTCCCGCCCGTCTCCTCAGTTCCCTGAGACCGCCTATTGCGACCCTCGAGACCGAGGATGATTCAGAACCTCAATATATTTCTACAATACCAAAATACCTTCCTTCGAGCTCGATGGGAATCGAGATCGAAAAACAATAGTAAAACTGGCCCATCCTGTTTCCACTTGGGTATCCATCGAACTCGATGCAGACACCAAGAGGGGAAGGAGGGCGGGTTGTGTGAATGCACAGATGACCACTCGAAGAACTACAGTTACAGGTAAGCAACCTGTCCTTCTTCTTCGTGGTCTCTGTGCTTCACGTACATATGGGTAGATTAGCAAGCTGACTTACCGGAGGTGGGTCAGTGTCGGTAGTCAGATGGTGATTGAAGATAAAACTGCTCTCCCGAATGCGTTCTGCGCCCTGGCTCGAACGTCAAGGCGGTAGTGCTGGATAAAAGTGGAGGGTGAAGACCATGTCGCCGCCCTGCACAATTCTGATAGACTCCTCTGCTGAATGCCGTCGAAGTCGACATGGCCCTGGTAGAATGCGCTCTGACGGAGCCCGGCAAAGTGATCAGCGAGTTGATACGCTAGTTTGATAATGTCCACTAGCCAAGAGGACAGTCTTTGTTTTGACACTGGACAGCCCCTCTTTGGCCGTAGCATACAAAAAGTTGCTGAGTGTGTCTTATGGGCTCCGTACGTGCTTTGTAAAAAGCTAGTGCTCTGCGGACATCGAGGCTGTGTAAAAGTCTCTCGACATCCGATGACGGCGATGGGAAAAAAG
The DNA here is from genome assembly GCA_021292165.1 of Shinisaurus crocodilurus. Classification (NCBI taxonomy): domain Eukaryota; kingdom Metazoa; phylum Chordata; class Lepidosauria; order Squamata; family Shinisauridae; genus Shinisaurus; species Shinisaurus crocodilurus. The sequence continues at coordinate 263,283,889 of CM037877.1, forward strand.
CTGGAAGCACAATGTCTTGGCCTAGATGAAATTCAGAAATGACCTTTGGCAGAAAAGTTATGTCTGGCCGTAAAATGACCTTGTCCTTGTGAAAAGTTGTATAAGGAGGATCAACTCTGAGCGCGGCTAGTTCGCCGACCCGTCTTGCAGATGTAATTGCTATTAGGAATAGAGTTTTCAACGAAAGAAGGTGTAAGCCCGATCTCGCCATGGGCTCGAATGGCGCTTTTGTCAATGCCTTCAAGACCAGTTGGAGGTCCCATCCCGGTACAATAGTCCTTGCTGGAGGGCATAAGTTTTTTACACCCTTCAGAAATTGCTTCACAAGTGGGTGCACAAATAGAGACGTACCAGTCGAGGTTGTTCGATACGCCGTAATTGCAGCTAAATAAACTTTGATAGATGAAAATTTTAGCCCACGGGCCATCAGCGAGTAGAGAAAGTCGAAGACAGTCGATACCGAGCACGTTACAGGGTCTTTATTCGAAGCCGACACAAAGCCGGAGAAAGCCTGCCACTTTTTTGCATAAGAAAGCCTTGTAGAAGGCTTACGTGCTGCCAACAAGACTTCTTTTACTGCTGAAGAGAGGTCTGTATCCATCGCTATCTGATCCTCCAAGCCGTGAGGCTTAATGACTGCAAATTGGGATGAAGTACCTTGCCCTGCTGTTGTGTCAACAGATTGCCCCTGAATGGGCAGTTGCAGGTAATCTCCCTGAGACAGATGAAGTAGGAGGGAAAAACCAAGGCTGACGTGGCCACCATGGGGATATCAGGATGCAATTTGTCTTGTTCAATGACATTTTGGCCAATACACGAGTAAGAAGCGGAATTGGAGGGAACAGGTAGTAGAAGTCGTCGCTCCAATCCAGCAGGAATGCGTCGGTTATCGATCTCGGGTCCGAAGCCGCTCTGCTACAGAATAGGGGGCAGGCCGTGTTTTCGCTGGTTGCGAACAAATCTATGTTTGGCCGACGCCAGAGATGGAACAGGGAAGTTAGTACTTGCCGGTCCAACCTCCACTCGTGCGACTGCAATGACACCCTGCTCAACGCGTCGGCCAGCACATTGGTTTTCCCCGCGATATGGATCGCTACGAATGTGCCCCAGAAGCCGCTGTATCGTATGAGCTGACAATATCGACTGCTTGTATACTTTCTTTGCAAGGGCGATCAGCTTTATTGCCCTTTCGTTCGGTAGATACGCCCGACCATCGAACGCGCTTAGTCTCGCACCTATGTACTGGATCTCCCTCACGGGTTGGAGAACTGACCTCTGCATTCAAGCAAAGTCCCAACTTGTGCATGAGATCGAGAGTCTCTTCGAGTGCGTTTTGAAGCTCAACCCTCGACGATGCCACCAATAACCAATCGTCGAGGTAAGGAAAGATGGTGGTGCCTCTTGCCCTTAGACTTGCACACACCACTGCCACGCACTTCGTAAACACCCTCGGTGCGGTGGAAAGTCCGAATGGAAGAACCACGAACTGGTATGAGTTGTCTCCCACTCGAAACCGAAGGTATTTCCGGCTGTCCTCGTGGATGGCAACGTGGAAGTAAGCATCCTTGAGGTCGATGGACGCAAACCAATCGCTCCTTCGGAGTAAGGGAAGGATCGATTGGAGCGTGACCATGCGGAATCTTTTCGGCGGGATAAAAAGATTTACAGTCCGAAGGTCCAGGATCGGTCTGAGTCCTCCTCCCTTTTTCTTCACGATGAAGTATCTGGAGTACAGGCTGTCCTCCAAGTTTTCTGCAGGAACCGGCTGTATCGCTCCCTTTTGGAGGAGGGTTGAAACTTCCTCCAGTAGCACCCGAGTTGGGCGGGTAGTCTTGATCCCGAGAAACGGGGGGAGGACTCTGAACTCGATCCTGTATCCGTGCTCTATGATGCTTAGCACCCATCGATCCGTCGTGATGGTCCTCCAGGATTGGAGGTGGTGGTAAAGTCGAGAGCCGAAGAGAGTAGTCTGAGGTGGTGCAGAGGTGTCGTTTAGGTGGAGCGTTGGTCGCACTTTGGTCGGGCCAGCAAGCCAGTCAAAGACGACATAAGTCGCCTCCCCTCCTGCTGCCTCTGGACCGCTGCTGCTGGAACGGTCGCTGCGGAGCCTGAGGTTGCGGTGCTCCAGGTCTTCGGTTCCCGCCCCTGTATTGACCCGACGACTGGTATTGCCTGGTCGGGAACAGGAACCGGGACCAACGCCATGGCCTGAAGCTCTGCAGCGGTTGCTGGCGGACGAGCCCCATCTTCTTTGCCGTTGTCAGAGCCTTCTGAGCGGAGTCAAGGGAGTCGTCCGTGGAGGCGTTGAATAACCCCTCGCCATCGAAAGGGAGGTCCTCGATCTTCGCCCTATCGTCGGGAGTCAGGGCAGTAGAGCGAAGCCAGGCGTGCCTCCTCAAGGCGACGGAACCGACCATCGACATGGCGTGACTGTCGACCTTGTGCCGCGCCGTATTCATTTGCAGGACACCGATGCTAGTCGCCTCCTTAATGTATTGCGCCGCCAGGTCCCTCTTGTCGTCCGGCAGATAATCACAGAGGTCTCCCAGTTTCTCTGTGATATACATTTGATATCTAGCTAACAATGCCTCGTAGTTAGTTATCTTAAGTCCGAGGGAAGACGATGAATAGATCCTACGGCCGTAGGAATCTAGCGTCTTACCCTCTTTATCTGCTGGAGTGGTGTGCTGCTTTCCCCCACGAGACTGCGCTGATTTGACTATGAGCAAGTTCGGGGTCGGATGGGAAAACAGAAATTTTGCTCCTTCTTCCTGGATTTTATACATCGACTCCAGGCGTTTGGCCATCGGCTTAGTTGAGGCCGGAGCCTTCCAGGTCTCTTGCACCGCCTCCAGCAGTGTTGGCAAGAATGGAAGGAGCAGCTGGTTCGACTGCGTTGTCCTGAGGACAGCATAAATGTCATCCTTGGCCTTTCCTTTCGACGACCTCGCCTCGACTCCCAGAGCAGTCACCAGCCGGCTGACATGCTCAGCGAAACTCCCCATGTCCTCCGATGGGGAGACCGCGTCTTTGGACTCCACCTGCGTGTCCAGCGAAGTGGAGTGGGAGGAGGAAGCCGCCGAGTCCGAATCCGACAGGTACGCCGACCCCGACGAGGAGTGGCCAACAACAGCAGTCGCAACCGGTAGATGCATAAGAGTTTGTGGTTGAGCCATCGATGTCGAAGGAATAGGTTCTCCAACAACTTCAGCCGGGGCTCGAGACACAGCCGCATCTCGACGTGGTGAAGGAGAGTGCCTTAGGCCACGGTGCCTGTCCGGCGAAACGGAACGCTGGTGGTAGTAATGATGTTCCGATCTCTAGCGCCTTGGTGAGCGTCTCGACCTCGAGTAGTAACTCCTAGAACTTGATCCCGAGTAGTAGAAGCGCGACCTCGACCTCTCATCTCGGTAGCGGGAGAGTCGAGATCGAGGGCTCGAAGCCATGGAGACCGAATCACGAGCCCGATAGTGCGGGGACCGTGACCGGTGGCGGTATTCTCCTCGACGCTCTTCTGCGTGTCCAACCGACGGAGACAGACGTGGTGGAGGACCCCTCGAGCCCGAACGGGGTCTATCCAGTGCCTTCTGTTCCTCTAGTTGGACCGGCGAAGCCACAAGCTCTCCCTCTGACAGGCAGCCATCAGCTCTTTTCCTGTCTCTCGGCTTCGAGGAGACGTCGTCGAAGCCGGAGTGGACTGGTGGGCAATCGGTCCCGAAGCTCTATCCCAAGCACCAGTCAGAGCCTGCATCATTTCCACCGTTCGCTTCGAAACCACCACAGTGGTCGAAGTCGACGGGCCCGCCATCTCGCCAGCTGTATCCGCCATTTTCTCCGTAAGGCGCTTCGCCTTGTCCTTACGGGCCTTCTTGGCGAGTTTTTTAGCTGTTACATCCGTTAACGGCTTCTTGGCCGACTGGGATCCCCCAGGCCGTTCCTCTGGAGCGGGGCCTTTTGCAGAGAGAGACTGCTCCCAAAGGAGGGCTCTCAACTTCATCTGGCGAGCCTTTCTGGCCTGTTTGGTAAAAGCCTGACAATTTTTACAGGCCTCCACGACGTGCTCCTGCCCGAGGCAAAGCAGGCAGAGCGAGTGTTTGTCAGCGGGGGGGATTTTAGTCCCACACCGCTGACATTTTCGAAACGGTGCCTTGAGAGGCATAGTTAGAGATTAGATGAAAGATAGAATATAGAGATAATATAGTAACTAGGACAAGATGGGGGAGAGAAGGTTTTAGGTAGGGTTTTGTTTTTTTTTAGATGTTTTTTTTTCTTTTTTTTCCCTGGAAAATGAAAGTATAGCTCGAAAGAGAAACAAGAATTAGAAGGTTTATGAGAGGAAAAAAGATCTTTTCAACAGTAGAAAGACGAACAAACTCAGCTTTTAAATTTGAAAGTGAAGAGAAGAAGAACCTATCGACTTGTCGCAAAGGCGGTCGAAGAGGAACTGAGGAGACGGGCCGGAGCTGCGCTAAGGAGCACGCGCGAGGGGGAGGGGCTCCCGCCCGCCTCATCTCAGCTAAAGAAGTTTCCGATCGATCTCAGCGCAGGCACAGAGAACCCATATGTGTGTGAAGCACAGAGACCACGAATAAGAACCAGGTTAGCCAGCAAGAGCAGGGAATAAGAATTATGGGGAAGGACAGAAAAAGGGATCATTTAGGTCCTGAGCCCTGCAATGCCCTAGGAATGCTGAACCACCACTTATTTGTCAGTAAGCTTTGCTCAGAAGCTAGAGGCACCAGAAAAGTGCTTTATAAAGGGGGGGGGGGAAAGCAGAGACTTTTCAGAGTGCCACACTGCTCACACTGTCCATACTTACAGGCAAGGGATTTGATAAGGAATGCTGTGGTGATGATCGTGCAACAGTTGGCACACTTCTTCCAGGGCTCGTTCCTGGACCGCTTCCCCCAGCAAACTAAAGGGACACGGACACACACACACAAAATAGGTCAGTAACTTTGTGAGAACGCCAGAAAAGTGTCAGAGTGAAGTATTTTCCAGGGTGCCCAGGAATTGGGATGAGGAAAACTTGTATGCAAGGAGTCAGACAGAATTAAGACCTACATTTTCTGTCTTAAAAACAGTTGAAGGAGATAAGGAATACAGTTGTCTAGAAAATTTAGCCATCTGATTGCAAGGGCCTACTCCTCTTACGAGTCTACATAGAATTTAGAGTGCCTGCTTCAAACTGATTCAACACACATCCACAGGATTCGCAAAACTCTTTTTTTCCTGACTGTTCACATGTGAAACTGGCTTACCTCAAAATAATCACTAATTTTATGTCCCCTTGGAGTGACTTTGCCTGGAAGGAAAACAACAATGTTACCACTCAGGTGGCATTAAGCCTTCAAAATCATCATGCATGCATGCATACTATTAAGCTTCAGAGTCAAATTATTGTTGTCGAAATTGCCTTGCTTTATTTGTTTGTTTGTTGAATTTATGGATCGCCCATCTGGCCAGCAAACCAGCCACTCTGGCGATGTACAGCATGGTAAAATACAAAATAAAATACATTTAAAACAGTATAAAATTTTAAAATCTTAGCCCACCCCATATTCCTGGCTGAACAGCCATGTTTTTAGTGAGCGGCGGAAACAGGAAGGAAACTGAATGGTACTAGAGTACTTGGGATAGACGTATTCTGAGAGTTATGTCAATAAGGATAAAGGAGAACTTTTATAAATTGATTTGGAGATGGTATTTAACTCCAGCAAGATTAAATTGAATAGATAAAAATTGCTCCACATTGTGCTGGAGAGGATGCCAGGAGATAGGTACATATGCTCATATGTGGAGTTGCAAAAATGTACTGGAATTTTGGCAAAAGGTTTTTATAGAAATATCGGAAATTATTGGTAGTAATTTAGAGGTCTCTCCAAAATTAGCACTGTTTTTAGATGGAGATTAAATGAAACGTTATTACAAAATACAGCTGTGTTGGAAGATTGTAAAAAGAAATTAAAAGAATTTTTTGAAATTAATTTAGATAAGGGTACAGATTTGAGAATGGTTTGGGATGCAAGTAAAGCTTTTATTAGAGGTTATTTTATACAGTATAATACTCAAGGGCAAGAGACAAGAGAAAATGCAAAAAATTCTGGAGGAAATAAAAAAGAAGGAGGAAGAATTAAAGATTTCCCCAGGAAACTCGAATACTTTGCAACAAATCAAAATTTTGCAACAACAGCTATCTATGGTAACAACAAGAGAAATGGAAATAAAATTGAACTATATGAAACAGAGGAGCTTTGAATTTGCAAACAAACCTGGGAGATGGTTGGCTTATAGATTGCGAAAAGAAAGAGAAAAGAAAATGATAATAAAAATACAAGAGGGTGATAAAGTATTAACAGATAATAAGGAGATACAAAAAGCATTTTACTATTATTATTCGAATTTATATAAAGGACATAATGTTTCATCAGAAAGAATAGATGAATATATTGAAAAGCAAAAGTTACCTAAGATTACAGAGGAACAGAGACATATTATGAATGGTCCTATAACAATAAGTGAACTGGTGGGTGCTATAAAAAAGATTAAACCAGGAAAGGCGCCAGGACCGGATGGATTTTCTGGTAAATGCAGCATGAGATCAGAGATTTGAAGATGAACTCATACAACCTTTAAAAAATACGATGAATTCTATTTTGCAAGGTGGTCAGATGCCGGAGACATGGAAAGAGGCAAATATAATAACATTAATACCTAAAGAGGTACAAGATTTAACCTTAACAAGAAACTATAGACCAATATCATTACTGAATAATGATTACAAGCTGTTTACAATGATATTGGTGGAAAGCTTAAAAATAATTCTTCAAGAATTTATTCATGAAGATCAATGTGGATTTTTACCTAAAAGACAGCTGAGGGATAATGTTAGAACAGTCTTAGACATTTTGGAATACTTGGAAAAACACAATGAAAAACATGCTGCATTGATTTTCTTAGATGCAGAGAAAGCGTTTGACAATTTAAACTGGGGGTTTCTCTTTAAATTATTGAAGGAAACGGATTTGAGAGAATTTTATAAAATGGATAAAGTCAATTTATACCTCACAAACAGCACAAATAATTGTCAATGGCGATATGACGAAACCGTGGGGAACATATAGAGGAACAAGACAGGGTTGCCCATTATCACCTTTGTTGTTTATTCTTGCGCTTGAAATATTGAACAGAGATATAAGACAAGATGATAGAATTGGAGGCATAAAAATTTTAAAAGAGTCCTATAAGTTGAGAGCTTTCGCGGATGATTTGGTGTTAATTTTGGAAGATCCTCTGAAGGGAATTGAAACGTTAATGGCTAAATGGAAGGAGTTTGGTGCTGTAGCTGGTTTTAAGGTTAATAAACTAAAGACAAAGATATTAACAAAAAATATGAAAATTCAAGACCAAATAAAATTGTCAAATAAATCAGGTATTAAGATTGAAAAGAAAGTAAAATATCTGGGTATCACTTTAACAAATAAGAATTGTATGTTGTTTCAAAATAATTATGTAAAGTCTTGGAATGAAATGAAAAAAGATTTAGTAAGATGGGATAAAGCTCAATTGTCACTTATGGGGAGAATAGCCACAATTAAGATGAATGTATTACCTAGAATGTTATTTTTGTTTCAGACTATTCCTATCGTGACATTGCAAATACCATTTAAACAATGGCAGAAAGAAATATCCAGATTTGTATGGCCAGGGAAATAACCACGGGTTAAGTTATGATTTTACAGGATGCAAAAGAAAGAGGGGGGTTGGGTCTACCTGATCTAAAGTTATATTTTGCTGCTTGTTGTTTAGTATGGATTATGTTGAAAAACAGTCGATTATTAGATTTAGAGGGATATGATTTGAGATTTGGATGGCATGGGTATATGTGGTATGATAAAGTTAAAGTGAATGTAGAATTTAATAATCACTCTGTTAGAAGTGCCATTTTGAAAATTTGGAATAAATATAAACCTAGGTTTTGTCAGAGAGTACCACTGTGGCTATCAGCACAAGAAGCCCATCATAGAAGAGAAATGTTAAGTAAATACAATTGGTTGACATATCGTGATTTGCTGAAATTTTCACAAGATGAATGTAAAATGAAATCAAGAGAAGAACTGATAAAAGAAGGTCATACATGTCAATGGTTTTCCTATTTACAGATGGTAGAAAGGTTTAAAGTTGATAAAAGGTTGTATGATTTTGAACAGAGTGTATCTGACTTTGAAAGGGAATTATGTCTAAATGATGAACATCTTATTTCAAGAATGTATAAGCTTTTGCTGAAATTTGAAACTGAGGAAGAGCAAGTGAAGGAATGTATGATAAAATGGGCTCAAAATTCTGGCTATAATATATTAATGACACAATGGGAAAATATGTGGTTAAAAAGTTTGAAATTTACATTATGCTCTAGTCTTAGAGAATTTTTATAAGATGATGTATCGTTGGTATTTGTCTCCGGAGAAATTGGCTAGAATGTATAACGGTGCATCAGATATATGTTGGAAATGTGAACAACAGGAAGGAACCTTTTATCATATGTGGTGGACATGTAAGAAAGCTAAAAAAAATTGGGTTGAAATTCATTTAATGCAGAAGATTTTAAAGATTACTTTTCAATTGAAACCAGAGACTTTTCTATTGGGAATAATGGACAGTCAGCTAGAAGGAAGGTATGGAACTTTATTTTTATACATGACAACAGAAGCGAGACTACTATATGCACAGAAATAGAAAGGTCCAGCAGTGCCTACGACAGAAGAATGGTTGGTCAAGATGCTGGAACTGGCAGAGATGGCCAAACTTACATCATTAATCAGAGAAAGGACAACATCTTTGAGTGGAAACCTCTAATTGACTTTTTGTAGAGACTGGAAAATAATGATTTGTTTGCTTTGTGGATTTATGGAATAATAAGTGAATTTGGGACAACGGGAAGAAAGATATTTCTCATTCTGATTATCGAATAAGAAAAATTATTGCAAAATCTTTTCTATTTGCTGTGGAAGAAAATCGGAGGTCTATTTTGTTTTGTTAATTGTTATGTTTGATATTATGTGTTTGTTTTATATAGAAATAAGAAATCTTGAAACCAAAATTAGCACTGTTATCAATAATGGAGAAAGTTACTTGATCCCAAAAAATGAAGGAATTAATTGTAAATTTGTTAACAGTGGCTAGGTTAATGATTGCGAGGAAATGGAAGTTTCAACATGACTTTCTTATCACTGACTGGTAAAAGGAGATATGGGATATAGCTTTAAATGATCCATTAACTTGTAGTATTAAATGTAAAAAGGGACAGCTAAAGATAAATAATTTTAAGGATATATGGGGTCAGTTTCTAGATTATGTGTTAATAAAGGGGAAAGGGAGTAAGCCTTGTCAGGATATGTTATATTTTTGGAATATGGAATAGTAATTGATTAATGGGATGGAATCACATTAATTGGTCCCTAGGAGGGTGGGGGGTGCACTTTATGATTTATTGTATGTAGTTTTAGTTAAATCTCTGTGGTGGTATTTTGTATTTTGTTTAGAAAAAAATTAAATAAGTTTTTTTTTAAAAAAAGAAAAGAAACGGAATGGTACTGAAAATTAAGGGTATACCTGTTTATTCTAGGGGAATTTACAATCTCAGGGATCCATGTGTTGTAACATTCTGGCCCTCTACCAAGCAACACTGGCGAGGAGTGTAGATTCTGTATGGCCAGCTTCCCTCGTTTAGTGAGGATTGTGCATGCACATTCTGTGTAAACTGTGGCTGTTTTTGAGGGACACACGTCCCACATTTCTGATAATATGTGTCAGAATGGTGGACTTGAAGGAGAGACAGCTACTTTGTTCATGTGGCATAAACACCAGCAGGGAACAAACTAACTCTGGAACCACATACAGTTTGAAGATGGCTCCCAAGAGACTGCTTGGCTCTCACAGGTGGGAGAAATCCAAGTGGGAGAAATCTAAAGGGATCACTGATAGTGATCCAAAAAGAACATGCATAAATCTGAACATAAAGGGGTGGATGAGAGGAACCCCTTTGAGAGAAAGGAGAACTTCTCCAGAGTGAGGTGGCTTTTCTTTGTATTTTTCATTAATGTGGTGGCTTGGATCTTGAAGGGGGCATAGTTAGGATTAGAAAAAAGATTAGTTGCTGAGTAAAATAAGAATAAGGTTTAATATTGAATTAGAATCTGAATAATAATTGGTTATTGGTAAAAATGTATTGAGTCTGGACGAAACTTAGTATTGAGAATGATTAATGGAAAGGAACTAACTAAATGTGGATTAAAATCTAGGTTGTGAAGTAATGTGAAAATGTGAATTTTTTTAAAAAATTTTTTAAATGAAATAAAAGCTAGGCTGTTTGTTTTTATAAATAGAGGGAAAGAAGATAGATATTTTCATTAAATATAAGTAGAAATATTAAATATTGTTCAAGTAGAAGGATTAATATCTATGTTTAGGAGTAAAGTGCTGTAAGATTTCAAGGCTTTGTGAATTTGTGAGGTTGATAAATAAGAGAGGGGGGAACTTATATATATACATATTTTGCTTAAGAAAAAAAAAAGAAAGCAACTTCTTTATAATGATTACAGTATTTTTCCATGTATAAGACTATACTTTTTCCTAAAATTGTTAGACTAAAAATTGAGGGTCGTCTTATACATGGAAGTAAGCCGAGGAGAGAACCGCGTGGTTGCGAAACTGCCCAGTGGGGGGGCGTCTTATACATGGGGGCGTCTTATAGACGGAAAAATACGGTATAATAGAAGGTTTGATATACTTGGTTGTGGAAAAATTGAAAGTCCTTTTTAGTTCAATGTTGTTTGGTCTTGGTAATGTATGCTTGTTTGGTGTTTGTTTTGCTCTGTTTTCTGTATTATGTTCTTATGGATTTTAAAATTCAAATAATTTTTTTTCGCTAAATGAAAGGGCATAGAGGAGAAATCAAGGATGGATGGTGAAGGCATGGGAGAAGTGGCTGGATGAGGAGCAACAATGGTGGGGTTACAGACCATGAAAAGACTGCTGCAAATGACTCTCGGGGTAGGAACTTCTGGATGCTCTTTGCCAACAATATTATGGTCATAATAAGAAATAAAATACTAGAAAGGGCAAACGTATTTCAGATACCGCTCACAGTTTAGGTTAACATTCTCCAACATTACCAACTGTTCGGATATCCTAATGAGAGGGCCTACCTTGACTGGTCTCAAAAGGTTCCGCTTTCCTCTTCCTGTTGCGCTGGTCATTCTGTTTTTTTTCAGGAGTCTTGGGGAGGGGAATCCAAAATTAATTTTTGTAGACATCCCAGGATTTAAAAACAAGATATTAAAAATAATACATTTATTTATACCCTGCTTTTTTTCCTGCAAGGAACCCAAGGCGGCTTACATAATCCTCCTCTCCATTTTATCCTCACAACAACCCTGTGAGGTAGAGGTTAGGCTGTGAGTCAGTGACTGGCCCAAAGTCACCCAGTGAGTTTCATGGCTGAGCGGGGACTGGAACCCGAGTCCCAGTCCAACATTCTCACCACTACGCCACACTGATTGTTTGCAGCTCAACAGGCCTTTTAGTTTTGTAAATAGGTTAGGTCTCCCCTCTTTGGTACTTTTAAATGAAACTGTGGAGTATTTAATCAATGGCCACTAACACCAAATATGCCGATAAAATGAATTAATTCTATTTAGTTAAGTCTGCAGCAATGCACTTGAAAGTTAAGATCACTGCTTTTTACCTCTCCAAAGGTTAAATGATTTATGATTTTTATTTTTTTTAAGGTAACTGCAAGGAATTAAACAGCCCAAAAGGTTGTTTATTTTCTCTTGCTAGAATAGAGCCACATAACTATTTTCATATAGATGACAGCAACCAAAGTGCGACCACCTAGTTGCCTCTAAATTCTGCTCCTGTCTGCTGTTTTAGATGGCATCAGAGGCAAGGTTATCATGCCATTGAAGGGAGAAACTGGCATGTGGTAATGTGAACTAGTTGTACGATTCCACTTAGCAATGGCATCTTCCAGCAGGAAATGCCTCTTTTTCTGCCACTCTCCCTTCTGGCTTGACCCCAAGATAGGCTGAGAATCAGGTTGTCCAGGAAATATTAGGCTCAATTACCTCCAACTCCTTGTCACTCAAAGAGCCCACGCTGCACAAACTCTGATTAGAAGATTCACTGTTCAAGGGACCCTAGTGCAGAGGGAAGAGAAGAATGTTACCAACAGGTAAATCATCTGCTTTAAAGCAAATGCATACTCACCATTAAAACATGGCATACATTTATGCAGACTTGTTACATTCCTTTTCAATACAACAGTCAGCCTACAAACCAGAGACTAGTGTAATCATCTCCCTCTTTGGCACATTTACAAAATCTCAGTTTTGATGCTGAATAAAATAGTACCGAAACCTATGCCGGTAAATTCTGTCAGCACTAATTAGCTGCAGGTTTCTTTGCACATGAGCAGAGTTGCCTCCCGTTTCTACTTTTTGTATGGGATAGAAACAATTTTGGGAACATTCCCAGGAATACAATAGGATACTAACAGAAGATTACAAATTTGGAACAAAACACATCTTTTATTCACTTGGTTAGGTCTGCTTTAGTTGGAGAATCCCTTACATAAATACTTGTAAGGGAAACTGGTGACACAAGAAACATGCATCCTGGCACCGTGTTGCGTACAACTTTCATCTGTTCCTAGGGCGCAAGGCTTACTGTACACCAAGCAGATACGAAGGAGAGAAAGGATATATGTCATCATGTTTATGCTGAAAATACAGAAATTGGGGTTCCCTTGCCTTACAAGAACGCAACACTCCTGGAAAAATCAGGAACCTTCATCTCTAAGCTGCCATGAGAGTATACCTACATGTCACATTTCAAGCAGGAGTTCCAAACCCCTGCAATATTCTCACAGATGTACAAATTCCTATCCATACGTACAAGGAAGAAGCCTGCTTGGCGTAATCACACAGCAGATTGCTGAACTACACAAAGAGCCCAAATAATCTGAATGCATTAAATATTTTAAAAGCCCTCATAATTGCAGAAAATACACACAGAACATACATGAGTAATTCTGTCCTGAAATAATATAGGCCACATTCCAGACAACCTCTTTAGGCTTATGCAAGCATATCCAGCCGAAGATTCTAGTGGAGGACCTAGGCTTAATTTTCAAAAGCCAAATGATAACTCTTCATTTGATATATCAAAGCCCTCTATCAGACCTTCCTCTGGACTTGTAGATACAGTACTTCTTCAGTGTGTGATGAAATGATTCAAGTGATAATGAAGTCAGTCTCTTGAAGTGTAGAATTATTAACAAGAGTGGGCACAGAAATACACATAATTTATGGAAGAAGGAATGTCACTTGATTTATACCCAAGGACCAAATTATTTTCATATGGGCAAATATTTTTATACAGGTGGTACTACGCATGTGTGGAAATTTAAAAAACAACTACTGATCATTGTTGTTAAAGCAGTTGTAGAAGGACTAATATGCTTCACTTTCAGTGGAAGTGTAAAAAAAACCTGTAAATCTTGGGAAGTTCCCACAACCCATCTCCACAACAATGGGTCATGATGTTTAAGATATCAGAGATTTTATCTTGAAAATGTATCTAGGCCATATTGAGTCACACAGCCTTCCCCAACCTTGTGCCTTCCAGATCTTTTGGACTATACCTACCATCATCCCTGACCACTGATCATGCTTACTGGGGCTGCTGGGAGTTGTAGTCCAAAGCATCTGGGGGGGGGGGAGTACCAGGTTGGGGAAGGCTGAGATATGTTTCTAGCAACCATCTCTATAGTGCAGGAGCTCATGCAAAAATGTTTCTGTGAAGAAAAAAGCCTCAGAGTTTCCTGCACCACACACACACACACCTCCTCACATGTAAACAAGTATAATCCCAGCTAGGGATTATACTTGTTCCTCATGATGGCTCTCAGCACCTTGGAGTCTGCCAAGCCCTTTGGCATGCAAATGTGGTCCAAGCCCTGTAGCCATGAGCCACCACCCCCTGCCTGGCCAGGTGAAGTTCGTCCTGATTGGCTGAAGACCCCTGGGCTGCTGAAAGGAGGGGGGGAGAATCTATACTGCCTACAGTGGTTTTTGGGTTGTTGTTGGGGTCTGCAGCGAAGAAGCACGGGGTAGGGCTTTGGCTGAGGCAAGCCCTGGAGAGGACCAACCAACCCCCAGGTAAAAAGTGGGTAGTGATATAGTGAAGGAACTAGCTTTGTTATTTTGTAGCTCTACTGTGTATGTACCAAAGTGTCTTCCCCACCTTTCTCCTTCCCTCATTTCCCACCTTTTGTTGTAATCTGTTTACGTGAAATAAACTTTCCTGGTTTTACCCCACACGGCGTGTGTGGTTCCTCTGTGGTTCAGCGCTAAATCCCAAGTATAGACAAGGGCAAGGCCCTGAGAGACTCAGGTCAAGACTGCAGAGCTAAGGCTGGCAGTTTTGCACCTTTGATCTCTGGTCTTGAGTAAAGGACCGGTTGGCAGAGCCCCTTCTTCACAGTTTCACTTTCAGCTACCAGCTCTACACATGGCAGGAGGGACATTGTATGTATATGGCCTAGAAGCAGATAAAACTCACCAATGTCAATGGGAATAGTCACGAATAAATTTGCATAGCTGCATATATGAAAAAAGACCAATTAAACTTGGGATATTAAAATATATATTCCCAAAGAATCTTTGCTGCACAGGGACAGGCAACCTGGTGCCTTGCAGACATTTTGGACTACAACTCCCTTAAGTAGAGAGTAGGAATAAATGGTGGTGCATTATCACAGTGGAGGTATGTAAACAGTGGGGTTCCACAGGGATCTGTATTGGGATCAATGCTTTTCAACTTATCCATAAATGACCTGGATTTAGGATTTAGTATCTTTAACATACTACTCACCTTTATATAGATGACCCCCTGCACATGCTTTTAAGTCTCACCAATAGAAATGTTTCCTCAAGATGTACAATTTATGTTTGTAAACTGACCTGAGGGCATCTGCCAGTTGAGTACATAAATTTAATAGATACATTTAATAAATACAAGAAGTGCCTAAAATGGCAGTAGGCACTGTTCAGAATTATAAAGAAACAAACCCTGCACAAATCTCCCAAATCAAACAAGAAGAAAAGGCCACAGAAAAGACATATCTGAAAAGAGCAAAAAAAGGGTGGTGAACTGAGGAACAAGAGATGAGCAAATGACGACAAGATTTGAGGCTCAAAAAGAAGAGCCTGGAGAATGAAGGAAACAAGAAGGAGAGTAGATAAGGAAGAGCAAAGCATGTAAGGACTTAAAGGCAGAGATGGGCAATTTTGGAGGGTCTGGGGGGGGGCATTTTTGTCTGCCTGGATCCCTTGATGGGCTGCACTTTTGCTGCCGTCACACCACCAAATGGGCAGCAGCAAAAAATCCAGTGATTTGCTACCAATTTTCAACAGCAAACCACTACAGAAGGCTAAAACAGCCAAATTTAGCTTGAAAGCAAGCTAAATTTGGCCGTTTTAGCCTACTGTAGTGGTTTGCTGCCACAAACTTTGGCAGCGCAGCAGCAGGCTACACTAGCGAGGGAGAGGGCAGCACATTGCCCACCCCTGACTTTAAAAGGAGGGAAAGCAGCTTATGAGTACAAGGAAAAAAATGGCTGCCAGCGTAAATGGCAATAGAGAGAATAGATTATTAGAATGAGGAGCAGTGAAAATAAGGTGAGCTGCAAATTTGGTATCAGAAATCAGTGCTGAAAGGTGGGGAATAGAAAGACCACTATCTAAGCCAGAGCTCTCCAACCTGGGTCCCCAGATGTCGCTGGCCTACAGCTCCCAGAATCCCTTGCCATGAGCCATGCTGGCTGGGTATGCTGGGAGCTGTAGGCCAGCAACATCTGGGGACCCGAGGCTGGAGAGCCCTGATCTAAAGCAATGATTACTGCAACAAGATTAAAACCAAGACTGAGCAGGGGAAATGAGCAATTTTGAAAATATTTAAGAGAAAGAAGCAGGGATGTTGAAGAGTCCTTGGTCCCGAGTCGAGTCCCGAGTCTTTGGACCCGAGTCTAGAGTCGAGTCTAGAGTCCGAGGTCCAAAATGGTGACTCGAGTCGAGTCCCGAGTCCCTCCCAAAGCGGCGGCCCATGGAGGGAGCAGGAGGGTCTCCGCGAGAGGAAGAAGAGCTGCCCTTCCTCCCGCGGAGACCCTCCTGCTCCCTCCGTGGGCCGCTGCCGCTGCCGCCCTCACCTCCACCTCCGCCGCCCTCACCTCGCCACCGCCGCCGCCCTCACCCTCACCGCTGCCGCCGCCCTCGCCTCTGCCACCGCCGCCCTCGCCTCCACCTCCGCTGCTGCCCTCGCCGCCGCCCTCGCTTCTGCTGCCGCCGCCGCCACCACCGCCCTCACCTCCTCCTCCTCCACCTCCGCCGCCGCCCTCGCTTCTGCTGCCGCCGCCGCCGCCGCCCTCACCTCCTCCTCCGCCTCCTCCTCCTCCTCCTCCGCCGCCATCCTCGTCGCCGTAGCACACAGCACGCCGTAGTACACAGCACGCCGCCGTCCTCGTCGCCATCGCCATAGCACACAGCACGCCGCCAGCGCCGTCGCTCTGTTTTTGGCGGGGTTGCCGTGGTTCAAAAACAGAGCGCCGTCGCTAGCGGCGTGACACGTCACGCCGCCAGCGCCGTCGCTCTGTTTTTGGCGGGGTTGCTGTGGTTCAAAAACAGAGCGACGGCGCTGGCGGTGTGACGTGACATGCCGCGTCACGCCGCTAGCGACGGCGCTCTGTTTTTGAACCACAGCAACCCCGCCAAAAACAGAGCGACGGCGCTGGCGGCGTGACGCAGCGTGCTGTGTGCTACGGCGATGGCGACGAGGGCGGCGGCGGCGGCGGCGGAGGAGGAGGAGGAGGTGAGGGCGGCGGAGGCGAGAGCGGAGGCGGAGGAGTCCTTGGGCTCGAGTCCCGAGTCAAGTCCCGAGTCCCACATAAATTATTGGGACTCGAGTGGGACTCGAGTCAGAGGGGGGACTCAGTCGGACTCACGAGTCGAGTCCCCGAGTCCGAGTCCCCATCCCTGGAAAGAAGGGACAAAATTTAGCGATAGAATTAAAATGCAGAGAAGGAATGAGACCTAGTCTCAGTGTAGAAAGCAAAGGGGGAACCGATATTACCAATGTGGAGAAAGTATGAAATGAGAAAACAAAAAGCGGCGGGGGGGGGGGGATTTGATCCTTCCACTTCAAATATATATGTTAATATAAGCAGACCATATATCCAAATAAGCATCCACACGAACTTGACAGCGGTAGGAGATACATTCAAATGTAGGAAGAGCAGTAAGTTCTTCAGTTCGGTGGATGATAAGTGGTGGGTGTTTATCCTTCCAAGCTTGGAGTACAAGTCTCTTTGCAACTGTAACTGGGCTCTCAATATCCACTTTTGCTTTCCATTCGTTAATCCCCAGGTCACAGGGATGTAGTTCAAAAGTACACAGACATCCACTATCACCACAGATTTTTCAAGAACAAAATTTATACGAGCAATGAGTTCCAACCAAGAAGAAGCCACTCCAGGACATGCCCACATCACACGCCTCAACTAGGCACTGTCTTCATTACATCGCCAGCATCTGGCAGAGCTCGCCAGTTTCTTCTTAACAAGCCTCTGTAGTGTCCAATATGCATGAAACAACAATATTTGCTGAATCAGCTTCAGTTTTAAATCTACACAAATAGTATATATGGAAGGTAAGGCAACTTTTCATTGATTAGACTGTATAGAGCAATGTTCTCCAACCTTGGGTCCCCAGATGTTTTTGGCCTACAACTTCCAGCATGCCCCATACGCTGGCTGGCATGCTGGGAATTGTAGGCCAAAAACATCTGGGGACCCAAGGTTGGAGAACGCTGGTATACAGCATTCTAACTCCTTATTCCATTCCTCTCTGACAATCTGAACTACTACTGTACTGCATTCCAAAAGTCTTTTATAAACACTACTGTAGGCTTAGGTTTCTGTAAAGAACCAATTAATTTCTCCAAAGGTATAGGAAACACTAAAGCACTCATTGCTAATGGCCCATATATTTATTAATTTATCTGATTTATACCCCACCTTTCTACCAAACAATGGCACTCAAGGCAGCTTACAAAAACATTTTAAAATAGATTAAGGCAATAAAACACATTAAAATACAATAAAAACATAACAACCACAGAACAAAAACAGCACCCAACCCACGGCCCCACTTACATGCCAAAGGCCTTCTTGGATAAAGTGGCCATTGCTTGCTATCGGAAGGACAGCAGAGAGGGAGCAAACCTAGCCTCCCTTAGAATAAAAGTTCAACAGCATAGGAGCAGCCACTGAAAAGGCCCTCTCTCGTGTCACCCCCAAACGTGCCTCTGATGGTAGCAGTCTTGAAAGAAGGGCCCCTCCAGAAGATCTTAAGGACCAACCAGGCTTGTACAGGAGAAGGCGGTGTTTCAGGTAGCCTGGTCCCAAGCCGTATAGGGAGTTATAGGTCATAACCAGCGCTTTGAATTCTGCCCAGAAACAGACCGGTATCCAATGAAGCTACTGTAACAAGGGAGATGCGTGCTGCCTGTAACTGGCCCCGGTCAAAAGTCTGGCCACAGCATTCTGGACCAGCTGAAGTTTCTGAACAGTTTTCAAAGGCAGCCCCACGTAGAGCATGTTACAGTATTCACAATGGCATGTAATTAAGGCATGTGTGACCATGTACAGATCAGACATCTCTAGGAACAGGTGCAGTTGGTGCACTAGCCTCAGCCGTGCAAATGCACACCTGGCCACCACTGAGACCTGAGCATCCATGTTCAGGGCCGAGTCCAAGAGTACACCCAAACTGCGAGCCCAAGTCTTCAGGAGGAGTGTAACCTCATCCAGCACAGGTTGAATCCCTATTCCCCGATCTGCCTTTAGACTAACCAGGAGCTGCTCTTTCTTGTCTGGATTAAGCTTCAATTTGTTTGCCCTCATCCAGTCCATTACTGACATCAGGCACTGATTGAGAACCAGAATAGGTTCCTTGGTTTTAGGTGGAAAGGAGAGGTAGAGTTGGGTGTCATTAGCATACTGGTGGCACTGAGCCCCAGAACTCTGGACAATCTCTCCCAGTGGTTTCATGTATACATTAAATAGCATGGGGGATAAGATGAAACCTTGAGGGGGAAGTATGGAATAGGACAGTGAAAAGAATTACTGCAGTGAAAGGCATGAAATGGAGAGAATGGGTCCAGAAAGTCAAAACCAGCCAAGGACCCAAAGGGGTCATGAACTGTAATCTAACACAGAAGACAAAAGAGACACCTTAGCTTTCAAAGAGAAAAGGCAAGTTTCATAGACACACAGATTACAGGAATTTCTAGAATTCTGAAGTAAGGGAGCTTGCCATACTTGCCAATAAAATTCACTCCCCAACTGATAGAAAGCACCCCACTTCTTAACTTCCACTGCTCAGAAATCATGAGCTTTGCATATTAAATCCAAGACAGGCTACAGAGCTAATGAGATTTCAGGCTATTTTGACAAGAGTATCTGGTTTCTCAACTTTTAGGTCAAGGGTACAGAACCACAGGCCTGGGGTCCCAATCTAGCTCTCCCAAAGAGCCATGCCTCTTACCCTGCACCCCTCCCCCCACTGATTGTTTGGTGATTCCCTGGCTTTTGTGCAGTTTCCCCCCCATTCTAAAAGGCTGCAATGCCTCTCCTCTGGCTTAGTTACCGGCAGTAAGAGCTTTAAGCTAAAATAAGCTGGTATTTTGGCCCCACCCCTTTTGCCTTCAGGGGTCCCACCACTGGAATGCAGCCCCCCAAAAGCTTCTACAAAATGGAATATGACCCTCAAGCTGAAAGAGGTTCCACACCTCTGTTTTAGGTTTACAAAAATTGGCTCCAGCAATTTTGTCCCACACAAGTGGGGACCACAAACACCATGAAGCAATAGTTTCTCCCTCACCGCCAACACCATGAAGCAATTTTTAAAAAAACTAACAAAACCAAAGATAGTTAACAGTCTACCCAGACATCTAATACAACGCAACTAACTGCATATAGAAGTGCTTGTGTTTAACTATATCGTTGTACTAACCTTTGCAACGCCTGCTCCGGTGAATCTGGCCTCCAACAGTTCCTGCCGTCGTGGGTCCAGGCTATGCAATTCTTCCATCATATCTGCTAATAAAGGTGACAATACACGGTAAGGAAAATGTTATAACAGGGAAGAATTAAGCTTGCCATGATACTGTTTAAGTCTAAACATGAATCTAAAGAAACATTAACTGCATTAAGCCACCACATACACATAGGTATATAGCATTAGAACGTTGTCATGTTATAGTATAATTACCACTGAAGTGGTATCTATCAAAGTAGCACTTATATTTCTACAATGTCAATTATTCCTTGACTAAGGTTTAGCTACCCACCACACACACATACCACACTCTGCAATACTTACCTCTGCCTTACAATGCACCTCTGCCTTACAATGCACAGTTGAATACGATTAAGGGCACACTCCTATGCATATTTGGACAGAAGAAAGTCCTATAACTCCCAGCATTCCCCAGCCAGCCACAGCTGGCTGGGGCATGCTGGGAGTTGTAAGCCTTTTTCCTGTTGAAACTTGCATAGGATTGTGCCGTAAGAGATTTTTATGTTCACATACACCTTGTGGGCTGAATCCAGAACAAGTTAAACAGACTTTAATCCAACTGAAATCAATTGGACATTAGTGTTGACTAAGGCATGACTAACTCAGTCTGGATCCAAACCAATATACAGTAAAACCTTGGATTGCAAGTAACTTGGTCTGCAAGTGTTTTGCAAGACAAGCAAATTTTTAAAATAAAATTTAACTTGATAAACAAGCAACGTCTTGCAATACAAGTACTGTAGTACGGTCAAGAAAAATGAAGACTTTACTCTATCATTCTTTATTGCAGCTTAGATTTAAAATATGTGTACAAATTTCTTATGGGGAATTTCGCTTTGATATACAAGTGCTTTGGATTACAAGCACATTTCCAGAATGAATTATGCTTGCAATCCAAGGTATTACTGTATTCTACTCTTAACCCTTCGAAACCAGTAGGGTGGCTGTGGACCCCAGATGTTTGAAATAGTTGTAAAACTTCTTTAGCAAACCTGAACCACTTCATAATCCATGTACTCAACAATTACACCAGGGGTAGACAACCTGGTGATCGCCAGATGTTTTAGACTACAACATCCACAATTCCTGCCCACTGGCTGGGCCTGATGGGAGATGCAGTCCAAAATATCTGGAGGCTACCAAATTGCCTATCCCTGAATTATGGTATCATTTGTGCTGTGCTGTTTCATCTCCTTTCTGTTTTTCATTTAAAAAAATAAAATGTTTAACTTACTAAGCTATCAGGGATGATTCACCCCTATTGAAATGAACAGGAAAGTGAATCTACTGAATGACTTGGGGTCCATTCTGTCCCCAGCAACTTCTCAAAATAGAGTAGCAAAAATATCATATATCCATTTTTGTGTGCTGTTCCACCACTTCAAGAGCAGTGGAGCAATTTTTTTTCTGGCTTTGTATTTTTCTGTATATTCCTGTGTGTGTCCCCAAAACTCATTGCAAAGTACTGCAGGGGTCCATTGGACCCCAGGAGTAAGTTTTACCTTGTGGGTTTAATTATATTACAAGTTGGCTTTATCGTGACACTGGAGTTAACACTTTCATAGTGCAAACTTGCAATAGTAGGGCTTTTTTATGTGTAATGTTCTATTTGGTGAAAACTACTAGGTTATCAGGGTACGTTGGCCCCTTTTTATTATTTACTATGAGCCCAGTATTTCACCTAAGGAGTTTCTGATTTGTTTTGCTTTCTCTTCTGTTATGAGCCCAGCATTTCTTTTATGCATTTTAGGTTGTGTTTTCTTCCTCTATTTTCCACTACTGTATTTAACAAAAAAAGTTAATATTGTAGGACCCAATGTACCCCAACAGTTTGCATGTTATGCTATACTTTTGAATGTGATACCAATAAAATCTATTGTATGTCAACCTGGAGTTATTTTGAAATCAATCATATAGTTATTTCCAGCTAGGAATTTAAAGGAGTCCATTGAACACCAACAGCATGTTGATGCCATCAAAACAAATAGTGCAGGACAGTTACATTACAGCAGCATTAACTACCGTACTTCAGTCCTGTAGCACACCTAACTAAAGGAAAATGGGGATGTTTTTTTGAAGGACTTATTTGACCCCAATACACTCTTCTTTCCAAGAAAAATGTTGGGCTATCCCATAGTCCCCTGAAAGATTCAAGGGAACACTAAGGATGCTGCATTTACAAATCACCCTCTATCAAGATATTAACATGTTTCCTCTAGCCAGCTCAAAATTACTATTCAATCTTCCATCATTAACCACACTTCACATCAAACCACTAATGGGAAATATGACACAGGATTGACCTTTGCCACCCAAGATAAAATAAGGATTCTATTCTCCTCTGAATACTGTATCCTGGATATTTAGGGCAGTCTTCTCCAACCTTGGGTCCCCAGATGTTTTTGGCCTACAACTCCCTACAACTCCCAGCATGCCCCAGCCAGCATAGCTGGCTGGGGCAGTGAAGCATGCTGGTTGTAGGTCAAAAACATCTGGGGACCCAAGGTTGGAGAACACTGATTTAGCATCTGGTAGCCTCCTTAACCAGCCTTGCCTGTCCCTGAAGTTTGCTGATGGGTCCTTCTCTACCCTGCCACCCACACAAATGCACCAGCTAGCCTTCTTCTGATGGTACCCCTTTCCTGCCATGCCTCCTATTGAACCTAGCACCCTAGACTCTTCATACAAAGAACCAGCGAAACAAGGCCCCTACATCAGGCACACTCCCCTCCCGCAATATGAGATAGGTCTGCAGTGATCCTACATGCAAAGAAAGAAAAAAAATCCCAGCAGTTTAAGTATTCATGTGAATTCACTATTAGTCACTCCTCAACAGTTAAGTTACCAGTATTTGATCCATGAGAAACAATTAAAACATAGCAAGCATATACAATAAACTAAAGCATAGTTTGTTTCAAAAAGCTCACATTCAAAGTACAGTAACTAGTAGCGTGGCTGACCAAACATTTCAAGTTTTTTTCACTCCTATTTTATTTTCAAAACTCAAGAGATAGCAGGCGCTCACAGACAAAATAGTCATCCTTTGTTGTAGAGCAGGATCTTTACCATAGTCTTCTACCTTGCAGCTTCTAGTTGACCCCCTCAAATTTTACAAAGCTAAAAATGTCATAGAAATGAAAGCATGAATGGATAATAAGGGGGAAAGTACCATTTTCTTCTCATCTCCCTTTAATGAACAATGTCCCAGACAGATCTACCATGAGCTTGAGTCCTGAAGGAACACTAAAGCAGAACCAGAGGCAATGACAGAAAAAAGGGGGAGGGAGTTAGAATCCCTGAATCATTTCCACTGTTTCTGAAACATATAATTTAACAGCTGATTTACAAAAGGGTAGAATAGCAAAGTTCATTGGGCCCAGGACCTATTCCTGAATGCATTGTTCCCAGAAGTATTTGTTCTACTTTCATTTTCCCAATTAAAAGATAAAGTATTGACTTGCTCTGCATCCAGCACATGCTTAAAAGGAATATTCCTGAAGGGCAGCAAATGCCCTTTAGAAAGGGGAGGAAAAAATCTGACATCATACCAGTTGTTCTGTTTGTTTTCCATTTTGTCCCCATCACCAATCGTCTAGAAGAATGTTGCAGAAGAAATAGCATGAGTGTAATTTTTTAAGTTCACCAGATAAGAGAAAAAGCAGTGAACTTTTTAATACTGACACACATTAGTAAGATACCAGGATACATAATGTCTTCTCCCATATGAGTCTGCCTGTTCACCAAGATCTTCTGGAGAGGCTCTCTTCCGTGTTCCACCATCAGAGTTCTGTTTGGGATGTGGGAGAATACTTTCTTGATGGCTGCACCCAGGCTTTGGAACTCCCCATCTAGGGAGGCTCACCTTGCCCCCTCCTTATTGGTGGACTAGGACCTTTCCTCATTGGCAAGCATTTGGCATTTTATTTGTTAACTGTTTTCTCTGCCATCTCTTTCTGCTTTTAGCATTTTATTAGTCTTGTAGTAATCATGTTATTAGCCTCACTGACCATTTTTATTATGGATAGGCAGGATACAATATAAATAAATAAGATGGCTTAGGGTGTATTACTGATGATAGTCCTAATAACATCTTATGAATATCACTGTGAGGCTTATAACCTTAGCCACACTTCTGTTTGGAAATAAGAGTTTTACTGCAACTGATTGGACTTCCAAGTAAGCAAGTTTAGAATCAGGGTGTCTGTTACAAGTTTTCTAACTGAGTACACTTACACACATTCTCAAATTCCCCAATAAGACAGCTGAAAAGACTCAATAAACTACAAAGGAATCAACAGAGGCCATGAAGACTGTAGAATTATCAGAAGAAAAACAAGTTAAAAGTAAATCCACATAAGGGTGGGTTTGTCACCCCAGGGCCTTCTGAACTCCTAAAGCAGGCTGGTATCTGTAAAAAGCATTTGTGCATGTTTTAAACAGACTTCTTATCAGCTCCCCATCCAACCCCCACAAACATCATGTAGAATTCCCGTAACAGAATCTCAAGCAAAGGCTGGTGTGTGCAGGGGGGTGGGGGAGCGACAGTAGAAGCAACAGCTTATTCACTTTTATAGGATTATAAGCAATACACACAAATATAATCCACCTCCATATATAAAGCTGCCAAGGTGTTTCCTCACTATTGCCATGAACAGTTTTACTTAACCTCCACCCCACTAATGCCTGGCTTCCGAAGATATGCTCCAATGTACAGTATACCAGTACATATACCTCTGAATCCCAGTTGCTGGAGAACACAGGTGGGAGGATGCTATTACACTCATGTCCGGCTTGTTGGTTTCCCTTAACCATCTGATTGGCCAAGTGTGGAAAGAAGTGACAGAATAGGGCTTTGGCTGCACTCATGATGTACCTTTTAGGGAACTCCACTGAACTTACCTTTTAATAAGAAAGAGAAGTGTACCCCCCCATAAAGCTTCTACAGACTTATCAAGAGATGGAGCACAAGGCAAGTTACTTTCCTGCTCACTACACTCTACCTCATGGCATGGAACACCCTAGTCTTTCATGGAGTGACAGAACTTTTCACTTGTACTTAACCACTATCGACCACTTAACAACTCACCTAAAACAAACCAAAAAAACCCCACCCAGACTTTCAGCCGTGGCGACCCCCACCCGCGAGGACGTGGTCGCTGCTACCCACAGGACACACCCGAAAAACCCCACGCTTCTAGGCCGAGGATCCAACCCTTAGCTAGGCCTAGCCAGTCTCTACCGACACCACCACCACCACCACCACGCCCGTTCACTCACAGGGGTGGGCGCCCCCCTCCCACCCCACAGAGTTACCATGGCAACGCATATTTCCTTTCCCCCACCGCCTACAGGCGCGAAGGCAGCTCTCCCCCCCTACCCACCCACCCACCCTACAACCGACCAGAACGCTCCCATAGCAACGACCCAGGCGCTCGCCCCCCACGCGACTCGTCGCCCTCTCCCGGCCCTGCTGAGGCGCACCCCCTTCAACTTAGCAACGCGGGCCTGCCCCCTAGGCCTACACGCGAGGCGGCAAATGCCACACGCACGTATCAGCCTCACCCCCCCCCACCCTGAATACCACCGCCACTACTAATAAAACCCTGTACGGCTCTTTTTTTTTTAAACCCCGGGAAGACAAGACATTGCCCCCCTCCCCGCCCAAAGGCCTACACGGCTACACACGCGAGTGTGTGGGTACGTTCCCCCCCACAACGTTACCATAGTTACCTGAACCCCCTTTCTTTAGGTTTTACTCATGGGGAGCGCACCCCCTCTCCTTCCGCAAGGTTACTATAGAAACCAACGGGGGGATGGGGTGGGCTCTCACGGCCTACAGAGACCGCCCCCCCCGAAAGACGTTACCACAGAAACTAAAGAGGGGGGAGGAGAGAAGGCAGCCTGAAGGCCTACCTACCCCTCCCTCCAAAAATGCACGCACACCGCCAGCGCAGAGCGCCGCGGCGGATCCAGAGCCGCCGCCTCTCCTCACCCAGCCCCCCCGAGGCCTACGAGCGGGAGCGGGAAGGCGACCGGCCTGCTGCCGAGCCCGCCACGCTCTTTCCTCGGGGGAACGTGGGAGCGACACGCGGGACGCGGGTCTCACCTGCGGTGGCTCGGCTAGGCTGGCTCCACTTCTGCCTAGCCAGTTGCGGGGCCTTTTTTTGCTACAAGGAGAAGAGGGAGAGGGAGAGAAGGAGGGACCGCTGGAGGAGGGGGGGGCGGCAGCGGCAGCTCGGCGCTTTCTCAGCAGACACCTGAGAGATGCAGGCCGCAAAATCCTCGGCCTCACGTAGACTCCGCGCCCGGCAAAGGCAATCTCGTTCCCGGGAGGGCTGAGGGACTCTCCACCTTCTTTTCCCGAAGGAGGGGATTAGAGAGGGAAGGAAAGTGGTTAGCATAGGGTTGGAGGGGGGTTTACAAAAAAATGCTATTCAGGTGTGTGTGTGTGTGTGTGTGTGTGGTTGCAAGATGCGATCAACGGGGGCGGGGTAGCCCCCCCACATTTCACTCCCCCCCCCCAGCCTATACACCCCGTTCCCCCGCCCTTCTTTACTTATTTTTTTTTTAAAGCCCGGCCCCCAGATCGATTGGTGCAAAAGAAGAAAAAAAACACCACTTGTGAAAGCGCGCATTGTCTCGCGAGATTTGCACGGGTGGGCGGGGGAAGTTGGTGCTAGTGAGAAAAGGTGGGGGGGAAGGGTCGCGTCAGCGCGAGGAGGTGCTAAAAGCCCGGGGCGGAGCGAGGAGGGAGAGCCCGGCCGGCGGGCGGGCGGGAGGTTAAGCGCGGTGAGGGGTCTCTGTGCAAGAGTAGTGGGATTCTCGCAAGGCGCAAGGAATAATAATGGAATTAAGGGAAGCCCGTTAGTACATCAGGTAAGGGAGTGCAGGGTCAGGGTCTTCTTCGTCCAGAGGGCTGCGGCCTGGGGACGTTTCTCTCCCACGGCGGCGATTGTAAAAACGAGGACTGACCGGGCGCCTGCCTCGGGGGGGGGGGGAGAAATGCGCATGGAGCGGGGCCCGGGGGAGAGGCGCGGCGGCGGCGGGTTTTCTCTTTGCACAGAAGAGGCTGAGGTGGGCGTGGGGTGTGTGTGTGGGGGGTGTCAGGACAGCGGCCCGTGCTGGCGGTTGGGATGTCTTTCCATCGGGGGGGCGGGGGGCGCGGACCTTGCCAGTCAAAGGGATCCGGGACGTGATGGTCCTTGCCGCCACGGTGTGCAAAAGGGGAAGGGGCCCCCGTGCTTCCAGGGAATGGCAGCTTCGAGAGGGTTCTGCGTGAAGAAAGCGAAGGGGCGTACGGTTGAGTTAGGGCGTTTCCATCAAAGGGGCAATGACAGGCAACGCCGCTTTGGGGGAGAAAATGGAGCGTACAGAACTGTGTGAAATGATCTGTGGCTTCATGGAGAGATTCACGCAAGGAGAGATTTCATGGCCTTGAGAGAGTGTGTGAAAGGAATGAGAGACGATTATGAAGGGGAGGTGGCAGTTCACTGGGTCACGGCTTAAAGCGCAATCCTATACACCCAGCAAGCCCCACCGAGTTCCCTGAGGCTTACTTCCAGGTAAGTGGGCATAGGATTGCAGTCTTGGATGGGGTGGAGGCTTTTCCTGAAGTGTGTGGGAGGCAGTTGCCAGAAGTATGCAATGTTAAAGTGCCCAAAAAATTTTTTTTTTTTTTAATCCTGGCAAGTAGAGTGAGGATAGCTTGAGGTAAAGTGCACCATGGGAAGGGGAGTCATATCCTCTCTCTCCCTTTGGGTTGAGTTAGCTAGGAGACTAAAAACTCCATGTGTATCTGCAGAAAATCTGAGAGCTTTCTTGAAGCAACTGAATCCTTTAAAGTCAAGGCAGGTGGGATCACCCACCTTTGGGGCTGATTTGACTCCTTATCCCTGGAAAGAACCCCCTCCCTCCCCAACTGACAGCTAGTCTCATTTCCCAAGGAAATTCCAGCCTTTCCTCCTCCAGAAGGATCATCATGGGGCATCCACTGGGGCCCTGGCGCTCTTTTCAGGGCCCACTGCTGATGGCCTAGAGGCCCTTAAAAATATAGCCAGTCTGGTGCTCCGCTGAGTCTAGCTGCCATTTTAATTCCTCATAATGCCCTGGAGGGATGCTGCTTTGAGGACATTGTGGGAAATAAACCTGGGCTACATCCAGCCACCTGGCACTGTTCAGAGTGCTGCTGCTGCGGCGTGCCACTGCCAGCAGGCAAGCCCACCAGGGCCCACTGATGGAGAAGGGAGCCTACAAGGGGACACTGTGCCCCGGGGACACTGTGCCCCCGGCCCCCTGATACCTAGAGCTGGCCCCGCATAGAGCCCCAAGGGGTTCTGTAAAGCTGTGTTTTGTTATATATAACAGTCCCCAAATCTTTCAGTGCTATAAGGGCGCAGCTCTCTGAAGTGCCAACATTAAAATGTGGGAAGAATAATCAGGCTCACTGTCCCCTACAACACAAGGTTGCTTAAAATGTAGTGCTTGCTTAATATTTAGAGAAGTTGCTACAAGACACATACTAAGAAACAGGAAGCAGCCCCCGAGTGGCTCAGGCCGCTCCGATGCAGCTCTTCCTGCCAGATAAGTGTGCACAGGATTGCAGCCTTATGATATGATCGTATAGTTGGTGAACTGGAAGTTAATTTCTACTTTGTTCAATAGGACAGTATCAGAGGCCATGTGCCTATGTACTCCAGTTGCTGGGGAACATGGGTGGGAGGGTGCTGTTGCACTCATGTCCTGCTTGTGGGATCCCGTGGGCAGCTGGTTGACCACTGTGTGAACAGAATGCTGGACTAGATGGACCCTTGGTCTGATCCAGCATGGCTCTTCTTATGTTCTTATGACTTAATTTCTACTTTGTTTAATAGGTCAGTGTAATCCTAAATGAAAGATCTTCCAGTTGGAGGGTGTTAAGATGAGGCAGCTCCCCACAGCACTCGGCAAGGAGATCTCCACTAGGGAAGAAATGCCAGTGGAGGGCACAAGGGGAGACACGGTGTGAGCAGATGGCTCATCCAAACCTTCATTCCAATGACATGCCTGCCTTGACGATGGAAAGTTTCACCAGGGCAAGGGCTAGTGTAACTGATTTCCATCGCACTGAGTTCTGTCTCCTGCTCCACTCATAGTGGAACAGCAAAGCTCCGAATATGTTGTAAAGCAGCATCCAGTCACAGCATGCCACCGCCAGTTTATAAAGCCCAAACAGGCAGACCATAACTCACATGACAAGTCACATGGCATGGGGCTCTATCTCTCTGGCCTCATGCCATGCACACTTCATGTTCACAAGGGGGAAATCTTGTGATGAGAACCCATGGAGAAAGGGCACTTTGCACAACCTGGGCTTGCACTCTAAACCCAGAGAGGGCTTTGCGCACAAAAACAATCCTCACAATGCAAGTGGGAGTTCATATGCTCTACTAACAGCTCTCTGTGGAACCCCTATATGTTGGCAACCTCAGGATTGCTGACACCAAACACCAACCCCAGGAATTGGGCCCACTGACTACAGCACCCTGCCTAGGTAAGGGGTGGGGGCGGGGGCGAGTCAAAGATGCTGTTAAGGGAACTGCTCGAACTGTCTTCCTTGTCTGTCCACCCACCCAAGCAGTGGTGAGACTGTGTACTGCCTTTGAATGCAGGGGAGTAGATGCTGTCAGGGGAGCTACTCAAACGGCCTCCTTTGTCTGGTATCCTCCCCTCCCTTTCAATACTTTGCATGGCCCCGTTGTCCCAGGTGCGGTGCTGTAACACACTTCACTCCCACCTGCAGACAAAGGCAGGCTCCCCACACACCACACCCTTACAACGCAGAGGGCCCGGGACAAAGCACCCCCTCCTTCCTGGCAAGGCATAGGAGGCAGTGCACTGGCAGTGATGGCCACCTGCTGAGACCAACACCTCTCTCCCTCTCCCCCTTTCCCATGTGTGAAAGCGGAGTGTAATTCAGCAAATTTGTTCTTGTAGCAGCCTCTAGAAGAGAACAAATTATCCAGTGCAGATTTCCATGGTCCACTCTACTCTTAACCACCGAGGCCATTGGCTAACCATTCATATCCACCTTTGTCTTGCAGAATCAGACCCTGGATGCTCTCAGCCATGCACATTGTCCCCACCCACAGAGGCGCACCGCAACTCTCAAGAGGACAATAGCCGTAACAGTGCCCTCATTGTGCTCTCCCCTTCTTCCTTCATGGTACAGGCTGATGCGTGAGCGCTGGTGGCTGCACCCGGGTAGCCCCATTCCCACCACACCATCGCTTGAACCCACACTGCCCTGCATGCCAGCCTTTGCACGTGGTGTCACAGATGTTGGCTTCTGCTTGCTTTCCACAGGCTGCTGTCCAACAGGAATAGATTCCAGCCAGCACATTATTGTGCTGAAGGCAGAGGTTGCCCTGCATTCCTACAAACCATGCTCACTAGAAAGCATCAGTCTGCTTCAGGTGTGGCTGTCGAACACCTCCCTTCAGCCAGGCTCCTGCACCCTTACAATCTCCATGACAGACAGACATGGCACAGGTGCAGCAGTTCAAACCACAGATCCACGGAGGCACTCTGCACCTGCTGCCCATTTGGACATTGTCCAAGGCAATGGATATTTTAGGGAAACGCCAGGGGAACTCCTGACAACCATCCCCCCACGGTAGAGTCTGCCTCCACTCAATAAAGATGGCTAACATCTGAATCTGTCATTGAACTGAGTTATCTTTACTTGCAGTCAGAGCTTGGTGAGGAAGGGATCCCTCAGCGGCATTCCTCAACCTGGGCCCCTCCAGATGCTGTAAATTACAATTCCTGTTGTTCCTACCCATTGACCATGTTGGCTGGGACTGATGGGAGATGCAGTACAAAGTCTGGAGGAACACAAAGTGTGGAAGCCTGCATCAGTCAGTGTGAGTTGTGTCTACTGCTGTAGCCTAAGGACAACTTGGGGGGAACAACCAGTGATGCAAGGGTTGGGAGCCCAAGTCTCAAGTGCCTGAAGATCCCACTATGAAGAGGAGGAAGCTCCATGAGGCCAGTGAGCAGAAAGGAGGGAGTAGTTAAGTTTTGCTTAATTCGCTTCTCAACGTCACAAGACCCAGGGAGAGGGCTGTAAAGTGGCACGGGTGTGCATGAATCCTGCAGGGACTGGGCCATCTATCCAGCAGCCCCATGTTGCAATTGGGTGTCGCCCAACCCTCTCCCTGTGCTACTGATAAATACAACTCATGGGCCAAAGTATTCCATAGGTACACAATCACAGGCTTGCACTCCATGGGGATCCTGGCCCTGGTGAGGGTCCCCTTCCCTGCCAGCCAATGGGATCTCTGGAGCGTCCTGACCAAGGCCATCTACCATCAGTGGGATCCTGTGCCTCAAGATAACTGTGCAGCATTGCATATAATTCTGGACACAGGTGCATGTGACCTGAACCCCTGTGTAATGCAGGCACCAGAACCCCACAATCGCATAGAAGGCATCCCAGATCCTTGTCAGATCTTCATCAGCCATAGAGAAGGAAAATAACACCACAGTGATGGACATGGCATCCATTAAAAAGTACCGGTATTTGGAGTTCTGGAGGACAGTGGAAACCCATTACATCCCACTGGAAATCCCGTTCCGAAATGGCACAAGCCCAACTGGGTTGTCTAACCTACCTCACAGGGTTGTTGTGAGGATAAAATGGAGAGGAGGAAGATCATGTAAGCCACCTTGGGTTCCTTGCAGGAAAAAAGGCGGGATATAAATATAATAAGTGAATAAATAAACTATCTTCTGGAGGATTGTAGCGTCTCCTGAAAATGTGGGCCTGCCAGAGTGCAGTGATCCTCATTGTCTGCCCAGTCTCAGTGGGAAGGCCTGGATGCACTCATGATTGCTTGCTGTGGGGGTTCTGGGGGGGTGGGTAGAAGCAGACATGCCCCAGAGCAAGATGGGCTTTCTGGTCCAGGAAGTATGCCTCCGATAGTGGCATGTGCAGCTCCATCTGCATGGGGGGCAAGGCTGGCTGGAGAGGTCTCCCCTGAAGATCTTGGCCTTTGGGGTAAACAG
This sequence comes from Shinisaurus crocodilurus, assembly GCA_021292165.1. Taxonomy (NCBI): domain Eukaryota; kingdom Metazoa; phylum Chordata; class Lepidosauria; order Squamata; family Shinisauridae; genus Shinisaurus; species Shinisaurus crocodilurus. Next base: position 263,316,132 of record CM037877.1, read on the forward strand.
GCCATCAGCAAGGTGGCCAGTGGGAAGGGTTTGTAGAAGCCTCTCCTGTCATCCCACTGCTGTGGGCGGTGGCAAGCACTCTTGGAGCCTAGCAGATGGAGCTATTCTCATACCTCCAGTGTGTCCTCATAGGCTGGGTTGGATAACACACAGCCCCCCCTTGATGGCAAAAAAAATAAGTGGAAAACCACTACAGAGGCTTAAATAGGACAAACAGCTTGTTTCCAGGCACAATCTGACTTTTTAAAGTCTCCACAGGAGTCTGCTGCTAAATTTCAGCAGCAACCTGCTAATTTTTGGGGTGGAAGTGCAGCAGCAGTGTGGCCTGCATAGGGGGGTGTCTCTGCGGTGGAAAGTGGCCCCCTGAGTCCCCCTAAGTTGCCTACCCATCATAAGCTTATTGTACAGCCTGTAGTCAGCTGGCTGGCCAGCCATATTTTCACTTGCATGGTGCTGGGGTGGAGGCCTGTTGCATGGCAGCGGGGTAGCAGAGGGAAATGGACATCTGAGGACCTCACAGGCACAGGTCTGTGGATGTGCATGGGGGTGAGGCTTCATTCTTGCCCAGCACCTGCCCTCCAGGCTGCCTCTGCACATCCTTGGTTCTCATTCTCTATCTTACCTTGACCAAAGGCATTGCCATTCTCCTGGTCGCCTTTTCTTCAGCTGACTTTCATGGCTTTGACAGCTATTCTGGGCTATGCCTATTCAGGGGGGCTAGGTGATTGGAAGATGGGCCAGGGGAAAATGCTACCTACTTTTGCACAGACACCAGGTTGGGCACTTGATCCTCTGCCAAGGCAATCGGTTTCCTCTTCACACGAATGGCTGGTCTTGCTGAAGGGGGGATGATGATCTCTGCCTGAACTCATGCTGGCCCTTGATCCACTTCCCAGAGCAAAGCAGTATAGTGTTAGTGGCAGGAGAGCAGGTGGCACTTCCCCACCCACGCCAGTTAGCTATGCACTTCCCCCTTTTGCCAGCATGCACGCGCCCACTTCTCCCCTTGCTCACTCTCCTGCAGCCCCCCCCCCTTCTCATTTGGCAGCCACTGGAGCTTCTGCTTGCAGCCCCTGCTGTGTCTACACTGGAGCTTGCTTGTGTCGAGGGCCTGTGCATGGTTGGTGGAACACAAAATCAGGCTCCATGTAGGACTGGAACCAGTAACATCCAGGACATGCATGCATTACCAGGTTCCACCACAGCAGGACTTGGCTTGCTGCCAGTACCTCAGCCCCTTAACTCGTCATTGGGCAGCTTGCGTGTGTGGCTGGCGGCATGTGTTGCCAGACGAGACGGGTTGCAGGTGAGGGCTCCTGATTGGTTTCTGGCAGCATAATTTCTTCAGATTTTATTTATTTATTATATTTATCAATCGCCCATCTGGCCAGCCACCCGGATACTACAGGCAGGGCATTTTTGGCCCCCACATTTTATTTATTTATTTAATATATTTATACTCCACCTTTTTTCCTGCAATGAACCCAAGGAGGCTTGCTGTTTTTCTTTTCCCAGTGGTTGCCTTTCCATGGATTCAGCAAAACATGCACCAGGGTAACTCAAACAGGTATCTGCACTTAGGATTGCTTTATCCTCCCTAGAAAGTGTGCTTAGGATTGCCAGCCTTGCTATGGGACTTCTAAATGCAAAACAGATTTTGCTGGTGGCTCTTGTCTAGCCTGCAAGGAATGCACTAAAAATCATTTCCTACGTGGACACTCTGCAAGTTGCACTTTTAAAGTATAGTGTTGCCTATTCTTTTCACAGTATTTTTCTTTAAAGCATGAATATTCTTACCTCTCACCAGCTATCAATGGTAGCTACATACAACCCACTCTTTTGCATGCTTACTCAGAGGTAAACTCAAGTCAGTGGGACTGGCTCTCATGTAAAAATGCAACCTGCACACACTTACCTGGGAGTAGGTCCCACTGAACTCAGCAGGACCTATTTTCAAGTAAGGATCAGGCTGCACAGAGCTATATAGGACTTCCCTTTTGCCAAGGCTTGAAGGAATGGAGTCAGTCTTCTAGACTGTTGTTTATTCTTTTGCCTGAGCAACAATTTATCAGAGCAGGCATGCCTAATGATTGTATTAACAATTAAAATGTATTGGTCTGCAGCTTAATAGTGCCTTCAAGGAACTTAGGACCCCAATTGAAAATCATTGGTTGTGCAGTCCACATGTTTTACAAAGCATAATTGATGCATGCTTAGAGACATGTTTCTGTTTGGTTCTTATTTTACACATGCAAGTATACTAAACAAGACCACTTACTTGAAGGCGAAGGCTCTCATCCTATGCACATTTAGAAGAAATCCCATTGAACAAAATGGGACTTGCTGAGTAAAACATGCTTAAGAGTTGGGCTGTTTCTCTATGAAATGGAAAGTGGGTTCGTGCTGTTTAGTTGGTAGTCATAAATGTACTTAATTTTGAGAATAAAAATACTACAGATCTCAGATATTTGGAGGACATGAAATAGGAGTACAAAGTCACCCATATTGGCTCAGTAGGTGATCCTAGTGACATCTGGATTGGTGCCCATGGTGACTTAGGTCTAGGAGGAAGCTCACAGTAAAATACATCAATGGTTGGATTCAGATGTAATGTAAAACTGGTTTAAAACAAACCATGGTCTAATAAATGGAGGAGTCTTTACATACTGCCAAACAATGGTTTCGCTTTACACACATGGGCAGCAGTGGCCAGAGTTTGCAGCATTGCATAGCTCTCGCTCTTTGAGCTAGACCATCTGCTCACTACCTTGTGCACAAATGTACACACACATAATGAAGTGAAATAGGAAATTATGCATGGTATGGGCAAAGTGGATAGGAAGAAGTTTTTCTCCCTCATAATACTAGAACCCAGGGTCATCCAGCGAAACTGAATGGTGGGTGATTCAGGACAGATGAAAAGAAGTACTTCTTCACACTGCACATGGTTAAACTATAGAATTTACTCCCAAGATGTAGTGATGGCCACCAACTTGGACAGCTGAGGATCAGACAAATTCATGGAGATTCTCCTACATATACCTCGGAATTCCACTTGCTAGGGAACACAAGTAGGAGGCCTCCCATGGGCATCTGGTTGCCCACTACGGGAACAGAATGCTGGACTAGATAGGCCTTTGGTCTGATTCAGCACAGCTCTTACTTTCTTCAGAAGCAATTCCTAGAGGGGCAGTCCGGACGGAGCAAGAGAGGGCCCAAAGTGTCTGGAGAGCCAGATGCCACTGACAGGCACATGTCCACCACCCCAGGCTTACATGAACTAGCCTGTATGAGTCTCAGTGTTGCACAGTCCCCCTCTCCCCTCCTGTAGAAAGCAGCATCTGCTTCTGGTTTTAAACTACTGTAATCCCATTCCCTGGCTATTGGGAAGGGATGTCCCTCTCCCCCTGGTCAAATAAATAAATGGCAGGAGGCAGCCACCCCACACTGAGCTAGGCGGAGGTAGAAAGAAGCAGCAGCCAAGCTGGGATCTGAATGATATTTCTAGAAGAATAATGAATAAATCTAACTAACTAAGATGAAGGCCTGCAAATTATGAGACTGCAGGAATAGCTCTGAAAGTCACAAAGTTATGTTCAAGCTCATTACAAGTACATTCTGAGGCATCTCCAGCAAATTTTAAATTTCCACTCCAAGTGAAAGTTGAGGCCAGTGCCAGTAAACTTCATCTCTGACACAAGCACAGCAGAGACCTATTGCTGTACCAAGTCCATGATAATTTCCCCTGCATCCTGGGGGCAGTGCCCTGGATAGGGAAGGTCTCATCACATTCAGCCACAATGGTGAGAGGGTGTCCTCTCTGCTAGGGACTCCATGACTCCTCTTGGCTTGGGGGGCTTGCGATATTTACACTGGATCCAGATCCTGTACATGGTAATTTGTTTTCCTCTGTTCACCTGGAGGCGACGGTCCACCATATTCTGAACTTTCTCTAAGCCAGCAGTAGAGAACAGCAAATCCAACTCATCTAAGAGACAAAGGGAAGGATTTTATTTATTCATTTTCAGCATTTATAAGGCAGTTTAACGTCATAGAACACCATACAATAATAAAGACAATAAACATCAATAAAACCAACGAGTAAAAAGTCTTATTAAAATTAAACATTTTGGCCACCTATCTAAAAGCAAGCTGTGAAGAGGCCAGGTGGACCTCCCTTGGGAGGCTGTTGCAGATTTGGGCACCAAAGCAGAAACGTCTCTGAAGACCTGCCATATTTATGATGGGGGGGATGGCCCTGAAGCAGGGCCTCAGAAGATAAATGAAGTTCTCAGGCAAGCTCACATGAAGGAAGGTGAGATACTTTGGTCCCAGGCCATTCAGAGTGTTAAAGAGTCAAAACCAGCCACACAGCCTGGAAACAAAATATCAATCAGTGAAGCTGATTCGAAATCGGTGTAATCTGATTTGATGGACTGGCTCCATTCAGAATTCTGGCTGTGATAAATTCATCGTCCCACTGGAAGAGTAATAAAGTTTGCACAACATGACAACCCACCCTGGCAATAAGCCACAGTGGGTTGGTTGTTGTGTGAACAACCCACAGTGCACCTGCCACACAATCAGGCTCACCATAGGTTGTTCGCCCGCTCCCACCCCTATGGTCCTCCTGCAAGTATCCCAGGGGACACTATGGCAAAACCGACTTGTCTCCCCCTTTCCGTTGTAATCGCAAGCTGTTTCTGGCTCACCGCAGCTTTTTCTCCCTTTACCCCCTGGAGATCATGAAGTCCAACTTGACAGGCAGCTTTTGTGATCCCCGTTTTGACAACCACTTACAGCCCCTTCAAAGTGCCCAAATGGTACCTTGGATGGGGCTGTCCGTGGTTGCCAACCTTTTTAAAATATATATTTTTGGGGACCCCCTAATGTACACAAATGCGCACATTTTAAAAAAATATTTTTTCCCAGTCTTTTGCAAGTGCGCACTTGCAGACTTCTGGAACTCTGAAATGGGCAGCCTCGCCAGGGCAATGTGCAAGGAGGTACCAACCAACCCTAGACACTGACCCAGAGAGGTTCCCAATAGCCTTTCTTTCCCCTTTGGTTTGATGTAACAGCTGTCAAAAGGTGAGCTGTCAAGACAAACCAAAGGCACGAGTGATCTTTGCTCACAAAAGGGGGGTTGTGGGATTTACACCCTCTTCACAGCAAGATCCTCTTTTTAGGGGGACTACATTGTCCTAAGGGTGCTCTCACTTTTCCACTTGTTCCCGAGACTCAGGGTGCTCGGGCACATGGAAAAGGGTGAGCCACCACCTTTTAGCAGAAACCAGTATTTTGTTGACAGCTACCTGTCAAAACTGGTTTCTTTTAAAAGGGGTTCCCCCCCCCCCCAGGGCTCCCCATGGTTTTTCCTGCATATGTCCCTTTGAAAAAACCATGTGGATTCCTGCCAAAAAAAACCACCCCTTTTTAAAGGAGCCAGAGTTTTGACAGCTAGCTGCCAGCTCCCTTAAAAATGGGGTGGCTTGCCCTTTTCCATGTTCCCGAGCACCTAGAGTCTCGGGAACAAGTGGAAAAGTGAGAGCACCCTTAGGATAGTCTCGTCGTCCCCCAAGAGGGTCTTGCTGCAAAGGGGGATGTAAATCCCACCCACCCCTTTCATGAGCAAAGATCACTCACGCCTTTGGCTTAGCTTGACAGCTCACCTTTTGACAGCTGTCAAACCAAACCAAAGAGGAAAGAAGCTATTGGGAGCCTCTCTGGGTCAATGTCCAGGGTTGGTACCTTCTGTACTTTGGCAGCAGGTACCTCCCTGGATATTGCCCAGGCGAGGTTGCCCATTTTAAGTCTTCCATAAGTGCACTTGCAAAAGACTGAAAAGAAATGTGTGCAAATATTTGTGCACATTAGGGGGTCCCAAAAAATAATTAAAAAATAGATTGGCAACCATGGGCAGCCTCTCCAAGCTGCTGCTTGGGCACTTTGAAGGGGCTGTCAGTGGCTGTCAAAACAGGGATCATGAAAGCTGGCTGTCAAGCTGGACATTGCGATCTCTGGAAAAAAACGGTTAAAGGGACAAAAAGCTGTGGCGAGCCAAAAATGGCCTGCGATTGTGGCGGGGAGGGCAGCAAGCCAGCGACAGCCACCCCCAAGTGCTGCTTGAGCACTTGTGGGGCAGCTGGCACTGGCGGGTGCCCGAGCAAGCTTGGTAAGAATAGCAAGGGTTTTTTGCTGCTCTTGCCAAGTGGCTCGCTAGCTGATTCCCAGGACCCATGATGAGGTTGGTCGCCCGGGTTCAGATGACACGAAAACCCCTGAACAAGCCATGGCTTGTCAGGGTGGCTTGTCGCCCTCAAACAAGCCACCCTGCAGGAATTGGTCCGGGTTCACGTGACATGACAACCCACCATGTGAACCCAATCAGGGTGTCACGGGTAAAGTAAAATTCAAGATCTTGGAGGAAGACATGAAAACAGAAATAACTAGGAATCCTTCATGAGTGTATCTAATTGATACCAGAATGAAACAAAAACAAAACTCACTGGTTTGGAGGCAATCAATGCTGAGCAGTAACCAAAGTTTGCCTAATTGGGATGTCATGGCAAACTATGGTTACCAAGAAATGGAGCAGGCAAGCCAGCAGTACTTTTCCAACAGCTAAATTATGTTTTTCTAGCTGCAATATCTGAATCCAGCCTATGTAAACTAGCATTTCAATCAGGGGCAGGCAACAGGGTGTTTGTACTCCCAGACACCTTTCTTTGTGGCCACCAAGGAGCCCCATTCCTCCCACTTAAACCAAGAAATTAACACATTTTCTTACTGGCAGCTGGGGCTGCTGTGAAATAGGGTTTCTGCTGGTACTACTTAGTGTGTTGCGGCTCAAGCCCTGCCACCTCTGCCTTGGACTCAGCCTTTTGGGAGTCCTTCCATGACAGCCATTTTCTGGTGGTGCCCAGGACAGTTTTTCAAATGGCCAAATGTGCCTACAGCCCAAAAAGTGTGCTTGCCCCTGATTTAAATTTATGATCTTTGGGCTTCTTGCTTATTTACCTCCTTGTTTCTGAGATTTGAGCATTTTTTGCTATTACTTCTTCAGTTTTTTGTTGTTCTTTAAACAAACAGTATCTAGTTCTCATGGCTGGGGAAACACACCATAGCTCTACGTGCATATAATGGCCACACCAGAAATGCTTCAGAAGCATCATATTATTTACCCTTGTCTCTTTTCCTGCCATTGACATCAACCTCTAGTAAAATATCACTTCCCACCCACTACCCATCCCAGGTGGCAAGCAACCTGGTGCCTTGGCTCAGTAGTAGAGCACATGCATTGCATGCAGAAGGTCCCAGGGTCAATCCCCAGCCTCTCCAGGTAGGTCTGGAAAAAAACCCTGCCTGGAACTCTGGAGAGCCGCTGCCAGTCAGTGTCGACAGTATTGGGCTAGATCAGTCTTCTCCAACCTTGGGCCCCCAGATGTTTTTGACCTACAACTCCCAGCATGCTACGCTGGCTGGGGCATGCTGGGAGTTCTAGGCCAAAAACATCTGGGGGCCCAAGGTTGGAGAAGACTGGGCTAGATGGACCAATGGCCTGATGTGGTATAAAGCAGCTTCCTGTGTTCCTTAGCCAAGATACTTCAGTCCTCCAAATCAGTGACCTCAAGTCAGCAAGCAGAGTCTAAGCCTCCACAGCCTGTGGTTGGAGTTGGGAATTGGTTACCTTGTGTAAAGAAATAAACCCTGGTGCCATCTCCTCTCACATAGAAGTTATCAGCCAGACACTGACCTGGAAGAAAGGAATGAGTATTTTGACCACAGCTCAACTTCTCCCAACTGCTGCTCCTCCCAGAGGGTGGTGGCACTGGCCACCAATCCACAGCCATAAGGCTGCAGCAAGACGTTCACACTTTCCCCTTCAGTTAATGGCCATGCAGCTGGGGAGGGGGGTGGCTTGCAATTCAGCAACTGCTCAGGCTCAGAAACGAGCTGCAGAACTTTGGCAGAACAGACGCAGAGGCTGGCTGGTCTTTCTGGCTGAATTAAACTGATGCAACCTGCAGCTTACTCCCCTATTCCATCGTCCTCAGAAGCTTGTTTTCTTCCAATTGAACACTGAAATTACAGGTTTTTCCTTGGTCACCTTTTCAGTCATATTTATGTCCCTTTTTCTTTCCTAAGCCTACAGAAGCCATTTTCAGATAGCATGCATATCAAATGCCCTGCCTTTAAGCAACCTTTCCCACTCCATTACTTTCCTTGTTCCTTAGCACAATTTGGAGCTCAGCTGTGTACTTTCTGTCTGCAGTACTGGAATGCACATCTCATGAACTGTGTGAAAACAACCCAGGCTATCACCTGGCCTGAGGTTGCTCCCTCTTTCCTTTGCATGGGCAAAAAATCAATACTGGCGATTAGCCCATGTAAAAGCAACCCCCTCCACATGACCAAAAAAGGCACAGAAACACATTATACATCATTCGCTTGCACATACATGCACAGCGGTTTACGCACAACACACAACAGTTTTTGTCATTTTGCCCATGGAGGAGAGGAAGGCCCTTCACTCCTGCACCTTCTAGATCTATTCTGATGTCTAGTTTCCCAATGGAAAGCTTCTTTAAAGCTTCTTTAAAGAAGAACAACAAGAGACACAGAGGGGGGTGACTACATCCCACATTAAATGGCAGAGCCCCATCCCTAACATACCTTTCTTAAAGCGGAGTTGAGCTAGATCGTAACGGCCATAATCTCGTAACAAAATAATTCCACCAGGCTTTAGAAGCTGGCTAAGTCTGTTGATAATACACTGCATTCTGGGGAAAAGGAAAAGATTGAGAAAGAAAAGACTCAGCAGCCATGGAGGTGTGCTGGTAGTTCAGCAGAACCAGCTGAAGCCAAGAAAAAATTTAAAGCTCACAATTAATTATTTCTACTGCCAACCTTCAGAATAGATAACCCTTGCTTTCACAATTGATCTGTTGCAGTTTCTTGATTTTTGCACCAGCTCCTGCCCCCCACCCCACCCCAACACACATTAGGCAAACACACCCAGCTTAGGGTTACATACTTTTCTGGAAGAATTGCTGAAAGGACAAAGATGAGAACCACCACATCAAGACTCTCATCCGGCATTGGGAAGAGCATCTGATTCTCACACAGGTCGTAAACGAAGGCAAAGCAGCGAGACGTATCATATTCTGGATGGGCCTGCATGTTCACATAATTATCGTTCTTATAGGACAGTTCTTATTTCACCCTCACCACAACCCCGTGGAATAGATAAAGCCAAAGAGCTGCAACTTGCCCGAGTCTCACCCCGTTGACTTCATGGCTGTATAGTGGTTCGATCCTGCATCTTCCCCCAGGTCCAAAACCAACATTTAACATTTTGTACCACGCTGCCCCAATTTCTGCACCAGGATACCAGGAATACTTCAATGCAGAATAAGGGATGCTTCACACATTACAAAATTCCCTCACAGAAATAAATTGTGTAAGAAATTGCCCAAATCTCACATGTACAGTGGTCCTAAGTGAAGGGGAACCATACTATGCATGTTTGCTTACTTTCACAAAAGCTACTCTAAAGCAGGGGCGGGGAAACTTTTTCTATGAGGGGCCATTGGCCTGTGGAGAAAGTCAACTGGGGGCTGGAGCCAATGGTGAGCACCGCCACTCCTTTATTCTCTTTCTCACACCCTTTTCTCATTGTCTCCCACTACCTTCTCTCTCTCAGCCACCCAAATCCTCTGGGCTCCCTGCCTCACCCCACAAGCCAGACAGTAGTGACTCCATGGGGCCTGTCAGCCTGCCTAAGGCAGCGGCTTTTAACCCTCACTGTAACATGTGTTACACTACCAGCCAAATCCCAAACATTTCTGAGAGGCATGAGCTTGTTTCTGGGGCTTCCCGAATGTGTGTCCTTCAGCGTTGGCTGGAGAAAGCGGCCAGCACAGTTCTCCGGAGAGCCGGCCAGGCCCAAATGCCTGGCTCTGAGGGGGTCCTTCCGCAGGACTAGGCACTGCAGAAGGGGTGTCACTAGATTACCTGCACCATGGGAGATCTCCAGGAACACCCCTCCAACAACGCCTGGCTCTAAGGAAGGGCCCCCTCAGAGCCAGGCATTCGAGCCTGGCTGGCTCTCTGGAGAGCTACGCCAGCCACTTTCTCCACCTAGCGCCACTCTTCAAAGAGCCCGCCTGCCCTCCCACCAGCTGCTCTGGAGGCCCTCACTGGCTGCTCTCCCGCTGTGGCTGGCACTTGCCACAGTGGGGGGCCCTAGTGCCCCCGCTGTAGTGCTGCTCTCCTGCTGTGTCAAATGTCACAGCAGGAGAGCTGCCAGCAGGGCTCTCCAGAGCCTGGTGGCACCTGTCTTCCCGGTGGTACTGACTCGCCCACCTCCCTGGCAGCACCTGTGGGGAGCTCTCCTGGCAGGGGGGAGAAGCATGCAATTTGCTGCTCCTCCCACTCTACCACAAGGCAGGAGATTCATCCCATCTCATAAGGCGGCTAGTCCTGCCTCTTGTGCCCGCAACTGGGCCTCCGGTGCTCCTGGGATGCCGCCAACACCAAGCTCATGATGAAGCACAAGTCCAGACTCCCACCTGGCAGCACCTGCAGAGAGGTAAAACAGAGGGGAGGAGCCTCCAGGAAGTAGGTAGAATAAATTTCCTCCTTTGGATGATTGATTGCTTACATAATAGGATAAGGATCTATCGTGCGGGCCAACGTGGTAGACTCAACTTGGCCCATGGGTTCATCACCCCAGTTCTAAAGCCAAAGTTCTGTACAATATTTTTTTTACAGTGGTAGTGGACTGAATTGTTTTAAGTGACAATAGCAAATGCTTCATACTTTTAGAAACATGGTGGGATTTCCCACTTCCTAGCCAAGAAGATTAAACAACTTTTCAATTCTTTTGGCTTTTTACCTGGACAAGGTCCACTGCCGTAGTGGAGAAGTCACAGCAATACACAAATAAGCCGGGATCACTGAAATGAACCAGAGGAGACTGGTAAGGGGCATTCAGTAATGTTTAAGAACATAAGAAGAGCCATGCTGGGCGAGACCAAGGGTCCATCTAGTCCAGCATTTTGTTCACCCAGTGGCCAACCAGCTGCCAACCAGTTTAGAATGATGAACAGCTGCAGTGTAATTTTCAGAGGCAGCACTAACAAGAAGAGAAAGAGAAAGAGAGGCTACATGTGAAAAGCAGGGACAGGGAAACCGTAGCCTTCTTCCATCACAAAACTTCACAACAGCAAAGCACACTCCAACCAGAAATGACAGCTTTTGATTCCCAAATACTGTCCCCCGGTCTGGAAGGCGGCAGCAGAGGCAGGTCAGGCAGAGCTGAGGTTGATCCAGAACCAAATCTGGTGACCAGAAGCAGAGCAGAGACAGTCTGGTGTCTACTGGTTGTTGCAAGGATAAAGTGGGAAATCCATGGAGGAAGCTGATCGGGTGAGCCTTGGGGGAGTTACCGTATCTTGCCCTAACCCTACTCCACAGAGCTGTAATGAGGTCAAGTAAAAGCTGCTATAATTTTTTAAATAAAACCATCAAAATTTAGAAAAAAATCACCCAGTATAGGATTGTGCCACTTCGCAAGGCAGCCAGGAGAATCGTGCATCTCGGTGATCTCCCCATGTCCGCACATTGAAAACTGGGAGAAGACCGATATATATGCAGGACATTTTTGCCATGGTGGAAGCATTCGAGTAGGCTCAGTTCACTGGACTCCCACTGCAAGGAACATACAGTGTTCTCCAACCTTGGGTCCCCAGATGTTTTTGGCCTACAACTCCCAGCATGCCCCACTGGGAGTTGTAGGCCAAAAACATCTGGGGACCCAAGGTTGGAGAACACAAGGCCGCAATCCTATACATACTTACCTGGGAGTAAATCCCATTAAAATCAATGGGACTTCTGAGCAAACATGTATTGGCTTACACTGTATGTCTTTTAAAAACACACATGCGCCATTCGTAAGCCTGGGCTTGCGATCCGTCTTACTTGTTGGTTTGGAGAATGGGGAAGACCGTGTTTCCTACACCACATCCCACCTGTCGATAAAACAAAGAGGCAGTAAATATTTTCAGCTATGACAAGAAAAGTTTGTCGTAAGATGCCAGAAGACTTTTTGCTGATTTTGCTGAAAAAGGCTAACATGGCTACCCCCTGGAAAGAATTTATATTGTATGTGTTTATTTCACAGCAGCTTCCTACAAGCAAATGGCCTCTTCTCTTAAGTTCCCCTTTACTGCCAAGACCAAATATATTGTCTCCTTGGTCAGCAACTAGCTGTTTATAAGGCAGCAGCCCTAAAGTGAGAAAAGTGTGGGAGACAAGGGGCCCACGCCACTCTACAAAATACTCAACACTCCCTCTGCACATGCTTTTCGGGGAAGTGGGACGGTCATACAGTATCCCTCCGAGACAAGGTTTCGCCCAGTGGCTGCCAGTTGCTGAATCTTGCAACTTTTCTTGGTTTGTATTGAAATTATCACTTTCAAAATACAGTACATAACTGAAAGGCAGCATAGCACAGAAACTTTTCTTGACATGGTGCATGTCTAGGAAATGTATGGTCACTAACGTAAATGGTTTCAAAGAAGAGTTATATGGCCAATAGGTCTACTGGTGGCTACTAACCATGAAAGCATAGAAGCACAACCCCCATGTTTACAGCTAGCATCTCTCCAATAACTACTTGGTGAAAATGAACACAGGGTACACATCACCATCACACTGTGCCTGTAAATCTCTCTGGAGACATCTGGTTGGCCATTATTGGTAGAGAGGAATCTATGCTAAGCAGGACCATCTAGTCCCCGCTCAGCCATGAAACTCACTGGGTGACTTTGGGCCAGTCACTGACTCTCAGCCTAACCTACCTCACAGGGTTGTTGTGAGGATAACATGGAGAGGAGGAGGATTATGTAAGCCGCCTTGGGTTCCTTTCAGGAAAAAAGGTGGGGTATAAATATAATAAATAAATAAATTTACTGTGCTGGTACCTCTAGTATTCGGTAAGTAGCAGATGACCCTGGGAAGTCACCATCTCTTTGTTTTCGTTCCTCCAGCTTCTCTAATGCCATTTCATTTGATGTATGCAACCGGTGGATGGTGTTACAGCTGTTTGTCTCAGAGTCCGAATGCTCCGAGAGCCCAGTCTCCACTGAACCAAGTCCTGAGTTTTTAGTGTTTCCCTCAGCGTCCTCAGAGACATGTATGCCAAACTGACTGTCATATTGGTTTGGAGCCAGCTCAGGAAATTCAGTGAACAGCCAGTGTCGGTCCTTAAAAAAACCATTTTCATGGGTTTTGTAGAAGTTATTCCAATATTTGTTGGCACTGATCTCATAAACATCTGGAAAGATGACAGAATACAAGTGAACCAAAGTCAGCTCCAAGTTCTTTGCGAGAGAAAGACCACATACAGGATGATGATCAGATGATGATGATTTATTCCATTTCTGTACCACCCAGTAGCCGAAGCTCTCTGGGCGGTTTACAACAATTATAAAATCACATAATAAAACACAATTATACAATAAAAATACAATTTTACAATAAAATACAGTATAAAAAAATACAAACAATAAAAACATCAAAAATTTAGAGAAACATTTTAAAAACACTTTTAAAATTACTTAAATAGCTAGGACAGATGTAAAAAATAGACTGGATAAAAAGATGACATAACCACGACCCCATGTGCTATTTGCAGCTACTAAATGCCTCAGCGTAGAGGGCAGTTTTAACCTGGTGCTGAAAAGATAGTAAAACTGGCGCCAGGCGGGCGTCAGGGGGGAGGCTGTTCCACAGTTGTGGGGCTACCACAGAAAAGGCCCTCCCCCCCTTGTTGCTGCCTTCCGAGTCTCCCTTGGGGGCAGCAGTCGGAGGAAGGTTCCAGGTGCTGAGCGTAGTGTCTGGGTAGATTGTGGTTGGGAGAGGCGTTTCGTCAGGTATTGTGGTCCCAAGCCGTGTAGCAATTTAGGACACTATAACTTAAACTTAGAAGGAACTCTCAAGGGTTTCTAAGTTCAATGTGCTGCCCTTGCAACAGGTTACCTTGCATCAAAGACATCTGGCTAAATAAAACCACATGGCCAGATTTTCCTTGAAACTCACTCCAGAGAAATAAAACCCATAGTCTCCCAAGAAATCATTGGCTGCTTAATTGCTCACAGTGAGAAGATTTATTTCCAAGTCTGACTTAACTCTGTCTTCTTATAGTTAAACCCATTGCTTCTTGTACTGTCTCCAGTGGTTGTAGTGATCACTATCCCTGACATTGTTTTAAAAAATATTTTGAAACCATAAACATGTTTCCATCTCAGTATTTTCTACAGTTTAGTGTAACTAAATTTCTTCAGCCTCTCCTCATTTGACTTTCTAGAGTACATCAACATGTATCTATTTGACTTACTTTCTTCCCCACCCCCGCCCCCCCAGGTCTTCCTCTGAATCCTTCCTATTTTGGCAACCTCCTGTTTGCAGCCGCCTCCTCCACCATTTACCTCATGTGTCTACCCAAGTTACATATAAGCAGGCTGTGGGTCTGATTTTAACATCACATGAGATGTGTGGATGAGGGGCGTCAAACCCTTGACTGCTCTACCCTCCTGCAGCCCATCACTCCAGGTACTTTTCTCCCAGCCTGGCTCACTTCTGATGTCAGAGCTAAACTGGGGGATAGAGGTGTTTGAGCAACAGAGTCCAGGGAGGGTTCAGCTCCTCTCAGCCATGCATCCTTTTGGATATTAAGATCAGTCCCTCCTCACTTTATGCATGAATGGAGCAAACGAATGAGGCTGCTACCATGGCAAGCTTGACACACATACTGTACATGGGTCCTGTAAAAGCCCCTAGCTGACATCTGAGCATTAGGTGGAATCCCAGTTTCCTGTGACTGTTGGAAGCTTATTGCCAGGAATCTGCTTACCAAAAAAAAAGGGGGGGGGGACTGCACTCAGGAAAGACAAATCGCTTATTCAGAGCCTATTCAAATGTTATGGGGAAACTGTAGTCCAGGCTTATCCTGGGTCTGTGGTACCACCAGGATTACATACTCGAAAGCTAACACATCAAGGAGAAGGCTGGGCTGAATTCCTTTTCCCTGGCCTTCAGGCTTTCCACACACAGATATAGGAGTACTTTCAACCAATCGCTGTGTACATTCTGGGATATATGAGGACTATGCTATCATGCTCCCCTGAGTGCTTGAATTGGCTGCCACATCATAATTAACTCTTATTCCAATATTCAGATATTTAAAAAATAATTTGAATCAGAGCAGGAGACTTACAGCCCCATCCTATGTGGGTGCCTGTAACTCTCAGAACCCACAGGATTCGGGACATCCACTTGAGGGTGGGAGGGGTGCGGCAGATAGGATTGGTGGTGCACTCCCTGCGCCCTCAAAAACATTTAGACAGCCTCTCCTAGCGAGGAGGAGAGGCTGAGGCACTGCCTGGATTCCTCGGAAGCAGGCAGTGCCCCCTCTCCTCCCCTCCCCACCCTGGGGACACCCCACCCCCCACGCCGGAACTGAAGTCAGTCTTCCGGCTTCAGTTCCCAGCCTGCACAGAAAGAACCATGCCGGCTGTGAGGTGAGGGTGCTCCACACTAGGACTCCTCCCTGCGAGGTCACAGCGGGGAGTCTGGGACTTCTCCTATGGCCCCCCAGGCAAGGTCGGGGGGCCACAGGATTGCACCCTCAAGCACAAGGCCTACCAAACACAGGCAAATCACTCTCTTCTGTGTAAAAACAAAAGCAGTGATACACCCACAGAGTTCTATGGAGCACCAAACATAGAAAACTGTCTTGTGATAACGCCAAAGTAATGAACGATTATGAATTCTCTGTTACTAATACAAATCCCCTTAGCACAAAATTAATACATATGAGCAATGGCAAAACTGTGGGCAGGATCGAGAGGAAAGTTAGAGACTAATTTGCCGCAATCATTTTGCTGAGGCTTAATCAGCAACTAACGTTCTCTGCACTCAGGCCAAAATGCTATTACTACAGCTGTCAGCGATAGCAGCACTGAGTACCCCGGAATACCTTGCTGATCTTGTGACACAAACTGCGCGCTGTTCTCCCGGACCTTTGCTTCTGCAGCAGCTTCCTGCTCTTCAGACCACTCCACATTATCCCTGCAAGGAGGGAAGCAATGTTAATCCAGTTTAGTGAATCCTAGATACCAGAATCCAGTTGTTCAGAGCCAGATTTCCATACAGGTACTAGAAGACAACCTGACCTTATACCATCATACCCAGGAGAACCATTTTATTTCATGAAATGGACACACAGCCCTTGGGCGGGCTGGTGCAGGAAGAAAAGTTGCAGATTCTGGAGTGAAGATCAAGACTTACAACCAAAAACAAAGGAGTCCAGTAACGTGAGTAAAAGTGACATTGCAACCAAAACAAAAAATCAAAGTAAGGGCTAGACCATCTGTAAAGGATTGAGGCCTACACAGGCTTCAGTTTGTTGAAGCCTGAAGGCCCAAACACTTCCCTCGAGTAGTGAAGCCTGAAGGCCCAAACACTTGGATGGGAGGGGGAGTTTGAGAGTTTTAAGTTACCCAATAGAAGTTAAGAATCAGAGCTCCTATTCAAGGTCACATGATTATAACCTTCCATTCCTGGGAAGGCTATATATGTGGGGTGTGGTCAGCTAGCAGTCAGTTAGTGCTGGGAGAGAGCTAGAAGCAGCAGCAGAGAAACAGCAGAGAGAAGGAGAGAAAGAGAAACTGGCTGCATAGGAAATAGGTAGTCTGAAGTTATACTAGAGAATGTTGGATTGTTTGTTTGTTTGTTTTATTTTATCATACTTGCTTTTGGATTATAACCACTCTATTAAGTAAAAACCCTAATATTATAAGTAAAGTGCTGTTGTTTACCCTGGAGTTTGGAGTGACTTATTCACCACGTCTACAGCCTACACCCATGCTATTAGAAGCTGCAAAAGGACTTGATCTCCTGGAACGGGAGGGGCTTTGAGGAGAGGCAGAGATCTCCCAAAGGAAGGTTAAGGGGTCCCTGCAGTAGCGGAACCTTGACACCATCTACGTATGTCCATGTGTTCACTTCCACGAAGCCTCATAGTTACTGAGACTAAGCCAGGGCTCCCCAACCGTGGGTCCCCAGTTGTTGCTGGCCTACAGCTCCCAGCATACCCAGCCAGCATGGCTGATGGCAAGGGATTCTGGGAGCTGTACTCCAGCAGCATCTGGGGACCCAAGGTTGGAGAGCCCTGGACTAAGCCTAAACAAACGCAACTGAACTGACTCTCTTCGTTTATCCTCACCTTAGCTCCCATTGTATCAAATTTTAGACTGTAAACGCCATGGGGCAGGAAGCCGTCTCCTTGAATTGATGGCACTAATTCATAACAATACTTAATTCGTTCGAGGCCTGAGGATCCAGTTGAAGATTGGAGCGCATAGAGGAGGAGAACCAAGGGAAGCTGGCTCGTTTCGGCTGGCCGAAACTGCGGAGCAGCTGAAACGGGCCAATAACCCTCTGGCGGGAAAGGGCTTGCCGGGGGAACCAGGCGGATTCTTTTTGGAGAGGACGCGCCGCCATGCCGCCCTCTTCCTTACCAGGCGTTGTGCTGGAAAAGGCGAGCCGGGTCGGTGAGGAAGCGGTTTCCAAACGGCTTCCTTTTCGTTCCCTGGTCGTTGGGCGCCGCCATAGTAAGCCGGGGCGGGGGCGGAATCAGACCCGGAAGGAGTCCGCGAGCAAGGAGTCCGCTTCCGACACTCCGCCCGCGGCTTCTGATAGGCCTTCTGTCATTCAGACGGAGGAGGGCGCGCATGCGGCGGCGGGCTGGCCGGCTTCTGAGCGGACGAGAGTGAGAACAGGGGAGGTTCTGCCTTCCAGTCGCAGAGGTAGAACTTAGAGTGATACAGAGCAGACTCGGCTTATTTCGCCCAATGGGGAGGGTGGAAGAGCTGCCCATATAAATCAATGAAGAAATGGAAGCATTTTTTGTACCTCTTAACTCAGTGTTCTCCAACCTTGGGTCCCCAGATATTTTTGGCCTACAGCTCCCAGCTACGCTGGCTGGGGCATGCTGGGAGTTGTAGGCCAAAAACATCTGGGGACCCAAGGTTGGAGAACACTGCGCAAGTTCCCCCCGCCTCACACCCCAAAAACCCCTCCAAAAGGTAGCAGAAAAGGCCGGTCTTATTTCAGGTGATACGCGTTTAAACATTTAAAAATGCAACATCTCAGCAGAACTGCAAATCTTCTTGCAAGCACAAGGGCTGCTGCATGCAACTGACTTCTGAATATGGTTTGGGAGGGGAATGAGGCGGACCTTTGCTACAATCTAAGGGGGTGTTTTGTGAGAACGATTTTTAGTTGGAAATACAACCCAGCCTTAGCACAACCTATAGCCTGTAATATTAACAATGGGCCACATCACAGGGTTGCTGTATCTGTATGCTAGTATCAGCCCGACCCCCCCAATGTATAATCTGTATGCTAGTATCAGCCCGACCCTCCCAACGTATAATGAATACTGGATTACACTGCCAGGTTGTTGTAAACAACTCCCTCAGCCTGATTGTTCAGCATGCAAGCCACTCTCTGCGCGACAGCTCACACAGCCTTCAGTATGGGAATAATATATTTGCATTTGCATTGGTGATAGTATTTTCTAAATATTTTATATCGCGCACAAAACCTACGTTGGAAAGAACATGAACGCTGCTAAGTGGACGCGCTGGTTCCCAATCACAGCTACAGTAAAATCCTAGTTTTCTCCCATTGGCTCTCTGGGCACCACCCCCTTCCGCCCCGGGGGGAGATTTAAAAAATGGCTTCTCCAGGCGTAAGCCCGGAAATTCCCGATCCATTCAGTGAGATGCGTCAGTCTGGCCTTATCCCTGTATTCCGCGCGTGAAGAGCTTAGACCGCGTGACCAACGTCTAGCTGAGCGGATGGGCGGGCGGTGAGGGTAAGCCGCAGTGTTCTGGGGACCCAAGGTTGGAGAACACTGCAATAAGGTTTGCGTGCAATCTTTCTCAGAAGTAAGCCCATTAAGGTCAATGAGACTTATTCTCAGATAAGTGTGTATACTTCTGAGTAGGATAGCACTGCAAACAGTTGTATCAGTAGCTTTCTTGAACCTTGTGGTTTATCTTGGAACTTTTTTTTTTTTTTTTAAGTGTGAACTTGAGCTAAAGCCATTGAAACTCACTTTTAAATTCAGTCACCGCCAGATTCTTTCAGTCTGGGGAAATAGGAAAAAGAAATAATGTAGAGAGTGCCTCTTTTGAGCATGTGCGAAGCAGCATATCTCTTTAACTTTTCCTGCCACATTTGATCTTATGCCTACTCAGGCTCGGCTAGACCCATTGAAATCAGT
Organism: Shinisaurus crocodilurus; assembly: GCA_021292165.1. NCBI lineage: Eukaryota > Metazoa > Chordata > Lepidosauria > Squamata > Shinisauridae > Shinisaurus > Shinisaurus crocodilurus. The sequence goes on from CM037877.1 coordinate 263,335,492, forward strand.
TTGTTAAGGGGCGCCTTCGGTTACAGTGTTCTCCAACCTTGGGTCCCCAGGCCAAAAACATCTGGGGACCCAAGGTTGGAGAACACTGTGCTAGGAGAACCCGGCTTGACCTCCTGCAGCTCTTTTACGCAACTTTTGACCGTGGAGGTGGCTAAAACTGGAATAAAACGTGAGGTCGTCGAACTCGTTTTTAATCTGCTGATTGCTACTGCAAGAATCCTTGCTCAGAGATGAAGATCAACAGACTTGCCTTCAATTTAATTAAGTAAGGACTATGCAAGTCCTAGCCTGTAGCAGTTTTATTAAATTTGATCTAGCCTGTTGCAGCAAAAGTAAGTCTTGTGGCATCTAAGAGTTGAGCAGGGTAATCCTATAGACAGGGTCTGGGGTGCCATAGGATGCTGCAGGTCTTCCTTCTCTGCACCTGCAGACAGCGCTGTGGATCTCACCCCATTCCCCTTCTGAGCTGCCTCCTCTCTACAAGGTCCTCCTAACACTGATCTCAGAAGAGATTGGGGAGGGTAGGTGGAAGGAAAGGCCCGATTCCACAAGTTCTGGAAGTCTCCCCATCACCTATCCTCCTCACCCACTGGAAGGAAAGGAAGCTAGACAAGCCAAAGAACAAAACTGGAGGCACGAGAGCCTCCATCTTCCTACCACTCTGCCTGGTTCCTGCAGGCAAGAGACTCTGGATAGACGGAGGGCTCCCAAGTCTCGATGCAATCCTATGCATGTTTAGACAGAAAAAGCCCTACAGCTCCCACCACTGGCTGGGGAATGCTGGGAGTTGTAGGACTTTATTTCTGTCTAAACATTGCACCCTAACAGATGTATTTTAGCATAACGCTGCACGAAAGCTTATGCTACAATGAACCTATTAGGCCGCAATCTTATACACACTTACCTGGGAGTAAGGCCCATTGAATTTAATGAGTAGACATGCAAAGGATTGCAGTATTAATCTTTAAGGTGCCCAAGACTTTGTCATTCTATAATATAGAATCAATATGATATATTATTCAGTGTTCCATTTGCATTAAGGAGAGAAAAGCACAGCTTTTGCTTTGGCTGTATGACCTCATACTGCGGAACTGAGTCCCATGGTTGGTTGGCTGGTTGGTTTCCGTTCCTTGGGCAAAGGCAAGTGAGCTCTGTGATGGCAGCAGGGCTAATATGTAGGTACGCATACTTGGCATGGCAGGGAAGTTTCACAGGCTCAATCTGATCTAGGGCCCAGCACACAAAACTGTTTTTAATGGACGGGCAAAGCCTGAGGAATAAAGGGGAAAGTGCCTTTGAACACAGTATCTTTCTGCTACCACCACAACCAGCTCTCCTCCCACATCTAAGTTTAGGGGGAAGTGGTTTCAGGTCAGAATTGCAACCAGCTATGCAAGAATGATCATCACTATTTTAAGAAAAGAAGCAGTCAGACTCCAGCAATTAAGAGTTGTTCTTTATTTATGTACAGCAACTAGCACAGCAAAATGATTCTATAAGTAGTAAATGATGATGATGGACTTGTAAAACAAAAGGCATGTTCTGATGTTATCTAATAATCACTGCTTGCATTCTCCCTTACTCTACAACAAATAATTCCTCCGCCATTTTAAAAATATTTACTTTTAATCCACATCTGGGGATGTGGGCTGAAGTGTCATCAATGTACAAATGACAAGCAGGTTTACCTCTCCTTTTCATCTCATCATCATCAGGCGATCACTCGTGACCGAGTAAGATTGTCTTCCGGGATAAAAGGAGGAAATTCTAAAGAAGATTGTGTAGACTCTAGCGATGGGTCCGTAAGTGACTGTGGAGGCCAATTCTAGATCCACACAGCTTCCCACAGTGAGGACACAGGTTACCAGATAGAAGATGGTCCTGTAAAGGATTCATTTGACGTGCTTTTCGCTTAGCACGTTTCTCCCTTTCACCTTGCACTCAGGCTTCTTCAAAGTCCATGGAACCTTTGTGAAAGGCCAACCTCCATTTAGATCGTTCATGGGCCAGAGCTTCCCAGTTTTCGATGTTTATATTGCATTTTTTTAGATTAGCCTTATGAACATCTTTAAACCTCTTATATTGACCACCGAGGGTAATGGACTGGATGAGGGCCAAGAAACTGAAGCTCAGGCCCGACAAGGCAGAGGTATAGGGGTGGGCAACAGATGTTTTGGCCTATAACTTCCATCAGCCCTAGCCAGCATAGGCAGTACTGAGAGATAATGGGAGTTGTAGGCCAAAACATCTGGAGGGCCACAAGTTGCCCACTCCTGCATTAGTGGGTAGTTTATCAGCCCAGTTGAGTGGTGTTCAACCTGTTCTGGAGGGAGTTGCACTCCCCCCGAAGGATAAAGTGCTCCTGGATCTACCATGCTCACTTGAGGCCTTGGTAGCTAGGAGCGCCTTTTACCAGCTTAAATTAATATGCTAGCTACAACCCTATCTGGACAGAGAAAGCCAGGTGACTGTTATCCATGCTCTGATAACCTCTCGGTTGGATTACTGCAATGTGTTCCTGTGAAGAAAAAGTGTCAGAGTTTCCTGCACCGCACGCACGCACGCACGCACGCACAAACAAGATAATCCCAGCTGGAGGTTGAGAATCCCATGCAAATGTATTTACATGGCTTGCTCTGATGGCTCCCGAGTCTAGTCTCCCATGTCTTTTATGGCCAGTGCCACAAGTATTTGCATGCAAATGCGGCCCAAGCACTATATTCATAAGCAAAGAACCCCTCTTCTTCCTAGCCCAGATGAAGTTCATCCTGATTGGCCAAAGACACCTGGGCTACCGAAAGGAGGGGTGGGGGGAAGAATCTATACTGCTGCTGTGGCTTCTGGTTTGGGTTGTTGTCTGCACGCTTTCGCGGGAGTAGGGGTTTTTGCTGAGGCAAGCCCTGAAGAGGACCAACCCCCAGACAAAGGGAGTAAGTGCCTGGGTATTTATATAGTAAGGGACTAGTTTTTTTGTTTTGTAGCTCCACTGTATGTACCAAAGTGTCTCCCCACCTTTCTCCCTCTTCCCTCCTTCCCCACCTTTTATTGTAATCTGTTTGCCTTAAATAAACTTTCCTGGTTTTACCCCACACGGTGTGTGTGGTTCCTCTGTGGTTCAGTGCTAAATCCAGTGTATAGACAAGGGCAAGGCCCTGGGAGAATCAGTGTCAAGATGGCAGAGCTAAGGCTGGCAGTTTTGCACCTTTGATCTCTGGTCTTGAGTAAAGGACCGGTTGGCAGTCCTTCACAGTTCCATTGTACGTGGAGCTACCTTTGAAAACATTTTCAGAAACCTCAGCTAATCCAAAACAGAGCTGCTGGACTACTAACTGAGACTGGCTGATATGATCATGCACTAGCTTCCAGGCTGTTTCCAGACCCAAATCAAAGGGGTGGTGCCGACCTTTAAACCCTAAACCACTTGGGGCTAGAGTATCTAAAGTAGTGTTCTCCAACACTGGGGAGGTCAGCATATGACCTCCCCAGAGCATGAATAAAAAACACTGTGAGCAAATATGGGACTATAAGATAGCAGTTTCCAACATCACCAAAGATCACCAATGGTATCAAGGAGATGTTGATGGCAGCTATCCCACTTGGTGGAGTCCATTGGGTTTAGGTGCCTGATGGATCTTGTGTACTCATCTTACAAGCTGCCATCACACACACACCAGCTTGAGTAGGACACTGGTGTCCTCCCTGTACTTGGCAGCCAAGGAGAAAGTGGGCTCAGCTGCGGAGCACAGGGCTACAGAGGTTGCAATTCACCTGTGATATTTGGAGCAGCCAAGGTGGAGTGCATGACGACTTGTCCCTTACAGCGCACTGGCAGGAGCCTGTGTGGGAATAGGATCAGGAGCCAGCACAACTGGGACTATAAATGCAGGGTGTAGGTGGGCCCTCTTTCATACCAAGCTCATGAACCAGTCCCACGTGGTGGTAGAAAAATTAAGCCGAGAATATGTCAAGGCAGTGCAGAAGACTGCTCTTGTGAGCACTGGCTGTATTGCTCACAAATACCACCTCATTGTGAGGGATGCTCTAGGTTAGGGGAGAGACGGTTGCGCCCCAGTGCACCATTGTCTGCAACCTCATTGAGGTGTGGCGCAGGCTACATTCACCACAGTTATAAGGGCAGTAGACTACGGTGGGAGAAACTGGCAGAGCTGGGGCTCCCTCAACACTGTGTCCAGGAGGAAGTGGGGACGAGGTGCAACTGCACATACAGGATGCTGGAGGCACATGGCAGAGCAAGACATGGCAAAGGTGCAGGAGTGAGTTTACAAGGCTGGGGGATTTCAGTGTGCCAGGGCCTCTGTCAAGACATTGGTGGGATACCATATTGCAGGTGGTCTTGAAGCCCTTTCTGGAGGCCACTGAAAATGCTCAGTTCCAGCGCTGCTCTCCTCAGGCAGGTGATCCCCACGTTCTTTTTTTTCTGTTGCTCTCCCCCCCTTTTCTTCTTCTTCTTTGGTTAGAATTGCAAATCATATATATCTATATATTTTAAGGGCAGGGTATGCTGAGAGATCGTGATTGGTTCAGGGTCATCTTCATAGCTGAGTCGAGATTTGAATTTGGGTCTCCCCAGCCCTAGTCTGATATTCTAATCCAGTGCTCTCCAACCCTGGGTCCCCAGGTGTTTTTGGCCTACAACTCCCAGCATGCCCCAGCCAGCGGAGCTGTCCATCCCCTTGCACAATAAAACTGTAAACAAAAGACAGTGAGTCGTACTTCCCATGGTCCCACAGTTGATTTCATCTCCACTTGGATTATCAGGTTGTAAAACACTCCAAAGCACTTTTTGAACAGAGGCTTGGATGGCCATGAATCAGAGGTCATGGATTTCCTGCATCAGCAGTGGACTGGATTAGATGACCTTCAAGGTCCCTTCCAACTCTATAGATTCTATCTCCACTAGAGAGCACACTTGGATGTCGGAAAGTCTGGGTTCTCTTTGTCATAGAAAAAACGTGATTGGATGGAGTAGGGTGGGGTGGTAAGGGGGATAGGGAATTTCTCTCAGATCCTCAACTGTGCATGTGGAAACCCCAACATTTTAAATTCAGCTTGTGCATGACTTGAGTGTGTTTAGAGAAGGGACAATATGAGGAATAGAATGCTGTCCAAATGCAGAAGACAAGATTTGGGTTCTACTCACAAAATAATTCTTGACACTCAAGATCAATTTCCCCCCCTCCTTTTCCTCACCCGCTCCCCTGTTGAGTGACACTCAAAAACAGGGGAAAGCCAAAGCTGACAAGAGAGAAGACTTGCCTCTTCTACCATAATTTTTCACTGTATTAGCCCATGTACAAAGGTGAAACCTTGCACTCCCTGTTGCAGGAAGTGTGACCCGAATACCAGCCCGAGACCGTTCTATGGAACACCCTCACATGAAAAGGAGGATGCCATCCCATGGGCAGCAACATCTGGGGCTAATTTCTACTTGGTTTCTGCCTTCTGCCTGCCCTGCCCTGCTTATCTGCAGGAGTGGGTGATTGGCGCACGCTATGATAAAATTTGTTATCATACTCCTGGAGTTCTCGGGGAGTCAAGAGTTCCTGGCAGACATTCCATGACCAGGAGTATGTGGAGAAGGTCTGGTAGAAGCTGGGGTTCCCCGTCTCCAGTCCAATCTCTCCACCCCGCACTCTCCGCCACAACCTCAGGGACTTGCTGCGCTCCCGGAGAGCAATTGCCCTCCGGTAGGAATCTGTTGCTTTCTTCACCTGAGGAGGAGAGGCAGAAGCCATCAGTGGGAGACTAAAAGGTAAGAACAGCTACAAATGTCAAAGGAAAATTTATGCAGAACAGAAAGTAATCAATACACATGGTTTGGTGTTACAAGAGAGAGCTCTGAGGAGTCTTGGGGCTTGTAGGCTCCCTCCCTCCTCTGACACATCATGATTATTTGTTTATTTACTTGCATAATTAATATTCCACACTTTCAACTTAATTTTTTTGTTCCCAGGGCGGCAAACAAAGTAATTAAGATACAACAAAAATAGAAAATAATAACAATAAGTGGAATAATTACGGTAGCAGTCCAGCTGCAGTGTTCTGGGCTCACCCCTAGGATTTAAAGAATAAGTCCAGCACTTAGAATTGAACTCAGAAATTTATCAGGGTCCAGTGAAGTTGTTTCAATATAGGTTATACGAATTCTTAGCCCAGTCCCTGTTAGCAGTCCAGCTGCAGTGTTCTGGGCTCACTGCAATTTGTGAACTGTTTTCAGTGGCTGTCCCACATAAAGTGCATCTCAATAATTCAGTCTGTACAGTTATTTATTTATTTATTTGACTTGTACCCTGCCTTTCCACCAAGAAAATGGTGCTCAAGGCAGCGAACAAACCTAGGAACTAACATTTTAAAATAAAAGCTTAATTAAAACAGCAATAAAATAAATATATTAAAAACAGTTTGAAACCACAACAATAACAGAATAAAAACTATCTGACACAACAGCCCAGCTTACATGCCAAAGGCCTGCTTGAATAAAAATGTCTTTCCCTGCTAGAGGAAGAACAGCAAAGAGGAAGCCAGCACAGCCCCCCTCAACAGGGAGTTCATTTATTTTATTAGATTTCTATACTGCCCAATAGCCAAAGCTCTCTGGGCAGCTGACAAGAATTAAAAACCTGAAAAATACAATATTGTAGATAATATAAAAACAAAATATTATTGTAGATAATATAAAAAAAATACAAACATATAAACAGACAGCATGCACACACACAAACATTTTTAACAATCAATAGTAAGCAATCCAAGACCCCATTGCTCCACAGCCTGGGAGTAGCCACTGAGCAGGCCTTCTCTCTCGTTGCCGCCAAATGCCTCTGAAGGCAGCGGTACCCTCCCCGAAAGATCTTAAAACTGGGGCAGGCTTGTATGAGAAAGGGTGGCCTTTCAGGTAGCCAAGCCATATAGGGCTTTATAGGTCATAACCAGCACTTTGTGCCTGGAAACAGACCAGTAGCTAGTGAAACTGTTGTAACAAGGGAATCCCATGATCCCTGTAACCAACCCAACCAACACTGGCCATAGCATTCTGGCCCAGCTGAAGTTTCTGAACAGTTTTCAAAGGCAGCTCCACATAGAGTGGATTACAGTAGTCCAAAAGGGATGTGCCTAAGGCCAGTGTTCTCCAACCTTGGTTCCCCAGATGTTTTTGGCCTACAATTCCAAGGCAAGTCTGTTGATCTTCATCTCTGAGCAAGGATTCTTGCAGTAGCAATCAGCAGATTAAAAACGAGTTTGACGACCTCACATTTTATTCCACTTTAAGCCACCTCCACGGTCAAAGGTTGCATAAAAGAGCTGCAGGAGGTCAAGCCGGGTTCTCCTAGCACAGTGTTTGTTTGTTTATTTAATACATTTTTATACCGCCCAATAGCCGAAGCTCTCTGGGCGGTTTACAACAGTTAAAACCATAAAAAACAATATAAAATAAATATACAATTTAAAACCACAGATTAAAAACACACAGCAGAGCTAGCAGCAGCAGCAGCTACAATAACGGAGTTAAAAACAACTACAAGATTAAAATGATTAAGATGATTAAAATGATTAACCACTGGGAGCTATCATCAGGAGGTTTGGGGTGCGCTGTCATCAATATGCGGATGACAGACAGCTCTACCTCTCCTTCAAGTCCTCACCAAGGTTGGCTGTTGAAACCCTGTCCAAGTGCCTGGAGTCAGTGGGTGGCTGGATGGGAAGGAACATGCTGAAGCTGAACCCCGACAAGACCGAGGTACTTCTGGTGGGGGACAAGGGGAGGTTAGAGGATGTTGACCTGGTGCTGAATGGGGTACATCTACCCCTGAAGGACCAGGTCCACAGCTTGGGGGTCATTCTAGACTCCCAGCTGTCCATGGAGGCTCAGGTGTCAGCTGTGAGCCGGGCGGCGCTGTATCAGCTCCATCTGATATGGCAGTTGCGCCCCTACCTTCCTAATCATCTGATCCTATCAGTGGTTCATGCCTTGATCTCCTCTCGCATGGACTACTGTAATGCGCTCTACGTGGGGTTACCCTGGAAGATGGTTCGGAAGTTGCAGTTGGTACAGAATGCAGCAGCTTGCCTGGCTGCCGCCGGCGTGATCACATCACTCCAGTGCTCAAAGAGTTGCACTGGCTACCAGTTGTTTGCCGAGTCGAATTCAAGGTATTGGCGTTGACCTTTAAAACCCTGTACGGCTCTGGTCCAGTATATCTCAAGGAGCGCCTCCAGCAACATCAAGTAGGCAGGGCCGGTGCAAGGCAGTTTGGTCCCCTTGGCAAGATCAGATATTTAGCCCCCCCCCCTTCCCACTTGAGCCCTCCCTCCCTCCAGTCCTATGCCCATTATGAAATAAAAGTCAATTGGCAAAACCTAAAAGATTTATTAACATAAACATTGATAAACATACATGAAAAACATGTTGATGTAGTACCAATTTGCTATATAGAAAAATTCCTGGTGAAGTGTGACAAACTACATTTAATGTTTAAAACTTCATTTTCCTTGCCTTTTTCTTGGCAAACCATTTCATAGATTTCATAGCTAGAGATGGACCCGCCTGCCTTCGTTTTCCTGCTCCTGAGTCCTGACTCAAAGCTCCGGAGGATTTCCCCTGGCAAGAGCCCCCGGCAGGGCGCCTGCTTTGTCCGGCAGCATGTCCAGGCAAGAAGGGGGATCTTCTTTCCGGCAGCACGTCCAGTCAGGGAAAGCCTCCTCTCTACCCGGGGCCCCTGGGAGCTGCCAGTCCAAGGGCGGGCTTCAGCAGGGGCAGGCAAGCCAGGCCCCCCCAGGCACTTTAAACTACCGCTTCCAGCCAGGGATGCTGGGAGCTGTAGTCCCTTAGAACAGCCTCCCCCAACCCGGCGCCCTCCAGTTGGGTTGGGCCGCAGCTTCCGGGCTGCCTGGGGATGATGGGGGTTGCAGTCCCACGCAGCCGAGGGGCACCAGGTCAGGGAAGGCCGGGCCAGGAGGTCCCCGAAGGCCTCGCCCTCCCTCGGCCGCCGCAGGAACGCCGCCCCGGGCCGGGACCTTAAAGGCTTGTATGAGAAAGGGTGGCCTTTCCCACCGCCTGATGGAGGAGCTGCGAGGCCTCTACCCGGCGGCCCCACGGCAAGGCGGAGGCGCAGCAAGCGACTTGGGACTTGGCCGGCCAAGCGGACCGCCAGATGCCTCCGCACGCCCTGGGGCCGCCGCGCCCGGCCTGGGCCTGAGCGCAGCCACCGCCCTGGGCCGGGACCTGAAAGGCCAGCCCCTTCCCACCGCCCGATGGAGGAGCTGCGAGGCCTCTACCCGGTGGCCCCACGGCAAGGCGGAGGCGCGGTGAGCGACTCGGGGCTTGGCTGGCCAAGCGGGCCAAGGTGGGCGGGTGGGCAGGCAGCAGGGGTGACGCAGCTACCAGCGCGGCCTCTCCCGGGGCCGCCTGCAGCCTGTCCCACTGCTCGGGGGAGCAGCGCTCTGACTTGTATAGTCAGATATCTCCTGAATCCGGGCGGGCGGGGCGCGGGCACCCCGGGGAGACGATGCTTCCCTCCCTCCTACCTGGAGGCCCGGAGGGGTCTCGCGGCCTGATCGCCCCGTGGCGAGAAGAGGTGACGGTGAGGCGATTCCAGCAGCCGGAGAGGGGAGGAGGTGCCTCGAGGAAGGGGGCGAGGAATCACGGGATCGTTTCTGCGCCCCCTGTAGCCATGCGCCCTAGGCAGCCACCTAGTTCGCCTAGCGGTAGCGCCGGCCCTGCAAGTAGGCCGCTCAACAAGATCCACCACGGATGGCCTTCTCCCTGTCCCATCAGCCAGAGAAACCAGGCTGGTGGGGACTAGGGGGAGGGCCTTTTCTGTGGCAGCCCCCAATTTATGGAACTCTCCCCAGTGACCTCCGCCATGCCCCTTCCTTGATTAGCTTCCACCGGGCATTAAAAACGTGGCTTTTCAGGCGGGAATATGGGGTGGGTTAGGATTTTTAATTGTGTTTTATACTGTGTGTGTGTGTGTGTGTGTGTGTGTCCCGTATTTTATTGCATTGTACATCACTCAGAGTGGCTGGATGTCTGGCCTGATGGGCGATTCATAAATATAATAAATAAATAAATAACCTTGGGTCCCCAGATGTTTTGGAGAACACTGGCCTAAGGCATGTGTGACTATGGCCAGTGAAGACATCTTGAGGAACAGGCACAGTTAACACACTATTGTTAAGGACTACTTTTTGCTCTGTTGTTGATTGCATCTTTGTTCTGTTGGGCCTCACAATCTCAGAATGTGCCCAAAATACATTATCCTGCACAATTCAGGGGAATATCAGCAACTGATGGACAAGCTGCCTTTTAGAAAAGTTTATCCACTATTACTGATTTTCTCAATGAGGGATCCCCAAAGTTTCCAGATTTAGGCTAAACGGTAAGAAGGACATTCCCAACTGTATAAGCAAATGAACAGCAGGGAGTGTTCAAAGCATTCTTCATGTATATCTCAGAAACCCTTAAACCAACCCTGTAGGGTAGGCCAGTAACAAACTGTCCCGTTCCATGTAAATTTGGAAACATAATCAGTGATACTTTAGGTACAGCTGAGGGTTTTAAGCAGAACACTGAAACACTGACTGTTTGGCAGGCATATTAAGCCAGGTATTCTGGGCTAGCAGCAGCAGTGCAAGCTCTCTCGCCACCTGAGGCAGGAGAAGAGGTGCTGCTGCTGCTGCTCCCCACCCCAACCACCGTTAATCCCCCAGTTGCAACCTCCCAGCAACCCGCTAGTACTGCCGTCTCACTCCAGTGACACAGCAGTGGGGAGCCCTCCTGGCAGGGAGGGAGCACACAATTCACATGACTGAGGGGCAGTGGATTCACCCCGCCTCATGGGAGGGCTGGCCCTGTGGGTTAGTAGACCGTGATGTGAAAGAGCAACTTGCTAGTGCACACAGCCTGTTCATTCCTCCCTTCACATGAGTGGGTAAACAAACCAGGAAGAGTTTAAAGCTGGCTTACAAGTCCTGGCTTGCTTGTTTGGGCACACTTAACCATAATCCCAGGGCTCAGATGTAATGCAAAGCGAAGCCTTCCTGGTTTGTTCACACACTTCTAGGAAGAGAGGCGGTGCGCTAGCAGCACACTGCTCATTCACAGCATGGTTTATTAAGTCTGGCTTTCTGGCTTAACGTGATGTCTGGACATGGGCACTGTGTTTTTTTCTAATAACTCTTAAGATCCAGTGCAGAGGGGGTTCCATCTGCTTGTAGAAGGCCAGACCCAGAGGAAAATGTCATCTTATATTCCCGCTCCAACTACACACATTTTCCCTGACTAAATTAGTTGCACTTTGGTACCATTGAAATTAATGGGACAAGTTAGCCATGACTGAAGGCCCACTGATTTCAGTGGGACCCAAATGCAACTAATTTAGCCTGGATCCAACCCAGTGAGTCGTAATCAGCCCCCAACTGCTCACTTCTCTTCGGATCTCCTCCAGGTTGTCAATAGTCAAACGCCGCCGCCTGTGTTTCAAGTCTGGTGTGAGAGTGAGGGAAGGTCTGGGAAGCATGGAGGATTTAGGCTGTACAAAACAAAACAAAACAAAAGGCAGAGGCAGAAAAAAAGCTTAATCACCAAGTCTGTGAAGAGTGGTGGTACAAATATATATCACGTAGAGCAGTGTTCTCCAACCTTGGGTCCCCAGATGTTTTTGGCCTACAACTCCCAGCATCCCCCAGCCAGCGTAGCTGGCATGCTGGGAGTTGTAGGCCAAAAACATCTGGGGACCCAAGGTTGGAGAACACTGATGTAGAGTATATTCCAGGGTTCTTTCATGGGCTTGAAGAGAGATGCTGCGTCTGACCCCCCCCCGGCACAAATGAAGTTCTGCTCTCACCTCCTGCTTTAGCCAGCTCTTCTTGTGGAAGAAATGGTCCTCAAAGGACGAGACGGGCTCCATCTTCCTCTGCACATCCAGCTGATGGAGGTCCTTCTTTGGTTTTCCCTTCATCATGCCATCCCGGTTGGGGATCAAGGGAAAGATGGGCACCTGAGCATAGGGACTCTCCGAAGGGGCGGTGGAGGCTAGCAAAGGAGAGAGCAAAAGGAAACCAAATGTCAGGATTCCCTAGCCAAGGATGGCCAATGGCGGGGGATCCACTTCCAAACCTGTCAGGACTGGAGCAGTAAAGGCAAGAGAAAGAGAAGCGGAGGCACAAAGAGCACGAACACAGGACAGAGAGATGCAAGTAGCCAATGTGAGGGGCAGAAAGCCAGGCAAGACAGCGCTGAGTGACTGCCCCACCCCTGCCGATCTCACCTGGTTTCTGAGGGCCAAGCAGAACGGGATGCTGTTGGAGATTCATGAATGCATCTCTGTTTATTTTAACTTTGGCTAGAAGCAGTTACTGGGGGGTGGGGGTGGCAAAGACCACAATGATTTGGAGCCACAGGGGAGGGCTTTGCTTTAACACCTTTCCCCACACCGCTGCAGCCACATTGGTCCAACTTGCCGCCTCCTGCTGCTCTTGTACAGGGAGGAGGACAATGATTTGGACTGGGGTCACAGCAGGGGAGGGCTTTGTTCCCACACTTTCTCCCACATTACAGCCCGATCCAAATTGTCCCCCTTTCCGCTGCTATTACAAAAGCACAATGGGCCCCTGCATGTTTTCCCTTCCATGGCTGATAGAAGCTCTTGGAGTGGGGTGGCGACCTGCATTGGAAAACTGGTTAGATCAGTGTTCTCCAACCTTGGGTCCCCAGATGTTTTTGGCCTATGACACCCAGCATGCCCCAGCCAACGTAGCGTAGCTGGCTGGGGCATGCTGGGAGTTGTAGGCCAAAAACATCTGGGGACCCAAGGTTGGAGAACACTGGGTTAGACAGAAGCAAAAGCTTCTCCACCCTATACCACGGCTTCAGTCCAAATTGGGGACCCCCTGCAGCTGATGTTAGCAAGAGAAGAGAAAAACAGACATCACATCTAGTTTGGTCCTGTGTCTCTAAGTAGATAAGTTACTCTGCTATGAGCAGCCCAAGCCAAAGCAGACGCAATGCCTCACCCCACATATTTCCCTCCCATTTACTCAGCTACAGCTGCCCAGCTCTGCCCCCTACCTTCCCCTGCAGGTAACTTAAGAGATCCTGGCACCTGTGTTTTAGCACTGAAAGAGATTTATAATGTGAGGGATCATGTACAAGTCACTGGCCTTGGCAGCTAAGGGCTTGTGGCAGTCCAGTATTCATGGCAATACTGCCACCATTTGAAGAGAAACTCACTCAAATGGAATTTTCGGCACTGGCTGTTCTATCAGGCAGAATTTACCACATGGTTGGATCACTGATTAGGGCAAAAAGGAAGGGGAAGATGTGCCTGAGGTAGGAATTAAGCAAAGTCGGGTCTGGCTTGAGCAGGAAGGCCAGCATGGCATGGGACTTGAAAAGGGGAGGGGGTGTAGGCAGGGATGGGGACTCGGACTCCAGGACTCGACTCGTGAGTCGGACTGAGTCCCCACTCTGACTCGAGTCAGGCTCGAGTCCCAATATTTTTAATGGGACTCGAGACTCGACTCGGGACTCGAGACCAAGGACTCGTGTTCCAAAATCATGTTCCTCAAATGCAACATGGATAGGTTTTAGGAAGTACAGCAAGTTTATTTTTTAAAATCATTCTCCTAAAATGCAACCTCTCAGACATTTTGGGTTTGGCTGCCTCTGCTTGCCTGTTTGGGGTTCCCAGCCTCCTCTGCGACTGCCTGCCTGGTCTCTTCTTAACCAGTTCCACAGTTTGAATTGTCCAAGACAAAGGCCTCTGCCTGCCTGCTTTGGGGTTCCCTGCCTCCTCTGCCTGCCTGGTTATTTTGGGTTTGTCTGCCTGGTCTGTTCTTGCCAAAATCAGTTGCAGAGTTTTGAAATAAAAAGGCACACTTGTGCCTAGAATTTATTTAAGCCACACATCTGAAATAGCCTTATTTTGTTGGGGAAAAAACCCATTGATTTTAACAGGGACTCGTGGAGTCAGCTTTGGGAGTGACTCATGACTCGTGAGTCACCATTTCGGACTCGGACTTGAGACTCGGGTCCAAAGACTCGTGACTTGAAACCAAGGACTCTTCAACATCCCTGGGTGTAGGTCTCCTGCCCCCTCAGGCAACTTTGCCATAACAACTTTCTCCCTAGCTGCCCCTTAGGCCCAGAACTGCCTCCCAGAGTACCTCCGTGGACCTACCCTCTTGTAAAGTATCGTGCACATATATCAATAATGAGACACTGAGCCATGCCACTCTCCAGGGCGATGACATGCCAGCTATGATCCGAGTAGTGCAAATACGCATGTGATGATGAAGATGGCATGTAGTTTCGGTGAATCTCACCAAGTTACTAGTTCTTATGGTAAGTTTGAGGCCTTTTTTGCTAAAAGGCAAAAGCAGAACAGCAGGTCAGCAGAGCACCTTACAGCCATTAGTTCCAGTTTTCCAGTTCATGACCCAACCTCGCTCTCAGAGGCTGCTTTTATCAGCCATGAACTGAGCCGCAGAGGCACTTTTCACCTCGGAGCTGTTCCACATAGGTGTGCAGCTCCTTGTCGTTCATGACGCAGATGCGGGCGGCACCAGCAAAGGCAGACAGAGTGGTGGACTTGGCCTTTTTCAGGCTTTCTTTCTGGAGGTGGCGTCCCCCCCTGCTCTCAGCGTTGATGCTGTCATAGCGCCAGGCCCTCTTGCCAGTAGACTCCAGGAACTTTTGCCGGTAGTAGCTAGAGGGCAAACAAGAACCCAGACAAAGGCTGAACATTATAGTACAAGAGAGCAAAAGTGGCTAAAAAAAACAGGGTTTTAACTTTTGTTTTGGTTAAACTATTAGTTTTTAAAGATATAACATTTTTACTATGACAATTAACCAACATTATGAATAACAGAAGGAGTCAGCAGAGCGGTGGAGGGGCCATGGGAGGGGGTCTTCCACTTCTGCTCCTCGCCAGCCAGGAGAATTGTGCTTGGCCTCTCTGGCTGTTTTCTACAATTTCCTCTTTTTTTAAAGCAGAGGCGGCTGCACTTGCCACCACTCATGCCGCTGCCGGTGCCGGTAACCAAACAGGCCCAGAGCTGAGCGCTATCCCCCCCCCCATGGCACCTCTGAAGCATGGGGCCATAGGCCTGAGCTCTCCGGGGGGGGGAGTGTGGCCCCTCACTCCCTTTTCTTGGCTACAGATCCCCTGCCATTAGGCACAGTGAGGTGACCGCCTCAGGCAGCAGATGCTGGGGGTGGGGGGGTGGGGGGCCACCGCTGCCCCTGGCTGTTCCCCTCTGTGGGAGGACAGGGTGGTGCCTGCCGCGTGGCTTGTCCTGGCCCTGTTCCACCAGCCTGCTGCCGCCTTGCTCTGGCGGGGGACGTCAACGTCATCTCATCACCAGTGTTAATGTGAGATTAAGCTGCTGGTCCAGCTGCTTCCACACCGGGGTAGGGTTATCCTTTGCCTCGGCCAGCAAAATGCCTTGAGCCGGCCCTGCCCCATTGACTCCTCTGCCCCATTGACCCCTCGTACTTCGGCAAGCCACGCCAGCCGTGCCTCCACTGGTCTCCCACCCTCCCTGATTCATTCACCCACCCACTCGTTCACTTGCTCTTCTTCTTCCCGCCCCCTGCCCTGCAGCTCTTCTCACAGTATCTGAAGTGTGCCCCTCTCTTCTCTCAGGCTCCGTGGCCCTACAGCTGATTCTGACCCCACACTTTCCATCTCCCCCACGCCCAGCACCAGCCACAGGGGCTTCTGCAGCTAACACAGCCTTCTAGTGTATGGAGATAATAATTTTAAAAAATTAAAAATGTGCAGTCTAGCCATGATGAGATGTTATAGACGCAATAGGACGCAACCTGCTCCAGCCCAACAGGCATGTGTGTACACATGAAAATCACACTTCTTACAAAAGTCAGTAGCACTAAGGGCATTCGCACCTATAGAGATCGTGCTGCTCTTCCATCTTTTTACACACACACACACACACACACACACACACACACAGACTTTCTGCAATCTGAAAAAATGCAGAAGAACCACTGGGAAACACACAGGAACACAATGATTGGATTATTATGTTGTATGGATGTCCTGCAAAACTGAGTGAATGAAGCATAGCAGTTGCACCCTAAGGACCTAATGTGAACATAAACAAAATTCTCGTATATCCCTGCTATGCAGGGCTGGTCTGGGAAACAGGATGGCTACTCCCCTTGGAGAAACAAAACTGAAAGTGGATCCTGCTGCCTATCTGCTCCAGGAGGAGGCACCATCCGGAGGTGAGGAATGCCCTCCATGGAGCTCCAGAGAATAGATTTGTAAGACAGCCTTGGGAGGCCAGAGCAATTTTCAAACTATTGTAAGAATTAAATAGTAGCCAGGTTTAAGACAATCTCCTGTTCCCCCTTTTGTTGCCACTGATTCACAACAGAGAGGTAATGACTTACATCTTGAATTGTTGTTGTTTGGCAGAAGTGAGAATCAACTGATTCCATTTCAAAGCATAGCTCATTGTCCTTGTGCACCACAGGAAACAAACTGGGGGTGGGCGGATTATGGGTCTTACATGTGCCTGTTTCTCACAGGACATGGATTTTGTGTTGGAAGGAGCCTGCAAGGCCATCGAGCTCCATGCAGGAAACTAGAGGAGGGGTCTCCCATCCAAGTAATAACCAGGCCTGGCCCTGCTTAGCTTTCCACGCTTAGACAAGCTGAGCCAGCGTGAGCCACAGGCCTGTATGTGGACGATGATCCCAGTTGCTCTTGTTGTTGTTGTTTATATACCTACATCAATATATATGGTACTTTACAAAGTAATGCAAGCAAGAGGCAGGTCCTTGCCCCAAGGAGCTTGCAGTCTAACTTTTGACAGTGAAGAGTTTAATTAATTAAGGGTTAATTAAGTAACTGCAATTTTCTTTTTAATAGTTCTTGGGGAAGGAGCATGACATGTAAGTGTATATATTTAAGATGTACCTATTTCTTACCTGACAATATTCACAGTGGTTTTTCTTGGCAGCATAGATGTCTCCACCAGCTTTGACAAGAGCTCAAAGAACAAGATCCCCCGGGCATCAACAGTCTCCATGTCACCTTTCTTTGGGGCTGAGAGAAAAAAAGGGATGCAGATTTCTCTGCTAATGTCAAGTTCCATATTTGTTTATTCCAATAAGGCAATTGAAAACTCTGCATTTGTCTTCCAGTTTTTAGCAATAGTTTGTCTGGCAGCTACAAACATAAGTGTTAATATTTCTTTGTAACATAAGTTTTCATTTGGTCTGTCAAATGTAGAAAGTAATGCTATTTGCGGGTTACATTGTAGGTTTCATTATTTTACTGCATTTCTCAAAAATGCTGCAGCAAAAATTTTCTGCCAACTCATATTTCCACGTGTGGCAGTGACTTCCCATTTTGTTTCATCTCCTCCAACATGTAGTTTTTATTGTACTGCATATGCAACTTAATACTATGAATGATAGATACCACCTATGAATTGCATTAGCTCTAATTTTTACTGGAAATGACTTGGAAGTAGGGAGTGTCCCAAAATCTCAATCGGGGTGGAAGCGGGGGCAAACTCGCCCCCGCTCACCCCACCCCCCCGAGCCCCGTTGCACTTACCTTCTCCTTGGCTCGGCACATCTCCCCAGAGAGGAACTTCTGGGTCCCCGGCACTGCGTTTTTTGCATAAATACCATAGAAAACCACCTTAAAACGTCCGTGCAGCCATTTTAAGGTGGTTTTCTATGATATTTACCTGAAAAAAGCAGCACCAGGGTCCCATCGCGTCAATTCCTGGAACAGCGCCGGGACCCATCGCATCCCTTCCGGGTCCCAGGAAAGTGCACCGGGAGCCTCATGTCGCTGTGCGAGGAGTTGAGCGGCGGGGGTGCTCGCCGAGCACAAGGCGAGCACCCCAACAGGTACGTGTACGTCGCTACTTGGAAGACTGTGCCAGCCTTGATTCTGTCAGTCTCCAGATCACCTCACTCTGAACTCAGCCCAGGTCTCAGACACTGCCTGGATTTAGCACTGAACCGGCAGAGGAAACTACACATACCGTGTAGGGGAAAGTGAGAGAAAGTTTATTTTGGGTTAGTCAGTTATAAATTAGGTGGGGAGATAAGGGAAGTGAAATTGACAGAAGGAAATACAGTAATACAGTCATGCCTTGGATTACAAGTAACTTGGTTTGCAAGCATTTTGCAAGACAAGCAAATTTTTAAATATTTATTAATATTTTTTTGACTTGATATACAAGCGACGTCTTGCAATACAAGTACTGTAGTACGGCTTAAATTAAAAATCTCTGTACAAATTTTTTTGGGGGAATTTCGTTTTGATATACAAGTGTTTTGGATTACAAGCATGTTTCCGGAACGAATTATGCTCTCAATCCAAGGTATGACTGTACCTTGGATTACAAGTAACTTGGTTTGAGAGCGTTTTGCAAGACAAGCAAAAATTTTAATTTTTTTTTTTTTTTTTTTTTACTTGATGTACAAGCGTCGTCTTGCAATAGAAGTACTGTAGCATTTATCCCTGTTAAATTTCATGCTGTTGTTTTCGGCCCAGCGCTCCAGCCTATCGAGGTCGCTTTGAATTTTGTTTCTGTCTTTCAGAGTATTAGCTGTTCCACCCAACTTTGTGTCATCTGCAAATTTGATAAGCATTCCCTGTACCTCCTCATCCAAGTCATTAATAAAAATGTTGAAGAGCACTGGGCCCAGGACCGAGCCCTGTGGTACCCCGCTTGTTACCTCTCCCCAGTTTGAGAAGGAACCATTGATAAGCACTCTTTGAGTCCGATTCTGTAGCCAATTGTGGATCCACCTGATAGTTGTTCCATCTAGCCCACTTTTAGCTAGCTTGCTAACCAGGATATAATGAGGCACTTTGTCGAAAGCTTTGCTGAAGTCCAGATATATCATGTCCACAGCATTCCCACAGTCCACAAGGGAGGTTACCCAATCAAAAAATGAGATCAGATTAGTCTGGCAGGATTTGTTCTTGACAAATCCATGCTGGCTTCTAGTAATCACTGCATTGTTTTCAAGGTGCTTGCAGACTGACTTCTTTATAATCTGCTCCAGAATTTTCCCAGGGATTGATGTCAGACTGACTGGCCTATAGTTCCCAGGTTCCTCCTTCTTGCCCTTTTTGAAGATGGGAACATTTGCCCTCCTCCAGTCATCTGGCACTTCACCTGTCCTCCATGATTTCTCAAAGATAATAGACAGTGGTTCTGAGAGTTCTTCTGCCAGTTCCTTTATTACTCTAGGATGCAGCCCTGTGTTTCTATTTAGCCTAGTGTTGTGTATAAAGGCATTTAGTATATTTGTCATTTAGGGAGTTTCTGTAATTTGAACTGGTAATATCTGAAATAAATATGTAAAAGAATGATAATCTTTATGGCAACAATCTCTAGCCAGAATAAATTTAGCTTTGCCTATTTATTGGGAGTCATGTTTGCTTTGTTGTATTAGGATAAATTTCATTTTCATTATTTGTTTTAATATTTTGTGATATATGGACACCTAAGTATTTCAAATTTTTGTTACATAGAGCTATCATTGATTTTCTTTTTATAGCTGCTTGTGAGCTTTTATCTATATTTATACATAATATTTTTAAAGTCAGTTTGAAGCCTTGCTATGTCTCCATATTTTTAATTTCATTCATCACCTCTTCAATTGATTCTTCAGGTCACATTAAAAAGAGAACTATATCAACAATGAATAAATAAATTTGGTATTGAGTTTCATTAATTGTGATTCCTTTAATTTTAGTGTTATTTCTAATGCTGGTTTGCTGGGGGTTCCTGTTGGATTATGAATCAAGCATGAGCTTGCTTAAAGGTTTTTCTTTCAGTAAAACTTAGCAGTTGGCACTTCAGCATTGCTCTTAACACCTTCTCACCCACCGCAAGGCAATGAATTACACCTTTGCAGCAAATTAGCATTCTATAGCTACAGGCAATTTTCCACCAGAAGCTGAAGGATCCATGCAGAGAGTAGGGGCTAGTCCTGCTGACAACAGGGTTTATCTTTCCTCTTACCTACAGCCTGGATGAAGCGCTTACTGTCTGTGATGATGTTAAGGAAATCTGTGAAATTCACCTTTCCATCTCCTGCAAGACAACCCCCACAAAAAAACCCAAACCAAAAAATCAGTTGATGAGAGAGCCTGAGGGAGCCACTCCAAATAACACTTTATTCCCAATACTGGTGGTGAGGAGACAGTCTTTCCATGCTTAAGACCACCATGCTGCAGCCTCAGTTCTGTGCGTGCCACAGTGCTGTGGTTTTGCCCCTCTTATCCATCAGAATAAGAACAGCCTTACTGGATCAGACCAAGGGTCCATCCCATCTAGTATCCTGTTTCCAACAGTAGCCTGTCAGCCACTTCTGGGAGGCCCACATGCAGCATCTGGCATGCTGAGATATACTGCCTCTGAACATGGTGGCTCCACTTAGTTATCATGGGTAATATTATTTATTAAATTTATGAATCTCCCTATAGCAGAAGCACTCAGGACAACAAACATAATAAAAACAAAAACAATAAAAAGAATGATAAACCACATTAAAATAATTTAAAAGCAGCAACAATAATTTATAATAGTTTTTAAAAGAGAGCTAAATATCAAAGCAGCTAAAATGCAGCTTTAAACATATCATTAAAAATAAAACAAGCAGCAGTAAAAAAAAAATTTTTTTAAGACCTGGGAGAGTTAAAAAGTCTTCACCTGGGGCCAAAAAGCCAACAAAGTAGGCACCAGATGGACCTCTCTAAGGAGGGCATTCCACAAATTGGGGGCAACTAAATTCTTCAAACACATTTTCCTAATGTGAATTTTCCTATAATAACTCAAACATTTTCTTCTAATATGAAGACTGCCAAAAGCAAAACCCTCTTTTCACTTATGGTGAACTGGTTTATGTAAAGGATACCTTGTTTTAGTTCTGGGTTGAGCAAAATAGGTCTCCTTTTACAAAATATGTATGTGTGTGTTTTGTCATTTGTGTTTTTCCTTTTTACAATCATGAGGGGGAAAGCACTTGGCACATGCTCAGAGGTACTTTCTCCATAACTTATCCCTAGTATTGAAAACCGGCTCCTTGGCTGAATCGTGGTGATGTCTTGGCACAAATTAAATTATGGGGAGGAGGAGTCAAGGAGAACCAGTGTGGCGTAGTGGTGAGAGTGTTGGACTGGGACTCGGGAGATCCGGGTTCTAGTCCCCGCTCAGCCATGAAACTCACTGGGTGACTTTGGTCCAGTCACTGACTCTCAGCCTAACCTACCTCACAGGATTGTTGTGAGGATAAAATGGAGAGGAGGAGGAGGATTATGTAAGCCGCCTTGGGTTCCTTGCAGGAAAAAAGGTGGGGTATAAATATAATATAATAATAATAATAATAATAATAATAATAATAATAATAATAGGAGAGCTTGCACAGAACGAGGAGGAAGTAGAGGAGACAAGTAGAGGAGATTTGCCAAAAACAAAAACAAAAAATTGGCTTTTTGAAGAGTTGCTGGGGATGGAAAAATGAGGAGGGATTGTGTAGAGGGAAACATAATTTATGTGATCTAGTTGTAGTTTTCTTGCAACCGGTGTGGTCAGTACTTAATCACTAAAAAGGGGATGCTAAAGCTTTAATTGTGTGGGACATCACTATTACAGTAAGTGTGTGGGGAGTGGGAGGTTGCAATTGCTCAGTGGTGAGAAAAAAGCATTTTGAATATGCTCAGGGGCACTCTTTATGTCACTGTTATTTTTGCTAACATTGGTGAAATGTAAATAAATTTTTGTAACTCAAAATTTGCAAGTGTATGTGTACAGACACACACATACTATTTTTTCACATGGTACATTTGTGTCATGGGCCTGAGCCCCAGATCTTTAGGTACCTAGCAATGCTCCTGGACTGGTGCTGTGGATCTCCTCCTTTCAAGTTGTAATAGTCACTGGAAAGGAAGCAGCCTGCAGCGCGGTGTCCCCGCCTCTTAGCAAGTGTTTTGCCAAAAGAAGGGAACTGATCAGTTTTCACAGCAAAAGGTGATTATTTTCTAGGGGTGAAGCAGACTTTTAGAGGAAATTTCTCAGCCCTCAAAATGGCAAAATTCACTGCAGATAATGAAACTTTGATGCAGCCTTTGATGCATCTTGCGAGTTTTAGAATAAAACATTCAATTTGCCATGTTAGAACTTAACACTATCATCATCATCATCATCATCATCGTCATCATCATCGGTATTATTAATACAGAAGCAAGTGGCACTTCACAGTCTCATAAGGAAAACAAAAAACAGACGGATCCCTCCTTCAAAAGAGCCTATAGTTTTGATAACAAGGATGACAGAGTGCCCCATAAAACTGAAATGTGAAATTTAATCTTTTATATTTTTGACCTTTTTGGAAAAAGCAAGCTGAATTTCAAGTTTGTGAAAAAAAACTTCAGTTCATACTGCTGATGTGGATTTGTCCCCATTCACAGGGTGTGTGTGTGTGTGTGTGAGAGAGAGAGAGAGAGAGAGAGAGAGAGAACTCACCATCTGTGTCGGCATACACCAGCTCATCAAAGGCTTCTTCCTCAGTTAAGCTGATTCCCAAATTATGGGCCGTCCTCTCTAGGGCTGAAAGATCAATGTTGCCATCGAGATCCTTGCTGAAGGTGTCATACGCATTGTGGAATGCTGTCCACAGATATGGAGTGGGAGAGGAGGAGGTGAGACACAGGGAAGAACCAAAGATGGATTTATTTTGAGGGCGAATTGATGGAAGAAAGACGGATTAAGCACCTGCCCACCAAATGTCTCCTGTGAATGCCCCCCACACACATTTGCATTCCTAACCTCATGTTTATTTTATAACATATCATTGTATCCTTAGCACACAGGCAAGCAATTGTCTAAGTATATATGCTTTCACATGACTAACTTTTCCTAGATTGTGCTCCTGGACTAACTGAACTGCCATGGCTCCCCGCCCTGGAAATTCTGGAAATGGTTTGTGAGAGCATTAACCAGTAATTTCTTTAAGATCTACTATAGCTTCAAGAGTCATCTTTCCCAGGCATCACAGCATTACGGCAGGTGCCTGACTAGCTGATGAGCACAGATCGCCTGAAAATCACATGTCCAGCAGGAGGAAAGAGGGTAATCCAAGTTCCACACACTTGCAGAACGATTGCCAGTGTGAGTGCGTGTGGCTATGATCACATCTAAACAGCAGCGATAGCTCTGAATCCCCATACCACTTTAAGGAGGTGCTTTCTGTTCTGAAGGTTGCTGTTTTCTTGCTGCCACCACTGATCACTCCTAGAAGTTATATTTGGAAGCATCCTAGGAGTTCCTTGGTCTCAGCCCCCATCCTGCACTGCAACCGACCCCTCCGCAAGCTTTCCTTGCAGAGGAAACAGTTTCAATTCAACCAGTTGAGGTTTGTAATATAGCCGGGCACAGGGACAGAAGAATCTATAATGGCTTACAGATATATCACAGCAGGCTGTGTCTAGCAGAATAAGAAGACACAGCAGGTATATGGTTTGCAAGCAGGATGATTACCTTCCAACTGTGGCTTACTGAGGTTCTTCACTGTTTTGATTCTGGCCATCTCAGAGGGAGACACAGAAGAGAAAATTCTGTCCAAAGAAAAAAGAACATGGCACAATGTTGATTTACTGACAGGCGCTGACTTCCTGTTTGGACTGTTTACTCACAGGCAGAGATTCAGTAAAGTGTGGAGCGTGGATCTGGACTTGAATCCTTTCACCTTATGCCCATCCTATGTTTGACTTGTGAGCTCCCACCTTGGCTGACTGGCCTAAATCAGAAGTTTCTAATTTTGCTAGCTGAAAAGCTTATAGGATGCTGGAAGCTGAGTGTTGCATCAAGTAAATGAGGCGTGCTGTGATTTTCATCAAAGTTTACTTCTGGCTGGGAATATTGTTTTGCTAAACAGAGATTACGTGATGGCTTTAATGAACATCATTGTCTTGGTTGGAAGTAGTGGAACTACTGGTGGAGAAACCAGGAGGACATTCCGTGGAAAAACCATAGAACGTAAACATTGCTATCGGATAGGTTTAATTGGGACTGTAGGAAAAACCAACCTCAACTTTTGAACTAATACAGAGATGTTAAAGGAAGATTTTTCCTGCAAGCTCTTGAATATGTCACCTAAATGCTGAATCATGTATTCCGAAGTGAGTATATAAGTTAAATGAGGGGCAAGAGTTTATCTCTTTATTAATTAAATGCACATCCCACCATTCTGCCAAAAATGGCACTCAAGGGGTCCTTCCAAATTCACCACACCATTTGTGGGCATTTCACTGAACATTCTCCAGGTGTGTGGAAATTCTTTTACAGTTTCAAAAGGCTCATAATTGACAGTGGCACCGCTTCATCCTCCCCTCCCTCCCTCCCTCCCTGCCCCCCCCCCCGTGGTGCTATCAGCAACAGCAGAGCTCCTGTGTTGGTAGCTAGGGCCGTTTTGTATCCCCATTGCCCTAGATCAGTGACGGCGAACCTTTTTGAGCCCGAGTGCCCAAACTGCAACACAAAAAACCAACTTATTTATTTCAAAGTGCCAACACTGCAATTAAACCTGAATACCGAGGTTTTAGTTTTAGAAAAACAACTCATACAGTTGTCCGAACTAATTAACATCTTTTGTCTTAAAAGAAAAACACAATAACAGAGCTTTCAATGATACAAAGAGGTTTTTTTGGGGGGGGGGGAAATCAACTCAAAAAATTATTAGAGTACTGCATTGTACACATAGCCTGAAGGGAATTTATACAAACTTTTTAAATAATTAGGCACATGTATTTTTGGATAAGGGATTCTCAACTTGTAATATGATTATATGCCAGACTGAAATTGTATGGGGCAAGCTTTACCCCGGCTCCTTTCCCTGCTTCTACAGGGGTCGGATTAGTAAAAGTAAAAGTCAACCTGTACTAGGATGAACAAGATAAACAAGAAAACTAAACGTGCGTAACACATTTTAAACACTTTATGTCTTGGACTGCAAACACTGCATTAGGTTAAAGTTTGCATTGGGCATGCTTTTGCACAATTAATGTGATTTTTGCTATTGCATGCATGCTGATAATTTGTCAAACCTTGGCTCATACTCCGTTAGTTTGAGAGCAACACATGCAGCACTCAGGTCAACTGTTAGGGCTTTACATCCAAGCCATGCTCTGTGCATCATTCTTCAAAATCTTTTAAATGTGATAACAATGTAGAAAAGAATTCTGTAACAGGAATTCTAGAATAAAATCATTCTGTTCCACACTGTGAGAAAAACAAGATCATTAGTGTTTTGCAGAAGGGGATGGTCTTTTCGCGATCTGGTGACCAATGGCTCGAGTGCCCACAGAGAGGTCCCTGCGTGCCAGCTGTGGCACCCGTGCCGTAGGTTCGCCATCACTGCCCTAGATATATAATGTCATTCTGGGACTTTGTGGGAGAAAACAGGAGCCTGCCCAAAACAAAAAGGCTACACCTGGATCATGGTGGAGGAGGATACAAAATGGTGGGGGAGGGGAGAGGAAGAGGGAAGCAAGAAGCAGCGCTCAGCACTGTGCTTGCCCCCTGGCGACCAGCTGCCTCTGTTGGAGCCCCAACCACTTAGTGCACCCTTCCCTGGCCAACTAGTGGGAAGAATTGTTGGTGCATGCGGCGCGGCCTCTTTTGGTTGCTTCCTTGTGTTTCCTCTCTGCTTCCACCTGTCTAAACATGCATAGGATTGCACCCTAAGTACATTCAACGCTATTCACAAATAACTGAAAAAATTATTGGTTTGCTTGTTTGACATTCTCTTATTGCTAAATCATGTTAATATTCTTATTTCCCAACATGGGTATCCCATGCTTCAGAGAGTTAAGAGAAGATGCAAGCAACATGGAGTAAAACACATATAATGGACATTCCAAAATCTGAGGAAGTTCTGTCTTCCATTAGATTAGTGTTCTCCAACCTTGGGTCCCCAGATGTTGCTGGCCTACATCTCCCAGCAAACCCAGCCAGCATGGCCAATGGCAAGGGATTCTGGGAGCTGTAGTCCAGCAACATCTGGGGACCCAAGGTTGGAGAGCCCTGCACTAAACCCTACAAATCAATTCCCCTACTGAATATTGACTATAACATTTTATGTCAATACTTGTAGCTCATTTAAATAAGGTGATATATATGTAACTATATACATAAAGACCAGGCAGGCTTTTAAAAGAACGGAAAAGGTTCTATCCAGCCCAGCATCAGGTCAGGAATCTCCTCCACTACAGCCAGTGAGCCCCGTGAAGAGCCTCTCATGGGGCGGGTGGGTGGGCTTCCTGGGATCCAGGGTGGGGGAAATCAGGGGCATAAAGTTTGCACAAGTGAATCCTTACTGACCTGCTTGGTGTTTGGGGATGGTGCTTCTCCGTCACTTTGGGCAATTTCAACATCTTTGAATCTACCATTTTACTTGGATGTCTTCCTGCGGAGAAAAGGAAAATACATTAAAAAAAATCAAGGATGGCAACACCCCCAAGACCAACAGAACATCTGCTCAGACGAACAGCCTCAGCATCCCTTTTCTTGGGTCTGGGCCAAGCCCCAAAGACACAGGTGATTGCTGCTACCACCTATCTTAATAGGTCTATGGTTTAATAAGGCAAAAAGACAGAAGTGCTATACAACAAATTTAAACTAGTCTGAAACTGATTTAATTGTCCTGGTTCTGTCTGAAGGACCCTGGGAATTATAATTCTTTGTCAGCCATTCCTAGCTACGATTGTCCCCAGCCATTTCTTGGCTGGGACTCGGAGCCAAGGACTAATTTTCCTTGATAGTGTAAACATGCTCTCACTAGTTTATTTCAGCTGAAGCTTTGCTAGGCAAGAGCCTACTATATTAGCTGTATGAAGTGAACTGAGAAGAACACACACACGGACACGGACACACACAGGCTGAACCAAGTTAGCAATATGACAGTGAATGAGGGTCAAACTAGACATAATGAGGAAGCCACGTCTGTTATCCATGCATCTACCTGGCTCCATCACTTCAACTATTTTCTCCCCAGCGACGCGTAGCTCAAATATTGGAAATATTCTAGGCTTGGAGGAAAGGACCCAGCAATGTTGTGTGCAGAGGTAAAGCAGGGGGGGGGGGATTCAAGAGCACCATGCAGTTGAGGAGGATCCATTGTTTCCTCCCAGCTCTTCAGTGGAACCAGAAAATATTGGGGCGGGGGAACAGAAGGGACAAAGTGTATTTCCATTAGGGGCAGCTTTGTCCCACCTATTTGGTTTCTGAAAGAGAACTAATGATATACTTCACATTAATGCTCCCATCCTAAACATGTTTTATCAGAAGTACTATTGATTTTGATGGAGTTAAATTTCAAGTAAGCTGCATAGAGTTGCAGTCTTATTTTAATTTTCTATTTATTATTATGTTATAATTTATGTGAACACAGTGCCTTCCCTTCAAGTAACTGCAGGAGTCCAGAAACTGGGGGAAGGGGGTCATGCTACTTGTCAGGGAGGGTACCGGTACTTGCCTCTCCCTGAAGCCACCTATGATTCCCTTGCATTTCTCTTTCCCCTCCTTCTTATTCCCCTCCTAGAAAAACATGATGCCTTACAAATTAGAGAACTCTAGAGCAGTGTTCTCCAACCTTGGGTCCTCAGATGTTTTTGGTCTACAACTCCCAGCATGCCCCAGCCAGCTACACTACGCTGGCTGGGGCATGCTGGGAGTTGTACGCCAAAAACAGCTGGGGACCCAAGGTTGGAGAACACTGCTCTAGAGGATACACATGAAGTAACCCCTAAAAGGCTTGCTCTGCGTACCAAGTTCTTACCACAAGACAGCTGTTCTTCAACTCTACTGGGGGTTGTTGTTGTTTTTTAGCCTGAAGGGTTTTTTTTTTAGGTCCTAAAACTTTTAAAATCTTCTTTGAGATCAGGACATTGTGACCTAAAACAGTCTCTTATGTACCCTGGACAACCAATAACCCTTAGAAATAGTGAGGACTTCAAAAGGAGCAAGCATATCTTGTGGAGATGGAGCCCATGGATCGGCAGGAAGGAAGCAGGTCTCGGCAGTCTGGGTCTGTTGGAGGGAGAGCAGGCAGCAGCTAAGCAGAGAAACTCCAGTCCAGACCAAAGATCACTGGGGATGAGATGGATGGATGGCACAGGAAGCACGCATGCACGCACAGAGACACAGAATACAGTCCAGGAAAAAGATTCTGGAGGATAAGGGCAGTCAGATACAGGTCCTTCAGGACCCTGGACAGCTTACTGGGAACTGACTGACTGCCTGTCCCAACAGTCTCACCTCCAACCGAGCCCCTTTATCCCCACTGACTCTGATTATCACCTCCTAGGCTCCACCCTCGCTGACGAGAAGAGATTTTTAAAAGGATAGTCCTTGGGTTTGAAGCCAAGGACTCCATTGCCTCTCTCTATCTGTCATGACACTATGAGATGCACATATAAAAACCACTGTGAAGTCCCAATTAATAAACATATGACCCAGTATTTGTTTAGGTATTATGGGATTTCCTTGTTAAATATTCTTCTATGGAGCTGATATTGTTTAGAGCGGCCATATCAGAAGACTGTTTAGCCATGATTATGTCCAACCTCCAGTAGGAGAGGAACGAGGAGGAGGAGGAGGAGGAGCTGATATGTTATATCATATGCTTTGCTGAAAATGTAATACTGCTATTCCACAAGGGTGGGGACCTGTGGTCCTCCAGATGTTGTTGGACTCCAAGTTCCATCAGCCTCAGACAGCATGGCCAACGGTCATCCATGAACCACTGAAGGGCCACAGGTTCTTCACCCCTGCTATACTAGATGTTGGGGACAACGATTGGGATGTCTCTCTCCTTCCTGCTTATAAGCTCCTCAGTGGCCATCTGCTCCTCAGTGACCATTTGCTGGAAACAGAGAACTGGGGTTGATGGATCCTTTGATTGATTTAGCAGGGCAATCCTTACAGCTAAAGTATTGTGTGCAGATGTGGAGACTAAACTGTAAATCTCTGCTAAGTCTTGATCTCTAGAAAACCTTGGGCCCATTGCTCTCTTTCAGCCTAGGAGTGATCTATTAGTAGTTTTGTGAATAAATAAATGATGAAAACATGTGCATAGGTACACAGGAGTTACAGAAATGAGAAGAAAAGATTGAGACTCCCTGATCCCTTGGCTTAGGCATATTAGGCATATTGGCTTAGGCACCAAACATAAATTAACTGGTGCCTAAAATTCCTAAAATAATTTTAGGAAGTAAAAGTCTCTCAAGGTTAAACTACTACATGTTGAATGATTCGTGTGTAGCTGATCCTAATATTCCCCACCCCCTTTAGTTTAAGTGTGTGGCATTCCGATCCAGATCAGGGCCCTGCATGTTTACATTTAGTTTAAAAAAACAGGATCAGCTACATGCTACGCATTCAGCTCAGCGTGTAGTTTAGCCCTCAGCCTGGCTGAAACCTTGAACAAATGGTGCAGGCAAACCTTTTGTATTTAAAGTAGCAAACGTCTATGAGTTTAACAGCATCCCACGTCGCCATCTCCACAGCCAGGGCACGGCATACTCTCTGTGCTAAAACGGAGTTCTGCAGCAGGGCAAGCAAGCCAAACACGGCAACACAAAAAGCCAAGTTCTATAAGCCGCGTGAATCAGACCTGCCTTCCCCAACCTGGTGCCCCCCCATATGTGTTGAACTACAACACCCATCACACCTAGCCATTTTGGCTGGGGACTGTGGGAGTTCTAATCCAACATATATTGGGGGCACCAAGTTGGGGAAGGCTGAATTAGACAGCTTGAGTAAATTTTCATGTTTCAAATTCTATTGAGCACAGGATGGGGCATGAAGGTATGGAGGTCAGAATGTTCAGAGTGTTTCCTGAAAACCCTGATCAGATCATGTTTAAGACACTTCACCGGGAACTGCTTAACTATTTCAAGTCTATCTTTGCAGCCTTAAGGCTGTACTAAACCAACAAAATAGGTATGACCAATGAAGGTTGTAGGGACAAACTCCAAAGTGTTCCAGTTGTTGTGTGGGAACTCATGTTTACCATGAAGCCGTGCTCCCTCAATCTGGACAGCGTGCTCTGAAGGCTGGCGAGACACTTCCGTCCAGATGTTGGCCTTATCAGGATATCACCAAGGTATGGATGAAGACACACACCCCCACCCTGGATCCTGAGGTGCAGAAGAGTCCAAATGGGAGTGCTCAATATTGATTTGGTAGTGCCTTCTATTGTAACAGAAGTAGTAGCTACTTTCAATGCTTCTCCCTGATTGGAAAATGAAGATATGAAGGACTGCAACCGGTCCTTTATCTCAAGACGAAAGATCAAAGGCGCCAAACTGACAGCCTTGGCTCTGCCGTCTTGACCTGATTCTCCCAGGGCCTTGCCCTTAGTCTATACACTGGATTTAGCACTGAACCACAGAGGAACCACACACACTGTGTGGGGTAGAACCAGGAAAGTCTATTTAAGGTAAACCGATTACAATAAAAGGTGGGAAATGAGGGAAGAGGGAGAAAGGTGGGGAGACACTTTGGTATACACAAGCA
Source organism: Shinisaurus crocodilurus (assembly GCA_021292165.1). Classification (NCBI taxonomy): domain Eukaryota; kingdom Metazoa; phylum Chordata; class Lepidosauria; order Squamata; family Shinisauridae; genus Shinisaurus; species Shinisaurus crocodilurus. Next base: position 263,366,095 of record CM037877.1, read on the forward strand.
GAGCTACGAAACAACAAAACTAGTTCCTTTACTATATAAACACCCAGGCACTTACTCTTTGCCTGGGGGGTTGGTCTTCTTAGGGCCTGCCTCAGCAAAAGCCCTACTCTGCGCTCCTTCGCGTCTGGAACAACAACAACCAAAACCAGAAGCCACAGCTGGCAGTATCGATTCCCCCACCCCCCGCCCCTCCTTTTGGTAGCCTGGCTGTCCTTGGCCAATCAGGATGAACTTCATCTGGGCTAGGCAGGGAAGGGGTGGCTCCTAGTTAGGTGTCGAAGGGGTGAATTCCTGACCATGACTAGAGTGCTTGGGGAACATTTGCATGTGAATACATTGGAGACTCTGAGGGCACAGAGCCATCAGAGGAAACTACCATATGTACATTTGCAGGAGATTCTGAGGTGGACCAGAGCCATCAGAGGAACTACTATGTACATTTGCATGAGGTTCCCAGCCTCTGGCTGGGGTTACACTGGTTTACATGTGTGTGGTGGAGAAGGGCACCCAGACCCTGTCTGCTTTTCTTCACAGAAGATAAACCTCTGAAAGATCTACTGAAGCCAAAAACTCCTGATGTTGGAGCACCATCACTATGTATTTGAGCGTTTCCTTTTTGGAATGTTTCTTCAGTAGATGTTTGTTCAATGACTTGAGATCCAGTATCCCTCTGATATATCCACTTTTCTTTGGGACTAAAAAGAAAATTGAGTATGCTCCAGATCTGTTTGGGACTGTGGTACAGGTTCTATGGCTTGAATATTGATAAGGTGCTGAATTGCATTGAATAATTTTATATATTTTTCCATTCTCTTTGTCCTGGTCATCCCAGGAGACAATGTACTTTACCCATCTGTCTGAGGTAGTCCAAAACCAAGTCTGAGCAAAGTCCAGTAGATGTCTTCCAATGGGCCCTTGACTCCCCCAGGTATCATGCCAAGGTGGTCTTTTTATCTCCTTACTAAACCTGTTGGAAGAAGACTGTGATATTCTTCTGCCAACAGACTTACGTAAATCCCTGGTCCACTGAGACTGAGAGCCACCTTAGTGGAATTGTTTAGCCAGTTGTCTGTTGTAACAAAACTGAGACTCTTTGCACCTCCATTCTCCCTCCTTAGCCATAGACAGTGCCTTCTTTTTTATCCTTGGTTTCTACAAGGCAGGCATCCAGTGTGTCTCCAAAGTGTTTCTACCTGCAAAGGGCTTGATGGTCAGTTATGCCTGGGATCATGGTTCTACATCTCAGTTGCATAGCCATATATTCTGTCTGGCCACCGTGTTAGCAACATGCTCCAAACTGGATGAAGTCCAAAGAAGAATCAACCAAAAAAGCTGGTGATGGAGAAATTTTCTTAAGACTGAGACTGAGAGGCCTTATCAGACCTAGTCAGATCTTCCTTTATGTCTACCATTCTGTGAGGCTTTACCAACAGGGTTGGAAACATGAGGAAAATATGCAGCTGCTTAGCAAGGTTTCTATTTCCTCATCAGATTCTCAGAAAGCTCTCCAGACTCCCTGTCCTCCAAATCCAGGAAACTGTCAGAAGCACGAGGGCTTAGGGTGGCTTTGACTCATTGCTCCTGCTTGTTAGCCTTCTCTTTATCCTAATTTTACCCTCGTCTGACACATTGTCTGGAATTGCAACTAAGGAACAGGAAGCACGAGAATAAGCAGAGTATGAAGAAGAAGAGAGGCTGGAGAAATGGGATATCTGATGAAGAATCCCTGGAGGGAGACCAGGATGTCCTTCTATGTGGAACTACCCCTGGTCTAAGATGTCTTTCTTTTCTTGTGATGTTTTTTCCCCAAGGGAAAGGACATCTGGACTTGGCATGGGGCGATTTACCCCTTGCCCCCAAAAACCCTCTTATCTCCTGGGCCAGCACTCCTTGACCCAGTTCAGTAACTGTGGTAAAACTTCCTGCTTGGGCACTGTCATGTTTGTGGGAGGAGGATTCCAGGTACTCACCCCCACCTCAGTCTGGCATCCATCTGAGTTTGGAGAAAAAACTGTTTAGCCCTGCAGGCCTTTCAGGCTTGTGGCATCAAATGCTACAGGAGTGGAGCTTTCCATTGCTCCAGTTCCAACTTAGAATCATAGAATCATAGAATCATAGAAAAGTAGAGTTGGAAGGGGCCTACAAGGCCATCGAGTCCAACCCCCTGCTCAATGCAGGAATCCAGGTCAAAGCATCCCCGATAGATGGCTGTCCAGCTGCACCTTGAATGCCTCCAGAGTGGGAGAGCCCACCACCTCCCTAGGTAGTTGATTCCATTGTCTTATTGCTCTAACAGACAGGAAATTTTTCCTGATGTTCAGCCAGAATCTGGCTTCCTGTAACTTGAGCCCATTATTCCATGTCCTGCAAACTGGGATGATCGAGAAGAGATCCTGGCCCTCCTCTGTGTGACAACCCTTCAAGTACTGGAAGAGTGCGATCATATCTCCCCTCAGTCTCCTCTTCTGAAGGCTAAACATGCCCAGTTCTTTCAGTCTCTCCTCAGGGCCTTGTTTCCAGTCCCTTTATCATCCTTGTTGCCCTCCTCTGAACCCTCTCCAGTTTGTCTACATCCTTCTTAAAGTGTCGTGCCCAGAACTGGACGCAGTAGTCAAGATGAGGCCTAACCAGTGCTGAGTAAAGGGGAATGATCACTTCACACGATTTGGAAGCTATACTTCTATTAATGCAGCCTTTGTGCATGCTTGCTTCCTGAATGCATGGGGATTTCACATCTGCATTAGAGTAGTTAGGGTTAAGCCTCAGGTTAGGGTTAGGGTTAGGAAAACCAGGGTCCCTGTCCATGTCCAGGTGCCTGGAACATGCAGAGGTTGGGTAGACAAAGCCAGTGGAAGACAAGAACACCCTCAGTGATGCTGTTGTGCATGCTGGCTGAATGTATGGGGATTTCACATCTGCATTAGAATTACGGTTACACCTCAGGTTAGGGTTAGGGATGGGGTTGGGAAAACCTGCATCTGACTGTTTCTATGTCCTGAGGCTTGGAACTAGCCTAGGTTGGGCAGACTAAGCAGGTGGGCAACAAAAACACCTTCAGTGATGTCGTTGTGTATGCTAATGCTTCCTGAATGCATGGGGATTTCACATCTGCATTAGAAGTAGGGTTCAGCCTCAGGTTAGGGTTCTTAAAACCTGGGTCCCTCTCCATGTCCAGGGTCCTGGACCATGCCGAGGTTGGGTGGACAAAGCCAGTGGAAGACAAACACACCCTCAGTGATGCCTTTGTGCATGCTGGCTGAATGTATGGGGATTTCATATCTGCTTTAGAGTTAGGGTTAAGCCGCAGGTTAAGGTTAGGGTTAGGAAAACCTGGGTCCGTTTGCATGTCCTGAGGCCTAGAACTAGCCTAAGTTGGGCAGACTAAGTGAGTGGGCAACAAGAACACCTTCAGTGATGCCTTTGTGCATGCTGACTGAATATAAAGAAAATGATATTAAAAATACAAGGGGGCGATAAAGTATTAACAGATAATATGGATATACAAAAAGTATTCTATCAATATTACTCAAATCTGTATAAAGGACATGATGTCCCACTGGAAATAATAGATGAATATATTGAAAAACAAAAGTTGCCTAAGATCACAGAGGCACATTATGAATGGTTCCATAACAATAAGAGAACTGGCGGATGCTATAAAAAAGATTAAACCAGGAAAGGCTCCAGGACCGGATGGACTTTCAGGAAATATTATAAGAGCTTTGAGGATGAACTTTTACAAACTTTACAAAATACGATGAATTTTCCAAGGCAGTAAGATGCCTGAGACATGGAAAGAGGCAAATATAACATTAATACAGAAAGAGGGACAGGATTTGACATTAACAAGAAATTATAGACCGATATCATTGTTGAATAATGATTATAAGTTGTTTACAAGGATACTAGCTGATAGATTAAAAATAATTCTTCAAGAATTTATTCATGAAGATCAATGTGGATCCTTACCTAAAAGATAGCTAAGGGACAATGTTAGAACTGTTTTAGATATCTTGGAATATTTGGAAAAGCAGAATGAAAAGCAAGCTGCATTGAGTTTTTTAGATGCAGAGAAAACGTTTGATAATTTGAATTGGGTGCTTCTTTTTAAAGTTTTGGAGATAGATTTTGGAGGGAATTTTATAAAATGGATAAAATCGATTTATCCTTCACAAACAGCGCAAATAATTATTAATGGAGACATGACAAAACCATGTGGAATACAAAGAGGAACAAGATAGGGCTGCCCACTGTCACCACTGCTGTTTATCCTTGTGCTTGAAATATTGAACAGAGATATAAGACAAGATGAAAGAATTGGAGGTGTAAAAAAATTTTTTAAAGAGTGTTATAAGTTGAGAGCTTTTGTGGATGATTTGGTGTTTACCTTGGAAGATCCTCTAAAGGGAATTGAAATGTTAATGGTTAAACTGAAGGAGTTTGGTGCAGTAGTGGGTTTTAAGGTTAATAAATTGAAGACAGAGATGTTAACAAAAAATATGAAAATCCAAGATCAAGTAAAATGGTCAAATAAGTCAGGTTTTAAGATTGAAAAGAAAGTTAAATACTTGGGTATTACCTTGACAAATATGAATTGTGTGGAATGAAATTAAAAAAGATTTAGTAAGATGGGATAAAGTTCAACTCTCACTTGAGAGAGAATAGGCACAATTAAGATGAATGTTCTACCTAGAATGTTATTTCTGTTTCAGACTATCCCTATTGTGACATCACAACTACCATCTAAACAATGGCAGAAAGATATATCTAGATTTATATGGCAAGGGAAAAAGTTAAATATAAGATCTTACAGGATACAAAAAAAAGAGGAGGTCTGGGTCTACCTGATCTGAAATTATATTTTGCCGCCTGTTGCTTAGTATGGATGAAAGAATGGATCTTGCTGGAAAATAGTAGATTATTAGAGCTAGAAGGACATGGACTGAGATTTGGGTGGCACGGGTATTTGTGGTATGATAAAGCTAAGGTGAATGCAGAATTTAATAATCATTATGTCAGATGTGCCATTTTGAGAATATGGAATAAATATAAACCTAGGTTTTGTCTGAGAGTACCATTGCGGTTATCAGCACAAGAAGCGCATCACAGAAGAGAAATGTCAAGTAAATATAAATGGTTGATATATCGCGACTTGCTGGTATTTTCTCAAGGTGAATGTAAAATAAAATCAAGAGAAGAATTGATAAATGAAGGTTATATATGTCAATGGTTCTCCTATTTACAGATTGTAAAAAGGTTTAAAGTTGATAAAAGGTTGTATGATTTTGAACAAAGTAAATCTGACTTTGAAAGGGAATTATGTGTAAATGATGAACATCTTATTGCAAAAATGGTAAACTGTTGTTGAAATTTGAGACTGAGGAAGAACAAGTGAAGGAATGTATGATAAAATGGGCCCAAAATTTTGGATATAACATACTAATGGTACAATGGGAAAATATATGGTTAAAAGGTATGAAATTTACATTATGTTCTAGACTTAAAGAAAATTTTTATAAGATGATGTATATTGTTGGTATATGTCCCCAGAGAAATTGCCCAAAATGTATAATGGCATATCAGGTGTCTGTTGGAAATGTGAACAACAAGAAGGAACTTTTTACCATATGTGGTGGGCATGTAAGAAAGCTAAAATATTTTGGGTACAAATTCATTTATTAATTCAAAAAAAAATTAAAGATTGATATTCAATTGAAACCAGAGGCCTTCCTTTTGGGAATAATGGATAGTCAGTTGGAAAGAAGTCATGGAACTTTATTCTTGTACATGACAACGGCAGCGAGACTACTATATGCACAGAAATGGAAAGACCCAGCATTGCCTACAATAGAAGAATGGTTGGTCAAGATGGTGGAGCTGGCAGAGATGGCCAAACTTATGGCATTAATTAGAGAAAAGACAACATCTACGTTTACTGCTGAGTGGAAACCTCTAATAGACTTTTTGCAGGGATTAGGAAAAAAATGATTTGTTTATTTGCGGTTTTGTGGATTAAGAAGATAAATTTGAGACAACAGAAAAAAAAGAACTTTTCTTTTTTTGATTATTGAGTAAGATAAATTATTATCACTTATATTTGCTGTAGGAAAAATCGGGAGTCCATTTTAGTTTTGTTGATTGTTATATGTTTTGAGTTGTTTGTTGCTTTCTTTTATGGAAATAAAAAACTTTTTAAAAAAAATCATTCCAGTTAGTCAAACTAGTCAGCACTTAAGTTGGGATAGGCAGTCTGAGAACAGCCCAGACTGAGGACCCAAACCAGAGCAGGCAGCTTCATAGCTGCTTCCAGAAGCAGCTTCCAGGAGAGTAACAAACAGTTGCACAGAATTCCAGTTAATTTTCCCGTGATAATTTTTAAAAGATAAGCAAGCACTGGAAGCTGCAATAAGGAGTGGAGGAAGGGCAGCTGGGGAAGGTATGTTTAACCATTTTCCTGCCAGCCATTTCCCCTCTCAAAACCACATGCCCTCAAACTGCTTTTATCCCTACAGGGGAAAATATAGAGGGACCTGAATCTTTCCCCCTGTGATGGGAAAAGCAGCTTCAGGTAGGGGAATCGGAGAAAAAAATGAAAATCGGAGACATTGAGCATGAAAAGGATTAAGCACTGTGGCTCACGCTGGCTCAGCTTGTCTGGGCGTGGAAAGCTAAGCAGGGTCAGGCCTGGTTATCACTTGGATGGGAGACCCCTCCTCCAGTTTCCTGCATTAAGCAGGGGGTTGGACTCGATGGCCTTGTAGTCCCCTTCCAACTCTATGATCTATGAAATCTATGAAACCCACCCTTTCTCAGCTCCTGGTTGCAGCTTCCACTGGCTTCTTTTCTTTAAAGGGGAAAAAAAAAGTTTGGGGAAATTTACATGGAACTCCTTGTAAATTGTAATTTAGCCTGAACATCCTTGGGATCCCACTCCTACTCTCCAGCGTGATCCGGGTTCTAGTCCCCGCTCAGCGATGAAACTCACTGGGTGACTTTGGGCCAGTCACTGACTCAGGTGAGGTAGGTGAAGCCTAACCTACCTCACAGGGTTGTTGTGAGGATAAAATGGAGAGGAGGATGAGGATAATGTAAGCTGCCTTGGGTTCCTTGCAGGAAAAAGGGTGGGGTATAAATATAATAAATAAATAAAATAGAGCTATATTATTTGACTGATTGACTAAATCAGTGTTCTCCAACCTTGGGTCCCCAGATGTTTTTGGCCTACAATTCCCAGCCAGGGCCAGATTAAGAGCATTATGGGCCTGGTGCTGAAGAGGGCGCAGAAACGCTGCGCTCCTCTTCGCTGCCGCTGCGCCGCCCCCACCAGGCTTCTGCCTCCGCTGTGCCGCCCCCGCCAGGCCTCCACCTCCCCACCCACCCTCCCGCCCGCCCGCCGGCCGCCGCCGCACCCTCCCGTCCCGCTCGCCGCTGCGCCTCCCCCCGCCCTCCCGCTCGCTGCCGCTGCGCCTCCCGCCGCCGCCGCCATCACCACCACCCCCGACCCCCCCGCCACCTACCTTCTCCGCGTCGTGTCGCTTCCGGAGCCCCGCCCGCGTTGTTTTGGCGGGAGGAACCAGGGCAACAGGGCTTAAACAGCCCTGTTGCCATGGTTTCCCTGGCAAAAAACAGCGCGGGGGTCCCGTCGCGTCACTTCCTCTTCCTCCTTGGCGGCGGCAGCGGCGGCAGCGGCGGCGGCAGCGGCGGCAGCGGTAGCAGCCGCCAGGGCGGGGGGAAGGTAGGTTGGTGGCGGCGGCGCAGGGTTTTTTTTTTTTTTTGCAGAGCAGGGCTGCTTTGGAGAGGGGGGGCCGCTAAATATTATTTCGCCTGGGGCGCCAAACTGCCCTGCACCGGTCCTGATTGTGGGCCTATTTTGGGGTAGGGGCCTGGAGCTGCAGCTCCAATAGCCCCTATCTTAATCCGGCCCTGTTCCCAGCATGCCCCAGCCAGCATAGCTGGCTGGGCCATGCTGGGAGTTGTAGGCCAAGAACATCTGGGGACCCAAGGTTGGAGAACACTGGACTAAATGATTGTTTATTAACGTAACTAAACGTGCTTAACACATTTTAAACCCTTTATGTCTTGGACTGCAACTTAATACAACTACAGTATACTGTTACCACCCATCTTTCAAGAGTATGGTTCCGCTCACCAGCTTGCTGGCTTGTCAATATGGCATTTACACCTCTCTTAAATGTTTCCAAGTCTACCATCCCATCAGCTGCAAGAAAGAAACAAAGCTCATGAACAATACACAAAACAGTCCTGAACCAAATGTCTGGTTTAACTGAATTTCTGTGGTTTTGGGGGTGGAGATGGTAATGACCCTCCCATGGTGGGTGGAAACCTAGAGGTCAAAGCAAACTGCAGGTGCATGTGGAAATGTGATTCCACACAGCCAGCTCTTACACTGAACCCACCTTCTCAACATGCCAACGTGATTGGCATGAATTGGTCCTAAATCTGGTCCCCCCTCACCCAGTGGCATAAGTACCAATGCTAAGGGTCTTAATATCTGTCTGAATAAAAAATGAACATGCAGATGTATAATCAGAAGTGGCCTATAGAACTATCAGCGGGGGGGGGGGGAGCCCAAGATTAAGAGGGTAGAATAGGAGTCAGCAATTGGCAGTCCAGGAACTGAATCCAGCCCTCTCAGAGGTACTACCAGGCTCTTCAATTTGCCAACCAAGAGGCAAAAAAAGAAGTCTGTGATGGGGATGGTATCTGTAGCAAAAGACAATTTGGAGGGGTCGGGGTAGGCAACTTGACCCCTCCACTTCTTATTCCATCCTCAAAGTGGGCCTCCAAGGAAATTAGTTGCTGACCCGGGGAATAAACTCAGAAGAAAGGGTTTCACTTTTCCCTCCATCTTTTGTCCTGGCACAGATGAAGATCAACTACTCTGGCAAAATGAACCTGTGGACATTTTCATAGTTTTAATTAATCTGGAGCTTGGGCTCGCATGGGAATGCTGCCAAAAAATGTTCTTCCCATGGTGAATCATCCCCTCCTCAGCCGGAATGCATCATGCGCCCTGTGGACTGGGGCCTCCGTACTGTGAACCTCCTCCATGCTTCCTCCCAGAGGCCACATTTTTGTACGTAACAATTTACTGATATACAACACAGGGTTACTTTGCTTGTCTTGACAGATTCATTCCGGCAGGTCACTTTGTGTGGCTGCAGCACAAGTAGACGGGCTGTTTCCCCGTGCCCCCCACCGTACATAACATCATAAGAATTCTTTAGCTTAAACAGACTAAGTGATGGCGAACCTTTTTGAGCCCGAGTGCCCAAACTGCAACACAAAAACAACTTATTTATTTCGAAGTGCCAACACTGCAATTAAACCTGAATACCGAGGTTTTAGTTTTAGAAAAACAACTCATACAGTTGTCCGAACTAATTAACATCTTTTGTCTTAAAATAAAAACACAATAACAGAGCTTTCAAAGCTACAAACAAATCAACTCAAAAAATTGTTATAGTACTACATTGTACACATAGCCTGAAGGGAATTTATACAAACTTTTTAAATAATTAGGCACATGTATTTTTGGATAAGGGATTCTCAACTTGTAATATGATTATATGCCAGACTGAAATTGTATGGGGCAAGCTTTACCCCGAGTCCTTTCCCTGCTTCTACAGGTGTCGGATTACGGTAGTAAAAGTAAAAGTCAACCTGTACTAGGATGAGCAAGATAAACAAGAAAACTAAACGTGCTTAACACATTTTAAACCCTTTATGTCTTGGACTGCAAACACTGCATTAGGTTAAAGTTTGCATTGGGCATGCTTTTGCACAATTAATGTGATATTTGCTATTGCATGCATGCTGATAATTTGTCAAACCTTGGCTCATACTCCATTAGTTTGAAAGCAACACATGCAGCACTCAGGTCAACTGTTAGGGCTTTACATCCAAGCCATGCTCTGTGCATCATTCTTCAAAATCTTTTAAATGTGATAACAATGTAGAAAAGAATTCTGTAACAGGAATTCTAGAATAAAATCATTCTGTTCCACACTGTGAGAAAGAACAAAATCATTAGTGTTTTGCAGAAGGGGATGGTCTTTTTGCGATCTGGTGACCAATGGCTCGAGTGCCCACAGAGAGGTCCCTGCGTGCCAGCTGTGGCACCCGTGCCATAGGTTCGCCATCACTGGACTAAGATCTATCTAGCCCAGGATTCTGTTTTCAACAATAGTCAGCCTGTAATGAACAAAGAAAGAAACTGACCATCCATCGGAGCATATTTCAACGCTTCATACAGCTGCTTGTTTGTTAAATGGATCCCCATTTCATCCAAGACTGCATCCAAGCTGTTGATATCAATCCTTTTCTCTGTAAAAGAAACAGAAGTGTTGGCAGCAGGTATTTGTTAAATGTGCACAGTAATGTTCAAAACATGCTCAAAACCACAAGACTGAGCCCTGAGAAGGGGGAGCGTGCAGTGGCAGAGAGCACTTTGTGTTTGTGAGTGCCCTCTGAGGTTTCTGTGAGCATTTGTATAAAATGCTTGCAAAGAACTCAAGCTTTTGCAAGCATTCTGTGGGGACTCTCACAAAGGTGCTTGTGCATACCTGCTGCCATCCCTTGCACTGGCCCCCTCCCCCCTTAGGCCTGGTCCCAGCCAGGGACTTCTTCACACACTGCTGGCTCTCTAGACCGCCTGTGGCCCAGGATCTTGGTGTACTGGGAATTGCAGAAGATAATCGAGGAGTGCAAGAGTGTTGTACAGAGTTCTTCCTCCATGCTCTAGGTTTAATTTAAGAAAGCTAAAATGTAAAGCTTGTTGTGCTGTGCTATCAGCAAATGGCCTTGGCTACTTGGCTGCTTGCCAGCCTGATGCAATCTTCAGCAACTTACTGGCATGTGACTTGGCTGCCACCCAGGATAATGAATTTGTACAAAGCACGGGTGTATAATAATAATAATAATAATAATAATAATAATAATAATAATAATAATTTATTTATAACGCCCGTTATACCAAAGGGCGGGACAAATAACATATACAGTAAACATAACAATACAATAAAATAACCAACACCAACCACTTACTATGCAGTATCAAATCCCAGCAACCACCACATTAGCCCAACCACTCATTCTGGCTGACTAAAAAAATAAGTCTTTAATCCCGTTCGAAAGCGGGAAAGATCCTTCTCCAATCGGAGGTCCATGGGAAGCCTGTTCCACAAAAGTGGAACCAGGTCCTGAAAGGTTCGCAGGCTTGACAAGGCAGAGTGTGTCGGTGGGACTGCTAATAATCCCTGGCCCACTGATCTTAAATTCCTACCAGGAACATACCAGGAAAGCCTAGATGATAAGTAATGAGGGACATTAGAGCGCAAAGCCTCTAATAATTTAAATTGGGCCCTAGTCCGAATGGGTAGCCAATGAAGATTCCTACGGGCCATAGTAATATGGGAGTATCGGGGCAAGTTCAGAACAACACGAACAGTGCTGTTCTGAACCAGAACCAGTGGAAGAAGCACAGAAGAGGGCAAGCCAGCTATTAAGCTATTACAATAGTCCAAGTGGGATACCACCAAAGCCTGAACAAGCAGATGGGCTGTTTCAGGAGACAAAAACTTGCAAATCCTGCGAATGTTCAAAAGGTGAAAATTACATGCCTTAGCAGTCCTATTAATAAAAGGACACAAGGACAAACGATCATCCAGCAAAACACCAAGGCTCTTGGCAGCTGAAACCGGGGCCACCACTGAGCCCTGGATATGCAAAGAAGGACATAATAAGGGAGCTGACACACGATCAGGTTGAAATACCAGAATTTCAGTCTTATCCATGTTCAATTTCAGATGATGTGCGGTCATCCATGAGGAAACGCCTGACAGGCATTCCGTCACGGAATCACGTTATCATTTAAACATGTGGTCTGCAGCCCATGGAGTTGGATGCTAGAATTGTATAAGACTAGCAAACGCAGCCTAGTGAGTGGTGAGTTGTGTATGTGGTGGTGTGGTGTAGTATGTAAGGCTGAAGTGTGCTGAGGAGGAAGAGAGAGATCCAGAAGCTGTTTGGCTGCCAGCCTGAAGAAGGACAAAGAACCAGCAGGAGCCCTGACACGGACGGAGGACTGCCGCAAGGATAGTGGAGGCAGAGCTTCTTGACTGCTTGGTTGGTGATATTGTGGTCACTGCCTGTCCAAAGGGTGGGGCTCTTACTAGGGGACTTGGGATTGTTGTACTCTGTATAATAAAGATCTTAACTCGCAATAAAAGATGTTTGGCTTGATCCTCCTGGATTTATTATGGCATAAGAATTCATCAAAGAACCCCTGCCAAGCCCTTTGGGAAAACATTTGGCAGAACACTTGGCATCCTTGATTCCTAGCCGGAAGATGTTGTTTACCCTGTGAGGACATTCCCAATTCCTGGAAGGAAAAGACACTCTGCTGGGACATCTCTGTCATCTTCCCCCACCCTGGCCCAAAGTAAATTTCTAGGCCTTGGGGAATGGGGAGAAGGCACCTCACAAAATCAAGGTAGGGCACTGCTTGCAGCAGGTTGTGAGCAGGGCTATGCCCACCTCAGCCCTGCTTGCAAGGGTCCACACAGAGGTGCTTGCTTTTGTGAGCACCCCATTCAGATGACAGCCTTAGCTGGCAGCTAGCCAGACAGTGCAAAGGCTGAATTGTTGCTCTGGCCAAAGCCAAAGCTCATACAGCCCTACCAGGTCAGTGTGTGATGGGAAACTAATGGGCTGCCTGGGTGTATGGAGTCACCCTGGGCCCGAGAGAACATTGTGAACCTGAGAACCTCTCTCGCTCTCTCTGCAGCCCTGAGTGGCTCTCCACAGAGCGCAGCAGAGCACAAATCTGGCTCTAGCTAGTGCTGGCAACAGATAAGGGAATGCCTGCTTGGGAACCAAAGTTGATGCTTGTTAAAGTGGAAACAGACAGAGCACTTTTTGATAGTTGCAGAAAAAGTCTAGCTAGGTGCAGATCTTTCCTGAAAACTTTGAAAAACTGTTTCCTGTGGGAAAGGGAAAATCTGGGAGATAAAGATATATACATTTATGATTTTAAAAGCACTGTTCGTGTACAAAATGCATGATACAATTTTATTCCCATTTTATCCATCCAATAGTTCTGTAGAATAGATTAGGCCAAGACAAAGAGACTTCCTGCCCAAGAGACAGTGCATAATTTTTGAGATGCAGCTTGGGTGGGTAGCACTAAGGTTCAAGCCTGCTCAGAAGCATAGATTTCATAGATCATAGAGTTGGAAGGGGCCTACAAAGCCATCGAGTCCAACCCCCTACTCAATGCAGGAAACTAGAGGAGGGGGTCTCCCATCCAAGTGACAACCAGGCCTGACCCTGCTTAGCTTTCCACGCTTAGACAAGCTGAGCCAGCGTGAGCCACAGATGTAGTAGGGCTGATTGTGGTTATTCAAGGGAGCAAGAAGGTGCTCTGCACATGCTTAGAGGTAGTGTTCTTCATTAGTACAACAGTTATTTGGAGACCAAAGTAGATGAGATGCCAAGAGATTGATGATCACATCACCCACATGTTTTAAAAAAGTAAAAGCAGCCATGGATGGATGTTTCAGATCAGGGGTGAGGTGCAGGGATAAGAAGGATTTAACCCTTCCCTCTCTGTACTGCTTTCCAATCTGAATTGCCCCAGTACTCAAATTATGGGGGTGTTGAAATAGCAATGGCAGATCACGCACATACCCCCCCCCCAAAGGTTGAAGCTAAGGATTAATTTGTTCTTGGAGTTTTTAAAAGAAGTTATTAGTTGCAATAGCAAAGGTTCCTTGGAGTGCTGAGTATACCATTTCAGGCCATGTGTTCTGTTGATGCCTTGCATGGTTGCAGGGTTCTGCTATGGTCCAAATTTGAACATGTTCAGGATCTGCTCGGCCTGCACAGTGCTGCAGTTCCCCCTGGTGGCCTGATAGAGAAGGCAGACAAGTCCACCTTGCAAATACTAGCAGGATTAGCACCAGACCTGTAGGTGCTCACAGGATTAGAGCCAATCCACTCATGCAGACCAGCTGGGAGCCACAGGAAGTCCTATAAAAGGCTTCCTGTTCCTGCTCAGCTTTGCCACAGCAACATGAGTCTTTGTGGTAGCTGCTTTGTGTCCCTGCCTTGCTCCATTGCCCTCTGTGTCCTGATCTTGCCTACTCCAGACTCTTTGCTTCTCACCTCTGGCCCTGCACACCTTGCCAATATTTCAGCCCTGCTTGTTCCTGACTTCTCTTCTCGCCTCTGGCCCTGTGCACCTTGCTGGTATTTTGACCCTGCTTGTTACTGACTTTGCTCTTTGCCTCTGGCCCTGCAGCACTGTGCTGGCATTGCCCAATGCCTGTTTCTGGCTCTGTACTTGCCTGGGCCCTGCAACACCTCTGTCCTCCCTGGCCCCAGTGTGCCCTGCCTGCGTATGCCTGCCCCATCAGGGCCAGATTAAGAGCATTATGGGCCTGGTGCTGAGGAGGGCGCATGGCTGAAGAGGGCGCAGAAACGCTGCGCTCCTCTTCGCTGCCGCTGCGCCGCCCCCACCAGGCTTCTGCCTCCGCTGTGCCGCCCCCGCCAGGCCTCCACCTCCCCACCCACCCTCCCTCCTGCCCGCCGCCGCCGCACCCTCCCGTCCCGCTCACCGCTGCGCCTCCCCCCGCCCTCCCGCTCGCTGCCGCTGCGCCTCCCGCCGCCGCCGCCATCACCACCACCCCCGACCCCCCCGCCACCTACCTTCTCCGCGTCGTGTCGCTTCCGGAGCCCCGCCCGCGTTGTTTTGGCGGGAGGCAACAGGGCTTAAACAGCCCTGTTGCCATGGTTTCCCTGGCAAAAAACAGCGCGGGGGTCCCGTCGCGTCACTTCCTCTTCCTCCTTGGCGGCTGGCAGCGGCAGCAGCGGTGGCGGCAGCGGCGGCAGCGGCAGCAGCCGCCAGGGCGGGGGGAAGGTAGGTTGGTGGCGGCGGCGCAGGGTTTTGTTTTTTTTTGCAGAGCAGGGCTGCTTTGGAGAGGGGGGGCCCGCTAAATATTATTTCGCCTGGGGCGCCAAACTGCCCTGCACCGGTCCTGATTGTGGGCCTATTTTGGGGTAGGGGCCTGGAGCTGCAGCTCCAATAACCCCTATCTTAATCCGGCCCTGTGCCCCATACATCCTGGACCTGACAGAACAGAGGTCTGAATAGGTCAAGTTTCACAAAGAAGCTGGACACAAATAGAGCAACACCATGGAAAGCTCCAAGTGAGGCTGGAAGCCAGACAGGGTTGTTGGCTGTATGTTGCCCAACAAGGAGCAGAGCAAGACTGTGGCTGTTGGCCCCACCTCCATATTGAGGTGCCTGTTCTAGCAATTGCCTGTTCTAGCAATCTCAGGCTGCAATGATGCTGGAGTGGCTGTGGCATGCTAGTTTCCTCATAGCCTGAGTCCTCAGAGTCTGAGGAATGGTAATGCAATCTCCTCTGTACACAGGGGAACAGGCCCCTGGAGTCTTTCTGGAGAACAGGTTCTTGGGGAGATGGCCACCTCATGAGGCCTTTCTGCAGCTAAGTCCTCTTCCTGAATCATTAACTCTGGAGCCTCTTCTTCTGAGGACACGGGGCCAGGCTCGTCGGAGGACAAGGGTTCAGGATCCTGGTCCATGACAGAGAGCTAATTAACAGCCCTGGTTGCATCCAGAGCATTGGGTGTCGGAGGTTTTTATGTGGACTATTGCCTAGCAGCCAGGTGCAGCCAAATAAGTTTCCTTTTTAATTCGGGTTTATTTCTGCAGTAGAACTGGTTTCATTCTCATAGACTCATAGGGTTGGAAGGGGCCTACAAGGCCATCGAGTCCAACCCCCTGCTCAATGCAGGAAACTAGAGGAGGGGGTCTCCCATCCAAGTAACAACCAGGCCTGACCCTGCTTAGCTTTCCACACTCAAACAAGCTGAGCCAGCGTGAACCACAGGCCTGTTTGAAGTCTGGCCTGATGACCTGATTTGCTCTACTTTTTCATACTTCTGGCTCAAGTATGACAAGGGACTTTGCCTGGAAACTGTTACTTACAGCAGCCTGATTGTTACAGTATTGTTTCACCCTATCTCTTTATGACACTGTAAAGTTTGCCAAGCCCCTCACTTTGTGGGTTCAGTCTGCTTTATTCAGTCATTTCTGCTAACGGGGGGAAAGAGAGGGAGCCCTTAGTGACATGTGCTAGCCCTATCCCTCAGTTGCCTTCAAAAACAGTAGCTAAGTGGTCCACCACGCTCCCCCTAAAGGATCAGGTTGATAGTTTGGGGGTGCTCTTGGATTCAGCACTGTCATTGGAGGCACTGGTGACCTTGGTGGCACAGAGCACTTTTATCAGTTTAGGTTGTTATACAAACTATGCTATACTTCTTTTTGGATTACTGCAATGCATTATATATGGGGCTGCCTGTAAAAATGGTCCAGAAACTTCAGATGGTCCAAAATAGGGCAGCAAGATTGTTTATGGGCACTAGTTGATATGATCATATTATACCAGTGCTTTATGATCTGCACTGGCTGCCAAACCATTTCCAGGCCCAATTCAAAGTACTAGTATTAACCTACAAAGATCTAAATGACAGGTTACCTGAAGGATTCTCTCCTTCCATATATACCTGCCCAGACCCTAAGATCATCCTCAGAGGCCCTTCTCTGGGTGCCCCCACCAAATGAGGTAAGGAGAGGGCCTTTTCAGTGGTGGCACCCTGGTTGTGGATTGCCCTCCCCAGAGAGGCTTGCCTGGCACTTACATAGTCTTTTTAGTGCCAGGTGAAGACCTTTTTTTTTTATTTTTCCAGGCTTTTTAGTCCTTCACTTTAAAAAATTGTGTTGGTGTGTTTTTAGATCTTTGCACTGCTGCTGGCTTTTATCTTGGTTACTGCTTTAGCTACTCACCGGCAACAATGGGTCACCTAACAGAGGCACAAAACCCAGGGACCAGGATCTGCCGCATCCCCAGATGCCAACTCTATCCCCATATCCCAGGGGTGGCAACCTGTGGCCCTAGAACCGCACACGGACACGGTCCTCAGCCTAATTTCAAAGCCCGCGGCAAGCAATCAGTTCAGAGCTCTGGGGAGAGCAATCTTTCCCACTCCCTGTAGCCGGCTAGGCAGGGAGGAACCGAGAGACGGAGCGAGAAGGGATGTTCGAAAGGGAGAAGGAGACAGGAGTGCAGCAGAAAGAAAAGAGTGACCCTCCCAACTTTTGGCTCTGCCCCCACCCACTGTTGGCATGCAGAAGTGGTGAGACTAAAAGAAAAGTAACTTGTGCAAGAAGCTAACCAGAAGGCAGAGGTAGGGGCTGAGTTCCAAATCACATATTTGCTCCCAGAAAGTACAACAAAATACCAGTTTCACAGAAAGTAAACTGAGCATCACCAAATGCGTGTGCACACATACACACATTAGAACCCCCCCCCCCCCAAAGATCCAGGCAACACATGCACACACAAGCCAGGCAAAATATACCATCTCCCTCCTTCCCTCTCACACAAAAAAACAAAAAAGCCACTCCTTGCTCCTCACCCTCCCAGCCCCTCCCCCGCCACACTTCCTGCAATCCCCAGCTTACCTTTTTCTTTTTCTGGTGGTTGGGCACACTTCAAAATGAAGTGCTGGGCTGCAACCATCCACCACTTTTATTTTCTAAGAATATCCCTGGGGCCAGAAGCATTCTTGGGAATAAGGATGGCCCTGGAGGCCAGCACTTTGCAGCATGCTAGGCTCTCTTCAGTTAATTTTAAAAAACAAATAAAAATCAGGCGGGTGCCAAGAAAGGTGCCCATGGATCCACGCTGGGGACCCCACCACTAAATGGGGTTTGTTTTCTCTGTTTTTGTTGCAACAGACTATCATGACCACCCCTCTGGAAGTTGTTTACGTGGAAGGTTCAATGAGGTTTTATTTTTCAGGCGGTCCCAATCCAAGCCTCCCCCTTCCCCCCCCCCATTAGCCTCATTCAATCAATACCACCTTTTGTCCATCCATCTACTATTACTTTGGGGAACTTCTGGACCACTTTCATCTCCTTCAGATTGTCCAAGCCCATCGCCCCACTGGCTGCAAGAAAGAAGGAAAAGTAAAACACCAAGGATTGGGGCCCTGAGGATTTTTTAGAAATTTATTTATTTATTATATTTATACCCCGCCTTTTTTCCTGCAAGGAACCCTAAGGCGGCTTACATAATCCTCCTCTCCATTTTATCCTCACAACAACCCTGTGAGGTAGGTTAGGCTGAGAGTCAGTGACTGGCCCAAAGTCACCCAGCGAGTTTCATAGCCGAGCGGGGACTAGAACCCGGATCTCCCGAGTCCCAGTCCAACACTCTCACCACGACGCCACTTGGAATGTCAGATATCCTGTGTTAAGTAAAAAGAATTAATTGAGGTCCAAGCTAGATATGATGGAGGCAGCCACATTTCTTTATTCATATATTGAACAAGGACTTCATTTTTTTTAACATGAAAAGGGGCACAGGGGTAAAGGGAACTGAGCCCTCCACCATCGTACCTGTTTGTACTTTTCTCCCAGCCCCAGCCCCAGAAGTGAGCTAAGCTGAGGGGAAATTGGGTGGGGGAGCAATGGAGTGTGGGGTGTGGGGCGGTAAGGTGGGGGGAGGGATGGTTTAGCTCTCTTCATTCACATGCCCAGTTTGAAGTTAAAATAAGGCACGGACCGTGTGGTGGGCAGGGCAGATGCGTTAACAGATTAATGTGGCTGCTCTGTGACATCTAGTCTGGCCCCGAGTCCCTTTTTGACTTGTTCACTTTTCCATAGCCTAGCTAGAAACCCCTTACATCCCACTGGACCTATATGCTGTAAGCGGCCTGTAACACATTTGGGCCAGTTCACACAGACATGCGCATTGGTTGATGATTATTCACTGAGAGCCAGTGTGGCGTAGTGGTGAGAGTGTTGGACTGGGACTCGGGAGATCTGGGTTCAAATCCCCGCTCGGCCATGAAACTCACTGGGTGACTTTGGGCCAGTCAGTGACTCTCAGCCTAACCTACCTCACAGGGTTGTTGTGAGGATAAAATGGAGAGGAGGAGGAGGATTATGTAAGCCGCCTTAGGTTCCTTGCAGGAAAAAAGGCGGGGTATAAATATAATAAATAAATAAATAAAATAAATTCAGCACTCAATGGCTCACGTCTGAATGTGTGCAGTGGCTAGAGATTGGTGAGAAATGTGCACTTTTTGAGCCTACACATGAACTGGAACAAGGCTATTAATGCTGATATTCACACTTCTCCATATTTAGTTATCCATTTTGCCAATAAAAATATAATGGGGGAAGATGCACACACAATGCTATACTAGGGGGTAATGTGCAAAACCTCGGGAAATTACCGTACTTTAAAAAAATGCATGTATTAGGTTAAGGGCATACAAAAATGTGTATATTACGAGAAAAGTGCATGACATACATACAGATTTTCATATGGACCTTTGAAAAATAAAATTCACAAACCAATGCAGAAATGGGATGGAACAAATATAATGCTGCAGAAGTGAGAAACTGAGTGAAATCAAACTTGACAGATTCATCCATCCTTAGTAGTGACTCCACTGAAAAACGTCGTGTCTGGGGTGGCATGAAAGTTCTGCTTGCCAAAAATGGCTCCTCCACACGGGCAAGGACATTGCCCGGCACTGCCGTCATTGAGCCGTGAAACGGGCATGAGAAGCCGCCGGTTTGTGGGCTGGGTACAGAACCACAGGGGTTCCCCATCCAGCAGGGTCCACCCGCTCTCCCCAGGCAAAGTATCTGATCTCCAACCAGCAGCAGATTGGAGGAATCATAGAAAGGAGATAAGATAAGCCCTTTCCCCTGCCCCATCACTGGGGGCTTCTCTACACGAGGCGTTTATCCCGTGGCTTTACTGAGGCTGCTGCTTCCGTTTTCACTGCGGGAGGAAAAGTGCATCCTTCACACAGGGCTTTTCTGTGGGGTTTGCATTTCTCTGCCTTTCTATATATTCTATTAACCAATCACAACACAAGGTGGTGCTGTGGTATAGCTGCAGTATAGCAGAATTGTGGCAATACACAAGGCTTTTGTTCTAGGCTGAAATTTAATACTGCACTTTCCTCGCTCTAACCCCCCCCCCCCCGCAAAAATGGCTGGAAAACACGGGAGACACCCCGAAGGATGACGAGGTTCTGAAAAGGCCCTGCAAACTTCCATGCGTGAGGGATCACGAGTGCACGATAAATGCCTCGTATAGAAGAGAAGCCCTGGGAGAGGGGAGGGGACTTATCTCAACCCCCTCTGTCCTTCAGGAAATAGGCAACGTATGGAAGAGTGATTTATTGGCATTTCTAGAAACCCAGATGAAATGTGTTTGTGTGTGTATTGGCTTTGAGGCTCTCTCAACTCACCAGCTGGTAGCAAGCCTTGAATCTCTTGAACTGCCTTGGCAAATTCACTGAGGTTCACAGGTCCCATCTGCTGTAAAGCAAAAGAAGAAGAAACAGCAACTTACTGCTTCCACAGCCTCTGTACTGATTTTCGCTGGCTGCCCTTGAAGACAGTTTGGAAACATTGGCCAGTCCAGAACATGGCAGTGTGGTTGTTGTCCATGGTTGGCCACGTGGAGCATATTACACTGGTTTTGAAAGAGCCCCACTAGTTTCCAGTTAGTTTCCAGGCTAAATTCAAGGTGCGGGTGGTGTTAACCTTGAAGGTCCTCATCTGAGGACATACATACCCTCCAGAACCCCACCTGATTTAAGCCCACAAATTGAGTGCCACCTGCTTTGTCAGAAAGTTAGGGTCAAATTAGACATGACAGCAGCAGACCCAGCTTGGCTCCTTTCTATATAAAGGGAGGGGGTTGCAACTGGAAGGAGGTGTGGGGTAATGTTTCATCTTCAAACCATTGCATATTACTGGGGTGGCGGGGGGATTCTCCTGGAAGTGATTACCTCTGATTTTGGAGCCCCGCTGGGGGGAAACAGTTGAGGCACAGCAGTATTAGGGTAAAAAGTGCTAGTCAGACAGTGAGGTCTGAGACACCAAGTGTCTATCCATATATAATTTTATAAATTTATTTTCTAGGACTTTGAAACCCTAAGTCAATGAGCACAATATATACTCTTTTCTTAGAGTTTATCACTCTGGAATAATTTTATCTTTGTGAAAATGGATGTCAATTATCTTGAGAACCCTTTCATAGGCCCAGTCCTGTCAGAATGCAAACTCGTAGTCTGAGTATCACATTTTTTATTCTGTTTCATATTTTATAGGATTGATTTATGTTATATTTGATCTTATTTGTTGTTAGCCATCGTGGGCACCATTGTGTGGAAAGGCAGGGTAAACATTTAAATAATAAATACAAACCATTCACTTCCACATGCATCAAAGCTGCCTGGAGCTCCTTGTCATTCAAAGAGATGCCCTTGCTGGCCAAAATGGATTCTAGGTCCTGAACAGCAACCCTCTCTTCTTGATAATAGTGACAGGGCCCAACGGGAAAACAGAGGTGAGAGGAAGGACAGACAAGGCAACATGTCAATGATTTGGCTCTCATTTAGTGGGGAAGAACCAGAATAGAGAGGAAGTCTGAATACCGCAGAAGAAGAGAGAAACAAAGTAATCATAATATGGTGTCTTCAGAGTTGCATGAGTGCACCTTTTACTGGCATTTCTAAAAACCCAGTCAGAATATTGCCTAATGAGAAGATACAAAACCTCCATTTTTTATTATTTTTTTAAAGGCTGGTGTAGCTATGCAGTTCCTCCCATCTGCAACCATGTACATCAGGGGTCCTCAAACTTTTTAAACGAGGGGCCGGTTCATTGTCCCTCAGATTGTTGGGGGGCCAGACTCACTGGGACTCACCGGCCGCCCCCACCCCCAGGGCCCTGCCGCGGCTCAGCTGGCGGCGGCCCTCAGCTCCCGTGCTGCCTCCTTTATGCTGCCCCCCCGCCGCCGCAGGACCCCCCCGCCGCTGTCCCCCGCCCTCCCGCCGCTGCAGGACCACCCCGCTGCTGCCCCCCCGCCACAGGACCGCCCCCCGCTGCCGCCGCCTGCACCCCCCCGCCACCGCCACCGCCGTCGTAACCCGCCCCTGCCGCTGCCTCCGCCCGAGCTGCTCCGTCGCGTCCATCCTGGACTCCGCCCGTGCTCAGTTTTGAAAAACAGAGCATGGGCGGGGTCCAGGATGGACGCGACGGAGCAGGGTCCCGCCGCGCCGGAAGTGACGCGACAGGACCAGTGGGCGGCGAGGCGGATAAGGTAAAGCCCCCCGCCCCCCCACCGCTGCTGTAACCCGCCGCCACCGTAACCCGCCCCCCCGCCACCGTCCCCTTCCTACCTGGTCCCCTGCGCGCTGCTGCTGCTGGCTGCCACCGCCTCCACCACCGCCCGAGTCCGCTGCCAGCGGAGCTGCTCCGTCGTGTCCATCCTGGACTCCGCCCGCGCTCAGTTTTGAAAAACAGAGCGCGGGCGGGGTCCAGGATGGACGCGACGGAGCAGGGTCCCATCGCGTCACTTCCGCCGTGCCGGAAGTGATGCGACGGGACCAGCGGGCGGCGAGGCGGATGAAGTAAGCCTGCGGGGGTGGACAAGAAGGGAGGAGGATGGGCGCTGTCCACGCCCCGCCACCGGCTAAGCTGCCCCCCCTTCCCCCCCTTCCCCCCCCCAGCAGGAGATGCAGGGTGGCCGGCGGGCGAGCAGGTGGCCCGTGCCCCCCCACTGGCTCAGCCAGCCCTCCTCCCCTTCCCTCACAAGTTACCGTAGATGGGCCGCCGGGCCGGATGAAAAGACCCGGCAGGCCGGATGTGGCCCGTGGGCCGTAGTTTGAGGACCCCTGATGTACATACTCAACACCAAAAGACTGATACCTTTTAAAATGATACCTGTATAATTTCAAAGCACTGAGTCCAAGGCAAGTTTAGCACAAAAGCCAGCAAAGACATGCATTTGTCTGTTGTGACCCTTCCGCTTTTGCAGAGCACTCTCTTTTTTATTAGCTCAACTCACCGGTCTGAGGATGTGGCTGGACCGTTCTCACCCTCTTCATAAATTCTCCCAGGTTCACCTTCCCTTCAGCTGAGAGAAAAAGAAGAGCTCCGGATCAGAAGGAGAAGATTCCCACATACACAACAAGAGGTGGAGGCCAGCAGACAAAAACAGAGGCTGTGTGGCCGAGAAAGACGCAGGAGGATTTAGTGCAGCCTTACTCAACCTAGTGCCATCCAGGTGTGTTGGACTGCAACATCCACCATCCCCAGCCAGCAGAACCACTAGCCAGGCTGGCAGGCAATTGTAATCCAACATATCTGGATGGCCCCAAGTTGGGGAAGCACCAATCAACAGCTAAGTATTGACCTCTCCTCAAGAGACTGAGTGGACACAAGGAATTAACAGATTTAGAGTTTATTTCTCTAGCTGCAGGATATGTTACCTACAGTGTATTTAGGCATTGTGTATAGAAATTAAAAGTGTCGAATATTTGGACTTTTAAAAAATGTTTTTTATAACCACAAGAAAATATTACATAGAAAAGCCAAAGAAACCATTCTGCTTGTACACATGTTAATATTTAGTCTAACAAAGTCAACATAGTACACCATAGAAAAGTAAACACATTTGTGAAGTTAGTATAGACCTGCCCAGCAGCCGTAATTGTCATCAGAGGCCCTCTTGGCTGTGCCACATCCTGCAGATGTCTACCTGGTGACAACCAGGCAGAGGGCCTCTTCTGTGGTGGCACCCACGCTCTGGAACAACCTTCTTTCAGAAATAAAACATTTGCCAACTCTGATGCAGTTCAGGAGCACGTTGAAGCCTTCTCTTTATTCACCTCAGCATTTGATGATTTATCTTGCTGTCATTTTGATGTTGTTTGTTTGTTTTCTGATGGTCATTGGTTATGTTTTAATATGTTTTAGTTACACTGCATATTTATAGCTGTATATTTATATAATGGTTTTATTGTTGCTCACCGTCTGGATGTGTTTTACATGACAGGTGAAAGCTATTTTTTTTTATTCCAAACATTTATGAACAGAGACCATATTTCAATAAATCTATTAGTTTGGTTTCTTAAACAATTTCCCAAAAAATAACTTATCTTCATTAACAATGTAATATCCCATATCCTTTTAAAGCAATTCTGCATTTACAGGAATTTGTGCAGTTTTCCAATAGCCTGCAATACAGATTTGTGCAGTTGCAAGTTAGCTAAGGGTAATTTCCAGCCTCTTCCAATCATTTTTCATTATAAGAAACAAACTAATCATAAGCATGTCAATTCTTTCTTAATTCATAGCATCATAACATAGATTAAACTATTTCTAACAATTTCTAACAATCATCAACCATCAGAACATAAATTAAACTATTTCTATCAGTTCCAATAGTCAACAAACATTCTTCTTATTAAAGACCCACTACATCAAATCTTCCTAGCATTTATAAGTAAAAACACACACCAAACAAACCCCCAAAACCCTTAAATTTATTCACTTCTAACAACAACTATTTCCCTTACTTTATGATTATACATAAAAAGTAAAAAAGAAAACTTAAAATAAAAGATTCTATTTTCTATTTTCTTCCTTCTATTCTAGCAGAGATAAACTAATATAAACATTTCTAATCTTTCTTAATTCATAGCATGCATATAACCATCTCTATCTATTCCAATATTCAGAAAACATTCTTGTTATTTGCCATTTTTCCTTTAATTCATAACATTATGAATTATTATGTGTGGCGTAGTGGTGAGAGTGTTGGACTGGGACTCGGGAGATCCGGGTTCTAGTCCCCGCTCGGCCATGAAGCTCACTGGGTGACTTTGGGCCAGTCACTGACTCTCAGCCTAACCTACCTCACAGGGTTGTTGTGAGGATAAAATGGAGAGGAGGATTATGTAAGCCGCCTTGGGTTCCTTGCAAGAAAAAAGGCGAGGTATAAATATAATAAATAAATAAAACATAGCTCAAATCAAATCTATCAGCTCCAATCAACAGCAACCCTTGTAACATAGATTAAACCGTTTCTGTCAGTTCCAGTAATCAGCCCCCAATCTTCTTATTTATTTATTTATTTATTTATTATATTTAGGGATCGCCCATCTGGCCAGACATCCGGCCACTCTGAGCGATGTACAGTCCAATAAAATACAGGGGACACACACACACAGTATAAAACACAATTAAAAAAAGAACAAAACTTAAAAATCCTAACCCACCCCATATTCCCACCTAAAAAGCCACGTTTTTAATGCACGGCGGAAGCTAATCAAGGAAGGGGCATGGCGGAGGTCACTGGGGAGAGAGTTCCATAAATTGGGGGCTGCCACAGAAAAGGCCATCCTCCCTAGTCCCCATCAGCCTGGTTTCTCTGGCTGATGGGACAGGAAGAAAGCCATCCGTGGCCGATCTTGTTGAGCAGCCTACTTGATGTTGCTGGAGGCGCTCCTTAAAGTCATCCACTTGTTCTGCCCCTGTCAAAAACAAACTTTTTGAATTTGGACTTTAGAGTAAAAAGAACGCAGTCTCCCTTCTTGGAAATCCCAGTAAGCAACTCCTTCCATATGCCACTAGGCACATCAGCCTCCAGTCCAAAGAAGAAATATTGCTGATGGACTTGATCTGCTAATTTCTTATTAACCAGCTGATCCAGTTCTCTCTGTTCCAGCAAGGCCGTATCTCTTTCTCTAGAACTCTCTTCCAATTCCAACTCTCTGCTCTGTATTTCCTCTGTTAACTCCAACATTACAGCCTTATCAGTGATTTGTTCCATCTCCGACTCTCCAAATGCTTGTTTTGTGAGGCTGTGGAAATTTACAGCTTTACGAACCATGACCACCTCTATGTGAACCAGTTTCCCAATTAATCTTCTCTCAAAAGCATCAGATCTGTTCAGCAATTGATCAGCTAGCTTACAAAATAATTCCCGTGTGGCCATCTTGACTGTGACATCTCCGACAGCCTACTAGTGAAAAACAGAAGCCAACCCGCACTGTTCAAATACACACAGCTTCTCACCTTATATACTTTCCCCAAAAGATCAGATTTAAAGTACCTCTTTCCTTCTGATTTCAGAGCTTGTTTATTAATGTTCTCATTGTGAGGCTTTAAAGCCAATTTCTTTTTAGAGTCACCAAAAAAAGATTTACGTTGCCATAGGAAGTTTCAACTTCATTGTAGATAAAATCTCTCTTAGTTACAAATTGGCAATAAATCTTTAAGAAATGGGAGTGGCGAACTTCAAGCCCTTAAATTAAGAGCTTCAGCAACGGCCACAAGTGAGTTGTCTCACACACTCCAGGACTTACCCCTCCATGGGGGAAACTGCAAGAACTGACGTTACTCACAGACGGAGCCTATAGTAATATGCCTTGAATCGCTCTTAAATCATCCTTTTAATTCCAGGAGATTTATTAGCTGAGATAGCCTCATAACTGATTTTCTGGCTGGGCTGTTCCTCCACTCCCGTGGAGGCATCAGAATGCCATATTCCCTCTACCGGAAGCCCCAAAGATTTTATTTCCTAACAGAGCTGACTCTGTGCCTCTAACAGGTGAGGTACAGTGTCAGAAGGAAATGCAAAAAACTTCCCCTTCTCTCTGATGCTGCATGTTTGGGGGTGTGAGGTGGGTGGGTAAGCTTCACCTGTTGAATTTGTGCCAATCCTGTCAATTTTAAAACAAAGAGAAAGAGATTGCCCTGCAAGCACTGACACCCCCCGCCTGAAAAACACCAGATATCAACAATTAAGGGTTTAAGTAAGGTAAAAACAATATTACAAAAGCCACTTATAAAATGTTATAATATAATAATGTAATAATTATAATATATAAGATATTATATAATAATATAATTCTGGAAAAGTCATCCTAGCACTGGTGCTGCTGCTGCTACCTCTTCTTCTAGCAAGGAGCAGCATTTCACAATTATCCCTCTATTACACGGTACTTCTTCACACAATGCATAATCAATTTGCTGCCACAAGATATGATGGTCAGTGTTGTAGATTGCTTTAAAACACGGAGCTTCGGTGTTTAATACTGGATATATGTGCTCAAATGCAAGATATATGGATTGTGGAAAGGAAAATATTTATTAACCTCTAACCATGAATTTTTAAAAAAATAATAAAGGTTGATATTTTGTCCCAGAATACATTTACATTTAAGGCATACCCTTTCTCCATAATAAAAACTGTTAGGCCTTCTGAGTCTTTTAACAAAGCATAGTAAATACTGGTGGCCCTCCTTGACAACTTATTATTGAATTTACCTAAATCTAATAGTGTTATTCAATTCTACACTTACTTGGGAGTAAGTCCTGTTGAATTCCATGGGACATACTTCTGGGTGGTCATGCCTAGGATTGTGCTATAAGACAGCAGTATTCTGGCCATTTCCTTGAGAGTAGAGCCCCATTGAAAGAAGTGGGAGTAGCTTTTGAATGAACATTTATAGCATCAGTGTCGTAAATCAGTCCAGTCCAGAGATAAGCCGTTGTCGTTAACACAGTCCAAGGTTGAAAGCCAAGAGATATGTCCGAAACCAAAATAAAACAAAGCAGTGTAGGAGCAGGCTGAAGAAGCGTGGTCAGGGGTGTTCTGAAGTCAAGAAAGCACGAATCTCGGTCCGGGCGGGGGCTGGCAGGAGTGTCCGGCTACGGTCGAGTTGCAATGACAGTTGCGTCCAGCATCCGAAGTGTGTTTGGGGCCTGTCTTTTAAACAGGCACTGACTGGCAAGGCAGCACAGCTGGGCCAGGCTGCAGAGGACACGTGCCTGGCTGCACCCCAAACACACTCTGGCACAGCTGCCCCATGTCTTCCAAACGGAGGCACAACAATCAGGCTGTAAAACTAGACTTTGCCCCTATTGGAACTCCAGGAATAGTCCTCGATGGCCAGAGACTTAGAATGGGCAGCTTCTCATGAATTTATTCTGAATACCGACACAATTTGTTCCCTTAAAAGGCTTGTGCTCTGAACTTGGCTGTCAAAAATTAACCTCCAGATTGCCTTATTCAACCCATAAGTGTAACAGACAAAAGAAGGACATCTTCATGCAAACCAAGTCCCGGCATACACTTAAGCAAACTGGGTTTGTATATAGGGACTGGGCTTGCATCTTCTTGTAAGAGGTGTTCATGCCTTCCTCTCTGTGCTAGGTTAAGACCATAAGACCATGAAAAAAGCCCTATTGGAAAGGCCTATCTGGTCCAGCACCCTGTTTCCCACAAATCCCACAGTGACCAACCAGATGCTCTGGAAAGCTCTCAAGCAGGACATGAGGGTAACAGCACACTTCCACTCATGTTCCCCAGCAACTGGTATTCAGAGGCATGGTGTCTCCAATCCTGGAGGTGCTATGTAGCCATCATGACTATTCCATTGATAGCTTTATCAGTAATATAATGCCTTGAGAAGGGAAACTAGATACTAACCTCCATGAATTTGTCTACTCCAAGTTGGCAGTCATTGCTACATCTTGTGGCAGTGAATTCCACAGTTTAACTATGCACTATGCAAAGAAATACCTCATTGTGTTTGTCCCAAATGTGCCACCATTTAGCTTTAGTGGATAACCCCAGGTTCTAGGTGAGAGGGAGAAAATACTGCAGTTTTGTGTGTTTCCTCTAATAACTTTTGTACCTGACCATGCCCTTTGGCTGCCTGGCCCTACCCTTGGCCACACCCTCATGTTGCCTGGCCACGCCCTCTTGATCACACCTTCATGTTGCTTAACCATCAGGGCCGGCGCTACCGCTAGGTAAACTAGGCGGTTGCCTAGGGCGCGCGGCTGAAGAGGGCGCAGAAACGCTGCGCTCCTCTTCACTGCCGCTGCGTCTCCCCCGCCAGGCCTCCGCCTCCGCTGCGCCGCCCCTGCCAGGCCTCCGCCTTTCCGCCCGCCCGCCGCCGCGCCTCCCCCCACCCTCCCGTCCCACTCGCTGCTGCGCCTCCCCCGCCCTCCCGTCCCGCTCGCCGCCGCGCCTCCCCCGCCCTCCCGTCCCGCTCGCCGCCGCGCCCTCCCCCCAGCCCTCCCGCTCGCCGCCGCCGCGCCTCCCCCCCCTCCCGCTCGCCGTCGCCGCCACCACCCGACCCCCCCGCCACCTACCTTCTCCACGTCGCGTTGCTTCTGGAGCCCCACCCGCGTTGTTTTGGCGGGAGGAACCAGGGCAACAAGGCTTAAACAGCCCTGTTGCCCTGGTTTCCCCGGCAAAAAACAGAGCGCGGGGGTCGGCAGCAGCAGCAGCAGCAGCAGCAGCAGCAGCAGCCAGGGTGGGGGGAAGGTAGGTTGGTGGCGGCGGCGCAGGTTTTTTTTTTTGCAGAGCAGGGCTGCTTTGCTCCGGAGCCCCCCCCCCACGGCACGAGAGGCGGGGGCGCTAAATATTATTTCGCCTGGGGCGCCAAACTGCCCTGCACCGGTCCTGTTAACCATACCTCTTACAAAATACAAATTCACATGTGTGTCCCTATTTTCATCTGTGAAATGTTGGAGGGTACGCTTAAGTATATTTGTACTTTGTTTTAAATGATATTCTATGCTTAAGTTTTCAAAATTCCCATTCCCATGAGAAACTGGGGGGGGGGGACATTCCTCCACATTCCCCTCCCCTCCCCCCTCCTCTCCAGTATCTTTTCCTCTGACTTCAGCTACAGCCTTCCTCTTCAAAGTTCTGTATCCACAAAAACCCATTAAAGGACATGTTCCAAATTAAAACATACCCACCATTACACAAACCGGAAAATATATGCATACATTTTCAAAAGCAGTACTTTTTAAACTCTCGTTATTATGCCTGCATCACAGAATCTGTGACATTAAGGTTGTGGGATGTGGGGCGGGGTGTCTGTGTTCATCCAGTGCTGAATGCCAGACCATTTGATCGTGCAAATAATCTCAACAGCTTCCCAGAATTCCCGTATCAAAGTTAATACTAACCATCCACTGGGGCATTTTTTAATGCTTCCTGGAGTTGTTCTTCTGTGAGATGAATGCCTGCACGGGCCAGGATGTGGTCTAGGTCTTGAATGTCAACCCTGTCTCCTGCAGTTGGGAGGAAACATCAGTCTGACATGGTAGGTGCAGATTCCACATGCGGCAGCTAGAAAAAGAGACTGACAAACCAGCTGGTAACCCTTGCAGACCCCTGTGCCCAGGGGAAACTTCTGGATATGTTTTACCTATCATGTCATTTGACAAAGCACCTTTCAAGCCACACCCCCTATGCTGGTTATCCTTGGCCATTTGCAGGTTACTGTGGGAGAATTTAGGAAGCACTGTACAGAGCTGGAGGCCACATAGAAGCCTGGATGCACCTTTCATCCAGTGCTGGATTTGGCCTTGAAAGACCTTCATGCTTTGGGATCAGGATATCTGAAGTACCTGCCCATACACTAAGACAGGGGTCCCCACCACAAAGGTGCCCGCAAAAAGGTCCCCAACATGGAGCCTGTGGGCTCCTGAAAAAGTTCCCCCCATTAAAAAAAATATACGTACATGGATTTTTAAAATATACGTACTGCACTATAAACTATATCCATATCCTCCTCGATTCAACTCACTTTCAAGCTTGGAAGACCGCTGCATAAGCATGACACTCTCTAGTATGTCCTTCAAATTCACTCTGCCATCTCCTGCAAAGAAAGTGACCATTCAGATAGAATGAGGTGCATGGAGGAAATTGGAATAGGGAAAGGGGGAAGAGGAGGGTGGCACCCTCAGTTCCTCTCAACTTCCTTTATGCCAGAGAGGGCCATGAGCAAATTCTTCAGCTCATCTTCCAACCCACAGCATTTGCCCTCAGGTTTCTCAAGAGGCCAGTTTATGAGTGAAAAGTGTTTGGGCGCAGGTCAGGCCCCACAGCCGCCGCCATTTGGACCACCCTAACGGGGGATGGTGTGTGTGAGGTGTCTCAACATAGGAGAAAGGAAAACAATTAATTTACTGTACATTTCCATTCTCAGACTTAAGCCTGGGGAAGTAGCTCCTCTTGGTGGACAGACGAGGATGTCTAGTAAGAATGACAACGACTGAAGGGCTTCCTTCAGATCCCAGACCTAACCCAGAACATAGAAGAAAGCCTTCACAAGTGAAAACTATATTCAAAAACAGAAGGGGAAAAAATTCAGTGGTATGTATGCACCAAGACACACACCAACACTGAACACAGTGTAATGGAAGGACACCCCGTGGAACTCCCAATGATCTCAGTCCAACCAACACTGATAATTTCCGACATCTAGAAATAATAAAGCAGCAGCCACTCATGCTCCTGTTTCTCTCCCGCTCCCTTCCTTCCATGTGGAAGGACTGCCCTATCCCGGAGCCCCCGAGAAGAGACATTTATGGTAAATTCAAATTTTCCTTTCTCCAGTAGTTCCAGGATGAGGCAGTATTTAGTTTTGGGATGTAGAAAAGCAGTTCATCTGAAGAGTGGGATTATATCCCATCATTTCCTAGAAACAACATCAGAATGCATTAATGTGATAGACAGGTATTTAGGCAGCTGCTTAACAGACTGACACAATTAAACGGCAAGCCCTGTAAGCTGCAGAAGAAGCAGAACCGTTCAAAGAATGAGCCGTAATGCCTTTTGAAGGGGAATGACGACCTCAGCCTGGTAAACACTCTTTTATCCATGGATAAGGAATGGAATATCTTATCCATTTAGCCTCTGTAGAAGCAGAAACCCTGGACACTCCCCATCGCCATCACCACTGCAAAGATTGTACGAAGATAAGGAGAGCTGTGGTGGGCCACACCAAAGGCCTATGAAGGGATCCCCCAACATGATGCCCGCGGGCCAGCAATCTTTTATTATTGTGGAGAAAAAGAGCCTTTGAGGGTTCCTGCACACACACGCACACGCCTCCTCATGTGTAAACCAAGTAAGGCCAGTTGGGGGGCTGGGAGGAGGCGAAATGTGCATAAAGTATCGGATGGGACATGGCGCCTGTCTACGGCTTTTCAGATGCAAATGTCATGAGTCATGAGTCTCCCTCCCCTGCCTGGCCAGGTGAAGTGCATCATGATTGGCTAAAAGGCAGCAGAGCTACAGAGAGGAGGGGAGGGGGGGAGGTATATTTCCCAACGTGTGGGTTTTAGTCTTTGTCTTTGGTCATCGCGCGGTTGCTGGCTGTGGAGCAATGGCAGCAAGCCAGGCAGAGGTCCAAGCCTTCGGGGGGGCCTCAGGATACGACCCCAGGTAGCTCCTGGTGAAATTAGCTGAATGAGGGCTCTGGTAAGGACAGGCCTTGTGGAGGGCTACCCATCTCAGACCTTCGGGTAGGTGAAGTAGTCCTCCCTGGCAGCAAGGCTGTGCTGGATCTAACCCTGGAAGAGAACTGACCCCCAGGTAACAGAGTTGTGTGCCTGGGAGATATTAAGGAATCAGGTTTTGTTATTTTGCAGCTTTACTTTGTACCAAAGTGTCTCTCCATTTTGTGCTTCTCTCATTTCCCACCTTTTGTTGTAAAATGCTACCAGAATAAACCTTTCTTGGTTTTACCCCACATGGGTTTTGTAGTCGCTCTGCTTGGTTCAGTAACTAAATCCAGGTTACAGTCATAAAGGCAAGTCCCTGAACATTCAAGTAAGATTGCAAAGAGCTGAGGCTTGGCAGTCTGGTACCTTGAGATCTCTGGGGGTCTTGAGTCCTTTGGATAGGAAAGGGTGTGGGTGTGGCGGGTCAGCCAGCCCCCCCTTCCTCCACAATTATTATTATTATTTTAAATCCATTTAAAAAATATACATATGTGGATTTGTATAAAATGCATACAACCTTCTAGCAATTATACATAGGCTTCAACAAAAGTGGACCAAATATCCAAAGAAGTATTCATTTGAAGTTGGTGTCTATATGCCACCCATTCATATATTGAAAGCATTGCTAGGTCCTCAGTCCATTGCATTATAGGATGTGAGTGTGGCGTAGTGGCTAGAGTGTTGGACTGGGACTCGGGAGATCCGGGTTCTAGTCCCCGCTCGGCCATGAAACTCACTGGGTGACTTTGGGCCAGTCACTGCCTCTCAGCCTAACCTACCTCACAGGGTTGTTGTGAGGATAAAATGGAGAGGAGCAGGAGGATTATGTAAGCCGCCTTGAGTTCCTTGTAGGAAAAAAGGCGGGGTATAAATGTAATAAATAAATAAAATAAATAAATTTTGTAATATCAGTCTTTTAACTGTCAAAAAGGCACAGAGAATCCATTTCCTTCCATTTGTTAATTTCCACGAGGCAGATAAATACCGGTAGTTTAAAACAGTGTGTACATCAGTGAATATTAAGGACTGTTCCAGTACAAAATTTATCTGTGTAATAACCTCCTCCCCAAAAGAAGCAACTACTGGACATTGCCAAGCATGTGTTTAAAAGAAGCATTTGCTGTATTGCACTGCCAGCAGTTAACTGAATTACACAATCCCTTATTAAATAGACATTGCAATGTCCAATAGACATGAAACAAATGTTTTTGCTGAATAAAATGCAGGATAAGATCCACAGACATGACAGATAGATGTCAAAGCGGCAATCCACTGATGAGGTGTTTGTGGTGGTCCCCACAACAGTTTCTCAAATTCCCAAATGTGCCCATGGGTCCAAGAAGGTTGGGACCCCTGGACTATGTAGTTCAGCATCCTGTTCACACAGTGGCTTACCAGATGCCTATGAGAAGCCCATAAGCAGGACATTGTGTTCCCCAGCAACTGGTATCCAGAGGCATACTGCTTCTGCTACTAGAGGTAATATATAGCCATCATGACTAGTAGCCCTTGATAGTCTTATCCTCCATGAATTTGTCTAATCCCCTTTTAAAGCCACCTACGTTGGTGGCCATCACTACATCTTGTGAAAGGGAATTCCATAGTTTAACTACATATGTGCTGTGTGAAGAAGTACTTAATTTAATATGTCCTGAATCTCGAGATCAGCTTCATGGGATGACCCCGCGATCTAGTATAATGAGGGAGAAAATGTCTCTCTATCAACTTTCCAGGGGAGGCTGGTGACTCCTATGTCAGTGGGGTTCCTTATCTGTTGCAGCTTTTATTCTGAGCTTTATAGAAGCTATCCATGAACTATTTAAAAATGAAATGAAGAACTATTGTCTGGGGTTAATTCAGTGTGTGCAGTGCAGAGATTTTGAACTCAGGGACCAGATTGAATATTGAAGAGTTGTTTCTCTTCTTCATGAAGGATGAGGAGAAATTGGCTAGTGTGTGATTAGTGTATTTAAAGGGCAAAGGAGTGTCCCTTTAGACAAGATCAGTAGCAAAAAAAAAAGGGGGGGGAGTTCCACCATTAAGCCTCAAAAGTCTATTGCTTACAGAAATGATACCTGTTGAGCTAACAGTTTGAAACATGGATGGCATCCACGATCTACCTAATGAGATCTACCATTGTGCAATATTTCAAACTGATCCAATAAAAATTGTCACAGGTGCAACGTTAAAAAGTGCTGAAGATTGACACATTTACCCTGCCCCCTCCGATTTGCAGCACACATTTTGGTGAAAACTACTGATGTACTTTATTCATGCTTGTAAAGAAGCCTTTCATTGTGTGGGTGTTTTGAGCAACAGTTATTAAAGTTTTCCTTCCTCATTAAAGCCTATGGCAACAACTTCTGGCAAAGTTAGGTCATGCACATGCCCAGTTTCATTCTGAATCTAGAATGCTGCTAGTACTCCAATGCAGCCAGATTCGTTACTGGTACACCTAGGGGTGCCCACATCACACCAGTTTTAAAAGCACTCCACTGGCTGCCAATCAGTTTCCGGGCGAAATATAAAGTGTTGGTTATTACCTTTAAAGCCCTACAGGGTTTGGGTCCAGGCTACCTACGGGATCGCCTTCTCCCATACAATCCGCCCCACACACTCAGGTCCTCTGGGAAGAATCTACCTCAGTCAGCCAAAACTAGGCTGACTATTACCCAGAGGACCTTTTCTTCTGCGGCTCCTAGATTATGGAATGGCCTGCTGGAGGAGATTCATCAACTTAGCAGTATCTTAGAATTTTAAAAAGCCATAAAGACTGATCTCTTCCGGCAGGCCTATCCGGTGGAATTTTAGGATGCTTTTAAGATGTTGTAAAGATGTTTTAAGATGTTTTATAATGTTTTTAAGTACTTTTAAGATGTTTTAATACTATGTGTTGTGTTTTGATTAGTTTATGTATTTTATATTTTTGTTGTTCCCCGCCTCGATCTAGACAGAGAGGCGGGTAAGAAATATTGATGATGATGATGATGATGATGATGATGATGATGATTTTTCAGAGGGTTATGTTGCAGAGGAAATTCTATGTATTCCATGGGCAATGCCTGTTCCTTTAGTTACGGAAGTTCAGGCTCTAGTATACAGATGGGGATCCAAGCACGGGGTGACTTTAAGCCTTTGCTGCCCACCCTGTGTGGTTCCGACTTGGATAAGGCCACCCATGCTATGCCTTCAATTTACATTGCAAAGAAGACATCTAGCTGTAATGTAAACTGAAGGTATAGGGCAAAAGGTTAAAAAAAACCCTAGCCCCCCAGATCCAGATCCCATGTGCTTATATTTTGGTGAGAGAGAGAGAGAGAGGGAGAGAACGAACTAGCTACATCTTTAGAGTAACATGTACTTTGAAGATGGGGAACTTCCTTCTGTATCCATCATGTTTGTATAGCAAAGGCTATTTCAGCCCTGCCCTTCATAAAGAATAGGGGGAGCTGTTTGCTCAAGAGAGGATAGAAACTGGAAGTTGCCATCCCTCTCCATTTTGTTCATACCCGAACTGCAAGGCCTCAGTGTTGCCGTTTGGCCCTTCCCATCCTCCAGCCCTGTGCCTCATAAAGGGAAGGGGGAAGCTGCTCGCACAGGAGAGAAGAGACAGAGAGTTACTGTCCTTCTCCAAAGTGCGTGCTCTGCCCCTGTGAGACACTGACTGGGCTCACACAACATGATCAGCCATGGTGGCTTATAAGCCATGTTTGTTTCATCATGGCTTGTCATGTTGTCTGATCCCAGCCAGAGTGGCTTGTGCGTAGATAACAAACCATGCTGCTGGGTTCAGACAACATGACAAGCCACTCTGAAACAAACATGGCTTATAAGCCACCATGACTGATCGTGTTGCGTGAACCCAGTCACTGAGTGGGGAAAGCAGGGTGGACCAACCACACTGCTAGTAGCAGTACTGAGCTTTAAAAGAAGAAGAAGGAGGAGGAGGAGGAGGAGGAGCAGCAGCAGCAGGAGGAGGAGACAGGAAACAGGAGAGGCCTCATGGGACCCTTTTGGGGTATTATTTACAGCAGGTTCTGTGTTCTCCAGGCATCTGTGAATTGTAGCTGCTGCTGCATGCCATTTTGTGCTGCTGAACAGATCCAAAGCCCATGAAGTAGGAGCGGAGTGCTAGCCCCCAAATTGTGATTGAAGAGATCACTTGCTCCTTCCACAACATTCAAAATAGCATCCATCTTTGTGTGGAATGCCATAAGTTGTAGCTGAGTGCCAGGAAAGATGGGTTACAGCAGCAGCTATTTTTCCTCTCTCCCAAGCTGAAGGCAGGGAGGTGATATGGGCCTCCTTTACTTCGGAGCCAACAGCTTTCTAGCCCTCACTGAGGGAAGGAGAGTAGCTGAGCATGAGAAGCTGTGTCAGGAAAGGAAAAGCTGTCTCTCCTCAGGAATGCACTTTTCCTCAGGCTTTGGGATCAGGGAACAACCAAACCACAGCTTGAGGCCCTGCCTAAAATGGTGCCTCTTTCCCACAAAAGAAACAAGTTGCTGCAGTAAAAAATCAAACAGTTTTGCAATGGCTCTGATATGAGCAATGCCAGAAACCTGATGCCAAGCAGGGCCAGTCTGGGAGCTGAGGAGAAGCACCTTCCCTTGGTAGCATTCTTGCTGGAGGGCCCTGCATGGCAACCAAGGGGAGGTACCCCTCAGAATTAAGTACTGCCAGTGCCCCAATCCTGGAACCACTGGAGCACTCCCCAGTCTCACACACCACTTGGTTCTGCCAGCCCTCTTCCTGGACCCGGTCCTGAGGGTGCATGTCAACGGTTGCTTTGGACATTCCTTAAGATTCACTTGGTCAGATGCTTGTCAATTAAGGGCCAGCTTAACTCCCAAACAGCTTTCAAGGCTGGTTTATTTCTCCAGATACAAGAAATAAATGCCCAAATTGGAACAAGGCACATTAAATGTAGTGCCAGAATGGCCATACAAGTATCTGTTTCCTTGCTGCTACAAGCAGGTTCAGAAGAGAAAGAGCTTCCTGGCATCCTCCTAACTGCATCATCAGCCCTTGTCTTTGCAACTCACCATCAAGAGGGACGTGTTTCACAATCTCCTCCATGTCCTCTTCTGTTAGGTCGATGCCCATTCTGGCCAGGGTGGAGCTCAGGTCGCCAATCTCAATCAGTTTCCCTTAGATCAATGAGCAGGCATCAGCATGATGGAAAGATCCATGTCTTGCTGTACTTCACAAGCTACACATTACTTTATTACAACTGGCTTGCAAATAACCACTTGCTTGGTGGCTTCTGGCAAGAAATAATTGCCTCCAGGGCAACTAGGCAGGCAGCTTTACAGAAATCCCCTTTTGGGGGGTCACAAATGACTAATATGCGGAGGAATTTTTGTGGCCTTATTTGAAAGGCTGTGTCACAGCCTACTGTTAGAGGCATGGCACTAGACCAGTGTTCTCCAACCTTGGCTCCCCCGATGTTTTTGGCCCACAACTCCCAGCATGCCCTAGCCAGCTGCTGGCTAGGGCATGCTGGGAGTTGTGGGCCAAAAACATCGGGGGAGCCAAGGTTGGAGAACACTGCACTAGACTAAACAAAACTTCAGGCTGACTTTATGTTTCAATTATTAAAAAGAAATTTTGTATCATCTATGCTTGGTGCCATACAGAAGAATGCAGAAATGACTCTGACTGGGTTCGCACGACACATGAAGCCATGGTGGCCTAGCAGGGCTTGCTTAACCCTCCGTGGCTTGCCGTGTCGTCCGAACCAAGACGACGCGACCCACGAGAGGGCAAACCCCACAACAAGCGAGCTGCCTGGCAAGAGCAGCACAATCCCCGAGTCGCTCTTGCCAAACGGCTCCCCGACCAGTGCCGGTGACAGCTGCCCACAAAGTGGGGGTGCTGTCATCAGCTTCCTTGTTACGCGCTGCCCTTTCAAAACCTGGTGGGCCTTGTGGAGGTGGCACGCAGCGGCGGAGCCGGTGTCCACAGCACAACACCTCCCCAAGCCCCACACGGGACCTGAGGAGGCAGTGCGTGATGGGGCCCCACTCCTGTGATTGCAGAGTGATCGTGGCAGCAGGCGGCAGGGGGGGGGAGGCACTTTCTCCTGGGTCTCCCCAGGAGGAGACCCAGGAGAATGCGATGCCCCCACCTGGCAGTGCAATCACGCTGGCAGTCGGGGGGGGGGGCGGTGGCGGCGGACAGGAGGCTCATTCTCCTGGGCCTCCTCTGGGGGAGACCCAGGAGAATGCACCCTCTTTGCTCGGTGCAGCGGCGGCCACACTGAGCAACAGCAGGAGACAGCCAGGCCACCTTGTGCCGCACAGCGGGGGGGGGGGGGCGTCAGGCCTACATTAAGCTCGGAGTGGCTACATAGCCATCCTGGGCTTAAAGTGTTGGGCAAAACCAACCACCATCTCTGCCCCGTAGGTTTACAGTCAAGCATCAACAACAAACCCTTCATGCACGGAAATATACAGCTTGCTTTAAAAAAAATAAAATAAAAAGACTCAGCCTTCTATCGAAGTTTGGCCCTCAAGTCTCACCCTGCCTGCACCTGAATGGCAAGGTGGGTGGGACCAGAAGGCCGCCTTCACGCAGCACCACCAGCTCACTCAACCCAGCAATTCTATGGGGACCGGTTCATACATTCAGAAGAATACAGCTATAATGCTTTTATTTAAAACAGAGACCAAAAAAATTAGCACGTGAAGGCCAAACTATCTGTTATGACGGAGATGCATACATCAATGCCTCTTTAACATTCTTGCAAGAAGCAGCTGGGCAAGGGGCACAATGGGAGGGGGGATTTAAAAAAAAACCTTTCCCAATGAATTGTTTCCCCACTGAACACACACACACACACACACTTACTGTCCCATTATTAAAAAGGCAAATAGCAGCAGCTCCCCCCACTTCCATTTAATAAAAGCATTGCAAGGAGAAAATATTTTTTCCACAGTGGTCCTAATCCCCCTCAGCCCCCACCTGCCATTTGCAAAAATGTTGAAGAGGCAGGGATGCATTCCTGTATCTCTGTTGGAAGATGTAATTTGGCCCTCGGTGCTTGATGGCTGCACTTCTGAGGCAAAACAAGGCCCTGCACAGCTGCTCTCTCTCCGCAGGCCATGAGCAGAGCCCTGCTCACCTCACAGATGAATGCCAGCATTTGAACAAGGGCACACACATCTTCAAGCACGGAATGCTCACAACATCCCCTAGTCATGCCTCACAGACCAGGGCAGAACCTGGGGGGAGGAGTGGACCCAAGTGGGACCTGGGGCTGGGGGCAGAGGACGGCATCTGGTGGATCAGGGGGAAAAGCCCGGTCATGCCTAGTGGCTCAGGAGTCGTGCCTGAAGGATGTGAACAGCAAAAGGTCTCAAGCCATACAGAAGGCCTGCCTGCCCCCTTAGTTCTATCCCCTCAGCCTGAGATTATACTCCTTCCTTGGGGACCCCGAGAAGAAACTCTGAAACTTCAGAGCCAATTTCCCTTAGCTTAATAGAAACAACCAAGATGGAACAGTAGAATAATAGAATCATAGAAAAGTAGAGTTGGAAGGGGCCTACCAGGCCATCGAGTCCAACCCCCTGCTCAATGCAGGAATCCAGGTCAAAGCATCCCCGACAGATGGCCTGTCCAGCTGCACCTTGAATGCCTCCAGAGTGGGAGAGCCCACCACCTCCCTAGGTAGTTGGTTCCATTGTCTTATTGCTCTAACAGTCAGGACATTTTTCCTGATGTTTAGGTGGAATCTGGGTTCCTGTAACTTGAGCCCATTATTCCGTGTCCTGCAAACTGGGATGATCGAGAAGATATCCTGGCCCTCCTCTGTGTGACAACCCTTCAAGTACTGGAAGAGTGCTATCATATCTCCGCTCAGTCTCCTCTTCTGAAGGCTAAACATGCCCAGTTCTTTCAGTCTCTCCTCATAGGGCCTTGTTTCCAGTCCCTTAATCATCCTTGTTGCCCTCCTCTGAACCCTCTCCAGTTTGTCTACATCAGGGGTCCTCAAGCTTTTTAAACAGGGGACCAGTTCATTGTCCCTCAGACTGTTGGGGGGCCGGACTATAGTTTGAAAAAAATATGAACGAATGGATCAAGTTTTTAAAAAAGGACCCGGGTCCTTTTTTTTTTTACTTGATAGGGGTGAATTCCCCCCCCCTTAAATAGAAAGTTATTTTATTTATTTATTTATTTATTTATTTCATTTTTATACCGCCCCAATAGCCGAAGCTCTCTGGGCGGTTTACAGCAATTAACAAGACAGTCCCTGCCCGCAGGCTTACAATCTAAAAAGACACGACACACAAGGAAAAAGGAATGGGGAGGGAAGAAGAAGGGGGAATATTAATGAATACTCCTGGCAGGGCTGGTGGCATTTACATACAGGGCTGGTGCTACCATTAGGCCAACTAGGCAGCTGCCTAGGGCGCAGGGCTAAAGGGGGCACCAGAAACACCTTGGGAAAAAAATACAGCGCTCTCAAGTAGGAAGGGGGGCGCTAAATATCTGAACTTGCCTAGGGCACCAAACTGCCTTGCACCGGTCCTGTTTACATATATAGTTGCACAATTGTTTCATGCCTAACACGAATATACTTTTGTTTTTGCCATCACACAAATGAGCATACTCTGCTTCAATCCAAAGTAGCATTTTTGAAACATTAGAAATCTGACTTAGCTACATCAGCTCATACATACAGTGCTTTTTTTCTGGAGAAAAAGGTACCGGAACTCTTGGATTACATTTCCTCGGGAGTAGATGGCGATTAAATTGTAATGCAATTAATAGAAGAAAAGGTGCTGGAACTCAGTTCTGGTGAGTTCCACCAGAAAAAAAGCCCTGCATACATAAGAGGTAAAACACCACCACTAATGTTTCCATATTATGGAAAAGAATTAAAAGAATCGGCGCTTGAAGCGAAAGAGTTTTAAAAAAAAGTCTGCTTCCGCCATCGGCCGCCGGGCCGGATAAAAAGGCAAGGCGGGCCGGATGTGGCCCACGGGCCTTAGTTTGAAGACCCCTGGTCTACATCCTTCTTAAAGTGTGGTGCCCAGAACTGGACGCAGTGACTGCTCATTATCCTTCAATCTGTCATAATTAGGAGCATGGGAAGCGGCCTCACCGAGTCAGACCATGGCTCCCGTCTAGGCCAGTATTGTTGAGACTGACTGGGCAGCGGCTCTCCAGGCTTTCTGGCAGGAGTTCTCCTGCTCTATCTGGAGCTGCCGGGGATTGAACATGGGACCTTCCACTTGCAAAGCAGGTGCTCTACCACTGAGCCATAGCCCTTCATAATTAAAATGCCTCAGAGACTCACCTTCTGCACCTGCTATTAGCTGCACAGCCCTCACCCCCATCATGAAGTCATTGAGGTTAACTTTGCCATCCTCTGGAAGACAAGATGGGGAAAGTGGTCCACTCAACTGGACAGGGAAGCAAAACATCCGCTACCATTATTGAAGCCACACGGGGCATGCTAGGAGCTGTATGAAACACAAAGAAGTCATGTGATCTACTTCAGGCAAGCATGACAGAACTGCAGGGTACAGGCACAGAAACTAGAGACAGATTGACAAATGAGTAGTGCCAGTTAAGATGAGGACCTACTGGAGGCACAACAACAGGAGAGTTACAAGGGGAAGACAATGTTGTCTGGGTCCTTTGTAAAATTCCGTGGATGAGGGAGGCAATGAATAAAAGCCACATCTAGAAGCACCCTGTTTTACCACATGCCATTTGGACCTTAGCTATAGCCTGTGGGGTCACATAAAGGAGCCTGAAGGGAAACATGCATCTTCTGCCTGAACTGGATCCTCCGAATCTATGTTATCCTCAAGAGGAGTACTAGTAAGTGTTCAAAAGGCTCACCATCTATGGTTGTGTATTTTAGAGCTTCTTGGACTTCATCATCTGTTAGGTAAACGCGCATGTTGGCCAGAACTGCATCCAGGTTACGGACATGAACCCTATCCACTGAGAGAAAAATGATAAATGTTAATATTCACAGGGCTTTGGGTTTCCCTGCTTGCATAGCAATGCTTCTAAAGCACCTTAGGACTGTGCATACCCCATCATATAAAAATAAAAATTCAGATGATCAACATTCTGTGCCAAGAAGAATGGAATACTGCGATCTGTATAAGCTGTGAAAATTT
This sequence comes from Shinisaurus crocodilurus, assembly GCA_021292165.1. Classification (NCBI taxonomy): domain Eukaryota; kingdom Metazoa; phylum Chordata; class Lepidosauria; order Squamata; family Shinisauridae; genus Shinisaurus; species Shinisaurus crocodilurus. The sequence goes on from CM037877.1 coordinate 263,408,488, forward strand.
ACATAATTTCCTTTCTTTTAACTTTTTTATTGTTTTGCATAATTTTTCTAGTCTTGCTAAACTAGGGGTGTGCAAGGAGCTATGCAGAACTTTGATGTCCTACCTTCTCGGACTCCTGGAAACAACTCTGGTTTCTGAGATGTCAGTAGACATTGGCCATTCAGTGTCAAGCATATCATCTTAACCATAAGGGCTAGAAACCCTGCTTTTAAAAAAATTATTGGGAAGGTGAGTCCTGCCTCTTTTCCCTCATACCATGGTCTTGCAAAATCATGACATGCGCACAGTCCTAAGTATGCTGCCCTTTGTTTAACACATTTGCTTTCATGTCGGTGTTCCTCGTCATCTAATTTCTGCCTCTGATTTTAGCCCTGCTACACACAGGTACTTTCTCCAAAGGCTGTCAGTTTACCTGAACAAATTTCTAACCCAACTAATGAAACCCACTTACAGTCAGCTTGGGACTGGCTCCGGGTCTTCACCACACTTTTCATGAGTTCAGTCATGCTCACCTTCCCATTTTCTGCAAAGACAAAATACTGAACTATAATAGATAGATAAACAGACAGACAGTTAGACTTGATTGGCAATCTATAGTGCAGAAAGCAACTAGAGCAGGAGTGTGTGTGTGTGTGTGTGTGTGTGTGTGTGAGAGAGAGAGAGAGAGAGAGAGAATGTACAGATTCTTAAACTTTGCAAGTATAAACAGCAGTCCGTCAGTATCTGTCATGACTGACTGTGCTGCTCCAAGTAACTCATAGCATAGGCCTAAACTGTTGATGCAAAGCACAGGTATTGCTGCATGCCCCAAGTTCAGCCAAAGCCCAGCCTGAGTGGGAAGAGTCTCACATGGGGGCGGGGCACTCAGTGACAGACCCAGATTTTGAAGACAGTGGCTCTGAATACCCAGGTGGGCTGCCTAAACCCAAAGCCTTCAACTCCTCTTTGGACCCGCACCTATGGTGATGGAAGAGATACTGGGAGACTAGCAAGTTGTGTCAGAGTGCCAGGCTCCAACTAGAATGCTGTCCATGGCCAGTCTTCAGTGAGAAGTATGGCTAAGGGGGACACAAAAGTCGCTGCACCAAGATATAAGGCCTCACTTCAGCGCAGCACCTTGTTGAAGCAACTTGTCTGCAACCTCCAAGTCATCTCTGGTGCTGCAGATCATACTGCTGACGCTCTTAGGGGGCCAAACCAGATGTGATGTGGAAGAATCATAGAATGATGTAAGCCCCATTCAGGCATTCTTGGAAGTGTTTTGTTTAAACATGCGCGGAGGGGGCGTGCTCCAGCCCTGCCATGCTCTGTCATCGCTCACTTCTCCCAGTAAACATGGAGGGAGACTGCCTGAAGAGGAGAGCCTCCTCTATCCAGGGGAGCTCTCCACATGATCTGGAATGCTGATTATCCATTAACTAACCAGGGATGGGGACTCGGACTCGAGGACTCGACTCGTGAGTCGGACTGAGTCCCCCCTTGACTCGACTCGGACTCGAGTCCCAATATTTTTAATGGGACTCGAGACTCGACTCGGGACTCGAGACCAAAGACTCTTCAACATCCCTGGGCTGTGCCAGAAGGAGTGGAGAGGAGCGTGATTGCCGGCGAAGAGCACATGGAAGCAAGATGTGCCACTGCTCGACCACTATGGACGGCTACCAGGAGTGCAGCCCCAACAGTGTGTCAAGATTTATTTTGATTGATGTGTTGTGTACTTGGGAGAGGCAGAAGAAGGACCTGAGATTACTCTGTGTGGCTGCTCTGAGTGTGTTTCTGGTTCCAGCAAGTTCATCACTAGTGGAGCGGGTGTACAGTGAGGGTGGAATTGTGATGAGATCTCACCGTTCCAGAATGGGGGCCAAACATTTAGAAAAAATCATGTTCCTCAAATGCAACATGGATAAGTTTTAGGAAGTACAGCAAGTTTATTTTTAAAAATCATTTTTCTAAAATGCAACCTTTCAGACATTTTGGGCTTGGCTGCTACTGCCTGCCTGTCTGGGGTTCCCAGCCTCCTCTGCCTGCCTGGTCTCTTCTTGACCAGTTCAACAGTTGAATTGTCCAAGACAAAGGCCTCTGCCTGCCTGCTTTGGGGTTCCCTGCCTCCTCTGCCTGCCTGGTTATTTTGGGTTTTTCTGCCTGGTCTGTTCTTGCCAAAATCAGTTGCAGAGTTTTGAAATAAAAAGGCACACTTGTGCCTAGAATTTATTTAAACCACACATCTGAAGTAGCCTTATTTTGTTGGGAAAAAACCCCATTGATTTTAATAGGGACTCGTGGAGTCAGTTTTGGGAGTGACTTGTGACTTGTGACTCATGAGTCACCATTTTGGACCAAGGACTCGGACTCAGACTCGAGACTCGGGTCCAAAGACTCGTGACTCGAGACCAAGGACTCTTCAACATCCCTGTAACTAACACTTAGCTCAGTACAGTTGCTCAACCAGCCATGGATCCAAGATGCCTGCTCTAGGGCCGGAGCTACATTACATGGTGTATCTTCAAGTTAGCATTACAGTACTACTGTATTCACGTTCCACGCTCACTACTCACAGGGCACACTCTCGTTAAATGTACTGCAGTCATCCTGTTTTGCTACCCCACACCTAACTCTGTAGTGGTAGAGGTACTTTAAATCTGATCTTTTGGGGAAAGTATATAAGGTGAGAAGCTGTGTGTATTTGAACAGTGCGGGTTGGCTTCTGTTTTTCACTAGTAGGCTGTTGGAGATGTCACAGTCAAGATGGCCACACGGGAATTATTTTGTAAGCTAGCTGATCAATTGCTGAACAGATCTGATGCTTTTGAGAGAAGATTAATTGGGAAACTGGTTCACATAGAGGTGGTCATGGTTCGTAAAGCTGTAAATTTCCACAGCCTCACAAAACAAGCATTTGGAGAGTCGGAGATGGAACAAATCACTGATAAGGCTGTAATGTTGGAGTTAACAGAGGAAATACAGAGCAGAGAGTTGGAATTGGAAGAGAGTACTAGAGAAAGAGATACGGCCTTGCTGGAACAGAGAGAATTGGATCAGCTGGTTAATAAGAAATTAGCAGATCAAGTCCATCAGCAATATTTCTTCTTTGGACTGGAGGCTGATGTGCCTAGTGGCATATGGAAGGAGTTGCTTACTGGGATTTCCAAGAAGGGAGACTGCGTTCTTTTTACTCTAAAGTCCAAATTCAAAAAGTTTGTTTTTTACAGAGGAAGGATAAATGGATGACTTTAATAATAAGATTGGGGGCTGATTACTGGAACTGACAGAAACGGTTTAATCTATGTTACGAGGGTTGCTGTTGATTGGAGCTGATAGATTTGATTTGATCTATGTTATGAATTAAAGGAAAAATGGCAAATAACAAGAATGTTTTCTGAATATTGGAATAGATAGAGATGGTTATATGCATGCTATGAATTTTAAAAGATTAGAAATGTTTATATTAGTTTATCTCTGCTAGAATAGAAGGAAGAAAATAGAAAATAGAATCTTTTATTTTAAGTTTCTTTTATTATTATTTTTTACTTTTTATGTATAATCATAAAGTAAGGGAAATGGTTGTTGTTAGAAGTGAATAAATCTAAGGGTTGGGTTTGTTTGTTTTATTTATAAATGCTAGAAAGTAACGGGGCTTTAATAAGAGGATATATTGTGATGGTTGCTGTTTATTGGAATTGTTAGAAATTGTTTAATCTATGTTATGATGCTATGAATTGCAAAAGAATTTACATGCTTATGATTAGTTTATGTTTCTTATAATGAAAAATGATTGGAAGAGGCTGGACATTAGACTCTGAAGGTAATTCATTATTGACCTCTGTTGTAATTTGAGGGAGAAAGGTTATTGGAGGGGATGCAAACAAATACAGGCGTAAAATTGTTAAAAGATACGAGAGCTATGGGTGAAATGGGAAAACATGTGCTAAAAAAGGTTGTCTCTTTGATAAATAAGTGGAAAGATGCCAGGGAACCTTACTAAATATGAGTAGAAATGCTTTGTATTGTTTAATTAGAAGAATTAATACCTATGGTTATGGTTAAAAATGATGTTTTGGGAACTTGTGAGGTGGATGAACAAGAAGAAGAATATTTGACAAGAGAAAAAAAGAGAAATATCTTTGTAACTATAGAGTAGAGTATATACTTTGTTTACCTATACCTTGTTGTGGAAAAATCAGAAGTCCATTTTAGTTTAGTTTTTGTTGTGTGTTTGTGTTGTTTTGGCTGTCTTTTATTTTTTGTGGGTTTAAAAAATATATATATATATATATATGTAAAAAAGAAGAAGAAAACAAAGGGCTAACTCCAGTGACGACACTTTTGTGGCCACATCTTGGACAGGCAATGACAGCGCCAAGTGAGCATGCACTAGCCACGTACTGTGATAGTGAACTGCAATAAGGGAAAAAGCCATGATAAAAGTAGTCCAGGAAATTATAGAAGAATGGAAGAATGAGAACTTGAGAGAAACACAACTGAGAAACACTTGCTGTGCACCTCGCAAGTCACAAAGGTGATCCAGTACTGCAATAAACCTTAGGTGTGGATCCGGCCCAAGTTGCTATCGCACACATGGGGGGTGGGGGAGATTCAAGATCCATGAATATTTTCCCTTGCAGGAAGAAAAGCAGCTTTGGAAGGGTGTTCTTTAGCACACAATCAGCCTGCAGGGAGAGGATTACACAATCAGCCTGCAGGGAGAGGATTAAACAACCCCCTGCTGCTCCAATTTTGACACCGCCCCCCTCCCCGATATTCAAGTTAAAAACAAAAACAAAAAACAGTTTGGAAACACTTCATGTCTAGTTTGGCCTTTAGTTGCCTGCTATTTCTCACCCTGCTCTCCAAGAACTAGGTTCTAGTCCCCGCTGAGCCATGAAGCTCACTGAGTAACTTTGGTCAGTCACTGATTCTCAGCCTAACCTACCTCACAGGGTTGTTGTGAGGATAAAATGGAGAGGAGGAGGATCATATATACCACCTTGGGCTCCTTGGAGGAAAGGCAGGATATAAATGTAATGAACAAAAAATAAGGAATAGGGAGATTCTCTCCCTAGACTGGTCTTTCCAACCTTGGTGCCCTCCAGATGTGATGGACTACAACTCATCTGGAAAGCTTGGCAACCATTTGTCTAATGTTTTGAATTCTTTTCAGCTTGTGGATCTCAAAGATGTGGACAGGGTATCTGAGCGATGAGGGCCACTGCCTGTATACTCAAATCTTGTGCTTCATGGCTGATTAAATCAGCCAAGGCAGACCTGATGATATGGTTAAGGGAAGTGATTAATGCCTCTTTGCAGGAGAGGTTCCCCCCCACTCTTGCTTAAAAGAGGAATAAGACCTTTATTAAAGAAACCTTCCCTTGACCCAGGAGATCTGTCTAATTATAGGTCAGTCACAAATATACCATTCTTGGCTAAAGTGATTGACAAGGTGGCATTGCAACTCCAGATGCATTTGGATGAAAGTGATTATCATTCTGGACCCATTTCAGAATATGAGACTGAGACTGGTTTGGTCATCTTGGTGGATGACCTATGCCATTATCTGGATGTGGGAAGCATGATGATATTAGATCTTTTGGACTCCTCAGCAGCTTTTGATATCATCAACCATGGTGTCATTGTGGACTGCTTGGTGGGGCTGTTCCTTGGAGGTGCTGTTTTGCAGTGGTTCTGGTCCTTTTTTTCGGGCCATGTCTAGAAGGTGGTCCTGGGGCATTACTGTTTGGTTCCACAGCCATTGGCCTGTGGTGTCCCACAGAGCTCTATCTTGTCCCCCATATTGTTTAAAATTTACCTGAAACCACTGGAAGAGGTCATTCAGAACTTCGGAATAAGGTGCCACCAATATGCTGACCACACCCAGTGCTCTTTGTCATCCTAACACCAAGGAAGCAGTTGAAACCCTTGAATGTTGCTTGGGTTGAATAACAGACTGGATGAAGGTGAACAAGCTTAGGTTAAATCCAGGCAAGATGGAGGTGTTGTTGGTCAGTAGAAAGTCTGACATGGGGATTGGGATTCAACCTGTTCTGGAAGGCGTTGTGCTCCCCCTGAAGGTCTGTAGCTTGGGAGTGCTCCTTGATCCTACACTGTCCCTGGATCTTCAGGTGGTGGTGGCGGCAAGGAGTGCATTTGCACAATTATACTTTGTGCACTGGCGCAACACTTCCTGAATCGGTCTGACTAAGCAACAGTTATCCATGCTTTGGTTACATCACATTTAGACTACTGCAATATGCTCCACATGGGGCTACCCCTGAAGAGTGTCCGGAAGCTTCAATTAGTGCAAATGTGGTAGCTAGGATGCTAACCAGTGCATGGTATTGGGACCATGTTACACCTATTCTGGAATATCTACATAGGTTGCTAACTGCTTTCCAGGTACAATTCAAGATGCTGGTTTTAACCTTTAAAGTCCTAAACGGCTTAGTACCTGGCTATGTAAGGGGCCGCCTGTCTTGCTATGAACATACCTGAGTATTAAGATCTGCAGGAGAAGCCCTTTCTCCTGTATTGTCCCCAAATTTTGGAATATGCTCCCTCACTCTCTTGGCCCCACTCTCATAGACTTTACAAAGTGTATAAAGATGCATCTTTTCAATATAGCCTTTCAAAATGTGTAGTTTCAATGTTTTTACTGTTTTTAATGTTCTTGTTTTTATTGTTTTAAAGTTTTATTGTTTTAAATTATTGTATAGCGCCTTGATGTGTTTTGTTTTTGTTTTTAGCAAATAAGGCAGTATATAAATGTTAATAAATAAGTAACTCCTATCACCGCCATCCAGCAGGGCCATTCCTGGCTGGGGATGATGGAGTTGTAGTCCAATATATCCAGAGGGTACCAGGTTGGAGAAGACTGCCCTAGACTATCTCAGGAAACTGCCACTGAGGCAACTGCCTGCCAGAGATTTCTATAGGTGAGGAGGAAGAAGACAAACCTCCAGGGGCTGTAATGCCTCCATCCCTTGATCTTGGTGAGATTTCATTGCCCATGTCCTCAGACACTGACTCTTCCTCCCCAGAAACACCTTCAGCTTTTGGGAGTGCACATTTTCCATGCCTGTCCCAGAGGTAGCAAGGAACATTGCAGCTCCATTGGTGCAGAGGCCTCCAGAACAGAGCATCTTTTAACTGCAGACATATCTCCTCCAGGGACTAGGTCAGCCCTCAGTAGGCTCAGCTCTCTGCCTGAGGCCCTGCTGGTTACTCTAGGCTTGTCTCTGGCTCTCACAAGGCATTGGGCAAGGTGGTGACTTTGAATTCCTTCTGCATGTGCCATTCTATTGCCTGTCTCCTTGTCGAGGCGTGCATTCCATCCTAGTTGGGACTAGGAGTATTTCCCAGCCTGATCTCTCCACCCTGAGCAGCAGTGAGTGACCCCTTTGCAGTGCTAGATGTGAACAGGAAAGCATGTGTGAATATTCTAACAAGTGTTTGTGCAAAAATATATAACATTTTAAACAGTTCAATGGTTGACTTTACTTTTGCTGCTTCTATCATTTATCTGGTTGTGAAAACATTCTGATATCATTTCATATAACGGTATCTTTTTTTAGGATAGTCAATAGTCAATAGTGCTGCACAGTTTTTTCCTATTAGACCTCAGAAAAATTTATTATACCCATTCTTAGATTGAAGGAATTGAAGTTCTGAGATAATGGGAGGACAATGAAATTATTTCATCATGATCTAGCAAGCAGGACACAGACATAGGGTGCTTGATATAAATAATAATCCATGGTTTCTGGAATGTAAGATGTTACAGATTTTAACAGAAACATCTCTGTTCCCAGGCATGCTCACCATCCATTGTCACATGCTTCAATGCTTCTTGGAGTTGCTCGTTGGTTAAGTGGATCCCCATGCTGGACAAGAGGGAATCCACATCTTCCACAGCAACCATATCCCCTTGGGCACCTAGATAGAGGGAAATGGATTGAAGTCCAGACTGTAGAAGCCAACAAAGCTCTAGCAAAAAAATGTCACATTTCTGCAAAATCCAAAAAATTCAAAATAAGAACATAAGAACAACCCTGTTGAATCAGACCAAAGGACCATCTAGCCCAGCATCCTGTTTTGCATAGTGGCTAACTCCTATCATCCCCATCCAGCAGGGCCATTCCTGGCTGGGGATGATAGTTGTAGCCCAATATATCCAGGGGGCACCTCTGGGAAGACCACCGGCAGGTCACAAAGGCAAAAGCCCTTTTCCATTGTTGACCCCAGTATCTAATCTCCACTGGCCGCTGAATTTGGAGGTTCTGTTTAGCCACCATGACCAGTAACTACTGAACAATCTGTCTTCCATGAACTTGGCTACTAGCTTAAATGGTGTTCGAAGGCTATTAGACATCACCACATCTTGCAGCAGCAAATTCTATAAATTAATTACACAAAGTATTTTCTTTTGTCTCCCCTGAATCTCCTGCCAAGTGGGTAGTAGTGGAGGCAACAGGAAACCTACCAGCAGATCACTTCAGTCTACCTCTAGCATAAAATGGAAACAGAGGACCCCAGGCTCGTGGCTGCAGCAGCATAAGGGCTCCTCGGGACATAGAAGGAACCTTATGCCTTGACACAGTGATCCAAGGTGGCTTGTTAACCACCCCCGTGCATGCTGGTTGTGTGCCGCTAGATTTACCTAATTACTGTTGCCAGGCGTGGTTTGTTGTGATGTCCAAGCCTATCAAGGTTTGGTGGCTGGGTGGTTAATACACCACCCAGCTGTCCGGCTTAAGGCTGGCCGGCAGCCGGCAGCTGGCTTTACTTCTGGGAGCACTGCCAAATGTCCAGCTGAGATCAGATAGGGGAGCTGCAGCGGGATGGGTAACAGAAGCTGAATAAGCTTGCAATCCTAGGAGTCAAGCCGAGAGTGTTGTTCAAAAGTCCAGGGGTCGAGCAGAGGCAGTGTCAGGGTCAGTCCGAAGTCGGGTCCAAGAGTCCGGGAAGCAAGGCAGGGTTCAGGAGCAGGGTCAGGGATCAGGAACACGAGCCAAGGAAGACGTTGTTTCCCGATCATCATCAGGCGATCACTCGTGACCGAGTAAGATTGTCTTCCGGGATAAAAGGAGGAGATTCTAAAGAAGATTGTGTAGACTCTAGCGATGGGTCCGTAAGTGACTGTGGAGGCCAATTCTAGATCCACACAGCTTCCCACAGTGAGGACACAGGTTACCAGATAGAAGATGGTCCTGTAAAGGATTCATTTGACGTGCTTTTCGCTTAGCACGTTTCTCCCTTTCACCTTGCACTCGGGCTTCTTCAAAGTCCATGGAACCTTTGTGAAAGGCCAACCTCCATTTAGATCGTTCATGGGCCAGAGCTTCCCAGTTTTCGATTTATATTGCATTTTTTTAGATTAGCCTTATGAACATCTTTAAACCTCTTATATTGACCACCGATATTCCGCTTTCCATCCTTGAGTTGGGAGTAAAGTAACTGCTTTGGGAGACGGCAGTCAGGCATTCGAACAACATGACCGGTCCACTGAAGTTGGCGTTGAAGGATCATTTTTTCAATGCTAGTAGTCTTTGCTTCTTCCAGTACACTGACATTTGTTCGCCTATCTTCCCAAGTAATTTGCAGGATTTTCCGGAGGCAACGTTGATGAAACCTTTCAAGGAGGTGGAAGTGACGTTTATAGATAGTCCATGTTTCGCAGGCATACAATAAAGTTGGTAATACAATGGCTTCATAAACCAGTGTTTTGGTCTTCTTACAAATATCCCGATCCTCGAACACTCTATGTTTCATTCGAGAAAATGCGGCACTTGCGGAGCTCAGACGATGCTGGATTTCACTGTCGATGTTAGCTGTAACAGAAAGATAGCTGCCAAGATAGAGAAAATGATCGACATTTTCCAGTATTGTCCCGCCAAGCTGGATAGATGGCATCACCAAAGGATTGGCTTGCACTTGCTGATGAAGCACTTTGGTTTTTTTGATGTTAAGTGAGAGACCAAGTTTTTCGTATGCTTCTGCAAAAGCATTTAGGATAGTTTGGAGATCATCCTCTGAATGTGCGGAGACCACATTATCATCAGCATACTGAAGTTCCACAACGGAGGTTGTAATTACCTTACTTTTTGCTTTCAGCCTGCTGAGATTAAAAAGCTTTCCATCTGTTCGATATATAATTCCCACACCGGTGGGAAGTTTCCCCTCGACAAGATGTAAAACCATGGCGATGAAAATGGCAAATAATGTTGGGGCGATAACACATCCCTGTTTAACACCTGATCCCACTTTAAATGGAGCACCATGAGAGCCGTTGTTGTCCAAAACCGTTGCCGTCATGTTGTCATGGAGAAGTCGCAAGATATTCACAAATTTATTGGGGCATCCAATTTTCATAAGGATAGTCCAGAGAGCTGTACGGTCTACAGTATCAAAGGCCTTAGCCAAATCGATAAATGCCATATAAAGGGGTTGATTTTGCTCCCGGCATTTTTCTTGGAGCTGCTGGCTACTGTCTGCCAGGGGGCCGCCCGTCCTACCCTGCGGTTGCTGGATGCCCTCGCTTAGTCTATGCCGGGGCACGCCCGTCCCGCAGCTGGAAGCTCCTTAGCAGCAGGCTTGATACAACAAGCCCCACAAGGCCGAATGCCCATGGTTTTGCAGCCTGACGCTGCCGTCGAGGGGCTGCATCTGTTCCTGCCGGTCTCATCCTCCTCCTCTGTCTGGGGACCTCGGGGCCTGCACCACCTCCACCTCTGATTCTGTCCCTCCCGGGCTGGGGAACTCCCACGGGGCCATGCCAGAGGGGCCTGCCAGCTCCTCAGCTGCCCGGTCGGCCTCGTCTGGAGCAGCAGGGTCTGAACTCTGCTCCTGAGGAGTGCCCAGGGCCCGGGGTGAGTCACCCTCGTCCTCAGAGGAGGATTCCTGGAGGGGGGTCATGACACCAGCAAACCTACAACAGACCATGGGTTCTGGCTGGTTTGTTTTAACCCTCACTGGGTTCAGACAGTACAACAAAGCTGCATGTGGCAAGGGTAATTGGTAAATCAGGCAGCACACATGGGATATTAATACGCCATTGTGGCTTATTAACCACCCTTGTGTTGTGCGAACCCGGTCACTGTAATTAAGCAAATGTGAAAAGTATCAAGTTGTGGGCTGTTTATACAGGCATGTTCTGCATATACTCAGAAGAACTGTCTTGCTCGTTACCACATTTTGCAAGGCTGAGGTTAGCAATTGGAAACAGATCCAGGGGCCAGTCTTGGCTTAAATTAAGCTTGGCCCAAATTAATTGGTTTCTACCAATTACTTTACCATCACAATAGAAAGAGAAGCAGATTCAGGCCCATATTGGGTAGGCACCCATAAGTGCATATATTTATTTTATCATCTTTGCATCAGAGGCCCCGCTTACCTTCAAGTTGTGGGAGCTGCTGCATACCTCTAAGAGACGTCATTATTTCATTCAGGTTTACCTTCCCATCCACTAAAAGGGTATAAAAATGAGGAGTTATAAGAGAGGGAAGTAGTTTGGGATGCCACGAAGGGGGCACAATTTATATAAAAACACACAGTTCTTACACTGCAAATTCTAAAACCAGGGCTCAAAAAAAAAGGAAAAGAAAAAAAGGGACAACCAGGAACAGAAAGGAGAGACACGGTGACAGAGATGAAGCATTAACATGCAACAGTGTAGGGCATAAGGGGGCCTTCCTCTGCATCAAGGCCCGAGCACACAAGAAAGGGATCCATGGGGGGAGGGAGGGAGTGGGCAAAAGAGATGGGGAAATCGTCGCCTGGCAGCAGGGGTAGCAGGTGGTTATTGTGACAGCACCACTGGCCCACAAGAGGGAATCCCATGCACAGTGAGCTGCCACTGGCTCCAGTCATGACGAGGCTCAGGGGTGCCAGAAGACATTTTGTTGCTGAAGGGCAGCGGAGCAGCAAGTCAAGGTGTGTCGTACCCAAGGCTAGTCAAGTTATTCTGGCACTGGTGGAGGGAGGAAGTCCTACAAGTGGCTCTTCCCCTTCCTGGTAGTACAACAGTAATAATGAAAATAACTCACAATTTGCTGCCCTTTCATGACACCCAACATTGGCTGCCTCAGCAGCCACCTCACACTGACTAAATGGAGGGCCAGCCCTGAACAAGCTTGTGCCCTCCTGGGATTGGGGTCTCCTGAGAGAACAAGGACTCCTGTCTTCCTAGGGTCAGCATGGGTAATCTGCTCTGCCCTCTCCGGTCACCACTGGCAGAAATTTCTGAGCACAATTCCTGGTTTCTCTGCCTGAGTAGCATGAAATGAGCGGGAAGGCACATCTGGGGGAGCAAAGCTGCTTGCCTTCTCTAAGCACCATGCCACAACCCAGTGGGTCCATTAAAAAAAAATAAATCAGAATTACGTTGGGATTACATATAGCATTAAATGAAGCAGGCAGACAGCATGAAAAGAAAACAAAAGTTTAAAGCTCTAACTAGCCTAGAGGTGGAATATTTCTAAGAAACATCTAGTCATAGAATCATAGAATCATAGAAAAGTACAGTTCGAAGGGGCCTACAAGGCCATCAACCCCTGCTCCATGCAGGAATCCAGGTCAAAGCATCCCTGACAGATGGCTGTCCAGCTGCACCTTGAATGCCTCCAGATTGGGAGAGCCCACCACCTCCCTAGGTAATTGGTTCCATTGTCTTATTGCTCTAACAGTCAGGAAATTTTTCCTGATGTTCAGCCAGAACCTGACTTCCTGTAACTTGAGCCCATTATTCCATGTCCTGCAAACTGGGATGATCGAGAAGAGATCCTGGCCCTCCTCTGTGTGACAACCCTTCAAGTACTGGAAGAGTGTGATCCTATCTCCCCTCAGTCTCCTCTTCTGAAGGCTAAACATGCCCAGTCCTTTCAGTCTCTCCTCATAGGGCCTTGTTTCCAGTCCCTTTATCATCCTTGTTGCCCTCCTCTGAACCCTCTCTAGTTTGTCTACATCCTTCTTAAAGTGTGGTGCCCAGAACTGGTCCTAGAGTCTAAGGGCCAAACTAAATGTTCTCCCAATCACACATAGCATAGCTATGCATGATAGCTTTACTTACTCCTGTGAAAGCACATGTAGTCCCACTTTGTATTGAGACCATGGTGCCCCAGGAGGGGGGAGTTAAACCTCCCCCACCTATTTCCCCCCAAAATCCTCCCCCTACAGGAGGATTAAAAAAAAGACTCTAGTGCAGTGTTCTCCAACCTTGGGTCCCCAGATGTTTTTGGCCTACAACTCCCAGCATGCCCCAGCCAGTATAGCTGACTGGGGCATGCTGGGACTTGTAGGCTTGGAGAACACTGCTCTAAGTCTAGACTGCTGAGCCTGGAGGAGGGGGGGGAGAGATTCACTCTCCTGAATCAACCTGTTCAGTGTTCATAAGCTCAGAGCCATGCCATGCTCTCACTGCCTCCCCTTCTACCCCTTTCCCTCATGTCATGAACAGCTCAAACATATTATCTCTCAGTTCTCACCATCAACTGTAACTTGCTTGAGGACCTCTTGTATCTGCTCTTTGGTTAAATTAATCCCCATGCTTTCCAGAATGGAATCCAGGTTTTCGATGGGGACCCTGTGCACTTAAAGATGAGAAGGAAGAGGAGGAGGAGGAGAAGAAAGCAAAGCCAAAGCCAAAGTGAAGGAACAAGCATTTTCCAAAACAAAAAGGAGGGGGTGAGAAGGGCTGAGGTCTGCATTAGTGCCTATTCTCTGGGACCCAAAGTTATCATCTCCTTATCTGACCACCAATCGGTGGCCTGGGAATATTCCTTGACTTATAGTTTCCTCCCTCTACTACTCTATCCTCTACCAACCTTCCAACTTTGTCTAAGCTCTCTTTCTTCACCCCTGTCACTTGGTGGCACTGACATGGAGCTTTTATAAGGGCCATGGATGCCCACTACTGAAGCCTTACAAGACCTCCAAAGTACAGGTGTTATCATGTGGATGTCTTGTGCAGGCAGCTTGCCTTGGCAGTGGTGGTGGTGGTGGTGGTAGAGGCCACCACCTTCTCAAGCATACACAGCACCAATGGGGCCCATTTTGCTGTTCAGATGGTATCTGATCCATTCCCACGTCTTAGGCAGGATGGAGTTGACCTGCCATCCGCAGAGTGTCACTTCGCCATAATTAACTGAACACCTCTTTGTATCCATAACTGGGGCTGTTATATTAAGTTGGAATTAGCAGAACATACTTTGAAGTTCTTGTGAGCCAGTTCAAGTTAGGAGTGTTTATTTGAGACTTTAAGACAGGGGTGGACAATGTCGGAGAGTCTGGGGGCCAATTTATGGCCCCAGAACTCACTATGGGCTGGACTCACTCCAGCCACCACCAAAATTGCTGTTGCCGAGATGCTGCTAAAAATTTGGTGGTGAGAAAAAAGCTGCATTTCGCTTCAAAAACGAGGCGTACAGGGAATGTGTGCCTTGTTTTAATGCAAATTGCACTCCTGAAGCCACAAGAAAGCACAATTTTGCATTAAAACAAGGTGTGTGCTCACTATGTGCCATATTTTAAAGCAGAAATGTGCCTTTTTTCTTGCTGCTGTACTCCACTGAAATTCCGTAGTGTGGCGGCCATTTGGGGGTGGCAGGGCTACAAAAAAGGATGGGGGTGCATATGGCCCGTGGGCTGAGTGTTGCCTACCCCTGCTCCCAGGGAATCCTAAGCATGGGGGACAAATCCCTTTCTCAAGGGGTGCTCTGTAGATCCTATGTGGTCTGAGCTAAGGAGGACTCTCTAGAGGACACCGCTGTAACCTTCTGCTGGCAGATGGGATGCAGGACGTGGGGGGGGGGGGATCCGCATATCCTAGACAATGAGAGCCAGAACTGTATCCATATGAAGTGGTATGATCCAAAGCTGTTTTCACTTACTTTCAGCTTGGGAAAAGCGCCGAGTCTTGGTCAAGCCAAACATAAAGTCTTTCATACTCACTGTCCCATCAGCTACAAAAGAATAAATTAGTGAATGTGAATCTACTTCAAATTTAAAGAAGGGGAAAATGTAGGGCTGCAAACCAATTAAATAATATATACCTGATTAATCATCAGTCTTTTAATTGATTAATTGATTAATTGATAGAAGGAAAGACCATATTAATATTTTTGTTTACATTCCCTTTTATATTAGCACACCAGAAGCAAAATAAACTTTGACTAGACTCTCTAATTAAAATTGGGCTTCTTTGATTAATCAACTAAAGCAATCAGTTCATTAAACTATTTATTAGTTGATTAAAACTTGTAGAACATTTGAAAATAATGGATAGACAAGATTTACTGGCTTCTTCTCAGATTATTAGCACAGCTCCAGTCAAGGTACCTGATGCCACTATCTGCCTGATTTTGTGGGATCAATTTCAGTTGCTACAGCCTGATGATATGGACAAGATGCTTGCAGCAGGGCAACTGACCACGTGCCCTCTCGATCCTTGCCCCTCCTGGCTTATACAAGCTAGCTGGGTGGGTGGGTTGGGTTGCTAGGTGGGTCCAGGGAGTGGTAAACATATCTCTATGTGAAGGGCTGGTTCCTGCTGTCCTTAAGGAGGCAGTAGTGTGGCCACTTCCGAAAAAAGACTCTGGACCCAAAGGTATTTGATAACTACCGCCCAGTTGCCAATACCCCTTTCTTAGGGAAGGTTCTTGAGAGGGTCATGGCGGAGCAACTGCAGGCACTCTTGGAAGATACAGATCATCTAGACCCATTCCAGTCTGGGTTTCAACCTGCTTATGGGACTGAATCAGCCTTGGTCACCCTGATGGATGACCTTTATTAGGTGAAGGATAGTGGGAGTGCAACTCTGTTAATTCTACTCCATCTCTCATTGGCTTTTGATACCATCGACCATGGTATCCTCCTGGATCATCTCCATGGGTTGGGCATTAGAGGCACTGTGTAACAGTGATTCCAGTCCTACCTGCGGGGTCGATTTTAGAGAGTAACATTGGGTGACTATTCCTCGGACACTTGGCAATTGAGCTATGGGGTTCTACAGGGTAACATCTTGTCCCCAATGTTGTCTAACATCTATATGAAGCCACTGAGAGCAGTCATTTGGGGATTTGGAGCCAAGTGCCATCAGTACACTGATGACACACAGCTCTATATCCCTGTGACAGCTGAATCAGGAGAGGCTGTGCAAGTCCTGGATCAGTGCCTGAACTCAGTGATGGGCTGGATGAGGGCCTATAAACTGAGGCTGAATCCTGGCAAGACGGAAGCCCTGTGGGTGAGTGGTTCCCGAGTCCGGGAGATAGGCTCGTGGCCTGTTCTGGATGGGGTTGCACTCCCTTTGAAAGATCAGGTTCGTAGTCTGGGGGTACTCCTAGATCCATCATTGTCACTGGAGTCCCAAGTGACTGTGGCAGCTCAGAGTGCCTTTTACCATCCTTGATTGGTTCACCAGCTATGGTGTCTCCTGGACAGGGATAGCTTGGCTACAGTGATACAGGCGCTAGTAACAGGGCCGGCGCTACCGCTAGGCGAACTAGGCGGCTGCATAGGGCGCGTGGCTGAAGGGGGCGCAGAAACGCTCCGCTCCTGCTGGCCGACTCTTCCTCGCCACCGCCAGGACTGCTGGGCAACATGCTGCCCGCCTGCCACTCGCGGAGCCCGGATCTGTCGGCGAGGCGGCCGTGCAGGGCAGCCGCGGAGACACCACCGGCCATGGGCGACAAAGACACCACCAGGTCAGTGCGGGGGGATTGCGGGCGCCGGGCAGGCTTGGGGTCGCACTCGGCCTTCCTCGGCGGGGAGCGCCTCTTCCCGAGCTAGGCCGGGTCAGGAGCACGCGTGGCGGCGGCGGCGGCAACTGGAGATGCTGCGTGGAGCCTCCGCGCGGTGGGTACTGGCGAGGCCGGCTTGGCAGTGGGGAAAGCGACTGCCTGGAAACGGGTCCCGGAGGCGCCGCCGCCTCCAGCCCCGAGGAGGGCTGCTGGCCCCGGTGGCGGGGCCAGGGCGGGGGGGGGTGCTGGGCGAGCAGGCATTTCCTGGCTGCTTTGCTCCGGAGCCCCCCCCCCCGGCACGAGAGGGCGGGGCGCTAAATATAATTTTGCCTAGGGCGCCAAACTGCCTTGAACCGGTCCTGGCTAGAAACCTCAAGTCTGGATTACTGCAATGCGCTCTATGTGGGGCTGCCCTCAAGGCTGCTCCAGAAGCTAGAGCTAGTGCAGAATGCAGCAGCTCAACTGTTGTCAGGTGCTGCCCATTTTCAGCATGGAACTCCTTTGCTGAGGGAACTACACTGGCTGCCTATTCGCTACCCAGCCAGGTTTAAGGTTCTGGTACTTGTGTACAAAGCCTGAAACACCTTGGGACCAGGTTACCTGAGAGAGCGCCTCCTCCCATACCAACCTGCCTGGTCACTGAGGTCATCAGATGGCACGCTCCTGGTGGTTCCTCATGGACCCAGGGCCGGATTAAGATAGGGGCTATTGGAGCTGCAGCTCCATGGCCCCTACCCGAGAATAGGCCCACAATCAGGACCGGTGCAGGGCAGTTTGGCGCCCCAGGCGAAATAATATTTAGCGCCCCCCCCTCTCCAAAGCAGCCCTGCTCTGCAAAAAAAAAAAACCTGCGCCGCCACCACCAACCTACCTTCCCCCCGCCCTGGCTGCTGCTGCTGCCGCCGCCGCTGCCACCGCCAAGGAAGAGGAAGTGACGCGACGGGACCCCCGCGCTGTTTTTTGCTGGGGAAACCATGGCAACAGGGCTGTTTAAGCCCTGTTGCCCTGGTTCCTCCCGCCAAAACAACGCAGGCGGGGCTCCGGAAGCAACATGACGCGGAGAAGGTAGGTGGCGGGGAGGGGGTCGGGGGTGGGGTTGATGGCGGCGGCGGCAGGAGGCACAGCGGCAGCGAGCGGGAGGGCGGGGGGAGGCGCATCGGCGAGCGGGACGGGAGGGCGCGGCGGCGGCGGGCAGGCGGGCGGGCGGGGTGGGGAGACGGAGGCCTGGCGGGGGCGGCGCAGCGGAGGCAGAGGCCTGGCGGGGGCGGCGCAGCGGCAGCGAAGAGGAGCGCAGCGTTTCTGCGCCCTCTTCAGCCGCACGCCCTCCTCAGCACCAGGCCCATAATGCTCTTAATCTGGCCCTGCATGGACCTTTGACCCGATTGGAGTCCACCAGGAGAAGGGCCTTCAGTGTGGAGGCTCCATTTCTGTAGCACTCCCTGCCTCTGGAGGTCAGGCAGGCTCTGGCATTGTGCTGCCTTTGGCGCCTGCTGAAGACCTCCTTGTTCTGGGAAACCGTCTCTGCCCTCCAACCACCAGTGTAATGTTACTTTGTTTTCAATGAATTGTTTTTGTTCCTTTTTATCTGTTTTTATTTTTTTATTGTTCACTGCTCTGGAATCTACTTAGATATGGAGCGGTATACAAATACTGTAGATGATGATGATGATGATGATGATGATGATTTAGGTTGTAGTTTCAACATACCAGCCAATTTTTACATGGACCTAAATTCCTAAGCCCAATTCTGCTGAAAAGCCTTACCATTCTTGGTAACATAATTCAACGCTTGCGTTATTTCATCTGGAAATAAATGAAGGCCCATAGTGTGCATGCTGGAATCCAATTCCTCAACTTTCACCTTGTTCTGTTTGATTCTCTTAATTGTTTTCATAGCAGCTTCCATCTCTGCAAAAGACAAGAGGTGACACAATGAAGCATCCAAAGCACGGATTCACAACAGAACATGTAACAGGCCTCCTACATGACAGTAGTGGCAAGTTTTGTACTTGCCTACAGCTGTGGAGAATCGCTGTGTATTTGGCAAACCTTTCATGAATTCTTTCAGATTCACCTTCCCATCACCTGCAAAGCAAAGCAGAGCAGAGAGAAATTAGGAAGAACAAGAAGCACAAAGGCAGCTGGGGTCTGCTTCGTGGGGTCATGAGTCCAAGGTCACATCTACAAATGCAAACAAGGTTGAATAGTTTAGATTAGGAGTCGGGAACCTGTGGCCCAAAGGCCACATATGGACCTTGGCCTAGTTTCATGGGGATCTCAGTCTAGTTTCACTTTGCAAATTCAGCCTGCTCTCTGGTCCCACCCATCTTTCGCCCGCCCAGGCCCCCACTTACTGTTGCAATGTGGACCCTGACAGAAGGGCTAGACAGAGTAGTTTGGACAGGGAAGTATACTGATTTCATATGTATACTTCCCTGTACAACCTGTTTTGTCCTGCCTAAATTCCTGTTTTCAGAAAAGCTCTACTTCTGACAGCTGTCAGAAGCAAGTGTCAGTGAAAAGGGGGTGGGGTGCACTATTCCACATTCCCGAGCACCTAGAGTCTCTGGAATAGTTGGAAAAGTTAGGGGCACTGGGACTATGGGAGTGGACAATCAAAACCCTAAGGGTCTTGCTGTGAAGAGGGGGGGAAGGTGCCTACCCCCTTTCACGAGCAAAGATCACTCGCTGCGTTGCTTTGACTTGACAGCTTGGCTTTTGACAGCTGTCACATCAAAGAAAAGTTTTAAAAAACCCTATGTAGAGCTTCTCTGGGTCAATGTCCAGGGTTGGTACCTGCTATACTTTGACAGCAGGTACCTCCCCCCCCCCCAGGACATTGCCCAGGCTAGGCTTCCCATTCGGACCCGCAGAAGTGCGCACCTCTGCACTCATGCAAGTCCGACTAGAAAAATAAAATAAAAATTACAAAACATTTGCACACATTTGGAGTGCATTAAAAAAAAAAAAGGTGGCCAACCAGTGATAGCCCCTCCAATGTGCTGCTTGGGCACTTTGGAGGGGCTGTCACTGGCTGTCAATTTGGAGATCGCTGTTCACAACGTCAAAAAAAAAAAAGATTAAAGGGGGAAAAGCTGTGGTGGTGAGCCAAAAAATGGCTCGCAATTGTGGCGGGGAGAGGAGACAAGGCAGCTTCAGCTGCCAAGTTCCCTGGGATACTGGCTGGAGGACTGAGGGGGAAGGAGGGGGGAAACAACCCACGGTGAGCCCAGTCATCTGTTGGACTTTGTTCGTGCAACAACCAGCCCACCGTGGCTTACTGCCAGGGTGAGTTAGCGTGACGTGCGGACCCACCCTTTGATCCACATGGCAGGGGGGTAGGAATAGGACAGGTGCCCTATAAAGCTCCATTTTCCAGGGTCCCCTGGCACTACAGTGCTATTGCAGGGAGCGATGGAAGCTTGTTTAAATTTTGAACCAAATAACTATTTTGCGGGGAATCGTGCTTGATTTGTACTGCAGCTGAGTATTACAAGCAGAAGAAGTCCATACTCGGAGAGAACTCATTACTAAGTTTGGTGACTTAACTAGTACAGGTATGGCTGATCTACCCACCACTCCAGAGGCGGCTGATTGAAAAGGAGGCAAGGCCACAGCAGTGGTTCCTGCAGAGATCCAGCGGGAAATGGAACTTTTGCTAATGTGCGATTTGCTACTCCTAGGAGACAATTCAGATTTGCAGGAAAATAGTACACTGTGTCACACTCCGTAGAGTGTACCGCTTCAGAATGTATGTGGGTAAGTGGAGGAAATCATATTTTGAAATGCTCCACCACATTAAAACTCTCAGTGTGCATGGAAAGATGAGAAGGGTTCTAACCTAGCCTTCACACTGGCGTGCTAGCTTAACTGGTACATGGTGGGAGAACTTTTATATGGCAGAACATTCAAACATGTAGCCCTCATCTATGCAGTCTCAAGAGGTAGAATCTAGGCAGGTCCGTATTATGCATTATTTCTGCCCATTTGAGTTGGATATATCAAGGTTTCTTACTGTCCACCATCACGTTCTTCAGTGCCTCCTCCATTTCCTCTTTGGTTAATGTGATGCTAATGGCGGCCAACACGTCCTTCAGCTGAGAAACCTCAACTTTGTCATCATCCAGTATGTCGATGATGCTGTAGACATCATGAACAGCTGCAAAGAGGAAAGCAAGTTACAGCATAGAAATGCATTCTGCTCCAGATCTTGGGTCCTGGCCTTGATTCAATGTGGGCTTCTACACAAGTGGATTTGGGGAGAACTTCACAATATGGCAGCAAATATGGAATGTGGGGAAGGGGGCTTTGTGGCGGAGGACTGGCGGCAGGTGAACAGCTAGAATGAGAACTTTATGGGAGTTTGTTTTATCTCTGCCATTGCTTGTCTTTACATTGTATTTGTATTTATCGTTGATACCGTATTTTAAAATATTTTTTTGCATGCTGCCCAAAGAACTGGCTCTCAAGATTAAGAGCTCTTAAGATTATAACGTTTGTCTGCAAGATTGGTTTCAGGGGCATTCACATGGAGGACAAGCGAGTGACATATTCACATTTTGGGAGAGGAGTTCATGGGAAGGAGCAGCTAACGATGAAAAAGGGATGAACAGCCTCTTCTAAACATATCCTAATATCAGGGGATATATAGGATCTTATACTGAGCGAGAGCTGCAACTGAGACCAACAATCCATCCATCTAGTTCAGTACTACTGTGACTAGAAGCAGCAGGCAGAGCTCTTTCTCAGACTAGCTCCTTGAGAATTTTAAAACAGAGATGTGGAATATCGAATCTGAAACTTATATGTATACCAGGTTCTATCACTGAGCTTTGTTTGTGCCCTTCCTTCCTGGATTTGAGACAGAAGACTGGTAAGCGTACAGTGCCAGGGGAGCTCGAACCAGGAAATCTGGCAGCAGGGTCCAACCCACCACCACCACCACCACCACCATTGGGCCAACTCGA
Source organism: Shinisaurus crocodilurus (assembly GCA_021292165.1). Taxonomy (NCBI): domain Eukaryota; kingdom Metazoa; phylum Chordata; class Lepidosauria; order Squamata; family Shinisauridae; genus Shinisaurus; species Shinisaurus crocodilurus. The sequence goes on from CM037877.1 coordinate 263,430,182, forward strand.
AAACAGAGCGAAACATTGGCCTTGCTGCTCTGCAATGCCACCCATATAATGGCTGGAAAGATACTCCACAGCTCACCAGTGTGATTTGGGAAGCCAATATAGGGCCAGCTGGTTTTATAGAACTCTGGCTCGGTTTCCCTGTCTAAGCAGATCTTGTTATGACCTGCAGTTACAACAGCAACAAATTTACTACTACTATAGTCTGAGCAGAAAAAGTAGTTCTAGAGCATGGGTGTTGAACCAAGGACCCATGGGCCAAATCTGGCCAACCTGGGCCCCCCAGTCTGAACCTCCTAGGTTCCCCAGATGGCCTTGCCCCCTTCTTGTAGCCCCACCCCCTTCCCCTCAACCGCCAATGGTTTCCCAGCTTTGGATATTTCCCCCCATTGTAAAAGGTTGGAATGCCTCTCCGAAGGGCTGAGTGACTGGCAGGAGGATCTTTAAGCTAAAATACGCGGGTATGTTTGGTGTTTTTGCCCCACCTCTTTTGCCTTTGGCCCCAGATGCCACTGGAGTGCTGCCACTGAGAGCATCCATGAAATTGAATTTGAAGCTTGGGCTGAAAGGGATTCAACAGCCCTGCTGTAGAGCAGTGTTCTCCAACCTTGGGTCCCCAGATGTTTTTGGCCTACAACTCCCAGCATGCCCCAGCCAGCGGTGCTGTAGAGACTCCTATGCCTCGCCTGGACTGCTGTCTTTCGGAACGTGACCGTCTGCCTGCCTTTGCCCACACGCCCACCTTAGGCCCCTCTGATCTTTGCTCCTTGCTCTGGCCCTTGACTTTTGTCTGATCCTGACTATATATTTGCTTCTGGCTCCTCCCACTGATCACTTGCAGACCTCACAATAAGTCTTACTCACCTGCGGGTTCAGAGAAATGCTCATTGTCCATCAAGTTGACTAGGAAGTTCTTGAAATGCACCTTTCCATTTTCTGAAAAGCCAAAATATCATAAGGTTGGAAAGGGTAGCCCAAGAAGCCATCCAGTCCAACCCTTCTCCACTATAAGGCAGAACCGCTGAACCTCATAGTCAGCAGATAATTCAACCAAAATATCTAGAATACAAGAACACAGGGCCCTTATAGATGGGGTGTATATCCAGATGATTGAAACAAGTGATTTAAGCCACACAATCCAACGGTAAATAATCCTCCTGCCTCACACACACATAATTAGTGGCCAATTTGACCTGAATAACATACATACTTGGCCATATGAATAACATACATACTTGGAGCAGGGACTCAAAACAACTGCAGGTTCATATGGGAGAAGGTGCTCCCTAAGGTATGCTGGGGCCTGGCCATATGTAAGGTTTTCTGGGTAATAACGAACCCATCTCCTTTTGGAGGGTAAGCCTCTCGCTCCAAGTGTCATGTCCCAGTACCTTGGGAAGTTATTCTGAGGCAAAGGCGCTTGACACACACAGGTTAGTGGGGCTCTACCTCAGAGATCTTCCCAACCTCAAGCTGGTCTGAGCTTCAGAATGAAAAAGAGCACTCTGCAGGGTATCTAAAAGACCACCATTCAGCATTTGACCGTTTCCCTGAGGTTTGAGATTCAGTCTCCTCCAATGAGGAACCAGAATCCACTGCTCCCAGGGGCCCTCACTACCCTGTAAGTTCTCAGCAGAGAAGATGGAGAGTGTTTTGGAGGCCTCTTTAAATTTTTGCTTAAAAGGCAGGGCTTGGGCACTCCTGCTCCATAAGTTGCCTTCACTCTTTACGTACCCCACTGCAGTCAGGCAGCATCTCTCTGTGCTGGGAGTTTGCACTGGGAGATATGCCAACTTGCCAAGTCGTGTCCTGTCTGGTTCAGCCTTGGCTTCCTGGAAGCTGGATAGCTCCTACTTGCTGCTGGGCTCTTGCCACAGGTCAGTTTCCTTCAAGCTTTGTTTGTTCAGCATCTCATGGGCTCACAGCTTTGTTAGGAGGAGACACTGAGAAGATCTAAAGTGGACCCACTACGGCCACTAAGGGGCCAGGGAGAGAGACAACTGTAGCACTCACCATCTACAGGGACAGTTTTTAATGCCATTCTGGACCTCCATGCTGTTCAACTTAACATCCAGATATCCCAGAATGGACTCTAGTTCTCTGATGTCAACTTTCTCATCCTTGATCTTGCTGAAGGCCTCAACAGCAGAATGAAGTGCTGTCACAGGAGAGGTGAAGCATAGGCCATGAAAATGGAATTACTTTAATCAGAGAGTGAAACAGCTATTTCACAGAGATCTAGACCCCTGATGAAAATCGCCTTTCCATATGACAGGTTTCCAGTTCCACAATTCAAGCCCACTACAAAGTTCATGTTGCAAAAAAATACATTCTGGGGCCCGTTTAAAAATAAAAATAAAAAACACAGTTCATTTCAGGACAGGCACAGATTAAAAGAAAAAGAAAAAACACAGAGAAAGCAATACGGGATATTTTCTGTTGCATCACGTTCTGTGTGGAAGGCACTTCCTGGTGAAGGCCATCTGGCTAAGTCTCCCTTTGCCTTTACAAGGCAACAAAAAGACCTCTGTAATCTGTCAAACATCTGGATCCTGATAGTTGCTGCTATTCCATTATTATTATTAGCAGCAGTATTTATAATGTGTTTTAAGTTTTAAAGCAGTGTTCTCCAACCTTGGGTCCCCAGATGTTTTTGGCCTACAACTCCCAGCATGCCCCAGCCAGCATAGCATAGCTGGCTGGGACATGCTGGGAGTTGTAGGCCAAAAACATCTGGGGACCCAAGGTTGGAGAACACTGCTTTAAAGGGTGCAATCCTATGTGTGTTTAGACAGAAAAAAGAAAAACAGAAGTTGTAGGACTTTTTTTCCTGTCTAAACATGCATAGGAATTTTTTAAACATGACATCAGCCACTTGTGAGGGAAGGGTCTGTGAGAATTAAAAGTGGGACAATTAAAAATACATAAAATAATAATGGTTTTAATGGAAAGAAAAATCAGGTGGAAAAATAAAAACATAAAGAAGAAATTAACATTGGGGAGGCAATGGGAGGGATCACCATTCCCGGGGTCCAGACCACATGTCCTGGGAACTATTAAATATGCTATTCAACCAGCAACAATGCTGGCTACAATATTTTTATACCCTTGTCTTGTAACAAATGCTCCTGTTGAGGACATCTAAAACTGTTAACATTTGTCTCAAAGCCGTGCTCAAGCTCCTGGTTGAACTGGTGAATTTGTGATGGACCATGAACTCCCTAAAAATTGAATAGGAAGGAGCTCGTCGTAATCACAGTACCCTCACTTTTCATGTTGCCAGGGATGTTGAAGAGTCCTTGGTCTCGAGTCAGGAGTCGAGTCACGAATCTTTGGACCCGAGTCTCGAGTCCGAGTCGAGTCCTTGGTCCAAAATGGTGACTCACGAGTCACGAGTCACTCCCAAAGCTGACTCCACGAGTCCCTATTAAAATCAATGGGGGGTTTTCCCAACAAAATAAGGCTACTTCACACTCAGAGCAGCCAGACAGAGTAATCTCAGGTCCTTCCTCTGCCTCTCCCAAGTACTCAACACATCAATCAAAATAAATCTTGACACACTGTTGGGGCTGCTCTCCTGGTAGCCGTCCATAGTGGCCGAGCAGCGGCACACCTCGCTTCCATGCGCTCTTCGCCGGCAATCACGCTCCTCTCCACTCCTTCTGGCACAGCCCAGGGATGTTGAAGAGTCCTTGGTCTCGAGTCCCATTAAAAATATTAGGACTCGAGTCTGAGTCGAGTCAGAGGAGGGACTCAGTCCGACTCACGAGTCGAGTCCTCGAGTCCGAGTCCCCATCCCTGCATGTTGCAGAGACAAGAGTGCTGGAGTCACTCCCTTTTTATGGATAGAATCTCTGCTTTTAACAGCTGCATAAAACTACGTTCAACTATGTTCAACTACGCAATGAGGATGGCAAATTGATAACAGAAGACAAAGAAAAGGCAGAAGTGTTCAATTCCTACTTCGGCTCAGTCTTCTCCCAAAAGAGGGTCTATGACCCCCCTGGCAAACCTATTGCAGCTTGAGATTGATAGGCAAATGGTCAAGGAGCACCTGATTACTCTGAACGAGTTTAAATCTCCAGGGCCTGACAAGCTGCATCCTAGAGTAATAAAGGAACTGGCAGAAGAACTCTCTATTATCTTTGAGAAATCATGGAGGACAGGTGAAGTGCCAGATGACTAGAGGAGGGCAAATGTTGTTCCCATCTTCAAAAAGGGCAAGAAGGAGGAACCTGGGAACTATAGGCCAGTCAGTCTGACATCAATCCCTGGGAAAATTCTGGAGCAGATTATAAAAAAGTCAGTCTGCAAGCACCTTGAAAACAATGCAGTGATTACTAGAAGCCAGCATGGATTTGTCAAGAACATTCTGCCAGACTAATCTGATCTCATTTTTTGATCGGGTAACCTCCCTTGTGGACTGTGGGAATACTGTGGACATCATATATCTGGACTTCAGCAAAGCTTTCAACAAAGTGCCTCATGAATGATATCCTGATTAGCAAGCTAGCTAAAAGTGGGCTAGATGGAACAACTATCAGGTGGATCCACAATTGGCTACAGAATCGGACTCAAAGAGTGCTTATCAATGGTTCGTTCTCAAACTGGGGAGAGGTAACGAGCGGGGTACCACAGGGCTCGGTCCTGGGCCCAGTGCTCTTCAACATTTTTATTAATCACTTGAATGAGGAGGTACAGGGAATGCTTATCAAATTTGCAGATGACACAAAGTTGGGTGAAACAGCTAATATTCTGGAAGACAGAAACAAAATTCAAAGCGATCTGAATAGGCTGGAGCGCTGGGCCGAAAACAACAGAATGAAATTTAATAGGGATAAATGCCAAGTGCTACACTTAGGGAGAGGAAACCAAATGCAGACTTACAGAATGGGGGACACTTGGCTCAACAATACTACAAGTGAGAAGGATCTTGGAATTGTGGTAGATCACAAACTGAACATGAGCCAGCAATGCGATGTGGCTGCAAAGAAGGCAAATGCTATTTTGGGCTGCATTAATAGAAGTATAGTGTCCAAATCGTGTGAAGTGATAATTCCTCTTTACTCAGCACTGGTTAGGCCTCATCTTGAGTACTGCGTCCAGTTCTGGGCACCACACTTTAAGAAGGACGTAGACAAACTGGAGAGGGTTCAGAGAGGGTTCAGAGGAGGGCAACAAGGATGATAAAGGGACTGGAAACAAGGCCCTATGAGGAGAGACTGAAAGAACTGGGCATGTTTAGCCTTCAGAAGAGGAGACGGAGGGGAGATATGATAGCATTCTTCAAATACTTGAAGGGATGTCACACAGAGGAGGGCCAGGAACTCTTCTCGATCATCCCAGTTTGCAGGACACGGAATTCTGGGCTCAAGTTACAGGAACCCAGATTCCACCTAAACATGAGGAAAAATTTCCTGACTGTCAGAGCAATAAGACAATGGAACCAACTACCTAGGGAGGTGGTGGGCTCTCCCACTCTGGAGGCATTCAAGGTGCAGCTGGACGGCCATCTGTCGGGGATGCTTTGACCTGGATTCCTGCATTGAGCAGGGGGTTGGACTCGATGGCCTCGTAGGCCCCTTCCAACTCTACTTTTCTATGATTCTATAAAAGGCAGAAATCAAGAACTCAAATCAAAAACTTTCCCCTGGTATGGAAGAGAAATTATGGGGAAAGTTTCATCTCTTGGATTTCTGTTTGCCATGCAGCTGCTGAACGCACAGAACTTCTGTCTCCCCAAACAGGTGACAAATTTTAGTGATGTTGCCGAACTTTGTAATTATGCATTTGGCACACTCATGGAGTGCACCTGTATTCTGCTCCATGAGTAATTCTCTATCTTAGATTACAATCTGAGATGAAAAAGAACTCATCCCTTCAGCTCCCACCCATCTGCTCCCTTTCCCACTAGCTCCTGCTGCAGAAGAAGCAGGGAGGTCTCCCTCCCTCCCCTCCCCCACTTTCTGGCACTGTGAATGCTGCTACACGAACCAGGAACCCATAGAAATATGGTTTTCTCAAGGTATCTGACATCCTTAATATGGGTGCCAGATGTCCTGGAAACTACATGTTCCAGGGCTACATGGCTACTGCTGGCAGGAGGAGCACCCAGCAGTTCAGCAACAGAAGCCATATAAAGAGGCCTTGGGGGACGGGGCTCGTGGTGGGTAAGGGAGAGAGTTAGACCCATTGTGCTCCTGTTGGGGGGTCCTTACTGGGCTCAAAATTAACCAAATTCATTTTCAAAATATTTTTTTGGGAAATAGCTCAGGTTGCTAATCCCAATCCCAAATGGAAGCTGGAGAAGGCTGTTCACCCATCACTAGTGGTACCCTTACATCTTCCCACAGAGCAGTGTTCTCCAGCCTTGGGTCCCCAGATGTTTTTGGCCCACAACTCCCAGCATGCCCCAGCCAACTACGCTGGCTGGGGCACGCTGGGAGTTGTAGGCCAAAAACATCTGGGGACCCAAGGCTGGAGAACACTGCCATAGAGTTATGCCCTTGCTGTTAAGGAGCTCACCAACAGAGTCCATGAAGCGCCTCATCTTGGAAAGAGTCATCAGAAAGTCTTTCATGTTTATGGTCCCATCAGCTGCGAGGAAGAGATGACACAAGGAGGACCAGTTGAGGGACAGGAAGGACAGACAGAGCCAGTCAAAAGCCCTGAGGCAAGAGGAGGTTGGCCTTGGATTGCTAAGGAACAGGCCTCATCTACTCCTGGAGTAGGCAGACACTGAAGGCCAGCAACATATTCCCAGCAGCTGATTTCTCCCTCAGACTGTAGTGACTTCCTGCTTGTGGTGAACAGATGACCTGACCTATCTACACTGAGCAGAGCAACTGAGCTTTTTCTCACCCCTGGTCAGATTCATTGTGGGACCTTGGGCAAATCAGTGCCTCTCTGTCCCAATTCCCAGTCTGCACAATGGGAACAACAGTAACCCAATGGAATCTTGCAAAGACAAAACATGGTAAATATTCTAAAGGGTTTGCAAATCGACAGTATTTTATAAACTGAAGAAACCCAAGCTTTGGTACTATCCATCAGGTTCATATTGGCTCATATTATGCATGACCACATGTTAATGTTTTCATGCCTTTGGAGGATATCTGTACTACAAATACAAATCAGATTCAAAATTGTTTAACTGTTATTGCCCCAAGCCAAGGAAATTTGAGGACTGTAGCCCTATGAAGTGGCTAACAATCACTAAGGGAGCAATCCTACAGCCCCTAGACATTGTCTGAGGGGCCAAAGAATATTTTGGATTCCCGGATCCAAGGTCGGAGGCAGCACTCTGACCTCTGAGCTGGGAATCTGAGCTCCATTCCCCCTCCACTGCCCCCTTGCAGCCAGTGCAGAAAGAACCGCACCAGCTGCTCTCTGAGGTTGGAGAAGTGACCTCGGAGAGGGATAGAAGGGGGTGTTTTAGGGAGAGAGGAGGAGACTGGGGAGGCCAGGATATGAGGTATCCTGGGGTCTCTCCAGCCTCCTTCCCTCCCCCTCTGAAACGCCCCAGCTAGGCTGGCGGAAAAGCCCATCTAGGGAAAATGCAGGGCGGGAGGAGAGGGAGGTGAAGATCCCCTCCGCCGCTCTAGTATGCAAATTAAAAATGGCTGCTACACTGGTCACTATTAGGGGCTGTGGGACTTGAGCCTTGAAGATCACCAGATGTCAGGTGCCCTGGAAACAGCACGTCCCTGCTCCCTGTACCAGGCTGGGAATGCTGGGAGTTGTGGGCCAGAAACATCTGGGGACCCAAGGTTGGAGAACACTGCTCTAGGGTCACTGCCCTGGGTTCCTCCAACATCAGGCCAGAGGCCATCTCAGTCAGCTTGGTCAGGGAGCCTGCTGGGCACAGAGTGGGCAGAACACCAGCAGCATCCCCCAGACTATCTCTTTGGCCTAATAACAGATGCAGGCCCTCAAAGCTAGCCCTAAGATGGAGGGGCTGCACATCAGGCTAGAATCCTCCTGGCTGGAGAAGTCAGGTGATGCTAAATGTCTAATCCAGTGCTAGGGAGGCCACCAGGTACCCCTACTACTGCACTGCCCAACTACCAGTTTTTGGCCTGCCTGCTGCCTTTCTGACCAGCGTTAGTACTGCCTGCCTCTCTGTTCAAGGTGCTCAGCTGCCAGTGGGCCTGACTGAGTACATGATAGTCAGGTTACTTCACGTGATACACCCTTCCCACCCAGCACCCCCCAAAACGCTAAAAAGCGTTCTTATGGAAAACATCTTCTAGACCTGTGTACCCAATTTGATCTCACTAGTGATGATGACATTACAAAACCAAATTGGAATGATGGGAATGCTTCCTGCCTTTACTGTGAATGGGAGACAATTTCCCTCATGTTCCATAGGATCTTTGAAGTATTGCCAAAAGGGTGCTGGGGAGGTTGCAGGGGTGATTTTTTTTTGAGGTTTTTTTTTTTAAATATGTGCCCCTCCTGTTATGGCTCAGCTGTAGACATTACTACTCTTTTTGGAAGGGAGTTAAACAGGCTCTTCCATGAGGAAGAACATTCTTAGCTCTCTCCTGGGTTGAATCCAGCCTCATACTTAAGAGTAACCAATTGAAATCAATCAGACTTCAGTTATTCATTGATTTCAGTGGGTCTCAGTCAGGCGATTACTCGTGACCGAGTAAGATTGTCTTCCAGGATTGGGTTGGGTTGGAAGACGCCTGTGCGTGAAGCTCTTTTCTGTGGGGAGATCGGTGCACAACGAATCACCACACAAACTTGACAGAGGACGGCAATGATCCAATGGCACGGTTACCCTGACGATTGGAAAACCATTCTCTGCTGCAGCCTTCATCCGCCTTCACAGCCGTTGTAATTTAGGTTTAAATTATCTTCCGCCTGTTCTGCCGTTGAGGACTTTTTGTTTTGGATCGTTCTTTGTCTGGTTCCTCTCCCTGGACCTTACCGCCATGGGTGACCCTACTGGGAGTATATAGCTCCCGACGGCATTGCTCACAGGGTTCATCGGAACACGCAAGCCCACTCACCACTTCAAGGTGACGATCCGGCGAGTCAGTGGGTCTACTCTAAGTATGACTGAGGCTGGATCCAGTTCATAGTGTTTTATCCATTGCGTGGCAGAGACTGAGCAGGCAAACCGAAACACATGCTCAGTCTCCCCTTGTCAACAGTACTCACCATCCACATCAATACCATGCACCACTTGCTGGAATTCTTCTTGTTTCAAATGGATGCCCATATTATCCAGAGTGGCCTGCAGTTCATTCATATGTAGCCGGCCGCCATGCATTGTGCCAATGACAGTGATGGCACGCTGCAAAGCTGCAGAGGAGCAAGACGAAGAACCATGTTTCATTTGGATGCACTGTAAATAACAGAGCCAAGTACACCTGAATGGGATTTTACCCACATGTCTATCCATTCTGCCTTGTGACATAAGCTTCATCGGACAGAGACTATTTGGTCAGATGCATGATCTGCCAAAAAAATCTAGAGTTCTTACAGTGCAAGCTGACAAGTTCGATGCAAAGTTGGACTACCTATTATCTAACTAACAATGGATGAATACCATGTGATACCCTGCCACAACACGTATGCAACCATTCAGTAAGCCAATATTGTCCTTCCAAAAGGCAAGAATAAATGTATCGCTCCCCTGCTTCTCCAGATTTGTGATCATGTGCAGGAAGAGTGATGTTGAGCAGGTATTAGGCAGCTATCATGAATAACAGGATTACAGGCAGCACAGTTTATATTGGCCCCCATGTTTTTTCAGTGGGAAATTATTTTTAAATGAAAGTAACATTACATCTGAATTAAGGCTTGGGAATACTTTAGAACCCAGGTGGGGAACACACGGTCGGTGGGCTGTGTGCATCCTCCGCCAGTTCCCCCCACCCCCATAAAAATGTAGTGGAGGCAAAATAATAATAATAATAATGGTGGTTTAACTGCTACAGAGACTCAAAAGTGCCAAATTTAGCTTATTTTCAAGCTAAGTATGGCCCTTCTGACTCTTTGTCATCTTTTTGCTGCTTCCATGCCAACACATTTTGGCAGCGCAGCGGTAATGGGAAGAGTCAGGCAGTGGGGGTCCAGGGGCTGGAAATTGCCCACCCCTGCTTTAGAAAGTTGGAATGGGTTTCTTCTTAATTTAGGAATGCTCACAAGTCAGCACGCAAATCTCCAGTCTAGCCTGACACCAATATCTACCTTGTCTTGACTGGATTAGAGACATGCTTTGCTCCCCATTCTTGTATTTTTATTACTTGTTTGAATTTTTGTCTACTTTACATCAAAGGTGGGCAGAAGGTAGATCTCCAGATGTTTTGGCCCTCAGCTCCCAGCATTCCTGACCTTTGGCCATGTTGGCAGGAGCTTCTGGGACTGGGAGTTGAGGTTCAAAACATCTGGAGATCTACCTTCTACCTTCCAGTATCACAGGCAACATGCCTATGTACACCAGTTGCTGGGGAACATGGGCAGGAAGGTGCTGTTGCACTCGTATCCTGCTTAGCTTGTGGGATCCCGTGGGCAACTGGTTGGCCACTGTGTGACTAGATGGACCCTTGGTCTGATCTAGCATGGCTCTTCTTATGTTCTTATGCCCACTCCTGGCTACATCATAACAACCACTTTTGCCTTTTCTCCTCCTCCTCCTGTGCATCTGGTAATCCTAATCGTTCTCCAATCTCAGTCTTCACTGTATGCTTTCACAACTTAACAAGAAGACAAATGGAACAGAGAAAGTGTGTGTGTGTGTGTGTGTGTGTGTGTGGAGGGAGGGAGGCTAGAGGTGGGAGAGGTATAAGGATGTACTGCAGTGATCTTCACTATTTTTCAAGTGGCAAAAAATCTTTTTGGCAAAAAAAAAAAATCAGTGTGAGAGCCACATTATTTTACTACTAAAATTAGCACAGAATAATCAAATACAAAATTTACATTAATGCTTTGGGCTTCAACTTCCACGAGCCCCAGCCAGGATGGCCAATGGTCAGGAATACTGGGAGTTGTAGTCCAAAACACCTGGAGAACACTAGGCTGGGCTAGACTGATTTGGGCTACAATCCTATGCACATTTTCCTGGGAGTAAACCCCACTGAATGCAGTTAGACTCACTTCTGAGTAAACATAAACCCCACACAGCCACTCAGCTAGCTCCAATTGCAAGGAAAGAAGCAAGAGTTGCAGTGCGAGAGGGAGAATAATGAAGGTGGCAAAGGCGAAGGAGCGGCTGCTGCCAGGCCCAGGATGAGGGAAAGGGAAAGGGAGGTATGTGTGGAGAGAGAGGGGGGGGGAGGGAGGGAGGGAGGTGTTGGTGTTTGAGAGTATGCAGAGTTGGGAGATTTATAATCCTGTCTGTGTGCTAGCAGACGCCTGAGATTCCACACACAGATCTTCCAGATCTCACCTCCCCCCGCGCAGCGTGCAGCGTGTTGTGCCAGTTTGACCAGCCCAGTCTGCCCTGTTGTCAGACTGCTTCCAGCTTCCCCGTTGCAGATTAATCCATGGAGTCAGGAAACACTCTGTAACACCACAGGTCTAATTCTACCTGTTTATTCACTTAGCAAGTAAAGTTCTACAGAGTATACATTTCCTAGTTACAGTCCATGTGCAGAGTATAAATGCATAGCAAGCAATACATCCAGTGGAGAAAGTTGAGCTTCACTCCACCTTAGCAAAGAGGTTACATTGTTGCAGTAACAAAGTCCAGCAAGAAGAACAAGAAGAAGAGAGAAAGCAGTCCAGCTTCTCTCTAAGATGGCTTCAGACAGAAAACAAGTTAGCACGTCATCAGAACATACAAACCATGTGACCAGCTCATATTGTTCTCACAGTCTAGTTTCCCATGCGAAAACACGAGCTCCCAGAAAGACACAACAAACCTGTTTACCTCGCCATTCTGTCCCTTCCATGCGTAAACAATGTGCTGCAGCTGGTGAAGTGATACATATCACAACAGGAGGCGGGGTTGGGGAATAACCATTTTCAAATAATCCAGGAACTAACCAGAGTTCAGTGGGAAATGGGTTTGGGATTCAGCTGATCGATATATCTGTGTTTACCTTTATCCCACCTTCAGCTGCAGAAAGGCTAAGCACCTCCCATCTCTTCTTCCCCTTCTTCACCTCGTGGTTCCTGAGGCAATCTCATGCACCGCTTTCCTTCAGCCAAGCACCCACCCACGCACCCGTCCTCCCCTCCCCTTTCTTCTCCTTCCTCCACCTTCCTTCCACTCTGTCCATCTTTATACTCCTTTCTCTATTTCCCGCTGCTAGAATTATTCCTCTCTCCCTTGCCTTGCCTCCTGCCTGGAAGCAGGCCCGGGATGCTGAGGCAGGGGTTTCGTGTTTACGGGCTTATTCAGTGCACATGAGTTGGCCAAGGGGTCTTCTACCCACCTGCCCTGCTCTTGCTCAGTGCTCTCCCTGCATAGGGAGGGGAGGGGCAGTGTCTTGGGGGCTGGGCTGGGCTGGCAGTGCGCGTGGGAGCCTCCCTGTGGGGTGTTTGGCAGCCACCAGTGGTCCGTGGGCCTTGCAGTGAAGAATACTCATGTTTGGGAAAGGGGCTTAGAAAGAAGCAGGGAGGGAAGGTTTGGACAAATGTTTCCCAAGTCCATGTACCAGTACCACCCACTCAAAGAAGGGGGATTTGATATACTTGCCCGCTTAACTAAAGGCTAGGAAGAAGCTCCAGATCAAGCTGAACTTACCTTCCAGTTCAGTGAAATCCTCAGTTTCACCCAATGCTAACAAAAAGTCTTTGAAACCAATTTTGCCATTCTCTGTAAAACACACGTTTTGTTATTTGTTGTTGAATGTACAGGACAATTCTCGGACTGAGAGTGAATACTGTCTGTGTGAGATCTTCTTGCTTTGTACTGCAAAAACTAGAAACTGCATGAAACGCCTGGCTAAAACTGAAAGGACACATTCGGATGGCAACACTAGCTGTAAATTCCTCCACTTCCTGCTCTCCTTGTATATAACAAGGAGATGATTTGATGAATGCATACAGCAGCATAGAACAGGGGTTCTCAACCAGGGGGGAATTCCCCCCATGGGGGGGATTTTTAGGGTTTATCGGGGGGGGGGATTGGGACCACAGATTCAAACTGCTGGAATACTGATCTTTCTACAAATTACAGTTCTACAGTTTGTATATAATCTATAGGACATCGCACCTTATTGTATGGCACAGATTAAGTCAGACACTCTTGGAAAGGGGGGAATGACATTCTGACATATGGTGACAGGGGTGCATGGGGCAAAAAAAAGGTTGAGAACCACCGGCATAGAATATTTGGACTGTGGACAAAAAAAGAATCTCACGGTATGAGGGGGTGGGACTTTCCATATTCTCAGCCAAACTACGGAGAAGCAAAGGGTAAGCTAAGGAAAGTGGGGATCCAATCCAGGATCCTTCATTTTGGCCTTTAGCCTTTGGTGCACCCTGTAGAGCAGTGTTCTCTAACCTTGGGTCCCCAGATGTTTTTGGCCTACAACTCCTAGCTTGCCCCAGCCAGCATAGCTGGCTGGGGCATGCTGGGAGTTGTAGGCCAAAAACATCTGGGGACCCAAGGTTGGAGAACACTGCTGTAGAGAGAATGGTTTTTGAATCTTAAAACCATTCTGCAAGATGAACAGAATATCCCTCACTTTTTGTTTTTTTAAACAACCATTGAGAAATTTCATCTCAGCCCATCCTGTGCATCTGAAAGATATTATGGCTGCCCACCCCTTGGTCAGACCTTTATTCCCAAGGAAGGAGGGGGAGGGAGAGAAGTGATGGCATATCATATTTTCCGGGAGTTTGTTCAGAAAATGGATGGCTGCCCCCATGGGCAATCAATGGGGATGGCCATCTTTCCCCCCCACACAATCCCCTGGTAACGCTACATCTTCACACATCGCCACTCCCCAGGGTCATTGGCAGTCCCATTTTGAAACTGTCCAGCTGCAGGTTTGGATTAAAGCTTTTAAAGAAGAGGGGGAAGGGAAAGAAGAAGCCCTTGGAGCACCTCGCAATAGTTTTCTGTAAGAACCACTTCCCGCTCACTCAAATTCTTCCCTAATGTCTGCCCTCACCCAATTTTTTTGGGAAAAACCCATTGCATAATTTGGGGCAGTCCTAAAAGATAGAGACAGAAGAAGCAGTCGCCAGTGCTGAGTAGATTTCATCATGATTTAGAGTCATTTTCAAACTTTCCCAGTTTACAAAACTTCTCCACATTAACACTGTAGGAAATAATGCAGCTGCGTTGTTTATGCAAATTAAGCATCTCTCTCAGTGTTTGTTTGATTTGCATAATTTCTATTGCTTCAGGCAGTCATGGGGAGCAGCAAGAAGTAGGAGAGGCTGAGGCCCTTTTCCCCCTGACCACTGGGAATCTCACTTAGGGCCAAACCAACCAAGAACTACTTGAACTGTGCCCATTACTTACATCTACCTGCAAGAGTGAGTTGCTGCCTGGTTGTCCTTTCATGTGTTTCTCTTCTCCTCACACCTTGATGCCTGTCCTAGCTGTCCGGTGCCTGGCCACAGCAATGGACTGGATCAGTGTCCTCCAACCTTGGGTCCCCAGATGTTTTTGGCCTACAACTCCCAGCATGCCCCAGCCAGCATAGCTGTCTGGGGCATGCTGGGAGTTGTAGGCCAAAAACATCTGGGGACCCAAGGTTGGAGAACACTGGACTGGATGAGATCTAACAAACTGAAACTCAATCCAGACAAGACTGAGATGCTGCTAGTGGGTGGTTCCTTTGACTGGATGGAGGGTGTTCAACCTGTTCTTCATAGGGTTGCACTCCCCTTGAAGGAGCAGGTTCAAAGCTTGGGGGTCCTCTTCGAGCCATTTTTGACACTTGAGGCTCAGGTAGCCTCAGTGGCCCAGAGTGCCTTCTATGGCTGGTGGCCCAGCTACGCCCCTATCTGGACAGGGATAGCCTGGTTTCAGTAATCCATGCTCTGGTGATCTCAAAATTAGATTACTGCAATCCACTCTATGTGGGCCTGCCCTTGAAGACTGTTCAGAAGCTGCAGCTTGTGCAAATTGCAGCAGCCAGATTGATAACTGGGACCAGAAGGTCCGAACATTTAAGACCAATTCTGGCCTGCTTGCATTGACTGCCTATACGCTTCTGAGCCCGATTCAAGGTGCAGGTTTTAACCAATAAAGCCTTACACAGCTTGGGACTGCAATACTTGACGGAATGCCGCTCCCAACCGCAATCTACCTGGACACTGCGCTCAGCATCTGAGGTCTTCCTCTGAGTGCCTCCTCCGAGGGACTGTGGAATGATCTCCCCACTGAGGCCCGCTTGACGCCAACTTTGTCATCTTTTCAGCACCAGGCTAAGACAGCCCTCTATGTTGAGGCATTTAAGGATATCTAGGGTTATTTTAATGGCTTGATAGGGACACCCATGTCAGATGTTTTTAACAGGTCCATTCTGTATTAAATAGTGTTTTGCTGCTGAATTGTTTTTAAATTTTTAAACATTTGTTTTACATTTTATATTGTTAAATAATGTTATCGTTTTTATTGTATTATGCCCTTGTTTAGGCACTGTTGTAAACCGCCCAGAGAGCTTTGGCTATTGGGTGGTATAGAAATGAAATGTAATAAATAAATAAACTGTCAGGTGAGCTTTCACCAGTCATAGAGCACAAGTTTCAAGCTTGTCTTTGTAACAGTTTGAGCTAAAAATATGTTGTTGTGGGGTGTGTGTTTTTTAGTGAATGCTGAAATGTTGATAATACTGAGTTTTGCTTGCAGAGAACCATGGGATATGCATCCTCTTGCCACTGCTTCTTCCATTAGTATCTTTCAAATGTACAGGAAGCAATTATGTGAAACATCAAAAGCAAAATGTGATAATTATTCAACAGGAAGTAGAGCACTGGTCAATGGCCAAATAAAGGTATTCACTGACCGATCTATTGATTCTTCATTAATTCATAAATATTCAGCTTTTCTTTGAGCAGACTTGTCTTGGCAAAGCTTTTTAGTTTTAGGAAAGCCCAAGCAATGCCTGTGTGTAGAAATGGAAGGTGGACTGAAAAAGCAAGAGGGACAACAGGTAAGGCTTACTCACCATCGGTTTTGGCTGATCTGGCTACCTCGTTGAAGGTTGTATTAGGCAAGTGTACTCCCATGTTGTCCAGAGTTTCTTCCAACTGTTTAACAGTCATCTTCTCATTTTTTATATTTTCAACAACCTTTGTGGCATCCCGCAGTGCTGGAGAACATGAATTGTGAGAAGGGAGAGGGGTTACCATAATTCTTCAGACCCCCCCTACTCACCCAACTGAAGCTACCCATCTGTGATGTGTCATAACAGGGGTTGCATATGTTCAAGAGGAGCCTCCAAAAGGTGAAGAATCATCAAATTCAGCCTCCTGACAATCTCTGCTTTATTGTTTTTTTAAAACAGGTTTCTAGCCTTTATAGTTGCAAAGACATGCTTAAAGGTGTGGGGGCCATGCCTGCCAAAGCCTCAGAATGGTGCAAAAACAATAAAAATGGCAAACTAAATTATGCAAGATGAGAAAATTATGCCAACTTGCATAATTTATCCAGGTCATGGGATTCACTTTTTCCCAGAGCAGAATTGGGTTGTCTTGGCGCAGAACTTTCCTTTTTTGGGAGTACACATGAAGTACACACTTGTTTGGCCATATCCCTTGTGATGGTGCTCATGCTTTGCATGGTTGATGCAGAAGGTTCTACTCTTGGCATTTCCAGTTAAATGATCTTGGGTAGCAGAGATGGGAAGAACCCCTTGACTTGGGCCTTGGAGAGCTGCTCCCCATCAGTGTTGACTGAGCTGGATCAAGTGGATGAATCGTCTGACTCAGTACCATCCGATTCAGAGCCACAGACATTACAGGAGATGTGTGGGGAGATACAGGTCAGCAGCAGTCCAGGGATCCTCTGTAATGCATAGTTAGACCTCAATGTTTTAAACTGTAGTACATCTAAGAATGGTGGACTGACTCAGGATTCATCTATTTTATGATGAGCCAATGTTAGGATAAAGCTCCCAGAGCTGCTGCCTTTCCTCACCGTGTCACTGAGGGAGGCTGATAGGTCCTCCCTCTGCCACAGAGGCCCCTGCCATGCTTGGATGACTAGCAGTACATCACCCTGTGGCTGAGGTTCCACGTGCACAGGGTTTCCTGGCAGAAGCATGCCCCATGCATGGCGGGGCTCAAACTGCATTGTGGGGAGGAGCAGAGCCTGAGGAGCCGGCTGTCTGGCAAGCAAGGGGGAGGGGGGGGGGAGGAGGGGGGAGGAGGGGGAGGCTGACTCAGCCCCTTGGCTCTGCTCTGCTCATTCCCCACCCGCCTGGCACCTTCCCTCCCAAATGCAGACCTTCCACGCTCCAAGTGGATTACACCCACGTTCTCTTCCCTAACACCCCCAACGCTTACCTATCAATTCAGAGAAGTGTGGGGCATTGGACAAAATCTTCAGGAATTCTGTCCCATCCAGTTTCCCCGATTCTTCAATGGATTGAGAGAAAAGAAAAAGAAACAAGAAGGAATCAGATAGAAAATATACCATTTGGTTGGTATTTGCCATGAAACAGAGCTCCTTAAGCTCACAGCTTTTATAATAATAATAATAATAATTGTGAAGGATCACCAACAGGATAGTCTGCATGAGTTCGGCGCTTAACGGGTTAACCGGCTCTGAATTACAGCCCGTACGAGTGCTGGCAATCACCTACGAGGCTTTCGCACACAAGAGGAAACCGCAGCCCTTTAAATGTCCAAATAAGGCTTTTATTTGTTTACACAAAACACAGAGCGGAACTAACAGCTTTCCAGGAATACTACAACAGCAACACAACCTTAGCTGACCCCTGGGTTTCTCAATGAACAGGCTTAGGCTAGCGGCGTGAATCTAGTCAATTACCTCAGACCAAAGACTCTGCGTCTAGTCGATGTCAGCCTGGCTCTGGGTCGGCCGATTCGTGGATGGGAAAGGCGTACTTGGCTGCCGCTTGGAAGGTGGATCTGGCCCCAAAATACCCGTGGTTCCCAACCACCCTAACCCGGAAGGGAGAGGGGTTTTCTACCCCTGAGTTCCCACTCTCCCCGCCCTCCAGGTCAGGTGGGGGCTTATGCCTGCCCCTTCGTTCCAGGTGGGCTTATTCCTGCCCAGGAAGAAGGTGACGTACTAGCACTTTGCAGCTCTTTGAGACTGCCCTGATAGCTTGATGATCCTTGATGGTCCTTCCTTGGGTTTGTGGATCTCCACCAAGACTCTCCTTTGTTGGGGATGATGGTCTGTCTGCTACTTCTCCGATGACTTCATCCCCCCTTCCTTGCCCCCTCCCTTGGGCAAAAACCGTGTGTGTGTGTGTGAACCTGTGTAGGGCTTTCTCCACAATAATAATAATAATAATAATAATAATAATAATAATAATATATTTTTATTATTATTATTATTAACCCCACCTTTCTAAAAATTCATGCTATGGAGACTTCCAAGATACATGAAAGAAATTCGAAACACACATAAAATATCACCATAGCTAAACAAGAAATACATTACCACTAGGGATGCATGAGCATCCCTAGGTTTGTCATGAAAGGCGGCAAGGCTTTGTACGTGTCCCAAGCAAACAGATGCAAATCCTTCAAAGGCTCTTGAGAAGTACCTAGGCTGCCACCCCCCTGTTCTCCTGCTCAAAGGTGAAAGAAATTTACCATTGACCAGGTGAAAGAAAAGGCAGAGGCAGTGGGGACTACACATGCTTCCAGTCCCTAGAAGAGTATGGGACATGTAGTTCCAGTTGCATCCCAAGCAGGAAAGTGACCCTGCATCAAGGATGTTGGGCAAGAAGACAATTGATGTGTCCCCACTCCCCAAAGGAGATACCTTTCCTTTTACCCTTATACTAACAAATCGCCTACAGTTATGTTCAGCTGAATGGTAAAAGGGCCATTCAACACCCTTGAACATTGCCTAGGTTTGATACTAGGCAGGAGGAGGTGAACAAGATGAGATGAAATCCAGAAAAAAACAGAGGTGCTGTGGTCAGTAGAATGCCTGGCTCAGGGATTGCTATTCAGCCTGTTCTGGATGGGGTCGGACTCACCCTGAAAGATCAGGTTCATTACTTGGGAGTGTTCCTGGATCCTACACTGTTCCTGGGTCTTCAGGTGGCAGCAGCAATGAGGAGTGCCTTTGCACAACTATGTCTAGTACACCAGCTATGACCATTTCTGAGTCAGTCTGATCTGGCAACAGTTATCCATGGCTTGGTTACCTCATGCTTTGACTCTTGCAGCATGCCCTACATGGGGCTACCATTGAAGAGTGTCTGGATCTGGAAGCTTCAACTGGTGCAAACTGTGGCAGCTAGGCTCCTAACCTGTGCACGCTGTTGTGATCACATCACCGTATACTGAAAGATCTGCACTGCTTGTCAGTTATTTTCCAGGCTCAATCCAAGGTGTTGGTTTTAACCATGAAAGCTCTAAACAGCTTAGGCCCTGACTATCCGAGGGACTGCCTACCTGGCTGGGTATGAGCCTGCCTGCTTGTTTATTGAGATCAGCAGGAGGCCCTTTTGAAGACACCCTTGCTTGCAGAGGCCTATTTGCTGGGCACACAGGAAAGGACTTTCTCCTGTGTTGCTCCCAAACTATGGAATGCGCCACTCCCTTTGGAGTTGTGATGGTAACTCTCACTGTGTTCAAGAAGGGGGCACATCTTTGTAACTTTGCTTTTTAAATTGTTGTTATGGTTTTAAAGGTTGTTTTTAATGTTTTACTATGTTTTTATTTGGTTATGTTTTTTTTATTTTCTGAAGTTTTTGTAAACTCTCTTGATTGGCTTCAGAAAGGCAGTATAGAAATATAATCAATCAATCAATCAATCAATAATAAATAAATAAATAAATAACAGAAGGGTACTTAGGTCCAAAACAGACATTGCCTAAAATCCATATCAAGCAGCTACTCCCCCCTCCCCATTTTACTCGAAAGTGCAGGGCCCCGCAATCCAGATCTTTAAATCCCTCTACCCCCCACACTACGGCCCAAATCTAGATGGCTCCCCTGTGCTTACTTTAGAGTAAAAAGGAAAAGGAAAAAAAAGACATAGCTGCTAGATACAGATTTAAAATAATATATCTGTTTTGGCCCTCAGATAGTGCAATGTGGGTAGGTCTTTTCCCGCTCCAAACTGTGCTTCCATTTATTTAATATACTTATATCTGCACTTACATTTGGTCTCCCATTCGGATTACCAGTCAGGCCTGTACCTGCCTAGCTTCATTCATGTTGAAGCCTGGAGCATCAGATGCTCTCGCCATTCACTGCCCCCACACTCAACAGTGTTGCCAATTATAGGCCATGTTACTCTGTCCCCCAGAACTGGAAATGGGAGGCATTAACAACCAAACTCACTCCTATTGCATTGCATAGCCCTACCCTGGGTTCAATTTCTTAGGCAAACTAGAAATTGAATAAGGAAGCTATCGTATAGGAAGCTAGAAGATGAAAAAGAAACAGAATACTGGGATATTAGACAGGAAGATAAGACAAAGAAATTAATTATATGATGTACTTAAACATGTCATGGAAATTGTTTTCCATCTTGGAGAGAAAGACAAGATTTAAAAATAAATAAATACTCCACCATCAACGGAAGCAGATGCCAGAGCTGCCTGAAGTTCGCCAGGTGACAGTCGGATGCCCAAGTCTTCTAGGGCAGCTGGCAGGTCCTCCTTTTTAATATTCTCTTTGCAGATCTTGTTGATTGCACTGAAAGCACTGTGTAAAGCTGCAGGAGCCAAGTTTCAGTAGAGTTCAGCTATGCTTATTCTCATCTCACCATTATCACCCCTAGGCCACCATAGGATACTTTGAAGTAGGCTCATTGTGTGCCCTGAGAATGTTGATGGGATGTACCCTTCCAAAGTGAAGAGCCGGTATTTATCCCACCAGAGGAAACAGAGTGGATGGTAAATACTGGAACTCGCCATGTGAGCGATCAGTTCATCTACTGAAAGTGATATGGTACAATCATCTTCTGATATTGGGAAGACTGGCCCCATGGGGACAGAGGCGGTGGGGGAGCTGAGAGGGAGAAACACATCTGAAGAGGCTGATGGTTGCAAGGGGCAGCAAGACTGCAGCAGAGCATTCCATAAGGGAGATCCCCCTGAAACACCATTTAGGCTGGGCCGGGGCCGGGAGCCACCCCACCTCACCACGTGTCTGACCACATGCCATGATTCCTCAGGAACACCTAGATCTCTGCCTGAGTCACTAGTTCTACACACAAATGAGGGTAATATAACAGTATTAACACGGAGACTCTTTTAGGTCTACATGTGCCAGACTTGCATGTTCAAAAGGCATACGTCTCTTTGCTTTAATAGGACAGGGGTGATTGTTTAACCTGGGTTTATGATATGCCTTATTTATTATTAGCATTTATATTCTGCCTTATTTGCTAAAAAGCCATCAAAGCAGTGCACAAGTTAAAACAATAAAACAAGAAACAAAACATTAAAACCAGCAAAATATTAAAACAATTACATAATTTAAAAAGGCTAAATTAAGAAGATGTGTCTACTCGCTTTTTAAAAGCCAAAAGGGTGGGGGCCAATCGTAGTTCTTGAGAAAGTCCATTTCACAATTTGGGAGCGAAACAGAAGAAAGCCTTTTCATGCGTGCCCAACAAACAGGCCGCTCTGGGTAATGATGACCTCAAAAGGGCCTCTCCTGCAGATCTTAATACCTGGGCAAGTTCATAATCAGACTAGCGGTACCTTAGACAGCCAGGTCCTAAGCCATTTAGGGCTTTACATTCAGCAATCAGTGCAGGTCTTTCAGGGCAGGTATAATATGGTCCTGATACCATGCACCACTTAGCAACCTAGCTGCTGCATTTTGCGTGAAAGGGGGGCTGGTGCCGCTGGCGGGAAGGGAGATTGCTGCAGCTGGCTCATGAGCATGCTTCAGTGATCCCTGCTCCCCCTCTTCCTGGCCACTGCTGCGAGTTACAGCTGTGGGGAGGGAGAGAAACCTAGGTGCTCCTGTGGGGTCCCCTGGGATACCCACAGGAGGACCAAGGGGGAGGAGGGGGAGGGAGGGAGGGGGCACCCTACCCACGATGCACCCGATCGCTTGTCAGGCGCATTTTGGGTAGGAGGTCTTCTAAGCCACACTGCATAGCTACGCAGTGTGGCTTATCGTGTTGTGCAAACCCACCCAAACACTCAACTTCCTGTGAACTATTGACATCTTGCTGGGCAACCAAGCCTTAAGATGGGGAGAATTTGTTTCTGTAGTCTTACCATTAAATTCTGCAAAGGACTGGCTACCAGTTATGCTCATCATGATGTCTTGAAAATCTACTGTCCCATCTCCTATAAGGAGCAGAATGGAAGAGAGGATGAGTGGGAGAAGCCATATCTATGCATAGAAAATCTAGTTGTTGCAAATATGCCTGTAATCACTCATGTTTGGCTCCCCAAGATGAGGAAGGTTTTCCTGTTAGTATTTTAGTAGTGTTTGAAGCTGCAATCCTCAACACACTAAGGAGCTTCATTAAACACAATGGGATTTACTTCTGAGTAAACACGCATAGGACTGTGCTATTAGAGTACTGAAG
This sequence comes from Shinisaurus crocodilurus, assembly GCA_021292165.1. Classification (NCBI taxonomy): domain Eukaryota; kingdom Metazoa; phylum Chordata; class Lepidosauria; order Squamata; family Shinisauridae; genus Shinisaurus; species Shinisaurus crocodilurus. The sequence goes on from CM037877.1 coordinate 263,452,815, forward strand.
GTGCTTCACATAGAATATTTCAGGAATCGAGAGATAAACAATAGTACGGCAATATAGATTGAGATTCTTATTAATTATCCCCATATTGAAATTCTGGGTGAGAGGAAAAGATATAACAGCTTACTTAAGGCTAGCTAGTGAATTCCTGACAGAGGCGAGATTTGAACAGAGGACCTCGTCACTTAGTGAGCTTTTGTTACTATGACAGAAATCACTGTATAGATATGGTGGTTGAGAGATGGTCTCCTATTGGACAGCAAATGTGACATCACCATGATTGTATTCTCTTTGCCAAGTCTTACTGGAGCCATTTTGTGCCTTCCTGCACCACCCCCAACCTCGAATAATGGCAAAACTGTGCAGTATGTTCTATGGTGAAACAAGGACGAGAGCAGAGGACAGCCTGCAGAGGACAAATTATCTGGCACCCAACGTGACAGCGAGCAAGAGGCTGAAGGTCAGTCAAGTGGAGGCAATCAAACCAAGGCCTACAGCAAGAGAAAGAGAAGAGTACTAGTAGTGGGAGACTCCGGGGGACTGCGGGGGATCGGAGCCAAAGTATGTCGCGAAGGCCCATGGACTCGCCAGGTGTGCTGTCTCCCCAGGGCACGGATTAAGGATGTGACAGAGCAGCTGCCGAGGCTCATACAGCCCACTGACACATACCCCTTTCTTCTCATCCACGTGGGTACAAATGATACTGCCAAGCAGAGTTACGAAGAAATCACGTCAGACTTTGAAGAGTTGGGAAGGGAACTCAAGAACTTTGGGGCCCAGATAGTTTTCTCATCCATCCTTCCAGTACTTGGAAGAGGCATATAAAGGGAAAGAAAAATACTCCGAGTGAATGACTGGCTACGAAGGTGGTGCCGACGTGAGAGATTTGGATTCTGGGACCACGGGCTACACTTCCTGGAAGATGGACTGCTGGCAAAGGATGGGTTGCACCTCACAAGGACTGGGAAGAATGTGTTTGGCCACAGCATGAGGAACTTATCAGGGAGGGCTTTAAACTGAATCCAACAGGGGAGGGAGACATAAACTCAGGGGTTCCAATGGAAGAAAGCCTCTGTGCCACAACAGAGAGAACAGCTCCAGCGGTGCCCAATGATAGTCTACCACAAAATGTAGGGGAAAAGTCAGACTATAAAGCACATAGTCTTCGATGTCTCTATACTAATGCCCAGAGTATGGGCAACAAACAGAATGAACTTGAACTCTTGATACATGAGGGCAAACTCAACTTAATAGGGATAAACTGAAACCTGGTGGGATGACTCCCATGACTGGAATACAGCAATTGAAGGGTATAACTTGTTCAAAAGGAACAGAAGCAACAGAAAGGGAGGTGGAGTTGCGCTGTATGTTAAAGATACGTATCTCTGCACAGAGATACAGGAAGAGGAGCTTGGCAGCCCCATTGAGAGCATCTGGGTTAAAATAAATGGGGCAAAGAATAAAACTAACAGGGCGGTTGGAGTCTACTACAGACCACCCAATCAAGGAGAAGATGAGGATTAAACTTTTGAAAAGCAAATTGCCATTGTTTCAAGGAGGCATGATGTGGTAGTAATGGGGGACTTCAATTTCCCCGATATCTGTTGGGGAGACTTATTCAGCCAAACATGGCCCCTCCAAGAAATCCCTGAGTTGTGTTGCTGACAACTTCCTCCTACAGAAAGTGGAGGAAGGAACTAGACGGAATGGCTATCCTTGACCTGATTCTAACCAACAGAGACGACATAGTAGATAAAGTGGCAGTTTCGGGAACTCTGGGGAAAAGTTACCATGTTATACTTGAGTTCTTGATTCTAAAGGAAGCAAAAGCTGAGTGTAGCCAAACACGTACCCTGGATTTTAGGAAAGCCAATTTTAACAAACTCAGAACAATGATAAGCGAGATCCCATGGCAAGCGACTCTAATGAGAAAAGGAGCCCAGGATGGGTGGGAGTTTTTAAAAAAGGAAACTTTAAAGGCACAGTTGCAAACAATTCCCACAAGGAAAAAAAGCAGAGGGCCACAGAAGAAGCCAATGTGGCTTCACAATAAACTCAAAGATGACCTGAAAACAAAAAAGGACACGTATAGGAAGTGGAAGGAAGGACAGGCTACAAGGGAAGAGTACAGGCAGGTAGCACAGAACTGCAGGAATAGTGTGTCAGGAAGTCTAAAGCTGAGAATGAGCTGAGGCTAGCCAGGGATGCCAAAAGCAACAAAAAAGCTTTCTTCAGATACATGCATAGTAAAAGACGGAGGAAAGAAATGGTGGTTCAACTACGCAATGAGGATGGCAAATTGATAACAGAAGACAAAGAAAAGGCAGAAGTGTTCAATTCCTACTTCGGCTCGGTCTTTTCCCAAAAGAGGGTCTATGACCCCCCCCCCCCGGCAAACCTGAAGTGCAGACTGAAGGGGCAGGACTACAGCTTGAGATTGATAGGCAAATGGTCAAGGAGCACCTGATTACTCTGAACGAGTTTAAATCTCCAGGGCCTGATGAGCTGCATCCTAGAGTAATAAAGGAACTGGCAGAAGAACTCTCAGAACCACTGTCTATTATCTTTGAGAAATCATGGCGGACAGGTGAAGTGCCAGATGACTGGAGGAGGGCAAATGTTGTTCCCATCTTCAAAAAGGGCAAGAAGGAGGAACCTGGGAACTATAGGCCAGCCAGTCTGACATCAATCCCTGGGAAAATTCTTGAGCAGATTATAAAAAAGTCAGTCTGCAAGCACCTTGAAAACAATGCAGTGATTACTAGAAGCCAGCATGAATTTGTCAAGAACAAATCCTGCCAGACTAATCTGATCTCATTTTTTGATCAGGTAACCTTCCTTGTGGACTGCGGGAATGCGGTGGACATAATATATCTGGACTTCAGCAAAGCTTTCGACAAAGTGCCTCATGATATCCTGATTAGCAAGCTAGCTAAAAGTGGGCTGGGTGGAACAACTATCAGGTGGATCCACAATTGGCTACAGAATCAGACTCAGAGAGTGCTTATCAATGGTTCCTTCTCAAACTGGGGAGAGGTAACGAGCGGGGTACCACAGGGCTCGGTCCTGGGCCCAGTGCTCTTCAATATTTTTATTAATGACTTGGATGAGGTGGTGCAGGGAATGCTTATCAAATTTGCAGATGACACAAAGTTGGGTGGAATAGCTAATACTCTGGAAGAAAGAAACAAAATTCAAAGCGATCTCGATAGGCTGGAGCGCTGGGCCAAAAACAACGGAATGAAATTTAATAGGGATAAATGCCAAGTGCTGCACCTAGGGAAAGGAAACCAAATGCAGAGTTACTGAATGGGGGACACTTGGCTCAACAATACTACAAGTGAGAAGGATCTTGGAATTGTGGTAGATCACAAACTGAACATGAGCCAGCAATGCGATGTGGCTGCAAAGAAGGCAAATGCTATTTTGGGCTGCATTAATAGAAGTATAGCTTCCAAATAGCGGGAAGTGATAATTCCCCTTTACTCAGCACTGGTCAGGCCTCATCTTGAGTACTGCGTCCAGTTCTGGGCACCTCACTTTAAGAAGGACATAGACAAACTGGAGAGGGTTCAGAGGAGGGCAACAAGGATGATAAAGGGACTGGAAACAAGGCCCTATGAGGAGAGACTGAAAGAACTGGGCATGTTTAGCCTTCAGAAGAGGAGACGGAGGGGAGATCTGATCGCACTCTTCCAGTACTTGAAGGGTTGTCACACAGAGGAGGGCCAGGATCTCTTCTTGATCATCCCAGTTTGCAGGACACGGAATAATGGGCTCAAGTTACAGGAACCCAGATTCCACCTAAACATCAGGAAAAATTTCCTGACTGTCAGAGCAATAAGACAATGGAACCAACTACCTAGGGAGGTGGTGGGCTCTCCCACTCTGGAGGCATTCAAGGTGCAGTTGGACAGCCATCTGTCAGGGATGCTTTGACCTGGATTCCTGCATTGAGCAGGGGGTTGGACTCGATGGCCTGGTAGGCCCTTCCAACTCTACTTTTCTATGATTCTATGCCTGCCAACGCCTGCACACAAAGAGCATCTTTTGAATGTTGGTATTGAAGCCAGAGTTTGTCACCTCACCTGCGACTGTAACTGAGCTACGCAGCAACTGGAGCTCCTCTGGTGTCAGGTTTATGCCCACATCAGCCAGGGTCCTTGCCAGGTCATCCACATGGATACGGTGGTCTTTTATATTGCTCATGGCGTCAAAAGTATCCTTCAACACTGCCGGCAACAGGAGGCAGGAAGACAAATTTGGTCAATTTTCATTCATTGGAAACTGACGCTCAAACTACACATGGTTGCACGATTCTTTCACCTAATGAGGTACCCGTATTATTCCCCTGCATGTGGAAAAGCACAGCTTGGGGCTTATTTTGAGTGAACACCATGTAGCAAGGATAAATGTTAAACAGCGCTCTTTCCCTTTTGCTTGCCTTCAGCCTCCTGTGGCCACTTTTCATTAAAAAAAAAACAGTCAAGGGAAAGAATCACCCACCCAAGGATCACGTTTGAGCCTGAGATTTTAAGTGAAATATGCCGAGAAGAGAGATTCTATGGAACCTGATGGATTCCTCTAGGTACAGCAGCAAAGAAAGTGATCTCACAATTCATAGCCATGGAACAGGTAAACAAAAATCCTGGTTTATCTTTACCAATTGCTTCTGGGAGCTCTGGGACAAGAGTTAAAATCCTTATGAATTCTCTGAAATTCACTTTGCCGTAACCTACAAGTCAAAATGGAGATCACATTAGGAATCGAGCAAATAATCATTGAGTGTTTGTGGCAGTCCCAGACCCCACACAGTATGCTTACTGTCAACTTGGGCTGTCTTCATCACTTCCTGCAGTAATTCTTCGGCCTCTGGAAGATCCATGGTGTTCAGGGTGGACTCGAGAGCATGAAGATCGAAATGGTCGCCTTTGAGCTTGTTCAGAGCCATGCAGGTGAGCTGCACTTCTGTAAAAACACACACTCCAGAGTCAGCAAGACACAGCAGAACAGCCCGTTGTGGTCTTCCCCAAGCTGGTCTCCTTCAGATATACTGGACCACAACCCTGGTCCTCTCCAACCAACATGTTAATTGGGCATGCCAGCTGTGAATGGTGGGGAAAGTAGTACAACACACCTTGAGGGCACCAGCTTGGTGTCATGGAGGAGGCCATAAGGGCAAACTTTGTTAAAATGATTTCCCCTTCACAGTTCATCAAGCAGCTTCTCCCTCCTCCTTCCAAATTCAAATCCATGAAAGGCAGGGCTATCAAGGGCTATTGCACATGGCACTAAATATATATATATATATATACACTCACACACACACACACACACACACACACTTCTGAAGAGCAGATGCTGAGGACAAAAATCAGGGGACGGCTGACTACACCAGGAATGGTGAAACTCAGACAGGGGTCAAATTTGGCCCACCTGGGTTTCAATCTGGCCCTCTGGGGTTTCCCAGGCGGCCACGCCCCCCTCCCCACATCACCAGTGTGACTGAATGTGTTGGGACATGTAAAACAACAACAGCTGTGGCACAAGTGTTTTCATTTGGAAAGGTACAGGATGGCTAGAATAACAATCTTGTTTAGTCTGACGCCACATTCTATTCTCATGGGAAAAGGAGGTGGGAAAGAAATATGAGCTGATCACATGGTTTGTACTTTCTGATGACATGGTATGATTGTTAAGTTTCGTTTCCTGTAACTTTGTAATTGAGAGAAGGATTGCTTTCTGTATGCATCTTCTGGTCTCTTCTCTCTAATGCTCTGTCTGCTAGGGTGGACTTGGTCCACTGGACTATACTATGCAATGTAGACTGTACTTAGGAAATTGTATTTACTCTGATATAGAATAAACAGGTAGAAAAAACCCTGGTGATGGATTCTATTGGAGTTAATTCCTAGCTACGGTGCAGCTGCGAGCAGCAGGGAGCAGGTTGGCTGAAATCCGAGACGCTTGGACTGTGCTGCGTGTGGGAGACTAAAGCCCTGAATCTCTATGTGAACTACATGGGCCGGTTACACATATGGGACAGAGGCTGTATCTTCCATCTCACGCTCTGCTGAATCCACGTAGGCAGACGGGCCTACAGGGTGGATTATGAGCCATCAAGGCTGGAGTAATTTATTAGCCTTTTCAGAATGTGCTTCTCCTACATGTACAAACGTGCGCACATTCATCCAAAAGAATGATCTTTTAAACATTGGGAATAGTGTGTCTTTGGCAAAGAGGGGAACCCAAACCAATCACATGCACACAAGCTTCTTGAAACAATGGGGAATATTTTTTAAGCTCAAGCAAGAATTTAGAATGTACAATTATTACTGTGGGGAAAATAGCTCGGCAGAGCAATTAAAAGGTACAAATACAGATCAATTTACGCCAGCAGTGAGAACATGAATTGTGGGGAGATTAGCCAAATTCTCATGGGGGCTGGCTCTGGAGCTGACTGTGCTGACTATCGGGCTTGTGAGGTTGAGGAGGTGGGGATTAAGTAAAGTGGGGTCCCTAATCCTCTTGGGAAGGAAAAAGAAAGGGTTGGGGATGAGCATAGTGAGTGCGGAGAAGGGAAGGGGTGAGAGGAGGACTGATTCTAAGGCACAGTGCTGTGACGGGGCTGGTTCCCGATGCAGTCACCGCAACAAGAAGGAAGAGGGGGAGGGGGGTTATCCAAAATAAACACACACTCATTCGCGTTCCTAGCACTTTGTGTGCTTGCCTCTTGCTTCCTCTCTAGGATGGGGCTGAATAGCCAAGTCCGAGACACTTTGTGATTGTGGAGTTAGGAATAACAGCGGCACACCAAGGGGTGCAATAAGGGGGTCCCAGCTGCAATTCCACCAGTTTGCCAGGGAGGGGTGCACTAAAATGCTGGGATGCCAACCAAACCACTGAATAGATAGATCCAATTAGAATACACACGTACATGCCATAGAAAAGAGGAGCGGGAGAGACTATGGTTGTACAAAGACCTCAGTAGATAGGCAGGGATTTCCTTGGGTCAGAAGACCTGTTCCTGTAGCTGCTGAATTGGGGCACATTGAAACTCCTTGGTTTATGAGACAGTCAGAAAAATATGTCCCTTGTGAAATGAGGTTTTTGGCTGATAGGAGCCTGTGATCAGGCACGTGCCTAAACGGCCAAACTGGGGCTAGCCTGCATGAGAATAGGTGCTGGAGGAGTGACCAAACTGCAGCATCCCGTACCTTACTGGGGCTCTCTCTCTCTGGGTTTGCCTGAAGGTGAGTGGGATGTTGTTGGGGTTTGCCGCTTTCTGGGGAAGATTGGCTGGAGCTCTTGCAGGGGAACATTGGGGTTGCCAAGAGTCCAAGTATCCACTGGCGAGGAGCTAAGATGTTATGAGTCCATCAGCCATGGAAGGAAAGCCGGGCACATTTGCTGCTCAAAACAGTTGAGCATTTGCTGCTCAAAACTGCTCAAAACAGTTTAGACAAAAGAACTGACTTCACGACTAGAATACAACAGTTGTATAAAAGTACTGGGAATGGCAGTTCCTGCCTGCAAACAAACAGGTGCAAGAAGCAGTTTACTTCCAGAGTCATTTTCTACAATACAGAGAGGGTGTACCTGTGGGGACTGGATGCTCCTCCAGTAGAGAGGTTTCTTCGCAATGCCAAGGGAGGCTGGTGGTGACTCCTATTTCGGTGGGGCTCCTTTTCCACGGCAGGTTTTGCAGCTTTTATTTGGAGCTTCCACGGTGCTGAACTCCACCTCCAAAATAGGTTCACCACCATGGAGCATTTTGGAGAGCTCCTAATGCCGCTCCAAATAAACTGTGAAACCTGTAACAGGAAAGGAGCCCCACCGAAATTGGAGTCACCAGCCTCCCCTGATGCCACCCTGAGAAACCTATTCAGCCCGTTCAGTCCCTTTGCTCTACATCTTGAGGGTGTTTCCTTTCTGTCAGGAGAGGAAATCACCTTACAGTCAGTCACCTGCATCAGATCACTTTAACATTCTGCCTATCTCCAGGAGGCCTCAGATTCCTAAGTGACCTGAAGCTACTAGGTGACCTTCTTTGCCTAGGGCAGAGCTTCCCACCTAAGCTCATCATACCAGACTTTTCTTAGAAGAACCATGCCGATATGGGTGGGGCGAGGTGGGAGGTGCATGACCTACTCTAAATCAAGCAGTCTGCTAACACCAGGTGGTTCCGGAGCAGGCCTGCTTCACTATTTATTTTCAGATAGCTCTTCACTTACCTGGACTAGTAATAAAAGTACCAGTATGGGTCACCCCCCTGATAAAGTCCTTCAAATTCAGTGTCTTGTTGTCTGAAAGTGGAAAGGGGAAGGAAGGCACAGGAGAACTGGGTGAGCTAGAAGAACAACACTGTGTATATTACAAATTCCTCTCTTTCCACAAAATGGTGACTGGTTTGTCTTAAATATGGACTATTTATTTAATGAATATTTGTGTGTGCGTGTGTGCATGTTGTGCGTATATACACATATGCACACCAGCCCCAAGCCCCAAATAGGCACCCACTCCCACCAGCCACTCACCATCAATACTGCAAAAGGTCAATGCCTCCGATACTTCATTCAAGGGCAAATTGATGTTGAAGCTCTTCATAATCACCTGTATCTCTTCCACGCCAATCCTCCCATTTTCTAGTTTGGCAAGGATGTCAAAACCATCTGCTAAGGCTGCAGGGGTCATGGGAAGGCAGAGGAACAGGGAAGAGGTTAGGTAGGAAACAAGCTACAGAGAAGATTAAGCTAGGCAACGAAGCTGTAACTAAAAAGGTCAAGATGGCTCAAAGTGGTTTCTGGCTCAGCGGTCATTCCCCACCCCCTGAACACGGCTGGAAAAGTTTGTAAGGTGGTTTCTTTGTGGAAGAATTCTCTGGCCCTCTTTCACACACCACTACAATACACAGGACTGTCTGGATGGGAGCCATGACAATTAGTGTAGGCCAGTGTTCTCCAACCTTGGGTCCCCAGATGTTTTTGGCCTACAACTCTCAGCATGCCCCAGCCAGCGTAGAGTGCCGCAGGGTTCCATCCTCTCCCTGATGTCATTTAACATCTACCTCAAGCCACTGGGAGCTATCATCAGGAGGTTTGGGGTGCGGTGTCATCAATATGCGGATGACACGCAGCTCTACCTCTCCTTCAAGTCCTCACCAAGGTTGGCTGTTGTGACCCTGTCCAAGGAACATGCTGAAACTGAACCCCAACAAGACCGAGGTACTTCTGGTGGAGGACAAGGGGAGGTTAGGGGATGTTGACCTGGTGCTGAATGGGGTACATTTGCCCCTGAAGAACCAGGTTCGCATTTTAGACTCCCAGCTGTCCATGGAGGCTCAGGTGTCAGCTGTGAGCCGGACGGCGCTATATCAACTCCACCTGATACAGCAGCTGCGCCCCTACCTTCCTAATCATCTGCTCCCATCAGTGGTTCATGCCTTGGTCTCCTCTCGCTTTGACTACTGTAATGCACTCTATGTGGGGTTACCCTGGAAGATGGTTTGGAAGCTACAGCTGGTACAGAACGCGGCGGCTTGCCTCATTAAAGGCATCTGCCAACATGATCACATCACTCTGGTGCTCAAGGAGCTGCACTGGCTACCAGTTGTTTGCCAGGCCGAATTCAAGGTGTTGGTTTTGACCTTTAAAACCCTATATGGCTCCGGTACAGTTTATCTCAAGGAGCACCTCCAGCAACATCAAGTAGGCCGCTCAACAAGATCTGCCACGGACGGCCTTCTTCCTGTCCCATCAGCCAGAGCAGCCAGGCTGGAGGGAACTAGGAAGAGGGCCTTTTCTGTGGCAGCCCCCAAACTGTGGAACTCTCTCCCCAGTGACCTCCACCATGCCCCCTCTTTGATGAGCTTCCGCAATTCATTAGAAACATGGCTTTTCAGGTGGGAATATGGGGATTTTAACATTTTATACAGTTTTAAGTGTATTTTAATCTGTTTTGTTTTATTGCATGTTGTACATCGCCCAGAGTGGCCGGGCTAGATGGGCGATTTGAAAATACAATAAATAAATAAATTGCCTGCTCCCCCCACCCTTCCCCGATCTAACTTGGTCAGGTCACTTTGGCACTGGAAATCCCAGTACGTATATGTTTCCACACCATTGTATCTTCCATGCAGCTCTTTTTTGTGTGTATTGGGTAATTCTGAATTAAAATAATCACCCCCCCCCCGGTTGTGTATTTGCGGGGCCTCTGAAATTGAGGATCTGCCTCATTATTTGTTCTATTGTTCTTTGTATTCTGAACCAGGAACCAAATTTTTGGAACCTATTTTGTCCCATTTACACTCCAATACCATTTTAGAAAAGATTTTTTATCTCCTGTCTGACACCGACTCTAAGATCACCCATAAGGTTTCTCTTTTTGCCCTTGCGGCAATTAAAATTCGGGCAAGATTCATTTCTGAGATTGCAGTTGACTGTTCTGGAGATAGTCTTATTTAATTATAGTATTTTTAAAATAATAACAACAATTAATGCTTTTAAACTGTATTATATTTTAGCCTGTTAACATGTAAGATTCATATGTGATTTTATGTAAGGTTTTTTCTTCCCCAATAATAATAGTAATAATTGCTTTTAAACTGTCTTGTATTTTATCGTGTTAATATATAAGAATCATGTGTGATTTTATGTAAGGTTTTTTGGGTTTTTTTTTTAACCGCCACACTGTTGTAGTTTTTATTATTATCATTATTATTGTCGTACTGTTGTACTTTTTAATATTGTTTTTATTTATTCTGTATGCGAATGGCCTATGGCTTAAGCATTAATAATAAATAAAATACTGTGGAATTAAAATAATTACCAAATTATCTGAAAGACAGTTTGCAGGGCTAGGGTTGCTAGGTCCCAGAGTTTTAGCCTTCTCCTCTGATCACTGGGGGGATGAAATAAAATCTCAGGGTGGGTGCACGGGGGGGGGGGGATCTTCGGAGCAGTCAAATTTCTGCTTGGCTTTGGAGCTTTTGTTATTTGCTCCCCCCCCTCCCCCCATGCTAGTCAACCCCAAGCCCAAGGTGGTGGTAGCCACTAGCAGACCCTGCTCCCTGCCTGGCCCTGCCACGTGCGATCACATGTGCGGCACTGGCAAAGACAATGGGTGCCCCCCCAACTCCAGGACTTTTGAGACCAGCTTGGTAGTCCCGCAGTGGGGGAGGGGGCACTGATTCTCTCTGACAGCACCATGCACGTGTGTGGCGCTATCAAAGAGAATCAGCCCCTGCCCACTCCAGGGCAACCGAGCTGGTCTCAAAAGTCCTGGAGTGTGTGTGTGTGTGTGTGTGTGTGGGTGGGTGGGTTTCATTCTCGTCCCCCCACCCTTCTTTTCCCTTCCTCCCAGGCACTGCTTTCAAGTGGCGCATGAAGGGGAAAGGTGTGGGGAACCATTCCCTCTGCTGGGTTTATGTAGGAGCTGTTGGTGCCCAAGAGAAGGGGAAAGCACAGGTGTGGTGTGTGTGTGTGGGGGGAATGGGAACCACTTCCCTCTGATGGGTTTACAAAGGAGTAAGATTAGCAGAAGGGAGCATTTTAAATTGGGGGCGGAGAAGCAGCCGCTCTTGCCAAGGGGTTCTGTGCCTTTTTGGCTTGTAAATGTGTCCGCGTGTCGTCCGGGTTCAGACGACACTCTAAACCTACTAGGGTCTGAAAGTTTTTGGAGTAAATACTGTGCGTGTAACTTTGAGGAGATATCTAGTAGACTTATTGGCCTGTAGTTCTGTGGTTCATTTCTATCCCCTTTCTTATAAATTGGAAAAATGAATACTCATTTTCCAACCAGGTGGCATTTTCCCGTGTTATTTATTGTAGTGAATAAGTCTGCTAAAACTGGTGACCCCCCACTCATGCATATTATTCTTTATAAAGCTCGGGAGGAATCATTTCTTGTCCAGGGGCTTTCTTTGGCTTCAAATATGAGATGAGAGACTTTATCTCAGTCACAGTAACTGGTTGCCATTCTGGTAATCTGGAAAGGTCCCTGTGTATTCCCACCACTTGTGTCTGACCCTCTTGGCCGCCAAATATGTTTGAAAAATGGTCCACCCATACAGAGGCAGGGACCGAAGCCTCTGCAGTAGACCTCACTACTTTTAGACCTCAGGAAACCAGTTCCCCAAATTTGTTTTCTTTCTGTTCTTTCATCGCAAGACCCAATTCCTGCCACTGGGACTTGATATATTGATCTTTCTTAAGCAAGCTCTTGTACTCCAACCTACTAGGGTTATCTTAACTCTACAACAATCCATGGCTTAGCAGGGTGGTTTATAAGCCATACCAGGTTGACACACTAAGCCTCAGTAGTAATTAACCTACCTAGGCTTAGCGTGTGGTGTGCAAACCCAGTCACTGTTGTGAAAAAAAGCATACCTACAATTTACTATAAATACGGAGACAAAACAGACTAAGGCTCTGGAGTCAGGAAATCTCCCACCCAAAGCATACAAAAACCTGTAGCATTACCTCCTGGAACTTCCACCACTGAAGGAAGTGGAGAGAATGTAACAGACAAAAAGGAAACTGAAAACCCCAGCAACATAAGGTAAATGACTTCACTCTCCCAGAGAGGAGTTAGACTAGAAGGGAGCTACTCCCTTACCTGCAGATGTTGGAAATTGCTCGTTCCTTGTCAAAGTCCTCAAGAAGTCATTGAATTTTGTTTGTCCAGTTTCTGCAAGTTACCATAGGGGCAGGGAGGGAAGGAATTATAAACATGGTTGTTAAAAAAATCTGCAATGATTTTTAATTCAGTAGCAAAACTGAAAGAAAACAAACTGAGGCTCTGGACTCCTCAAATCTCCACATGAAAGGAGTTCAACTGGAGTGTAAAAGGAGTGTAAAGCAGCCATGGAGAGAAGAGGACTCTGCTCTTAACTGCCCTATTTACCGGGGACAGTCTCCGTTTTCTAGTATGTGATCCTGGCAAATCACTGTCCCTATTCTGCCTTTGGGAACAATTTTAGGGATGCCTTTCTTTCTTTTCTTTTGCTTTTTTAGCGTGAGTTGCTGGCATTCCCATTCTTTAGGGTTAGGGCAGTGCCAAAATCTGTCCCCCAGTTTCCCAAATGTTTTCTTCTTCCATCTCTTTTCTCAGGCAACTTTAGAATTCCTTCTGGTGATGATTTTGAGCTTACCTTATCGTTAGGAGGTGGCTGAAGGTGCTCTGTGTGTGTGTGTGTGTGTGTGTGTGTGTGTGTGTTTCTTTCTGTTACACGGCTCCCCGTCACACTGCAGCCTCCCCAGCTGTCCCATGGGAGGAGTTACCTCATGATGTCTTCTGGGTTTAATTTAATTAAAGCACGGGAGACCAGGGAGGGTGCAGACTGCTGGAGAAATGATTTGTACAATCAAAGACTGGAGACACCTGCACATGCATACACACAGAAACCTTGGCCACGGCAAACTTAAGATAAGTGCAAGAACCATGCAGCCAGCGAAAGTTTTACCAACATTTTCTTCTCCTTTAAAAAACACTCGAAAGCAATTTCTTTTCCATCCAATTGAATGAGGACAGCTGAAAAACATGCAGAATAAATTTTGGCATAGCACTAGTTTCAACCTCTTTCGGGGTTCCCAGCTGCGGGAGCCGTGTAACTGTGCTCAGCCGAACACACTGACAAGCTCCTTTGCAAATGTTCATGCTTAACACACGAAGATCTCTGAGCTAGCCGGGCACGTGGTACACTGGGGGAAGGGGGTGCACGTTCACACACATCCTGCCCCAGATTAGCCCTGCCCCTGCATGTAATGCAGGCGAACACCTTCACAGGGCTCACGTTTTTCTAGTACACTAATACCTTGGATTGCAAGTAACTTGGTTTGAGAGCGTTTTGCAAGACAAGCAAATTTTTAAATATTTATTTAATTTTTTAAAACTTGATATGCAAGCGACGTCTTGCAATACAAGTACTGTAGTACGGCTTAAATTAAAAATCTCTGTACAATTTTTTTGGGGGGGGGATTCCATTTTGATATGAGTGTTTTGGATTACAAGCACGTTTCCGGAACGAATTATGCTCTCAATCCAAGGCATGACTGTATATCTTTAACGTCAGGAACAAACACCCTCTTTGCTTCCAAACTGGTTCTGAATATTGATGTCTGCAAACAGACATTTCAAACCACCAAATACGAATCTCCAAGATCTTCTGTTTCCCAGAAAAGGGAAAGGGGGGGGGGGGTAGTTTCCTCTCAAAAGTTCCAAGCACTAAGGAAAACTTTGTTCTGAAGAAGGGTCCCAAGACTATAATTATTTACTGACATTTACTGTTGTCACTAAAATTCTCTTAAAAGCACAGTTTGGTGCAGTGTTCTCCAACCTTGGGTCCCCAGATGTTTTTGGCCTACAACTCCCAGCATGCCCCAGCCAGCGTAGTTGTAGGCCAAAAACATCTGGGGACCTGTAGAGGGTGTGCAGTCAAAACCTCAAGCCATGTAGAGGTGCATGACGTAATTGGGACCACAGAGTTTCTGCCTCCTAGACCAGGACACTGAGCTGAGCAAAGACGTAGAGGTCAAAGAGCTAGAGAAAGTGCAGTACTACCTAGAGATCCAGATAGCGAGAGAAAAAGATAGATCTTTTCTGCTGAGCCAGAAACAGAAGATCATTAAACTGATCGACAGTATAGAAATACAAAACGCAAACCCAGTTTGTACACCCATAAACACAGACTTCCTGAAAAATCAGGAAGAATCAAAGCTGCTACCTGAAAGCAATCACTACAGGTCTGCCATAGGCAAGCTGCCGTACCTGAGTACTACTTGCCGACCCAACGTTGCAAACGCAGTAGGTTTACTGAGCAGAAAGGTAAGCTGCCCCACTGAACGCGATTAAGTGGGAGTTAAAAAAGTGGTTCGCTACCTAAAGGGCACCGCAGACTGTAAACTAAAGCTGCCAACTGAAGATGCTGACTAGGCTGAGGACACCACTGATAGCAAATCCACGAGTGGGTTTGTATTTTTGCTTAGAAATGGCCCAATCACGTGGTCCAGTTATAAACAGAACTGTGTAGCTTTGTCCTCAACAGAGGGAACGAGCGAAGGTTAGCGAGGGATGCTAAAAACAACAAGAAAGCTTTCTTCAGATACATGCATAGTAAAAGACAGAGGAAAGAAATGGTGGTTCAACTATGCAATGAGTAATTGAGGATGGCAAATTGATAACAGAAGACAAAGAAAAGTCAGAAGTGTTCAATTCCTACTTCGGCTCAGTCTTCTCCCAAAAGAGGGTCTATGTGTTAGGTTTTGCATAGGCAGAACGAGATTACCACCTGACATCAGGATTATCACCTGACATGGAGGATGTCTCTTGAGATGAAGTACACAGGGTCTCTGGTCACGAGACATAGTCTCAAGGTGATATGACTCAGCAACCTTGGACAGGTTTGGAATCAACATGTTGATGAATAGGTTATACAACTGGGGTAAGTAATATCCTATTTATAGGTGCAGGGTCTGTGGTATAAAGCTAACACACTTGTTGATAGGTTCTTTTCTCCTCCCTTCTCCTCTCGTCTCGACTCGACATGTCTCTTGTTCTGGACTTCACTTCATCTAGCCTTACCACTGGGGTATTGGATTTGTATCTGCAATGATGTAGTGAGTAAGAGATGCATTGCTTGCCTTAATCCCATGTAATTGGGTCTTACAAATAAACTCTTTAATCTTTATTAACTGCTGTTATCTCCTCCTTCCGCCTGCGTGACTGGCACTGAGGGTCATTGGCTAGGGAAGCTTTTGAACCCGGGTCAGTCCAGCTCTCACATCTGGTTATGGGCCCAGATAATGATCAGAGATAAGCCTGATGGTTATCTCAGATGGGGCAGATAAGCCCACAGAGACGCAGTACGGAGAAATTTGGCAGTTATAGAGTTAAAGGATTTGTTTACTATTTGTAAGAACGGTTTGTAAATAACCGGGAAGGCGATGATTGTTGCTAGATGCTGTTATAGCTGGATGCTGATAACAGCGGCTTGGAATGCAGCACAACTGAAGAATGCAGGACAGAGAGACGAAGGATTTTTCGTTTTGAAAGCAGCTGGAACGGAGGTGCCGGTTCGGCAAATCCAAGGCTACAGACTGTGAAAAGAAGCTGGAATGGAGGTGCCGGTTCGGGCAGCTACTAGGCTGAAAAGTGAACAACGCTGGACACAAGGATTTCGTTTTCCACAGCTTGCTGGAGTGATTGTCAAGAAGCTGTATCGGGCAAGGAAATATCTCCAGGAGGCTCTGTGTCTACTCATTTGAGTCAAGGCTACAGCAGGAGGATCATATTTCTTTTACAGTTTGCTTCTTCACTCAGCAGTGGATCAGCTATCTTTTGCATTGTATCAACAAGTGGCTTGGATTACAAATGACGTGGATTATGTCTGACGTGGGCAAAGCGTCTGGAGCGGCATGTCGCAGCAAAGTCACGTGTGACAGGAACGTATCTTGGGAAACTTGATACTACACGGGAGGCTGTATCAAACCAGCGGAGGCGTGGTTTTAAAACAGCAAGGGGGAAAACAGCGCGGCAGTTTTGAACAAAGAAAGCTGTGCTTAAAATGAGAAGCTGTTCTTCATTTTCTTCATGTGGGATCACAGAAGAAGGAGCTTGAAATCAGCAGGGGTGCTGCTGATGGGAAAAACCTTTGTGTTTTAACCCAGGACATAACAAAATGCACATTATTTTGTGTGTGAGCAGAAACAGTCGATTGTTTAAACAAAGCTTTCTGTGTTGGACATAAATAAGCAGAAAGAGGACTATGCAAATGGTCAAGGTTTAACAGTCATGTTTTTGAAACTGTATTTCTTGAAAGTTTGAATAACTTGGAATCAAGAAAGTGTATATGCTCTTGGAAATGTCAGGAAATGTACTGAATGTATATATGACTTGAGTATATTGTGGATTTCTCTGTAGCAAAATGTGAACTACTGAATAATTAGGTATGTTTATATGGCAAAGCTAAGAGATGGATTATTTCTTTTATACTGTAATGGTGTAATAAAGAAATGGAAAGTTGTACTGTTGCAACTATAAAAAGGTTAAATGCTTATATGTATGACATGTACATGCATGCATATCACATGATGTTTGATCATTTAGATTCACAGGCCTGTGAAAGAAAATGCAAACTATGTTGGGGAAAGCATTTGAAAACTGTAATTTTCACATGAAAGGTAATTTTGTGCACATAAACAAGGGATGCTAGCTTCAACAGGTAAACTGGAAGGCAAGCTGAAAAACCAGTTCATTTCATTTCAAATTTGTTCCTGGGAATCTTGTGAGTACTCTGATGGTTTTTAGAGGAAAGGCACGTTATTTCATGATGTTAATTGATCAATACACGAGGTACAGGTTGTGTACATGTTAGATAGAAAGCTGGAGTATTGAACAAAGTCAAGGTGTTTTGTGCTTGGGTGAGAAACAAGCATATTACCCATGTTACCTATTTCTTTTGAGATATGGGGGAAGTTCAATTCAGTGCATATTTTTGATGCATTTCTAACAGGATGTGATATTGAACACATGGATTGTGTGGAAGAGTAAACAAACACGCAGAAGAGGTGATACTAATTTGGCTAATGAGGTTTGGGTAGAAGCTCTTAAATGTTTTGATTATGTACATGATAGAAGTTTTAGTTCTGTGTGATGAACTGTACACCTTATGGAAAGTAGTGTAGAAGGAAGAATCTTCTGGAGAAACATTTCAGGACCTTGGATCTGATATGTAGGTACATACACCTCAAAGTTAGAAGAAATCTGTAAGGGAGCTTACATGAGATTTTCTAGAAATGAGAATATTGTGGTTCACATGAACTACACTTGGATAGTGAGATTATCTAGAAGTGTTGAGTATAATGCTGAATGAAAAGGTGAGATCATTTTTCAAAATTAATTCTGTTAATGCAGGGGATGCATCAAGTTCAGAGTCAGAATAGAAAAGCATTTGCTGAAGGACAGTCAGGTAAATTTGACAAAACTTTGATACACATTTGGTTTAGAGGAGGCTAAACAAATGATTGTTCATCATTGGTGCAAGTTCATTGGAACAGGAACCTGATAACTGATGAGGTAAGGAACAGGTGAGTCAAACAACCTGTGAGATATCAGGATGAATTTGCAGGAAAAGCCATTTGAAACTCAAAATTTCAAAGAGGTGAAAAATTGTCTGTTAAGGAAGCTAAACCATAGCTTCAGGCTATGCAAGCTGAGTTGAATTCTTTGGATAAAGAACAAAACATGGAAGCTGGGGAAAGAAACAGCAGTCCATGGAACTCATTGTTACCAGATAGATTTTTTAAATGAAAACTAACCAGATTGGAAAAAGGTTATGTGTGACAAATAGCAAGATTGGTTGCTTGTGATTTTGCTCTAGTTAAAAGGGGCTAGATAATCATGAGATGATTGCAACAACAATTTGCTTTGGAAACAGTTAGACTGATGTTTAAGAATGTGGAGAGATGTATGAATATTTCACAGTGGAAATATTGGAACATAAGCATTTTAAATGAGAGGAAGTCTTTGGAAAACTGTCTGAGAACTTTCTGAGAATATTTTTCTGTAGGAAAGCTAGAATCAGCTGGAGGCTGGAATTCTGTTTGAACTCAAACATTGCTGAATTGAGATTTGCACAGAGAGGCAGATCAATGTTTGTTTGTTAAACAGGAGGAACAGGGACATAGACTGTGTATATTTGTTAGTTGGATGATCTATTGTTTTTTCTGGACAGATAAAAGCAATATGATATAATTGATCCAGGGTTTGGAATTTCATTAAATTGAAACTGCTTGGTGGTGGATCAACTGTTTATTTGTAAATAGAAGTTGAGGGAAAAAGAACCAAGAGGGCAGTATCTTACTGCAACAAACCAGAGAAATATCATGGATGTGATTGAGAATTTGGAGAAAGTTAACTCAGTGAGAGACTCCAAATAATTGAGGATTTTCAAGCACATGCTGATGGAAAAGCACTTTGAATGCTACACAGGAGCATTGGGCTGTTGAGCTTTACTGTACAAGCAACAAGGCCAGATATTGCTGTCAGTGTAGTGGGCAGACTGTTAGACCAGCAGGACATGCTTGGAGAGCTCTGAAAAGGAGTTGAGTGTTATCTGGAAGGAACATCACACTTCAGACTAAGATTTACAAGTCAGAGCACAGGTGGCTTACAGATTCACAGAAATGCCAGTTGTGGTTGTGATAGTAAAAACAACAAGAACACACCTGAAGTTTGTTATTTTTATAACCATACTTTGTTTGATTGATTTTGTAGAAACAATCATCTAGAACAGTGATGGCGAACCTATGGCACGGGTGCCACAGCTGGCACGCAGGGACCTCTCTGTGGGCACTCGAGCCATTGGTCACCAGATCGCGAAAAGACTGTCCCCTTCTGCAAAACACTAATGATTTTGTTCTTTCTCACAGTGTGGAACAGAATGATTTTATTCTAGAATTCCTGTTACAGAATTCTTTTCTACATTGTTATCACATTTAAAAGATTTTGAAGAATGATGCACAGAGCATGGCTTGGATGTAAAACCCTAACAGTTGACCTGAGTGCTGCATGTGTTGCTCTCAAACTAACGGAGTATGAGCCAAGGTTTGACAAATTATCAGCATGCATCGGGGCCGGATTAAGCTAGGGGCTGTTGGAGCAGCAGCTCCAGGCCCTTAACAGAAAATAGGCCCACAATTATAGGGACACACGGCGATTTTTCCCCCTTCGGAGTTAGCTCTGATCGTTATCATTCAGCATAATTAATGATTTTTTCAAGATTAGAAAGGTGTTCTAAGCCCATCTGCATTACAGGCTTGAGGCAAGACCTAGCAAGAACTGTTGTTCCCAAATTAGCATTTCAGTAGCTTTGCATTTCAATCACTGTTACTACATTTCTTTGTGAGAACTTCTAGCACATGGGGGGCTTGCTAGGGTCTGTAATATTCAGATTTAGAAGGGACCTCTCTCTCCAGCCTCGAGCAAAATATCTTTCTGATTCGCAGCTCAATTGTTCAAATGCTAGTTTAACAAAAAAACAAAAACGAAACAAAGCAACAAGAACAACACAATTATTCTTGGTCAAGCAAAGCTTCCTGGCTTTTTGTTGTGGCTGCTTTTTTTTTTTTTTAAATAAATAATTTGGGGAAATTGGGAAGACCCTTACTGATGAGCTGCAGCAGTTTTTGAGTTTTTGCTCCGTCAAGCGACCCCTCTCTGCCCACCCGCCTCCAAAATCTCCACCATGACTTCTGCTTGCTATGGGACAAACCTCTGGGATGGTCTTTACCTGCCGCTGGTCCTGATGGCCCTCCTCTGCACAGGTAAGGTTCAAAAGTTTGACTCTTTTGATCTGCAAGTTCTCCTTCTCCTTCTCCTTTTTTTCTGTAAAAGGGCATTCCCTCTTTTGTGAGCCAAACTGAACGTAAGAGAGGGCTGTGTGTTTGTGGGTGTGGGTGTCTGCCTTTTGGGGGTGTTGATCCTCCTGCCGCCTGCAAAATGTCACCTGCTTGGCTAATACTGTGTGTGTGTGTATGTGTGTGTGTGTGTGTGCGCGCGCACATGCGCTTTCATGGGGAATTGTGTGGCATTTTAAGTTTTATTTTGAAAAACCCCAGAGAACAGAGTTCACCAAATATCCCTCTTGGATATTTTGGACTACAGTTCTCATTTGCCTCAGGCAGCATGGCCAGTGGCTGGGGAAGATGGGAGCTGGGGCCCCAAACATTTGGAAGGGCTCCGGTTGGGGAAGACTGCCCTAGAGGTTAAAAAACGTGGAGGCACTTATCATCAACGATATGTGATGAGTTTATTGAACTGATTGGTCAGCAAGTGCTGCAGCAAATCATAAACAAGATAAAAGAAGCCAAATATTATTCAATTTCTGTTGACTCCACCCCTGACATAGCACATTGTGATCAACTAACAATTATATTTCGCTATGTACTACCTAGTGGTCCAGTGGAGCGTTTTACGAAATTCATTCCAATGCACGGACACACTGGTATGGAGCTAGCAAACATTATTTTGCAGTTCATGGATGAAAATGGAATTTCCATCAAAGACTGCAGGGGTCAGTCTTATGATAACGGATCTAATATGAGTGGCAAATATAATGGTATGCAGGCCTTAATTTGGGGGGGAAAACCCACTTGCTGAATACATTCCTTGTTGTGCACATTCACTTAATCTTGTTGGACAAAATGCCGTAAACAGCTGTCCAGTTGCAGTTTCGTTCTTTAATTTTGTGCAGCAGTTGTATTGTTTTTTTTCTGCTTCAACTCATCGATGGAATCTGTTAACAGATAGTTTCAAACTATGTGGTATACCGACATTAAAAAGGTTATCTGATACACGTTGGTCTGCTCACCATGATGCTGTGAATGCCTTACAAAAAGGCTATAGTACTATCAGAGATGTCCTTTCAAATATTATGAATGATGAATCCACAAAGGGAGAGGTCTGTTTACAAGCAAAGGGCCTAAATAATGTCATGGATCAATTGGAAACTGGAATAATGATTGTTGAAGTATGGTCTGTCATTTTACCAAGGTTTCACAGAACCAGTCAGTGTCTCCAAGATGCAAAATTAGATCTGCATACAGCAACAGACATGCTGAACTGAATTTGAACAGCAGGGTAAAAATATTTCCGGCTGCGAGGAGTACCAGCTACAACGTGGAAGGAAAGTGAAAAGAAATAGGAGGTGGGACTATGGTGATGCAGAAGATGCTAATGCTGATATGACACCCTCTGAGAGGTTTAAAGTGCATACCTTTTATCCTATAATTGACCAATTGACAGAATCACTGAGGCACAGGCAAGCAGCATACAATATAATTCAAGAAAGATTTGGATTTCTATCAGAAATATGCACTCTAGCAGCTGATAGTCTACGTTCCAGAGCCACTACACTAGTGTCAAAATATCCTGAAGATCTTGAACCCCTGTTTGCAGATGAAATTGTACAGTTTTCATCTATTTTCAAAATGTACCAATCTTCCACTGCAAATCAAGACATTCATGGGAGTCAAGAAACACAAATGTACAAGTTTATGATTGCACAATCTCTAGTCGGTGCATTTCCAAATACATTTGTGACCCTCCGCATGTATTTGTGTTTAATGGTCAGCAACTGCAGTGGTGAGCGTTCATTTTCAGCATTAAAACGTGTGAAAAATGAACTAAGGTCTTCCATGGGTCAGGAGCGTTTAAATGCGCGCTCTCTGTTGTGCATTGAAAATGGTTTGCTGAACGAGCTTAATCTTGATTCTACAATTGAGGAATTTGCAAGTAAAAAAGCAAGAAAAGTTAATGTGTAATTTTATTTTAATCTACCAGCTTGATTCATTTAGTTTAAATGCAGGTTAGAGTTCAGTGAATAACCTGTTTGTGTGTTTAAAACTAGTGGTTGCTATTTATTTCAAGAGTTACTCTCTGCACCATAATCATAACGCAGGCTGTATTGATTATGATGCAATAATAATAATAATAATAATAATAATAATAATAATAATACTTTAAGGAACAATTTTTTATGAGCCAAACATCATACACTTATATTTAAATTGTTTATATGGTTTATGTTTATTTAAAAATGGTTGTTGTGAATGTTCTATTTATAACGGTTTTATTACAACCTCCGTTGTGGAACTTCAGTATGCTGATGATAATGTGGTCTCCGCACATTCAGAGGATGATCTCCAAACTATCCTAAATGCTTTTGCAGAAGCATACGAAAAACTTGGTCTCTCACTTAACATCAAAAAAACCAAAGTGCTTCATCAGCAAGTGCAAGCCAATCCTTTGGTGATGCCATCTATCCAGCTTGGCGGGACAATACTGGAAAATGTCGATCATTTTCTCTATCTTGGCAGCTATCTTTCTGTTACAGCTAACATCGACAGTGAAATCCAGCATCGTTTGAGCTCCGCAAGTGCCGCATTTTCTCGAATGAAACATAGAGTGTTCGAGGATCGGGATATTTGTAAGAAGACCAAAACACTGGTTTATGAAGCCATTGTACTACCAACTTTATTGTATGCCTGCGAAACATGGACTATCTATAAACGTCACTTCCACCTCCTTGAAAGGTTTCATCAACGTTGCCTCCGGAAAATCCTGCAAATTACTTGGGAAGATAGGCGAACAAATGTCAGTGTACTGGAAGAAGCAAAGACTACTAGCATTGAAAAAATGATCCTTCAACGCCAACTTCAGTGGACCGGTCATGTTGTTCGAATGCCTGACTGCCGTCTCCCAAAGCAGTTACTTTACTCCCAACTCAAGGATGGAAAGCGGAATATCGGTGGTCAATATAAGAGGTTTAAAGATGTTCATAAGGCAAATCTAAAAAAATGCAATATAAACATCGAAAACTGGGAAGCTCTGGCCCATGAACGATCTAAATGGAGGTTGGCCTTTCACAAAGGTTCCATGGACTTTGAAGAAGCCCGAGTGCAAGGTGAAAGGGAGAAACGTGCTAGGCGAAAAGCACGTCAAATGAATCCTTTACAGGACCATCTTCTATCTGGTAACCTGTGTCCTCACTGTGGGAAGCTGTGTGGATCTAGAATTGGCCTCCACAGTCACTTACGGACCCATCGCTAGAGTCTACACAATCTTCTTTAGAATTTCCTCCTTTTATCCCGGAAGACAATCTTACTCGGTCACGAGTGATCGCCTGATGATGATTGTTTACAAAAAAAGAAATATTTTCAATATGTTTCTGTTTTGGCACTTTAATGGTAATTAAAATATTTAATTTGTTTTAATATAAAATTGCGTCTTCATTTTATTTATTTCCATAAAAAGGCCCACCAAAATCCTCAGCACCAGGCCCATAATGCTCTTAATCCGGCCCTGGCATGCATGCAATAGCAAAAATCACATTAATTGTGCAAAAGCATGCCCAATGCAAACTTTTACCTAATGCAGTGTTTGCAGTCCAAGACATCAAGTGTTTAAAATGTGTTAAGCACGTTTAGTTTTCTTGTTTATCTTGCTCATCCTAGTACAGGTTGACTTTTACTTTTACTAATCCGACACCTATAGAAGCAGGGAAAGGACCCAGGGTAAAGCTTGCCTCATACAATTTCAGTCTGGCATATAATCATATTACAAGTTGAGAATCCCTTATCCAAAAATACATGTGCCTAATTATTTAAAAAGTTTGTATAAATTCCCTTCAGGCTATGTGTACAATGTAGTACTATAATAATTTTTTGAGTTGATTTTTTTTTCAACAAAAAACTGTATCATTGAAAGCTCTGTTAATTGTGTTTTTCTTTAAGGCAAAATATGTTAATTAGTTCGGACAACCGTATGAGTTGTTTTTCTAAAACTAAAACCTTGGTATTCAGGTTTAATTGCAGTGTTGGCACTTTGAAATAAATAAGTTGGTTTTGTGTTGCAGTTTGGGCACTCGGGCTCAAAAAGGTTCGCCATCACTGATCTAGAAGTTAGAGTTCAACTGAAATTGAACTGAATGCATTGTATTATGTATTGTGCTATTATGCTATTGTAAAGCTTGAATAGTTATTGCATTTGTTTAAATAGTTTAAATTGTTAAAAATGTTTAAATGATGCTGGGATTGATGTGAAAAACATATTACAGTTTTTTCAGGAAACCAAGCCAGGATTGCTATGCTGTAGGCAGATAGCAATACACAACGTTTTGGGTTTGCAAATAAAACTGTGTCATAAGGAGGGATACATCAGAAGTGATTTGATGGTGGTTCAAATTTCTGGCAGGTAAAGTCATTCCTGCAAAAGGTTTTTTTATCAAAGTCCATAGATGAAGGAACAGCATCAGATGTCAACAAAGCTGTTGCTGTTGTATGAGGTAAATAACCACGTTCTGCGACAAATGCAAAAGCAGGGGGATGTTAGGTTTTGCATAGGCAGAACGAGATTACCACCTGACATCAGGATTATCACCTGACATGGAGGATGTCTCTTGAGATGAAGTACACAGGGTCTCTGGTCACGAGACATAGTCTCAAGGTGATATGACTCAGCAACCTTGGACAGGTTTGGAATCAACATGTTGATGAATAGGTTATACAACTGGGGTGAGTAATATCCTATTTATAGGTGCAGGGTCTGTGGTATAAAGCTAACACACTTGTTGATAGCTTCTCTTCTCCTCCCTTCTCCTCTCGTCTCGACTCGACATGTCTCTTGCTCTGGACTTCACTTCATCTAGCCTTACCACTGGGGTATTGGATTTGTATCTGCAATGATGTAGTGAGTAAAAGATGCATTGCTTGCCTTAATCCCATGTAATTGGGTCTTACAAATAAACTCTTTAATCTTTATTAACTGCTGTTATCTCCTCCTTCCGCCTGCGTGACTGGCACTGAGGGTCATTGGCTAGGGAAGCTTTTGAACCCGGGTCAGTCCAGCTCTCACACTATGACCCCCCTGGCAAATCGGAAGTGCAGAGTGAAGGGGCAGGATGGCAGCTTGAGATTGATAGGCAAATGGCCAAGGAGCACCTGATTACTCTGAATGAGTTTAAATCTCCAGGGCCTGATGAGCTGCATCCTGGAGTAATAAAGGAACTGGCAGAAGAACTCTCAGAACCACTGTCTATTATCTTTGAGAAATCATGGAGGACAGGTGAAGTGCCAGATGACTGGAGGAGGGCAAATGTTGTTCCCATCTTCAAAAAGGGCAAGAAGGAGGAACCTGGGAACTATAGGCCAGTCAGTCTGACATCAATCCCTGGGAAAATTCTGGAGCAGATTATAAAGAAGTCAGTCTGCAAGCACCTTGAAAACAATGCAGTGATTACTAGAAGCCAGCATGGATTTATCAAGAACAAATCCTGCCAGACTAATCTGATCTCATTTTTTGAGAACCTCCCTTGTGGACTATGGGAATGCTGTGGACATCATATATCTGGACTTCAGTAGAGCTTTTGACAAAGTGCCTCATGAATGATATCCTGATTAGCAAGCTAGCTAAAAGTGGGCTAGATGGAACAACTATCAGGTGGATCCACAATTGGCTATTGAAAACCTTTAATCAATTAGCAGTGCAAGAAAAATTGAAAATTAACTACGAAAAGACAAAAGTATTGGTTTTTGCTAATAGATTTAAAAAACACAGATGGCAAATTGATGGACATCCTATAGAGCAGGTGAAATCCTTTAAATAATTAGGTTTATGTTTCTCCTCAACCGGAAATTGGAATAACCATCTTGAAAATGTTAAAAACCTGGCTACTAATACTGTGAATTCCTTACTAAGGTTTTACTGGGGTAGAGGAGGTAGACAGACTTTTCCAGCTATTAAAATCTATGAGGCTAAAGCAATAGCACAAATTTGCTATGGTGCACAAATATGGGGATGCACTCAGAAAATGATCTTGGAAACACCACAGAATAAATTTTTGCGAGCTATTCTCGACCTCCTTAAGTCAACTGAGACTTCCATTCTCCGCTTGGAAACCGGTCTTTGTACAATGAAGTCCAGGGTACATATTTCTGCCATCAGATATTGGGTGAAATTGCAAAAAGGGAGGGGATCTTCCTTAGTATTATCTGCTTTTAGAGAAATGTCGAACTTTAATAACAGAATGGCTCCATCTTGGAATCAAGAAATCCTACAAAGGATTGATATGTATGGACTTTCTTTGGATCTCTTGAACTCCTTAAGTTTTGGAATGGCAGCACGTTACCTGAAATCTCATATTTTAAAACATGATTTTCGAGATAACCGTGCTTCTGTCTGCCTGTCGAAATGTGCCCCTTGGTATGCTAAATTGCCTATTCAAACTTCTCTTCCACATTATGTATCTAATATTACAAACTTTAAATGGAGGAGGACATTTACAGCCTTACGATGTCAGGCAATGAACTCTGCCATACTTGAAGGACGCTATCGTCGGATCCCTCTAGAAGAGAGAGTCTGCCCATGTGGATCTAATGTGCTTGAAGACCTGCCTCACTATCTACTTGATTGCCCAATTTACGAGACCTTAAGAGCAGCCCTGTTTATAGACCTAGATCTTTCATCTAATAGACCTGTTAGGTATTTGATTAATTTTTTATTAGGGGATAGTTCTCCTTATATCTCTGAAAAGGTGGCCTGTTTTGCTTTTAGAGCAGGGGTCCTCAAACTTTTTAAACGGGGGGCCAGTTCATTGTCCCTCAGACTGTTGGGGGGCCAGACTCACTGGGACTCACCGGCTGCCCCCGCCCCCAGGGCCCTGCCGCGGCTCAGCTGGCGGCGGCCCTCGGCTCCTGTGCCGCCTCCTTTATGCTGCCCCCCACCGCCGCAGGACCCCCCCGCTGCTGTCCCCCGTCCTCCCGCTGCTGCAGGACCGCTCCGCTGCCGCCCTCCCACCACAGGACCGCCCCGCCGCCCCCCGCTGCCGGACCCCCCCCGCCGCCACCGCTGTAGGACCGCCCCGCTGCCGCCGGCCCGCCACAGGACTGCCCCGCCCCCCCGCTGCCGCTGCCGCACCCCCCCGCCACCGCCGCCGTTGTAACCCGCCCCCGTCCTACCTGGTCCCCTGCATGCTGCTCCTGCTGCCTCTGCCTCTGCCCGAGCTGCTCCGTCGCGTCCATCCTGGACTCCGCTCGTGCTCAGTTTTGAAAAACAGAGCACGGGCGGGGTCCAGGATGGATGCGACGGAGCAGGGTCCCGCTGCGCTGGAAGTGATGCGACGGGACCAGTGGGCGGCGAGGCGGATAAGGTAAAAACCCCCGCCCCCCCGCCGCCATAACCCGCACCCCGCCACCGTCCCCGTCCTACCTGGTCCCCTGCACGCTGCTGCTGCTGCCACCGCCTCCGCCACCGCCCGAGTCCGCCGCCGGCGGAGCTGCTCCGTTGCGTCCATCCTGGACTCCGCCCGTGCTCAGTTTTGAAAAACAGAGCATGGGCGGGGTCCAGGATGGATGCGACGGAGCAGGGTCCCGTCGCGTCACTTCCGCCGCGCCGGAAGTGATGCGACGGGACCAGCGGGCGGCGAGGCGGATGAAGTAAGCCTGCGGGGGTGGACGAGAAGGGAGGAGGATGGGCATTGTCTGCGCCCCGCCACCGGCTAAGCTGCCCCTCCTCCCCTTCCCCCCCAGCAGGAGATGCAGGGCGGCCGGCGGGCGAGCAGGTGGCCCGTGCCCCCCCACTGGCTCAGCCAGCCCTCCTCCCCTTCCCTCACAAGTTAGATGGGCCGCCGGGCCGGATGAAAAGACCCGGCGGACCGGATGTGGCCCGCGGGCCGTAGTTTGAGGACCCCTGTTTTAGAGCGTCAATTTTAAGAAGGAGAATTGGTAGTGACGATAAACCAAATATTTTAGATGAATAGTTTTATTTGCTGGAATGTTTGTCAAATGTTTCTTTTATCTGTTTAAAGTATTTTATCTGATTTTATCATTTTTGTAATGGCTTTGGTTACACAAATAAACGTTACTACTACAATTGGCTACAGAATCGGATTCAAAGGGTGCTTATCAATGGTTCCTTCTCAAACTGGGGAGAGGTAACGAGTGGGGTACCACAGGTAGGGATGTACTTT
This sequence comes from Shinisaurus crocodilurus, assembly GCA_021292165.1. Lineage (NCBI taxonomy): Eukaryota > Metazoa > Chordata > Lepidosauria > Squamata > Shinisauridae > Shinisaurus > Shinisaurus crocodilurus. The sequence goes on from CM037877.1 coordinate 263,481,334, forward strand.
GGGCCCTACCTGGGCCCGAAGTTCTCCACGGCTCGGACCTCCGCGGCGGCAGCCCGATCCTGCTCTTCAGAGTGGTGCGGAGTGTTCTCCGCGCCACTCAAGCCACCACCAGAGGACCCCCCTGCCCCCCACCGCTGTCCTACCTGGTCCCCTGCGTGCCGCCACCGCCGCTGCTCCATCACATCCAGCCTGGACCCCCACGGCCCCGCCCGCGCTTAGTTTTGGCGGGGGGAACCAGGGCAACAGGGCTTAAACAGCCCTGTTGCCCTGATTTCCCCCACCAAAAACAGAGCGCGGGGGTCCAGCGCAACGGAGCAGGGTCCCGTTGTGTCAATTCCCCTTTATTCAGCACTGGTTAGGCCTCATCTTGAGTACTGCGTCCAGTTCTGGGCACCACACTTTAAGAAGGACATAGACAAACTGGAGAGGGTTCAGAGGAGTGCAACAAGGATGATAAAGGGACTGGAAACAAGGCCCTATGAGGAGAGACTGAAAGAACTGGGCATGTTTAGCCTTCAGAAGAGGAGACTGAGGGGAGATATGATAGCACTCTTCCAGTACTTGGAGGGATGTCACACAGAGGAGGGCTAGGATCTCTTCTGGATCATCCCAGTTTGCAGGACACGGAATAATGGGCTCAAGTTACAGGAACCCAGATTCCACCTAAACATCAGGAAAAATTTCCTGACTGTTAGAGCAATAAGACAATGGAATCAACTACCTATGGAGGTGGTGGGCTCTCCCATTCTGGAGGCATTCAAGGTGCAGCTGGACAGCCATCTGTCAGGGATGCTTTGACCTGGATTCTTGCATTGAGCAGGGGGTTGGACTCGATGGCCTGGTAGGCCCCTTCCAACTCTACTTTTCTATTTATTTATTTATTAATTTATTTGCATTTATTAATCGCCCATCTGGCCGGCAACCAGCCACCCTGGGCGATGTTCATAGGATAAAAACAAGATAAAATACATTTAAAACAGTATAATTTTTTAAAATTAATGTAGCATATATTTAATGGTTGCAAAATATTCTTGTGACGATAATGTGGCTGGTTATTTAAATTTTATTTCTCTCCCTACCACCTGGCTGTTAGTTCACATTCACTAACCCAGTGGTTGAGATATGTTAGCTCCAGGGCATCAGTTCCCTCTCTGTCAGAAGATTTCCCTCTCTCATCAGACAAACCAGAGCGGACAATCTGTCTGTGGGAGATTAACTCTTAAAATACCAGGGCTGGTTATAGTGGTGTTTATTTTTTTAAGTAAACATTTCTCAGGTACAACTTCTTTTCTCTAACACTCTAAACCCTAAACCCTATCTATGATTTTATGATTCTAGAGTCTGAATACGTTGCAGCATCAGAAGCGTGCAGAGAGATGACCTGGCTAGAAGAACTAACTATAGACGTAACTTAGGTTAGTGCGGAAGAAACCTTTTCGGTTTTCGCCTGATAGAAGACAAGCAGAGTTGCCTGAAACTAGCCCATAATGAAAAATTCCAAGCCAGGACAAAGCACATCAGAGCCAAGTACCATTTCGTTCGAGAAGCCATCCAAGAGTGACTGGTCGAACTAATGTACTGTCCTACAGGGGAGATGACTGCAGATATCCTGACCAAACCCCTGCCCAAAGAGAGTTTCCAGAAATTTCGTGTCAAGATGAGACTGTGAGACAATAAAAGATACATTAATGCATGTTGTTTTGTCTGAGAAGAAGTATGTAGAAAGTGTGCAATCAAAACCTCTAACCATGTATAGGTACATGATGTAATTGAGACCACAGAGTTTCTGCCTCCGAGAGTGGACACTCTGTAGACATGACCCAGACGTCCTCTGGGGCAGGATGTGGGCGTGGCCAGTGCCTTCTCTTCCTGCCCAGGAATTCAGTCTGAGCCATAAACTTGTAAGTGCAGCATGTCTAAAAATGTAGCCGAAAGTAGCAGTCCTGAACTTTTCCCAAGTTCAGAAAAGGTTGACTACCAAATGATTCCTGCACTTTCTTAAATACTTTCTTAAGCCTGCCTGTATCCAGTCTGCAAGATCTGAGTGAGTAAACAGTTTTTTAACCTCCAAAAGACTGTCTTATTGGTAGTATAAAAAGAGAAACCAAATAAAGATCCAAGGGCAGCCTGTAAAGACTAAATGCTGACACTGTTCTAACCGGCAGCTCCGCACGCTCACGTTTTTCCCGCTGTAGTTAGAGTCAGCTCTGCTGTGCTTGCAAACGCAAGAGGGGAGAGATAATAACTCATAATATCCTCTCCCAGCTCTTTTAGCAACCCCCCCAACAGGACCCAAGGTTGGAGAAAACTGGTTTGGTGAGACACCATGATGAGTAGCTACTTCCATCTGGTTTGGTCACTTACCAGGCATCTGTATCGACTTCAGCACCTGGGAGATCACCTGGTTAGCCATCTGCAGGCTGAAGGTGTTCAGACTTCTCGTCACATGAATTGGCTCCACCTTCTTGTGTTCTTCGATGTATTTGAGAGCAAGGACGGCATCAAGCACAGCTGCAGATGGGAACATCGGCAGCATCACTTCAAGGCATGCTTAAGAGGAAAGGTTCTTACTCTGAGACACCAACACAACCGATTTGCTTTGGTCTGCCTCCCTCGCAGGGAATTATGGGTAGGGAACCTTTTTCAGCCTGAGGGCACATTGGCTTCAGGGTAGCATGTCGGGGGATATATGCCTGAAGTGGGCGGGGCCAGAGCCTGGATGGGGGGGGCTGAGACGACACTTCCTCTTTCTCATACACGCTCGTGCACCTTTCATTCATACACAGGCACGCACACACCCCATTCATAAACCCACAGCCAGAGCAGCCCCCTCTTTACCACTGCTGCAGCAGAGCTCTCTCAATATCTTACCTGAATAATTTTTGAACCGCCTGGTTTCCTTCATAGCTGAAATCAGTTCCTTGACATCTACAGTCCCATCAGCTATAGCAGAAACAGAGCAATTACACAATCATCTTATTATAACAGAGACCCAATAGATCCAAATGTGCCATAATCAAAGCCCCTCTTCTGAGAGGATAGCTTACACACTTTTTAGTTATTACATTTATACCCCGCCTTTTTTCCTACAAGGAACTCAAGGCGGCTTACATAATCCTCCTCCTTCTCCTCTCCATTTTATCCTCACAACAACCCTGTGAGGTAGGTTAGGCTGAGAGGCAGTGACTGGCCCAAAGTCACCCAGTGAGTTTCATGGCCGAGCGGGGACTAGAACCCGGATCTCCCGAGTCCCAGTCCAACACTATCACCACTATGCCACACTGGAAGCATCCCCAACAGATCCATGGCCAACCTCCTTCTTTCGAGGAAAGAAAATGTCTGCTAATCATATTTTCCCTCAGTGAAAAACAACCAGTCTAGTGTAGTGGCCAAGCCATGAGCTAGGAAACCCAGAGTTCTCAGCCTCAGCCACGAACCACTAGGCAGCCATAGGTATGTCTCACTCACCACCTGAGGCCTTGATGGGAATAATCATACTGGTGGTCAATCTTTCATGGCTGTTGTAATAATAATGGGCATAATGTACACGAAGCACTTCAACCACTCTAAACCACCATTGTGCCCAAAGTACTTGCTCACCAAGGAGACTGCTCCCTGTGTCTCACACTCTTCTAGTCGCCTTGCCTCCATGAGCCTCCATGGGGATGGGTAATTTTGCCATGTCTCAGGATGGGTGTGATCAGTCACTGCCAATCCAGAAATGCATCAGAATTGCCTGCACTCAAAGAAGAGTAGCTATTGCATCTCTGAAGGAGACAGCATTCTGGGCTTGTTCCTTCCAGCTACCACTCACTCTGTCATGCAAAATCATATAATGGAGTGGAGTGGAGCGAATAGGATCCTGAGGTTTGGAGGGAAAAAACTCCAAGTGCCAATAGAGATCTTTGTGTATTTTTATTTGTGTTTCGTGTTTCGTTGAAACCCGACGTGTTTCGGCGTAAGCCTTTTTCAAGGGCGCTTATTTTCTAATACTTTTAGAGAGAAACAGCTTCATCAATCTCCTCAGCTTCCATGTTCTCTGTCTTACGTGTTCAATGTGTTTGTGCTGTATGTGATTTGTGTTGTGCATCTCTATGGGCTTGTTAAAAATGGCCATATAATTGTTTCTATTATTATTTTTGTTTTTCCTGCAGTAGAAGTAGTAATTTTTTTAGAGAGAAATTTTTATTTTGAGCTCATTTTTCTTTTTGATTGGTCGCAGAAGAAATATAGGTGTTATTTTTATTCATTATATACCGTATGTCACTGGATAAAGGAATACAATTGAATCCTTGTGCATATATGTTATTTATTGATTTGATCTGTCATATAAATATATTTTGATCTGATTTTAAAAGAAAAAGCTTATGATACACACATTAAGAAGGTATCAGTGTTATTTTTTTCCAGTTTGTCAGTGGGAATCAGTACAACTATACAGGAAGAGAAAGAGGAGACACAGGGACTGATTGAAAAAGTTATTAATAAGGCTCAAAAATCAGACCAATAATCTTAACAAGTTTATGTATCATAGAAAGTTGAGAATGAAGTACTGATATATTTTAAATTGGGGAATTGGAATACTAAATGAAGAGGGCCAGACTTAAGCCAGTCACATATCAAATAAGATGCAGGAGAGAAATATAAATGGGTTCATGTGTCTCAGATTTCTCCAGACAGAGGCAGTTGGACATGCACCCAATCCAGGGGTGCAAGGTGACCGTTGTATTTACAAGAAAGGAAGAATGGGGATTAAGGCTGCAATCATATGCACATTTACCTGGGAGTAAGGGCCATTGAATTCAGTGGGGCTTACTTCTGAATAAACATGCATAGGGTTGTGTTATAAGAGACATTTAAGAGACAGATTCTTGGAAAAGTAGGTAAAGACGCAGAATCATAGAACCATAGAAAAGTAGAGTTGGAAGGGGCCTACAAGGCCATCGAGTCCATCATCATCAGGCGATCACTCGTGACCGAGTAAGATTGTCTTCCGGGATAAAAGGAGGAAATTCTAAAGAAGATTGTGTAGACTCTAGCGATGGGTCCGTAAGTGACTGTGGAGGCCAATTCTAGATCCACACAGCTTCCCACAGTGAGGACACAGGTTACCAGATAGAAGATGGTCCTGTAAAGGATTCATTTGACGTGCTTTTCGCTTAGCACGTTTCTCCCTTTCACCTTGCACTCGGGCTTCTTCAAAGTCCATGGAACCTTTGTGAAAGGCCAACCTCCATTTAGATCGTTCATGGGCCAGAGCTTCCCAGTTTTCGATGTTTATATTGCATTTTTTTAGATTAGCCTTATGAACATCTTTAAACCTCTTATATTGACCACCGATATTCCGCTTTCCATCCTTGAGTTGGGAGTAAAGTAACTGCTTTGGGAGACGGCAGTCAGGCATTCGAACAACATGACCGGTCCACTGAAGTTGGCGTTGAAGGATCATTTTTTCAATGCTAGTAGTCTTTGCTTCTTCCAGTACACTGACATTTGTTCGCCTATCTTCCCAAGTAATTTGCAGGATTTTCCGGAGGCAACGTTGATGAAACCTTTCAAGGAGGTGGAAGTGACGTTTATAGATAGTCCATGTTTCGCAGGCATACAATAAAGTTGGTAATACAATGGCTTCATAAACCAGTGTTTTGGTCTTCTTACAAATATCCCGATCCTCGAACACTCTATGTTTCATTCGAGAAAATGCGGCACTTGCGGAGCTCAGACGATGCTGGATTTCACTGTCGATGTTAGCTGTAACAGAAAGATAGCTGCCAAGATAGAGAAAATGATCGACATTTTCCAGTATTGTCCCGCCAAGCTGGATAGATGGCATCACCAAAGGATTGGCTTGCACTTGCTGATGAAGCACTTTGGTTTTTTTGATGTTAAGTGAGAGACCAAGTTTTTCGTATGCTTCTGCAAAAGCATTTAGGATAGTTTGGAGATCATCCTCTGAATGTGCGGAGACCACATTATCATCAGCATACTGAAGTTCCACAACGGAGGTTGTAATTACCTTACTTTTTGCTTTCAGCCTGCTGAGATTAAAAAGCTTTCCATCTGTTCGATATATAATTCCCACACCGGTGGGAAGTTTCCCCTTGACAAGATGTAAAACCATGGCGATGAAAATGGCAAATAATGTTGGGGCGATAACACAACCCCCTGCTCCAACCCCCTGCTCAATGCAGGAATCCAGGTCAAAGCATCCCTGACAGATGGCCGTCCAGCTGCACCTTGAATGCCTCCAGAGTGGGAGAGCCCACCACCTCCCTAGGTAGCTGGTTCCATTGTTTTATTGCTCTGACAGTCAGGAAATGTTTCTGATGTTTAGGTGGAATCTGGGTTCCTGTAACTTGAGCCCATTATTCTGTGTCCTGCAAACTGGGATGATTGAGAAGAGATCCTGGCCCTCCTCTGTGTGACAACCCTTCAAGTACTGGAAGAGTGCGATCATATCTCCCCTCAGTCTCCTCTTCTGAAGGCTAAACATGCCCAGTTCTTTCAGTCTCTCCTCATAGGGCCTTGTTTCGAGTCCCTTAATCATCCTTGTTGCCCTCCTCTGAACCCTCTCCAGTTTGTCTACATCCTTCTTAAAGTGTGGTGCCCAGAACTGACGCAGTACTCAAGATGAGGCCTAACCAGTGCTGAATAAAGGGGAATTATCACTTTGCACGATTTGGAAGCTATAGTTCTATTAATGTGGCCCAAAATAGCATTTGCCTTCTTTGCAGCCACATCGCATTGCTGGCTCATATTCAGTTTATGATCTACAACAATTCCAAGATCCTTCTCACTTGTAGTATTGTTGAGCCAAGTGTCCCCCATTCTGTAACTCTGCATTTGGTTTCCTCTCCCTAGGTGCAGCACTTGGCATTTATCCCTATTAAATTTCATTCTGTTGTTTTTGGCCCAGCACTCCAGCCTATCGAGATCGCTTTGAATTTTGTTTCTGTCTTCCAGAGTATTAGCTGTTCCACCCAACTTTGTGTCATCTGCAAATTTGATAAGCATTCCCTGCACCTCCTCATCCAAGTCATTAATAAAAATGTTGAAGAGCACTGGGCCCAGGACCGAGCCCTGTGGTACCCCGCTCGTTACCTCTCCCCAGTTTGAAAAGGTACCATTGATAAGCACTTTTTGAGTTCGATTCTATAGTCCTCACTACATTAAAATAGGTATGCTAAAGCAGGTAAGTATGATTATTTAAAGCTCACTTGGAGGGACGAGGACAAAGGAGTCAGATTCCCCAGAGGGGGTTCTGCATCTGTGTGTGTGTGTGTGTGTGATGAGTGCATATTAAGGGATATAGGTAAGACTGGAAGCATCCGTCATAACTACTGTACCTACAATGGAATGCTGGTCATCATTCTGAAATATGGCCTTCTATTATGGTTTGTGAACAAACTACTTATCCTAGTGGTTACAGATAAAAGAGCAACAACAGCATGCCCAGAACATTCTTTTTACGACATGAGTGTGGGAAAACATAGGGAACATTGTCACCAGAATTTTTGACAATGGGTGGGGATGCGCACACATGTAGTGTAATTAGAAACACAGGGAAGGTATCACCATGGTTGAACGCCTAGTACAGAAGTGCAGGTCTAATACCGATTACATTTAATATTAGTATAGAGTGAGGAATAATGTGGGATAAGACAATAAGGTTTCTAAATATGCATCTTGAGGTGACAGAATATTTAGCTCTGTTGTGGGGGGTGTTACAAAAGCAAACAGTTAAAATTATCCAAGGAAAGTTAGTATGAATGACTGATCAGGAAAAGGTGTTATCAAAATATCATTGGTATGACATTCTTAAGAGATGGAGTTCCAAGGGTAGTTTTACTTTATATTTACTAATACATCCTATTATATGGCTTATTGTTGCTACTATGCATTACGAAAAACATACATGTAATTCTTACTAAACTAAGAACACCAACGTGTGTACACTGCTGAATGTGGAATGAGTGTCTTCTGATGATACCATAAGTATAACTTAAGCATCAACAGAGGGGGGACTCGTCATGCAGAATCATATAAGAGCCCCCATAAAGTGAATGGGTTCCTGAGGTTTAGATGGAAAGTTACCAGAAGGGAGGCTGAAAAATTGGAAAACAGCAGGTGTGCATATGTGCAAAGCTGGCTACGGAATGTGAACAACAAGTCACAGTTAATTAACTGAGTTTGGAAGAACATCAGACAGATGATCTTCCAAAAAGATAAGATGGGCTCAATTAGTGTACAGCCAAGAACAGTAGCCAAAGAACATGTTCTTCCACACTGTACAAAGGATGGAGGTGGCGGAGGTATATAAGATACACCAAAATCAGAAGAATCCTGAGCGAGAAAGGAACACCTAAGAAGCAGCTAGGGCACAGCACAACCCTCCGCTTCTGAGTACGCAATTGGGGTTGGCCTCCTGATTGTTGCTCCAGTGAGGATTAAGTGAATGATTGCAATTATATCCAATAAAAGGAGTTCGAGTCTCAGTCTATATCTCACCCTGCGATCTCAGCTTTTTGGTAACAAAGTTTAAGGTCTAGACCAGTGTTCTCCAACCTTGGGTCCCCAGATGTTTTTGGCCTACAACTCCCAGCATGCTGGCTGGGGCATGCTGGGAGTTGTAGGCCAAAAACATCTGGGGACCCAAGGTTGGAGAACACTGGCCTAGAAGGAAAGGCCATCTTTAATAGCTTATTTTTAATTCTCTGTTACCATAATGCACCAAAACCAAAATACAATAATACCTTGGATTGCAAGTAACTTGGTTTGAGAGCGGTGTAGCCTCCAAAATGAACAAATGTGCCCTCATTTCATAGCTCCACAAACGAAAAGTGGAACATCGACCAAACATTTGGTTGATTAATCAACTGATTCAAGCTTGCAGCCCTACATTCCCCCCTCCTTACAACAATATATGAAAAATGTCACAAGTGAAGCGGCTCTCAGTGCCAACAGAAAAACTGCTGCTCTTCTAACCTGCCCTCACGGAGTTGGAGCCTGTGCATTTGGACATGCTTGACAAAAAGAAAACGTAGAAGCAAATACTCACAAGAAACCGGCAGGGACTTTGTGGCCTCCATTAGTTCTGACTTGGTTAAACAGACCCCAATATTGTTGAGGCAGACCTCTATGTCCGAAACCTTCAGGCTCTTATCTTTGAACTGGCTAAAGGCCTTGATGGCGTTGTTCAGAACTACAAGAAGGAAGAACAAGAGATTAGCCTTCCTTAAAAGCTCACCCTCGCAAGGCCTTTCCACCAGTGCCTCTTGTCAGAGCTATGGTATGTTGTCCTCCATGCCTCACAAAATTGAAATTCGGCACGGAGGCAATTCACATTCTGTAGTACGAAAACCTGAATTCTGCAACCTGTATAAATTATGCTTCCATCATTTATTCTGAAATTTTACCATAATTTGTTCTGGTTTTGTTAATGTTGGAAGGGGCAAGGGCATTGGCACCCTAACTCCAACCCCTTATTCAGCCATTTCTCTGACGTCTAGCATTTCAGCAGCCATTGCTCATATAGCCATAAGAGTTAGAAACGTGCTTTAACAAGAAAAAAGAAGGAACACTGAGGTTCTCGGGAACCTACATTCAACAACACCTACCACCACATTTTGAAAGTCTTCTTTTTTTATACCCTTGCAGAATTGCAAGTGGGTGTTGGAGGGCCCTCTGTAAGCCTGGATGACACAGAAGCCTCTAAACTCCACCTACAATGGTGCAAAGCCTTTAGAGCAGGACTCTCCAACCTTGGGTCCCCAGATGTTGCTGGCCTACAGCTCCCAGCATACCCAGCCAGTGTGGCTCATGGCAAGAGATTCTGGGAGCTGTAGTCCAGCTGTAGTCCAAGGTAGGAGAGCCCTGCTTTAGAGAAATCTCTAATTCCTTATGAGAGAGGCACCTGCCACTTTCTTCAGCTTGGAGAGCTAGACTCTTCCCTAGTCAAGTGGCTCCTTGGAGGTGGGCAGGAATCATGCCTAGCACTTGAGACACTTGGATGTAGAGAGTCTGTTTCCCACCCTGGCTGGCCATCACTGATATTAGGGCTTGTATCCAGTGGTGCTTTCAGAATGGAATGATTGTAGATCTGCAAAGTTTTTATATATTTCTATTTAACATTTCAGCGCCTTTGTAGAATCAAAGATTTGGAAGGAACCAAAAGGCTGCCTAAATCCTACCTCACCCCAAAGACAAGGCCATCTGCCAGGATGAGAATGGACACATATCAGCAAAACGTTATGGCGTTACATAAAATCAATTCACCCAACCAGAGCCGAGCACAATATTTATGCACTTGAAGTAAAAAATCTACAAATTGTACACTCCCCAGTCCCACCTCTCTTTAGACTAGTCCAGTGTTCTCCAACCTTGGGTCCCCAGATGTTTTTGGCCTACAATTCCCAGCATGCCCCAGCCAGCTGGCTGGGACATGCTGGGAGTTGTAGGCCAAAAACATCTGGGGACCCAAGGTTGGAGAACACTGGACTAGAGTTTATTTCTTTAAATGAGAGACAGAAACAGGAGGCAGGGAGATGGCACTCCCCTCTGGAATCTGTTGTGTGAAGCAACTACTAGCTCCTATCCCTTCATGGTAAGGTTGGCCCCATAACCCACATTTGAACTGAGTCTACTAGGAAAACATGATAGGAGTTCTGCTGAAGCGTGCCACTCACTGCTGTTGCCACCACCCTACTTGGAAGCCCCCCCCCCCACATCAATCTCTTCTACTTCAATCACAGCGGGCTTCAAGCAGACAGCAGCCATGCTACAAAAGAAGGTACTGGCTTGCCTATTTGAACCGGAGTGGGGATTCCTTCCTCACACTACAAGAAATAATGTGGTGCAGAGGAACTTTGAGCAACCCAAATCAGCCACACTGCTATTGCAATTGCCTCATCTGCTGTCCTGATGCGGGTGCAACCAGAGCAGTGTTGACTGTGGTGGTCCAGTGCCCATCAAAGTGCATAGGAGACATAATGAGCTTTTGCAGACTTCAAATCTATTTTTTTGGGTGGAGGTTGTGGTATTAGAAAAAGAGCTGGACTTGAAATATTCAACACAAGACTTTCCCCATCTCTATTAATACTCTTATTCTTCCCAAGTTCCTGCCCTGTGTCTTGGCTAGGTGTGAGGGCCAGGCGAAGTGGCCTGCACCACAGCGCTCACAGCCTGTTTTCAGTCAATCCATGCAAGGCAGGAGAAAAGGCAGAACCTGGAGAATTCTCCCATAAGGAGCTGTTGCCTCCACCAAGGACTGCACTCAACTGAGGCCTTAAGAAGGCTGGCAAAGCCTGGTCTTTCAGAGGCTCCACCCCAGCTGGATGCTGACTGCAGTTCTTAAAGGGCCAGGGTCTGTTTCTGCAGTCTCACGCTCCTGTGTGGCTGAGGGACAGGAGATGCTGCAGGGGAGTCATCCTCGCTGTCAGATGATGGGAGAGCTGCTACATCCCCTGGGCAGGCAGGTCTAGAAGGGGTGGGTGGGATGAGCAGGGCCGGTGCTACCATTAGGCGAACTAGGCGGTTGCCTAGGGCGCATGGCTAAAGGGGGCGCAGAAATGCCTTGAAATTTTTTAGCACTGTAGCGGCACCTGCCTGGGCAGTGGCTCGCCTGCTGGAGTGCGCGACTGAGGCGGGCGGGCGGAGGGCTGGGTCAGAGAGGGACTCCCGCCGCGGGCGCTCCGCTCCTGCGGCAACACGGCCAGCCCACCGGCAGCTGGGTGGGATCCGCTGCCGCCGCTTCCCCCACGCGTTGTGGTGGCTCCTCTCCAGCTCCCTGGGTGCGCGCTGCCAAATGCCAGCACCGCCGCCGCCGGCTGTGCAGAGGGAATCGCGCCCCCGCTGTGTTGTCTTCGCAGAGTCCGCAGGCGTTCGTGGGAAGGGTTCCGTGGGGCGGCGTGGACCTTGCGAAGGTCCAGCCGGCCGGGCCTATGAGTCTACTCGGAAGTAAGTGCAGCACTGACAGCCCCCCTCCTTCTCCTTGGCCCGGTAGCTGGCTCAAGTGGGAAGGGGGGGGGCGCTAAATATCTGACCTTGCCTAGGGCGCCAAACTGCCTTGCACTGGCCCTGGGGATGAGGGCCACCCTGAAGTGGAGCTACCTGAACCTGAGTCCTCCTCAGGGTAGTGCGGAGCCTTAGAACCAGCTGACGTGGCACCCTGCTCTTGCCCACTCACCTTCCATTTCTGAGAAGCGTTGTACTTTGGGTATCTTCTTTATGACTTGTTCAATATCAACTTTCCCTTCTCCTGCAAAATGAAAAGACATCACATTCAGTGACGAGAGGGAGAACGCTAGTCAGGAGCCCTGTCTGTGCTCCCGGTGGGACTTGTTCGTTCTACCAGAGTTCTTTCCTCATATACGCAAACCATGTTTAAGATAGTGTCACCTCATGGTGCCTGGAAACAGTAGGAGGCTGAGAAGACAAGAACAAGGCTTCAGCCTCCCAAGAGGTGCTTCCAGTAATACTCACTGTCAGCAGGAATTGTCTGGGTTAGCTCCTCATACTCCTGTGGGTATAAACGAATGCCCATGTTCTTAAGAGTGGGTTTGAGGTCCTTCAGACAAACCTTGCTTCCTTGAATATTGTTGACTGCTTTAATGGTGTCCTTCAGCACTAAGGGATAAAGCGAAGTTTATTTTTGGTCATGGAAACTAGCAACTGGTATGCTGGCTCCTGGCTGAAACATTAACAATGGAGTTCTGGGCCTCATCCCATTTCAAGGCCCGTCCTAGAATCACAGAGTTAGAAGGATTGTCTGATTCTCTATTTCCTGATCTGTATGAGAGGGCAAACTAGTGTGTGATAAGAGAACTGCTAGTGTAACTTGAGAATGAAACAGAATTAAAGGCTCCAATGAATCCAAAGCTGGCCTTGGATTCATTTGATCCACAGAAGAAGCTGCTCTGGCCTGGCCTGGCCTGGCCTCATCCCTATCATATCTACGTGTTTGGTGTGGTTGGATCATTCAACCATTTTGGAAGTGGAGATGCATCAGAAATCCCTGTCCTCAGAGGAGGCTGCTGGCTACATCTCAGCATGTTAGCGCTAGGACTCCTTTGTCTGGAAGCATTCAAAGACTGGGAGAGCACTAGCAATGGGATTGCTATTGGTAGGAGTGCTATGCTGTCTGTCTCTGCCTATGCTTAACTTCTATATTTGTAAATAAACCCAGATATTAGGTAAATGCCTTAAGCCTCCTATGAATACCAATTGCTGGGGAACAGGAGCATGAGGGTGCTAAATTGTTCTCGTGTCCTTCTTGTGGGCTTCCAATCGGCATCTGGTTGGCCACTGTGTGAACAGAATACTGGACTGGATAGGCTTTTGGTCTGATCTCTCCTTCCAAAGGAAACCAAAACCAGGTAAATGCTGCCCCTGGAACTTCTCACTATTTGCGGAAGTGGGGTGCCCTTAACAATATTCTGCAAGTTTCCTAGGACTAGAGTAGGATAGAGACAGGGCCTCTCTCTCTCCAGGGGAAATTGTTGGAGGGGAAGGGACTTTGTATCTTGTGGCTCAACCATAGGAGGTTTTTGGTATTTGTGCACCTTAGAGTAAGATTACACACTGGTGTTTGCAGAGAAATGTCACCAACCATGAGGTGAGAAACTCCCTTTCATCCATTCATGCTTTGAAACATCTCTCCTCTCTTATGTTGTTTAAAAAAGAGAGAAAATATGGGAGTTTAAATTAATATTACACATAGGGTTATTAGAGTTTACTTCATTTTCTATCCAGTTTTGGTTTCATTGTAATCTGTGTTGTGTGTTTCTTAAATAGAAAGGAACAACATCAATAGCAACAACATCATTTTAAAAACTGAAGGTGAAAGGAAGTATGAATCAGAATTTTTGAAGCACTACTTCAAAAACAAAGCAACTTTTCTTGAAAGATTTTGTATCAGCAGGAAAGTTCTGAGCTATAACAATCTACTGCTAATTCTTATCCAGTGAATATGGCCAATTCATTAAATAATAACAACAACAAGAACAACAACAACAGGCTGGGTCCAGAGTATACCCATTGAAATAATTTCAATGGACCTGTTCCATGTATGACTAAATCTGGATCCAGCCCAATAATAACAATTCAAATCCAGGCAGGCAAGTGAATTAAATAACGATAACCCAGAAGCCAACTCGGAAAGGGTCCCTGCAGTGCCTCCCCCCTCCAACCAATGATCGTCCTTACCTGACAGTTCTGAGAAATGTGAAGTGTTGGTTAGAACTTTAATGAAGTCTTTCACAACTATCTTTCCATTACCTGCCAATCAAGAATAATTTTAAAAATATGAAAAAAGCACAACTATCACCTTTTAAAACTAAGGACAAGGAGAGTTGTGGGGAAGCAATGAAGGTTATATGTATATCCTGTACAGGCAGGATATAATCTAGGGGAAGGCTTTTGCCATGAGTCAAGTGGAAGAAGAAAAAAATGCCAGACTGAACACATTTTCAGTGTAAAAAAACCCCCAAAACCAGACAAATGTTTCTGGGTGACAAGTTTTAAGGTATTTCTGTACTTTGTGCAGTTCCAAAGGAGACAGAGAAAGCTTCCTGTCACAGTGCTAGCTGGGTGTGAGGAACGGGAGTCTGCATTTCCAGGCCTGCAAGGTAGAACAGGCTGCAAGACCACCTCCCCCCCACGCATATTTTTAAATAACTCTTAGGTCCTGGATATGTGACAATCTATACTTATTAAAGAGGCACAGGAGTGCCCCTTTAGTTAAGGTGAGTTGCTAAAAAAAGGTTCCGCCATTATAAATCTCAAAATTCTACTGCTTATAAAAATGACACCTTTTGAGCTAATGACTTGAAACATGACATCCATGATCTATCTGATAAGGTCTACAACTGTGCAAAATTTCAGACCAATTCAGTAAAAATAGTCACAGGTACAGCAGGTTGGAACCACCTGGCCCTAGGAATCCAGCAGCCTCCTGGGGCTTATAAGCAGGCCTGCTGCAGGGACGGAGTCAGACTTGAAAACAATGCAGTGATTACTAGAAGCCAGCATGGATTTGTCAAGAACAAATCCTGCCAGACTAATCTGATCTCATTTTTTGATCAGGTAACCTCCCTTGTGGACTGCGGGAATGCGGTGGACATAATATATCTGGACTTCAGCAAAGCTTTCAACAAAGTGCCTCATGATATCCTGGTTAGCAAGCTAGCTAAAAGTGGGCTGGATGGAACAACTATCAGGTGGATCCACAATTGGCTACTGTGAAGAGAAAGCCGGGTAGTCTGTTCTGTATCTGCGGGGGCCCATGTAAATAGTAAAGTGACAGGAGCAATAGTTTTCCCACTAGAAGGAGTCATAAAAACCTCCTCCGGCCAGATGGCTCTTCCCTTATCTTAGGAATATAACCTCTCTGGTCTTCAAGGCTAATTGTCCCGTGAGAGAGGAGTACATGGAGGATTTACAGCTGGGGCCTCTTGAGTAGTCAGGAGAATTTACAGCTGAGGCCCATTAGGTGAGATCTTGGGCGGTGAGGTAATGCAGCCTGGCAAGAGTGCTCTGATTGGCTAGAAGCGACCTGGCTACAGTTTGGGGGGGGGGGATATAGGAACCTCCATTCTGGGCCTCTGTGTCTTCTTTTCTGGCCCGGTGATGCGAAAGGGCGGAGGGGGCTGCTGTTAAGGCAGAGCCCTGTGGAGATCGACCCCCTGGCGGAGGAGACCAGCTGATGTGTTTGTAGGTATAGCAGTTTGTTGTTTTGTAGCTCTACTGGTGTGTATCAAAGTAACTCTTTATTTCTATTTTGTTGTTCCTTCTCACCCTCTCCCTTACTTTTCATTATACCTGCTACCTTTTAATCCTAAATAAACTTCTTTTAACCCTGTTTGGTGTGAGCAGTTTTCTCTAAGGATTCAGTGCCTAAATCCAGTACCTTGACCGGTGGGCAGGTGTGTAAGCCCCAGGCAAGGGTAAGAGGACTGGACTAGTCCTTCACAGCTACAGAATCAGACTCAGAGAGTGCTTATCAATGGTTCCTTCTCAAACTGGGGAGAGGTAACGAGCGGGGTACCACAGGGCTCGGTCCTGGGCCCAGTGCTCTTCAATATTTTTATTAATGACTTGGATGAGGTGGTGCAGGGAATGCTTATCAAATTTGCAGATGACACAAAGTTGGGTGGAATAGCTAATACTCTGGAAGAAAGAAACAAAATTCAAAGCGATCTCGATAGGCTGGAGCGCTGGGCCAAAAACAACAGAATGAAATTTAATAGGGATAAATGCCAAGTGCTGCACCTAGGGAAAGGAAACCAAATGCACAGTTACAGAATGGGGGACACTTGGCTCAACAATACCACAAGTGAGAAGGATCTTGGAATTGTGGTAGATCACAAACTGAATATGAGCCAGCAATACGATGTGGCTGCAAAGAAGGCAAATGCTATTTTGGGCCACATTAATAGAACTATAGCTTCCAAATCGCGTGAAGTGATAATTCCCCTTTACTCAGCACTGGTTAGGCCTCATCTTGAGTACTGCGTCCAATTCTGGGCACCACACTTTAAGAAGGATGTAGACAAACTGGAGAGGGTTCAGAGGAGGGCAACAAGGATGATAAAGGGACTGGAAACAAGGCCCTATGAGGAGGGACTGAAAGAACTGGGCATGTTTAGCCTTCGGAAGAGGAGACTGAGGGGAGATATGATCGCACTCTTCCAGTACTTGAAGGATTGTCACACAGAGGAGGGCCAGGATCTCTTCTCGATCATCCCAGTTTGCAGGACACGGAATAATGGGCTCAAGTTACAGGAACCCAGATTCCACCTAAACATCAGGAAAAATTTCCTGACTGTCAAAGCAATAAGACAATGGAACCGACTACCTAGGGAGGTGGTGGGCTCCCAGTCTGGAGGCATTCAAGGTGCGGCTGGACATCTGATAGGGATACATTGGCCTGGATTCCTGCATTGAGCGGGGGGTTGGACTCAATGGCCTGGTAGGCCCCTTCCAACTCTACTTTTCTATGATTCTCTAGGCAGATTACATGAAGCTAAAAGAATAAAATACTGTGGAGAAAGCCCAAAAATCAGTACACACACGCACACACATCTTTCCCCAAAGGAGGGGGCCAGGGGAGGAGGGATGAGGTCACCAGGGAGTAGCCAGACAAGTCATCAGCCCCAACAAAGGAAGACCTCGGCAGAGATCCACAAACGTCCAGGAAGGGCCATCAAGGACCATCAGCACACAGGGCAGCCTCGAAGAGCTGCAAAGGTTTCCCTACGTCACCTTCTTCCCGGGCAGGAATAAGCCTATCTACACGAAGGGGCAGGCATAAGCCCCCACCTGACCTAGGGGGCGGGGGGGAGAGCGGGGAATCCGGGGTAGAAAACCCCTCTCCCGTCCCGGTTCGGGTTGTTGGGAACCACGGGGCCAGATCCTCCTAAGCAACAGCCGCCCAGGCACTCCGTTCTCCGCTAGGAAGCGCCGATCGGGAGCTGGGCTGAAACTGACTAGAGTATTGTCTTTGATGTAAGTAGAGTGACCTGAATGTAACCTGCTAGCCACGGAGCCCGCTCATTGGGTAAGACGCGAGTCAACTAAGGTTATGTTGACTATAAACGTATTCTTAGAAGACTGCTAGTTCCGATTTGATTGCTGTATAAACAAATAAAAGCCTTATTTGGGCATACAAAGGGTTGTGGTAATTCCTATTGTACTGAGAGCCGATACGAGCGGTATTGCTCTGCCGGTTAACCCTAGAGTTGCCGAACTCACGCAAAGGATCCGGTTGCTGATCCTTCACATGGTGGCAAGCGACGGGACAATTGGAAACCACATTTGACGGTCGGAACTAACAGGACTTCGGGCAGGCTAGTAGGTTGCTGGGGAGCGCTCAGAGCAAGGAAAAATGAATAGTCTGAGCCAAGAGCAGGTGGAGCTAGCGAGCAGCCCAGAAACCCCAACCCAGACCTCCACAATGGAGTGGGTGGTGCGGCCAAAGACGGCAAGGCAGGAAGGGGGGGAAGCCCCCTCGCCGTTGTTAGGAGGGCAGGGACCCAAGCAGTGGGGTAGCCCCAACCTTACCAGTAGCGGCCGGAGAAGCGAGATAAGGGACCCAGAGGCGGAAGAAGACCTCGGCAGAAGGGTTACTGACGGAGCCATGGGGGGAGGAGGGTTGGATGCCCTCTTTCCCCAACTCAATTGGCAACAAGCCAAGGAGTTGATGCAGCATCAACAAGAGATGCTACAGATGCAGCTGGAGTTGGCCAGGCTGACCAGGGGCACCGGACAAGGGGGAACCCCTGCATCCCAGGGTGGGGGCACCACAACCCCCAAATGGGACAGGAAGCAATTCCCCACCTACCAGTCAGGACAGGATGTACTGATCTTTTTCACCCTGTTCGAGGCTGCCTGCGTAGAGCAGAAGGTGCCGGACAACTTAAGGATGTCTGCCCTGAGGACGCAAGTCAGCGGGGAACTGGCTGATCTTCTGGGCATCCACACCCAAACCGCTCCCTTGGACTATGGAGCGTTCAAAGAAGCGGTGAGAGAGAGGTTTGCCCTCACCGCTGAGCATTGTCGCCGTAAATTTCGTTACGGGCGGCCTAACCCAGGGGACACGTATGCCTCCTGGATGGCGCACCTGGGGCAGGTGTGGGACGCATGGATCGGGGCCACCGGGAGGACCTCCTTGGCGGAGGTGCGGGAGCTCCTGATCCAGGAACAATTCTGTGCCACTATCCCTGAGGACCTAGCTACGGCGGTGCGGGATCGGGACCCCCCAAACTGTAGGGAAATGGGCAAGTTGGCCGACCAAATGGGACTGTATCGGCAGCCCAAAGGACCCAAGGGGGGTAACCTCAGTCATGGCGGGACCAAGGGAAGTGTGGAGAAGGGCAACCCCAAACCTCGGGAGGGAGCCCTAGGCAAGCCCAAAGACAACCCCGGCACCAGTGGATGTTTCTATTGTAAAGAACCGGGGCACCTCAAGAGGAGCTGCCCCAAACTGATCGCAAAGAACCGCCACGCCAAGACATCGCCGGGCAAGGTGGGGGGGATGCTTGCGCCGGAGTCCCGCGAACCGGAGGAGCACGAGGAGGATCAGCAGTCCAGCTCGTCCCTCGAGGGAGACGGTGAAGATGCGGCGCGGTCCCTGAGGAGCGGAGGACAGCATTCGCTGGGGGCCATCTCGCAGGCATCATTGATGCGCATTGCCTCCCCGGAGCAGCTGCGGTGGAGCCAGGACAAATTCTGTGAGTCCATCTCTGTAAACAATGTTTCCCAGGTGGGGTATAGGGACACTGGGGCGGACATCACTGCTTTACCTCGAAGTAAGGTAAAGAAGAGACAGTTGCTAAAGGGGCGC
The DNA here is from genome assembly GCA_021292165.1 of Shinisaurus crocodilurus. Lineage (NCBI taxonomy): Eukaryota > Metazoa > Chordata > Lepidosauria > Squamata > Shinisauridae > Shinisaurus > Shinisaurus crocodilurus. Next base: position 263,500,673 of record CM037877.1, read on the forward strand.
ACCTGTGCCATAAAGCCCTATAACTCTCCCAACATAGCCGTTCCCCTCGCCCGGGTCTGGGTCAAGTACAGGGGGTGGGAAGGGGAGATGGACGTTATAGTGCATGGCCAGCAAGAATGGGGAATCATCATTGGGAACGACGTTGCGTTCCAGGCTGCCCAGGTCAAGGTGGGGGTGGTGACCCGGCGTCGGGCCAACCAAGCCCCTGACCCGCAGCCTCCCAGGTCCCCGGGCCCGCCTCCCGGTCGCGGTAAAGCGGCCCCGGCAGCGGCAGCCAGCCGTCCCCCGCCGCTCCCCCCAGTTGTGGGGAGGGACGAAGACCCCGGGGGGTTCGCGCCAATGGCCCGTGATTTTGGGACTCAGAAGGCGTTTCAAGAAGAGCAGCAGAGCGACCCATCCCTCCAGGGATGTCGGGATCGGGCCAGTCAAGGGCCCGGGGTAGGGGACCAGTCCGAACGCTTTTTGTGGGAGGCAGGAGCCCTCTACAGAGAATTCTGCCCAAGGACGGGACCGGGTCCCCAACCAAAGAAGAGACAATTAGTTGTGCCTGCGAGGTACCGCCAGGCTGTACTACAACTGGCCCACGATGTGGCGTGGGGAGGGCACTTGGGACAGAAACGGACCCTGGTTAGGGTGACAGAGGGGTTCTACTGGCCCATGGTGGCAAATGAGGTGCAAGAATATTGCCGGTCCTGCGATGTCTGCCAGCGGGTGGGGCATAACCGGGACCATCCTAAAGCCCCCCTGCAACCCCTACCCATTGTGGGCATCCCCTTTGAAAGAATAGGGATGGATATCGTGGGACCCTTGAATCCCCCCACCAAGACGGGGAAGAAGTTTATATTGACTGTGGTTGACTTTGCCACCCGTTATGCAGAGGCTTTTGCTTTAGCCTCCATTTCCGCCACCAGCCTGGCTAAGACTCTCCTCTCTCTTTTCGCCCGCCTAGGAATGCCCCACACGGTGGTTTCGGACTGCGGCACGGGCTTCGTGTCCAAACTGTTTAAAAAATTGTGGGAACTGGGGGGGGTGGAGCACCTGACTTCGGTGCCATACCACCACGAGACCAATGGGTTGGTGGAGCGTTTCAACCAGACTCTGGAAAAGATGATCAGGGCATATGCGGCGAAGCACCCTGGGACTTGGGATCAAGCCCTCCCCTACTTGTTATTTGCCTACCGGGACTCCCCCCAAGAAAGCCTGGGATTCTCCCCCAACGAACTGATGTTTGGGAGGGAGCTCCGGGGACCTTTGGCTCTGTTGCGGGCGGAATGGGAGGGGGTTGCCGCAAAAGCCTCCGTGCCTGTGCATACGTTCATGCAACACCTCCAGACTGTCCTTCGAGAGGTGAGGGAGACGGCGCAGCAGCATCTCGAAACAGCCCAGCAGCGGCAGAGCGCGTGGTACAACCGGACGGCTGTACCACGGACTTTCGAAGTGGGGGACCAGGTGTTGGTACTGCGCCCCCAAAAGACGGACAAACTGTGCTTGAAGTGGGAGGGCCCAGGGACCGTCATTGGAAGGTCGGGGGAGGTGAACTACCAAGTGGCTTTCCCGGGGCAGCCGGGGAGGCAGAAGGTTTTCCATGTAAATATGCTGAAACTGTATGTAGAACGCGGAACGAAGGTGGGGGGAGTACAAGAGTGTGTGGAGCCGGGAGACCCTGATGGGGGGTTGTTGGCCGAGTGGGGGGAAGGGGGAGGAATGGAGGAGATCAAACTGTCCCCCTCCCTGTCCGAACAGCAGCGGCAGCAGATCACCCAGGTCTTGGAAGAATTTCAGCCCATGTTCTCAGACCGACCAGGATGCACCACACTCACACAACACACCATTGACACAGGGGATAGCCCCCCCATACAATCCCTACCCTACCGGGCGGTGGGGCCCCATGCCCAAGTCGTGGCCGAGGAGGTCCAAGCCATGCTGGACTTGGGAGTCATTGTGCCCAGCTCGAGCCCCTGGTCCTCCCCGATCGTGTTAGTAGCCAAAAAGGATGGAGGTGTCCGGTTCTGCGTAGACTACCGGAAAATAAACAAGGTGACCGTCCCGGACCCCTACCCCATTCCCAACATGGATGTGCTGCTGGAGAGGCTTGGGGGGGCCAAGTACATCACCACCCTGGATCTGACAAAGGGGTATTGGCAGGTTCCGCTCGATCCGGATGCTGCCTTGAAGTCTGCTTTTGTGACCCACCTGGGGTTGTTCCAATTCACCACCCTCCCGTTTGGGGTCCGCAATGGTCCGGCTACCTTCCAGAGGTTGGTAAACGGAATGCTAAATGGGCTGGGGGAGTTCGCCTGCGCGTATCTGGACGACATCGCCATTTTCAGTTCCACCTGGGAGCAGCATTTGCAACATGTCCGCCAGGTGTTTCAAAGGATTCAGGGTGCTGGGTTGACGGTAAAGGCAAAGAAATGCCAGGTTGGGAGGGGGGAGGTGGAGTATCTGGGACACAAGGTAGGGGGAGGTAGTGTCAAGCCCCTAGAAGCCAAAATAGAATCAGTGCGCACCTGGCCCCAACCCCAGACGAAAAAGCAGGTCCAAGCTTTTTTAGGGCTGGCTGGCTATTATCGTAAATTCGTGCCCCATTTTAGCCAGCTAGCCGCCCCCCCTGACTGACTTGTGCAAGAAGCGGCAACCCGTTAAGGTCCAATGGTCAGCCGCTTGCCAGGCAGCGTTTGAGGGACTGAAAGCCTGCTTGATGGCAGCCCCTGTGCTGCAAGCCCCAGACTTTGAAGCCCCTTTTGTTCTGCAGACGGATGCCTCGGAAGCGGGGATGGGAGCCGTCTTGCTGCAGGAACGACCAGAGCAGGGGCTGTGCCCGGTTGCCTTTTTAAGTAAAAAACTTCTGCCTCGGGAGCGGAACTTGGCCACTGTCGAGAAAGAGTGCCTCGCAATAGTGTGGGCAGTGACCAAGCTTCGCCCCTATCTGTGGGGCCGCCGGTTCCGACTGCAGACCGACCATTCCCCCTTGTGCTGGCTGGATAGGGTGAAGGGGTCCAACCAGAAGCTCTTGCGGTGGAGTTTAGCCCTGCAAGATTTTGATTTTTCAGTAGAACACATCAAGGGTAAGGACAACATCGTGGCAGATGGGTTGTCCCGGGCTTTCTCAGTAGGAGACAGTTAGATAGGGATTGGGGTGGTGGACCCCAATGCCATCTTTCCCCAAATGGGAGGGTGTGGAGAAAGCCCAAAAATCAGTACACACACGCACACACATCTTTCCCCAAAGGAGGGGGCCAGGGGAGGAGGGATGAGGTCACCAGGGAGTAGCCAGACAAGTCATCAGCCCCAACAAAGGAAGACCTCGGCAGAGATCCACAAACGTCCAGGAAGGGCCATCAAGGACCATCAGCACACAGGGCAGCCTCGAAGAGCTGCAAAGGTTTCCCTACGTCACCTTCTTCCCCAGCAGGAATAAGCCTATCTACACGAAGGGGCAGGCATAAGCCCCCACCTGACCTAGGGGGCGGGGGGGAGAGCGGGGAATCCGGGGTAGAAAACCCCTCTCCCGTCCCGGTTCGGGTTGTTGGGAACCACGGGGCCAGATCCTCCTAAGCAACAGCCGCCCAGGCACTCCGTTCTCCGCTAGGAAGCGCCGATCGGGAGCTGGGCTGAAACTGACTAGAGTATTGTCTTTGATGTAAGTAGAGTGACCTGAATGTAACCTGCTAGCCACGGAGCCCGCTCATTGGGTAAGACGCGAGTCAACTAAGGTTATGTTGACTATAAACGTATTCTTAGAAGACTGCTAGTTCCGATTTGATTGCTGTATAAACAAATAAAAGCCTTATTTGGGCATACAAAGGGTTGTGGTAATTCCTATTGTACTGAGAGCCGATACGAGCGGTATTGCTCTGCCGGTTAACCCTAGAGTTGCCGAACTCACGCAAAGGATCCGGTTGCTGATCCTTCACAAATACAATACAAAATATAACAAACAGCACAGGAAAAACAATGTAAAATATATTCAAACAGTCATAAAATGTAAAATGCCTCGGGGAAAAAGGAAGGTCTTTGACTGCCGCCCAAAAGATAACAGATAACATTTATGGAATTGGGGAGGGCATTCCATAAAGGAAGCGCCACAACTGAGCAGGACCTCTCACCTGCAAGTACACATGGAAAGAGATGTTCCTTTCAACTTTGTTGCACTCTGAAGAACAAGAGTGGTGTTCCTGTTTACAAGCTCCAGCTTATAAGCCTCAGTCATAAGATGAAAGGGCTGCTGGAAAAACACCTTTATTTCAGTTGCCAATAGCCTTGCTTTGTTCGTCTTACTCTTGCTCCTTTGGATGGATCACTCAAGCTGTTGATCTCTAGATTGTGCTTGTATTGGACTGTTTGCCTGTGCTTCTGACCTCTGCTTGCCTCTTGACCTTTGAGAAGAATATGCCCCATAGATTGCCTCAGGACTGAGCCTGAACCAGCCGCAGCAGGACTCCTAGAGTCAGTTTGAAGATGGCAAAAAAAAAAAGATCTTGCAAAAAGTATTTCTGTGCAGGTTGAGCAACTCCCAGAGAGGGAAATTCAGATTTACCAATGAATAGCCTTGCAGGACTTGATCTTGCATCCTCCAGGTGACTCGTGTATGTACCATGTAAAGGTATGAGTCATGGGGGGGGGGCGGTGAAGGGAGAAAGCCAGCCTTGAATGTAATTAGTAATGCAAATTTTGGTGGGCATGTCATTTGTCCAGAGACATTTCTAAAAGAGGGGTGGGGAGCCTTGGTTTGTGACACTGGATATTACAGTTGGATGATGGAGAACATATTTTCTCATGTACTCACCATCTACGGAGACCTGTTTTAGGGTTTGCTGGTACTCTCGGTCAGACAGGTGGACCCCCATGTTTCTCATAAAGGAAGGGAGTTCGTGCACCACCATCTTGTCTCCTTCAATCTTGTCAATGGCTTGAATGGCATTTTTCAACACTGCAAAGTAGCAAACATGTATACCTGTAGTGTCAAACCAAAGACAGCTGCACATAAGTCTAGAACTTTACCCTGAGAACAAACCTCATGTTCACTGCATTGGTAATATCGGCAGGAACACCTCTCCTGATACTAGCCTGCCCACAACTTAAAATCATCATGGAGGCTCTTCTCCAAGAACTTTGGGTACATTGGGAGGGCTCGCATGACACAATGCATAGCAAGCTACACGGGCGCATCGTGGGTAGGGTCCCTCCCCCTTCTCCCCCCTCAGTCCTCTGGTGGGTATCCCAGGGGACCCTGCAGGAGCACCAAGGTTCCCCCGCTCCCTGCCTTCAGGGGGAGCCCAGAGGGCAGTGGGGAATGGGGGAGCAAGAGTTTGGTGTTGCCAACTTGCGAGTTGGCAGCACCAATCTCGGCTACCTGCAGCGACGTGACGTGAAAGGGCTCACTGCCATGGAGGGCAGCAGGTAAGGAGCGATCAGTGCCACCACCTCACAAGCCTTGCACCTGTCTTGCACGGCCACCGCAAGGCCAAGAGGCCTCACAGCGGGGGAGCGACAATCGCTTCAGCCAGCTGTCAAGCCAACTGGAGTGATCTCCGCCCTGCACTACTGCTGTGAGCTGGAAGGGCCTTGTGGTGTGGGGCAGGGGAGGAGCAATCGCCTTGTGGTGTGGGGCAGGGGAGGAGCAATGAGTCAGCGACACCAATCTCCATTCCACGCCACCAGGAAGCGGTGGCATTGATCTCCACTGCATTCCATGGTGGTGGGCCAAAAGGGCTTGCTGCCGCCACCATGTACAGCAGGGGAAAGCTTCTGATAGCCACCCCCAAGTGCTGCTTGGGCACTTTGGGGGCAGCTGTCAGTGGCGCTCGCCTGGCAGCTGCTTGGCAAGAGCAGCAAGGGTTTCTTGCTGCTCTTGCCAAGCGGCTGGCTTGCAGAGGGGTTGACCCATGATGGGTTGTGTCGTCTGGGTTTGGATGACACGAGAACCCATCATGGGTCAAACAACAGGGATGTATCTGTGCTTCACGGGGTGTGTGAAAGCAGGCTGAAATCGGCCCGCTCCCCCCCCAGACTCTCGCAACTTACCTGGACACCGCTCACTCCAAGACTAGAGGTGTTCACGAACCTGGGGGGGGGGGGTCCTGGCTCTCCGCCACCTCGACTCTCCGCGGCGGCGGCCCCCAAGCCTCGATCTTCTGAGTGGCGCGGAGCAGTTCTCTGCACCGCTCGAGCCCACCTGCACCGGCCACACTGGTCCCATCGTGTAACTTCCTGCTGGCCCTGTTGCCCTGGTTTCTCCGCAAAATACTCAGCACGGGGTTCCAGCGCGCTGGCACAGGGTCCCATTGCGTCACTTCCAGCCAGCCGGAAGTGACGCGACAGGATCGGCATGGCCGGCGCGGTGGGCTCGAAGCAGAGCGCCGAGGGAGCCCCAGACCCAGTAAGGCGCTGCAAGCCACGAGGCAAGCGGGTACACCCCTATCAAGACGCACTGGGGAAAGGAGCTTCAGGTCCCCAGCATGTCTTTTTCCGGTTCCCTGGTGCTGCATTTTTAGCATAAAAACCAGGGCAACCCAGCTTGAAACGGCTGCAATTTGCTATTCATGGCCATTTTAAGCTGGGTTGCCCTGGTTTTTATGCTAAAAATGCAGCACCAGGGAACCAGAAGTGACATGACGGGGAACCCGCCGCGTCACTTCCGGTTCCCTGGCTCTGCGAGCGGCGCAAGCGTGGTGAAAGCAGGCGGGGCTGGTGGTGCTCCAGAGCACCCATCCCCCGAGCAGGTAAGCTCCCCGCTCAGATTACATGCCTATCAAACAAGCCCTACTGCAAGCCATGGCTTCTCAGGGTGGCTTATATGGCACCCTGACAAATCCATCTCGGGTTTGCATGACAGGACTTATAAACCACACTGGGTTGTCGTGTCATGGGAACCCAGTGGGCTGGTTCACACCACACTTTAAGCTCAGAGTGGCTATGTAGCCACCCTGAGCGTAAAATTACCCTGGGGGCCCTGTTTTACCTGATTAATGATCAGGCAAAGTGGGGGTCCTGAGGCACCTCTTCCCCGCTCAGTCCAGGGGACATCATGGGAGCACTGAGGGGCGCGGAGCGGGGATGACAGCTGCTGAAAAGTGCCCAAGCAGTACTTTGGTGCAGCTGAGGCTCCCAGCAACGGCGGGGACAAGCCACCTAGTGCTGGTGGGCTTCCTCAAGAGGAAGCCCACCAGCACTAGGCAGCACATTCTCTGGGCCTACTCCAGGATAGACCCAGAGAAGGTGCATCATCCTCTCCCTGCTGCCCATTGGCGGGCAGGGGGGTTGCTTTCTCCTTGGCCTCCTTCCGGGGAGACTGAGGAGAAAGTGCTCCCCTTGCGTCACGTGGCAGCTGCTTCAGCAGCCTCCGCAGCCAAGCGACCGTGGGCCAGTGTCTGCTGCATGCCGGGCCCGCAAGCCCTGAGCGGGGCTTGGGAAGGTGGCACGCGGCAGACATCGGCACCACCACTGTACACTGCCACCTCAACCCCCTGAACGGGGCTTGGGGAGGCAGCACATGGATGACAGCTGCCCAAAGTACCACTTAGGCACTTTGGGCGGCTGTCATCGGCGCTCACCCAGAGCTGCCTGGCAAGAGCAGCAGGGTCTGTTTGTTTTTTGCCACTCTTTCCAAGCAGCTTGCTTGTTGTGGGGCTTGCCTGCCCCCCGTGGGTAATATTGTCCAGGTTCAGACAACATGGCAAGCCATGGAGGGTTACTAATGGACCTAAATGGAGAAATTGGTGTCAGCAAAGATGGGAGGTGCAAATGTTGTGGGGACATTCCAGCTCAGCACTGCCAAGCCTCCTTGTTCCCATCAGGTTGTGCAGTGCAGGCAGCAGGATTCGACTTGAGCTAAAACTTCTATGGGCCTTCTAGTTTGATCTAAACTGATTTATTTGTCTTGGAGAAATCATCAGTTGCTTTTTATTGCTTTTTAATTGAGTTCCCTTTAAGGCTCCGTGCTCTCCCTCTCAGTGCTGACTGCACTCATCATCTCCCCTGATTTAAAAACAACAACAGATACAAATAATTAAGGGTGCACTCCTATGCATATTTAGCCAGAAAAAAGTCCTACAACTCCCAGCATTCCCCAGCCAGCAATTGCAGGACTTTTTTTCTGGCTAAACATGCATAGGACAGTGCCCTAAGTGACATTGGGATATAACATGATTGGCAGTTGTTTGAGATTAGTACAAGTTTGAAGTTTTCCACTAAGGGGAAAATACAGTTCTTTTGTCATGTGGAAATATGCTAAACCCAACTTTATACAGAGTAGCTCAGTCTGCTCACTTGCAAATTCAGTGAAGAGTTGTGTTTTCCCCATCGCAGACATGAAGCTGTTGAAGTTCACCATCCCGTCTTCTGCAATGTCAAATTTTCGGTGTTAGTTATGATGAATGGTTGTTTTTTTGCTATTTATGTGGCCCACCTAATCCTCTAGGGCAGGGGTACGGAACCTGTGGCACACCAGATGTTGTTGGACTCCAACTCCCATCACCCAGGCAACATGGCCAATAGGGATGATGGGAGTTGGGATCCAAAAACAGCTGGAGAGCTGCAGGTTCCCCACTCCTGTATTAGGGATCAAGGTGGGCAGCTATACCTTTTTAAATCATTTGACCTGCCAGGGTAATGCTCATCATTATGGAAGCTCAAGTGAAGCTCTGTTCTCTCTGTGATTGGGTTCGCACGACACAACAGCCCATCATGGGTTGCTACCCATGATGGGTTTTTGTGTGGTGCAAAGCCAGACCCATTTCCCCAGGGTCACTTGTTCGTGGGCAACAAGCCACCCCAACAACACATGGGCTGCTGTAGGGGTTGTTGTACCCACAATGGGTTGTTATGTCGCCCAGACCCAGGCAACTGACTCGATGATGGGTACGGGGAATTGGCTACTGAGCCCCTTGGCAAGAGTGGCAAAAAAAACCTTGGCTTGCTGCTCTTGCCAAATGGCTCCTGGGCAACCACCAGTGCCAGCCACCCCCAAAGTACCCAAGGAGCCCTTGGGGGCAGCTGGCACTGGCTTCTTCCCACTCCGATCATGAGCCATTTCAGGCTTGTCATGGCTTTTTCCCTTTCCCTTCCCCCACCCCCCTAGAGATTGTGAAAGCTGGCTTGACAAGCTGGCAAGCTAATAGAACAAAGCGTAGAACAGAGCTTGCGGGGGCGGGCGGGCGGGCGGAGGATCAGGCAAGTGCTAAATTGGATGGTGCAGGAGGGTGGTCCACCCCTTCGCACTGAGAACCAGCAGGGGGTTGGAGCGACAAGGCTTCCCCCCACCCCTCCCAGTGCAAGCTAAAGGACATGCTTCACTCCATTAACTAGTATTGGAGGCGGAACACTACAGAGTTGAAAGTGCACGGTGGGGGAGATCCCCTCTTGCTGGTCTTCAGCTGGAGGGTGACCCCCCACCACCACCCTATTTCACCCCAGCCAGGTTCACTCCCTTAAGTTGCATGGGGTAGGGATAGAGGGATCCTGCAGGGGGGAAACTGGAGGGTATGGGAAGGGGCCCCTTGCCCCGCTGCCACCCCTTGCAATTTCACCGCAGCAAGAGTCGTCGTCCCCACTCAGCAAGCCAGTGGAGCCACAGGAGCCAAATTGGAGGACAGGGAGAGGGATCTCCTTCTGGTCCTCAGTGGGGGCAGTCCCCCTTCCCCCACCCCTGGGTTTCTCTCCTTCAAGGTTCCACCTCCCATGCAAACAAATAGAGCTTCTATGGGTTGGGATGAGGGACAACCCCGCAGAGGTGAAACCAGCAACGTGCCTGCAGCTTGGATTTCAACCTGAGCTGTGGAAGAATTTGAGGGTTCCTGTTTTGCAATGACCAACCGACTGATAGTTATATCAGAGACAGTGGTACTGAGCTCCACCTGAGTAGCAGACAAGTACCGTATTCACAATTTTAAAAAGAAGTCCATATAGATAAGCAAGACACTACTGGAAACCAAAACAGAAATTGAGAACCCTGGGCATGATCAGAATGAAACTCCGATAGAAGTGCCACCACACACTTGTCAAATCAGTCCAAAAGCCTAAGACAAAACTCAAAAGGAGCGCAGAGACTCACGTGCCACATCTGCCTTCTGCAGGACCTCCTGAAACTCCTTGTCATTCAAATTCACTCCCAGTTTGTTCAGGGTGGAGCACAGTTCAGTATCTTTGATGTTATCTCCAGCGAGCATCTGGATGATATCAAAGGCATCCTGCAAGGCTGAAAATAGATTCTAGTTTGGGGGAAGCTACATGTTATGTGCAAATATCATCATCATCACCACCACCTTTTATCTGTATGCCACTTTTCCACAAAAATTGTGCCCAAAGCAGCTCACAACATGGCAAATAGATAACATTAAACATAATATACAAAACATCAAAGAACACTAAATATAATATCCAAAAAATAATTTACAAAATATCAGAGAATAGTAAATGTAATTTACAAAATATTCAAAAAATACTAAATGTAATATTCAAAAAAATGCAACAGAAATAGTTACAGATAACCATAAACAATTCAATAATAATTATACTAGGGTAAAAAAAAAGAAAGAAAGAAGGCAAAAGCAGCAGCAGCTTTTGTAGCTGGAGTCAGTCAGGCTCAGGAAGGCCCCACCCTCCCTGGCCAGGTGTAATGATGAGGACAGTGGATGAGGACAGTCTTCCAGGACAGTGTTCTCCAACCTTGGATGCTGGCTGGGGCATGCTGGGAGTTGTAGGCCAAAAACATCTGGGGACCCAAGTTTGGAGAACACTGTTCCAGGACTCACGGCTAGATGGTCTCTAGGCCAATATGTGTAACAAAGCCCTGACATTGTTTTTCTTTGAAGAACAACAGCTTCACAAGAGGGTGATTTTGAGCAGAGAAGTAGAGGGAGGGAGGGTGTGCTTAAACCTTTGTCTGCCAGCCATTTTTGTGTTCCAAATCACACACACACACACACGCTCCAAACGGCTTCCTTTGAATCAGGTTTCAGATACATCAAGTTTGCCCTCTACTACACCCTCTCATGTCTGTGTGCCTGCACTTGGATGGTGAAGTTTAGAAATACATAGATAAGATAGCCAGCCAGACTTTGGTAGTTAACTTTTATATAACACATTGAAAAATGTAAATATATACAGATATGTAAGGAGTATTCTCATCACAACCCTTTGGCTCATGGCAGCCACGAGTCAGTTTAACCGCACTAACACAGGTTGAGATGGTTGTGTGAAAACCACCCACCGCTACCCATCCCCGGTTGCCACCCTGCTCCTGCTTCTTTAGCAATAGTCTGATGCCCAGAAATGAAGCCAGTTAGCCTTTCCTATCACTTTATCTGTATAAGTTTCACTTGCTAGATTTTTTTTGCATGTCAGGCTGCAGTTTAAAAGTGCCATGGCATGGCAAGTGAAAGAGGGGGGGGGGGAGCTGCCCGGTATGCAGCAACCTGAGGCCACCAAAGCTTCCTGGGCAGTTGTTTTTGACAAGAACTGCTCTCAGTTCTCTGCATGATGGTACACAGCAGCAGCTGGATTTCACATACCCTGCCTGGCCTAATGGCAGTGCAGGAGAATGGTAATGTGTGGGCCCACCGGAAACCCTGCCTGCCACAGGGCTTCTCTGCATGAGGCTTTTAACCTACCACAGTGTTCTCCAACCTTGGGTTCCTAGATGTTTTTGGCCTACAATTCCCAGCATGCCCCAGCCAGCTATGCTGGCTGGGGCATGCTGGGAGTTGTAGGCCAAAAACATCTGGGGACTCAAGGTTGGAGAACACTGCCATAGACTCAAAATGGGCATGAGAAAGAACCCTAAATGTAGACATCAGTGATTCCCAGGAGTAGTGCACAAGGCTTGTGGCTCACGTTGGCTCAGCTTGTCTGAGTGTGGAAAGCTAAGCAGGGTCAGGCCTGGTTATCACTTGGATGGGAGACCCCTCCTCTAGTTTCCTGCATTGAGCAGGGGGTTGGACTCGATGGCCTTGTAGGCTCCTTCCAACTCTATGATCTATGAAATCTATGAAAATGTGTGTATTTTGATGTTATAATTCCTAAAATCCTTTTGTGGGACATAACGATGTCCAGGACCCACGAAGCAAGCACATTTCATGACTTGTTCTTCACCATGCTGTGAGGAAATTTTCACATGACATAAAACAAATGCACCCCGTTTTATCTGATGATCGCTGGAGGCTACATTTGAGCCAAGGTCTGATTCCAGAAGCTGTTTTGGCTCGGACTTGGAATCTGTGAAGCGACCCCCCCCCAGGGTCGGTGCAAGGCAGTTTGGTGCCCTAGGCAAGATCAGATATTTAGCGCCCCCCTCTTCCCACTTGAGCCCTCCCTCCCTCCAGCCCTATGCTCCTGGCGCCCCCTTTAGCCCGGCGCCCTAGGCAGCCGCCTAGTTGGCCTAATGGTAGCACCGGCCCTGACCCCCCCCCCCTCGCCCCTGCCACCGCAGGCCAAATTTGTGTGTTGTGTTCCTTGGATCTGTGACCAAGTCAGACGGTTTCAAATTCAGATGCTTGAAATCTTCTCTGCCAAGCTGCCAAAGTTTGGCAGATGGTTTGACCCCATGCAATTTGCATGTCAGGCACCCCTTCCTTTTTCCTGACATGACAAGTAAACAAAATGTACATAAGAACATAAGAAGACTGAGCCATGCTGGATCTGACCAATGGTCCATCTAGTCCAGCATTCTGTTCACACAGAAGCCTGTGGGAAATCCACAAGTAGAACATGAGTGCAATAGCACCCTTCCGGTTGTGTTCCTCAGAAACTGGTGTACAATACTGGAGGAAGCACATAGCCACCAGGACTAGCAGCCCTTGATAGCCTTCTCCTCCTCCATGAATTTGTCTAATCCCCCTTTAAAGCCATCCAATTTGGTGGCCATCACTATATATTGTGGTAGCAAATGCCATAGTTTAACTATGCGCTGTGTGAAGAAGTACTTCCTTTCATCTGTCCTCCTGAATCTCCCACCAATCAGCTTCATGGGATGACGGGGCCGTGGCATGGCATGGGGAGGGGGCCGTGGCTACAGGAAGGGGGTGGTAGCTCAGTCAGTGGTAGAGCCCCTGCTTTGCTTGCAGCTCCCAGGTTCAATCTCCGACATCTCCAGGGAGGGCAGGAAAAGCTCTGCCTGAAACCCTGGAGAGAAAAATGTCTCCCTTTCTCCACACCGCTCTGCATCTCTCTCAGTATCTCTGACATGGGACAGGAGAGGATAAATCCTACCCCTAAACTTAGGTATGGCCTCTGCCCGCGTCTGGTCAAGTTCAGGAATCACTTCCGGTGTATCTTTCTTAGCCTGTTCCTTAGTCATCTTAAAATCTGGATGTTTGCTGTGAGCCTAGCAAGAGAGATCTGGTCCTGAGCTGACTATGAAGTGCTTGTGAAGCAATGGGGCAAGTTCCCAGCCCTATGTGAGGTAAGCAGCATTCCAACAGAGGCCCATTCTGTTGTCATTGATACTGACTGCTACGCACTGGAATGCTGGGTAATGTTCTGCGTCTGCCCTCTGTCATTAGAAGCTTGTGGCCATGTTTCCCAAGGCCTGTGAGAAAGGATGTTGGACTCTGGATCCAGTTCAATCCCTTTAGCAGCAGACAAACCACAGGAAAACCCAACCAAAAATATGCTCTTTGCAGAATTGCCAGCTTTGCCTGGGGTTGGTGCAGCTCCCTTCCTGTGGGATATCAAAGAGCTACAACCCTTTAGGGGTCTCTTAAATGGCTGACTGAGGAGAGGTACAGTTCTCCTTTCTATTTAGAGTTGTTGTGATGCTGGGAGGACGGGCTGGAGGCCAGTTCTATAGCTGAGAACGCAATGGTGGCAGAGGGTGAAGGGGCATGTTACGCTTCATACCAAATCTTCAGGAAGTGGCAGAGAAGTATTTAAAGGAGAAGCTGGAATTCTGAAAATATGTTTCATGCCGCTGTCGATCCTTCTAAGACCACCTACTCCTTGGCTCTTCATGATGAGCATTCATGTAGATCCTACAGGTTCTACATGGTAGAACTTGGTCATGCCAGAGGACCAGACATACACTGAGATTTCAAATCATGTTGACCTGTTCCCCCAATTTTATATTTATGTAAATTTATGTAAATTTTATATTTACAAAATATAAAAAAAAGCACAGCACAGACTAGGGCATATAGAGAGAGCTATTCAGTGTGGCTAGCCCACAGTTTCAAAATTCCCTCCCTTGGAGATTCACCCAAGGTGGCACTGGAGCATGATCTGGCAAACCATTCTGCTTGAAGCTGTGTTTGGGGAGCCAGTGCGAGAAGCATTTCCAGCTGAAATTGTAATCTTTTGGAAGTTGCTAAAAAGTGTCAGCTCAACAATGTTCATGGTGGTACTTATGCTAGTTTGCAGTGCGCAGTGCAAAGTAGCGCTGAGCCAGAATGTACCTTCCACCCTCTGTGAACACCCCCCCCCACACACACACACGCCAAACACACCTTTTGGTGATCTTCTCAGGAGTAAAAATGTTTACCACCTTTAAAGAGAACCCTTGTGGAGTAATAGTTAGAGTGTTGGACTGGGACTCGGGAGATCCGGGTTCTAGTCCCCACTCGGCCATGAAGCTCACTGGGTGACTTTGGGCCCCTCACTGACTCTCAGCCTAACCTACCTCACAGGGTTGTTGTGAGGATAACATTTAGAGAAGGGGAACCATGTAAGCCACCTTGGGTTCCTTGCAGGAAAAAAGGTGGGATATAAATAAATAAAGTGGCACTTGTCTGCTAAAGGAGGTGATGCACAGCAGGATCCACACCCCTTTCTTTCTCTTTGGCAAGACAGGGGGAGAGAGGCAGATTGTGCTGTGATGGCCACCTTAAAGGAGGCAAACGCCTTGTGAAGCACAGCACAATCCCAGCCCACCTCTTGGCATCCTTGCTTCCCAAAGCAGAGGGAGAGATGGGACGGTGCGTGCGTTGTTTCGCATGAAAATCAACTTTTCCTGAGGAGTGGCTTGCTGCTCAGCAGGAACATCACCTCCCACCACCACCAAAAAGGGAACAGAAAATTGAACTCTGCACTCATTTAGTGCAACATGGTGGCTTTTCAGGCGGGAATATGGGGTGGGTTAGGATTTTTAAGTTTTGTACTGTTTTTAATTGTGTTTTATACTGTGTGTGTTGTGTGTCCCCTCTTGTATTTTATTGGATTGTACATCGCTCAGAGTGGCCGGATGTCTGGCCAGATGGGCGATTCATAAATATAATAAATAAATAAACAAACATGCACACGAAGCCTATGTGGGTGGGGATGGGATAAAACCTGAAGACACCTACTTTTTTTTAGGTATAAACCTAAGATGTTTTATAGGTACTCTTGAAAATGGAAAGCTGAACAAGTGAGGACTAGCTTGTATTTACCAACATGTATATCATAAACATACATTCCTTAGGAAGTCAGGGTTGGCTTTGGTTCCCTGCTGAGTCTACTTTCATTGGCAAGCCTGGGTTTGTCCTGTGTAATGTGTGAAAAGGCCCTAGCGTCCACACACTGCGACATCCTGCAGCAAACATGTAAAGTGTGGACATCATCTGTATGTGCACATGTACCTTTAAATGTAGTGTACACATTGCTAAGAACCCTGCTTGGACCAGGGTTCTCAACTTGTAAGTGTCAGAGACATAGCAAGCAGCTACATATTCTTTTCTTCTTAAGTCTAGCATAGGTGCAGAGCCTCTGATCCAGATCAAGACCCTAAGATGGGTGGTGGTGGTATCCATTTGCTTTATGGATCACTATTCTGTAAGATAAATCATAGACACAAGCTCCCCCAATCTGGATTGGGCCTGCCTGTAGCATTGGGGGGGGGGGAGGATTAAAGCTCCCCTACACCTGCACTAGGGTCCAATCCAGATTAACACCTCCCCCCCGTGCCTATTCTACTCTACAGTAAAATTGACCTTAAAGGACTTTAGTTAGTTTAAAATAATGTCTGTTTTGGCTCTCAAATTCATGTTTCTGGATCATTAAAGAGGCATGTACACACCTCTCTGACATCCACACTTTGAGCATTTGCTATGAGAAACACCAGTGTAGGATTGATGTTTCTTATACCAATATACCGGTAGAGTTGTCCTAAAATGCTCAGTGTAGGGTTCTTTTACAAATGCCTTTGTCCAAATATTTTGCCCCATCCTGTTATTAGTTTTCTGAAGTAAAGGCACACTTTATTGACCTGTAGTTCCTTGATGGGAATCAGCTTTTGGAATGTCATATCCATCAGAATTTGGGAAGGTTCATTCACCAGCTAGTGGGAAGGGGCAGAGAAACAGTCTGACAGTTTTGAATTTGGAGAAGGAGATGGGGGGGGGGGGGGGATTGGCTGAAAGTGATGCAATGTGGGGTGCACCCTCTGGGAGTCTGAAGCAGGGTTCTAGATATGTTGCCTGCTATAGGAGTCTATGTTTGCTTCTACTATACTCTACTTATATATTTGTAAATAAAATAATACTACAACGACATCATAGGTTTCCAGTACTCTTTCATCCAAAGGAAAGTAAACCAAGAGCACTGTCCCTAGAATGTCTCAGTGCTCAGGGAAGTGGGCAGCACAGAAGGTATCAATGTTGCCTTTCCTGCATTTTAAAAGTTCCTTGAGTTTGTCAAGTTCCAGAGTGAATCCACAAAGAGAGCGCAAACCAGCTAACCACTGTCATGGTCCTACAAGTAAACAGACTGACTGAACTAGCTATCCAGATAAAAACCTACCACACCTTGTTTCTCTTTGCTGTCTGTTAGTACTCGGCAGCTTACTTGTGCCCAGGTTCCTTGATATGTTAATTACCAATACGGTAGTCAAGGGGCTGGTGTGGTGTTGGGTGCAAGCTCCAGGACTGAATGCCAGAAACCAAGCATTGCATGATGGATCATTCAGAACGATAGGACCTATCCCAGAGGGAAGGCCTAGCCCAAGATATTTTGCTGCCTGAGGCAAAGCAGTAAATGGAGCCCCGCCCCGCCCCGCCCCACCCCACGTGAAGGTGCATAGTACCCTAAGCTAGTAAAGTTATTTTGGCACCTGAGGCAGACAATCTCACACCTGCCTCTTCCACTTCCTGGCAATTAAAATACAATCATAATAAATTAAACAACTATTCAGTTACCATTCAAAATCTGCTACCTGAGGCAGCTGCCCCACTCTGCCTAACAGTTGGGCCAGAGGGTTGGATACAGGAAGTAGTAGAAATGCAGCAGGCAGGAAGAGGGCATAGAAGCCGCACAGGCAGGGCCAACGCTAGGCATAACTAGGAAGCCGAGCACAGGCAGGGAGAGACACAGGCCTGTGGCTCACGCCGGCTCAGCTTGTCTGAGCGTGGAAAGCTAAGCAGGGTCAGGCCTGGTTGTTACTTGGATGGCAGACCCCTCCTCTAGCTCCCTGCATTGAGCAGGGGGTTGGACTCGATGGCCTTGCAGGCCCCTTCCAACTCTATGATCTATGAAATCTATGAAAAACCAGCTGGATATCTGGAGGTGGAGCTGTGCCAGAGCCTGTAGTGTAGATGAAAATTCTGGCCTTTTATCCCATCGCTCAATAACAAAGGTTCCCCAGTTCAAATCCCAGCTGGCCCAGATGACTTTATTGTCTGAAGTGCTTTTGGACAGAAACCTGCTGTCCTTGCATATGGCTCCCCCAAATTCATTAGGAGATTAAACTTGATTTGAATGGCCACGTAACTCTCTTTGCAGGTTTGGGCAGGTTTGCAGGTCTGCTCCATGCTGGGGCTGTGCCAGCTAGAAGCGAGTACAGCTGGGTCAGATGAGGCTTGCGGATTGGCTGGGCATCTGGTGCACCTCTGCTCCCTCTGCTGGCATTTAAATGCAGAGCAAAGCAAGCAGCAGCAGTAACTACTACTACTGGGGAGGTTAGACAAAGTAGTGAGCTTCCAGGAGATTTTGTCAAGGAGTTGGTGAGGTAACTGGCCATTGTTTATTATGTGCACTGAAAGAGGGGGAAGGAGTGGAGAGATTCTGGATTCAGGGGTCCAGTGGTGAGCCAAGTTTGGAAAGGTAGAAAGTAAAGTTAGTATTAGAGTTCGTTAAAACTGCTGCAGGAAAGTCCTACTGATGAACCAGGCTTCTTGACCCTGCTGGAAGGTTGTGAAGGACCCCCACATACTCTCTCTGAGTTAAAGAGTGAGAGTGGGCTGTGGCGGAGTGACAGGCAGAAGCGCAGGGAGGGGCCAACCTGAACATTCCAGCGGCTCTGATTGGTTGAAGCAGAGAGCATAGAACCCCAGGGAGTTGGCAGTTAAAGGGGAGTCGGTTCTCAGCTGGGGAGAGAGTGGGTTGGAGTGAGAGAGGGAGTGGGAGGTTAATAGAGTAGGTAGGGAAAGGTGGTGCTGAAGAGAAGAGTTCAGACAGGAAATCTAGTACTAAGTTGTGAGAAAGCAAACGTGAAGGTGTTAGTAGAGAACAGTTCACAGGAGTCTCCACTTAGGGAGTGAAGGACCTTCTGCCGGAGGAAGAAGGAGAAACTCTGGACTAGTGTGAGGGACAGTTAAGTTCCCTAGTCTGATACTGTAATTTCAAGTAACCAAGCCAAGTTGATACAAAGAGCACTGTATAACATCTGCCTGCCTTTAACCTGAATCTAAGCAAAGAACAAGTTTGAATTAACTGTTGAAAATCCAAGTTATCTGTGCCTGAGTTGAATATCAGTTTAGAGACTTTGTTAGAACAATAAATCAATTGTTTTATTCAAAGTTCTAATTCTCCAGAGTCTGACTGGTGACAGGAAAGTAAGAAGTGAATTAACGGAGGGGCACCCTACTTCAAGTAATCAAATAAAACAAACTGCTCTTAATAAAGACAAGCAAACGTGGGTGAACAGCTACATATAAGCCCTAATAAGACATACCATCGGCTAACGCAGCTTAAGAAGACAGCTTAAAGTCTGAAGTGACCAATACAAGGGGGCACTTGTGGGCTTTGGAGGAGGGGTAAGGTAAAGTTAGTATTACTGGATTCAGGGGTCCAGTGGTGGGCCAAGTTTGGAAAGGTAGAAAGTAAAGTTAGTATTAGAGTTAGTTAAAACTGTTGCAAGAAAGTCCCACTGATGAACCAGGCTTCTTAACCCTGCTGGAAGGTTGAGAAGGACCCCCACATACTCTCTCTGAGTTAAAGAGTGAGAGTGGGCTCTGAGGGGTTTCCTTCAAGAGTAAGAGCTTCTGTAACACCCCCACCCTACCCTTGGAAGTAAGTCTGACAGTCTCCCCTACAATTCACCTGAGCCAAAATGTGCAAACTCAGGTGTGTATTGCATTGAATGGACAACATTTCAGGACCCACCTTGCTGGTCTGATAGACCTTCTGAATGTTCCTTGCCCTCACTTTCAGACATCCTGGAATTTGATACATGGTTGTTGTCATCTTCACGGCCATACCTCCTTGGGAGTTTCTCCTGGAAGGCCAGCTTCTTTTTCTTCTGCTGCTGGAGAGGTTCATAGTTGATACTTCTCTGGGCAACAGAGGAAGGAGCAGCCTCTTGGCCCACACTCGGTGACAATCTTCTTGTCTTTGGCTGCTGGACAAAACTTTTATCCTCTTCTTTGAAAGACAGAGAGGAGCTAAGTGGAAACAGAGTATACTGACTTGTGTAGCCAAAGTTTGGCCGAACCTTTGGCCACTGTATGCCTTGATGGTCTTTGCCCTTCTGCTCTGTGTGACATACAGAAGATGCAGTGCTAGGCCTGGGTTTTGTCAGACCAACAGATTTCTGGGATTTATTTCTTCCCCTCTGCAGCTGGGCAAGGGTGACCTCTTCATCTGGATTATAGAATGTAATCAGGTGAGCATGACCAGGTGGTATCTCCCTGTCAAACAAACTCCATTTCCTTTTCCATCGAGTCTCTAAATCACCCACATTAGCAAAGTCCTCCGAAGACCCCCTCTCCAAAGTTGTGTATCCATCTACAGATGTAACGTAGAGAAACAAAAGAGATCCTATCAAACATTCTGCCGCTCAAGCTAAAGTAAGCCACCTGCATTATATCTCTCAAATAATAATACTTCACCTGGCAATTTGTCAAGTACTCAAAGAGTTAAAGTTGTCCTTGGGGCAGAAAGAAACAAGAAGTCAGCCTGGCTGTGTGCACCTGTGTGTATACAAGGCTAATGTAATTTGCTCAAGGTCAAATCCTTAGGCAATGAGCTTATCTATGAGCTGTGTTATTCTTTGCTGTGCAGCTCTCAGCTCTCTGCCTTGCTGTATGGAAGACTGTGCCAGTTGTATGGGGATCTATGCAACTGCTCTGTAAATAGTTATGTTATGCTTAGAAGCCTCAGTAAAATATTTTGCTAATAAACATCTAAGTCTTCTTATCATCTGTGCACACACGCTAAAGCAGCGCATCTTAACACAATTCCCAAACTGTGTGCAAGGAGAACTACATTAATTTAAAAAGACAGGTGTCCTATGAATTCACTCACAAAGAAGTCTGCCTGCTGCATCCTATTGCTGTGGTATGACTGGATCATTCAGTCACTCCCCATGCAGACAGAACGTAATTGCCTTCTCTCAGATTGCCTCCTCACTGCGTTTCTCCATGAGTTATGCGCTCTGGGCTTGCCTCCTTTTAGCCAGTACCTCCTTCAAAATCAGTAACTCATGCAGAAACACCCGAGGATGATGGGCCTCTCTAAAAGCAGTTCATTCTCTTGCGGACTCTAACAGTAAACAAACAGTGGCAGCAAATTTTGATTCAGTTTTGAATCAGAAGATAAATAAGCCTCTGTTATCAGATGTTCAGGATTATTATTTTTACCGTATTTAAATTATTCAAACCACTTTAAATAATACACCAGCCCAGCCTGAGTTTTAAGACCTGCTGGGGGGGGGGCATCTGCATCCCACTGTTGAGCTGAACATTCTGTGGAGACGCAGGGTGGGGCCTTCCTGGCTCTGCCACCCCAGTTAGGGAACGTCCTCCCCGCAGAGGCTGGGTTGGCGCCGGCCCCTGGACCCCTCTTGGCACCATGTTAAGAGCTGGCTATTTCCCCAGGCTTTCAGATTGCTTGAAAGACCGCTTTCTCCCACGTGAGCCTGCCTAGGCTTACAGATCTTCTGGGGAAGCCCTTCTCTTGGTCCCACTGCCAGCAGGCAATTCTGGTTAACACATGTATGAAATATACTAACCATGATTAAACTTACTCATAAAATATAGGAGAGGAAGAGAAGGAGGTAAGTTTATTAGATCTCTTATTGCAAGTTGGCATTTATTCACACAATACTGGAGTGTCAAATAGAACTACATGTACCAGTTGAAATTGGTTCATAATGTTGTTTATTTATTTATGTAAAGATGGATGTACCCTGACCTTCTCCCACCCCTAAATTCTGAGGACCGCACTACAAATACAGGAAGAAATAACAATACAAAAGTAATAATAAAGAAATCCAGATAATAAAAGACAAAATATATTCTGTGTTATCTGTTAGATCTCTGTGATACATAGTTGTTTTAACTATAAAGATATGTATTATACATAAATAGTTTTACAAACAACCATTCTTCCATAATAATAGACACCAGTACTAACAAAAAGAGAATACAGGCTTGCCTAAGGCCACCTAGCATTTTTGTGGCAGGGGTGAAGTTTGAACCTGGGACCTGTTGGCTCATTGCTCAGACCCACAATACTACCAGTTCTCAAATGTCTGAGAGTGATCCCGCTCCTCAACAAATGTTAATGCAATTTATTTTTACTCGAGGAACCTGGACCCTAGCTGCTGCTGATGCTGTTGACTCCAGAGGACAGTGTGGGCAGGGGGCAGGCAGGAGTGTATGCTTCCTCCTGTCAGTAATTCTTCCACGCCATCTCCCTTCCTGCTCCTCCTCACCTCCTGCTACCTGTAGGTGTCTTCAGACACTATTGCCACCTCACGGCTTCTCTGATCCACCCTTTTCTTTCCCCTTCGTCCTCACCTGCTTTGTGCCTCAATGGCTCCATCAAAGGCCCTGAAGGCCTCATGTGTCTACCATGATCCCATTTGAGAAACCACTCATGTCAACGTTGGAAGAAGGGTACAAAGAAAGCAACAACAAGAAACCCGAGGAATGCAATAGACTTGCTGCAGCATAGTAGCTAAAGCCCTCTTCACATGCTCCAGCACATGTACCATCAAATGTGTGTAACATGATTACAGTGACAAGCCACACCACCCGGGTACTTCAACACAGGCCTGTGGCTCACGCCGGCTCAGCTTGTCTGAGCGTGGAAAGCTAAGCAGGGCCAGGCCTGGTTATTACTTGGATGGGAGACCCCCTCCTCTAGTTTCCTGCATTGAGCAGGGGGTTGGACTCAATGGCCTTGTAGGCCCCTTGCAACTCTAGAATCTATGAATCTATGAAAACACAGATACAAATTGAATGCACATAGGTTTGTATGCACGGTTGGGGGAGCTGCAAAAAGTACAGATCTTGAGAACATGTATGAGCTTATGCCCACTTTGTACATATGTTGACATGTTGCAGGTATGCAAACCGACATTTGCATGGGTGAGGGGTGGGAATTATGACAGGCCTGTGGCTCACGCTGGCTCAGCTTGTCTGAGTGTGGAAAGCTAAGCAGGGCCAGGCCTGGTTATTACTTGGATGGGAGACCCCTCCTCTAGCTTCCTGCATTGAGCAGGGGGTTGGACTAGATAGCCTTGTAGGCTCCTTCCAACTCTATGATTTATGAATCTATGAATTGCTGCCGCAGTCCAGCTCCCCCTGTGCACACTGACATTATTGGGTCATGCAAAGTGGGCTAAAGAGATTGGGCAATGAATCCTGACACCCTCGCTTCAAATGGGACTTCTGCCATGAACTTGCAAGGCGGCCACTTTTATCTGTTATATGGGGGTTATCATTTGGACTTACAGTGTTGTTCTAAGGATATCAAGAATATAATTTTCTGAAGCACTTTGGACACAGTGAAAGCCATATACAATGCTGATTTTTATTATTATAGAGCAGGGGTGTTGAACCTTTTTCAGTCTGGGGGACAAATTCCAGTGTGGGAAGTGTCTCAATGGCTCCATTCCAGCAGCGGTTGGAGCGAAGGGCACCTGGGGTGCCCAAGGACAGAGAAAGCAAAGTGGGCAGGATGCCACTTGGGGCATTTCCACACCAAGCATGCATCACAGAGCTCAATTCTAAGCACGTCTACTCAGGAGTAAGCTCCAATGCAACAGCTCTCATGCCTGCAAACTGCACAGCTCCGTTCTTTGCAGGGTATTTAAAGGTTAATTGCTGTTAAATACCCCCTTATTTTACCCTGATAACAGCAAAAGCAGCTCATGGCCTGATGGGGAACTCCTGGGGGCCACATCCCTTGTTATATAGAGGGTGGCTACCTATTCCACTTAGTACAAGAACCATGTGACATTCTTTCAGATTGATCCCAACATGATTAATGGGCTATGGGCACTTACCCACTTCCTTATGGAGGCTTGATGGACCCCTCACAGTCAGCAGGAACTCGGAGATGTTCAGTTTCCCATCCCCTACAACAGAAGGAAAAGAACTGGCGAGGAGTCCTGCTTATGCAAAGGAATTGCATAATTCCCCATTTGAGTGCAATTCCGGGCTGGCCCAAGACGTTTTTTGCTGCCTGGGGCAAAGGACAAGTTGGTGGCCATAGCCAGATCAAGCACAGGGCTAAAGGGGGAGGCCGTGGCCCCCCGGCCCAACATCTCAGGGGCCCCACTAGCTAGCCCAGATCCCCAGCTTTCAAATAAAGGAAGTGCAATTCTCTAGCCTTTGTAGAACCCAAGATACGAGGCAAAAATGTGCAGGCACATTCCAGTCATTTTGTGACAAATGGACAATCATTTTGTACAATTGCTTTTTGAGAAGTGAGTCTACTACCACCTTTCGATGTGTTTAGGTAATGAGTGAAAGTCACAACTATGATCAACATTTGGCCATAGAGATAACTATACAGTGAACACTTGTTTGCAGGAGTAACTCCCTGGTTCATTTTGACACCCCCTCCCTTTAAAAAAAAATAATCTATCCCCATGGAATAGTGATTACTGCCCTTAGAAAACAATTGGGAAAGGCAGAATTTTATCATAGCTGTGATTAGGGAGTAGCATATCCAGTCCCAAACCATGGGTAGCAAGAATGACAGGGGTTCATGTTCTTTCTAGCCCAGTTTTTTTTTTAAGCATGTTTTTTTTAATTAAAAATTGTGTTAAAGCACATTAAAACACCTGCCAATGTAAATAAAGTCTGCCATGACACCCTTATTGTGTTGTGGCTGGGCAGGGCGGGACGGGATGGGAGATGACGACACTATGGCTGACTATGGGCTAGATCATCACTGCAGAGTAGTCCATAGTTGTTATGCCCATTTTGCTGGGAGGGAGAGTAGTGCATGACACATCACTGCCGTGTAGTCCAGAGTTGTTATCTTGTCTTCTAGTGCAGTGTTCTCCAACCTTGGGTCCCCAGATGTTTTTGGCCTACAACTCCCAGCATGCCCCAGCCAGCATAGCTGGCTGGGGCATGCTGGGGGTTGTAGGCCAAAAACCTAAGGTTGGAGAACACTGGTTTAATACGAGTTACAGTAATACCTTGGATTGCAAGTAACTTGGTCTCAGAGCGTTTTGCAAGACAAGCAAATTTTTAAACAAATTTTTGACTTGATAAACGAGCAAGGTCTTGCAAGACAAGTCGTAGGGATGTAACCGCTCGCCTCGAGCGGGCGTATCAGGCCGAAATCGGCCCCGCTCACGCCTGCCAGAGACTCGCTTTGATATAAGAGTGTTTTGGATTACGAGCACGGTTCCGGAACAAATTATGCTCTTGATCCAAGGCATGACCATATAAGAGTTGGTGACTGTTGTCAGGCTGCCTCCCCAGAGTCTCTGTAAGATAAATTTCCAAGTGGGGAACCTGATGCATCTTTGTCTCTGCTGCGCATGCATGTAAATGAGTGCACACAGTAATGAAATGCACAGGTGGCCGTTTTATATGCTAGGGAGGCTTATTAAGAACATAGTGTAAAACAATTATGTTTTTCTAGTATAGGATTATTTCCTTTTAAAAAATTGTATTTATGTTTTGCTTTTCCTCCAGGAACTAAAGATCTCCCCATTTTTACCCTCACAACAGTCCTGTGAGGTAGGTTAGGCTGGGAGGTAGTGACTGGCCCAGATCATCCAGTAAGAAGTGGGAGACATTTGCTGGTCCTCCTCAGTCCACAAAATGTCCTGGGACAGCACTGGCTGTGTATGTGTGTGTCCTGTTTGGCTGTTGCGTGAATGAGTCAGTCTATGTCTCCTCTTTTAGAGAGAGATCACTTTGATGTGTGTTTGTGTTTTCTGTGTCTGTGTGCTGTATGGACTGGCAGCTGAATCTTACTTCCACACTGGCAACAGGACAATGGCCTCCACCATACCTGAGGGCAGCAGATGAACTTAAGGGGCACAGGGTAGCATGACCGGTGCAAGGCAGTTTGGTGCCCTAGGCAAGATCAGATATTTAGCGCCCCCCTTCCCACTTGAGAGCGCTGTATTTTTTTTCAAGGCGCTTCTGGCGCCCCCTTTAGCCCTGCGCCCTAGGCAGCTGCCTAGTTGGCCTAATGGTAGCACCGGCCCTGGGTAGGGCCCGTGCCACACACAACTCTGTCCTCCGTTACCTCACCAGCACTCCCCACCCCCCAGCATCTGCTGCCTGAGGCAGCGGCCTCATTTTGCCTACTGGGTTTAAATGAGCCCCTGACATTTCCCCCCAAGCCTGAATCAGGGTAATAACTTTGCCAGCATCTCTAGTAACAATGAAATTAATCTGTTGAGGTCAAAGACTACAAAGGCTTGGCTAAAAGTTCCGCCTAACACCACATTCAGTGTTCTTTTCAATGCGCCATGCACATATACCCCTTCGGCATATATTGAAACTGGTAGATGCTTACAGTTAATCCGAGCACATTCCAGTGCCTGTTGTACAATCTTGGGGCTCAGAGTGACTCCCAAACTTGCCAAAATTGGCTCCAGCTCCTCAATAGCCACCATGCCTTTCTTAATCTTCCTGAAAACCTTCTGAGCATTCTGGAGAGCTGCAGAAAACACCAGGGAGGGAAAGGGGCACAATTAGTAAGCACAAAATAATAATCACTCCCTTTCCCCACATACTCCGGTGGGAGGATTTGGGTGGGCACATGTTGCAAGATAAACCAACTTTGCCCATGGTTTAGGAAATACCATGTTCACGTCTTATCCTCTACTCTGTATCACTTGTGCCTCTGAAGTTTCTGACACTGTTTGTGTGAGCTTGTGTGGCCTCTCATACTGATTGTCTGAGGTGGTGTGATGCCATGGGACACTCATGAACATTCCAGTAGCTCAGGGAACAAAACTTTCAGCAGCAGAATGCATACCCTCCAATCGCAAACACTTAAGCCATCAGGCATCCTACTTTGTTCTGCAGATTCCCGATTTGTTATGCAGAGCCACAAATTCCCCTGCCTCCTCCTGCAAGCTGCTATTTAGTGTGGTAAGGGCTTAGCTTCTCAGAGATTTTGCCCATGGCACCTTTAAGCAGGAACGGAACAGACCAAGGATGTCTCTGTGTGTGTGCGTGCGTGCGTGCGTGTGTGCGCTTGCCCTACCTGCTGCCTCTGACCAGACCCCAGGGTAAGTAAGACCCATTGAAGACATTTGTACTTACTTCCGAGTAACTGTGCGTAGGATTGCACTGTTTGTTTTAACTTAATTCAAGTTAGTTACATTCTGTAAGATTATTCCAGTTTAAGTGTTTCTTTAAATCTAAATTGTGTGAATAGAACACAAATAGTGCTTTAAACTGGGGGCTTTCCACAATAACAAACAACAGCAAAGCTGTTCAGCCCCTCAAAGTTACTCCTTGTGCTTAAAAACCAGAGCTGTAGAGGTATTGGAGCAAAACGCTGAAGGGGCTCAAAACCCCAATGTGTCTTTTTGTATTTTCCCCCACCCAAAAGTTCCCCCTCCTCCGCATCTCCCTCCCCCCGAAAAACACCAGATATCAACAATTATGGGTTTAAGTAAGGTAAAAATTTTTTTTACAAAAGCCACTAATAAATAAAATATTATAAAATAATGTATAATAATGTAATCATTATAGTATATAAGATTTTTTGTGTTTCCTCTAATAACTTTTGTACTTGGCCATGCGCTTTGGTTGCCTGGCCATACCCTTGGCCACGCCCTCTTGCACACCTCCATGTTGCTTAATGATACCTCTTACAAATTCACATGTGTGTCTGTGAAATGTTGGAGGGTATGAGAATGTGCACAGTCCACCTTTGATTAGGGAAGGTGAAGTTGTCAATTTAGGTAGGATTAAAACCTCACATATGTAAGGTGAAGAGGAGCAGAGTTGGGCAGGTTGACTGAGTAGGAAGGAGATATGGCAAGGAGACTACAAACCAGATGAATGTAGAAGAGGACAGAGACAGCAGTTAGCTGAGAAACAGAAATGAAAGGGAAGCAGAAAGTTCATGGATAAGACAAGTAGGTCATGGGTAAAAGTCACATATTTTATCTGTAGGCCTAGAAAATTTCACCTGTAGTCGGGTTGCTGTTCAAGCACATAACAGTTCAGTGCTGCTTAAAGTTCAGAGGTAGTGGGTGTTAATTTGGCACTGAAAGGCTTAAATAATTCAACTGAAAGGCTTAAATAATTTTGCTAACAAAAGACTGAAGAGGCTACTTCAGACTGAAGATGGCTAATTTGATCTGGAATGGTGAATGATCTGAATTAGGGGTTTGGGGAGACTTACAAGAAGACCCCCTAAAAGACCCCAGACTCATATTAAAGAAGACTCCACACTTATATTCCTGATCTTCTGCAAGAAGATCCTATGCTACTTAATGTTATAATACCTCTAACTAAGACTTTACAGGACTGGCTTTGAAAGAAAAAAAACACAGCTGTCTTTGCAAGTGGCTTCCACAGAGCAGAGCAAGGTCACGGTTCTGATATGAGCAAAAGAACAGAAGAGCTAAGCATGCTCAGATGCCCACTAGCAGGAGGAAAATCAGTGTTAGACATCTCATATTGTACACATATAGATAAGGAAATGTCCCTTGCTCAACTCCTGCTGGGCAAGGGACTTCATAACAAAAGCATGAACAGAGGTGTTGGGGCGGATATGACCGAAGATGCCCTTGAGTTCAAGCAAGATGTGGCACAGAGAAACGATCAAGACAACATGACCAGGCCTCAGATTAACCCTTTTGTACAGTGCATAAAATATTTCCGAACCACGTGGGCATAAAACAGCATGAAATATATTATTGGAGGGGGTAGATAGACATCCGATTGGTGAATGGGTGGTTTAATCACCCATGAACCTTATTTTTGATTGGAAGACGGTTGTCTCATCACTCAGTGGGGCCCCACCCCTGGCCAGAACAAGTACATCATCAAAGCACAGGTAGCGAGAGCTCTGCATGTCTTTTTTTTTAGCTTCTTCTGCTTCACTTTGCTCTCTCGTTGCTTTGCCTCTGATCTTCTGTGGACCACCAGACCCAAGGATTTTGGCAACTATGGATCTTTTTAGACTCTTAGACTTTAGAACTGTAACCCTTTTCTTCACTCGCCTAGAAGAAATTAGGAATGCTTTAGCTTAGTTCATTTTATATTCAAGTAATGTGCAGAAGGAAGTAAAACGGAGAGTTAGCGATTTCAGCATGTTTTAGTTTCACTTTAAACGGCAAGTAGAATGCAGGAGGCCGTGGAGAAGGAGTCATGGCAATAAGGTTAGAAGCTCAGTTAGTTATCTATGTGAGTAGTGCCAGTTTTGTCCATTGCAATTCTTCTAGTTAATCTTATATGTATGTTACTCTGACTGGGTTTGCACAATTGGGGAAGGAAAAGAACCCAGCAAGGTGGGCGGCTGGGCTGGCTTCCAAACCACCCTGCAACCCACGGCTCATTCTATGGTTCCGGTGTGGTTTGGAAGCTACCCCCACCCACCACCCACCCTCAACAGGTTTGGACGACATGGCAGCCCATGCCCAGCGCAGGTAATTATGGAAATGAGGCGGCAGGCAAGCAGCGTGCAATGGGGTGCGGAAAAGAAGCCATCGTGACTGTTGGCTGGGTTTGCACAACACGATGACCCATCATGGGGAAATGGTCATGGTGGGTTGTTGAGTCATGTGGACTCAGACCGCTTCCAGCAGGGTGACTTATTTTTGGGCAACAAGGCACCCTAACAACCCATGGCTTGTTCTAGGGCAGTGTTCTCCAACCTTGGGTCCCCAGATGTTTTTGGCCTACAACTCCCAGCATGCCCCAGCCAGCGTAGCATGCTGGGAGTTGTAGGCCCAAAACATCTGGGGACCCAAGGTTGGAGAACACTGTTCTAGGGGTTGTTTGACCCACGGTGGGTTGTGTCATCCAAACCTGGGAGACCGATTCCATTGTGGGTTGCGGGTAGCAGCTAGCAAGCCACTTGGCAAGAGTGGCAAAAAAAAACCCTTGCTGCTCTTCGTGATCTTGCCGGTGTCACCACCAGTGACAGCCCCTCCACCGATGCCCGAGCGGCACTTTGGAGCGACCGTCACTAGTTTGCCACCTTTTTGGGGAAAAAATTCAGCCCCAGAAATGTGCGTAAATGTCTTAGTAACTTTTTTAAAAAATTAAAAAAAACCTTTTTGTTGGTCTTTCAGAGGTGTGCAAGTGCGCAGTTACAGCTGTCAGAAATATATGTAGTCTTGCCTGGTTTGATGCCCTTGTAAGTTTCAGCTGCCAAAGGGAGCGAAGTACAATTGGTAACCTAGATAGAAATTGGCAGGGCAAGATTTCATATACCGTAGGCTCATTTGCGCACAGTTGCTGAGCATGTCACTTGAAAATCCATGAGTAACGGGGAAAGTAGGTGCACCGAAAAGGAGTGGCAACAAGATCTCCCCCTTAGCAATGCAATCCTCTGGGTTTCAAGTGCTGAACTGGCTGTTCTCAGTCGCCTCCACATTTTCGACACTTCATCATGTGTCCAGCTGCTCCAGAAACGGGAAGATCTCTCCCCCCCCCCCCAGACACACACACTTTTCGCCGCTCCTTTTTGGAGCAGTTACTGCTGTGGTTCCCTGAAACCCCCCCTGAAAAGGTGGCTGAATGGGACAGAGTGAGTGGGCCACTTGGGGATGGAACTCCCATTGGTTCTGGCACCCCATTTGCTCTGTACCGTTCTGCAGCCGCTAAGGGCTGTTTAAAAAAACAAACAAAAAACTGTCCAGAAAATTTGTGCATTTTTTTTAAAACTGGGAAATCAATTTCATGGCTGGGAAGTAAATGCAGAAGAAATATATGTAGATTTAATGACTGGGAAGTAAATAGAGGGGGGAATTGTGTTATATTCCCCTCCATTTACGTACT
Source organism: Shinisaurus crocodilurus (assembly GCA_021292165.1). Classification (NCBI taxonomy): domain Eukaryota; kingdom Metazoa; phylum Chordata; class Lepidosauria; order Squamata; family Shinisauridae; genus Shinisaurus; species Shinisaurus crocodilurus. The sequence goes on from CM037877.1 coordinate 263,531,032, forward strand.
TCCTAGCCATGAAAGTTGCCTATGTTTCCCAGTCTGAAAAATTTGTGAATTCTTTTTTACTGGGAGACATACCGTATATGCAAATTTCATGGCTGGAAAGTATGGAAAGGAAATATAATGCAATCCCCCCCCCCCCGTTTACTACCCAGCCATGAATTCTGTGTAAAAAAAATATGCACAAATTTTTCAGACAGTTAAGAAAAAAAAACCCTCTTAGAGGTGCAGAATGGGATGGAGCAGATGGGGCGCCAGCACCAGTGGGACTGCCAATAATGTCATCACAGAAAACGGTTCTGTCACTCATAGAACCACCGGTGCTATCTTTTCTTAATTTTTGTAATTGTCTTAAATATTTATTTATTTATTTATTTATTTATTATATTTGTACACCGCCTTTTTTCCTGTAAGGAACCCAAGGCGGCTTAAATAATCCTCCTCCTCCTTCTCTCCACTTTATCCTCACAACAACCCTGTGAGGTAGGTTAGGCTGAGAGTCAATGACTGGCCCAAAGTCACCCAGTGAGTTTCATGGCCGAGCGGGGACTAGAACCCGGATCTCCCGAGTCCCAGTCCGACACTCTCACCGCTGCGCTACGCTGGCTCTCTTAAATAAAGCATTTAATGGATTTCTGTTTACTTTTTAGTCTGTGGTGATGTTTGCCTTTTGGACTTAGCTTGGTTATCTACCAGGGTGTCTAGAATCCAATTGGTGTAGGTTCTGAAGTTAAACAGGACCAAATTAATAGCGGGGTGATGATGATAGGGTTTGAATTTCATGTATTGACTTGAATTAATTGGCTGATTCTTTGGCTGCAGACTTCTAATTTTGTTTTGTTATTGTTACAACTTTTTATTAATATTGTAAGATATAATATGAATATCAACAGATCAAATTTCAAAGTATTTAGAAATAAAATGGCAAGGGACAGATGCCCAAACTAAGGAATGGGTTTTTGGTCAGAAGTCTTTAATTTATCCCAAAGTTTGAGGAAAAATTCCACAGTGGGTCCCTTTCCAGGGTCAAGATCACGAGGAAAGGGAGAGGGGGAGGGGGTGCCGGGGGAGGGGGGAGGGGAGGTCAGAGGGGAGGTCAGGATCCGCTGCTGTGGGCGGCCCGCGGCCTCTCCAACCCGGGGCCTGCCCCCCACTGGACAGGCGCAGCCTCAGAGGCCTGTCTAGTGGGAAAATTTGAAAAGGAAAACAGAGAGGCAGAAATCACTTCTGTTGTTCCTCTCACCCTGAGAAATGAAAAATATAGACTGTTGCAGCGTATTATACAAGGGAAAATAAATGAGAAAAGCAATGTAGGAAAAAGAAGGAGGTCTTGGCTGAAAAACCTTCAGGAATGCTTTGGAGGCAATACAGCATCGTTGTTTAGAGCGGTCATATCTAAAGACTGTTTAGCCATGATGATGCCCAACCTCCAGCAGGAGAGGGAGGAAAAGAAGCAGCACAGCAGCCACCCGGCCCCTCTCACTCTGCTGGCAGCAGCCCAGCAGGGCATGGAAATCTCGGGAGCCCCCAAGATTGGAGGCTTCTGTCTAGTGGGTGGCAACCTGATAAGGTTTTACCCTCAGTTGGGGTTTGCTCCTCAGGGCCTTCCTGCTCCACAGAGTTCTGGAAGTGATACAAAGCACACATGCACAGAGTGGAAAAGCCAACTTTTTCTCTGTTCCTTGTCTGTCTTCCTTCATATCTCTCTGTAGTGGCTATTTTTCACTAGGATTTGGGAAGGAGGGGACAGAAAATTAGCTGCCAAGAAAAACACAGGTAAAAGAAAATAAATAAGGGGATGGAGAGATGGCTCCACCACCATGTATGTGATTTCTGTCCCCTCCACCTTTCTCTGCCTGTGGGGTGGAGGAGCCTTCTGAATTCTCAACGGAGTGCTCATGTGGTGGTGGTGCAGGTGCTGGTGAGTTGCTCTCAAGCATACGGGCACCATGTACAAGCTTGGCGCATAAATAAGGAGCGGGCGGGGTGAAATAAGAACACAGTGGCCAGTCCTATGGTCAATTCAGACAGAAGACCAGGAGTTGGGATAAACAGCCACCCAGATAGTGTGAGCACTGAAATAGATCATAGAGTTGGAAGGGGCCGACAAGGCCATCGAGTCCAACCCCCTGCTCAAAGCCATCTCTCCTGCCATGGCCTCAGTTTCCTTCCACATACCGTCTGTTTCAGTGCATGGCAAGGTGTCATTCACAACATCTAGGAAGTCACCGAAGTCCAGATTCCCATGTGCTGTATTGAGAAGAAGAGCCAAGAGGAGTTAGTAAGAGATGTGGGGGTGAGTACAGTCTGTGTATTATAAGTGAAGCAAATGTTGTACTTCACTTGAGTGTCTCATGGGATTCCAGTTCAGAGTCTAAAATCAGATTAATCCAATTTGAAAAGGCATAATCTAAAATTTTATTATGCAAATCAAATGAAGAGATGCTTTTGCATGTTTCCTCAAGTGCTGGTGGCAGAAAGGTTTAGCTGTCAGTCAGTGGGTATTTGCACTGATGCTCAGATCTGTTGTCATGGCTTGAAAAAGAATTTGTTTGTATGCTATATTATACATATATGATTGTGTAATTATTGCTTGACATTTCTAATAAACAAATCTAAAATGAAAAAAACAATCTGGATTTTGAAAGTTTAATGGGCATCTCATTGATGCAACACTTTGAAGACATTTTTATTTAAACAAGGCTTCCCTGATTGACCAGCCACAGGTTGTTGTTTTTGTGTGTCATAATTCCCCTCCTGCCACTGTGTTTTGGCATTTTTATTTTTTCTTGTTCACCAGTTGAGAATCTTCTGGATGCAAAGCAGCATATAAATTTTCTACGTAACTACATTCCATTTGTGTGAAGACACAAGTGTCTTAGGTGCACCTATGTTCAGTGTGTATCCTGCTCATTTCAACAGGAGTTTCCCTGTCCTGGTCTCCCCCCCCCCGCCCCCATTTCAATGAATGTAAAATACTGGTTGATGAAAACCACCTGTCTGGGACTGAAAGCTCACACCCACCATCCATTGGAACCAGCCTGAGAGCCTGATGCATCTCAGCACCCGTCACCAGGATCCCCAGGGTGTGCAAGGTAAGGAGGAGGTTGTTGACGTTAATCCTTCCCTTCTCGATGGTACTCAAAATGGTGCAAGCCCTGGACAGTCCTGAAAAAGCAAAGATAATATTATTGACCTGGATTCCCCCCCCCACACACACACACACTCCCCAGTAGATGTCCTCTCCAACTTCCAGCCCCCATCTGGAATCTGTTTCGTGGTACTTCAACATGGAGGGATCCTAGGGCTAGCAATCAGAAAGCATCGTGCAGCTATTCCATCTTTTTCTCCTCAACAGATTTTCTGTGTTAAAGAAAAAGACAGAAGAAGCAATACGAAAACATACAAGGCGCCGTGGTCTGAGCCAGCCCTAAATTCTGTGAATGAGGAGGGGTGATGGTGCCATCTGGAAGCACCCCAAGATTCTGAACACCGGGTTCTTCTACAGTCCTTGCTGGAATCTGGCAGTTTTGGGAAGCCCTGAAACAACTGCTGATATCACAGTCCATGTTTTGCGAGCCCAGGGCACCTCTGTCACCAACGTGAAAAGATGACTTCATCATGCCACATCAGTGAAAGGGCCAAAAGTGTTGACAAAGCCACCACCAGCAAGCACCCCCCCAGATGTCTACTGCCTGTGGCTCACAATCAGGCCTGTGGCTCACACTGGCTCAGCTTGTCTGAGCATGGAAAGCTAAGCAGGGTCAAGCCTGGTTATTACTTGGATGGGAGACCCCTCCTCTAGTTTCCTGCACTGAGCAGGGGGTTGGACTCGATAGCCTTGTAGGCTCCTTCCAATTCTGTGATCTATGAAATCTATGGAATGAAATTTGCTGGCCTCATCACTTCCGTTAACAAGAGAAGGGCAACAGAACCAGTGGTGCAGCGAGGATAATTTTAGACCCTGGACTTAATGGCCTTGTGGTGGGGGGAGGGGGGAGGACTTAGATGCCGTGTGCATTCAGTCGTGAAGCACACAACCAACATCTCCCTTTTCTCTTCGCAGCCCGCCACCTCCGTTCCATGCTTTACAACTGCTTCTACATTCCTGGTATGCAGTGTTCTCCAACCTTGGGTCCCCAGATGTTTTTGGCCTACAACTCCCAGCATGCTGGCTGGGGCATGCTGGGAGTTGTAGGCCAAAAATATCTGGGGACCCAAGGTTGGAGAACACTGTGTTAGAGCATACCGACCCTGATAAAAAGAAGAAAAAGGAGATACTCTGAATATCTGCAGTTTGCATTTTAAACTCACTTCAATCATAGCACCATCATGACTACAGGAATAAAATGGGGGTTTGCATCTGCTGCCCTGATGCATGCTAAACACATATACTTGGGAGTAAGTATCATTTTGTTGTCATCATCATCAGGCGATCACTCGTGACTGAGTAAGATTGTCTTCCAGGATAAAAGGAGGAAATTCTAAAGAGGATTGTGTAGTAGACTCTAGCGATGGGTCTGTAAGTGACTGTGGAGGCCAATTCTAGATCCACACAGCTTCCCACAGTGAGGACACAGGTTACCAGATGGAAGATGGACCTGTAAGGAGTCTGTTTGACGTGCTTTTCGCTTAGCACGTTTCTCCCTTTCACCTTGCACTCGGGCTTCTTCAAAGTCCATGGAACCTTTGTGAAAGGCCAACCTCCATTTAGATCGTTCATGGGCCAGAGCTTCCCAGTTTTCGATGTTTATATTGCATTTTTTTAGATTAGCCTTATGAACATCTTTAAATCTCTTATATTGACCACCGATATTCCGCTTTCCATCCTTGAGTTGGGAATAAAATAACTGCTATATAGTTTCAAAGTAAAAATAATAAAATGAGACTCTAAGCATGGACATACCCACCCAACTGGCAACAATAAAATGTTTTTTAAAAATAAGAAAGAAAGGACGCGGCAACAAGCCAGCATCAGCCCCAGTGGGCCTCCAGCATGACCCTGCCAGCACAAGGGCTGACGACGCTAGGCCTGTCTGGAGCTGCCCCATCACCGGTTGCCCTCGGGAAGCCCATCGGTGGGGGGGGGGGCTGTGCTACAGGGCCCTGTGCTTTGGCCCCACGGTCCAGCCCTCACTGCCCCACTGGACAGAACTTGCTCAGTTCACTACCTTTTGCTCCCTGAACAAGACACCGGTCAAACTGTTCTCCCTCGTCGTCGAAGGTAGTGTAGAGATTGTACAAAGCTTTACTCCTCCTGCCAAGAGATGCATACAGCTTGTCATTACAACCATTTAAATCTCTCTCTGTGTGTGTCTCTTTTCTTAACCCAATGAGTCCTGGGCTCAGATTCTTCAGATCTAGCAGCAGAGGCCTCAACTGTGGAATCTTTGGCCCTCTTTCCTATAGTTTCAGGAGCTGGACCAAGAAGGTGTCTGGTTCTCACCTGACCTGATGGGCCAATGGGCTGCCAAGTTCCAACACAGTCAAATAGTTCTCTCCTCCTGGCATGCACATGTGGGGCTCTTTTCAGTTGTTCAAATGAGCATTTGAACACAAATGAACACTGCAGGGGCAGAGCCTGCTGCTGTGGTTTTGTCCCCATTCCCCCCATGGATTCATTTGAATGTCCAAAGGGGGCTTTGATCTTAGAGAACAATGAGGAACATACAGTAATTATTAGCATTTCTTACAGCTATAGTAAAACCACAGGAAACAGATTCCCATACAACCTTTTGATCTATAGGAGATAAAATGCAGAACAAAGCTTATTTATCTGGTGCAAGCCTGGAACAGTTTGTGCAAACCCAGTGACTTCAATCCAGATTCCTGAATTCCTATACAACCAGTTCATTTTAACTGACCAGCAGCAGTTTATGCCAGTCTGATGTCATGTCAGCAAGCAACAGCAGGTCAAGTTTAGATTGTAAAATGACACGCTGATGATACGAAACACAGATCCATACACACCCTGGCTTTCTAGCTGGTTGGAACTCATGGAGCGGGATTAGATGTTTTTGACAGCATATCTGGGTCTGGGAACCCAAGTACCTGCTTAACAGCTGTGAAGTGGTGGTGTGACCATTTGCAGTGGAGGTGATCAGGAGGGGGGTGCCTCACTCTCCCCCCCCCCGCTTGCTGCTTTCCCCCTGCAATCCCCCCCGCCTCTTTTACCCATGGTGTAGTGAATGCATGCCCGGTCCCATCATTTGGGGGGACTGGCTGGGGGGGGGATTGTGGGGGGGGAAGCAATCCCCTTCCCACCATTCCACGTCTCTGTTTTGAACTGCATTCCCTCCACGACTGCGTTGCCAATTATTCAGGCATCATAAAACACTTCCAGCCCCACTGATAAACCGTCCCTTAACTGCTGGTGGTAACTCCTTCTGGAACATACCGTATAACTCTGGTGTCCTGTCATTCTGCTGCTGGTGCGGGAGGTTTCCATGTTAGCTGGCTCTCTGGAAAGAGCAATGCTGGCATGGAGACTCTTGCACCAGGTGTTAGCACAGTGTTCTCCAACCTTGGGTCCCCAGATGTTTTTGGCCTACAACTCCCGGCATGCCCCAGCCAGCTATGCTGGCTGGGGCATGCCGGGAGTTGTAGGCCAAAAACATCTGGGGACCCAAGGTTGAAGAACACTGTGTTAGAATAATGCAGCGGTCAGCACTTGCACAAGATGCATTACCCGGAGTTAAGTAATAAGACAGAAGCCATTCCCAATGATCTGCACGATGTCCCTACTGTGCAGGTCAGCCCTAAGCCAGGCCTCGCCACGGCTCAGTCTCAGAACTCTTTTTAAGTTCCAAGGTGCACGTTCAACTTCTAAAGCAGGCCAAGATCTCTCCTGGTTCAGGCCAAAAGGGTCTGTCTGTTATAGAGACACCTCTCATATTGCATCAAATATTCAAAAAACCTGCCCAAATACCTGCCACTTCCTTTGGGTGAGTAAGATGAAGTAGTCCTGTGTAGTTGAGTCTGGGCAAACGCCCTGTACTCTTTCTTTCTCTTTCTGCTCACGGGAAGTCTCTGCTTCAACAACCTCTCGGAGAAGGGTGAGATCTGGGGTGGGGGCACACACGAAGCACAGCAGATGTGTTCAGATGTCTGGAAGTTTGAGCAGGGAAGGATAGAAAGCACTAGCTTCCTCCCTCCACACATGTATAGCTCTCCAATCCTGTAGATCGGTGGAGGAGGCTCAGCTGTAGCCCACTGTTCATCCAGGTGGAGTCAGCAGGGGTGCAGAGCCAGGGCCAGTGCAACTCGGTGGATATGCTGGCACATAGATTTCATAGATCATAGAGTTGGAAGGGACCTGCAAGGCCATCGAGTCCAACCCCCTGCTCCATGCAGGGAGCTAGAGGAGGGGTCTCCCATCCAAGTAATAACCAGGCCTGACCCTGCTTAGCTTTCCATGCTCAGACAAGCTGAGCCGGCGTGAGCCAGATGCTTTGTACATCTGCCCCACCAGTGCAACCTGGCTGGTGGAGGTGCCAAAAACAAGGTGGGGGCATGGGTGTGATGTAGCCATGATAGTGGAAGAGGAGCCATACGTACATACCTTTTCGCCCACAGTGTTTTTTTCACATCTATATGAAGCAGTTGGGAGTGTTCATTAGGGGATTTGGGACAAGGTGTCAGGCAGTCTGCTGATGACACCCAGCTCTGTTTCTCTGTGATATCTGAACCTGGAGAGGCCATGCACATTCTGAACCAGTGCCTGGATGCAGCGAGGGGGCTGGATTTCTGACGCTGGAGGCTCAGGCAACCTCTGTGGCCTGGAGCACCCATTACCAACTTTGGTTGTTGCGCCAGGCATGCCCATTGCTGGATAGGGATAGCCAGCCGCTATGCACTGGTAACCTCATGATTAGTCTACTGTAATGTGCTCTATGTGGGGCTCGAAAGCTGCAGCTAGTGCAGAATGCGGCTGCTAGGATGCTCAGTCAGTGGAGCACCAGGCTATTCACACATTACACCTGTGTTAAAAATGACGCTGACTGCCTATTAGCTACCAAGCCATATTCAAGTTTCTATTTTTGGTATACAAACCCCTAAACAACTCAGGACCAGAATACCCAGCTGACTACCTTCCCGCTTATATCCACCCAGCCAACCCCTGAGATCTTCTGAGGAGACCTTATAGGTCGTCCTGTGACCAACAGAGTATCACCAAGTAACAGCACGTAAGTGGGCCTTCTTGGTAGTGGCACCCACCTTCTGGAACACACTCCCACATGTTGTTCAAGAGGCAGGAAGTGTGTCAAGTTTTAAATGACTCTTGAAGACAAGTTTATTTACACAGGCTTGCCCTGATTACTCCATTTCATGATTTACTTGCTGTAATGTTTTACAGTATTTATTGGTCTTTCACTGTGTTTATATTGGTTTTGTACTGATATATAGTGAACCTCTTAGTGATCTTAGGATATTAAGTGGTATAAAAGTAGTATGAATGAATGAATGAATGAATGAATAAATAAATAAATAAACCTTCACACCCCAATTGCATAATGTCACACTGACTTTAGATTAGATATAAATTTAAAAAATCACCCATTGACCCAACTGAGAGGGGAAAAGATCACTGCTTCTTCAACTCCTCCTGCCTGGCCTATGCCTCCATAGCGGAGCCCAGGCATCAGAGACAGTAATGTACTAGGGACAGAGCCCTCCAACTAGCAATATCCCTGATCAACTGTTCTCTGCCTTCCCCCTCTTAGCTTTCGTCAAATGGTTTTAGTACTATATTGTATATACTGATTCAATTTTCTTTTAAGTATCGTCTGCCACTTTGCAGGTTATTTATGCCAGAAAGGCAGCTAAGAAAAATAAGTAAATCAGCCATCAATCCTGGGCCTACGCATCCTCTGTGCCACAGCAAAATAGGATGTGGCAGGCCTACCTCACTATCGGGAGATCTTTCCATATTGATTTGTCTACGAAGGAATGCCTGTGCATTGCCAACAGTTCTTGCAGCACACAACAGGGCACACATGCAGTCCAAACAGGGCAATGGTCAGGCATGTCGGCTCCTTCCGACTCTATGATCTATGAAATCTATGTTGCTCACTGCTGTTCAGCTTGAGCTGAGAGCAGGGCCGGTGCAAGGCAGTTTGGTGCAGTTTGGTGCCCTAGGCAAGATCAGATATTTAGCGCCACCCCCCTTCCCCCTTGAGCCCTCCCTCCCTATTTCTGGCGCCCCCTTTAGCCCAGCGCCCTAGGCAGCTGCCTAGTTGGCCTAATGGTAGCACCGGCCCTGAGATCAAGAGTGATAGTGGGAAACTGTCTTTCAAAGATGTCTATCCACCATTACCGGTCTTCTCATTGAGGAATCCCTGTTACTTTTCTGGGGAACTCCAGTTTTAAAACCATTGCCATTGGGGCGCAATCCTATGGCTGCTAGACAGAGTCTAGATGGCCATAGGAAAGGTTGGAGTCCCAGCTCCAACCTCGGACACGCACTCCAACTTTGGAGCGCCCTCCCTTCACCCTCGCAGCCAGCGCGGAAAGAAGACAGACCTCGGAGCCGGAGGTTTGTGGGTGTTCCAGCGGACGGAGGGAGGGGAGGAGACAGGCTCCGCCACGATAGGTAGTATCCTGGCAGCGCCTCAGCCTCTCCTCCTCACAGGCTGGGGGAAAATATCTAGATGGCGAAAACTGGCCTCGAAGTCTTTTGCAGGGTGGGAGGAGTATGGAAGTGACCGGTAATCCTTCGAGTTCAGCGGGCCACGGGCAGCCACATTGGATTGCACTGCCTGAGGATCCCATTCCAAAACCCGAAGATCTTCCAAAGGTGTTAATCTCACCTCACTTCTTTTGAACTTTGGGGTTTGATGTTTCTGACCGATGCCTCTGCGAAATGGCGCCTTTGCAAGGTGCTCTGGGCTGTGCTTGATCAATTGCCTGTGGGAAGCGGGAAATGAGGAAAGGGTGACACGTTGGCGACTGCTCTGTAGTTGGTCCCCTGGATTTCACGTTCTCTGAGGCAAGCCCCAGCGGACACGGCCAGGAACATCAACCAAGCGTGTAACCCTGCTGTGAAAAGGCCTCACAACAGGTCTCCCAGTGACGACCAGGAGGGACATGTCACATTTGGCAGAAAGTCACTTCAGTTCACCAAGGGAGGAGGAGGTGGGAGCATATTAAAAAAAGGGTGGGGGGAGGCTTTGAAAATACATTGGTGAAAGACTAAATGGCATCATCAAATGAAAACAAACCATGTGGGACTTCTCACTATGAAGGACACCTAAGAAGTACTACAGCGTGGTGCGAAGCAGTGACGAGAGGGAGCTATGCGAGGCTCAGATGTAAAATGTAGATTGCCTTCAGTCCCAACATGCTGTTTCAGCTTACTCAATCGTGCTATAGCAGCAACAGTCGTGGAAGGAAAGCTTGCGCTCTGCAACAGGACAGCGTGGCACTTCATCCTTCCATTCTGTCCTGGTCTTTTTCCACAAGGAGCAGGAAAGCACCTCCTCAGTCTGCAGCTCTGGTATCCCCAGCTGTGATTCCATCCAAGCGGTCTCCTTTAGGTCTTGGATTTTGCTGTGAGAGAGGGAAAAATAAGCCCCCGGCGTCACAGACTTAATGGCAACTCTATACTACAACTAGATGGCAGCATTACATATATTGTGGTAGGGTTGAATCAGAACAATTTTCAAGGACCATGTGAATGATGCATGCCATGTTGGGCAAAAGTGTTTAGTGACTAAGGGTTAAGGACATGGGACTGTGAAAAGGCCAGGAAAAGTTTAATGGCTATATAACTCAAGGTCATTGGAAAAGTACTCCCTATATGAAGGACCCCAACATGAAGCTCTTAGCCCAAAGAGGAGAAGGGAAGACCTGAACTATACTTTCTGCTGTATAGTTGCTCCCTTACTTGTCTAAGCTGAGTGAGGAGAAATGAGTGGATGAATTTGGCTCAGTAGCAAGAAAGCCTGACAGATCATCCTGCCAGTCTGTTGTGTTCTTTTCCCATGAACTAGAGATGTGTGCCAGGGAGTGCTCCTTCCCTTCCTGGGGCTGCTGCTCTGGTGTCTCCAGGAGTATCTCAATCCTATCCACATTCTGCTCATTTGAGTCTTGGGATTTGCTGTCATCTTCACCCTGCTCATTTGGGTCTTGGGATTTGCTCTGCTCGGTCTGCTCATTTGGGTCTTGGGGTTCGCTGTCATCTTCACCCTGCTCATTTGGGTCTTGGGATTTGCTCTGCTCGGTCTGCTCATTTGTGTCTTGGGGTTCGCTGTCATCTTCACCCTGCTCATTTGGGTCTTGCGGTTTGCTCTCCTCTTCAGCCTTCTCATTGGGACCTTGGGATTTGCTGTGAAGGAAGAAAAAATAAGTCCAGTCACAAGCATGGATAATTATCTCGTCCCATGTCAATCTGCTGCATCTAATTACTTGGACCTTCCCTCTCTTCAGTCAGACTCCACTGGGTGTGGGTTGTTCTTCCTCTTCTCTGCATTGGATATTATTGGATGTGGAGATGCAACAGATTTAACCACCCCTATAGGATGCTGCCTGTTGACTCTCTGCATGGGTGTGTTTCCCACCAATCAGACTCGGTTGGAGGGGGAAGTCATTTCTGCTGTGTCTCTGCATTAGGTGTGACTTAATCATTTGATAACTCCTGGTGCAGAACCACGGCAAAATTAACCACCCTCAGAGGAAGCATGCTCTGAATAGAAATTCTAACTTAAATCACAGAGAGGGTTGGGCTCCTCTGAAGATGGGCAATGCTTATTAATACGCTCTGTAAAAGTAAACCTTTTGGGGTGTATGAGCAAAGTGAAGTGAAATGTGCCTCCCTCCAATTTTAATTCAGTAGAAAAGTGTGCCCTAGCTATCTGAAATTTGGAAAGCACTACCTTAAATGTACATTAACAAAACTTTTTTCCCCTTTTGACTGTGTGTACTCTCAGAATCCATTTGTAAATGGAAATTGGACATTTTTGAAATATGAGATTCATATATCAAAAAATGACACGCTGTGAGTTCGCAGCACATTTCATTACAGCTCCAGCTATCACAGGTCATCCATGAGAAGTTCTGTTTCTTTACGGGTCACAACAAGGAAATGAAAGACTTTGAGCTTAGTTTGAGCCAAGATATGGGCCTGAGGCCTATTTCAGTGTTGGGATGACCTCCAACACATGCACAATAACTAATAAGGAACTGAGTGCTCTTGACCATGTGTGGAGTGTGTTCTCTTATTGAAAGGTCTATTAAATACAGATTTGCTGAACAAAGACAACTGTTGCAGTGAGAAAACAAGTACAGCTGGGAGCAAAAAAATCAGTTACCTGCTGCCAATGTTGTTGAGTGGGGTCTCCATTCTTTTGGAATGGAAAGTTTTGCTCCTTTCGTGGTGATGTCTGATAAGCTCTAAAAAAGAGAGGGGAAAATTAAGGCACAACGGAAAGGTGAAGGACGTCTCCAATCCATGTCCCAGTCTGAGATGGAACAAAAGCCAATGTCCACTTCATATTGCAGCCTTTCATCTAGAATGGCAGCCACTTAACAGGTGCAAGCAAGAATACTTACAGCAAAACACGTTCCTTGCTAATCTTTGTCGCAGCTCACTTGCCAAGAGTTGCAGGGATTAGTCAGGCTGTTGGTAACATCTGAGGAGTCAGAATGGGAAGATGAGGGTGTAGTAGGGGAAAGTTCTTGGATTTCTGATCTTCTTCTGACACCATGAATGAGGTCTCAAGTTTGGTGCCAAGCAGGGTGATGGGGCCCCCAAGAGAGTTTGGTGGAATTGGCTCTCTGGAGATGGATGTAGAGCCCTCCTCCGCATTGAGTTCTTTCCCACTACCTTGATTTCAACTGTTGCATGGAGAGGTTCCAATCTAATGATGTCATAGAGTAGGAGCTGACCCAGGTAGTATAAAACACATCTTCAGTTGTGAGGTAAAAGAGGGGTTTCACAACCACTTAACATCATTTTGGAGACCATATCCATTGAATCATCAAGTCGGAAGGGACTTCATGGGTTCCATATGACTTAACCCCATTGAAGGCCACAACATCAACAATATCAGTGATTGATGGTCTTCCAGATCCTTCATGAAACCCTCCCACGAAAGAAGGTCTCACAATTTCTTGGGGAAAGGAAAACCATTTCTATCTCTCTACCATTCTTCATGTCAGGAGGCATTCTCCCTATTTTCAGAAGGCAACCTTTGTGATATTTGGACAAGAAATCGCATTTTTCTCCCTGAATCCCATTTTTTTCTAAGCCAAATGCAAGTTGCAGCTGGATTCTTAAGATCCCTGAACCACTATTTCTTTTTCACCCTTTCCTGAGCAGTGAAAAACTTCTAGCTTTTCTTCGAGGGAGAGTAAGCCTGTGAAGGAAGACACAGTCTGAGTAGTAGCCACCTAGAGCAGGTGGAGGGAGGGACCTGGGGTCCTCCAGATGTTGTTGGACTCCAACTTAGAATCATAGAATCATAGAAAAGTAGAGTTGGAAGGGACCTACAAGGCCATCGAGTCCAAGCCCCTGCTCAATGCAGGAACCCAAGTCAAAGCATCCCTGACAGATGGCCGTCCAGCTGCACCTTGAATGCCTTGTCCTGCTTTCCCTGAATGTTAACAACAGAGTCCTCCTGGTCTATAAGTGTGTGTTACTAGAACAAAACAAACAATCTAGAAAATTTCTTAGGGACCTCCCCCTTGACCTCCCCTGCCGAACTCCGCTGCCAAACTCCTGTTTGCTCTCCCTGTGCGCTCGCTCTGTTTGCTTGCTCTCTGGGAGCCTGCTTGCCTATTACAGCCCCAAAAACAGCTGGAGCCTCTCTCCTGTGCTTCTGCTCAGCTGGGAGTCAGGAACTTCCATCAGCCTTGATCATTGGCCATTCAGTGCTGGCTGGAGCTGATGGGAGTTGGAGTCCAATGACACCTGGAGGGCCACAGATTCTCCACCCCTGACCTGTATGAAGGCAAAAAAAAAAAAAATCATGTTGCTTGTTGTTAGCAGAAAGCAATTGGGGTTTGCATAAGTGAATGACCTTAACTTTGCTGACTGTGTAACTGCAGACCTGGTTTAAGCCAGTAAGTGCAAGCTGAGTGAAGATGTAACTTCTTGTTAGGAGCTGCGAGGAAACAAGATAACCATGAGGCCACATTCTTCCCATGCTAATAACCAATCACAATGTTGATTTCCGCTCACATCATCCTTTTCTGCTTGCTTACTAGAAAGTATAAAAATTCCTTCCTAGATTTGTTCGGGGAACTGGGCGTGTCCAGCTTACACACAGCTGTGTTAATTAATAAAGTTTTCTCTCTTTCTGAATCCAAAGGATTGCAAATAAAAAATTTTCCTTAACACCTGGATGAAGGAGCATTGTTAATGCATGCACGCCAGCCTCCGGAGAGCAATGTTTAGATCAGTGTTCTCCAACCTTGGGTCCCCAGATGTTTTTGGCCTACAACTCCCAGCATGCCCCAGCCAGCTGGCTAAAAACATCTGGGGACCCAAGGTTGGAGAACACTGGTTTACATACTGGAAGGAAATACAAAAGGGGCACACAGGAGCCAAGTTAGAAAGCAGAAAGCTGCTTGCCTGACTGTTAGTTGTAATCTTTGTTTTGGAAAACTGTATTGGGGTGTTTGGAAGATCACTCAGCTTTCAAGACAGGGATCTGCTTGAGGAAGGCCTAAACTTACTTCCTCATAACTAATCTGGACTAAGGAGCACAGGGAAGTTTGGCTGGAAGCTGTAGCAGAGCTTGACGGCTTCTCTGGTTGCCAGTCAAAATCACAGAGATCTTGACAGAAGGAAGGCTTAGAAGAGTCACCAGGCGGGAAGACTCCATGAGCTGGCAAGCAGTTCCTCAATACCCAGATGGCAACATTGGGCTGTGCCCTCAAGCACATTTCATACTGGATGACTTAGTTCTCAGAGGATAAGAATTTATTTCTTTGTAATATCGAGATGCTGCTCTACAACAAAAAGTGATCAGGCTGGCTCACACAATAAGCCAGATTAAAAACAGGATAAAAATAATGAATACAACAAGCCGTTAAAAGGCCTTGGTGGGGACTAGGAGAAGGGCCTTTTCTGTGGCAGCCCCCAATTTATGGAAATCTCTCCCCACAGTGACCTCCGCCATGCCCCTTCCTTGATTAGCTTTCGCCGGGCATTAAAAACGTGGCTTTTCAGGCAGGAATATGGGGTGGGTTAGGATTTTTAAGTTTTGTACTGTTTTTAATTGTTTTATACTGTGTGTGCGTTCACCCCCCCCCCTGTATTTTCATAGATTTCATAGATCATAGAGTTGGAAGGAGCCTACAAGGCTATCGAGTCCAACCCCCTGCTCAATGCAGGAAACTAGAGGAGGGGTCTCCCATCCAAGTAACAACCAGGCCTGACCCTGCTTAGCTTTCCACGCTCAGACAAGCTGAGCCAGCGTAAGCCACATGCCTTGGACTGTACATTTATTGGACTGTACATCGCTCAGAGTGGCCGGATGTCTGGCCAGATGGGCGATTCATAAATATAATAAATAAATAAATAAAATCACAATAATAAAAAAAATCTAAAATACCTGGGGGAAGAGAAATGTCTGGCACTGTGAAAGTAACAATGTGGGTGTCCGGTGGGCCTCTTTGGGGAGGGCCACCGGCATAAAAGATACACTGGCTGAGCACCCCAGAGATGTCAGTGGAACTCTTCCCTGGCGGAGCAGGTGAGGCTCTGCCTGGTGTGTCAATGGCCTCCAAGCACACTTGCAGTTTGGCATTCTGAGCCACCAACAAAGTGGACTGTTCCTGCTGAGATCCTCGCTCTCAGCCTTCCCCAGCCTGGTGCCCTCCAGATGTTTTGAACTTCAACTCCCACAAACCCCAACCAGCATGGCCAATGGTCAGGAATGCTGGGAGCTGTAGTCCAAAACATCTGGAGGGCACCAGGTTGAGGAAGCCTGCTCTATCATGTGTCAGCAGGTCAGAGCAAGATAGCCCATCAACAGAAGATAGCAGCAAGGCAGGCTGGTGGTGATTGCAGTACGGTAACGGTACCATGGAAAGCTCCAAGAAGGCAACATGCCCCAACAGAGGCTGAAGTTGACTGAGGCCCTATGAGTCCCTCTTTTCAGTCCACCCCTCCTAATTTCCATCCTCCTGCCGGCAGAATACGAATTCCTGGGGGCAAGTGCTTCTCCTCCTTCCCGTGGCCTCCCACCTGGTGCACTCCCTGCATCACTGGCAGGCGTGATGATGTGGGAAGCACTCGATGTCTCAGGTGAATCAGGCTTGGGGGAAGGCACCTGTGTTGGTCTTGGCTCAGGGCTCAAAGGCTCCTGACCTCCAGTCTCAGGAACCCAGTCCAGCCCCTCATCTGGTGGAACAGCAGCAGGCCAGGCCAGCTCATCCTCTGCTTCGGAGTTTCAGGTTGGGGCCACAATACCCCTGCAGCTTAGCAATGTGTGTGCATTTGGCTCCCCTGCCCTGGCCCTTCACTCCCTCCCCCCAGCCATGCTTTTGTGTGGCTTCTAGTCCTGTGTGTGTGTCTGTGTGTGTCCATTCCATTGGTTGGACTTGCATTCCTTGCGAGCCATGCATTCCTTACCCCTGCCTATCCAGCTCCCCTTCGTTGTCCTGGAGCTTCCCGGTGTGTGACGTGTGTGCAATTCTTCCTCGGCACCAGAGGCCTTCCTTGGCTGTGCCTGTAGCTGTTGCCTGGTTGTCTATGTTTATTCTATGTTGGGCCACATTTTTTCTTTACAAAAAACAACTGCCGGGGCTCCGGTCCTGCAATCACACATGCCAGCACTCTGACACAGGAGACTCTGAATCAGCGAGACTCTTTTATTACAGCGAGCAAATCCCACGGCATAAGCGTGATGGTTACAGTCTTCAGCTGATGACATTTTGTTATAGGCTCTTGCCATAGTTCCACATCAAGGCAGGGGACCAGAATGTCTCTTGGGGATCAAATCCCCCAACATTCTACCCCAAGGTAAGGGACCAGTCCAGAGCCAATTCCCGCTGAGCCTCAGACCAGGGAAGGATTGGAGCCAATTCCAGATGCTCCTGCAACAAGGGAAGGGATCCTAACAACCAGTTCTAACTTGCCTGGACACCCCCTTAGAGACCAGATCCAACTTTGCCACTGAGCTGGAACCTCCAGAACCTGTAAATTCTCTGAAATTGTGGTAAAGCAGTTTATTCCAGAAAACAGAGCTCTCTTCCCTAAGAACAGAGGGAAGGCCATAATTATACCTCAAGGCAGTGCTCTGGATAGCAAGCACACTAAACTTAGAGGTGTAAGATTACAAAGACAGAATACACAATTAAGGCTAGCCTGCCCCAAGGCCAACTTCCAAGGAAACAGATAAAGGAGCAGACCCTACATTTTTTAGGGATGCAGATTGAGGAATGTGTATTCCTCTCCAACAGATAGCAGGCTGAAGCAGGGCCTCTCAAGGCTGAAGTCCCTCTCCTGCCTCCAGAAGGCCCCTAACTCACTAACAGAAATAACCATTTTTTGCATTATCACTGAGCAACTCCCAGCTGTTCCTCCGGCAAGGGAAGGATCTGAGCCCTACTGCTCATGAGACGGGAAGGATCTTAGCCCTATTGCTCATGAGACAGGAGAAGAGATTCTAGAAGAGGACCTGAACCACCATACACACCCTCACTGAGCTCAAGACGAACCCTGCCACTTGGGTACTGTGAGTCCAGGCCTTTCAACAATAAGGGTCCAAAACAAGATCAGACTTGAGAGTCCAAAGTACTTCCCCCCACACAGATAGTCCAACGTCCAAAGCTCCCAGCCTTGGGATCTCTACACCACATGGGTCGAGGCATAGGAATGTCCAGAAGCCAGGAATTATCCCCAAGTCAGACAGCTCTGGATTCCTCGATGATGAAGATACAAAAGCCCACAAGGATGCACAGTCCTTTGAGTCCAAAGAGCAGAAGGTCCAATTTGGGTAGAGTTCACGTGGAGAGTGCCCCCACAAGCTGGACGGGGGAGACAACTCAGCTCCCCCCACTATCCCCTGAGAACTCGGACAGAGACAAGCTCACACGGGTCTTGACGTTCCACAGGCTGACTAGGCCCCAAACCCTTCCAAACTACTGCTGGCCAGTTTCTGGCAAAGAACTAGTATTGCTGACACTGAACACCAACAAAACACTAAGGAAATTTGCGCAAATCATGTGATTAGTGCACATTTCCGTAGTGGTTTTTTTTTTAAATGCACAAATTATGGCCCATCTTAGAGAAGATCGTGGACCCCCCCCCCCGACTCGGCCTGCTTCCGATCATCGGAACAGAAGCAGGCAGGAAATCCAGCAAGCTCAAGCGAGCTGGACTTCCCAGTGTTGGCACATCCCAGTGAAACACACCTCCTGCCTTTCCTGATAAGCATGTTAATTATAAAAGACTGCATGGTGGTAAACCTGGACTGTAAACTTGATTTGAGTTTATAGCAAGCTTCTAAAGGGGAATAGAATGAGATTATTTTATTCATATTTATAGAACAAGATTTCTCTCTAGATTCCTTTAAGAACAACTTATTTTGCTTCAACAATTTATCAGAAAGAAATCAGTCATTTAGCGTTTAACTGCCTGACAATAACATAATATTTGGGATCACTGTGCCTCCTTTTTCTCCCTTTCCCCCCTTCATTTTTATTGTTGAGATCCTTCCTGATCATGAAATAGGGTCACTGAATTACTTGAATCATCTTTGGTGGGAGGGAGCAAAGTGTAACTCACTGCAGCTCTAATATATATATATATATATATATATATATATATATATTTATAGGGTTCTTTCGTCTGCTCCATTTCCTCAGGGTTCTTTCTTGCCCCCCGTTCCTCAAGAACACTGCCCTTTCCTAATCTACTGTCTTGTAGCTAGAACAGCTACAGGTCTCCTCATTCTGGTGGCAGCCATCTTTCTTGTGGGAAGAGATTCTCCCTGGGAAGAGGCAAATTACGCATTGAGCATGGGTAACAACAGAGATGGGCAGACTTCAGACTTGTACAATCTATTTTGTCTTTTACTAGACCCCTGAGATCCACCAACTGGAGCCAGGTGCAGAACAGTGGCTCAGACAGGCGGATGCATGCACATGTTCAGCTCAGGAATTCATGATCAGTACCAGAACCAGGTTTACAAGTCCTTTCATACACAAATCCAATCCTGGTTTCCCCAAACATTCATTTTCAGAACCAAAACAGCTTTCTTTCATTTCAAACATGCTGCTGTTGTCAGGCAATTGGGAGTCAGAAGCCCTTGCCAATCGACTGAATTTCTTATGATCCACACCTGCATTTCTTCTGATCCTGACTCCCAGCTGAGCAGGAGAACAGGAGTGAGGCTCCAGCTGCCTTCGGGACTGTGATAAGCGGGCAGGCTCCCAGAGAGCGAGCAAACAAAGCGAGTGCACAGGGAGAGCAAACAGGAGTTTGGCAGCGGAGGTCAAGGGGGAGGTCCCTAAGAAATTTTCTAGAAAGACAGAAACATAAAGGGAACAGAGAACTATGGAAGGAAAGGACTCTGCAGAGGTGGTGACCCGCAATGTGTGTGCAATGTTTGTTTTCCTGCCAGAGATCAACATGACCTACACGTGCAACAAGTGCAAGCTGGTCACGCTGTTGGAAGAAAAGGTCAGAGGACTGGAGCAGCAAGTGTCAACCCTCAGGAGTACAAGAGAAAGTGAAGACTTCTTAGACAGAACGATGGATCTACAGCACCAAAGCGTAGAACAGGAGCCAGAAGGGCAACGGCAGGATGAGGCGGAGGCGGAGACAGCTGAGGCAAGGGAAAATAATGTAAGGGGAACTCCCTGGAAAAGGGTGACTGTTAGGAGCAGAAGAACTAGAAGACATTCTGCACCTGTGGAAGCAGTGGAGCTATCGAACCGCTTCCAAGTACTTGGGGGCGAGAGCAGAGGACAGCCTGCAGAGGACGAATTTCCGGGCACCCAACGTGACAGCGAGCAAGAGGCTGAAGGTCAGTCAAGTGGAGGCAATCAAACCAAGGCCTACAGCAAGAGAAAGAGAAGAGTACTAGTAGTGGGAGACTCCCTCCTGCGGGGGATTGAAGCCAAAGTATGTCACGAAGACCCATGGACTCGCCAGGTGTGCTGTCTCCCCGGGGCACGGATTAAGGATGTGACAGAGCAGCTGCTGAGGCTCATACAGCCCGCACCGACACATACCCCTTTCTTCTCTTCCACGTGGGTACAAATGATACTGCCAAGCAGAGTTACAAAGAAATCACGGCACACTTTGAAGAGTTGGGAAGGGAACTCAATAACTTTGGGGCCCAGATAGTTTTCTCATCCATCCTTCCAGTACTTGGAAGAGGCATAGAAAGGGAAAGAAAAATACTCCGAGTGAATGACTGGCTACGAAGGTGGTGCCGACGTGAGGGATTTGGATTCTGGGACCACGGGCTACACTTCCTGGAAGATGGACTGCTGGCAAAGGATGGGTTGCACCTCACAAGGACTGGGAAGAATGTGTTTGGCCACAGCATGAGGAACTTAATCAGGAGGGCTTTAAACTGAATCCAACAGGGGAGGGAGACATAAACTCGGGGGTACCATTGGAAGAAGGCCTCTGTGCCACAACGGAGAGAACAGCTCCAGCAGTGCCCAATGATAGTCTACCACAAAATATAGGGAAAAAGTCGGACTATAAAGCACATAGTCTTCGATGTCTCTATACTAATGCCCAGAGTATGGGCAACAAACAGGACGAATTTGAACCCTTGATACATGAGGGCAAATACGACTTGATAGGGATAACTGAAACCTGGTGGGATGACTCCCATGACTGGAATACAGCAATTGAAGGGTATAACTTGTTCAAAAGGAACAGAAGCAACAAAAAGGGAGGTGGAGTTGCGCTGTATGTTAAAGATACGTTTCTCTGCACAGAGATACAGGAAGAGGAACTTGGCAGCCCCATTGAGAGCATATGGGTTAAAATAATAAATGGGGCAAAGAATAAAACGAACATGGCGGTTGGAGTCTACTACCGACCACCCAATCAAGGAGAAGACGAGGATGAAACTTTTGAAAAGCAAATTGCAAATGTTTCAAGGAGGCATGATGTGGTAGTAATGGGTGACTTCAATTCCCCTGATATCTGTTGGGAGACTTATTCAGCCAAACATGGCCCCTCCAAGAAATTCCTGAGTTGTGCTGCTGATAACTTCCTCCTACAGAAAGTGGAGGAAGGAACTAGAGGATCGGCTATCCTTGACCTGCCAGAGATCAACATAAAGTTGCAGTTTCGGGAACTCTGGGGGAAAGTGACCATGTTATACTTGAGTTCTTGATTCTAAGGGGAGCAAAAGCTGAGTGTAGCCAAACACGTACCCTGGATTTTAGGAAAGCCAATTTTAACAAACTCAGAACAATGATAAGTGAGGTCCCATGGCAAGCGACTCTAATGAGAAAAGGAGCCCAGGATGGGTGGGAGTTTAAAAAAAAGGAAATTTTAAAGGCACAATTGCAAACAATTCCCACAAGGAAAAAAGGCAGAGTAATAAATGACCTGAAAACAAAAAAGGACATGTATAGGAAGTGGAAGGAAGGACAGGCTACAAGGGAAGAGTACAGGCAGGTAGCACAGAACTGCAGGAATAGTGTCAGGAAGGTTAAAGCTGAGAATGAGCTGAGGCTAGCCAGGGATGCCAAAAGCAACAAGAAAGCTTTCTTCAGATACGTGCATAGTAAAAGACAGAGGAAATAAATGGTGGTTCAACTACGCAATGAGGATGGCAAATTGATAACAGAAGACAAGGAAAAGGCAGAAGTGTTCAATTCCTACTTCGGCTCGGTCTTCTCCCAAAAGAGGGTCTATGGCCCCCCTGGCAAACCTGAAGTGCAGACTGTAGGGGCAGGATTGCAGCTTGAGATTGATAGGCAAATGGTCAAGGAGACCCTGATTACTCTGAATGAGTTTAAATCTCCAGGGCCTGATGAGCTGCATCCTAGAGTAATAAAGGAACTGGCAGAAGAACTCTCAGAACCACTGTCTATTATCTTTGAGAAATCATAGAGGACAGGTGAAGTGCCAGACTGACTGGAGGAGGGCAAATGTTGTTCCCATCTTCAAAAAGGTCAAGAAGGAAGAACCTGGGAACTATAGGCCAGTCAGTCTGACATAAATTTTGGAGCAGATTATAAAGAAGTCAGTCTGTAAGCACCTTGAAAACAATGCAGTGATTACTAGAAGCCAGCATGGATTTGTCAAGAACAAATCCTGCCAGACTAATCTGATCTCATTTTTTGACCAGGTAACCTCCCTTGTGGACTGTGGGAATGCTGTGGACATCATATATCTGGACTTCAGCAAAGCTTTCGACAAAGTGCCTCATGATATCCTGATTAGCAAGCTAGCTAAAAGTGGTCTAGCTGGAACAACTATCAGGTGGATCCACAATTGGCTACAGAATCGGACTCAAAGAGTGCTTATCAATGGTTCCTTCTCAAACTGGGGAGAGGTAACGAGCGGGGTACCACAGGGCTCGGTCCTGTGTCCAGTGCTCGTCAACATTTTTATTAATGACTTGGATGAGCAGGTACAGGGAATGCTTATCAAATTTGCAGATGGCACAAAGTTGGGTGGAACAGCTAATACTCTGGAAGACCGAAACAAAATTCAAAGTGACCTCGATAGGCTGGAGCGCTGGGCCAAAAACAATAGAATGAAATTTAATAGGGATAAATGCCAAGAGCTGCACCTAGGGAGAGGAAACCAAATGCAGAGTTACAGAATGGGGGACACTTGGCTCAACAATACTACAAGTGAGAAGGATCTTGGAACTTGTGGTAGATCACAAACTGAATATGAGCCAGCAATGTGATGTGGCTGCAAAGAAGGCAAATGCTATTTTGGGCTGCATTAATAGAAGTATAGCTTCCAAATCGCGGGAAGTGATAATTCCCCTTTACTCGGCACTGGTTAGGCCTCATCTTGAGTACTGCGTCCAGTTCTGGGCACCACACTTTAAGAAGGACATAGACAAACTGGAGAGGGTTCAGAGGAGGGCAACAAGGATGATAAAGGGACTGGAAACAAGGCCCTATGAGGAGAGACTGAAAGAACTGGGCATGTTTAGCCTTCAGAAGAGGAGACTGAGGGGAGATATGATTGCACTCTTCCAGTACTTGAAGGGATGTCACACAGAGGAGGGCCAGGATCTCTTCTCGATCATCCCAGTTTGCAGGACACAGAATAATGGGCTCAAGTTACAGGAACCTAGATTCCACCTAAACATCAGGAAAAATTTCCTGACTGTTAGAGCAATAAGACAATGGAATCAACTACCTATGGAGGTGGTGGGCTCTCCCAGTCTGGAGGCATTCAAGGTGCAACTGGACAATCATCTGTCAGGGATGCTTTGACCTGGATTCCTGCACTGAGCAGGGGGTTGGACTTGATGGCTTTGTAGGCTCCTTCCAACTCTAATTTTCTATGATTGGCAACTAGTACTCTTCTCTTTCTCTTGCTGTAGGCCTTGGTTTGATTGACTTTGGTTGACTGACCTTCAGCCTCTTGCTCGCTGTCACATGGGGTGCCAGATAATTCATCCTCTCCAGGCAGGCTGTCCTCTGCTTTCGTCCTCAGGTACCTGGAAGCGGTTCCATAGCTCCACTGCTTCCACAGGCACAGAATGTCTTCTAGTTCTTTTGCTCCTAACAGTCACCCTTTTCCAGGGAGTTCCCCCTCCGTTGTTTTCCCTTGCCTCAGCAGTCTCCGCCTCCGCCTCATCCTGCCGTTGCCCTTCTGGCTGCTGTACTACGCTTTGCTGCTGTAGATCCATCGCTCTGTCTAAGAAGTCTTCACTTTCTCTTATACTCCTGAGGGTTGACACTTGCTGCTCCACTCCTCTGACCTTTTCTTCCAACAGCGTGACCAGCTTGTACTTGTTGCACATGTAGGTCATGTTGATCTCTGGCAGGAAAACAAACATTGCACACACATTGCGGGTCACCACCACTGGAGAGTCTTTTCCGTCCATAGTTCTCTATTCCTTTTACTTTCTTTTCGTACTGGAATGGCTTCCCTGAATGTTAACAACAGAGTCCCCCTGGTGTATAAGGGTGTGTTACTAGAACAAAACAAACAATCCAGAAAATTTCTTAGGGACCTCCCCCTTGACTTCCGCTGCCAAACTCCTGTTTGCTCTCCCTGTTCTCTTGTCTGTTCGCTCGCTCTCTGGGAGCCTGCCCTGCCCACCTATCACAGCCCCGAAAACAGCTGGAGCCTCTCTCCTGTGCTCCTGCTCAGCTGGGAGTCAGGAACAGAATGAGGTAGTCTCAGGAGAAACTCTGTTCCTGGTCAGCAGTGGTTTGGAGAATAGTAAGACTGTCTTTCAGTTACACCATAGACAATTAAAAGGTGGGGTTGTTGTTTTAGAAAAAATTAATTTGGCACATGGCTTGGGTTGTTTACATGAGTCATCTGGGCAAAAAACTGTGGGGTGCTTCGTGTTCCCTTCTCTCTCCACCCCACCCTGCCCACTGATTAAAGGGGCCCACCGGTAATCTGTAATCCAGGGTTTTGAGTCCTAGAGGTGGCTTTGATGCTTGTTTTGTTTGTGTGTGTTTCTGTTGGTTTTGAATACGTTTTGTCAACAAGCGGCAACAACAAATGCAAAAGAAAAAAATAGGCCAAGTTTTTAGAAAACGGTTTGGTGGTAACACACAGGTCTGTTGGATTTTATTCAGGTCTGCCAATGAGTCATTTACAATGAGTCCAAATCCAGACAAAACAATCCTATCCCCCTCCCCCATTGTGATCCTAGCTCCAGGAGGAATTGAGCCCCTTTCTTAACATCTCCCATTTTGGAAAGATGCTCCAGCTGATGATAACATGGTTGGAAAGGAGGCTACCGGAGTGGGGGGATGCAATGAGAATTACACAGAGATTCCTTTGTACCAGATTGAGAGGAGTGGGAACCCAACTTCTTTTATCAGTTAATTCACTTGGATAGTGTCCTGCCTTGAGGGGCTCCAGTCTGGCTGGGACTCTGTCACTGCTGCAATGTCGTGGTTTTAATCTTCCCCTTCTGCATTATGCACGGGGGATGCAGTGCCGGGGGTCCTTTGATCTGACTGGGACTTTTTCACCTGCATGATGTCATGGTCCTTACCTTCCCCTTCCACATTATACACGGGGGATTCAGTGCTGGGGCTTCTTTGGTCAGTGATATCTGAGAGAGACTTGTTCAGTTCTATGAAGTCACGGCCCTTATCTTCCCCTTCTTCGTTATGTGTGGGGGATGCAGTGCTGGGCCTTCTCTGGTCAGAGCTCCAGCATACACTTCTCTTTGGTTCGGCCAGAGCGATATTTTCATTTGAGCCTGTCCATGCCAGCCGGGGAAGTAGGGATGTGGAACTGGATATTTCCTCATCAAGATAGCCCTGGTACTTTCTTCTCCATCTAGATTCTGCATTAACAAGTTGAGCTACATCCTGAAAAGGCCTCCTTCCCATAGTGGTGTACTCATTCTGGAATGCTGTCAGGAGAAGCAAATAAAGCGGGATCTGTTTTTTTCTGGCTGAGCAAACAATAAGTAATCAAAGTAAAAATTGCATCTAAACGGCCTTGGTCGCCTTGGTGGATGATATGAGGAGGGCTTTGGATAGGGGCGAATGCTCCTTTCTAGTCCTCCTCGATCTCTCAGCGGCTTTTGATACCGTTGACCACGGTATCCTCCTGGACCGTCTGGAGGGGTTGGGCTTGGGAGGCACTGTATTGCAGTGGTTCCGGTCCTTCCTCTCTGGAAGGTATCAGAGGGTGTTCTCGGGGGGGAAGAGGCTTCGGACCCTCGGTGTCACTTGTGGAGTGCCGCAGGGTTCCATCCTCTCTCCGATGTTATTACATACCTCAAGCCACTGGGAGCTAGCATCAGGAGGGTTTGGTGTGCAGTGTCATCAGTATGCGGATGACACGCAGCTCTACCTCTGTTTTAAGTCCTCACCGAGGTTGGCCGTTGAGACCCTGTCCAAGTGCCTGGAGTCAGTGGCTGGATGGGGAAGGAACATGCTGAAGCTGAACCCCGACAAGACCGAGGTACTTCTGGTGGGGGACAAGGGAAGGTTAGGGGATGTTGACCTGGTGCTGAATGGGGTACATCTACCCCTGAAGGACCAGGTCCGCAGCTTGGGGGTCATTCTAGACTCCCAGCTGTCCATGGAGGCTCAGGTGGCAGCTGTGAGCCGGGCGGCACTGTATCAATTCCATCTGATACGGCAGCTGCGCCCCTACCTTCCTAATCACCTGCTCCCATTAGTGGTTCATGCCTTGGTCTCCTCTCGCCTAGACTACTGTAATGCGCTCTACTGTGGGATTACCCTTGAAGACGGTCCGGAAGCTTCAGCTGGTACAGAACGCTGGCGGCTCGCCTGATTAAGGGCAGCCGCCGGCGTGATCACATCACGCCAGTGCTTAATGAGTTGCACATGGCTACCAGTTTGCTTGCCGAGCCGAATTCAAGGTGTTGGTTTTGACCTTTAAAACTCTACACTGGCTCCTGGCCCAGCTTATCTCAAGGAGCGCCTCCAGCAACATCAAGTAGGCTGCTCAACAAGGTCTGCCACGGACGGCCTTCTCCTTATCCCATCAGCCTGAGCAGCCAGGCTGGTGGGGACTAGGAAGAGGGCCTTCTCTGTGGCGGCCCCCACATTATGGAACTCCCTCCCTAGTGACCTTCGCCATGCCCCCTCCGTGATGAGCTTCCGCCGTGCATTAAAAACATGGCTGTTCAGGCGGGAATATGGGGTGGGTTAGGTTTTTAATAAGAATTTTTAATATTGTTTTAATCATTATATTTTATTGTGTTTTACTGTATTTTAATTGTACATCGCCCAGGGTGGCCGGGTGGACCGGCCAGATGGGCGATTAATAAATATAATAAATAAATAAATATATGATTAAAATCGGCTGATTGTCACTTAAATTCATAAGCCCTGCCCACAGATGGAATGCACTCTCTCGACACCATTCCCAGGTTGGAATTTGGCCACTGGAGTTTAAAAGGTTTCCCACCCCTGATGTAATGGGTAACAGCATCTACTAAGCGAAGGCAGGGGGTTGGACTCGATGGCCTTGTAGGCCCCTTCCAACTCTACTTTTCTATGATTCTATGAAGGCTACAAATTCTACAACATCCCTCACTGACAGGAATCTTAGTATGATTGACATCCAAATATCTGACTGTCATCTAGATACACTGATTGCTTTGTGTCTCCTTTATGTGACCAACTAGAACAGCATTCGTTAATGAAACTGTAGGGCAGTGTTCTGGGTCCCCAGATGTTTTTGGCCTACAAGTCCCAGCATGCTCCAGCCAGCAAATAAAAATATAAGTATCAGGTTCAAAAACTATAGGAGAGGGGCTAGATCTCTTTTATTTGCACTTTCAGCTACCAGCAGGTAATGTTGGAAAGTTGCAAAGCACTATAACCTTTGTGTATAGATTCTAACATAACTGCAAAAATGAGGCAGAGCAGAGTGGGTTGCCAACCAACTGCAATAGGTGGTTCCAGCCTGATTAGGAAGCATCAACAACTCACCTTCTTCTGCAAGGCTTCTCTGCAGGTTCCTCGCAGCCAGCAGGAACTCTAAAAGGTCCAATTTTCCATTCTCTGCACACAGAGAAAAAGGAATGGTTACATATATAATAGTGTACTTAAGCAACTTCAGTAGCTCCCAGTTGGTTTCCGGTCATAATTCCGGTCGTACTTGTTCTGGCCTTTTCAACCAACTCCAAAGGGAGGTGGAGTTGCGCTGTATGTTAAAGATACGTGTCTCTGCACAGAGATACAGGAAGAGCAGGAGCTTGGCAGCCCCATTGAGAGCATCTGGGTTAAAATAAAGGGGGCAAAGAATAAGACGAACATGGCGGTTGGAGTCTACTACCGACCACCCAATCAAGGAGAAGACGAGGATGAAATTTTGAAAAGCAAATTGCAAATGTTTCAAGGAGGCATGATGTAGTAGTGATGGGGGACTTCAATTTCCCCTTTATCTGTTGGGAGACTTATTTAGCCAAGCATGGCCCCTCCAAGAAATTCCTGAGTTGTGCTGCTGATAAATTCCTCCTACAGAAAGTGGAGGAAGGAACTAGAGGATCGGCTATTCTTGACCTGATTCTAACCAACAGAGACGAGTTAGTGGATAAAGTGGCAGTTTCGGTAACTCTGGGGGAAAGTGACCATGTTATACTTGAGTTCTTGATTCTAAGGGGAGCAAAAGCTGAGTGTAGCCAAACACGTACCCTGGATTTTAGGAAAGCCAATTTTAACAAACTCAGAACAATGATAAGTGAGGTCCCATGGCAAGCGACTCTAATGAGAAAAGGAGCCCAGGATGGGTGGGAGTTTTTAAAAAAGGAAACTTTAAAGGCACAATTGCATACAATTCCCACAAGGAGGAAAGGCAGAGGGCAACAGAAGAAGCCAATGTGGCTTCACAATAAACTCAAAGATGACCTGAAAACAAAAAGGACACGTATAGGAAGTGGAAGGAAGGACAGGCTACAAGGGAAGAGTACAGGCAGGTAGCACAGAACTGCAGGAATAGTGTCAGGAAGGCTAAAGCTGAGAATGAGCTAAGGTTAGCGAGGGATGCTAAGAACAACAAGAAAGCTTTCTTCAGATACATGCATAGTAAAAGACAGAGGAAAGAAACGGTGGTTCAACTACGGAATGAGGATGGCAAATTGATAACAGAAGACAAAGAAAAGGCAGAAGTGTTCAATTCCTACTTCGGCTCGGTCTTCTCCCAAAAGAGGGTCTATGACCCCCCCCCCGGGCAAACCTGAAGTGCAGACTGAAGGGGCAGGACTGCAGCTTGAGATTGATAGGCAAATGGTCAAGGAGCACCTGATTACTCTGAACGAGTTTAAATCTCCAGGGCCTGATGAGCTGCATCCTAGAGTAATAAAGGAACTGGCAGAAGAACTCTCAGAACCACTGTCTATTATCTTTGAGAAATCATGGAGGACAGGTGAAGTGCCAGATGACTGGAGGAGAGCAAATGTTGTTCCCATCTTCAAAAAGGGCAAGAAGGAGGAACCTGGGAACTATAGGCCAGTCAGTTTGACATCAATCCCTGGGAAATTTTTGGAGCAGATTATAAAGAAGTCAGTCTGCAAGCACCTTGAAAACAATGCAGTGATTATTAGAAGCCAGCATGGATTTGTCAAAAACAAATCCTGCCAGACTAATCTGATCTCATTTTTTGATCGGGTAACCTCCCTTGTGGACTGTGGGAATGCTGTGGACATCATATATCTGGACTTCAGCAAAGCTTTCGACAAAGTGCCTCATGATATCCTGATTAGCAAGCTAGCTAAAAGTGGGCTAGATGGAACAACTATCAGGTGGATCCACAATTGGCTACAGAATCGGACTCAAAGAGTGCTTATCAATGGTTCCTTCTCAAACTGGGGAGAGGTAACGAGCGGGGTACCACAGGGGCAGGGCTCGGTCCTGGGCCCAGTGCTCTTCAACATTTTTATTAATGACTTGGATGAGGAGGTGCAGGGAATGCTTATCAAATTTGCAGATGACACAAAGTTGGGTGGAACAGCTAATACTCTGGAAGACAGAAACAAAATTCAAAGTGACCTCGATAGGCTGGAGCGCTGGGCCAAAAACAACAGAATGAAATTTAATAGGGATAAATGCCAAGTGCTGCACCTAGGGAGAGGAAACCAAATGCAGAGTTACAGAATGGGGGACACTTGGCTCAACAATACTACAAGTGAGAAGGATCTTGGAATTGTGGTAGATCACAAACTGAATATGAGCCAGCAATGTGATGTGGCTGCAAAGAAGGCAAATGCTATTTTGGGCTGCATTAATAGAAGTATAGCTTCCAAATCGTGTGAAGTGATAATTCCCTTTACTCAGTACTGGTTAGGCCTCATCTTGAGTACTGCGTCCAGTTCTGGGCACCACACTTTAAGAAGGACGTAGACAAACTGGAGAGGGTTCAGAGGAGGGCAACAAGGATGATAAAGGGACTGGAAACAAGGCCCTATGAGGAGAGACTGATAGAACTGGGCATGTTTAGCCTTCAGAAGAGGAGACTGAGGGGAGATATGATCGCACTCTTCCAGTACTTGAAGGGATGTCACACAGAGGAGGGCCAGGATCTCTTCTCGATCATCCCAGCTTGCAGGACACAGAATAATGGGCTCAAGTTACAGGAACCCAGATTCCACCTAAACATCAGGAACAATTTCCTGACTGTCAGAGCAATAAGACAATGGAATCAACTACCTAGGGAGGTGGTGGGCTCTCCCAATCTGGAGGGATTCAAGGTGCAGCTGGACCGCCATCTGTCAGGGATGCTTTGACCTGGATTCCTGCATTGAGCAGGGGGTTGGACTCGATGGCCTTTTAGGCTCCTTCCAACTCTACTTTTCTATGATTCTATGATTCTAACCCTAAATGTCTCGGACCAGGGTACCTCAAGGAAGAACACTTAACTTAGGCTGCAATCCTACACTCACTTACCTGGGAGTAAGTCCTATTGAACTCAATGGGGCTTACCTCTGACTCGTAGAGATGGGAAAGAAATCCATTTGGTTCACATTTGAACTTACCTTATTCTGAGCTTTTGAACTAACATGTAAACCAAAATTCAGTTATCATTTAATCTACAAATGTTGCATTGGAGTTCTCCAATCAAAAAATACATATTAAATGTGTAAATTAGGGGGAAGTATACATAAGACTGTGTATTTTAGTGAAAATAACATTCAAAAATGCATTATATTAGGAAAATTGCTTGAAAAAAATGTGTTAGACAAAGTTGTGTACATTTCCCCCCCCCCCATATGTATTTAAAGTTCATATGAACTTTAAATAGAAAATTCTCCAAGTCTAGAAAAATGAGAAACAGAGGGAAAGAAACTGACACTGACAGACTCATGCACCCCTACTTTTCGCAGGGATGTTGAAGAGTCCTTGGTCTCGAGTCACGAGTCTTTGGACCCGAGTCTCGAGTCCGAATCCGAGTCCTTGGTCCAAAATGGTGACTCATGAGTCCCGAGTCACTCCCAAAGCTGACTCCACGAGTCCCTATTAAAACCAATGGGGGTTTTCCCCAACAAAATAAGGCTATTTCAGATGTGTGGCTTAAATAAATTCTAGGCAAAAGTGTGCCTTTTTATTTCAAAACTCTGCCACTGATTTTGGCAAGAACAGACCAGGCAGACAAACCCAAAATAACCAGACAGGCAGAGGAGGCAGGGAGCCCCAAAGCAGGCAGGCAGAGGCCTTTGTCTTGGACAATTCAAACTGTGGAACTGGTGAAGAAGAGACCAGGCAGGCAGAGGAGGCTGGGAACCCCAAACAGGCAGGCAGAGGCAGCCAAACCCAAAATGTCTGAAAGGTTGCATTTTAGGAAAATGATTTTTAAAAATAAACTTGCTGTACTTCCTAAAACCTATCCATGTTGCATTTGAGGAACACGAGTCCTTGGTCTCGAGTCCCGAGTTGAGTCTCGAGTCCCATTAAAAATATTGGGACTTGAGTCAGAGGGGGGACTCAGTCCGACTCACGAGTCGAGTCCTCGAGTCCGAGTCCCCATCCCTGCTTTTCAGTAGACAGAGAAGCATAGAAAAGTAGAGTTGGAAGGGGCCTAGAACAGTGATGGTGAACCTTTTTGAGGCCGAGTGCCCAAACTGCAATACAAAACCAACTTATTTATTTCAAAGTGCCAACACTACAATTAAACCTGAATTAAACCTGTTTTTAAACACAGCAATTAAACGTGCGTGTGTGTGTGTGTGTGTGAGAGAGAGAGAGAGAGAGAGAGAGAGAGAGAGGGGCTGCCTTTTCTCGCCGCTGTCCTCCAGGGACCTGGTCAGCCCGCGGAGCCTCCTGAGGCGGGACTTGGACGGACCAGCAGCCCTCCGGCTGCTCTGGCCTCTTTGCTGCCGGCATGCCCGGGCCACCCTCCACAGCGCCGGGCCAAAGAAGAGCCCTGCTCGCTTCTCGAGGGGACGCACCTCAGGCTGCGGACGGGTTGCAGAGGCGGTGCCCGCTGCGGGGAGGCAGCCCGCATGGCCTGCGAAGAGTGGGCGGTCCAGAGCGAGCGCTCCCATTGGCCCTGCCCACTGCGTCATGGCCTGAGCCCACACGGGGGGCCTGACGCCGCCTGACGCCGCCAGCGGGGAGCAGCGCTGCCCAGTGATGCCGCAGCGAGAGGCACTCCCAGCCGTCCTCTCCACCTGGGCGGTCGCTGGGGCAACAGCGGCTCTCCAGGCCTGCCCGCCCCGCCCCGGGAGGACCTTCTCGGCCCTTCCTTGGCAGAGGCGGCGGCCTGCGGGATAGCCTAACCAGTGCTGAGTAGAGGGGAACTAGTACTTCACATGATTTGAAAACTATACTTCTATTAATACAGCCCAAAATAGCATTTGCCTTTTTTGCAACCACATCACATTGCTGGCTAATATTCAGCTTGTGATCTATGACAATTCCAAGATCCTTCTCAGTTGTAGTTTTGTTGAGCCAGGTATCCCCCATTCTGTAACTCTGCATTTGGTTTCTTCTCCCTAGGTGCAGCACTTGGCATTTATCCCTATTAAATTTCATTCTGTTGTTTTTGGCCCAGCGCTCCAGCCTATCGAGATCGCTTTGAATTTTGTTTCTGTCTTCCAGAGTATTAGCTGTTCCACCCAATTTTGTGTCATCTGCAAATTTGATAAGCATTCTCTGTACCTCCTCATCCAAGTCATTAATAAAAATGTTGAAGAGCACTGGGCCCAGGACTTCCGGTGGGAGGAATGGTGTACTAACGTCTTCACAAATAGCTGAAGGCACAACCTGGCTTGAAAAACTGGCTAGGAGCAATCCCAACTGGCATATATCTTCCTGGCAAAATGGAAGATCTAGAGACATGCCTTTCAAACTCTAAGGGTTGTCTTTTGGTGAGTTATCTGCCATTCCGACAGTTTGCTCGCGGGAGGAGCCTGGAGTGAAGGATTTACAACTTGCTCAAATGCCACAGTTGGAGACCTGAAAGGACATTGAAGTCTGCCTATCCCCATTTCTCCAAAGATTTAGTGCTTATATTTACTTACGAAGAGAGAAAGATTTTTTCGACAATAGAGTTGATATTCCTTGCGAAGAGACCTTCTTTTTTCATGAGACTGTTAGAAGGGGAGGGAGAGATTCAGGCTGACAGCCTCACAAAGAGAAGATTTTTATTTGGGGTTTTCTTTTGAATTGGGAAAGAGGCTTCTCTGAATTTTTTTTTAATTTTTAATTATTTCTTGCTTGGCGAAAGTGCTACGGAGACTGATCAGAAACCTGCTGTGGGAAGCTTTTTATTTATGAATTGGCTGGCACGGAGGAATGCACATAAATAAGAGATAAACTAGAGTGAAGCATAGGCCGTGACTTCTGGATTGCAAGAGGCTTAAAGGAGACAGAAAGCATCTCACTTTCACTTGACTTGATTTACAATTTACTTGGACAAATGGAGAAAAGATTTATTGACAGGATGGATGCCCTTGAAAAAAGTTTGGATGAGAGGCTTGGAGTGGAATTGATCCGAGAAGGTAAATTGGACAAACAGATTAAGATGGAGGATCTTGGAAATAAGATGGATGGCTTATAAGAACTAAAAAAATTGTAGAGCCACACAGAAAAAATATCTGAAGAAGGGAAATACATTTTGATTTTGTTGGATTTGAGAGGAAAAGAGGATTATTTGAGATCTGGAGTAATCTTAGAATTGGAGGATTCAGGAGATTTATTGGCTTATTCTGTCAGAAAAAAATACAGTCCATCAAGTTTGCCAGCAATGCTTCTCTACTGCAATGTATCTGGAAGACGCAAACACAGACCATTTTTATCAATGAGGTTTCTCTACTGGAATGAAGTTGGATGACAAGGCTACGGTTGTTTTGACTGGCAAGAGAAGAGAGTGTGCCTCTTTTATTTCAAAGCTGAAGCAGAAAAAGATTGTTTTTGACAGAGGAAGGGTAAAGGGAGGTTTTTAAATAGGAAGGATGCTTCTGGTAGAGATGGCTAAATTTATGTCATGGATTAAAGAAAATATGGTTATGTTTATTGTGTGCTAGATTATTTGAAATTGTGTGGCTAAAAGGGTTGAAATTAATATTATGTTTCACTTTTAAAGATAATGTTCCTACATATGATTGATATGTAAACATTTTGTTTTATGTTGGAATGTGAAACAAAGCCAGGAAGGATGGATAAGAAGAAGGGCTGGTGAATGCTGGATGATGTATGAAAAAAAGAAAAAGTACGGTAATAATAAGTAATAATTGATCAGAATTTTTTCCTTCTGAGATTAATGGATAATTAGTTGGAAAGAAGTCATGGAATCTTATTAATATATGTGAGTGATATGCATATTATTTTGTATAATAGAAGAACCATTAGTAAAGATGTTGGATAAACTTTCGTTGATATTTAGAGAATACCGTACTTAATATTTATGTTTAAGGCTGAATGGAAACCTCTAATAATCATTTGTAGAAATTAAAAAATGATTTGTGTTGTTTGTGGATTTGATGAATAAGAAGAAAATTCTGGTATAGTGGAAAAAAGAGAAATTTCTTTGTAATTATAGAGTAAGAGAAACTATTGTTACTTATATCTGTTGTGCAGAAAATCAGAAGTCAATTTTAGTTTAGTCTTGTTGTTTGTTTTTTGGTAAGTGTCTGTTTTTGGGTAGTGTTTGTGTTTTTATTTTCAATAGAATTTAAAATTTCCCCCAAAAAAGAGCACTGGGCCCAGGACTAAACCCTGCAGTACCCCGCTCATTACCTCTCCCCAGTTTGAGAAGGTACCATTGATAAGCACTCTTTGAGTCTGATTCTGTAGCTGACTGTGGATCCACCTGATAGTTGTTCCATCTAGCCCACTTTTAGCTAGCTTGCTAATCAGGATATCATGAGGCACTTTGTTGAAAGCTTTGCTGAAGTCAAGAT
Organism: Shinisaurus crocodilurus; assembly: GCA_021292165.1. Taxonomy (NCBI): domain Eukaryota; kingdom Metazoa; phylum Chordata; class Lepidosauria; order Squamata; family Shinisauridae; genus Shinisaurus; species Shinisaurus crocodilurus. The sequence continues at coordinate 263,565,996 of CM037877.1, forward strand.
ATATTATGTCCACAGTATTTCCACAGTCCACAAGAGAGGTTACCTGATCAAAAAATGAGGTCAGATTAGTCTGGCAGGATTTGTTCTTGACAAATCCATGTTGACTTCTAGTAATCACTGCATTGTTTTCAAGGTGCTTGCAGATTGGCTGCTTTATAATCTGCTCCAGAATTTTCCCAGGGATTGATGTCAGACTGACTGGTCTGTAGTTCCCAGGTTCCTCCTTCTTGGCCTTTTTAAAGATAGGAACAACATTAGCCCTCCGCCAGTCTTCTGGCACTTCACCGGTGGGGCTACCAAGCTCATCTTCCTGTATTTCTGTATATAGCATTGCACTGTTAATCCCATATGAACATGCCCATTTGCTTAGATCATCATCTTAGGCCCAGCTCCATGTGCCATTCCCATAGGTGGTGGTTTCAGGGCAGGGCCATCTATTTTAGGCTTCCAGGCTGTGGAGGTTTCTCTCCCAGAGAGGTCCAGTTAGGGCCCACTCTCCTAATTTTTAGAAGACAGGCTAATGATATCATGTAAAGAACGTTTGAGTGGGAAATGAGATAATACATCTGCCTATTGCTGTTGCTGTTCAAATAATTAAATTTTTAGGGCAAATATTTATATTTTGTTTTTAATTGTAATCTTGTGGTATTTGTGTAGTACTTTTTGATATATTTGCCTGGGTCATGGTTTGGTGGAATGCCATGTTGTTTAAGTTTTTTTTTAAAAAAATAAATAAACAGAAAAGTAGGGCAAAGCAGAAAAAGGACCCAGAGTCATTTGTGGTACTTCCATGGCCAGAGTTGTGGCATGATTTGAAGGTGAGAAGGAAAGTTCTGGAGGAATCACAGTTGAACATGAAGCATCAAATAATAGGCACTTCTGCTGATGTTAACGGCTATGGTAGGTTGGCCAAATTTCCCAGCTCAGCATCAAATAATGTGATACAATAACAATCAGACATTTGCACAGGTTTTATTTGGCTCAACTTTCCAGCCCAGTGCCATGTCCAATATTCTCTCTAGGGGGCCACACAACCCAATTTCTTGGCATGCACTGAGATACTCACTGCTAACCCGTGTCTGTCCCAGTGTCTGTTGTACATTTTTAGAGCTCAGATTGACTCCCAGGTCTGTCAGGACTGGCTTCAATTCATCAACAGTCACCATACCTTTCTTTATCTTCCTGAAAGCCTGGAGAGTATTTTGGAGGGCTAAAGGAAGCAAAGGAGAGAGAAAGGATGAAAAATACTGATGTTCCAGTGGGTGAGAATTGGGCAGACATAGAAAACCATATTTTACAGTGTTCTTAAACAAACCTTTAAAAAATGTGTGAAGAGCCCGTGGACTAGATGCTGTCTGCAACCTACCATAATCTCATCAAGCCCACATGGGCAGTGAGGGATTAGTGAATCTTGCTGCATGACTGTTGTGGGACAACTGAGAAGAAAAGGGAAGACAGCAAGCGGTGGTACTGGAGCACGCGCTGCAAGGCAGAAGGGCCAGGCCGAAGATGTTCTGCTTCCAGTGAGGAACGTTAAATTGTGTGAGCTGCGGCAGGGGGAAGAGGGCCAAAAAGGCCTGCAGAACTTCCACCATCTTACTCAGGAGAGCGGAGAACCCAGAGGGAAGCAGGCCAGCCAGGTGTCCAGCCAGAATGACACGGCACACGGGCTGGATTGGGGAGGGGTCAAAAAGACCCCATGGAGCTGCTGCTGCTGCTGCTGCCGCCGCCTTGCCCAGGGAGGGTGGAGGCTGTGGAAGAGGGTAGGCTGGCTGACATCATGTGACCCAGAGTGGGCTGAAACAGAGCCAGTGTGGCATAGTGGTGAGAGCAATACTGGGACTGGGACTCGGGAGATCCACGTTCCGGTCCCCACTCGGCCATGAAGCTCACTGGGTGACTTTGGGCCAGTGGGCCACTCATTGACTCTCAGCCTAACCTATCTCACAGGGTTGTTGTGAGGATGGAGAAGAGGAGGAGGAGGAGGATTATGTAAGCCGCCTTGGGTTCCTTGCAGGAAAAAAGGCGGGGTATAAATATAATTACCGTAATAAAAAATAAAATAAAATGGCTCCACAGAGCTGCCACCACCACCTTGCCTGGGAGGCCACAGAACCCAGGTGGTGGGGGTGATGGCAGAGAGAGAGAGAGAAGGGGATGATGATGATGATGATGATGATGATGATGATGATGATTAGTTTTGGCCCTGTTTGCCATTGGTTTCAGCCCCCAATTGATTTTTCTTATGGGTCAATAGATGAAACATTAAAAGTGTATATCTCAGGGATAGGCTACCTTTGGTCCCAAGGGCAAATTTGTATCCCCCCCCCCAGTTCTGCAGGCAGATTTGTAATGGGGGTGGGGTTTCTCTATCTTCTTGCCCGCCCCCCTGCCTGGATCCTCTCTCTTGTTGTCTCCGCTCTCTCTATTTTTGCACCCCATTGGAATCCACTTCCGCCCTGTGCCTGGAGTCTCTATTTGTGTTTGGGCACTTTGGAGGCATCTACCAGCAGAGCGGCAAGGGATCTTTGCTGCTCTTACCAAGCAGCTCACTGGCTGCTGGGGCTCACCCACGGTGGGTCGTGTCATCTGGATTTGGACGACACAACAACCCACCGTGAGTGAGAACAACCCTAATAACAGCCCATGGCCACCACAGGGTGGCTTGTTTGAAAAAACAAGTCACTCTTGGTGAAGTGGTCCCTGTTCAGATGACATGACAACCCTCCTACGATAATAAACACGGGCCGGTTGTCGTGTTGACTGAACCAGGTCAATGGAACCAACTACCTAGGGAGGTGGTGGGCTCTCCATTGCTGGAGGTATTCAAGGAGAGACTGGACAGCCATCTGTCAGGGATGCTTTAAACTGGATTCCTGCACTGAGCAGGGGGTTGGACTCAGTGGCCTAAATGGCCCCTTCCAACTCTATGATTCTATGAGAGAGACAGAGACAGAGACAGAGACATGCAGCACAATATTAAGAATGCAGCCACCTTCCCTCTACTACCCTCTGTTTCCCTCCTCATACCCTCTGTTTCAGCGAAGGGTGAAGTTTTATACACAACTTCCAAGAATTTGGAGAATTCCAGAGTCCCAGATGCTGTAAGAGAGAAAGACACAGAAAGTGAGTTGGGGTGAAGTGTATGTTCACGTATTACAGCTGAACCCAATTTTGTACACCTACCCATCTCAAGGGATTCCAGTTCAGATCATTTATTCTCAGATTTCCATGTAAAAACCCACATTCTAAAATCTGAATTTCAGAACAAAGAATTTAAATTTTGCACCTTTCCTCATTCGGGGCAGTAGGGAATGCTTTTCAGTTTTATTTTCAAGTGTGTCCGTGTTTCTGTTGGTCTGGGAAACATGATGATTTGAGTTCTTGTCTTCAAAGTTTGGATTTGGAAAACGAAAGCAGCAAGTTGATATTTTCAAAATGTGAAAGCTTTGGATTTTGAGATTCTTTAAAAAAACAAATAAACTACGGCATATTACAACAGAATATACGGATAGTACAATATCAGTAACACATTGTAATATTGTAAATGGAAGTAAAAGGACATAATACAATACATTTGATAAAATTCTGTTAAGGTGTCCTATTTCTTTTGAACATATGCTGAACTTTGAAATTTAGCAGGTTTCAAATTTATATGTCTGTTTGGTAAAGTTTGTGTCTGTGTGTGTATTGTACGTTTCAGGGGCGGGGTCTCAAAGTGGAGGAAGAGGATTCCTAGAGTCTGGGAACGTGAATGCTTTAAAGTGGATTCCTGCGCTGCACGCGGGGTGGCGGTGCCTGGTGGTCTAAATCAGGGCTCTCCAACCTTGGGTCCCCAGGTGTTTTTGGCCTACAACTCCCAGCATGCCCCAGCCAGCTATGCTGGGAGTTGTAGGCCAAAGACATCTGGGGACCCAAGGTTGGAGAGCCCTGATCTAAATGGCCCCTTCCAGAAAGCCATATATGGGCATGTTGGCTTACTGCCAATTCAGAGGGAGACTGATCCTTTTCATTGCTAGAATGGGCATTATGGAAGACGCCCAGAGCCAATCAGCTTTTTAAAAAATGAGCACAAACCCTTAAGCTCACAGCTGCACAGAGCAGCTTAATGGAAAGAGCGACAACATGAGAGTCAGGGGCCAGGGGGCTCCAGCCAAGCAAGTGATGGTGGAAGGGGGGCCAGCTCAGCAGGCAGCAATGGACTGCTTGACAGGTGAGTTCTGCAGCTTTGCTCTGCGTCTGTTTTTGCTTTACTTCAAAGTAAGTAAGTGGGTGGGTTGTGGCCCGACATGCTTATTTTAGAGTAAAACAAAAACAGACAGAGAGGAGCTACATGTGTTTGGTTTTTTTACTTTAAAGTAAGCATGCAGGGCCGCAATCTGGATTGGGACCAATGGGACCCTGGTATGAAGGGTGGAGGTGTTCATCCTTCCTTCCCCAGGCACTCATCCAAAAACTGCTCCCTACCCACCAATGCTACATTTCAAGAAAGGAAAAATGCTGATCCCAATGCGAAACTGCACATTTCTTTTTCTGTTTAACTCTAAAACAGGGTGCTCTCTCCCCCACCCCGGATGGGCATAAAGGGCAACGGTCGCTGGGGCTGGAGGAGGGCCACTGCCACCACCGGTGCTCCTGGCCCTGCAGTGGCAGCTTTCTTCCCCCGCCCCAACTCTGCTCGGCTCTGGGGATGTTGTGGCAACTCCTCCTCTGAGGCTTGCCACTTCTGGGGGGAGGGGCCAGTGGCAGGACAATATGCAATGAAGGGAAGGGAGTGGCCACGTGTAGCTCCTCCTCCTCCTCTCGCTCGCTCGCTCACCCTCTGGGGCACCACAGCAGGGCAGACTGGGCACACACAGTGCAAGCTAGAGTGAGCGCAAGCAGACTCCGCCTCTGGCCGGGCAGGGTGGCATCAAGGGCTGGCCGCCGAAGGAGCCGCCACCTCATCCTCCCCCTCTGAGCACTGTGGTGGTGGGGAGGGTGCCCAGCTGAGAGAGAGAAGTGAGCAGGCCAGCCAGAAAGGTCAGCTCAGTGGGCAGGCAGAGGCGGCGGCGGCGGCAGCTGCTCGTACTCTGTCTGCAGGCAGCACCACGGGCACAGCCCCTCCTCCCTGGTGCCCAGAGAACAACGCTGAGCAGGAGAGAGGAGCAGCGGCCGGCCGGCTTCTCCCGTTTGCAAAGTGCATGTCATGGGGGGGGCGGGGGGGGCAGGAGGGGGAGAGGAGACGAAGAAGCCTAGCTAATGAAGCTAGCTTAAATTACTGGCATGTTTACTTTCTCTTGACCAAGCCTCCAGGCTCATGCCAAATTGCCAATGCATAGACAGGTGAGAGTTTATAAACTAAGTACTTTGATCAAGCATGTTTTTCCAAAACCAACTTTAAGCAGATGGACCCTGAATGAGCCAGGCACTCATTTAGGCACAGGACTGGGCTGAACTAGAGAATGAATCTAATGTGTCCATTGCAGTGCTTCATGCTAAAATTCTCTTTATCTTTTCCAGATTATATGAAACAATGCCAAGACCATGCATATTCCCCATTTCTGAGGCGAGGCTTCTCCTTGTGGGAGAATAGTGCAGAGCAATGGGGAAGTTGCTAGGAAAAAGAACATAGTTTGCACAAGACTGAGAGCAAAACTTGCAGAGAAGAAACTCAACGTTTCTGCAAATCATCTGTATCTTATAGTAGTTGCAGGTCACTATGAGGTCTACCAGATATTGGGAATACAGCATGTGATGATTCTGACTGGGGAGTCAGGAGTACTCATCACCATTATCTACAAATGATCCCAAAGAGCCTAATATAGAAGAATGCACAGAAGAGGAAGCAAGGAGCACAAATACCCTTAGAGCAAACAGTCCACTGTTGATGATGCTTTAGACAACAAGGAGTTCACAATCACCTTTCCCCAAGAAGAATGGGCTGCAGAAGAGTATAAGAACAAGGCAGACAAGTATGTTCACACCAACTATGTACTGAAGCCTAACATGGACGCACTACCCAAAGCCTCATTTGTGGTGTCCTTTGAAACTGCCGTGTAAAATAAGTTATGAGTGGGGGGGGGGTAAGGTTTCTATGTCAGCAATCCATGCTTCATCAATCTCTCCTCCAAAGGAAACCAACTCTGTAGTGCTGCCCCTGGAACTTCTCGCTGCACAGGGAAGTGGGTGGGCGTGGAGCAAGTAATGACATTTTTGAAAAGGCAAATCGCTTGCCCAACTCACGAGTGGAAGGACAAGAATTGCGCCTCATCCAGCACGCACTCTCCTGCGATGTATGGAAAATGCAATGCACGAGCAAGAGAGGTTCAGCCAATGGGGTTTCTCATTGGGAGCATGGGGTGGTGGAGACACACAGAAGATATATATAATAGGCTCAAAGGTGCATGTTTTCCAGAAGTTTCAGAAACCATGCAATAAGCACAATGCACTGAAAGCTAAGTATATAAAAATCACAATGTGTTAGGACACGAGCACATGGGAGATCTTGAGTTCGTGACCTGAGATATGTCAGGCAGGGATTCAGCCTGTGTACTGTTACTAAGCTCTTCCCAAAGGAGACCAACCAGACCAGCCAAGGAAGCTTCAAACAGGCCACCGCAGGTTAGGTGATTCCACACACACACACACACACACAGTGCCTGTACATGCTGCCATGTGCCCCACTCAACCTGCCCTCAACGGCACATGAGCAGGGTCTGATACTTCTAGGCACATCAGGCTTTCCCCAGAATGCATGCAAGAAAGTAAAACTGCCTGAGAAACCACAGGGCTGTGGGCGAGTGTTATTATCACATACCATCGACATTGACAAACTTGAGAGCCTGATGCATCTCACTGCTGGTCACCAGGATTCCCAGGCTGTGCAGGACCAGGAGGAGTTTGCTGATGTGTATTCTTCCAGCCTTAAGGGTGCTGAATAGAGTGCAGGCCCTGGACAGCCCTGAACACACTACACAATCTGGAAAGTAAGGATAGCAGTGCATTAGTGCCAGAGCCGACTAATGAGCTAGGAGGAGGACAAAAGGCAAAGCCACCCAGAAAAGGAATCAAGGGAGAAAGGGGACCTAATCCGTCACCTAGCACAAACTCCTTGCCCTATGATAGGGCAATCCTACATCAACAGCAGGAAGGAGCAAATTCTGTACTTTTGGGAGCCACCATTCCCCAGACAAGAGTAATGTTCTACATGCACAGCAGAATAAGATGGTAGAGTCCTGACCTGAAGCAGCACTGGAGTATTCCACTTCAGACTCCAGGTGGAGGATGCCATTCTGAATGCCCCCACACATTGAAAACTCATTTAAGAGGAAAAATAATCGTAGGAAGAAAGGCTCTAGCACGACATTCACCCTCCTGTTGCTACTTTTCTATTTCCAGTTCTATTTATGGGAGGGGGCACTGAAAAATACGATTACCTCATCTGTGGTCTGATTTTATAGTCAGTGGGATGGCTGGCATGGCATGCACAGTTTATTTATTTATTTATGTATTTATTATATTTTTAAATCGCCCATCTGGCTGGCCACCCGGCCACCATGGGCGATGTACAGTCATTAAAATACAATAGAACACAATTAAAACTACATTAAAACATAATTAGAACACAATTAAAAATAAAAGTTTTTTTTTAAAAAAAACCTAACCCACCCCATATTCCCGTCTGAAAAGCCATGTTTTTAAAGCCCAGTGGAAGTTCATCAAGGAGGGGGCATGACAAAGGTCACTGGGGAGGGAGTTCCATAACTTGGGGGCCACCACAGAGAAGGCCCTCTTCCTCGTCCCCACCAGCCTGGCTGCTCTGATGCTTACAGATGCTAGTTTTATTATTTTTACTTTAAAATATATATTTTCTTTTTCTATAACAATGTGGTGCTTATTCCCCAATAAATGTGTTTAGCATCAGGGTGGCAGAAGTGAACTCCATTTTATTCCTGTAGCCATAATGGCGCTCTGATTTAAGCGAGATTAAAATGTGAAACTTCACATGCTCAGAACTGTTTTGCATCAGGACTGTAGAAGCAGTTGTGAAGCATGGAATGGCGGCAGAGTGGCTGTTTTGAAGAGAAATGTCTGTTTCTCAACTGAAGGAAGGAATACACATGGCCATCGAAAGCCTACTGGCTGCCCAGCCGCCGCCCACCCAACATTAAGTCCAGGGTCTAGCTCAGTGTTCTCCAACCTTGGGTCCCCAGATGTTTTTGGCCTACAACTCCCAGCATGGGAGCTGTAGGCCAAAAACATCTGGGGACCCAAGGTTGGAGAACACTGGCCTAGCTGCACCACTGCTGAGGAATACATGTATTTCCCAGAGGCAGATTTGCTTTCCAGGATGCATAGCAGCTAACAATATATGTTAGCTCTGAGCTGGATATCCTCCAAGTTTGTGTTTCAGCTCAAAAGTAGTGATTTCTAGGGAGCCAACCCCATGAAAAACAGCTCAACCTTACCTTTTTTGGGGGGGGAAGCTGTTTGCTATTGTTTGCATCCACCACTTCCAACCTTTGCTGCTATCATTCGTGTCAGTATATGGTTTACTCACTAGGTGGCAGTAGACTTAGTTGTATCTGGGTAGAATCAGGAGTTTCCGGCGAAAGACCAAGTTCTTCTCTAGCTTCCTGACTGCTATGTCCTCTGAGCCTTCCAAGATAGCTGCTGCATTGGCAACATTTTCTCTCTGCTTCATTCTTCCTTGTCACGCCCTCTGCTTAAGTGCTTTTGAGGCTCCGCACTACTACCCCAAGAAGGACTCTGATTCAGATGGGTCCCTCCACTTCAGGGGGAGCCCAGTCAGCACCCCCTTCTATACCTTCCCGGCCAGGGGATGTATGTAGCTCTTCCATCATCTGACTGTAAGGATGGCTCCCCTTCAGCTTCTCCTGTCCCACAGCCATGCAGGAGCACGAGGCTGCAGAAACGGTCATGTCAACAGCAGACCATGATGAGAAACTCCTTTTTGATGTATGGACAGAGCCCATGGTTTGAAGTCATTTGTAATGCCAGGGTGAGACTCCTCCACATTCAGCATGTTGTCTTGTAGTCAGACAAGCCATTTCACATAGTTTAACTACTCAAGGTACCTGACCAAGGCAATCTGCAAACAAGTTGTGGTTGCCAGTGTGAAACAAGTGAATGATGAGTTAGGTGGAGGTTAACTAATCATCTGATTCAGTTTCCCTTGAGAATTCCACATATGAATTGATGGAATTTGTAATTGCCTCAGTCAAATCAAATCTTCCTTTCTGAAGGTTGAAGGCTTTTGCTGTTATAAAATGTGTTCCATGAATTTGTGATATATATTTTTGCAGGCTTATAAATTAAAACGATAAATCAAAATAAGCATAAACTTTTGTACATAGGAAGTTGTGATTTATTTTTTGAGCCACATAGACTTCCTCCATCAGGGCACAACTCCATGAATTACCTTCCCAAGTAGTTCCCTTATCACGCACTGGATCAATTTCTTGCCACCTGTCATAGACGGTTATGTAGAGATTGTAGATAACGTTAGACCTCCTGCCAAAACATATGCAGAAAGCTGATTAGTATAATTATTTTTTACTTAATTTTTATCTAATTATTTATTCTGCCAAAGCAGAATTAAAATCCTTCAGATCTAGGAGTAGATGTCTCAAGCAGTTGTCAAGCATGGGACACTTCCCATTTTCTCTACTGTGTCAGGCTTGATTGGTTTCCATATTAGCCATCTCATTGGTCATTTATGTAGAAACATAGCCACTGCTTATCTACAGTAGTAGTGGATCATTCGCAGAGTCCCAGCATTCGTGGCCCCCACTATGTGTATCATCATCATCATCATCATCATCATCATCATCATCATCATCATCATCATGCCTGTATCATCATTGATACAGCTTGGCTCAGCTTGTCTGAGTGTGGAAAGCTGAGCAGGGTCAGGCCTGGTGATTACTTGGATGGGAGACCCCTCGTCTAGTTTCCTGCATTGAGCAGGGGGTTGGACTCGATGGCCTTGTAGGCCCCTTCCAACTCTATGATCCATACAGGCCTGTGGCTCACGCTGGCTCAGCTTGTCTGAGTGTGGAAAGCTGAGCAGGGTCAGGCCTGGTTATTACTTGGATGGGAGACCCCTCCTCTAGTTTCCTGCATTGAGCAGGGGGTGGGACTCGATAGCCTTGTAGGCTCCTTCCAACTCTATGATCTATGAAATCTATGAAAATCTCCTCTCACTCACACAGATACACACACATAATTTTGACCATAGAGACACACTGCCATGCTCACTCCAGTCTTAAGCGAATTGCAGGGATGGAAATGACTGAGGAAAGCAAAATCAGGAGGCAGAAAGGAAGGAGAAAGGAAAGGCGGCATACCCAGGAGGTCGGAGGAAGGGGAAGAGGAGTTGTTCAAGGGAAGAAGATGGAGACAATGGAGGTGGAGACCAGTCAGCAGGAAGGAAGTGCCTGGAATACTCACTTGCCCCTTTTCAGTGCCAGGGATGTCCGTGTGACAGCGCTGCAGTGAGGGCAGAGACAGTGGTCACTGAGGAGCCACCCAAACCCCCGTCTCCACCCAGGCTCCCACCCTCAGCCCCACCCCATTTATGTGGCACTTGGTGGTTGCCATTCCATAGCTGCTTCTACGCCAGTCCTAGCAATGTCTGCAGTTCCTGCCTTGTACAATGAGACTGGAGCAGATTACAGCTTGTCTGAGCGTGGAAAGCTGAGCAAGGCCAGGCCTGGTGATGACTTGGATGGGAGACCCCTCCTCTAGTTTCCTGCATTGAGCAGGGGGTGGGACTCCATGGCCTTGTGTAGGCCCCTTCCAACGCTATGATCTATCAATCTATGAATCACCATGCCTGGAGGTGTATTGCTTGCAGAGTGTGTAATCTCATAGTCCACCCCGATCCTGTGGGTAGAAATTGCAGGCATTATCAGAAGTGGTTTGGGAGCCATCACAGGATAGCAACAACCGTACTGCTCCAGGCCAAATACACACAAAGCCTCCCATGAGCGACTGAGTCCTCTTATGAAGACAGGAGCAGTGGGAAGCCCTTTCCGAGGACAGATTCCAGGTGCGCTGAGAAATGAGGGGAAGCAGAAATCGATGGTGCATCATGCACATCCCTTTATTGATGACGACATTTGCAAAATATCTCTTAAGAGAGGCCCCGCTACTGGTGGGAGTAAGCAGATGCTTCCCACATCTAAGTGCTAAAGTGTTTTTGCCTCGGGAAACTGAATAGAAAAGAGGCAAAGTTTGGACATCAAAGCAGAAGGGAGGAAGATCAGCTCTACATTTGGGAGTCTCCCAGGCTGGATCCACACCTAAGGTTTAGTACAGGACTGTATCGCTGCCGTGACTTGTGGGGCACACGGCCCACACACTTTTCAGTGCCGGCCGCGCTAGTCCTGCATAATCGTTCTTTGTTTCTCCTGGAATTTCCCAGACTAGGTTTATCACGGTTTTTCCAGTTACTGCGGTTCACTGTCGCAGTACGCAGCCAGTATGTGCTAAACTTGTGCTGCAGTTGCCCGTCTGAGGTGTGGCCACGAAAGTGTCATCACTGGAGTCAGCCAATAGTTTTTGAGGGGCGGGGGGAATGCAGCATCCTGTGCGTCTGGTGGGGAAGAGAGGGGTCCGCCATTTGTTGTTCTGTGGCGGTTCGCCCTCTTCCCCAGAGGCTTCTTAATTTTGGTGTGTGTGTGTGTGTGGTGTAAACATTGCTGTGCACCTTCGCATCTCCAAGCAAGCTGCTTCAGGAATTGTGTGTTGTTGTTGTTGTTGTTGTTGTTGTTGTTTTTAAAACAAATTTGCTGCTGCGCACATCCACACCTCCGCATAAGTGGTGGACCAGAAACACAAAACCCCTGCTTCTGAAATGGGAGTCCGTCTGTCCCCCGTGTGAAAGGCAGTACCCCCAGGATAACCGACATGGGGTTTGAGAGGGGACAGGAGTGGGAGGCTTCTCCCCCCCCCCGTTTTAAACAGCCGCGTTCGCCCCCCCGTTGCCTGAAGAGCAGGGAGCTATAAATTAGCCTAGAGGCATGTCTGCTCAGAGAAGTAAATCACATTCTCTGCAATGCCCTTACTCCCAAGTGTATCACATTGATTTAACAGGAGCCTTGTGCTTGGGAAACTCAGAACGGGAGGAACAATTCTTTTTCCTTTCTTTCTTTAAAGATTGCTCCTGTGCTTGTTCGCACCTTCACAGAGACGATGAAGCAAAATATATTTATTTATTTTAAAAAAAAAACCTGTTCAAGGCAATGCCCAGTTCTACCACTATGGAGTTGGGTGTGGGGTGGCAAACCAGGATGAGTGCGCTACATTTAAGGAGAGCGTGCCCTGTGAGGAGTGACTGCGGAATGTGAATATAGCAGTACCATTCTGCTAACTTGACGATATCCAGTGTGATGTGGTTGTCGTCGTCGTCCCCCCCCCCCCCAGTCTAAGCAGCTGGATGGCATGGCAGGCTTGCATAAATGTGGATGGCAGGTGGAGGATGACTTCTGAGAGAAGTAAATATACATGAGCTGGGAGGGGAAGCGAGATAGCGATTAAGAGTTTTGTCTTACTGCATTAGGGATTCCTACCCGCCACAATGGCTGCCACTCTCTTTGTGCAAGCTGGATGGGTTGGTCTTGGTCTTCTTTGGAGAGATCTGGGCAATCGTCTTGTCCTCTTTTTTCTTCTTTTTGACCAAAAGAGGAGGTCTCTTCAGCAGCCGCTCAAAGGAGGGAGAAATCTGGTGGGGAGGGGGGGAGGTTGTGAGTTGTGACCACAGCGCACACTTGGCCACGCAGCATGTCAATTTTGGGTTAAAAAGGCTTGGTGGGATTGTAATGAAGGAGAACCCTCCGTGGACACCAGGCCTTGGGAGATCTCAAAGCAGGAAAACCACTTGCAGAATCTTATCAAGATAACTGCTGACATTGCTAGGCTTCTAGTTGGACAGGAAAAAATTCTACAGCAGGGATGTGGAACATGGGTCCCTCCAGATGTTGTGGGACTGCAGCTCCCATCATCCTTCACCATTGGCTATGCTGGCTTAGGCTGATGGGAGTTGCAGTCCACCAATATCTGGAGGGTCCCACGTTCCCCACCCCTGTTCTACAAGGATGGACCATTATAAGAGTAAGCTCCTCCATGTCTCATCACTAAGAAACCAGCTACAATTAACCAGCTGCCAGAAGTGATGAAGTAACTATGCCGAGAAAGTAAACGATGGACCCTGTGATTGGCTAGTATCATGCATGAAAAGAGTAGGAGAGTTAACAACCGCTTCTTCCTGGAAGGAGCAGCCTCATTCCATTCCCACTCCATTTGTCCTGCTTCTGCTTGGTAAAGGAACTGGAGTTACAATATGATGACAGAATACTGACCCAAGGTAGTGTAGCATCATGAGAACAAAGAGATGGAGACCTTTGGAGTCATGTGGGAATGCCCCGGAGACATGGCAAGGACACTCCTTTGACAGGACAGGAGAGCAGCCTGGTTTCATTCACCGGCGACAGGAGGGTCCCTCCCTGCTCTGGACAGGGTACTGAGCAAGGCAGCTTAACGGCCAAGGAGGGCTCCTTGGGAGCGACCCACCTTGTACAATGAGGACATGGCGGCTCTCACCTGAGTTGCTTTATTGTCCGCTGGAGGCTTTACTTTGGGGATGAAGGTTCTCTGAGGTGGTGTCTTCACCAGCAGTGGCAGGCGCCGCATGAGCATCTTATTACACTGTCCAATCCAACATAAATGACAATTTCCAGATGGCAAAGAAAATTTTTCTACTGTTTTAATACATGAAAAATTCTGCAGCTTGACAGTGGGCCGCTCCACTTCATAGGTCTTTACAAGTTACAACTGCATGTCTCAGATGACAATCATGTGTACAGGTCCCCAACCTCACGTGTGAACTATATGCACACAGGGACTGTGCAGTCTAATGCCGGGTCTCCGGTGGGGTGATCATGGGCGCCAAAATGCCCGCAGACGCTTCTCTTGGTGCCCTCCAGACTCCCTGGCCCTCCTGATTTTTATTTTATTTTTTAAGATTTTTTAAATTATTATTATTTTTTTAAAACTGGGAGGCAGGCCAGGCATACTGAAAAGCAAAGTGTTTCTCTCCACTCCAGCACCATTTTTATTTGGGTTCAAAATAGTGGTTTTGTGTTTTGGAGCTCAGACCCCACCTCTGCTTTGTGCTTAGGTTCTTGGGCAAGTTACTTTTCTTTTAGTCTCATCACTTTGCCTTCTGGGAAATGAGTGTTTTGTGACTGGCCATGCCCACCATGGCAGCCATTTTATCAATGGGCAAGCCCTGTGGCAGCCATTTTGTGAGAGCACCCACAACACTCTCCCCCAATTCTAGATGTGCCCGCCAGCCCAAAAAGGTTGGGGACCCCTGGTCTAATGTGTGTAGGTTGGAAGGGAGGGGCCTGCCACTGCAACCCTGCTCACCACCTCCAGTCATGTTCAATATATGCAAGATTGCCATCTGAAACATGCCTTAGACCTTAGTTGAATTCAGGCATGGTGAATTACCCGTGCACTGTCCCCTTAAGGACAAGCCAGCCTACAGGTGCTCCCTTTCCCTTCCCTCTTCCTCTTAGACTAGGAGGAGAAACTGCTGCAGGCTTGGGTCTGGAGCCTTGCCAGGGAGCTATATATAGCCTTCTACACAAATCAGGTAAGTGATGAACGCCTGCACGGAACCTGAATTATCAGACAACGCATGGTATCAGAATGGGATGGTTTCCACAGAGGTCAGTGGAAGAATTTGTTCCTCCTATGGATTCTGAGTGGGAAAATTGCATTAAATCCTTTCACATTAGAAACAACCCTGTATTCTTTCAGGCGCCAGGTGATCATGAAGACCTTTTTATTTGCCCAATATTTTAATGGTTGATTTTATTCCTTTTATTATCGCCACTGTACCTCTGGATTGAATTTATTTTGGCTGCTTGTTTTTATTGTGTTATATTTTAATATGTTTGTGTTTTTATACTATTTTTGTTGTTGTTTTTGTGTTGTGTTTTGGAAACTGCCCAGGGAGCCTTTTGGCTGATGGGCGGTGAATAAATACATTAAATACATTAAATACATAGATACATACATACATACATACATGTATGTACGTTTTGGTGCTCCTGATATATGTAGGACAAAGGGGGGACAAACTGTAATAAATGAATAAAGAAACTTAGATAAGGGTTCCAGGACAGGCTGACCTTCACAGATTAACCCATTTACCCTTTGACCCCACATTTAAACAAGAGTTAAAACCATAGAACACAATAGCATAATAATGCATAATGTAAAAACCTGGGCAGAGCCTGGGACCATAGGATATTATGGATTGCCTCCTCCAAGGCTGTAGACACAGCTACAATCTCAGGAGAGGGAAATTCAAGTGGGCATCCCCCCCTCCCCTTGCAGCTGCCCTGTAGCGCTCCGTGGCGGATCCTCTTCCAAGGTCGCAACAGCCACTCCGGAAGAGGGGCAGGGAGGGAGAAAAGGCGGCAGGGTAGTGGACAGGGAGCGGAAGGAAAGGTGTGGATCCACTGGATCCATGAGCCTCTCCATCCCTGTCCCCACCCAATGAGAGGTGAGAAAATTAAAAAAATCAGAAGACTAGAGAAGCCTCCATCCTCCTCCTGCCCTGCCTGGCTCTTGCTGGCAGGGTGTTGGATAAAAGGAGGGCTCTGAGGTCTATAAAGTTTAAAATTGAATGAAACTACAGTAATAGCAAACAAAGTAAAAGCCGGCCGCAGTGCAAGGGATCTTAAAACACACTAACACCGTGTTTTGATTAAAAAAAAACTGGTGCTGAAAAGACCACAGCGTAGGTGCCAGGCGAGCCTCTCTGTGGAGGGCATTGCATAACTGGGGCGCTAGTACTGGAAAGGCCTTCTCCTTAGTGGGCCCTTCCCACCCACCCCCAAACATACACACCTGCTATATGCGTTGGGAGGAACGCTCCCATTGGTCTGGACTGGGACCATAGCAGGGGAACGGGTTAAAGGCCCCTTGCCAAGGTCCTGAGCTGGATCGGAGGCCCTGTGCCTGCTGCTGGCTCTTTGAAAACATTCAACTGCCCATTGCATGGGTGGTTGGTGCCACATTTGGTTTGGGGCCCTCACTCACTGAGCCCATAAGGCAGCATTTCCTGTTGCAGCCTCTTATCTATGCCAACACTCCATATAGCTTGAGCGCTTCTGGATTTCTACTATTCTGGATCTCTCTGATATTAAAGCTGAAAACTGTACACACAACTATCAGATGCAAAGTGTAAAACTTTAGTGGAGAACGGCTTGGGGGAGGGGAGGGGAAAAGTCAATTAACATTCCCATACTTAATGCTTACATGCAGTAGAAGCGTAAGTGACACTTGAGCGATAAGTGACATTAAGTGACATTAAGTGACATTCGCCCAAGTGATGCCTGTGAATGTGCCCCTGGCGCAGATGTGTGGCCGGTAAATGTATTTGCCTTTCACAAACCTATTAAGAGTGTACATGATAATGCAGGGCTCTCCAACCGTGGGTCCCCAGATGTTGCTGGACTACAGCTCCCAGAATCCCTTGCCATTAGCCATGCTGGCTGGGTATGCTGAGAGCTGTAGGCAAGCAACATCTGGGGCCCCACGGTTGGAGAGCCCTGTGATAATGCATGGCTTGTATGTGTATCCCGGAAGACAATCTTACTCGGTCACGAGTGATCGCCTGATGATGATGTGCTGGGGCAAGCTTGTTCACATATACATGTGTTTGCTTCAGCAAATTCAAACAGGCACGTGTTAATATTTACATGACTGTGTGTGGCGGCGGTGCGAGTATATTCGAACAAGGGCTGAGTCAAAATTGCTCTTCAAGTTTCTTTTTGCTTTTACCTAAGATTGTCCCAATATTCATTGCTTATCATTAGGTGCTGGCATTCTGTGGTCCTTCAGCAACATCTAGACATCGCATGGCTTGATTTCCTGGACTGTGAAGATGCCATAAATTAACATCATCCATCTCTGTGGAATAGCAACCCTTGTGGGAGTGAATTAGCTGTACAGAGCACATCTTTTTATTTGCGGAAGCCGTGACCCTCACCTGAATTGCTTTATCAGTAGTTTGGGGTTTTCCTTTTGGGGAGAGGCATCCCTGAAGGTCCCGTGTGCTCTTTGGCCTGTGGGAAATGGCAAAAGGCAATCCGTTAAAGTTGGGACGTCAAACTTGGAGGAGCAGCTCCTTCGAGAGCTAGCCGAGCCTCTAGCTTCAGCTGGGGAGTGGCTCCCCCGAGCACCAGCTGAGTTGCCATCAGAGATTGGCGATAACTGTGGGGATTCCTCCAGGGGGTGGGGCTTTGGGGCTGCTCCAAGAGGGCACTGTGAGATGGAGGTTCCCCAGTCCGCACCAGAGAAGGCTCTCTTCTTTGTTCATCAACAAATTTGATCCTTTGGTACCTGATCTAAAGACTGGAAGTAGCTAGCTCATTTCAGGAAGTAGGTGTCCAGCGCCTGGCATAGTTGGGCAGCTGCTAGAGCTCCAGCACCCTGGCAGGGCCCACTAGTGATTCCTGCCCCAAGTCCCCCTTAATTTGCTTTTCTGGCATCACTCTGGGGCACTGTGAGAAACGGAACGGGTGGCTAGACGCAGAACTGCTCAGCACTGCCTGGATAAGCCCACCAGGACCCACTGACAGAGGAGAGGACACTTTGTCCAGGACCCCCTCAAACGTGAAGCCAGCCCATCTTCTTTAGGTGCTTGCGTATTTTAGTCACATTCCTATGCCAATTCACCACCAATTTGCCTGTATCTGGGAGCGGATCGCACTCTGGAATTTGTCTAGTTTAATGTCAAAGCCAGCCAGAGGGGCAGGCCACAACTAAGTACTTTAAAGACAAGGCCACTTTATCAGATGCACAACATGGTCACTGACATGGGTAGGTGTTATCAGTACAGAGAAATAAAAAATGTGATTTTATAGAGTGAGTGAGGCCAAAAGGCCTATTAATGCAAGAGTCCTCAAGAGATGTATCACATACTATGCAGAAACAAAGGAATATAAGAATCAAACGAATATAAGAGCCACACTAACTGGATCCTGTATTCATTAGTAACAATTTTGGTGACCACTTCATGCATCTGACAAAGTGGGCTCTGGCACATGAAAACTTGTGCCGAAATATGTCTTTGACTTTAAGGCTGACAAGACTCTTTGTTGGTTTCACTGCAACAGACTCATGTGGCCGCCCCTCTGGAATCTGTACCGTTCATTCAGTGTCAGGTGTAACACTGCTTGAACTGAAAGCCCTGAGGGTCAAGCATGGGTTTCCCTACTCTCTATCCCACAGGGGGCTTCTGATTAGAACAGTGTTCTCCAACCTTGGGTCCCCGGATGTTTTTGGCCTACAACTCCCAGCTACGCTGGCTGGGGCATGCTGGGAGTTGTAGGCCAAAAACATCTGGGGACCCAAGGTTGGAGAACACTGGCCTATACATTAGCTGAGCTTGCACTGCTGCCTGCCAGACGTTGAGTTCACAAACACTACCCAATGACAATGACAGACATATTGCATTTGACAAAGTCTTATCAGGGGCTGAGCGACCAATAGGTCAAAGGTAGTATGAATATGATAGAAAATGAAGAGGGAAGACTGAATAGGTTTTCTAAAATGAAAATAAACTGTGAGACAAACTCTTCACCACAAAGAGCACTTGAGAGTATAATTACATGGAAACCCCACACATCATAAGCTTAGCCACAGTGGAGCAGACATTGGGAACCTCAAGATTGTACTACTGTAATGCACTCTGTGTGGGGCAACCTCTGGGCTTGGTTTGGAAGCTGTGGCGTAGTGGTGAGAGTGTTGGACTGAGACTCAGGAGATCCGGGTTCTAGTCCCCACTCGGCCATGAAACTCACTGGGTGACTTTGGGCCAGTCACTGACTCTCAGCCTAACCTACCTCACAGGGTTGTTGTGAGGATAAAATGGAGAGGAGGAGGAGGATTATGTAAGCCGCCTTGGGTTCCTTGCAGGAAAAAAGGTGGGGTATAAATATAATAAATTAAATAAATAGTGAGGAGGCAGCTAACCGAGGCCTCCTTCCCACAGCTAAAAGAACTGCACTGGCTGCCAATAAGCTCCAGGCCAAGTTCAAGGTGTTGTTGTTAATATATAAAGCCCTATACAACTTGGTGCCAGGTTACTTTAGGGACCGTCTCACTCCTTATGTCCCAGCCGAATCTCTGCGATCATCAGTAGAGAGCACTTCTGAGGGTGTCACATGCTCTGGAGGTTCACCTCAGGAGCAGTTCCAGTAGAGCGTTTAGTGTTACAGCACCCACCCTCTGGAACGCTTTCCCAGTTAATACTAGGCAGGCCCCCGCGGTCCTGACAATGAGACACCTTCTTAAAACTCATCTCTTTGCAGAGCCAGCTGGTGTCAGTAGCACACACTAGAGTGTGTGGTTTATTGCTGATTAATTGTATTTTGTTGTTTTTATTGTTATATTTATGGTTCATAGATCGTAGAGTTGGAAGGGGCCTACAAGGCCATCGAGTCCAACCTCCTGCTCAGTGCAGGAAACTAGAGGAGGGGTCTCCCATCCAAGTCATAACCAGGCCTGGCCCTGCTTAGCTTCCACGCTCAGAGAAGCCGAGCCAGCGTGAGCCACAGGCCTGTTTGTTTTTATGCCATTGTATTTTATGTTCATCGCTTTGATACTTTTGTGGAAAGTGGTGTATAAATCTTTAATAATAATAATAATAATAATAATAATAATAATAATAATAGCAGCAGCAGCAGCAGCAGCAGCAGCGGCAGCAGCAGCGGCAGCTCAAAGTGGAGGAGGAAGGGCACCCTCCTGGGCTCATGTGTCACAGACCATCTTCAGTCATGCACCCTGCTTCTGCTTACTTGGCAAAAGAGGTGTAGGTGTAGTTTCTGGGGACAGGCGTGCTGCATGCTTCATCTTTCTGCTTTTTAATGGTTTTCTTCTGTGAATTTGCACTGGTGGATAGAAAACGCTCCTTCTGGGGGTCCATCGAAGTCTCCACACTCTCTTCAGTCGGCTCCGTGAGGTCTTGGGCTTTGCTGTCTTTAGTCTGCTCATGTAGGGTACCGCTGTGAGGGATGGAAACATGAGCCCAATCACAAGTGCTGATGAAAACTATATTAAAGCTGCGTAACAGCATCTCCCGTGGCATCCCGATCAATGACTCAACCTGTCTTGTAGAACCTTCTGTTTGCTGTGAGTGAGGGGAATGTTTAGCCTGAACACAGGGCCTGTTTAGTTGTTAGGGAAAAGGAGTTGCAATTGGGAAAACTCTTAAGAACGGAAAGCAATTCCTCTCCCACCCTAGATCTTCATTATCCCCTTGTGGAGAACCCAACTTTTGCCTAGGGCATCCTGATGGTTGACCTACAGGAGAGGGACAGAGGGAGTAGGACCCTGTTGATTCTTTTGGACCTCTCAGTGGCATTCAATACCATTGACCATGGTATCCTTCTGGATAACTGAGATGATAATTGGAGGCACAGTATTTTGGTGGTCCTGCTCTTACTTGGAGAGCTGTCAGGACTCAAACTGGGAACCTTTGGATTTGCATGCAGGTGCCCCATGGAGTGAGCCAGAGAACGATGGGTTTGGGCATCTGCCTAGGGTCTAGGCAGTTAAGTACCCTCAGGTCCTAGGCTGGCCCTGCCACTTGGCCCACCTGCACAGGAAAGGGTATAAAAAGGCTTCCTACCCGAGTCTGGCATTGCCTGAGCAACAAGATCTTTTTGGCTCTGGTGCTGTCCTGTGTGGCTTGCTCTTTGGCCCTGACTTCTGGCTTCACCCCGTGGCTGCAATTTCTAACTTTGCCCCTTGGCTCCCAGCTTGCTCCTTGGCTTTGACTTCCTGTCTCCTAACTCATTTCACATGGCTGAGCCCCTTGCCATTTGTGCTGCAGGGCGCTGTTTTGACCCCTGTCTTATTTAGCACCTATATCAGTGTTCTCCAACCTTGGGTCCCCAGATGTTTTTGGCCTACAACTCCCAGCTACGCTGGCTGGGGCATGCTGGGAGTTGTAGGCCAAAAACATCTGGAGACCCAAGGTTGGAGAACACTGGCCTATATGAAGCCACTGAGTGGGGCAATGCTTCTTTGATCAGCCTTGTCCTCATGCCGAATGGGTGAATGCTTCCATCCCATTTCTGAGCAGTCCCTGAAAGATCACCGCAACAGGGTATGTGCATTTTGCCACTGCCAATAGTTTTTTTTTTCCTTCCAAAATGTGCCCCCTTCACCTTTTGGCTTAGCCCTCATTCATACTAGTGATGAGTGAACTTCCCTGGACTTGATTTAGAATAAGCTAATGTAAAACATGCAGTCTGTCCCCAGCAACTGGCATCTGAATATGGAAGATCCATTTAGCCATCATGGGTAACAGCCATTGATAGACCTCTCATCCATGAATTGGTTTTACCCCCTTTTAAAGTCACCTAAGCTGCTGATTATCATCCCACCTTGTTCTGTTGCAGCAAAATTGAAAAGTGAGGCAATGGGTAAAGATGTCTAACTTTTGCCTGTCTTGAATCTATTGCCTAAAAGCCAACCTGTGGTCCAACACTGGTAGAGAGATGGGTGTAAATGTTTTGAATATTTAAATATGACTTCTAGCATTATTTATTTATTTTAAAACGTGTACATCTTGCCTTTCTGCCAATACTGATCCCCCAAGGGAGCTTTGAGAGAGTGGCGATGATTTCTCTACTCTCTTCTCTTCTCCACTTCCTCTGTTCCCTTAGGGTGCAATCCAGTCAGGATGCCCGTAACCTTGCAAACTTGGAGGGCACCCTATGCAGGGCAGAAGGAGTGCAGAGGCAAAAGTCGCGGCAGATTTTGGCTGTCTACATGCCGTGCCTCAGGGCGAGGGGAGGCTGAGGTGCCACCAGGATACTTCATATCATGGGGGTGCCTGTCTCCTCCGCTCCCCACCCACAAAAGCCTTTCGCTGAGGCCACACTTGCAACCTCAGAGACGCAGCCAGCGTGGTTCTTTCGACGCCCGCTGCGAGGGGGTGAAGGCACTCCGACCTCGGAGCGAGTTGCCGAGGTCCGAGCTGGGACTCCAAAATATCCTATGGCCGTCCAGATGCTGTCTAGCAGCCTGATCAGATTGCGCTGCCCATCGTCCTTTTTCTAAACTAAAAAGCTCCCGTCTCTTTAGTTTTTCAATTTGCTTGTCCTTATGTTGGGCGGCTTATCTATGATTCTATGACTGACCAAAACTGAGTTAAACAATGTGAAGTATAGAAAACTTTCTCTCAAATGGGGTTTGTAAGCAAAGTACAGTGCTGAATCTTATGCCAGGTGTAATGATCTGAATATTTCATTCTAGTATTGCTTAATTTAACCAGTGAAAACTTCTTTCTGACTACCGGTAGTTATATAGGTTTGGATCCTAAGGTAAGTGAACTTAAGGATGTTCGTGGGAGGACATTTTCCCATTGGGGGGGGTTGACCAATGTGGGATGAGGCAAGAAGGGCTGATGGTGGAGGGAGTCACCCCAAATCCCACCCTTCCCTCAGGCAGGCCCCACTGCCCATCGCGCATTGTTCAGGAGCCCTCCCAACCCTCTGGAGAGGTTTTTCAGCGGGGTTCAGGTTGCTGTAGTGGCGGGGAGGAGGGGGACAGGACATTTTCCTTCAGCAAGCTTACTTAAGTTAATTTATCTTCTTCGGATCCAAACCGTAGACATGGATTGTCGAAGGTAAAACTGGATTATATCGTACACATTATGGTGAAAAGAGTCAATCTCTTTACTACGTGGCCACCATGACTAGATACTGTGGCAGGGTATGAAAATTCCTGGGGAGAGAGTGGGATTCTTAATTACATGAATAAAACTCTTAACAAATAAGTTAATAAAATTAAGAAATAAATTTTAAAAATTACAGGTAGGACATCCCTCACCGTAAGGAGACCTAGAAGCATTCTAACACAGAGGACTGCCCAGTGCCCAAAGTGGCAAAGGGAGGGAAACTTTAAAGCAGTGTTCTCCAACCTTGGGCCCCCAGATGTTTTTGGCCTACAACTCCCAGCATGCTGGGAGTTGTAGGCCAAAAACATCTGGGGGCCCAAGGTTGGAGAACACTGCCTTAAAGAAACAGGCATTAAGCACAGGCTTCGTGCTGCAATGCAGACAGCTACTTACTCGTTTAAGCTGGGCTCAGGAGCAGGTGAGCTATGCAGCTCATCATCCTGCCATGCTCTCACAGTAATATCTTGTGCATCATCAGTAATGGAAGTCAGGGCAGGCTCCTCATCAGGGTGCTGGTCTAGAATTCCCATCTGTTCATCAGCCCAGTCCTTTAGATCTTGGGGTTTATTGTCTTCAATCTGCTCATTTAAATCTTGTAGTTTGCTTTCTTCAACATGATCATTTAGGTCTGGGAATCTGCTGCTCTCTTCAACCTGCTCATGTAGCTCTTGGGGGCTGCTCTCTTCAGCCTGCTCCTTTGGGTCTTGGGGTTTGCTGCTCTCTTCAACCTGCTCATTTAGTTCTTGAGGGCTGCTCTCTTCAGCCTGCTTGTTTGGGTCTTGGGGTTTGCTGCTCTCTTGAACCTGCTCATTTAGTTCTTGAGGGCTGCTCTCTTCAGCCTGCTTGTTTGGGTCTTGGGGTTTGCTATCCTCAGCCTGCACACTTTCATTTTCAGCATTGCTGTGAGGATGGGGAAAAATAAGTCCAGTCACAGGCAGGGATTAAAATGAACGCTGTAGTGTAGCTGGGGTAACTATATGCCCCTCTATGG
Organism: Shinisaurus crocodilurus; assembly: GCA_021292165.1. NCBI lineage: Eukaryota > Metazoa > Chordata > Lepidosauria > Squamata > Shinisauridae > Shinisaurus > Shinisaurus crocodilurus. The sequence continues at coordinate 263,589,764 of CM037877.1, forward strand.
TATAGCTGGGCAAATTCATCATCATCATCACCACCACCACCATCATCATTTCCTAACACAAATCTACTTGCCAAAAATTTGAATGGATCTGGCATGTGCACACTGCACATTTAAATCCATTGCAAACCTTCTTAACTGCCGTAACTTCCAACATCAGAAGGGTGATTCTATCAAAGGTCTGCTGAGGCTGAGCTCTAATGAGAAATTCTCATACAACACTATCAGGATTTGGGGATAAAGACAGGATAGTTAAACCAGTTCCAATAGGTTTAAATTTATATTATAGATAGATGTTCCAATAGTCTTATAATTTAACTTAAAACAAACCAACAATACAATTATGGATTGCCATACAATTCTACTGATGGATACAGTTAGATGCAACAAGGGTTGCCTTAAATGTGTATCAAACAACAAAATATTCAGTTTCCTTTTGTTTGTTTGTTTTTAAAAGCTCCCCTTGAGACCTTTTTTTTTTTAAATTTGGAATTCAAAATTTAAATATATTTTCAAATTGTGAATATGTTCTACATTTCTACTTCAATTCTATTTGCCATATGGCATTCGCAAGAGGGCTTCTATTATGTCTGAGCCAAATCCTCTCCAGATAACATTTTTGGCGTGGAAAAGGGCCTTGTGGGGGAGGCAGTTTCCCTAAAGACTCCCCAAGTGTAACTTGCTCACTGTTGTCCTTCACGGCCTAAACTGGCTGCAGTGTTGATGCTATTTTTTGTTTGAAATCCCAGTAACAGAGGCCTTATCAAGTGCAACCAATCAGATCTGGCTACTACCGTATGTGGCTATTACTACTTATCCTTTTCACATGTTACTCATGTGAAGGGGCATCGCACAGCTCTGGAATGAGCTCTCCTGCCGCCTGAGGCACGTGTGCTGCCGCCGCGCTGCGCTGCCCCCGCCGCCCCCTGCCTTCCCCTTGCCGTCACTGCATCGCACCCCCTTCCCATTGCCGCCGCCACCACGTTGCATGCCCCTCACTCCCTGAGTGCCACCACACCGCACAAGCCAGAAGGCAGGCGGGCTCTTGGGAGAGCTCTCCAAAATGCCTGGCTCTGAGGGGGTCCTTCCTCCTTGGATACCCCTCCCACAATGCCTGTCTGTAAGGAAGGAGGACTCCCTCAGGACCGGGCATTTTGGCCTTGCCAGCAATCGGAACCGCACCAGCCGCTTCCTTGGCTGCTCATCCAATATGGCTCTCCGGACTGAGAGCCCACCTGCCCTCTGGCTCGCACCAAGAAGGTTCCCTCAGAGTGAAAAAGAGGGCGGGTGGCTGCTCCGGCGAGCCCCACTGGCCACGTTTTCACTGCGGCACTTGCCAGAGCAGGACCAGCGCGGGGCCCTCTGGAGAGCCCGCTAGTCTAGTGCTGCCGAGTGGGCGGCTGTTCTGGAGGAGAGCCCCGCTGGCCCCACTCCACAGCGGGAGAGTGGCTGGCGGGGCTCTCTGGAAGTGGAAGCGGGCTGGGCCCTCCTGGTGGGGGCAGAGGGGAGCGGTGCAGTTCGCTGCTCCTCGTGCGCCCTCCTTATGGGAGGGCCGGCACCGGCATCACATGATGGAAGGAGCTGTGGTGCTGCGGCCCTGGCCCCACCCCTGCCAACACAAAGCTGGCCCTGCCGTCCAGGGTAGCCTATGCATACAGACCTCTGTGCATGTGTAGGTTTCCGCAGGCCTTGCTGGAACCCTGTGTGATGAATGTTTAAGCAGTTGTGGCAGAAACAACTGGGTTATTCAGATGAGGTGCTGACTTCCTGACAACAATCCATCAATAGCACCATGTGGAAAGCCTACCTAGAACAGTGCATATGCCAGATGTTAATGCCAGGGACAAAGAGCATCCATCTTGTGAAGGAGTTTTCACAGGATGGGCTGGATAATATCAGTAAATTGAAGAAATCTGTAATAGCACTGTAATAGCATATTGGGGTGCATATTTTAGTCTCATCCTCCTACCCATAGGTTCATTAAGTTCATAGCTCTACTAAATCCATTCATATTTCCCTAACTGGAAAATGTATTGGAAAGTGAAGCGTTATTGGGCCATCTTTCAAACCCATGGCCATGGTGCCGATGTGGTAATTTACCCTTAAGAGGTGAATTGGTGGTTATCGTTTCAGAGCTAGTGGTGCTTTCTTTCAGTCCAGAAGCCTGCTGTTTCCATTCTGATAAAGTTGTCCTTCATGTCAACTTGTAGTTTATTTCAAGGATTAACTCTATGTTCCATAGGTTGAACAAAGTGGTTGTTCCCTCATTTTGCCCTCATCCTACTCACACCTCAGGCATAAGTTGAATGTATGGGACATAAGTTGGATCTTGGGTAAGTTGGATGTGCAGGGGCCCCTTATCCATGCGAGAGTCAGAGGTGTTATTTGTGTCTTTCCACCAGGGACCCCCAAGGTATCTAAGGCTTCTTTATCCAGAGGACTGAGGGGGGCTGCATAGAATTTGCCTGTCAGGCAGTCTCCCCCTGGTGGGGTCACAACCCATTCAGTTATGGGAGTGGCCACATTAGCTGCCTCTTGGGGTTGGAGAAGATTTCCAGGGTGGACTTGTGGGTTTCGGTGCATACATTTACTAAGTGATATAAAATAGGGTTTTTTTCCTTCCCTCTTGCAGAGGTGGGTGGCACAGCTTGTAACCTGCCAGTCTGACCTCAGTCCACCAACCATGCATGGAAGCCTTCTGCTCTTGCTGCCTGCTTCAATCCATAGCTGATGAGTTGCATCTCACTCGGTGGGCCACAAGTTGCGGGTCTGTTTTAAAGCTACCAGTTGTCGCGTTTACAACTTGGTAACCCTAATTAGGGGCACGTTGCTATCCGAGAAACCTCTAGGTGCCCCGGACAGAGTATCTGTTACCTGCCAACGCTGTCAAAGGGGTTCTCCATTTTTCAGGAAGTGTGGAGGAGAGTGTTACTCTTTTCACATTAGCAGAGATGTTAGCCAAACCTGAAAAGTCAAAGGTCAACAGAAAAAGTGCACATCAAAGACCCCTCTGAAGGTGGAAAAGAAATCGTTATCACCACTGCTAGCAACCTTCATCCAGAGCCATACCCACCCAGTGGAGGCAAAAATAACATGAACAGGTGCTTGAGAGGACATTGCCTCCTTTCCTAACCCTTTCCCTCCCACGACTCACTTGCTATGAAGCTTCAGGGATCAGCAATCTTGTTGGCAATGGCTGAGGGCCCAAGATGAAAAGAACAGGCGAGGGGGAGGGGCAGCTAGGACCACAAACATGGACAAGCGGCAGAGGTCAGGACTCCCATTTTTCCAAGGACCACAAAGACAGCTCAGGTTTTATGCTGAGGAGAGGGAGGGTGACAAGAGTTGGGTGTGTGTGGTTCTCCCGTGGAGATGAAGGCACATCTCTTCCCCAAGCCAGGTTCTCCACTACCACCTAGATGCCAACTGTTGTGAGAGAGGTTCCGACTTGATGATGTCACAGAGCAGCAGGTGACCCAAACAGAGATCATGTTGTAGAAAATAACTTTCCCCCTCAAAAGATGTGGGTCTCTGTGAAGCAGCTGTCATCCTGGGCATTGAAGCAGTAGGGCCAGTGTGTCATAAGAGAGCAGATGGGTTCTTGCATGCAGGCTGGCCAATGTTACTGGCCCCCCAACATTTAGGCCATGTGCCAATTCAGAACAAGGTTATGCTGGTTTGTGGCACTTTGAACAAAAGGAAGAGGGCAACAACACCAATAATGGAGAAAAGTGCAACAGCTAGCACATGTTCCAATAAGGGGAAGTAGATACATAAACATGAAATGGCATCTCCCAACACTTCATTGATAGAGGATCTGTGTCTCAAAGTGTGGAGGACCAGCAACCGGGTCCTCTGCGTGCTTAACGGGTTAACTGGCACTGAGCTACAGCCGGCTTAAGCAAATGAAATTGACTAGGACACTTGCGCAGCAAAAGGAAACTCTAGAGCCTTTGTATGACCTTATAAGGCTTTTATTTACTATGAGTTAAATGGAGCGGAACTAATAGACTTTCTAGGACTACTATACAACAAGACCTGAGCGTGACCTCAGACTTTATCAATGAACGGTTTCCCAGGCTAGCGTACTACAGCAAAAGGTTACCTCGGCTTGGAGATGGATACGACGTCTTGCTGCTAGCCGGCTCCGAGCCTTCTGCCCGGGGTTTGGAACTACTTGACCCAGCGGAAGCTGGACTGGAAGTTGGGTTTCGTGCTTGGGTTCCTAACAACCGGTTTGAGTGGGTATCGGGGTTTTATACCTCGACCGGTCCCTCTCGACCGCCCCTTGCTGGTCAGGTGGGCTTATCCCTGCCCCCTTGGTCAGGTGGACTCAGGGTGGTCCGAGAGAGGTGTGCTTGTCCCTGCCCCCTTCGGGTCAGGTGGGCTCAGGTTTGCCCAGGAACCGGTGGCGCCTTGTGGCTTATCATGCCCCCCCCCCCAGTACTTTTCAGCTCTTTGAGACTGCCTGTATTTCTTGATGGTCCATGCCTCGTCCTGTGGATTCCACTGAAACTCTTTGCATTCCCTGTCTGGCCTATTTGAAATTATGCGTGTTACCTGCCGGACTGGTTGGGCAGGTTCGCCCCCCTGGGGTGGGGATTATGCAGACAGGGGTTGCCAGGAAGACTACATGGGGTTACCAAGGGGGAAACTATACCTGTGTTCGTGTGTCACTGTGTGTATGTGTCAGACTTTCTCCACACAAAGCATGACCCTCAACAAGATGAGATTTGATTATATTCCAGTGACATTTACATTGCTTTGCCTGTGAATGAATTTTGCTAGAAGAGAAGGTACTAGCATGTTCCTGTATGTGTGGATCAGCTGATGTTGTGATAATACCATATTTTTCCGTGTATAAGACGCCCCCATGTATAAGACGCCCCCCAATGGGCAGTTTCGCAACCGTGCGGTTCTCTCCTCGGCTTACTTCCGTGTATAAGACGACCCTCAATTTTTAGTCTAACAATTTTAGGAAAAAGTATAGTCTTATACATGGAAAAATACTGTATATAGCATAGTAGTTAAGAGGCAGAGTTATAAAACAGGACAACCTTAGTATGACTCACACCTTTTTACTCTAAACGCATGTAGGGAACTTTAGGGAATTTGCTCTCTCTCGGCCTCAGCGCCCCCGCCCCCCATCTGCACTGTAAGTATAATGATATATAAGCTAATGTATGTGAAGTGCTTTGAACACTCAAAAGCGCTCTGCAAATACTACGTGTTCTTTACATGGTAGAATGCTGTCTATACTTTTGATGAAATCCCATAAAAAGCCGCTAGATGTCACTGTTGTTCCAACACTGGATTAAAAACATGTTGGCGAAGGTGTGCGTTGAAGGTGCCATCTGTGCCCACTGAGAACACGTTGTGGGGGGCGCCATCCATAAGCCACAGAAAGACTGTGCCAAACCTTCCGCTGCTCCAAATGGCAGGTTAGGTGCCGGCAGGAACAAAGTTGGTGTCACACTTCAGTGGAGTGTCCACTGCAAGAAATCTCCCTCCTCTGGATTGCCTGCCTGCTGCCTCTTTCCCGAGGGAGTCCTCTGACCAGAGGGCCTTCTATGTTACAGGACAGCACTAGATCTGCCATGGGGGGATGCCCCAAAGGCTCCTCCAAGTGTTCCTGTTCGGGAGATAGGATCACCAAATGCAAAGGAGGGCAAGGCTCCTGCGCGGCTGGTTCAGGATATTTTGTTGCCTGAGGCAGAGCAGCAAGTGCCCCCCCCCCTCGCCTCCCCGCCTCAAGAAGCATAGTACTCAAGGGTTTTCAGGTTATTTTTGCACCTGAAGCAGAAAATCTCACAAATGCCTCTCTTCATCCCTAGGAGTAAAAATACATCAAGTTAAATAACGAACAGGTTGGTGCCGCCTTTTTATGACACCCCTAATCAGCTGGCTCAGGTGGCCGCCTCACTCTGCCTAATGGTAGTGCCAGCACCGGGCTCCTACAACTATTAATAGTTGTTCAGAAGATGGACTTTTGGCTGGTGCAACTTGTCATGCAGGGCAGGAAATAAACAGCACCTACAAAATTCCCTCTTCCAGACAAGTAGTAAATGCACAGGAGCCCTGTCCCTTTCCCAGTTGGCCACCCTAATGGAAGCACTTCCGTGTAGTAATAATGTACAATGACTTCCCAGTATCAACTAATGGCCATCACCATATTGCATGTGATCATAGATTCCATAAGTAAATTGTGTTTTTATTAATGACTTGGAGGAAGGAAGAGGTGGGGAAAATGCTTATAAAATTTGCAAATGACACAAAATCGGGTGGGATAGCTAATTCCTTAGAAGACAGAAACAACATTCAAAATTATCTTGATAGGTTTAAAAAATGTGCAGAAAACAACAGAATGAAATTTAGCAGAGACCTGGCTTGACAATAGTTCATGTGAGAAGGATCTTGAGTTGTAGTCGATCACATGCTGAATACGATTCAACAGTGTGATGTGGCTGCAAAAAAGGCAAATGCAATTTTTGGTTGCATCAACAGAGGTATAGTTTCTAAACCATGAGAAGTGATAGTTCCACTCTATCTGCACTGGTCAGACCTCACCTCAAATACTGTGCCCAGTTCCAGACACCACACTTTGCTGAACCCTGACATGTTTCCCCCTTTTCCGCTGTCACCCCTCTGCCTGCATAACCCCCACCTGGGGCACAGGAGACACAATTCTGGGCAGACTGGTTATACACAAGCCACATCTCCCTACCTTCAATGGGGCACATTTACACTTCCCTCAAAGAAGCGCGTAACATTCCGGAGGTGGGGGGCGGTCTCAAAGAGCTGCAAAGTACCCCAAAGTACCCAGCAGATGCCAGCACCCGAAAGGGGCCACCAGCCTACCTGATCATTAAGGGCGGGGAGGGGGAAAGGGAAGGTAGAAAAGATACGTGCCAAAGAACAAAGGCTTGTTGGGAACACGGTGCAGGCTTGCACAGGTCAGGTCGCTAGCTCCGGCTAGGGCCAAGCAACTTCCAACCCCGGGAGGGATGCCCGGCGATTTCCGCTCCATTAAACTCTTTTGTAACTGACTAGCTTGTGGCTTCCCTGTTTCTCCAAGGGGATTCCTTGTCAATTTCACTGGCGGCTGAAAGTAAAGGTTTTGACAGCTGTGTACAGGGCATGATTTCGGTGCCGGTTAACTCTTAAGGTGCCGAACCCACGTAACGGACCAAGTTTGGTCCGCCACAGGTTGAGATAAACTGGAACAAGTTCAGAGAAGGGCAACAAAGATGATCAGGAGACTAGACACTAAGTGCTATGAGGAAACATTGAATGAACTAGCTATGTTTAGCCTTGAGAAGAGAAGGCTGAGGGTGGATATGATAGCACTTTTCAAGTACCTAGAGGGTTGTCACACAGAAGAGGGCCACAACCTGTTCTCTGTCATCCAAGACTGAGGAACATGAAATAACAGGCTTAAGTTACAGGAAGGCAGATTTCAAATGAACATCAGGAAAAACAGCCATAGTAGTCAGACGACGGAACCAACTGCCTAGGCCCTAGGGAGGTAGTGGGCTCTCCATCATTGGAGGCATTCAAGCAAAGACTGGACAGGCATCCATCAGGGATGCTTTAAACTGGATTCCTGCACTAAGCAGGGGGTTGGACTGGATTGCCTACATGGCCCCTTCCAACTCTATCCTGTGTGTTGTGTGAAAAAATACTTCCTTGTGTCTGTTCTGAACCTACCACTGAGCAATTTCATTGCACATTCTAGTACTGTATTATGAAAAAGAGAAACTTCTCACGATCTGTTCTGTATGCATCATTTATAGTTTTATATATGGCTATCTTGCCCCACAACTGATTCTTTTTCCCTAACCACTTTAGCCTTTCTCACATAGGGAATGTACTCCAAACCACTGATTATTTTAGGCTGCAATCCTATTTACATGCACCTTGGAGTGAGTCCCATGGCTCAATAGGGCTTACTTCTGAGAGGACAAAAATAGGATTGCTCAGTTGCCATTTTCTGTACCTTTTAGACTTCATGGATTTGTCTCAGCAGCATGTTTAGCAATATAATGTGTTGACGTTAAAGACAGCACCGGGGTAAAAGCAAAACAGATGCAAATGAATAAACAGGACAAGGAAGCCCACCAGGCTAGTGTTCTGAGACAACTGGGTTTTATTTACATGTGCTACAGTACAGGCATGACTTCACCACATCATTGCCATAATGGACTTGCTTTCTTTTTTTAACCAAATTTACAGAAGACAGCCCAGCCCAGGTACTGTGTGAATTGTTAGAAAATCCCTTAAAAAGGAACTTGGGCACCTTCTAACAGAGTGAACTTGAGTTCCGTCACTCCGAGCAGTTTGCATTGATTGCAGGCACTGTCTCATTTTCTCAATTCCAGAGGCAGATATTTGTGACAGAAATGTGCTGGGGGCGGGTGGATACTGTGTACACGTTAAGAAGTATTTACAACCTTCCCCAACCCGGTGCCCTCCGGGGGACGCTGTTATGCTGGCTGGGTTGACGGGAGTTGTAGTCAGACACAGCTGGAGGGCACCCAGTTGGGGAAGGCTGCAGTGGGGCAACGGAAGAAGCGCTGGTATGAGTGGCAGACCGGGAATCAGGGGAGGAAGGGGGGGGCTGTATGTTGCTGCTCCTCCCACTTCTAGCAATGCCTGTGGGTCTCTAGAGGCCGAGCAGCCACAAAAGGATTTTGAGTCTGTCTTATGATGAGGCTGGCCAGCAGTGAAAATACTTCATTCTGCTGCCAGAGCATTTCACAGCCCAAGGAGAGGGTGGCGGGGGGGGGGGGGATGTTTCTACCCGTATTATACACATTGGATAACAAAGGCACAGAGAAGTGGGGTTCACTGGCTGCACTGCTTCTGCTTCGGCACGTCCCCCTCCCCCTTCAACAAACCTGAGGACAATGTTGGAGGCAGCTTTTAGGTCATCTAAGACACTGAGGTGTTTCATTTTCTTAAGGTGGGATTTCTGGTTCCCTGAGTGAAAAGCAGGAGTGAGGAGAACCCACCCGCAGAGGGGCACTGAGGACGGTGGAGTACGGGAGACACTGACAGCTTATAGCAGTGTTCTCCAACCTTGGGTCCCCAGATGTTTTTGGCCTACAACTCCCAGCATGCGTAGCTGGCTGGGGCATGCTGGGAGTTGTAGGCCAAAAACATCTGGGGACCCCAGGTTGGAGAACACTGGCTTATAGAGATACATATTACATCTTGATGAGGGGATTCCTGCTTTACATCCCATCCTTTAAACCAGAGATGATGGGGATTCAACCTGGGACCTTTCGCATGCAAAGCACATCTCTACCCTGGAGCCGTGTCCGCTTCCCCAGACCCTACGACGATCACGTGGTTATACAGCAGCATGCACTCAAGGTGAGGGATTTTGCGTGAAGGCTTAATTTGAACCAGGGCCTCAGCCGTGGAACATGCGAAGCCATAATACAAAAGGAAGTACCTTCAAGCATGTGCAAAGTGTCCTTTCCTCCTTCACCAAACAGCTCTTACATACTAATGAATGATTGGGGGGGGGGGTCACAGAGTGTTCAAGCAAGCATGAACACACACACAAGCATCTCGTTCTAGAAATTAAATAGCAGACAGCTATGATCTCCTACTGTGGACATAAAAATAACAAGAAGTATATTCTAAAAATAGTATATGCTTTGTCATAGTGCAGTAAAAATTAGGTCAGTTTGAAATGTATTCTGGAAATATATTTTTCCAAACCGCCAGAAAGTACTTTTTATTTCTGAGCCCATTTTGAAGTTCAGCTCCATCATCCCCTTTCCCAAAACTTGCCTACCTCTACTAGGAGTCAGAATCCATGGGAAATAAATTTTCCATGGATCCTTGCAGCAGGAAATCTAGCAAGCAGGCCCTGCAACAAGGCTTTTTCATGGCCAATACACTTTGGGTGGGAAAGGGGCGGCAGCAGGAAGACATAGGTGTCACTGGCTGAACCATTTCAAGCTAGGCCTGACAGGGAGGCTGAGCTTGTAATGAGCTTAGGTATTCTGAATGGGAGAACTTTGCTTCTGAACCCCTCAATTCCACACTTCATTATAAAAACCCTTCCAAGTTAGATTATATGCCTCAACATCCCTGCCCCTTAATTTTATTCAACTAGACGCAGTGTTCTCCGACCTTGGTTCCCCAGATGTTTTTGGCCTACAACTCCCAGCTGGCTGGGGCATGCTGGGAGTTGTAGGCCAAAAACATCTGGGGAACCAAGGTCGGAGAACACTAAACTAGAGTGTCCTGTGACCCAGGGGAATTTTTACCCTTAACAGTAAGTCCTCCTTTCTCCTTCAGTGTCTGGTTCCAGCCCACAGTTGTGGGCGACCTGAGGTAAACAGAGAATCTTGGAAGAATCATACTGCAGACATTCGCATGTGACAGCGGAACAATGAAGAGCAAAGGCTCTTGAACAACTTGAGCAACAGCTGTTAAAATATCACAGACACACAACAAACATGCCAACACAACATAAGACTGTTCTGTAAACATGTGTAGGGAAGGCCCTGCAAGGCCCGGGGTCTCCCTTCACGAATTCCCACGGTACGTGATGTTGGTGAAGGTGGAGGTGGCTCCCTTGTACAATGGGTTGTTGGCCTGGAAGAGAAGAAAGTAGCAAAAAGGAATAAAAACAAACCATATCTTGTACCGGCTAATTAACAGGCCACTGTCAAAATACGTGTCTCTACCAGGGATGGGGAACCTCCAGCCTTGGGTTCCTTCTGTGGGCCCCCTCCCGTAGCCCCCCTCCCTAGCACGGAGGCTACCGGGCGGGAGCTTGGGGAAGTGCTGGGGAGAGTAATCCCCTTGTTACCGCCGATAACAAGGGGATTCCAATTGGGAGGGGGAGAGACTGAGTGGCTCCCCCCCTCACACTGGGGTGGCGCACAAAGAGAAGGCACTTGGCCGACACTTGCAGGAGCTCTTCCAAGCACCAGCTGAGTCTCTTCCCTTTGCATACTGCTTGCTGCCCCAGTCGGGATGGCAAGTGAAGGAGGCACCCGGCCAGTTCGGCTTCGCCTGCCCTGCATTTTCACCCAAAGGGGGAAGGCGAAACTCCACGTGGATCATCCAGGCGGCCAGGACTCCGGACACTGCACAGAATGAACCTGCCCTGGTCGAGGTGCCGAGTGGGTCACTGGCTGGGAATCTGATGATGGCAGAGGTGTGGCCCTGCCTCCTGACATAATTTGGTCCATAGTTGAACTCCTGGTCTATGCCACGGACATAACACTGGTTTAACAGTTGCTCTCTCACTCCAGTGACCCTTAGCTAGGAATTTCAAAATATGGAGCAGGATTCTTTGTTCTCACAAAAACTACAAGTTTGGGATTTTTTTGAGGAAACTATAACAGGCCCAAAGAACATGTTACAGGGAGATGTATCTCCCCAGTAACATGTGGTTACAAACATGACGTTATATCATTGCGTGACTGTTTCTCCCCCACCTCTTGCAAGCATTAGTGGCCGCTGGAGCAGAGCGAGGGGAAGAAGGCCCTTCCCCCACGACACGCGCAGCTGTGGGCGGGGAGAGCTTTGCGGGCGTGGAGGAAGGAGGAGGGAGACACACATCCGGGGATTCAGGTGCCACGTCAGGTGGATGGGCGGGGCTGCTGCGGCTGAGATTAGGCCGAGTGGCCCCACCCACAACCTCTTTGTCCATTGCGCAGCTGGAGGACTCTCCTGCCTCCGTCGACTCAGGGGCCTCTAGAGGTCACGGTCGGATGGGTGCTAGGGATCTGGGTGGCTGTGCTGTGGGTGGGATGGCCCTTTCCCCTTTTTCGTGGGGCTGGGGCGTGACGGTCACGTTGCGTTCTGGGATGGGCCGGCCGGCCAGCCAGCGCTCCAGAGCGCGCCAGCCCTCTCTGCGGCCTTTTCTGCAGGTGGGGCAGGCGTTCGGCGGTGGCGGGTGTGACCCGGCTGTCCCGGCCAGAATTGCGGTGCTGGCATGCGTCGGTTGGGGGTCGAGGCCCAGTCCGGCTGCCGATTTTCACAGGATTGGGTCCCCCTCGGACTTCGCTCCAAGCAGCTCGGCCTCGGGGTGGTTGCCCCCCCCCGTCATTCCCGGGGATTTCCCGCGGGGACTGGGTGGTTGTTCTCCCCCACCCATGGCTGGGCGTTGGCGGCAGGGGTGCGCCGCGGCTTGGCTGCGCTGGGGCGGGGCGGGACAAGGGGCAAGAAATACTAATGCAATGATGTCCAGTTAGGTGTTTTTTTCAACTACACACTGCTGGAGTAGATATGGGTTGGTGATGGCCACATGTTTCTCCATAACATCTAGTTTGAGCCTAAAACTGGTATAAAACTGATACAGATTTGTAGTGTGGATAGCCCGCAGTCAACATTAGGGACACTAGAGCAAGGAAATTGAAATATGGGCCACTGTAAGACCAGCACCCTCTTTAGGAGAAAAGTTATAGATCTGTTTTCTGCCCCATCACACTATTCTATATTTCTCACCGTGTCCCATCTAGCCCTGGACCGCTCTTCTTCAAACTTGGCAAACTCCTTCCGATCATGGATGGTGATAAGCAACTTCCAGATGAGCAGGGCAACCAAGCCCATAAGCAAGATGGCTCCAGTCACTGAAAGGATAACTACCAGGATGTCAGGCCCCTTCGGACAGTCTGTAGGAGAGAGACATGTCATTATATAAAGCTGTGAAGAAGCTTCCCACTACCACTCTAGGCCCGTGTTTCTTACTTTGGTACATCTAATTACACACACATACACTTGATCCAGCTACTATAACAAAGGAAATCTCTACTCATGAGCAGCAATAATCTGATACAGGAGTAGCTCACTTGCTTGAGTCACCTGGAGCAGTTGTTCTGCAAGCATATTCTTGGGGACACCACTCTCTGCTGCTGACCTATGAAGGTCAGCATTCTGTGGGCTGATCTTGGGGTGGGCGGGCTGGTCCTCTCTTGCAGCAGGAAGATGGCTTTGTGCCCAGCTTATGGCTCTGGTTCACACACTGCAAGTTCAATGTCCCTTCATGGCTACACTATCGCGCGATGGCTTGCAGCCAATACAGAACTTTTAAATCACACTTTTCCATGGTCAGCGCACACATTCAGCTGCTAGTCATCAACAGCGACACATGCATGTGTGAATCAGCTCTGAGATGTTTTCTACAAACAATTCTCCTGGGCCCATTTTCTACAAGCTGAACAAGAGGGACATTTTAGGGGTGCTTTGATCTAGCTCAGTGTTCTCCAACCTTGGGTCCCCAGATGTTTTTGGCCTACAACTCCCAGCACGCTCCCATCTGGGGACCCAAGGTTGGAGAACACTGGATCATACCTTTGGTCTGATCCCAAAAATATCACTGGAAGAAAGAGTGAACATTTGATGAAGATTTTCATGAAATGACACATACACCCTTCCTTCTCAACCCTAACGCTTATTTTATGCTTATATTCTCTCTGGTGCTATAGCATTATATCAACCATGGGGGAAGTTCCCATCTAGATGCAGCCCAGGTCAACTATTTAAGTAAAAGAGAATCAGATTTAAGCTGGATATTAGCAAAACTTTCCTGACAGCCAGATCAATACAGCAACAGAGTAAGCTGCCCAGGATGACAGTGGAACCTCCTCCATGTGAGAGCTTTTAAGGCAAAGTTGGGCAACCATATGTTTACAATGGTGCAGCTGTAGGGATCTTGACCCAGCAAATGGTGCAAGTCTCAACAGCCTCTTGAGCCCCTTCAACATTATGATTAATCAATTGCTTCCATAAAATCCTTTCCAGAAAGCTTACTAATTAGCCCAAATATCTTCTAACCACACTGTTTTGTTTGTGTTTCTGTTTCATGGAGTGCTTTAATAGTTCCAGGGTATCACAGAAACCATGACAACCTTCAAGGTTTCCCACCAGCATTAACTGGTCTCAAAACTGTTCCCCGCTGAGGTCTGGCCAGGCTCCCTCAAATTTTGTCCAAGTCTCAATTAGGTGTCAACCTCCTACATGCAGTCTAAGTCACCAGCTATGTTTATATCCCCTGTGGGTATGGGTGTGTATGACTTTGCATGCATTGTGCAACAAAACAGTAGTTTTATCATACTATTTTGGAGTTAGGAAGGCTTCTGGGACTTCTGTTCACAGGCCCTTCCAAGTAGGAAGGAGGAGTGCTTACATTGCTGGAGGCTAAAGAATAATAATAGAATCATAGAAAAGTAGATTTGGAAGGGGCCTACAAGGCCATCAAGTCCAACCCCCTGCTCAAAGCATCCCTGACAGATGGCTGTCCAGCTGCACCTTGAACGCCTCCAGAGTGGTAGAGCCCACCACCTCCGTAGGTAGTTGGTTCCATTGTGTTATTGCTCTGACAGTCAGGAAATTTTTCCTGATGTTTAGGTGAAATCTGAGTTCCTGTAACTTGAGCCCATTATTCCGTGTCCTGCAAACTGGGATGATCGAGAAGAGATCCTGGCCCTCCTCTGTGTGGCTCAGCTTGTCTGAGTGTGGAAAGCTAAGCAGGGTCAGGCCTGGCTATTACTTGGATGGGAGACCCCTCCTCTAGTTTCCTGCATTGAGCAGGGGGTTGGACTCGATGGCCTTGTAGGCTCCTTCCAACTCTATGATCTATATGAAATCTATACTGGAAGAGTGCTATCCTATCTCCGCTCAGTCTCCTCTTCTGAAGGCTAAACATGCCCAGTTCTTTCAGTCTCTCCTCATAGGGCCTTGTTTCCAGTCCCTTTATCATCCTTTTTGCCCTCCTCTGAACCCTCTCCAGTTTGTCTACATCCTTCTTAAAGTGTGGTGCCCAGAACTGGATGCAGTACTCAAGATGAGGCCTAACCCTCACATTCTCTCCCCCCAATCTTCGAAGGGACAAAGGTCTGGTGAAGGTGGGGGGAGAATACCACTCAGCTGTAGTTATAACATAATAGGAACCAGCTTCCGTTTTTATTTTCAGCCAGGGCTCATGTATATTAGGCCTCCAGATCTGTTTATTATGCTGTTCTTGAGCTCTAGAACTGAAGTCTCACCCGCCATGCCTTAGGTAGGAACTGGGTTTTGCTCCATACCCAAAGGCTGGCCAGAGAAGACAGCACCTCTGAGCCTGAACCGAGTACACCATTTCTCAAGCACCACTGAGAAATCATGGCCAAACCACACACATCTGAAATTAGAGGAGTGATACAATTTGGGGTCTGGCATTTCTCATTTTGCAAATTAAATACTGTCAGCTGATCACCAAAGATCAATTAGAGCCTCATTTCAATGGTTTTTTTGCCCTCACCTGGTTCCTCAATGATATAGAGGATGGACTTGCCACTGGAGTCCTCATAGTACTGGAAACGTACCACACAGTCGTCCTCATCCTTGTAGGTGCAATTCACAGCATCTTTCCCCTTGTCTCCTGCATGCATGAGAGGGCAGAGGAAAGAACATTTAGGGTGCAGTCCCATGCGTATGTAGACAGGGAAAAGTCCTATAATTCCCAGCATGCTCCATCCCATACAGCCACCTCTAAGGATGTTTAAAAAACAAACAAACATGTCAGGAATATTTGCAGTTTTTTTGGACTGGAAAATATGCACAAATTTAATGGCTGGAAAGTAAATGGAGGGGAAATTTCGCCTCCATTTACTTCTCAGCCCTTAAATTTGTATACATTTCCCTTCCATTAATTCCCAGTCCAAAAAATGCATAAATATTCCTGTCAGTTTAAAAACAAAACAAAACCCTTAGAACAGGATGGAGCAAATGTAGTGCCGGCACCCGCCGTACTTGCACCTGCCCCCCCGCCGCCGCCCCCCGACACACACGTGGGGCCCCCATTCACTCTGTTCCATGCGGCCGCCTTAAGGGTCGCGGTAGCCACAGGAGTAAGTGCTCCGAAAAGGAGCCACAAAAAGGGGGGAGTTAATATCCCCCCCTCTTTCCGGAGTAGCTGGAGAGTCGGGGAAGCGTTGAGAGGGCGGAGGGCAGCGAGATCTGTCAGTTCAACACTTAAAAGCCAGAGGACCACATCGCCAAGGGGGAGATATTATCCCGCCCGCCTTTTGGTGCCCTTTGGCTCCCACCCCCATTTTCACAATATGGGTCCCTCCTTTCCTTTGGTATTTTTTCTCCCCCAGTCCTTCACAATGGTGCACAAATTAGCCGACAGGCAGCCTTGTGTTGTCAGTTTCCTTCTATGTTGCTCTGTGCTCCCTTTCACAGCTGGAACATACAAGGAAATTGAACAGGCAAGACTGCAAGTATCAGGCAGCCATAAGAGAGCACTTGCAAAAGACCATCAAAAGTAATATTAATTTTTTAAAAATCACGACTGCAATTGTGCATTTTTGGGGCTCCAAATGTAAATAAAAAGCCAGGGAATAAAAGGGGGTAACGATTGAGCAGGGAGAGGGCCGGGGCGAGGACAAGGAGACAAGATGGTTTCGGCCACAAAGTCCACCCCCCCACCCGGGTAGGTGCCAGAGCCAGCTGGAGGATTGAGGGGGAAAGAGTGGGAGAGCAACGATCGTCTGTCTCTTCAGCGAAACACCCACACTGCACAGCTTGGCTTAGCATTCTGTTCAAAGCCACCCACTGATATGAACTAACCAACCAATGCTTTAGTTGGCTTTTAAACCTTCTATCTAAGCTAGTGACCACCGCCACCACGTTTTGTGGCAGTGAAAGCTTCACTGCCACAAGTAAATTATGCATTCTGTCTGTCCTGAACTATTGCCAATTGATTTCACTGGATATCTGAGTAGTGGTGCCGTCTCCAAATATGGGAGGTAGTATTTACCTATTGTGGCTAATAACCAGTGATAGGCTATCCTCCTCCATGAATTTGCCTCAATCTTTCTAAAAAGAAAGAGATGGGGTGGGAAGCAGGGCCAGGGCCAGGGCCCTTCCACCAGCCTGCTGAAAGACCACCTCTAGCAGGCTGTATGGAGTGGGAGATGGGAGGGGAAGCAGTGGGGCCCTTCCACCAGCCACCTAAGCCAGAGGCCACTGCTGCCTCTTGTGGTAGTTGATTCAATATGTTACATATACATTGCGTGAAGAAGGTACCGTACTTCTTTTTATCATCGTCCTGAACAGTCTGCAAAAAGGAAGGTTGGCAGTCAAGTAACATAGGAGAGAAAGAAGGCTGGGGTGGGGTGGGGGAGGAGATGGATCACCTATGAAGGAATTGGGCCAGCTGTCACTTCTTGTGGTAGCTACACAATTTCTGTCATGATATATAAAAACCTCCATCCTGCAAAAGGCCACACAGAAATCCAATCAAACCCAGGCATGATTAATAATAAGTGTGGTGATAACAAGCAACCTGCAGCTCTTGCAGGGAGCCCCATGCTTCTTACGCACCAAGCTCCTGCACCAACTCAATCTCGTCCCGGCACATGCGGTTGCAGGCATCTTGCTCCCTCAGGATCCCCCTCTTGAACTTCTTACATTCCACACACTCCCTGCGCAGGAAGAAGAAGCAGGTGCAGTGAGAACAGAGAAGCAGTAGGGATGCTGTCTGTCAGTCCCAACCCTGGAAAACCAGGGGGCTCTATTCAGATCTTATCAGGACTGCAGTGCCCCCTTCCACTCAGCCAAGGGGTGTGTCCCTCCCACAGCATCTCACACATTTAGGGCTGCCAGTTCCTAGGGCAGTGTTCCCCAACCTTGGGTCCCCAGATGTTTTTGGCCTACAACTCCCAGCATGCCCTGGCTGGGGCAGGGCATCTGAGAACACTGTCCTGAGGGATGCTTGGGGAGGAGCACAGAAGCTAAAGTGTGTAGTGCCTGAAAGTTTGGGGAGTGGAGTTTTGTTGGGTATGGGAAGGGGTTATTGCAGGGTGGGGGAACTTTTTTTCTGTTAAGGGCTGCTTTTCCTCGGTGGTAATCGGGTTGGGCATGCCAGCAGTGGGCAGAGCCAGAGCCAAAACTGGGTGGGACTGCCCATTTCCTCTCTGCTAGCCCCCTGGAGCCCTCAGTCTGGAAGCACCCTCTGTTTCTCTCTTCCTCTTCCTCCCTGCCCAGCAGGCTGCTGGGGAGGGGCAGACTGCTCTTGCCAGAGGTCAGAACGTATCAAATTAGGATGAGGGTCACATGAAATTAGGCTGAAGGCCATATGTTGTGCCCACTCCTGAGCCAGTGGAACCCGATGGGGCAGAAATGAATGGAAGTCAGTTAATGTCCTGATGGGACAAAGATTGAGGGAGCTGGCAGGGCT
This sequence comes from Shinisaurus crocodilurus, assembly GCA_021292165.1. Taxonomy (NCBI): domain Eukaryota; kingdom Metazoa; phylum Chordata; class Lepidosauria; order Squamata; family Shinisauridae; genus Shinisaurus; species Shinisaurus crocodilurus. The sequence continues at coordinate 263,607,957 of CM037877.1, forward strand.
GACGAGGCTTGAGAAGAAGATTGAGGGAGCTGGCAGGGCTGACGAGGCTTGAGAAGAAGATTGAGGGAGCTGGCAGGGCTGACGAGGCTTGAGAAGAAGATTGAGGGAGCTGGCAGGGCTGACGAGGCTTGAGAAGAAGATTGAGGGAGCTGGCAGGGCTGACGAGGCTTGAGAAGAAGATTGAGGGAGCTGGCAGGGCTGATGAGGCTTGAGAAGAAGATTGAGGGAGCTGGCAGGGCTGACGAGGCTTGCCAGTCTGGCTGAGGCTCAGGAGGAGGAGCTGAGGGGCGCTTTCTGTAGATCAGAGGGCTGGGCCTGATGGAGCCCCGTGGGGCTGAGGATAGGGCACTTTTTGGGTAATAGGGCCGGCCCCATGCCTGGTGGCTCAGAGGTGGATACAAAAGCAGTAATCAAGCCAAGCAAGACAGTAAAAGCACCTGATCTCTTGCTTCAGGCCACCCACCCTGAGGACTACTGCCTTCCCTTGAAAAATTTGAAAAGGAGGCTAAAACCACGAAACTCTGGGCCAAGCCCTGAGAACGGGAATGTTTTCACATAAAAATCAAGCCACACTTCTGGCCCACCCTCTGCTCACTTCTTGATGGTGCAAGCATCAGGGCAAGTCGGGCACTTCTCACAGGTGTTTCCGTACGAGCCGGGCTGGGTGCAGACGCATTTCCCACAGCTGCAGTACCCACGCCCTTGCCCGCTGCACACCAGCCCATTGCTAGACATGCAGGTGTCAGTCCGGGCGGTGCAATTGCAGTAGGCCCCTGTCCAGTCTGGGTTGCAGGCGCAGTCGCCACAGACACATTTCCCGTGACCTGCAGGCAAAACGTAGTGTGAACATGTGACTTTGTGTTGGAGCCCAAATTGATTTGGGGCATCTCGCAAGGATCAATTTCAGCATTTAATGTAATAACTCCCCCCGCCACACACACACACAAAGACACAGAAGCAGAGTGCAAAATGGGGCATGGCAAGCTATACAAGGACTAGCGATATACAAGGACTAGCAAGCCACCATTTTTCTCAATTTCAGACTCTCATCTGCATTCTAGAGACAATAATCAGAGTTGTGTGTATGCCATGATACTGCTGGAGTACCCAATAGTGCAGAATGTGATGACGGACTCAGAATTCAGCTCTGGAGGCGGAGCCCAGTGGTAAAGAAAGCCAAAGAAAAAACTGTTCATCTAAGGCAGGGGTGCATTACCTGTGGCCCGCTGGCCACCTGTGGACCCCAGAGGCCTGTTCCGTAGCCTCCATGAGCTCCCTGCTGCCATCAGGTTCCCCCTCCCATACCAGTCGGGGTCACTGCTTCCACTCGGCTAATGCTTTCGCCTCCCACTCCCCCAGCGACCCCAAAGCAGCCCAGAGTTCTGCTTCTGTGCAACTAATGGCAGTGGGGAAGCAGCATTCCTGATCCATCATTCCGAAGCTGCCCCCCTTGCACAGGACCTCTGGGTTGGAGGGAGGTTAAAGCTTCCCCCCCCCTCGCCAGTGATCCTGAGCTTCCCACACTCCACCCCGGTGTGTCTGTGATTCTAAGACATACATCTATCCCATGTGCTTACAAGTCCCCTGCCACCAAGCGATATATCCATACACGTTACCAGACTCCAACAGAACACAATCCAGACTCCAACTGCGTCACAACTACAAAGCAAGAACTAAAAGTACATAGCTGAAGCAGATGAGCCCAGCCACAGTTTATGCATGAGCCAGTTTGGTGAGAGTGTTGGACTGGGACTCAGGAGATCTGAGTTCTAGTCCCCGCTCAGCCATGAAGCTCACCGGGTGACTTTGGGCCAGTCACTAACTCTCAGTCTCAGCCTAACCTACCTCATAGGGTTGTTGTGAGGATAAAATGGAGGAGGATTAGGAGGATTATGTAAGTTGCCTTGGGTTCCTTGCAGGAAAAAAGGCGGGATATAAATATAATAAAAAATAAATGAATAAATGAAGCCACTTGTATAATACTCACATATGTAGATTATTATTAAGGAATTAGGCATCTATAAGATATTCTAGGAAACAATTTACCAATTTTACAGATGTGAAACACTGTGGCTGAGAGTTTCTAGTCCAGTGTTCTAGTCTGAAGGAGAATCTGGGAACCAATGTCCCATGCAAGCAGAACACTCATGGCAGTGAACTGACTTACCAAAAAACTACAGTTCATCATGCATTTATCTACCTGCCTACCTACTCTTAATATTTTACCTCATTATTGCAAAACACCAGGGCCTGTCCTTGCATTTAATTGAATTCTCCTTCAACAGGGCACTGACCCTTCTAAACTACTGATGCAGTTAAGCCATTAGTATAGGGACACACATGCTTGCAGTCAGGTTGGAGGCCCCATAAGAGGCTCCCATAAAAATACCCAGAGAAAATATTTTCCTGAGGGGTCTGCCTCCACTCCCATCTCGTCCAACATACTCCTGGACAGAGGGCGGCAGCCGCCCCCTCTGCGTGGGAGGAATGATAATAATAAAGACTGGTTAATGAGAAACTCCGATGAATCATACATAGGGGAGAGCAGTGAAGAAGGAGCAGCTGGCTGGAAAAAATCTCTAGTGACACTGGGGGCGGGGGGAATAGGCTAGAGAACAGGTCAGGTCGTTGGTTTGTCATGTGCCTGAGAAATAATTACTCTGATGGAATAAACCAGGAGACAATGGCTTAGTCAAAGGTTACCGAGGAGAACAGAAATAGATTTAGGAATCATAACAAAAATCTCTCTGCATTTCAAATTTGCATGCTGAGACTACATCTCAGGATTAGGTTTGCAAATCTTTTTACTGGCCTTGCTCCCATAGCTTAACTGAAGCTTTGACTCACAAAGAAATGTAATGTACTAGGTGAAATGTTTTCCAAAACTCTGTCCCCCATGCCAGGAAAATCTTTGCCTGGTTAATTTCTGGGTGTCAGGCTGCTGTTAAAGGTGCAGGAACAGGGCCACTAAAAAAGCGGTGGCAACTCTACTCAATATCCATTTTAATTTATTATTTATTTATTTATTTGCCATATTTATATGGCCACCCATCAACGTATGTTCTTTGGGTGGCTTGCAGAAGTCCATTCTGGGCTTCAGAATTTGTGATCTGATCCACCAGATTTGAACGCTCAACCCGACGGGTGCCTTAGCTTGCCTGTGGTGCAGCACTTTAGCTTACCATTAGGAGGGGTCTCTGAGAAAGGTGGGTACCTTCCCCTCCCATCTATTAACATTGCCAGTTTGCATCCCAGAGATTATTCTGCACCACCTCCACCTCCTGTTTCTTCTCAGTCCTATTAGTGATGGGCAGGAGAAACCACGGCTCCACCATTTCCCAATTCACTGGTGGATTTAGGGATAAACAAAACTTTTCAGCAGAAACCCTGAGTCTTATATCTATTCTGTTATCTTTTGAATATTGTTAGCAGAGTAATAAAATAAATCACAATGGCCAAGTTATGCTCTGAATGGCCCTCCTGTTTTATCAATGTTTGGTAAACACTCTGAACTGCAGCACTGCACAATTGTTGTCATTTTTTACAGCATGCACAGAAACTCGAATGGAATGCGCTGTGGGGCATGGCTAGTTCCTCCAGCTCATGGAACCACAGCGATTGCTCCTTTTTCCTTCATCACCTTGAGTCACTCACATAGTCTTTCTGTATTCTGGAACCTCAGATAGCCAAACCCAAGACAATGGAACCAATTACCTAGGGAGGTGGTGGGCTCTCCCAATCTGGAGGCATTCAAGGTGCGGCTGGACAGCCATCTGTCAGGGATGCTTTGACCTGGATTCCTGCATTGAGCAGGGGGTTGGACTCGATGGCCTTGTAGGCCCCTTCCAACTCTATTTTCTATGATTCTATCATTCTATGAGTTCTTTCCTCCTTCATGAAAGCAAACATAATCTCAGTCTGAATCAAAAAGTCAAAAACTGTAATCAGAGGCCTGGAAGCACTGCTGAACAGGGATTTCTTTAAAAATTGATTGTTCAGTTTTCTCCAGAAAGCAATTATAATTGACCTGGCATTCTTTTCTCCCCCACCCCCATTCTGTTCATACACAGCTGAAAACAAGGCTGAAAGTTCCAGTTTGGCCACACACCACAAAACAGACAACAGCCAAGGTGGGTGTGCTGTGCCATCACAAGTGTCTATCTTTCGTTGAGGCCTGGTTGGTGAGCATACAGAATGAAGTTTCCCAAATATAACTGAAAACAACTCTGATTTTGCAAAATCCAGCCAATGCAAATGGTGTGGCGTAGTGGTTAGAGTGATGGACTGGGACTCGGGAGATCTGGGTTCTAGTCCCCGCTCGGCCATGAAACTCACTGGGTGACTTTGGGCCAGTCACTGACTCTCAGCCTAACCTACCTCACAGGGTTGTTGTGAGGATAAAAAATGGAGAGGAGGAGGAGGAGGATTATGTAAACCGCCTTGGGTTCCTTGCAGGAAAAAAGGCGGGGTATAAATAGAATGAATGAATGAATAAAAGCACACCGGACAAAATAATTGTGCATGTTCCTAGGGAAAAGAAGTAACGAAAAGCATGGGTAGATGCTGTGAAAAGAGAAAAGTCATTCAGTGAGAAATCTTCTTTGTGTGTCAAGACTATTTCAATGTTAGTACAAATAATGTATAAAATGTTTATATTTATAAAATACTCCAGTATTGTTATTTTTATGCATATTTTTATTTTATTTCCCTCCCCCTTTTAAAAAAGGACCAACTGCTGCACAGGCAAGGGAGGGGGGAGAGAACAGGGTTTGGCCAGTACCCTGAGAAGGACTTCTGCTGGGCTGGTGAAAGCAACTGAAATCTGTCCCACACACCCCATTGAAGGAGAAATGTCTTGAAAATGGAGGGCGGCCATTATACTTGAATGGTGTAACTCATGTGTCTGAGACAGATTTTAGGCCTGTTCCCCAGACAGTAATTGTGTGTCTCTTAGCAGTAATAGTGTCACTGCTTCTATCTGAGTGTGGCCTCCTTCATTCTGCTTCTTTTAAACTCAAATCTGCTATGCCTCAATGTTGGTTTTTGGCTTTTACCACCCTCCAACCTTGTACCTCATGAAGTGGAGGGGCTGCTAAGTTCCTTTTAAGGGGCAGAGGGCCAGGACTCTTACTAGGTGCACGACAGGCAGAAATTAAATTGGTGCGGCTTCATCTAGCATGTGAGGATGGAAACAGCACCTGTGGAAATTCTGCCTGTACTTCAGCTGTAGGACAGTCAGAACCTCCCTAAGTGCAGTTCCCACCTCCAAATACTGGGGGGAACTTTCTGCCTGTCACTGCTAGACACAGAGTGCCAGGCATGGTGGAAAATTTGAGTCGATATTTCTATAGCTGAATCCTTATTTTCACCCACCATGCCTGGAGCCCTGTATCTAAAAGCTGAGATGCAGGCAGAAACTCAGTAGGTGGAGTTTCCCCCAACATTTGAGTTGGGAACTGAAGTTCTGCCCGTCATGTAGGCAGAATACCCATAGGTGCTCCTGCAAGCACCAGCCGAGTCCCTGCCCTTGACATGCTGCCCCAACAGGGACTGAGCGCAGTGTGCAAAGGGGACACCCAGCTGGCTCAGCTTCACCTGCTCCATGTCATAGATAGAATCACAGAATAATAGAAAAGTAGAGTTGGAAGGGGCCTACAAGGCCATCGAGTCCAACCCCCTGCTCAATGCAGGAATCCAGGTCAAAGCATCCCTGACAGATGGCTGTCCAGCTGCACCTTGAATGCCTCCAGATTGGGAGAGCCCACCACCTCCCTAAGGTAGTTGGTTCCACTGTCTTATTGCTCTGACAGTCAGGAAATTGTTCCTGATGTTTAGGTGGAATCTGGGTTCCTGTAACTTGAGCCCATTATTCCGTATCCTGCAAACTGGGATGATCGAGAAGAGATCCTGGCCCTCCTCTGTGTGACAACCCTTCAAGTACTGGAAGAGTGCGATCATATCTCCCCTCAGTCTCCTCTTCTGAAGGCTAAACACGCCCAGTTCCTCCAGTCTCTCCTCATAGGGCCTTGTTTCCAGTCCCTTTATCCTCCTTGTTGCCCTCCTCTGAACCCTCTCCAGTTTGCCTATGTCCTTCTGAAAGTGTGGTGCCCAGAACTGGCCAATGGGAGAAGACACAGGGCAGGCGAAGCTGTGCCGGCCAAAGCGCCAGGTGGATGATACGCCCAGGGCTTCGGCCAGGGTGGCTTCACTGTACACTGCCCTTCCCCAATGGGGGAAGCCCCCAAATGGCCAAGCCAGGTCCCAGCCCACGGCGCATCAGCCAGGGACCAAATGGCATCGGGGGTGTGGCCACAGTCCCCCAAAATAATGCTATTTTTCTCCATAATATTGTTTAGAGCAACTGTTGAAAACTTTGTTAAAGTATAAATACCCCCCACACCCACCCTGAAAAGGCAAGAAATCTGTTTCTGGTGAACCCAGCAGACTAAAGTACGTTGGACCTAGATTCAAGCTGCAATCCTGTACCCACTTATCTGGGAGTAAGCCTCATTGAACTCATTGAGACCTACTTCTGAGTAGACACATATTCAATTATGCTCTCAGTTGCAGTTAAGTCCCATTGAAGTCAATGCTGCGGCTTCATTTGGGGCCCTGGGACTGGCCGGGTCCCCCCAAAAGCCCTCCCTGCCTTGCAACTCTTGTTTTCTCTCCACCAATGGCTGCTGCACCTGCTTCAAATCACCATTAGGAACTGTGCGCATCATGCACCCACCTCGGGATCGCCCTGCCAGCCAGGAGCTGACCAGCTCCGAGCATACAATCAGCAGAGATTAGACTCTGAGCTTCCCTCCTCCTACGCTGGCTGGGGCATGCTGGGAGTTGTAGGGCAAAAACATCTGGGGACCCAAGGTTGGAGAACACTGTTATAAACAATTCCATGGACCTGTGTAATGGAGTCTGGAGATGTGTGCCAAAGGCCACACATCCCTTTGCTTAAAAAAAGAAAAGGTGACTGCTTGACCTGTGTTCATAACATAGCTATAATTAAAAGGTAAACACAACACATACTCTTAAAATGTACTGCTTTTCTGCAATTCTAAAAAAAACTGCTGAGAATCTCCCGCATCCTTCCTGCAACTATTAAATCTGAAATATATCTCTGAGGAGCAGGCCAAATTCTTCCAGAATTTGAGCTGGAGATATTCAATAGGTTTTAAGAGAGCTGACAGTATTCTGAGTGAGCCATCACTCCCCATGGTACACACACGTTTTTCTGTGCCACTATCGCCTCTGGTCAAAAAGGTTTTGCAGCGGTTTATTTTGAACTCTATAAAAACCTGCAAAACCTGTTTCACTGAAGATGGAAAGGGGATGAGCAGTAGGCTCCTCTTTCAAACTGGCTTCAAATTCTTGAGAGCCCATTCCAACCACCCAGGCAGATTCCACTCACCAGAGCACAACTCCCCCTTGAAGCGGACGCAGGAGAAGTCATCGCATTCACAGTACTTGCCGGAGATCTTGCCAAAGTCATTGCTGTAGCAAACACACTGGCCACAGATGCATTCGCCCCGCCGGCTGCAAAGGGGCTGCCCTTGCAGGGGGCTGCAGTTATCCTGCTGGGAGGGAACATAGTCCTCCTCAGAGCACTCGCAGTGGGAGCCCAGCCGGCCCGGGTGGCAGCGGCACATGCCACACTCAAAGGTGCCGTTGCCGTAGTTACAGAAGTTGCTGTCGGGCTGGGCATACTGCTGGCAATGGCAGTCGCAGTCGAAGTTCACCAGCACCGTCAGGCTGTCCTCAAAGCCCACTGGCTTGATGATGAAAGACTTCTGCCGCTTCCGAGGGCAGCCGCGGATCTTGGCCTCAATGCTGAAACTCACCTGGGATGGGCAACACAAGCAGAACTGTTCATACTCCGTATCAAGGGAACACCCTAACAGTGACAAATTCTGTACTTACTATCCTCTGTGTGTGTGTGTGTGTGTGTGTGTGTCTGTGTACGTACACACACACACACACACACACACAAGAGAGAGAGAGAGTGGGACAAAAGGAGAAAGAAACTGCCCCAATATGATTATTTCTTTGGTAGAACTACTTGTTGTGAGGTAAGTAAGGGATTACCCGCCCCACATTTTCCTTGTAATGCTAATACAAAGGGGAGCATTTTATGGAGGGAACTGACAGGCAGAAAAAATGCTTGGCTCCCTTCCCCCATACCCGCTCAGTCCCCAAAGCCATTTTTCACCTGTTTTTCCCAAGCTGGAGCCGATGTACTTGGATGGCTCGGTCTCTTCTGATGGGGAAGCGGAGCAAAGTAATTGTGTCCTTTCTTACCTTCCCCTCAGGGATAGCCTGGCCACTGTGGTTCATTCACGGGTACTCCCACAATTAGATTACTGTAATGCACTTTATGTGGGGCTGCCCTTGCACCTGGTTCGGAAGTTGCAGCTGGTGCAGAATGCAGCCTCAGTGGGGCACTCCGCCATATGCACATTGCACCTGTGTTAAAAGGGCTGGCTGCCTGTTCACAACAAGCCATGTTCAAGGTTTTGTTGTTAACATATGATGTGGACACATACAAAGCCCTAAACAATTCGGGACCAGAGTACCTAGCAGACCACCTTCCCGTATATACACCCAGCCAGCTGGTCATTCTGTGACCAACAGAATGTTGCCATGTGACATCTCAAAAGCGGACCTTCCAGTAAATGGCACCCGCACTCTGGAACTGCCTCTCCTCTGAAGTCTGGGAAGCAGAAAATGTGGTGGGTTTTAAACACCTCCTGAAAATGTACCCATTTATGCAAGCTCTTCCTGGCTTGAATTATCATGATGCTGCTCCATTTGATTGTTTTCTTATATTACGGTACCGTACTTGTATTTATCTTGGTTGTAGCGTAATTGTTTATTAACTGAGCATTTTAAAAGTGATTCTTAATACTTTGGCATGTAAACTGTTTAGAGATTTTGTTATGTCAAGTGCTTTACAAGTATAATAAACATGCATAAAAGGAGATAGATACATTGCCCTGTGGTAGAAAAATGGGTTTTACAGCCAAGGAAATGTTCCTATTAAAAAAGGGATTTTTTTTTTTACACTGTAACAAAAACTTTGTACAAATCTAATTTCTAGGGCCTTTTCTGAGACTTGCTTTTCAGATGAGCCTTCCTCAACCTGGGAGCGTCCAGATGTTTTGGACTACAACTCCCATCAGCCCCAGCCAGCAGTCTATTCAATGGGCTGGGATGATGGGAATTGTAGTCTGAAACAACTGGAGGGCACTGGGTTAGGAAAGGCTGCTCTGGACTATGGGCATGTTCACTGTAACTGTTTTAAGACTGCTGGTGACGTTTTGCATTCTCCTTCAAGGAGACCTGGAGAAGTGGCCACTCTACCCCAGCCCTTTGCAATTCTTACTGCCTTCGAGCTGCAACCCTGCAACTCACCGTGTCTCCGATCTTAAGGCCAACACAGGACTTAACTCCAGGAATGACTTCACTCTCCAGGCAGGTTGCATTGAATGAAAGGGACAATTCCTCTGGCAGATTGCGCACTTCCAGTTCAATCTTGGATCGGATTTTCTGAGAAGGGGCGAGACGACAATTGGAATATCTGAGCTCCAGCCTAAAAGCTCATCTAAAAACCCAATCAATCTTCCCAATTTGAGATTTGGCAGGCCCAGATGCAATATTTTGAAAGTTTTGACTCCATTGCTCCCTCTTTATTTATTCCTCATCCCTACCTCTTAAATCAATCAACAGTTCAGTGCGGTGCAGTGGATTCAGTAGAGTGAATATGCTTGGATTAGGGAGGCCAAGGTTCAAACAGCCCAGCCATGAAGCTCCCTATGCGGCCTATCACACTCTCCCAGCTGAATCTACCTCCCAAGCATAGCTTAGTGGAAGAGAGCACAACTTGTAGGGATGCCGGAGAAATCCGAAATGGATTCACAGGGCTTCGGATTTCTATGAATTTGACCTGCAGATTCCACAGTGGACTGGCATCTTCCGAGTTGTGCAGACTTGCAGACCATTTTTTTACTTTCCAGAATTGTATGCAAATTTAGTCATATGAAAACATGAAAGTTACTGGAAAACATGCTAATATATTAAAACACACACACACACACACACACACACGTTTTACACATCTCTGATCTCTCTTCAGCCTCTGTTGCCTGCATAGCATTCTTTTTTGTGTGCTCTGCTCATTGATTGTACACTGAGCTAAGAAAAATATGGAAAATGTTATCTGCCAGTGAAAGTTACATAAATTGTGGTGGACATTTTTGTGTACTTTTCCAAAGGGGGGGGAAATCTGATCTGTCAATGAGCGGACGACAGAAAAAAAAGATGCCTGACAATCTGTGAGACAAACACGGAACGGATTAAACAAAGTCTGTACATCCCTATCACATGTGGTTCCTGTAACAAAATGTTACAGTATTATTTATTTATTACATTTCTATACCGCCTTTCTGCTAAGGCACCCAAAGCGGTTTACAATGTTTAAATACTCAAACAAACAAACATTCCCCCCCCCCAACCAAACATACACCAGTTCTCTCAGGCCAACTGAAGGTTTCTTCTGGAGCTGCTGGTACAATCTCCCTGGGCTGCCCCAACAGTCCTCTCAGGCCGGTGATGGTTGCTCCCCGCCTGGGCTTCTCTTCTGCCTTCCCTCAGGGCACACAGGTCTTAAATAGCCCCAGGGAAGGCAGGGGAGGGGCTGCCCCAACAGTCCTCTCAGGCCGTGATGGTATACTATATCCCAATACATCCTATTCATCAGTAATCCTGCTGCAGTGCTCAACAGGAAGCAATAAAAGGAGAAGAACCAGTAAGTAGGAAGCTTTTAATTAAAGGAACAAGGGTCATTAAAAGCCTTAACAGGACTTTACCTGTTCTCACTGAAAAGACTGGTGATACAATTGTGTTTTAATAAGCAAATTAAAAATTGTCCCAAATCAGGACTGGGGGGAAATATATGAGAGGACAACACAGAAAACACTGGAATGCAATGATCTGTCAGTCATGTTGTCTGGCTTCTCCATAAAAAAGCGAGTGAACAAAGGATGCCAATTCCAAGCTAAACTACTAGTGCTTGTCTGTCGCCCGAGGTGAATAAAAATCTGCGCTCCTGAGCAGCCTCACTATATTTCCAAGAGTTGGTTGGGTTACTATTTCACTTTAATGCCTGTCGTTTCTTTATCCCCTCCACGTCACAACAATGCCTGTGCTCTAGCAGTCAACAGAGATGAGAAGGCTCTGAATTGTGTCTCCTGGATTGAAGGGAATATCACTCAGGCAAAAGTACAGGCAGAGGCTTGTTCCACAACACATTTGTTTGGCGGTGGCAGGCGATCCTGGAAATTTGGCACCCCAGGTAGCTGCCTAATTTGCCTCTATGGCTAGGCCAGCCTTGCTGATAACACAGTAATAATACAGTGAAGCTTGTACCCATCATTGTCCATGTACTCACCCCATAGGAATCCAAAATGAGCTGCAAAACATTGCTAGAGTCAGTTGAAAGGGTCCCTACAGTAGTGCCAGGGAGAAGCTCACTGTAGTTCTGAAAAGAAAACCGTGGAAGGTTCCAGTAACTGGACAAGCATAAGCCAAGAAGACTTGCATGAGAGATTGCTATTTAGGCCAATATTATTATTTTCATCTTCGAAAATAGACCAGGGGTAGGCAGTCTTAGGGCCTGTGGGATCCATCATCATCATCATCATCATCATCATCATCATCATCATCATCAATCATCAGTCATCATCATCATCATCATCATTACTATTACCTCAAGTTCTACCAGCTGAAGGCTGCTGCAAAAGGCATACACTGAGAATGAAAGAATTCTGAGCTCAGGAATTTGTTTTGAGTTCCAGAACTGAATGAAACTCATGGTCTTTCTGCACAAAAATCCACTCCTGGTTTCCCCAAGCGTTCTTCATTTCAGCAGTATAATGGGGGGGGGGGGCATGCTGTTGTTGCTATTTGACAATCTACTGCATATCACCTAAAGATTTACCAGTAAATCAAGAACTACCTTCTGTCCACCCTGATTTAGAAGCCCGTTTCATGTAGCTTTCCCCACCCCCATCCCAATAAGCTCTGACCAAACAGTATGAGTCCTCTTACCCGGTAGAGACCCACGATGGTATTAGTCACAGCAAAAATCAAGTTAATGTTTTTCTGGGAGAGTTTATCTGTCATCAGGCCAAGGGATGGGTAATCCTTGGGGTAGAGAACAAGATAGAGAAATAGAGAATGTTTCACTGGGAAAACAAAAACAACAAAAACAACAGGGAATTGTGTGTGTGTGTGCGGTGGGGGGGATAGGAATCTTTAATATTTATTTTATTATTTTATTAAAACCTTTTAATACCACCTTTCCTCAAAAGATTTCAAGTTAGCTAACAACAGTCAATAAAAATAATAAACGTGATCATCATACCAAAACTAGTGATATCCTCACAAATCTTATCTATATAAAAGCCAGATCTCAACACTCTTCCCCACTCTTCCCAACATGCTGTTACACTTTAGTTTGACCAAGAAATTGAACCCAGGATGGTGCTAAGCAGATGATGGTGCCGAGCATACTCAGTGACAGGGATCACGAGAGGCAGGAAGCAGGCTTGGACTCCATCCCAATAGTGTCCTCAAGTGCATTCCTTTTTTTTCTCCCACATCAATGAATGGATGCCATTCACTTCCATGGGACAAAGTGCTGCTCTTGATGACACTGTTGCAATGAAGGCAAAATTTGCCTTCCACCCCTGACAGTGGTGGTTTGGCCTCAATGACAGGATTCCACAGTGGGTGCAACATGTCTCTATGTGCAATATATCTTCTAGGGTCACTGTTCTAGGGTCAGCTTTAGAAAGTGTCACGGTTCAGAATTTGTTAGGGGCCCTGAGATCACCAGGAGGCCCACTGCCTCAACAGTGCCACCATTCTCACCGTGTACAGAGAACCCAAGAAGGTCAAAGGCAGTGTGAGAGAATTCTTAGCTTGCATGTCTCCCATAACCTCTTCCAGGTTATAGAAGCCCTGAGGTTGCCTCACTTGAGCCTTCTGCTCTGTCATGCCACCCACCTTCTTAGCTTCCCATCCATCACTAAGGCTGTTGACATGGGTGGGAAAAGGAGCTGAAAGCGAGGGGAACGTTGTACAGAGACAGGCACAAAATTCTGTCCCCGCTTGCCCACCTGTATTGGGCAAATATGGAGTCGTGCTACGGTTCCAAGTGTTAGTTATTTGTATACAGTTATAAATATTCACAAGGTCAATCAATTCCATCAAGCTCAAAAGCAAAAATATATACTATTCAGAACAGAAAATGTTTTATGATACTTGTCCAAATGTATCATCAGCTATAGGGGAACAATCCTTGTAGTGGTTGCAATCCTGGGCCTCTGGCTACAAAGCTTTGCCCTTACCAGTGTGGTGGAAGCGTCATAGAAGTTGTTGCTGTCCATATGGCATTGTCCGTCATTGGGTGTCACAATCCCTGCCAGTCTCCCATCTAAAGCAATGTGTGTCTTGGCATCTGTAGTGAACACCAGCAAGTGAGAGGCATCTGGTCTCCAGCCAATCTTTTCCTGTAGCAAAATAAAAATGGCAGCATAGTCTTCATGATACACACACAAAAGCAAAGTCCAGAAAGAAGCCCACAAAGGCCTGTGGCTCACGCTGGCTCAGCTTGTCTGAGTGTGGAAAGCTAAACAGGGTCAGGCCTGGTTATCACTTGGATGGGAGACCCCTCCTCTAGTTTCCTGCATTGAGCAGGGGGTTGGACTCGATGGCCTTGTAGGTTCCTTCCAACTCTATGATCTATGAATTTATATACTCAACAACAATTAGTGCAGATTTGTTATCCCTTTAAGATTTTAACTTCACAGTCAGGGTGGTAAAGAAGCAATTTTTTAAATACTGTATAAGGGTGACCAAAGACGTTTTGGGTGACTGTGGTGGGAAAACCAACAGGCACTCCTCCACACACACAAATTGACATTGGGCATGTAAATTCCACTGAGGCATTCTTCTCAGCCCTCTTAAAAGGTGTACCAAAAAGGTGTACAAAATTAAGCATGGTGTGGAGAAAGTGGATAGGGACATTTTTCTCCCTCTCTCATCATACAAGAGCCCGGGGTGATCCCATGAAGCTGATTCGTGGGAGATTCAGGACAAATAAAAGGAAGTACTTCTTCACACAGTGCATCGTTAAACTATGGAATTCTACAAGATGCTGTGATGGCCACCAATTTGGAAGGCTTTAAGAGGGGATTGGACAAATTCATGGAGGAGGAGGCTATCAATGGCTACCAATCCTGATGGCTATATGCTACCTCCAGTATCAGAGGCAGTATGCCTATGTAGACCAGTTGCTGGGGAACATGGGTGGAAGAGTGCTGTTGCCCTCATGTCCTGCTTGTGGGTTTCCTGTGGGCAGCTGGTTGGCCACTGTGTGAACAGAATGCTGGACTAGGTGGACTAGGTCTGATCCAGCATGGCTCTTTTTATGTTCTTATAACCTTAGTGACCCATGATGAGGGGAGGACCCTTACATCACAGACGATTGCTTGGACGATGGCATCAAAACCTCCTTCAGGTGCATCGCGGTTCCTTGACACACTCTGCTTCTTCACCTCCTCATTGAAACGCTTCACCTCATCTGTGAGTGCCAGGACATGCTTGTATCCAAACATGGGCAGGCAGTGGTCATTTGGTGGTGGCAAGCTAGAACACACACAGCAGGAAATTAGCACAACTACTGATCCCAAAGACCTCTCCTTTGCCTATCATGCACATCCTCAGTCGCTTTCTGCTGGGCTGAGGCACAGGCAAAGGGCTCCCCATCCCCACCCGTTCATGGAGCGAGGGTGAGCAACAGGCAGCCTACAGACCGTCTTTGTGGCCCTCACTGCTCCCCAAGCAGCAGGAAAGCCTCATTTTCACTTAAAAACAAGGCATCTCATTTTAATACAGATTTGTGCTCCCCCCGCCGGGGGATAACCAGGTAACACTGCACGCCTTGCTTTAAAGTGAAAATGGTGGTGGCAATTAGAGTGGGGGGAGCTGCGCCCCCCCCCCCAGTGGGTTCCACAGGACGGAAATTTGCCCCCGGACATGCAAGCCGAGACACCACAAAGTGGGAGGGGGTAGGAGAAATGTTTCCTGCGTCAGTCACACATATGGTCCTGGCAATCAGATCACAAATGGCCCTCGCTCTGCATGGGTGAACATTATTGCCTCCTTTTATTATTTATTCAAATCATTTTTACCTCACTCTTTAGCTGAAAAAGCTCCCAGAGTGGCTAACATAAGAGACAGTATCCTATACTGCTGCTGCACCTCCGTTAGTCTCATTGCGATAGCACAGTGTTCTCCAACCTTGGGTCCCCAGATGTTTTTGGCTACAACTCCCAGCATAGCTGGCTGGGGCATGCTGGGAGTTGTAGGCCAAAAACATCTGGGGACCCAAGGTTGGAGAACACTGCGATAACTGCTAGCACATTAGGAACTAGCAGTTCCAAGAGTAAAGCCGGAAACACTTGTTTCCAGATCAGTACAGGTCAGAGGAGCTCCACTGACCTGCCCTGTTCTGGAAACAAGCATTTCTGCTCTTTCTGGATACTTGCGGAACCTCTAGCTGCCTATTGCTGGCTCAGCTTGTCTGAGCGTGGAAAGCTAAGCAGGGCCAGGCCTGGTTATTACTTGGATGGGAGACCCCTCCTCTAGCTCCCTGCATTGAGCAGGGGGTTGGACTCGATAGCCTTGTAGACTCCTTCAACTCTATGATCTATGAAATCTATGAAATCTATTGCGCTAGCTGTGAGTACCTCTAGTACATGGGTAGCATAGGATAACAATAACACACACCCTTTTAAAATCACTAAAAGGGAATGCTGCCAGAAATGTTTCTGAAAAGCACCCCATTACTACTACTACTATTACTATTACTATTACTATTACTATTATTATTATTATTATTTACAGTATTTGTATACCGCTCCACATCAAGCAGATTCCCGAGCGGTAAACAATAAAAAGATAAAAGAAACAAAAAAATACATTGAAAACAAACTAAAATCACATTGGTGGGGCTCAGCCTTGAGAAATACAAGTAGCCTGCCATATTGAAATTACAGTAGTGTAATTAACTAAAAGAGGAAGAGCACTAAGGAAAAACCGCCAAGACATGTCCACACCATCAGTTATTCAAGTTTAACAAACCCGTAAGTTCTAGCAATTGCACTGTTATTCTGTTTATGTGAAAATGGTGGTGTTTGGAGGCAGCGGCGCACTGTTGTTTCCACCATGCTAGCACAAAATCACAAAAACAGGGGTGGGGTGGAAAATTGTCAAGACCACACAGGGAACAATTTTACAAAAACCATTTGCTCTGTGGAGCCGTCCTCCCATGGCTGCATCTCAAATACCTACCATGCTGAAGATTGCACATATGGGCCCAAAGAGCGGGTTCGCATGACACGGCAAGCATCATGGTAAATTACGACTGTTTGTTTGCCAGAACCCGCGAAGTAGCCACAATGAGCCCAACAGACAACAGGGCTTATCCCTCCCTCCCTTCCTCTTCCCCCCTCATTCCTCCCAGCTATATCTGAGCCGCAATCAGGAGCCAATTTCAGCTCACAGGGGCTGTTAAGGACTCCCCACTGCGCAAACAGGGAGTGGGGAGCCTCTCGCCTCCTCCTTGAGAAGTCTACTCTCAGGCAGGAGACGGGGTGCCAGTCTGACTCACTGCGGCTGCTCCGTGAATGGAGCAGCCCGCGGAGAGCAGATCACAGCCTCCAGCTGCAGAGGTTTACTCAGAGGGTAAACCTCTCAGGCAGGGAGCGCCTCCCCACTCTGCTTTCCTGGGATCTCCTGGGCAAGCAGAGGGTGGAGAGGGCACGAGTTCCCCCCACTGCCCCTCCCTGCCTGAGGGTTTTAACCTCTCAGTAAACCTCTCTGGCTGGAGGCTGTGACTGAGTCTCCCCACCTCCAGCCGGAGAGGTTTACTCAGAGGCTAAACCTCTCAGACAGGGAGGGGCAGCGGGGAGCGCATGCCCTCTGCTTTCCCAGGAGATCCCAGGAAAGCGGAGGCGCTTCCCGCTGTCATCAGTGTGGCTGCAGCAGTGACCGACCGTGGGAAGCGCCTCCATCTCCGCACAGAGCACAGCCTCCTGCCTGGGAGAAAGCCTGTAGCGCGCAGAGCAACCAAACAGGAGCAGATCGCCGCCTCCCGCCTCCTCTTCAAGAGGTCTACTCTAGAGGAGAAGGCAGGGGTGCCTGATCCACTCTGCGGCGGAGGCAAAAGAAGCCTCTGACAGCTCCCTCCTAGTGCCATTTGGGCACTTTGGGGGCAGCTGTCAGCCGCGCTCTGTGCTGTGGCCAGCCGCTTGGCAAGAGCGGCAATGTCTGCTCTTGCCAAGGGACTCGCTTGTTCTGGGGATTGCACCACGATTTTTGATTTTTTGATCAGGTAACCTCCCTTGTGGACTGTGGGAATGCTGTGGACATAATATATCTGGACTTCAGCAAAGCTTTCAACAAAGTGCCTCATGATATCCTGACTAGCAAGCTAGCCAATAGTGGGCTGGATGGAACAACTATCCGGTGGATCCACAGTTGGCTGCAGAATCGGACTCAAAGAGTGCTTATCAATGGTTGCTTCTCAAACTGGGGAGAGGTAATGAGTGGGGTACCACAGGGCTCGGTCCTGGGTCCAGGGCTCTTCAACATTTTTATTAATGACTTGGATGAGGAGGTGCAGGGAATGCTTATCAAATTTGCAGATGACACAAAGTTGGGTGGAACAGCTAATACTCTGGAAGACAGAAACAAAATTCAAAGTGACCTCGATAGGCTGGAGCGCTGGGCTGAAAACAACAGAATGAAATTTAATAGGGATAAATGCCAAGTGCTGCACCTAGGGAGAGGAAACCAAATGCAGAGTTACAGAATGGGGGACACTTGGCTCAACAATACTACAAGTGAGAAGGATCTTGGAATCGTGGTAGATCACAAACTGAGTATGAGCCAGCAATGCGATGTGGCTGCAAAGAAGGCAAATGCTATTTTGGGCTGCATTAATAGAAGTATAGCTTCCAAATCGCATGAAGTGATAATTCCCCTTTACTCGGCACTGGTTAGGCCTCACCTTGAGTACTGTGTCCAGTTCTGGGCACCACACTTTAAAAGGATGTAGACAAACTGGAGAGGGTTCAGAGGAGGGCAACAAGGATGATAAAGGGACTGGAAACAAGGCCCTATGAGGAGAGACTGAAAGAACTGGGCATGTTTAGCCTTCAGAAGAGGAGACTGAGGGGAGATATGATAGCACTCTTCCGGTACTTGAAGGGTTGTCACACAGAGGAGGGCCAGGATCTCTTCTCGATCATCCCAGTTTGCAGGACACGGAATAATGGGCTCAAGTTACAGGAACCCAGATTCCACCTAAACATCAGGAACAATTTCCTGACTGTCAGAGCAATAAGACAGTGGAACCAACTACCTAGGGAGGTGGTGGGCTCTCCCACTCTGGAGGCATTCAAGGTGCAGCTCGACAGCCATCTGTCAGGGATGCTTTGACCTGGATTCCTGCATTGAGCAGGGGGTTCATAGAATCATAGAAAAGTAGAGTTGGAAGAGGCCTACAAGGCCATCGAGTCCAACCCCCTGCTCAATGCAGGAATCCAGGTCAAAGCCTTATAGGCCCCTTCCAACTCTACTTTTCTATGATTCTATGATGGGTCGTGTTGTCCAAGTTCAGACGACACGACAAGCCATCGTGGTACAAACAAACCCTAGAACAGACCAGTGTGACGTATCTTTGTTCAAAACAACGATAAGTCACAATAGTGAGTCACAACATCTGGGTTCGAACGACATGCCTGACAAGCAATGGTGAGTAACCACTGTTGCTTGTTGTGTCGCATGAACCCAGTCACAGTATGCTTCAAGATGGGGCTTTCATTTTGCAATTTCCCTGCCTCATTCAAAGACCATTATGACGTCATCTTCTATTTGTAACCTTCCTCTGTTTTCCCACCACTGTTCTCCCATCTTTTTTCAGACCCCAAAAAATCTGTTCAGGAGAGAAAGATGGAACAACTGCACAATGCCTTTTGATTTGTAGTGCTAGGAGCACTCCGTCTGGAAGCACCCTGAAAGAACTGGTGTGCAGATATAACAAATGTCTGCACTCTCCCCAGCCAGCCAGTTCCTCTCTCGCTCCTGCCTTAACATTGATTAATGGATATGTCCTGTCAGCACTGACATTATACATGGTTAAGCTTCAACAGGCTCCCCACTTAAGCAGCTAGTTAAGAATACTGGTTCACTGGATAACCTGATTAGCCTTAACAACAGTTAACTTTGGTGCTGACGTATCTCTTAATGGCAGTGAAGGGCACTTCCGCGCAACCCACCCCTGACTTCTTCAGTGAGATCAAGAGAGGCCTTTCAAGAGGGGAAACAGGAGTACAAATTTGGCAACCCTCTAAGCCCCAGATTACAACCTTCTTCAAAGAGTTGCACAGCAACCAAGTGCTTCCTTCAGCCAGGTAACTTACGCATGGCATGGATTTTCGATGACTTCTGGAGGGGAAACGAACATGTAAGGGGAAAGGGGCTTGTCCACAAAGGCTCCAAAGCCAATCCTCAGGTTACTGGTCACTTTACGCATTTCCACGGCTAGGTTGGTTCCTAAGTTCTGGATGTTGCGGAGGTCATCCTTCATGGAATTAGACAAGTCCATCAGATAGTAAATGTCCACAGGGTAGTCCTCTACCTGGCGCACTTGTACCGAGAAAGTTTGGGAGTCATCTGAAATGTTAAAATGTGGGTAAGGGACGAGGAGCTTGATTAACCGTGTCATGCTGGTGTAGGCCCATGCTGACAGAAGCTGACTCACACACCTGTACCACCGTCATTCCCAGTGGGAATTTCTGGGTATGCATGGCCAACATTCAAGATACGCCCATCTTTAATGCAGCTCTACATACCTGGTATGATATGAGTTAAAGGTCCTCAAAATATATTGCTGATATTCAAGTAAGCACAGTTATGAAGCTGCCTTATACTGTGTAAGACCATTGGTTCAAACAGCCCTGTATTGGCTTCTCTGACTGAAGCATCTCTCCAGAGCCTCGGACCCAGGCTCTTTTCCCAGTCCTTTAACTGTAGATGCCGAGGACTGAACCTGAGACTTTCTGCAGGCAAAGCATGTGCCATACTAATTGAGCTACAGCCCATCTTTACCATTTATGTATGGAAGCGTAATGGCCGATCACGACTCACCTGAGCTCCTTGGAGGAAGGGCAGAATACAGCATACCCATGTGTTAAATAATCAAATAGTAGTATATCTTGCTTTACCTGGACGTAGGTGGAGCTCAATTTTCTGTGGGGTCATTTGGGTGATATCATTTCCTGAGCCTTTGTCACTGAGGGGTCTGGCCTCCAGGATGTGGGTGCTGCTAACTGGATATTCAATAAAGTCATTTGTACAGCCATTTTGAAGGAGCTTGTCCTTCAGGTCACAGCGAGAGAATCCTAGTGGCAGGTCCTGTCAGAAGGAGAAAGAAGGGGAAAAAACACAAGAAGACCAGTAATAAGATGAAGAGGAGTTCTCACAGAGCAGTATTCTCCAACCTTGGGTCCCCAGATGTTTTTGGCCTACAACTCCCAGAATGCGGCTGGGGCATGCTGGGAGTTGTAGGCCAAAAACATCTGGGGACCCAAGGTTGGAGAATACTGTCACAGAGAGACAGGAGTTCAGTCATCATTCTCCTACTCTACAGCCAAAAAAATCCAGCAACACCCAACTTATCATTTACACACTTACAAAGCTAAAACTATTTTTTTTAAAAACCTAATCAATCATATCTGCAGCAGACAATTCAAATAAATGAACAATGAATCAACTTGTAAAAGTTTGATAGAATAGATCAGTTCAGTTCAGTTTATTTAGTTACGGTCATAGACCAAACGTGATAGAATAGATACATTTTCTTTTTTGTTATTTATTGCTTCTTGAAAGGGTTTTTAAAAAGATTTTTTAAACAATAAAAGAAACACCCCCTCGTCTTCTCCATTATACAGTTGATAATATAAGACATATAACAATAGACTAAATACATTTTCAATTGTCTTTGAAAAAAGACAAGATGGTGCGATTCAAGCCTTAGGGGCTACTGAAGAAAAGGCCTTGCTGCTAGTGAGGGCCAGAGAGCTCTGACTATTGAGTGGCATAGAAATGTAATGAATGAATG
Organism: Shinisaurus crocodilurus; assembly: GCA_021292165.1. Lineage (NCBI taxonomy): Eukaryota > Metazoa > Chordata > Lepidosauria > Squamata > Shinisauridae > Shinisaurus > Shinisaurus crocodilurus. The sequence continues at coordinate 263,629,207 of CM037877.1, forward strand.
AATAATTAAATAAATAAATGAATAAATAAAATGTGATGGGCAAACAAATCTCTACAGACCTGGAGCAGGACCTCACTGGTGGACCATGAAGGCAATCCATGAGACACATAAGACTCAAACTGCTTAGTGCAGGGGAGCAAAACCTCTTTCAACCTAGGGCCGAATTCCATTTTGGAGAAACTTTCAGGGGGCCATTCCACTGGTGAGAGGGGTCAAAGGCAACAGGGGCATATGCAGAGATACCAAAAATACCAGCATAGTTTAACTTAAAGCTCTTACTGCCAGTAACTACGCCTTCGGAGGGGCATTTTAACCGATAAAATGGGGTGGGGGAAAACTGCACAAAAGCTAGCAAGCCAGCAAATGATTAGTGGTGGAGGGAAAGGGCACGGCCACCTGGGGACTCCAGGAGGGCCAGATTGCGACCCCAGAGGGCCTGAGCTTCTGCACCCCTGATCTAGTACTTTAAAGCCAGAACCAACCTTGACCTTTGAATGAGGCCATGAACCAGGCTAACCTGAAGCCGGGTTTCTTCTAGTTTTGCACTGGCCACAACCACAGCTGAAAGAATTCTGCATCTCTTGAAAGGATGACTAGACTCTGGCCAGAATATCCCTACAGGCCGGTATCAAAGCCTGGGGCAGATGGTTATCATATATGGTAGTGTTTCCCAGGAAATCAAGGCTTTTGGGAAAGGGCTATTAAAATAGCTACGGAAATTGCAAACTATGGTTTACCATTTAAATCCCTTGATAAGTTTATTGAAATACAGGCAGTCCCCGAGTTAAGAACATCTGACTTACAGACAACCCATACTTAAGAACGGACTTCTGGGTTCCCCGGTGCTACGTCGTTTACATAGAGTACATAGCGTAGTATACTACGCAATTTGAGTAATTTACTCAATTTGCGAAAATGCCGATTTTAACGTATAGAACTATGCTGACTTACATACAAATTTGACTTAAAGACATTCTTAAGAACGGAACTCGTTCGTAACCTGGGGACTGCCTGTATATTAAGCACTCTATATATTTTTAAGGAAATTAGTATGACATGAATTGGAATTGCAAGAAAATGGAAGACCAGCACTTTCATTTTATTTATTCAAATTATCTCATCTTTGTAGCCTGCCTTCTTCCAAATTAGCTAAGGGCAGCACACACAAGAATGTCCCAATTTAGCCTGTCAACAGCCTTGCAAGCAGAATTGCCACCAAATTTGGAGGTTTCTGCCCAGAGAAAACATTCAAGGAATCTGGAGGGAAGCAAAAATATTTTCAATAAGAAAAGCAACAATGGTGCGGGAGGAACACATGCCCCTTCTTATGTGGCAGATTAGGCTGAGAGAGACTGACAGGAGCAAGGTTACCCAGTAAGTCTGATGGTTGAGAGGGATGCCCACCCAGGTGTTCCCAGTCCATGTCTATCTAGTACATCACACTAGATCAGGGCTCTCCAACCGTGGGTCCCCAGATGTTGCTGGCCTACAGCTCCCAGCATACCCAGCCAGCATACCCAGCCATCACTGTGGGTGGCCAACTTCAAGGCCGCTGCTCTGCCTTCTTAAGGATACTTTATCTTTGAACTGGACTTGGACTGGAGTGGACAGCCCATCCAATAAAGGATGCCTTCAAAGAGAGGACTGTCCTCTGTCAAGTAGGACAAACAGCCACCCTAGACTGGATGGAGCAAAGCAAGCAGGATACTGTGGGCTTATTATGAGCACAGAATAACTGTAGCTATCAAGCCACCATGTTTAAATTATTTTAGTTATTAAATAATAACCTGGAAAATAGGACTTTAGTGACTTGTGGTTACTGTAGCCCTGGGTTATCTTTACTTGCATAGTATTTCAGGTTTCAGAGCCCAAATCTACAACATATTAATTGATGATTTTATATTCTACAACTTCCATGATTCCTGACGGTCGGCTATGCTGGCTAAGGCTGATGAGAGTTGTAGGCCAAAATATCTGGAGGGCTACAAGTTGGCCATCCCTGCCCTAGAGACTTACAGATAGGGATGTACAGATTTTGTTAAATCCATTCTATGTGTGTTTCACAGACTGTCGGGCGTCTTTCATTCTGTCATCCGCTCATTGATGGAGTCAGATTTTTCTTAGGGATGCACGAGATTTCGTTCCACTTATGCAAATGCACATTAGCACTAATGCTCACTTGCAGTAATGTGAATTAGTGCAAATCCCCCTCAAAAGTAAAAAAACACCAAACCCCAGTCTGCAGTTCAGCAGAATCCACATGACTCAGAAACGGCTGATCTGCTGTGGAATCTGCAGGTCAGATTCATAGAAATCCAAACTCATTTGAATCCGTTGTGGATTTCTCCAACATCCTACTTACAGCCTACCAGTACAGCTTTACTAAGTCCTACCAGTTTCAGTGGGACTTACATACAACTGCAGCCTTGCACTGATTTAATATTAATAGTAACATAGTTTTGGGGAACCATAGCTCCGGGGAGCGGGACATTAGGACTCTCTAACGGAGAATCTCTCTAACACGCTTGCTAAACTGTAAGTCCCAGGTTTCTCTAGGACAGTGATGGCGAACCTTTTTGAGCCCGAGTGCCCAAACTGCAACACAAAACCAACTTATTTATTTCAAAGTGCCAACACTGCAATTAAACCTGAATACCAAGGTTTTAGTTTTAGAAAAACAACTCATATAGTTGTCCGAACTAATTAACATCTTTTGTCTTAAAAGAAAAACATAATAACAGAGCTTTCAATGATACAAACAGTTTTTTGTTGAAAAAAAAATCAACTCAAAAAATTATTATAGTACTACATTGTACACATAGCCTGAAGGGAATTTATACAAACTTTTTAAATAATTAGGCACATGTATTTTTGGATAAGGGATTCTCAACTTGTAATATGATTATATGCCAGACTGAAATTGTATGGGGCAAGTTTTACCCCGGGTCCTTTCCTTGCTTCTACAGGTGTCGGATTAGTAAAAGGAAAAGTCAACCTGTACTAGGATGAGCAAGATAAACAAGAAAACGAAACGTGCTTAACACATTTTAAACACTTTATGCCTTGGACTGCAAACACTGCATTAGGTAAAAGTTTGCATTGGGCATGCTTTTGCACAATTAATGTGATTTTTGCTATTGCAGGCATGCTGATAATTTGTCAAACCTTGGCTCATACACCGTTAGTTTGAGAGCAACACATGCAGCACTCAGGTCAACTGTTAGGGCTTTACATCCAAGCCATGCTCTGTGCATCATTCTTCAAAAAAATTTAAATGTGATAACAATAATTCTGTAAAGGATTCTAAAAAAAATCATTTGTCACATGATCATTAGGTTTTGAGAAGGGACGTCTTTCGCGAATGGTCGAGTCCCAAGAAAGCTGGATGCCAAGGTGTTGTAGGAGAACATTGACATTTAAAATGGTGTAAAATCAATGTTGTAGCATAATCATTAGTTGCATTACTCCTCGGGAGGGGGGGGAACCCTTACCCTTATTAGTTTGATTAAAACCAGACTTGGGATTTAAAATCCTTGCTGCCTCTGGTAACCTTGGAGTTGTGTGTGGGGTTTTGCAACAGAGGAAGCATCGGTAAGATTTTTCTGCATTACATTTGGAGAAAGACAAGTGGCCCATGAGGAAGGAAATTTCTTTCTGAAACACATTGGCTCCAGTACAAGTTTGTCTATGTACCTGAGAACACTTTCTCTCTGATTTTGTGACATTATCAGTGCCTTCCCACCTCGCTGTTTCCTTGAAATTTGTTCAGACAATTCTGCCATCACCAAAAATATGGACAAACTCCATCAGTAACAATTGTTCCAGTTATTACGAACAAAGCTTCCAAAATAGGAGCACTCCACAAGGACTGGCCTTGCTGCATCTCATTAACCCCTGAAAAAATTTCCTCCAGCATGCTAGGGGTAGGAACACTGCACACAGGAAAAGAGGACCCAACAGGGAATAAGGGTGATCATGCAGCAATGGGAACACTATGACAGAAAGAAGAGGAAACGGAAAGCAAATAGAAGATCAGCATGAAACTACAGGATATTTTTACGGTTCCTTAAGGAAAAAATCACCCAGGTTTTATATTTTACTTTTCTTAATATAGATTTGCACTAATATTAGATTTGGTTTGCCATCTTTGGGCTTCAAAGGTCTGGCACCTTGGTGCATTTGCAGCAGCAGAGTACATTTTCTCTGAGTGGAACAAGAGAGGTTTTTCTAAAGGCCCCAAAGGCAAAGTGCCTGTGCTCATGTACAGAGGGCCCTCTTGATATGAAGCAGTTTAAAACACACACACCTTAAAGTAAAAATAGAGTACCTAGAAACATGGGCAGAGTGTTTCCTCTGAAGGATGCCATCTTTTAAAAATATTAAAAGCATATATCTTCTAGAAAGTATGGATATAATTACACAGACCACATTTTTCCAGCGTTTATATATTTCTGTTCTGACAGCTGACAAGAAAGATAAAGTTTTGGCTGAGCCAGTAAAACTCTGACCAATTGGCAACTCTAAATGAACCCTCAGAATTAGACACAAATTCCAAAGAATGTTGGGGAGTAGATCCCAAGAATTCTCCCTAATGGCCATGTAAAGCTAATTCCAAACTCCTGATATCTTTACCCAGAAACATGTGTTGGTAATATGGGAATGACACTTCTGCCATTCCAATTCCAAGTGTGAAAAGAGTACTGGAGTAATTAAACTAAATTATTTCATCTTGAGTATGCATCCAGAGAATCATAGGGCTGGAAAAGAACACAAAATATAGTACGTATATTGGCTAGTCTCCAACCACTGTTAAAATTATGGTCTCCCTGAGGAGACCAGGGTTCAAAGTCCCTCTCAGCCATGAAACTGACTCAGCCTAACCTACCTCACAGGGTTGCTGTAAGCTTATAATAGGAAGGGCTCATTATGTTCCCTTGAGCTCCTTGGAGGAAAGGTGGAATGTTAATAATATACGTATACATAAAGTGGTCACTCTCCTACTGACCTCAACACACTTATCAGCTGTACATATCAACTTGTGAAATCTAGACAATGCCATAAGCAGAGAGGAAGTACACTGCAGAACACTACCAGCAGAGCGTTTCAGATGACTCAGGCCAGTGAGCCAATCCACATGTTGCGGGAGAAGGCAAAACACTTTCAGGCTCACTGGCCAATCCGAACATTTTGATCCTAAGTATGGTGATCAGTCAGACCCTGAATTTAGTGAACGCTGCTGTTACATTTCTAAGTGCTTCATTAATGTGATGAGGTCTAAAAATTCATTTTTGAAAATGAATGTCATTTTAAAAGACAAGAATATTTCAACCTGAGATTTTACCAAGCTGAAATGGGAAGGGGAGTGGTGGCTAGTGCTATCTTCAGGTCTTTCGGGTCCCTGGACAGAGGCTTACCCTCTTCCCAGTAAGAGATGAAGAAACATCTGGGAACTTGCCCCTAAAACATGACACTGCAAGAACAGGTCACTTGAGAGAAAATGCGACCCCAAAGCAGAGAGGGGTCATTACGCCTGTCAAGGGCTCTTACCGCCTATCAAGAGCAGTCAGGGGGCAACCCTATACCCCCACACACACACACACACCCAGAACCAACACTGAACTGAGCCGAAGAAGGATGGCCTTGGGGAGAAACTTTAAACAAAGACTAACTTAAGAGAAAAGAGGGCTCAGAGAGGAATGCACAAGCAAAGCCAAATTTGTTCCAAACACCTAGCAATCTCCCTGCTCACTTTCTCTGGAACTGCCCACGATGCTATGCTGTCCTGTTTCCTTCCTTACCCAGCTGCTGGGCTGATAAGAACAGAACAGACTGACTGCCCGCAAGGACCCCCTCCCGTCCCGGGGCGGCCTGCTTCTGTCCTCTGTCAGTCTGGCCTGCCTGCTCTGGACCTTCCCTGTCCTGGGTGTTAAAGTGAAGGGCAGGAATCCGAGGATGTCTGAAACTTTCCCAATAACAACAACAACAAGAAATACTACGGTAAGCATTTACATTGCATTCAAAACGTTTTTTTCACATACACAATCGTGTTTTAAGCTTTACTACAATCCCGTTAAGATACAGATAGGTCAGTATTGTTAAGCCCTGCCCCCGGATCTATTCCCAGAGACCTAAGTGTCCACTGGTGCCAATGGAAGGTTTTTTTCTCAGCTTAATTGCCATGCAGGGGGCGAACCTTCAAGGGGGATTTGCAGCTGGGGAGGGAAGGGCTTACCCCCCCATTCCACATGCTGCAACAGCCCCCCAACTCCCCCCCCCGGCATGGTAATTAAGCTTAGGAAATATCATTCCATTGGTGCTAATGGGAGATTTTTCCTTAAGCTTAGCTGCCATGCAGGAGGGGGCTAGATTTCCAGGGTGATCACAATGGGGGGAGGAAAGTTAACCCTCACTTCCCTGTGCACTGCAGCCCCCCAAAATCCCCCTTCCACATGACATTTAATCTAAAACGGGGCTCTCCAACCTTGGGTCCCCACAGCTCCCAGAATCCCTTGCCATTAGCCATGCTGGCTGGGTATGCTGGGAGCTGTAGGCCAGCAACATCTGGGCCCTGGGGACCCAAGGCTGGAGAGCCCTGATCTAAAAAATAATTCCATTTATATCAGCTGAATCTTTTAAGTGCCTAGCAACACTCTTGATTACTCCCTTATTGCCGCATAGGTTTTTATTTATTTTATTGTCGTATGCTGCCTTGGGAGGGCTTCTGCCCTGAAAGGCAGCCAGGAAATATTTTAAATAGATAGATAGATTATTGTAGATTGGGCCAACGGGGGTGGGGAGGCTGAGAGAGCGGCTTGCCTAAGGCCACCAAGCGAGTTAATGGCCACAACAAGATATGAACTTTATGATTTGTATTTCAGGGGGGGATCCACATCACAGTGTATATCGTCAAGTTAGCAGAATGGTACTGCTATACAGTAATACCTTGGATTACGAGCATAATTCATTCCGGAATCATGCTCGTAATCCAAAATACTCGTACATCAAAGCGAGTTTCCCCATTAGAAATAATGGGAACTCTGCTGATTCGTTCCACAACCATTTAATCACTGCTTTGCCCCGGGCAAAGCAGTGATTAAATGGTTGTGGAACGAATCAGCAGAGTTCCCATTATTCCTAATGGGGAAACTCGCTGATGTGCCGGCTCCCGGCCGCGCCTCACCTCGCCTCCACTCGCTCTGCCAGGAGGCAGGGGCATCCCTGGAGGCGAGGCAGCGGCCGGGCTCATCTGCCTGCCTCGCGCTGCTGCGCTGGCTGGCCGAGTGACCAGGAGGCGGGAGCTTCCTGCGAGGCGCGGCCGGGCTCGGCCGCCGCCTCGCACTGCTGCTCCAGCCAGCTGAGTAGCCAGGAGGTGAGGGCTTCCGTGGAGGCGAAGCGCCTCCTGGCTACTCGGCCAGCTGGAGCAGCAGCGCGAGGCAGCGGCCACACCCGGCTGCACCTCGCCTCCAGGGATGCCCCCGCCTCCTGGCCACTCGGCCGGCTGGAGCAGCAGCACGAGGCAGCGGACGAGCCCGGCCGCGCCTCGCCTCCAGGGATGCCCCCACCTCCTGGCCACTTGCTTGGCTGGCTCAGCTGGCGCCTCGCGTTGCTAGCTTAAATTTAAATTTGAAAGACATCTCGCAACAGGAGCCACATGTGGCAGCAGCGGCTCGTGTTGCGAAACTTGCTCGTCTTTCAAATGTAAATTTATGCCAAATTTTTCCTCGTCTTACGAGAAACTCGCAAATCGGGTTACTCGTAATCCGAGGTATTACTGTAATTGGAAAAAACATGATAAACATAGGTTTATCTGGGAAACCTATGTCTGGGAAATTCCGGAAGAAATGACAAACGATTATGTAGGACTAGCGGGACCGGCATTGAAAAGTTTGTGCATCATGTGCCCCACAAGTCATGGCAGCGACGATACAGTCCTGCAATAAACCTTAGGTATAGATCCGGCCTTAGTCTCTACTAGCCACTCCACTATATCAGCTCTGCGGCAAATATATCTGCCTTCCCAAGCAGGGGACAATTATCTACAAAGTACATATGTGCTTTTTGTGCTGGAGTGATTCCCTGCCCAAAAGCTTAAACTGGACTAGTGTGCTTTGTTCCAGGTTATTTCATATTGTTCACCATTCCAAAAGCACAGAACTGAATGCTATTCTGAAAGAGTTACTTAACAGAGCAATATCTGGGACATTGAATCACACACACTTTAACCCAGTTCACACGTCACAACAACCCACAGTTTGTTTAAACCACAACAGCAAATATATGATTTTCAGCTGGGGGAGCAGGAAATCATGGATATCCATATTCCTTCAGAAACCCACCATGGGCATTTCCCGACAGCCATAATAACAGTGATCATATATATGGCTTCAGCACATGCCCCCTCTCACTCCCACATGACTAGGGTGGCCACTTACACATTACCCAAAAAGAGGAAATGCGTCGCCAAAAAAGGGGGAAATTTGCATAAAATGTGCATATAATAATGTATATGTATAGATTAAATTTGGAAATAATATACGTATATAATTTATGTATTGTATTTCTATTTGTCACTGCAAATGGGGAAGACTGATCAGGTGACCTGTGCGCCCACTCAGTCTGCTGTCCAGGTACTAACTGCTCGCGGCCAACTTCAAGGCCTTCTTAAGGGTTCTTAAGAAGACTCTGCCTTCTTAAGGGTTCTTTATCTTTAAAATTGACTTGAACTGGAGTGGAGAGCCCTTTGCATGGAGGATCTCTTCAAACAGAGGGCTGTCCTCCATAAACAGGTCACATGATCAGCCTAAACCTGACTTTCCCCAAATGCAAGGGTTTTCAAATATTAGATTGCTCCTTCAGGGAACTTGTTGCACATTGACTTGTCTGCTGAGGAACCCCTGTGCATGGCACATGATTCTGAGACATGTTATAGGGAGCACATTCAGTTCATAAACAGTGCACTGGCCAGGTCTGTTGAGCCTCAACATGCCCCTGCATGAACCAAGAGAGCAACCTAGAACACACCCAGAACTCCCTAATTTATTTATTTATTTATTTAATACATTTTTATACTGCCCAATAGCCGAAGCTCTCTGGGCGGTTTACAACAGTTGAATGTTGCAAAGGAAGGTGGGCAACAGCTGTCCTGCAGGAAAACTTGTCTGCCATTATTGTACATTCATTTGAGGAACCCTTGCATGGAAACCCAGGGTTCCAGGAATACTGTTAAATCCCATGCCATCACTACAATTCATTGTCAGTTCCTTCCTGCTCCCACACCATCCTTGGCCTACCCACTTCTGTTGTAGCCTAAAACTTTCCTGGGCAAATAATTTATCCCTTCCATACAGCCCTAGTATACACTTGGCACACAATAAAGAAGTGCAAGGGAAAGAGGAAGGTGACAGATTATGACGGCATAATTCACAATTACTCCCTGGATCTGTCACTATTTTAATCACCCTGACATGTCCGGGCCAGTCACTGACTCTCAGACTCACACAGGGTTGTTGTGAAGATAAAATGGAGAGGAGGAGGAGGATTATGTAAGCCGCCTTGGGTTCCTTTCAGGAAAAAAGGCAGGGTATAAATATAATAAATAAATAAATAAATAAAAATAAAATCCCAGAAAACAATTTTTTAGAGTTTTAGGAAGACATCTGTCTCCAGATTTCAGACCCCAAACATGGGGACTTCTAAACTAAATTATTCCATTGTTGTCTTCAAAATCTGTTGCTACCCTTGGTTTCTATCCTGCTATCGGTGCAAACGTATTTTGTAATGGGAGTGTGGTAAAATATAATTTCAGGAGGGGAAGGGGAAAGTGGGGTGAACAGGTCAACTTCTCAATCTTACTTGGAAAGAAAACTAAGTAAAAAGCCAAGCTTTGGCAATACTGAGTTCAGAATAATATGTGCAAATTGAGTGATTCTATGCAAAACAGAGATCCAAGCAAAAGGAAGGATCTGTGTTTTGAAATAAGGCAGGGTGGAGGATCAAAGACCCTAGGGAGGGAAATATCTAATCTGCTAAATTAAGACAACATGTTAGGAAGTTGCTCTGCTAACAAGTATTGCACCCGAAGGGGACTGGCTTTTGGCAGGAGACGGCTCCTTCACTAATTGTTACATCCCTTCAGCAAACAGAGCCCTGAGGCCCAGTAGGGGGAAATATTGCCGTTTTTTGGAGACTCCTGTCAGAGGAAGGCAATTTAGCAAAACAGCCCTATAGCCATAGCTGCTGTCTAGGAACACAGAAAGCTGAGGCAGCTGCTGTGGAAGTGGGGAGACGCGGTGCATCACTGGCATGAGCTAGCCCATTTTTTTAAAATTTCCCCATAATTTATACACAAAACTGGAAAGTATTTCTGGCACGGGGGCCTTGCAGTTCAGCCGTCACACACCCACAAATGACTCATGTAAACAACAGTCAGGATGTCTGACGAGCTATATTAGGCCTAAACCCTGAGACCCTAAACTGAGGCAAATGCCTCAGGCTGATCAAACAAGAATTATGTGGGAGCCTGGCTCTTCCAGTGAGTCCCTTCTATTTATTTACATGTTCTCCAACCCCATTGCCTAGCTGCACAAGGAATGCTAGTATTTGAGAATGTATTTGTTCGTTATATTCTCACAGGGCTATTTCTCACTATGATGGAAAACCATGCCTGGGCTGTATAAATTCAGATTGCAGCTGGGGGATCACGTGATTTGACAGTCTTCTGTAAAACAAAAATTCCCTGCACATGGAAAACTTGATGTCAGGGAGTCATTCTAGTTTTCTATGTGTAAAGATGCGGGTGGTACTGTCCGGAGAAGCAGTTCAGTCATGTGAGCCCCCAGCTGAAGTCTGAAGTGGTACAGTCTCTAGACCAGGGCTCTCCAGCCTTGGGTCCCCTGATGTTGCTGGCCTACAGCTCCCAGCATACCCGGCCAGCATGGCTAATGGCAAGGGATTCTGGGAGCTGTAGTCCAGCAACATCTGGGGACCCAAGGTTGGAGAGCCCTGCTCTAACCGTTTAAGAGCTCTGACCACTCTGAAGCCACTTTGATCTCCAGATCCATGATTCATAGATTAGATCGTAGAGTTGGAAGGGGCCTGCAAGGCCATCGAGTCCAACCCCCTGCTCAATGCAAGGAGCTAGAGGAGGGGTCTCCCATCCAAGTCATCACCAGGCCTGACCCTGCTTAGCTTTCCACGCTCAGACAAGCTGAGCCGGCGTGGTTTATTTCATCATGTTGAACTGGCCCCCACCTTCTCTAAGGGCCAAAGTAGATGAGATGTGGGAGGCATATGAACCTGAGTTTAATATATATTAAGAAGAAGAGGTAGCAGCAGCAGCGCCAGTGCTAGGATGACTTTTCCAGAATTATATTATATTATTTTATAATATTTTATAAGCGGCTTTTGTAATCATTATTTTTTAACCTTACTTAAACCCTTAATTGTTGATATCTGGTGTTTTTCATGGCAAAATATCTGATATCTGGTGTTTTTTGCAGGGCAATCTCTTTCTTTTTGTTTTAAAATGGTCAGGATTGGCACAAATTCAACAGGTGAAGCTTACTCACCCACCCCACACCCCCAAACATAGAGCATCAGAGAGAAGGGGAAGTTTCTTGCATTTCCTTCTGACACTGTACCTCACCTGTTAAGAGACACAGAGTCAGATCTGTTAGGAAATAATTTTTTTTGCAATATAAAGATAGGAATAATGTGATAAATTCCCCCATTCACCTCTCCCTTGGTCCAGGCCAGCAGGGTGCAGCCTCCACCTCTTCTTTTCACCCAGTAGAGACAGCAGGTAAAGCATGCGCGTGTACGCACATGCACGCACACCCTCGCATCTGTTCCCTCCCTGTGGGTGGCCCTTCGAGTCTAAGCAGCGCTACTCTTAAAGGGACCACGGGCAAAACCACAGCTAAGCTAAAAGTTTTAGCCCATGGCCCCTTTAAGAGGCAGGGGAATTCGGGACTCTGCATAACAAAGTGAGAAGCCCTGATGGCTTAAGGCTTTTAGTGATGGTCAGCTGGAGCTACGCTGGCTGGGGCATGCTGGGAGTTGTAGGCCAAAAACATCTGGGGACCCAAGGTTGGAGAACACTGCTCTAGAGTAAAAAAAATTAAACAGCATAGCTGCTAGCTCCATCTTTACATTAATTGTGTTCTGGCCCTTTGCCTTAGTTTTCCGTGTTCTTGTCACACGCAGACACCTAGGTTGCAACATCCCCAGCGAGGCGGGGGGGAGGGGAGAGGCATGCCCTTGGTGGTGCTAGTTGTATGCAGTGACGCTGGCTGGGGCATGCTGGGAGTTGTAGGCCAAAAACATCTGGGGACCCAAGGTTGGAGAACACTGCTAGGTGGAGGTGGGCAAGGGGGGGAGAAGGAGGAGGAGAGAATGGAAAATACGGCCGGCGTTCGCTTTCAGCCCAACATGGTGTCTTGGCTCTCTGTTAACCACACCCTTTTGCCAAAATGGCTGTTACCTTACAGAGGAGTCTCGCGGAGTAATCACAGCCCACCACACCAGGGATTAAACTGCAGTCTCTCCAAATCAGAGGAGTGAAAGCCAGGGGTAGGCATCATCCCTGAGCCGCTCTTTTTAGCAACTAACCGCTTCCCTACTCCTGACCTAGCTACTCCTCGAGTGCCTCCTCCGCCTACCCAAGAAGCAGGCCTCATTCCTCTGTCAACCAATAAGGAAGCACACACGGGCGGGCTTTCAAATTCTCTGCCTTCTTCAGGGAACCTTTTCCATACCAACTTTTCTACATTATACCCCGCCTTTTTTCCTGCAAGGAACCCAAGGCGGCTTACATAATCGTCCTCATGCTCCTCTCCATTTTATTCTCACAACAACAACCCTGTGAGGTAGGTTAGGCTGAGTCAGTGACTGGCCCAAAGTCACCCAGTGAGCTTCATGACTGAGCAGGGACTAGAACCCGGATCTCCCGAGTCCCAGTCCAGCACTCTCACCACTACGCCACACTGGCTCTCAAGTTGTTGCGGAGGTTTCTGGGACATGTTCTAGGGGCCATTCTCAGTTCATTTGCGACATTGCCCAGGCCTGTTGGGCCTCACTGCCAGATGAGGCAAACAGAAAACAGACCCTAGAAGACACACACACACACACACACACAGAAGCCTGGTAACAACAGCAAGCTGTGGTCCCCCCCCCCCCCCATTAAGTTTGTCTGCCATTGCTTCTCAATGACTGGAAAATTGCAAAGAAAACAGTTCCTGCAAAAGAATGGCAATGAATAGCCTTTGAAATGCATCAACTCCTTCCATAATTTAGTATCTGTTCCTATGGCCTTTCAAAAGGAATTAATGCATTCTAACAGACATTTGGTGTGAGTCTTTTTAAAATGTCCCTTTGGTGGAAATTGCCTACTAAGTCAGTGTTCTCCAACCTTGGGTCCCCAGATGTTTTTGGCCTACAACTCTCAGCATGCCCCAGCCAGGGACCCAAGGTTGGAGAACACTGTACTAAGTCAGTGAGATTGATGGGGGGGGGGGGGCTTCCAAGTAGGGTGGTGGCAACAGCAGTGAGTGGCACGCTTCAGCAGAACTCCTATCATGTTTTCCTAGTAGACTCAGTTCAACTAGTTCAACTGGGTTATGGGGCCAACCTTACCATGAAGGGATAGGAGCTAGTAGTTGCTTCACACAACAGGTTCCAGAGGGGAGTGCCATCTCCCTGCCTCCTGTTTCTGTCTCTCATTTAAAGAAATAAACTCTAGTCCAGTGTTCTCCAACCTTGGGTCCCCAGATGTTTTTGGCCTACAACTCCCAGCATGCCCCAGCCAGCTGGCTGGGGCATGCTGGGAGTTGTAGGCCAAAAACATCTGGGGACCCAAGGTTGGAGAACACTGGACTAAGTCATCTTCAAACTATGTTCCTGGGGAAAACCTTTAAACTGCACAGAATGGGTTCACTGCCAGTAGTTTGCTCTGGGGCAATACACAGATGGAGCTAGCTAACGGAGTAGCTTAGTTATTACTCCAGTGAAATAGCAGGCTTCTGCAGGAAGACACGTAGATACAGCTGGCAGTCCTCTCCTTACCAAGAAAAGGTTATTCTTCTGATGCATGATCAATGAATTTAAAATGCCCTGGAAGATACTCAAAGGATCTAGAGAGAAACAAGTTGGAAGGAAGGGGCTTTTTGCTTCTCTTCTAAAGAAATCCTCTCCTTTCCTTGGCAGGCTGAGGCTAGAGCTGGCTGGTTTTGCTGCTTAGGATTGAGCAGCCCCACCCCACTCCGCAAACATTCTTCAAATACTTCAAGAGGATTCCACTTTTAACTGGGTTTTCATTATTTAAAAGAAAAAATGTTCTTCAGATTTCTTTGTATTTGGCAGCTCCCTCCCTCCATTTCCCTGCCATGTCCTTGTTGGGGTATTTCTAGAAAGGCAGCTCCTCCTAGTGCTGTCTAATCATGGGTCTCCTACGGTAAGCCGCAAGGGGAACTGCAACTGGACTTCTTGCATTTTTCTCGAGGAGGGCACATCCCAGTAAGTTCCGTCCACACTAGTGAACGTGACATGGCCACATCAGTGGGAAAAGGCAAGGTACAATTCACCTGAGCAACCATTTTTGAAGTGTCCCTGGTGTGCCTTTAGATTGCAAGTGTGTTAGATTGGAAGTATTTTAACTGAAAGGGGAAAATGTTGGTAGTGACCTGGTAGTGACCAGAAAGGTACTGGGTCTTAAAAAAAAAAAAAAAAAAAAAGCATTTCTTTAATTTGCACTATTTCATTTAAGCACTATTGTGCAAATATTTTAATTTTTTTTATTATATCTGAAATAATGTTTTAGCACTAATTAAAATATTGATTTTAAAAAACCTGGCGTGATCAAATGGCACCATCTGAAAAGGTAAGTTGTGCCAGTTGGTGATAGGTTCACGTGGTGATAGGTCACTGCACATATCTACCATGCTAAAATGGAAAGGACATTGGCCATGCTCTGTATGTGGTTCACCTCCCAGATAAAATATCCTTTTCATTACAGAAGCTATACAGAGTTTCGCCATTCTGTGACTTGTCAGCACTTAGAACGTGAACATTCTGTGATGTCACAGCAACTCAGCCAATTCCTTGCCCCAGGAGATCTGTCTGGATTCCTCCCCGATTTCATTCTAATGCCACTGGAACACCTTTGTGTTCCCACAGGACTTTGGCCTGGCCAGTGTTTGAATGTATTTTATTTGGCTCTCTTTGCTGTTGGTTTTTATTTTCTGCTTGTTTGTGTGTTTTTAATTGTTTTTATAATGTTAATGTGTGTGGATAGTGACATTAGATACTTTAGTCACTAGGTGGCACTAGATTTAGTTGTAGTTGTATAGAGCCAGGCGTTTCCTGTTGCTGTCCTTTCTTATTTATGAGAAACAATACGGTTCTTGTCTTGGTTCCTGACTGGTGTGTCCTCTAAGCTTTACAGGACAAATGTTTTTATTATTTGTTGATGTTGGCTATCTCGGGCATCTCAATTTGAAATGGAAAGGTGGGTTATAAATACTTAAATGAATAAGTAATAGATAGGCCTGTGGCTCACGCTGGCTCAGCTTTTCTGAGCGTGGAAAGCTAAGCAGGATCAGGCCTGGTTATTACTTGGATCATGGGAGACCCCTCCTCTAGTTTCCTGCAATGAGCAGGGGTTGGACTCCATGGCCTTGTAGGCTCCTTCCAACTCTATGATCTATGAAGGAGGCTCACAACCAAGGAATGACCACCAGTTCATTAAACACAGAAATCGTGTGGCTTGTTTTCAGCTAAAATGGAGCAAGATCTTGGGTCTCATCGAAGAACTACAAGTAAAAGCAGAACCTGTGCGTGGTATAACATACTCTTGTTATAACATACTCCCTCACCTGCTGGGAGCACCAAGCACAACGTGGATTCACAGTCAAGCACTGTTGACATGAGTTCACTCCTCGTGTAGCACAGATATTACCACCTGAAAGACAAAGAACAGACACGAATTAGACCACAGCCCCAAGTGGCACTTTCACTGGCTACCAGTGGTGACAAAGCAGCTGATATAGAGTGCCCCTCATTGGTTTAGAATACCGTAGATAGTCTTTGAAATCTGTTGGCAATTTAGCTGCCAGTTGGGACTCTTCCGTTTTCTCAGTAAGCCCCCTCAGTGATATCCCAGAATGCATTTCATTTTTAGTGGTTCATAAAACCCCTGCCGGTACCCACACCATCACACCACATTTCTCCATATTTACTCCTTCCCGGGGATCCTGAAGTATGTTAGCCATTGGCAGGGCTTCTAAAAACTCTTAAAACCTTTATCAAGAAATCATGCATGTTCCCAAACAAGCAGGAAATATGGAAAGATGCCATAAAGATTTATTTACTTTTAATGTGTAGCCCATCCTTATCTAAAGTTATTAGCAATACTTATGTAAAACAAAAGTAAAGGCTAACTTCTCTGTAATATCTAGATTTTTTAATTTTATTTTTTTTGTGGGGAGGGAATACTGATCACACTCAAATCCGCAAATTTCTAAGTTGCAGGCTCTAATTGATCTCAAGTTCCAAAATTCAGAATCTAAAAATGTGATACCTGGGTTCTAAGATCTGAACAGATTTTCTTTTTGGAAAATCTTTCAACTCTGGAGTATGTGTGCGTGTGCGTGTGTGTGTGTGTGTGTGTGTGTGCGTGCACACAAATTTTAGTGATAAACCCTGAACTTCAGCAAAATAAAAATGTCATATTTATTACTTATTTATTTGAAGTATTTTTATGCTGCTGCTCAGTCAAAAAGGCTCCCAGAGCAGCAATTAAACAAAACAGTCCTGGCCCATGGGTTTACAATCTAAAAAGGCATGACACGCAAGGAAAACGGAAGGGGGAGGGAAGGGGGGGGAATAATTCTCCTAGTAGGGCTGGTGGAATGGCCCTGCTCTCCATCTCATCTCCCTCACTACAGCTGGTGGGGGTGACAGTTGAGAAAGGGCTGGAGGAGCCCTCATGAGGGAGGTCTTCAGCGGGGCAAAAACATGACATATATCTCTGCTCTTAAACATAAAAAAACACATTATCTGGGAATAATTTTTTTGTGTGTGAATTGCTTGGCACTTATCCAGTAACAGCTCAAATCCAATAACAACGTAAACATTTCACACTCCAATCTCTAAATTTTAAGTGGAAGTCTGCACCTCAAATATTTCTGATCCAGAATAAAAATGTCCAGATTTTGAATTCGTATGAAATTCTCAAGTCTAGACATTTTCCCCTCCACCCGCTACACACTTTCCTCCCTGTGTTCCTTGTAATTTTACAAGATAGATCTGGAAACGTACCTAGGAGTTAAATAACACATTAAACACTGTTTGCTGAAGGTTTACACGCAGGGAATTATCAGCAATATCTGAACAGCACAGGAAGCAAGCAATGTATTAACGTAGCCAAAACTCCCTTACCTTAACAATGCCTTTTAGTTAAAGGAAGATGGTAATTTTGGACTGCTTTACACATTATAGGGCAAGAAACCTGTGTTTGCTACTCAGTGTGCAGTAGTTGTTCGGCCATTCCCAAATCGTGAGTGTGCTTGTATAATAACATGTATCAATCAACTATCAGAAGTCTTGATACAGGAGGAGGTATGAGATGACAGGTTCCCCCTCCAGTGTGCACGTCAAACTAAGAGAATCACGAGGTCACTCACTACAGCTGGCACAATCCACAGGTAAAAGGAGAACACAAAACCCAGTGCCTGTCCTACTACAGGCAGAGTGAGGCAGCTGGGGGTGGCAAAGTTTTTAAGGAACAGAGCTGTGTGTGCCTCATGGCCTACCTCATGTCCCATAAGCTAGCCTGGGGCCCTTGGGTGCAGTGGAGCATGCTGTCCCATCACCAATGTTGAAGTAAGATTCAACTGCCAGTCCGGTTAGCTTCTGTATACAGAATGGGGACAGGGGTGCCATCTTGTCCTTTGCCTCAGGCAGCAAAATGTGTTGGGTCAGACCTGACAAGACCTTGCAAAGCACAGGACACCCCCCCTTTTTTTTTACAGACCACCTCCCCTTCTTCCCATTTTGTACTAAAGGGCTTTACCAGGAGTGTCTGGCTTTTCATTAAAGACATGCCCTAAGGAACTAATGTGGGGAAAGCTTAAATTTTTGTCCATTCACTCTTCAATCTAGTACAACAGCTTCTCTCACATTTGCATGTACACTATATTATACAGTCATGCCTCGGATTGAGAGCATAATTCGTTCCGGAAGCGTGCTTGTAATTCAAAACACTCTTATATCAAAACGAAATCCCCCCAAAAAAATTTGTACAGAGATTTTTAATTTAAGCCGTACTACAGTACTTGTATTGCAAGACAGCGCTTGTATATCAAGTAAAAAATAAATAAATAAATATTTAAAAATTTAATTTAAATATTGAGGGAAGAAATTATACAAGTTACTTGCAATCCAAGGTATTACTGTATTGTTCTTCATATAGCATCTTATGAGTGTACAGATAACACTCCCTATCTTTACATACAAACCTTGTATATGGTAATATTTGGATCCCCCCAATATGCAGGGGGTGATTTACCAACAGACAAACAAAACTCATCAACTTTGTTTTTACAAAGAAGGATTAGCTGGTTAACTACAGATGTGCATTGCACTGTGAATCTAGCAACGTCTGTGTCATCAGTACTGTGCTGATAGTAGTTGCTGTGAACAAGAAGCTGATACACTTCCATTGTACAGATGGGGAACTGTGAATCTTTAAGCAGGCCTGTGGCTCACGCTGGCTCGGCTTCTCTGAGCGTGGAAAGCTAAGCAGGGTCAAGCCTGGTTATAACTTGGATGGGAGACCCCTCCTCTAGTTTCCTGCATTGAGCAGGGGGTTGGACTCGATAGCCTTGTAGGCCCCTTCCAACTCTATAATGAAATCTATGAACCAAGGGCTCCCAGCTCACAGACTGCTATAGCCAGTGGACCACATTACCTGCAGTGATTAGCACAAGTTTCAGCCAGACCAATTTTAAGGTGTGGAGGGGAGAGAGCATTCCAGAGTCTCTGATAACCCCCCTTGCTCATCTGTATAATTTCTTCCCTTCCTTTGCTACTGCCTCTAATAACCACCTCCGTCTGTCTGCTGACTCACAGGCTGTGGGCTTCCGCAGCTTCTACAAACTAAGGATTACTCAGCTCAAAGAAACTGATGATTTACAGCCCTGGGCTATTATTAACTCTATGCTGGCTTGTCTGTGTGGAGCCAACTTTCCCATAGTCACAATGGGGTGTTTCCTTCTTCCTGGGTTTGTCAGTCTCCAGAAAAGTTGCTGATTGGTTTCTGCAAAGACCTCTTTCCCCACCCGCATCTTCTTGCCCACAATTTAAGAGATGACGAATGGGTGTGTTTCACTTTGCCTTATCAGGAGATAACAGGGAGTGGATTTTTGTTCTTTTTTAAATGACAAGTATGATGGCATACTTCAGATAGACAGGTCTGGGAAAGGAGGGTGATGTCAGGGGCTGTCAAAATCTTACCTGGGGAACAGGGTTGAGGAGAGTCACATGACACCAGAGGAACACCAAGGAAGGGGAGGCTAGGATGGTTCAGGGAACATTGCTAACATAAGGCCCAATGGTGGTGTTGTGTCCTGTTAACTATTAATTTGAGTAGTTAGTCATGGGTGGGACCCTCACCCAGTAGGAAAGGGAAGCACAGTGCAAGGAGGAAGGGACTGCAGTTATGGCTGGGAATGGAGCTAGAGGTAATCAATAAAGTGTTATTTGGGAAAACACCAACAAGTATGATGGTGTTCCTCTGGTGTCATGTGACTCTCCTCAACCCTGTTCCCTGGTATGATTTTGACAGCCCCCTGACATCACCCTCCTTTCCCAGACCTATCTATCTGAAGTAAACTGTAAGCCCTTTGGGAGCAGAGACTGAATCTTTTCTGAGTTCTATGCAGAAGTGATTAGATAGATAGATAGATAGATAGATAGATAGATAGATAGATATCATAGAATCATAGAAAAGTAGAGTTGGAAGGGGCCTATAAGGCCATCGAGTCCAACCCCCCCCCCCCCCCGCTCAATGCAGGAATCCAGGTCAAAGCATCCCTGACAGATGGCTGTCCAGCCGCACCTTGAATGCCTCCAGAGTGGGAGAGCCCACCACTCCCACTCTGGTAGTTGGTTCCATTGGCGTATTGCTCTAACAGTTAAGAATTTTTTTCTGATGGTACCCCGCTCGTTACCTCTCCCCAGTTTGAGAAGGAACCATTGATAAGCACTCTTTGAGTTCAATTCTGTAGCCAATTGTGGATCCACCTGGGTGCATGGATTAATATCTGTGTGGAAAGAATGAATTCTTCATCTGAATGTATAACTGTAACTGAATCCAAGTGTCCAAGTGAACCAACAGGTGTTTTAAAGAACTGCCTTTATAAATCTGAGCAACATGCCCCTTCTTAAAAAATATGTACAACTGTTCACATAAGTCAAAATATTCCTTCATCTCAGGTATAGCCTCAATCGCATGTACTATTAGGAATATGTGGGCAGATTCCACCATGGCACCACCCCAAAATAAAAGCATCTGTACCTTTAAGAAGAAAAACAAAGGCTTTCCTGTTGGTTTTCTAAAATTTCTGTAATAAATTTAATTATTTGTTTGTAAAAAATTGGGGGCAAAGAAAATTTAGGGGGGCAGACCCTAGCGTCCCCCCAGCCCCCCATGGCTACGGGCCCAGGGCAAACCCAGGCAGGGTGACTTGCTGCCATGGGTAACAAGTCACCCACCCAGAACCCATGGGCTGTAGTAGGGTTCTGGGGTGGCTTGTTAATCATGGCAACAAGCCACCCTGCCTGGGTTCGCACTGTCACGGTAAGCTGCGGTGACCGCCTGCTTGAATATTCACAAGTTCAGGCACACACTGCAGCTTTGAATCTTTTATGTAAGGAGACATCTCATTCATCTTTTTTGGGATTTAACAATCCCAAAGGTATGTTATAGCCTGGCCTTGGGGTGCCCAACTTTATTTACAGAAATCTAAATAAACAAGGGATAAATATTGGATCTAGCGTGTCATTTGTTAGAGCAGTGGCAGATTGTAATGCTTTTGAGAAATACATTACATGGGGAAGTGCCAGTGACAGGCTTTTGTTACATGGTTCATCCCAGTGCTTCTCACACTGTGGGTTGGGACCCACTAATGAGTCTCAGCTGACATTCAGGTGGGTCTCAGTGCTGCAGAGGACTACACAGTGCCTCATTGCTGGATTGCCATGGCCTCACCACACACACTGCATAGGCAGCTGTGGCAGCAGGAGTTGGATAGAGAGCAATAATAATAATAATAATAATAATAATAATAATAATACAGACCCAGTATCTTTTCAAACCACAAATGGGAAATCAACTTGGGGAGGCAATTTGGATCAGAAAAACAGCCAAGGGGGGGGGGGAGTTCAGCACCCCTGCTCCCATGTTCAAATCTAATTGCCTAATGAACTGCAATGTTAAAGGGAAAAGGGAAATGTTTTTGAACGGTGGGCATTGCTGAAAGGGAGAGGTAGCCTTGCACTTTAAAAAAAAAGTTATTTGTTAAGGAAGGTGTGTATAAATATGGGTTAATCCTTTCACTGAATAAAAAGTCATAATTTTGAAAACAACGTATTTATTTATATCCCGCCTTTTTTCCTGCAAGGAACCCAACGCAGCTTACATAATCCTCCTCCTCTCCATTTTATCCTCATAACAACCCTGTGAGGTAGGTTAGGCTGAGAGTCAGTGACTGGCCCAAAATCACCCAGTGAGCTTCATGGCTGAGTGGGGACTCGGATCTCCTGAGTCCCAGTCCTATACTCTAACCACTACGCCACACTGGCTCAAAAACTTCCAAAACTGCTTTGGACATGGGGCTACCTATCCTATGATAGATACACAACAATGTGTACAAATTGATGGTGGTCATGCTTCTGGGGGAAAGCATGCTAGGCCTGTGCCATTCTTTGCCAATACACATAAACGAATAAAGCCTTCCACTCATAATCCTCCCATGTTTTTCCATGACTTATTTTGGGGTGATCTAAAATAAGTTTTGTACCACCCCAAAATCACACACCACATGACTGCTAACTCTTGCCTTTGAGATGCCTTAGTATCATGTCTGGCAGTCCAATGTTTTGTTTTTGCACAAAACGTTATAGGAAGTGGAAGGAAGGCCAGGCTACAAGGGAAGAGTACAGGCAGGTAGCACAGAACTGCAGGAATTGTGTCAGGAAGGCTAAAGCTGAGAATGAGCTGAGGCTAGCCAGGGATGCTAAAAGCAACAAGAAAGTTTTCTTCAGAGACATGCATAGTAAAAGACAGAGCAAAGAAATGGTGGTTCAACTATGCAATGAGGATGGCAAATTGATAACAGAAGACAAAGAAAAGGCAGAAGTGTTCAATTCTTACTTTGGCTCGGTCTTCTCCCAAAAGAGAGTTCAGTTTATGTCCCCCCTGGCAAGCCTGAAGGGCAGCCTGAAGGGGCAGGATTGCAGCTTGAGATTGATAGGCAAATGGTCAAGGAGCACCCGATTGCTCTGAACGAGTCTAAATCTCCAGGGCCTGATGAGCTGCATCCTAGAGTAATAAAGGAAGGAACTGGCAGAAGAACTCTCAGAACCACTGTCGTGTGTGTGTGTGTGTGTGTGTGTGTGTGTGTGTGTGTAGCATTGCTACAGAGGAAAGGCATTTGGCTCTGTGAAGGCTGCCATCCGGACTGTCCAATGAGCCTACTGGCGACTAGAGTGTCGAATGAAGAAGTCATCTTACAAGCTTCGCAGCCTGCACAAACCTCCAGGAGGCTGCTAACCACGATCTAGAGATCTAGATTTTTTTTACTGCACTAGAGAACACACCCATCCTGTAACGCTATGATGTTTAAAAGGCTGGCTTCGTTCCAAGTGATAAAAAAAAACAATCGCAGGGTAAATACGCCAAGATTGCAGTTCTATACACACTTACCTGGGAATAAGTCCAATTGAACGCAATGGGGTTTACTTCTGAGCAAACATGCACACTATTATAGCGTACTTCTCTAATTATGCTCTCATTGCCGAGGCAAAAACAAAACAAAAGAGAAAAAGCAAGTCGTTTTTCATAAGCGTTGAAGCTCCCTTCGCAGCCAGCGGACGCAGCTCCTACTACATCACGTACTTTTTTACGCGCAACTTACCCGCGGTTCTGGCGGCGAACAGAATCAGGCTGCTGAAGATCTGGAGAGCGAAGACGGCAAGTTTGCCCATGTTCAACTTCTTCAGAGTTTGGCCAAAGTTCGCAGGGGGGGGCGGGGGAGCAGCCCGTTCTCGGATGCGTTGTTTATTATACGCACGGGCGGCGGGCCCGGCAGACTTTAAGAAAGTCTATTCCGCGCGGCGGGAGGAACGGCAAGGCAACCGCGGCCAGAAGGGAGGGAGCCACGCGCGGCACGGCACGGCGCGCCCCCGCCTGTCGTCGTCTTCGGGCCGGCGCGCTGCACGACGGCGCTCCTTCTTTCCTTCCAATCCACCCCTCCCGGGAAGGGCTCTTCTTATGGACTCCGCTGGGAGGGGGAGGGGGCTAGTCGCGCGGCCCCTGCTGCGACTCGTTTCCCCGCCGCCTCCCCGCCTCCCCCCCCTCCCTCTTCGCGCTGGGAAGAAGCGGGAAATGACTGACTGAGGCGCCTTCTTTCCCCCTCTGAATAAGGCGGCGACGGTGCCTCGCCGAAGTCTCTCATACTTCAGAACGTGCGCCCCACTGAAACCTATTCGCTCCCCTTTTTCTGGTCTGAGTGGTCAGAGCAAGGAGCTGCAAAAAGTGACGCGACTGTCTCCGGCCAGAAAGACGGGGGGGGGGGGGGTCGCCCTGGCCGGCCGCGTGCCCCTCCCTTGGAAGCCAGAGCTGTGGCCCATCCTGCACCTTCTTTAGCTGCGCTCAGGTGCGTGTGATGGAGGGCAGGGCAGTATCCTGTTGCCAGTGCTGAAGGTGCTGAGTTCCTGTCAGCTTTTGCACTTGGTGGGATGGAGGGCGCGCGGCGGCCCCCTCATTCTTTGCCTCCCACAGCAAAATATCTGGGGCTGGGCCTGCCAGTGCCAGTGAATAAAGAGCTGGACTTCGGGATTCAAGCTGGAACCCGGCCATGAAAAAGTGGGCTCCAGTAGTAAGTCCCTCGATAATCATCACAGCCCATCTGTAAAATGGGAGCAATAATCATGGTAAACTTCACAGGGCCATTTTGAGATGACTGAGAGAAAGATGATATAGAGCATTTGTTTTGGTCCCAATCCAGGAAACAGTGTCTGCATGTGGAGATGGTTTACTTTTTTGGCCTCTATATATGCTGTTACTGGATGTGGGAAAGCCTTCTGCATTGGACGGGCGAGGAGAGAACTCACCCCTAAAACAATGCAGGATATAAATGTATAAATAAATTCCAGGATAGGGATATGCAGATGAAGGGATGGGCTCAGTTTTCCATGATTCCTGCTAACCGTCATGAACAGAACCCGCCTTCCCGTTAGGCAGAGTGAAGCCCCTGCTCAGACAGTGGATTAGAAAGAGCAGTGCGGTGGATTGGGGCCAGGGCCCCTGCCTGCCGCTACTCTCCCATCCCGACTGTCACTGCCTGCCAGTGCCACCCCACCCCCCACCCCGATGCCACAGCGCTTGTTTGGTGCTTGGTGCTGCCAGTGTTGCTCCCGATCTTTGGCTACTGCAGCAGCTGCCCCTGCCACCTGTCCCCTGTGCCATCCAGGGCCAGCATCAAGGGGAGGCGTGGCTGGGCACCTGCCGAGGGCCCACACCCCAGCAGGGGCCCAGTGACAAGAGCCCCTGGAGTTGTTCCTCCGCTCCACCTTGGCCTCTTGCTCTGACCCAGACATTAGCGGCGGTGAGAAGGGGCAGTAGATGTCACTGCCTACCCGCTCACTGGCAGGCTACCTGTCAAGCAAGTGGTAGCAATGATGAGAAAGGGCTTCTCTACACGAGGCATTTATTGTGCGCTCGTGATCCCTCACTCATGGAAGTTAGTGGGTCCTTTATCCGATGTCATCGTCCTCCTCCACCAGGGCCTCTCCCGTGTTTTCCAGCCATTTTCACGGCTTTTTTTAGACCGAGGAAAGTGCGGTATTATCCTGGGTGCCGCCGTGATTCGCTACCCAAGCCTCGTGTATATTCACATTTCCGCTCTATGCCACAGCGCCACCTTGTGGTTGTGTAATAGAACATATAGGAACATATGGAAAGGCAAGAGAAGGAAAATTCCCGGGGAAAAACCTCATGGAAAAGAAACTCTTCCTCCTGAAAAGAAAACGGAAGCAGCACCCTCGGTAAAGTGCCGGGTTAAACGCCTCATGCAGGGAAGCCCAAAGAGGATGAGGAGCATAGCAGCAGGTGACAATGGCAGTGAGAAGGTAGACTCACTGAGGGAGGGGGCCACGGAGGGCATTGTGCCCAAAGGCCCTAAAAAAAAAACCTGGAGCCAGCACTGGGCAGAACCCTTGGTAGCACACTGCGAGGACTTTACACAACACTTTGAAGATGAAGTTTCTTGCATCTGTCCTGACTTTGAGACCACCGTTAATGCAGTCCCATCAGTAGAGGTGTCCAGAGTACTGACTGGTCTAGTTGGATGACTTGGTTGTTGAGGCTCAAGGATGCAAATAACATCTGGTCGACCTGCATGGGTGTATGGGGCAAGTCTGGTTGGCCATCTGTCTGCTTGACCCTTGAGCTTCATGGCTTACATCTAATAGGGAGGGAATGTCCAGCTAGGTCTAGGAGTTTGTCGACTCCTTCTTGAGAGCGGGAGTGGTGCCGACTCCTTCTTGAGAGCGGGAGTGGTGCCCGTGCCGGCAGCTTTAAAGGAGGTGGTAATTAGGCCACTCCTCTAGAAGCCTAACCTGGACCTGGAAGATTTAAGGATGTCCCTTCCTGTTGCCAACACCCCCTTCTTGGGCAAGGTGCTTCAGTGGCTGGTTGCAGGTGAAGATCTTTTTATTTTTCCAGGCTTTTTAAGACTTCTTAGGGACCAATCTTATGGCCCCCAGACAGCGTCCAAGGGGCCATAGGTTATTTTGGATTCCCAGATCTGAGGTCAGAGACAGCACTCCAACCTCAGAGGGGGGGAATCAGCGCTCGGCTCCCACTTCCTCTCCCTCTCGCAGCCAGGGTGGAAAGAACAGTGTTAGTTGGCTGCTCTCTGAGGTCAGGAAAATGACCTTGGAGGGGGCATTTTGGTGGGAAGGGAGGGGAGTAGACTGGAGAGACCAAGACATGAGCTAACCTGATGCCTCTCCAGCCTCCTTTCATAGATTTCCTCCCCCTCCGAAATGCTCCAGCCAGAGGCAAAAAAGCCCATCTGGTGAAAATGCAGGGCGGGAGGACTTGCATAGACTTCATAGATCATAGAGTTGGAAGGGGCCTACAAAGCTATCAAGTCCAACCCCCTGCTCAGTGCAGGAAACTAGAGGAGGGGTCTCCCATCCAAGTAACAACCAGGCTGGGAGGCAGAGATCGCCTCCACTGCTCCTTCTGCTCTACCTGGGATGACCATAAGCCTCCAAGTTCAGGCGCTAGATTGCACCACACACTTACCTGGGAATAAGCCCCATTAACTCAATGGGACTTACTTCTGAGTAGACAAGTTTATAGGGTTACACTGATAGTTTTAAAAAATGTGTTAGTGCATTTTAATATCCTTGCACCACTGCTGGTTGTTATTTTGGTTTTTTACTCTAGTTTTATTCTGCTTAAAACTTTTTAATTTGTATATATTATGTTTTCTTTTATTATTGTATTTATGGTTTTAAGATTTGTTTTGTGAACTGCCCAGAGAGCTTTGGCTATTGGGCAGTCTACAGATGTAATAAGTAAATAAATGCCTCAGGGCACACTCCTATGCACATTTAGACAGAAAGGAGACCTATAGCTCTCAGCTGGGACCTGTGGGACCTTTTTCTCTCTAAACATGCATAGGATTGCACCCTTATGCTACTAAGTCATTACAGTCTCCAGCTGTTTTAAAATCCCATCACATGTAGAAGTGGTGTTCTCTCTACAGTGCTGTCCCAAAATTGTGAAGCTCCCTTCTCTTGACCATTCACCAAAGCCCCAAAATCATAGAATAGTAGAATTGGAAGGGGCCTATAAGGCCATCGAGTCCAACCCCCTGCTCAATCCAAGTCAAAGCATCCCTGCCAGGTGGCTGTCCAGCTGCACCTTGAATGCCTCCAGTGTTAGAGAGCCCACTATCTCCCTAGGTAGTTGGTTCCATTGTCTTATTGCTCTAACAGTCAGGAAATTTTTCCTGATGTCCAGGCATAATCTGGCTTCCTGAAACTTGAGCCCATTGTTCTGTGTCCTGCAATCTGGGATGATCTAGAAGAGATCCTGGCCCTCCTCTGTGTGACAACCTTTCAAGTATTTGAAGAATGCTATCATATCTCCCCTCAGCCTTCTCTTTGGAAGGCTAAAGATGCCCAGTTCTTTCAGTCTCTCCTCATGGGGCCTTGTTTCCAGTCCCCTGATCATCTTTGCTTGCCCTCCTCTGAACCCTTTCGAATTTGTCTATATCCTTCTTAAACTGTGTGGTGCCCAGAACTGGACGCAGTACTCAAGATGAGGCCTAACCAGTGCTGAGTAGAGGGGAACTAGTACTTCCCGCGATTTGGAAGCTATACTTCTATTAATGCTGCCCAAAATAGCATTTGCCTTTCTTGCAGCCACATCACATTGCTGGCTCATATTCAGCTTGTGATCTACAACAATTCCAAGATTGCGACTTAGGTAATTAAGCAGAGATCACCAAGTGACATGTCAGCAATCCACACTTTTTTCTGAATAGTGGAAAAAAAGGGGGGGGGAATCTGAAACTTACATATAGATCTGTAGTTTCTTTTTGGTTGCTTGGTTTTATTGTATGATTTTATATTGTTTTGCATTTTATTTTATGTTCTTTTGTTTTTAGGATGACTGTTTTTATCTTGTTTCTCTTTATAAACCGCCCAGGGAGCCTTTTGCCTGATGGGCGGTGAACAAATATATTAAATAAATAAATATTAAATAAATAAATAATACATAATAAGTAGCATCTTTTTAAAAAAGCAAATCAGGCACACTAATGTAAAACTGATGTGTTGGTGTTGTTTTTTTAAACTTCTCTCTCATAATTATAAAATGCTCCTTCGATGCTGTTCCTTTACTGCCCTCTTGTGTCCAGAAATTCAAGCTTGAAGCTTCACAACATGAGTCACTAAGGCAGGGCTCTCCAACCTTGGGTCCCCAGATGTTGCTGGACTACAGCTCCCAGAATCCCTTGCCATTAGCCATGCTGGCTGTATATGCTGGGAGCTGTAGGCCAGAAACATCTGGATACCCAAGGTTGGAGAGCCCTGCGCTAAGGCAAACAAAGTCATTTCCCTTCCTACCAAAATTAGCTAGGCAATTTGAGTTGAATATGGCTGCTCTGTCTCGACCTAATCCAATTACTAACCTGAATATTTTGGCAGCTATTCCAATGCCATACTTTTGGAAAAGTATGAATCATTCTTATATTTCTAGCTTTATTTATTTATTTAGTTAGTTAGTTAGTTAGTTTGTTATTAACTTTTCTTATACCACCAAATACCTGAAGCTTTTGGGGTGGTTCATAAAACAAAGCTTAAAACCATGAACACAATAAAACATAACATTAAAACCTTAAAACAGCAACAGAATAAGACCAAAGTTAAAAAAAATATATGTAAAAACCAGCAGCTGTGCAAAGATCTGTTTTTTTGTTTTTTTTATGAAGGACTAAAAAGCCTGAGAAAATCAAATGGTTTTCATCTGGTACTGAAAAGACCATTCTGTAGGTGCCAGGTGAGCCTCCCTGGGGAGGGCATTCCACTGAATGGGGTGCCACCACTGAAAAAGCCCTGTCCTTAGTAGCTGCCTGTCTCATCACATTTGGTGGGGGCACAAACTGTCTGCACTCTTGTGATATTTTAACCTTTTGCACCAAACTATCCTACAGCGCAATCCAATGTGGCTGCCTGTAACCACCCCAAATACAGAGGATTACCGGCATCCTATTGAGGGCGGCAGGAACGTGGAGGCGAAGGTCACCTCCATGCTTCTCCCACCCTGCAAAAGACTGAGACAGCTGATTTTGGCCATCTATGTCTTTTGCGCCTGCTCGTGAGGAGGACAGGCTGAGGTGCCACTGGGATATATTGTATCCCAGCAGAGCCTCATTCCTCCCCCCCCACCTCCCCCCCCCACTGGTTCCAAGGGTGGTCTCCCAGATTTGGAGCTGCAGCCAGCACGGAAAGAACCACGCTGGCTGCAAGGGCAGAGGGAGGGCGCTCCAAATTTGGAGTCCCAGCTCCAACCTTGAAGCAACTTTCCGAGGTCATAGTAGGGACTCCGAATTATCCTATGGCCATCTAGACAGTGTCTAGCAGCATAGTCCCCAACTGCCCCCAAAATGCCGGGACCATCACGAAAAGCCTTAAGCCATCCCTGCTTTTCACTTTGTCATGCAGTGTCCTGAATTCCCCTGCTACTTTAAACTTTTTTTAAAGGGGCCATGCCATGGGCAACATTGCAGCTAAGCTAAAACTGCAAGCTTAGCTGCAATTTTACCTATGGCATGGCCCCTTTAAGTGTAGCTCTCTTTAGGCTCGAACAGCCGCAGGTTTCTCCACGGAGAGACAGACGCTGTGAGGGTGTGTGTGCGCGCGTGCGTGCATGCACGCGCGTGCACACGCTCTACCTGCTGAAAAGCTGCACCCACTGGCCTGGACCAAGGAAGAGGTGAATAAGGGAATTTATCACATGATTCCTATCTTTATATTGCCAAAGATTTTATTTCCTTACAGAGCTGACTCTGTGCCTCTAACAGGTAAGGTACAGTGTCAGAAGGAAATGCAAGAAACTTCCCCTTCTCTCTGATGCTCTATGTTTGGGGGTGTGGGGTGGGTGGGTAAGCTTCACCTGTTGAATTTGTGCCAATCCTGATCATTTTAAAACAAAAAGAAAGAGATTGCCCTGCAAGCACTGACCCGCGCCATGAAAAACACCAGATATCAACAATTAAGGGTTTTAGTAAGGTTAAAAAAAAAAAAATTACAAAAGCCGCTTATAAAATATTATAAAATAATATAATTCTGGAAAAGTCATCCTAGCACTGGTACTGCTGCTGCTACCTCTTCTTCTAGCAAGGAGCAGCATTTCACAATTGCACGATATTTCTTCACACAATGCATAATCAGTTTGCTGCCACAAGATGTGATGGTCAGTTTAAAACATACACACTTTCCTGTGAGTAAGCCCCACTGAACGTAATAGGACTTACGTACGTACTTCTGAGTACACAACCATAGGATTGCACTGCTATGTTGTTTTCAGAGCAGTGGTAAATTTTACTTGGCTCTACCTGTGTACCCCATGTGAAAGTCTTTTTCTAACACATGCTGAAGTGAAATGGAGAAAGCTCTCTACAGTAATGATTAGGATTATTTTTTAGGGATTTTGGATTGGGTTTTTTTTTTTTAATGCATTAGAAGGGAGTTAAAAAACACACCCTCCTCAAGAGAAAGAAAAAATCCCAACTACCTCAAATAGCAGCAACAAATATCATCGTTCCATTTTGGCATTATTGTTGTTGTTGTTGTTGTTGTGTGTGTTTTTTAAATAAAGTACAATAGAGCCCACATGCTTTTTTCTGAGTGGAGAAAATAGGAGCTTGCAGGGTGGGCCCGTGAACCACTTCAGCACACTCAGAGATATCTAAATGTTAAATATTATTATTTTTTTGGCAAACTACTAATGAGAACAAAGCCACCATGGAGGGATCCATTTTTAAAGTGGGAAGGAGATCTTTAAAACAAGGAGTTTCCTGCACAATGTGGGGAAAGTAGGCTGAAAGTTATTATATTTGATGGAAATAATGGCATATTCCTCCCCGGTTTACCCCTTCCTACCATCTATTGTCACCTCTATATTACATTTTAGATTGTAAGCTCTTTGGGGCAGGGAACTGTTCTCTTATACTTGGTAAAGCACCATGCACATTGGTGGTACAATAATAATAATGACAACAACAGCAATCACCATCATCATCATGGGTCTGGAGATCAAAGTGGCTTCAGAGTGGTCAGAGCTCTTAAATGATTAGAGCATCCTGGGGTAGGTGGCCATGCCCTTGGCCGCACCCTCACGTTGCCTGGCCACGCCCTCTTGATCACACTTGATCACACCTTCATGTTGCTTAACCATACCCCTTACAAATTCACATGTGTGTCCCTATTTTCATCTGTGTGAAATGTTGGAGGGTATGTGTAGCAGCTATAGGATTGCGTCCTTACTCTCATAGGTAAAACACACGTAAAACATGCAAGCACAGAAGCCCACAAGCAGGGCATGAGCACAGTGCCACCCTCCTGCTTGTGTTACCCAGCAACTGGTATCTAGAAGCATACTGCCGCCGATACTGGAAATAATATATAGCTATCATGATTAGTGGCCATTGGTAGCCTTACCATCCATGCTGTAAGCTACTCAGAGAACCATGTTACTGGGTGTCGTAAATCCGTCCAGTTTCAAGATAAGCCGTAGTCGTTATCACAGTCCGAGTGTCGAAGCCAAAATATATCAGTCCAAAACAGAGCAAACATAAACCAGTTCGGGATCAGGCAAAGTCGTGGTCAAGGTCGTTCCAAGGATCAAAGATGCAGAAGTCTGAGGTCGGGAATGTCCGGAGCGTCCAGCTGTAGCTGTATCAGCAAACAATTGCTTCCAGCCTCTGAGTGTGTTTGGGACCTGCCTTTTGAGCAGGCGCTGGTTGGTAAGGCTGCCCAGCTGGGTCAGGCTGCACGTAGCCTGGCCCCACCCCAAACACACTCCGGCACGGCTGGTCTCTGTCTGACCTACTTGAGGCACAACACTGGGTAGCTTTATTTAAAGTAAGTGAATAAATGTGGACTGATTGCCTGCAATGGAATGGCTAGCTGTGTATGTAAGATGTCTGGATCCACCCCAAAACAGATGCTGGCCAGGGCCGGATTAAGATAGGGGCTATTGGAGCTGCAGCTCCAGGCCCCTACCACAAAACAGGCCCACAATATTCAGCCCCCGCCCCGTTCATTTCAATGGGTCTACTCTTTTTAAAGTCGGAGTAACGCGGGAGGCGAGGCAAAGACGGGGAAAAGGGAAAGCCAATCCGAGGCCCACTTTTCCTGGGAGTAAGCCCTCCCCGTGGAAGGGAATAGGAGACTTACTCCCGAGTAGCCACGCATAAGGCGGCTGGAGTGCCGTGTGCGCGCTGTTAATCGCCCGTGGAAGCTCTGCGCGCGGAGGATACGGGCTGTCCGCGCGTCGGCATCCCCACAACCTGCTTTCATTTCTCCTCCCCGGTCTGCTGCGCTCTGCGGCAGCCGCCCGGGCTTCTTATACGGAGGGCTTCGTGGACGGAGGGAGCGGGGGAGATCGAGAGAAGCGGGGGCGGCGGGGGTGTTCGTGGAAGCCGCGTGAAAGGCCAGGATCGTGCCAGACGCGCGGTGTGAATCAGCTTTCTGGGGAGGGGGAGTGAGTCAAGGCTGGAAAGCCGAAGTTGAAAGGGGCTGCCTCCTCAGTCCGTCGAGAGCGTGGATCGAGCATCGTGTCGAGTATTTTAGGCTTGCGAGTCTGAGAGGCAGTAAATTACCTTTTTTGCTTCCCCTTTCAGGGCCCAATCCTATAGCATGTCCAGACAGAAAAAGTCCTACAACTCCCAGCATGCCCCAGGCACGCTGGGAATTGCAGGGCTTTCTCTCTCTCTCTGAACATGCTTATAGGATTGCGCCCTTTGAAATGTTATTGATAATACAGTAATGCCTTGGATTGCAAGTAACTTGGTTTGAGAGCGTTTTTATAACGGTTTTATTGAGTTAACAAGCTTATTGTTTACAAAAAAAGAAATATTTTCAATATGTTTCTGTTTTGGCACTTTAATGGTAATTAAAATATTTAATTTGTTTTAATATAAAATTGCGTCTTCATTTTATTTATTTCCATAAAAAGGCTCACCAAAATCCTCAGCACCAGGCCCATAATGCTCTTAATCCGGCCCTGATGCTGGCTGAGGAAAAGATGTTTGCAACAGCAGAGTAACGACTGCACATTCTGATAAGGTTCTTAAGTACAAGAGCCCTCAAACTGGGAGCTTTTCTACATGAGGCATTTGTTGTGCACTCATCATGTATACTCATGGCTGTATACAGGTTCTTTGGATGATGTTGAGACCCTCGAGTTTCACTTCTGTTTGTAAATACTGTAGCACTTTTGGTGAGTTTTTTTTAGAGCAGGGAAAATGGGGTATTACTTCTGATGGTGAATGAAAACACTGTTTCCACTTCTGTATTTTGCACTATTCAGTTATACCACAGTGTCACCTAGAGGTTATGTAGCGGAAAAGCCAGAAAGTGATGCTCAATGTTGTGGTGAAACCAAAAGTAGATGCAGAGGATTAACAGCCTCGTGTAGAAAAGCCCTGTTTCCTCCCAAGGGAATATGCTTGCAAATGCTCATGAGCGACTGTGACCAGGAGGGACATTGAGACCAAAGCATGCTACTTAACATTTTCTAAACACTGTAATGGGGCTGGACTAGACGACCTTTGATCCCTTCCAACTCTTAAGTGTGAGAAAGGGAGCTCTTGTCAGGATCAAAGGCCATATATGCGCTGTTTCCTACCAGAACTACAACAAGAAGAGAAATTGTTTGCAAACCTGATGGGGAACAACAAGCGGGCATCATGCACTGTAGGCAACTGACAACTGGATCAGATACCGAGAATAGGTGGATGGATTCACTCACTCCTCCAGCCACAGAAGCTGGGTAGCTCTGGGCTGGGGTGATATCTTCCTTCCAGTTGCCACTCTCCAGGAGATACCTTCCTATATATTTTGGTAGTGCCTTTGCATCTTCTTAGTAGATCAGCTATTTGAATCGAATAGGTTTTCTTTTGGGTGGGGCGGGAGGAATATGAGCAGGCACTACAGACAGCCTGTAGTGGTGGATGAAGGTGGTGCTTAGGATCAGTTGGGGTGGAGTTTTTTGTATGAGTTGTTTTTATCATGCTGCTTAGAGACTTCACAATGCAGAATGCATCTCCTGAGTTCCCAGTCTGTCAGACTGCTCACATTCCCCCTGTGCCCGGAAATTTGGCTTCTGGGATTGCCTTGCTTCTGGATTTGGCGGAACACAGTGCTGGTGAGGAGCCCCTTCCTTGTACTGGTACATCCTGTCCATCTCTCCACTCTCTTGTGCTGACTTGACAAGGAATCAAGGGGTGAGACAGACCGACTGCTTGCTGGGGAGTCTTCATATCTTTAGGGCCATCCATAAAAGAGGCTGTTTTCTTTTATTGCTCTTGTTTTCTGTAAATTCTGGTGGATTCAAATATAAGATGAACGGGACTTTATTTAATCAAACACTAGTGGAAGAAGGGGTGTATTCCAACCGATCCCAAGATCTGGGCACTTTGATTGGTTGCTGCAATGGGACAGGAATGGTGGTGGCCAGCGATGGGGGGGCATCGGTCCTGCTCCCAGATGAAAGGAACCTCTTCATCACCCGAGTGGTCCAGATTGCAGTTCTTTGTGTCCTCTCATTGACTGTGGTCTTTGGGGTCTTCTTTTTGGGCTGCAACCTGCTCATCAAATCGGAGAGCATGATCAACTTTTTGGTCAAAGAGCGGCGGACCATCCAAAGATGTTGGCATTGCAATCATGGGACTATACTAAGAAAAGAACTTGGAAAGCTCCTGTGTGTGTGACTGACATATGGAATTCCGTTGTAGCGGTTGGAAGAATGGGAGCCCTCTCTGGCATCATGCTGCTAGACAGAGTAACGAAAAAGGGGGGAGAGAGACGAGAAAGAAAGGGAGAGAGAAAGGGAGAGATTCCTTGTGTATGTGTTACAAATGATGAAGTATAAAATGATAAGTATAAAATCCTTGCCTGTAAAAAGAAAAATTAAAAATGAGAAAGAAGAATCCATGCAGCAAGTTCTGTGCAAAGTTAAATTTCTGCCGAAAGCGGCATGTAGAAATGTCATACATTTTGCATGAACAGGCTATGTGCAAAGAGAAGAAAAAAGTGAAGATATTCAAGTCTTTAATGCTGTTTCCCTTGGATACCGGTGACTGGATGCAAAGCTTTTGTTACATGAGCCAAACGTTCACATCCAGATACATAACCCAAACTCCTGTGATCGTGTGCAAAAGAAAGATGCCCACTAAGTCTCTCAGTGATAAGTAATGCAATGATTTGTTACACCATTGGAACTCAGGCTTGAAGCCTTTTTGTGTGTTTGGTGTGTGTGTGTGTGTGTGTGTGTGTGTGTGTGTGTTTGGTGGGGCAGGGGGGAGCTGTGTAAATTGACAGAGTGTGTTTATATTCTGTCATCATCCAGATGAAATTTTGTTCCATGAATAAGGAGGCTTGGCTTCACCCTGTATATAAAAAACAAAACCCAACCCAAACTGAATCAAAGATATTTTTTTTAATTGTACATTTAAAAAAATCCTTTTCATATGCAATGTGATGTTAATTACTCTGAAATGTTATTTTGAAAATCTGGGGAGAAAGCATTTTAAAAAGGTGTTTTTAAAAGCTGGGGGGGGGCAGGGTTGTTTCTCCTCCTTGCAAGTATTGATAATCTGTTGCTCTAGTTAAGAGGTTTAAGAACAATTATCTTGGAAGTTGTCCCTATGATTAAAAAAAAAGTTATGCTGAAATGAAAGCAACAACAAACCAGTGGGAGATTGCCCTGTTAAATTGCCAACAACCAGCTGCTGCTAGAGATTCGCAGAGGCTCTGCAAAAGAATCTCAGAAAAAGATTAGTCCACTTTACCTCCTGCAAAAGTGCAAATGGAAATTCACTTTGCCTGCTAACCCTTATAGCGTTGTAAAAATCCAGAGCGCGAGCTGACGAAAACAAATTGAAGGAGGAAGGGTCTTAGCCTCTCTTTTCCAGTGAAATTATTTCCATGCAGGTGGGCGTAGGATGGAAACTATATTACATGAATGCTGTGGCAGATAAAAAGGGAGTGGAAATCTAAACCACGGATAGGCTACCTTTTTGGGTTGTGGTTGTGGGCATATTTAGCAATCTGAGAAACTATCCTGGGCACCAGACGAAATGGCTGCTGTGGGGGGCTTGGCAATGAACAAGCGACCTGCCCCAAAGACTGAGGACAAGGCAGGGGTGGGGTCTGAACCCCAACACACTAAACAACTCCTTTGAAGAACCAACAGTTCTCAGCACCAGCAGAAACCTGTTTCACAGCAAACTCAGCTGCCAGTAAGAAAATGTGTTAATTGATTTAAAAAAGAGAGAAAGGGAGGAGTAGGGCACCTTGGCAGCAGGCATCAAGAAAGGTGCCTGCCTGGGGTTGCACTGGTGCCCCATGTGCCCCCATGCTGCCTGCCCCCGGTCTGAACCAAGCCTTTGCCAAACTGGGATAAGATGCTGCAGAGTTCTGAAGTTATAATAATGTCGCTATTATTAAAAGTTAAAATTCACATCCCACTAAAGCCGAAGGAAGGAAGTGGTGTACAACAAACTGAAGAAAGAAATAACTCCTATTGATATATATGGAGCAGGATTGCACCAAATTATGCAAACATTTTATATTTCTCTTTGGGCTTGTATCCTGCATATAACTCCTAGAGATGGTACAACATTTAAACTTTCTTTTACTTTTCATATTGTATATTTCCCTTTGTCCAAGAAGCTCAGAGTAGTGTCCATTTTACCCTCACTGGATCCCACTGTAGCTTAAGCTGAGAAATAGCAACTTGTCTGTGGCCACCTAGTGAGCCTTTAAGAATGAGTGGTGATTTGAACCCAGGCTTCCTCAGTCCAAACCCAACACTCTATTAAGTAAACACAGTTTTATTTTTTTTAAAAACAACTCCTAGACCACTGTAATGTTTCAGTACTCCCCTCTTAACCCAAGCCAGTCATCAAATACCTATCTGAAGAGAAAGACAATGATGCCCATCATCAGCCACATGCTGAAGCCCTTCAGGTGCCTGTCCCTACACCTGCCCCAGCCCGAGGCATGCAGCAAAACCAGGTAGAGTGCTGCCCTGTGTGGCTGACTGGAGGGCTTCATTCAAGTTGGTGGCTTATGAGTCTTGTAAGCCTGAGCTAGAGATTTGGATGTGGGAAATCCAGGCTCAAAACTCCACTCAGCTATGATGAAACTAGCCTGAGGGTACAATCCTACACACACTTACCAGGCAGGGCTGGTGCTACCATTAGGCCAACTAGGCGGCTGCCTAGGGCGCAGGGCTAAAGGGGGCGCCAGGAGCATAGGGCTGGAGGGAGGGAGGGCTCAAGTGGGAAGGGGGGGCACGCTAAATATCTGATCTTGCCTAGGGCACCAAACTGCCTTGCACCGGCCCTGTTACCAGGGCGTAAGTCCAGGTGACGTACAAAACCTGGCCAGGCCTTATGATCAGCCACAGAAGCCACGCTTGCAGGCCCGCCATTAAGGTCGGTTAGGTTGGCAGGCACATGCAACAGGGCCTTTTCAGTGATGGCCCAGCATCTGAACTCCCTCTGAAAGAGGTATGCTTGGCTTCCTCTGCTTGCTTTTAAGAGGGGTTTTAAGATCTTTTTATTTCAATCCACTTTTTACTGAGATGATGAATTGGTCTTTTAAACTGTTATTTCTCTTTGTTTAAAATTGTAAAATGGTTTTTACCTGTCTGATTGGCAATTGTTTTATGCTGCTGGTTTAAGTTAAATTTTTTAGAAATTAGTTTGAAACATTCTTGTGATATTTACTTTAAATTGCCTTGAGAAAACTCTTGGAAGTCAACATAAATTCCTAAATAAAATAAGTAAAAGCAATGGGACTTATGTCTGAGTAGGCATATATAAGACTGCTGTGAGGCAAGTCTTTCAACCACATCTCTCTGATAGGATCTTTGTGAAACTAGGACACCATTCTCTGCTCTGTGGAGGAAGATTAAAGGGCAAATAATTATTATACAAAGTCAAGTAGACTTGTCTCCTATTTGGAGAAGGTAACTCATCTCAGATATTATCAGCCTTATGAGATCTACTAGAAGTGGTAGGCCACTGTCCCAGTAAGTCTACTGATCACCCTGCCTACTCCATGTGTGGTAGGGCGGCCAGATCACAGGGGTCTGAGCTGAAGTTTCAAGGGTTTAACCTCCTTCTCAAGCTCTTCAGGATGAGGGACTAGAGAATAAAGTTTGCAGGACACGGAATAATGGGCTCAAGTTACAGGAACCCAGATTCCACCTAAACATCAGGAAAAAATTCCTGACTGTCAGAGCAATAAGACAATGGAACCAACTACCTACGAAGGTGGTGGGCTCTCCCACTCTGGAGGCATTCAAGGTGCAGCTGGACAGCCATCTGTCAGGGATGCTTTGACTTGGATTCCTGCATTGAGCAGGGGGTTGGACTCCATGGCCTGGTAGGCCCCTTCCAACTCTACTTTTCTATGATTTCTATGAAAGGTGGAGTGCTAATATTTCCTGCTTGGCTTGAGGGCTTTTGCTATTAGCTCCACCGCATGTTCTTCAGTCTCCAGGCTCCCCAACCTGCCAAGTGTCACCCACCCCCACCACCAGGGTCTTTTAGACTGTACCCCATTCCACTCCCACTAAGCTATGAAGCACCACTGTTCATTCTCCAGGCTCTGCCCACTGAGCCTTCGAGGACCTGGCAACACCAGCAGCATTGCCTCATTTCTAGGCAAGTTCACATCCAGCAATGCAAGTGCATGCATGTTCAACCGGGAAGGCTTCCCATTCTTTGGAGGGGATTACAAGCGGTGGTGTCATCAGGGCAGGACTTTGTGGCAGAAATCCAGGGCCCTTACCCAGCAGGAGAGCAGGAAGTACTTCCTCGCACAGCATATAGTCTGTAAGAGCAAATCGCAGTTGTGTGTCCGTTAGGGGGTGTAAGTAAGAAAATGGCATGTAGCCCAGCAGAATCCAGATTGGGGCCCTGCATGGTTGCTTCTCATTCACAACAAAAGTGGCCAGTTTAAGCAAACTTTTTTTAAAGAATTTTTTTTTAAAGGTGTTGTTAATAGAATATGTAATGCCATGAGGTCTTTGCAGAACAAATTTATTATATTTATATCCTGCCTTTTTTCCTGCATAATCCTCCTCCTCCTCCTCCTCTCCATTTTATTCTCACAACAACCCTGTGAGGTAGGTTAGGCTGAGAGGCAGTGACTGGCCAAAAGTCACCCAGTGAGTTTCATGGCTGAGCGGGGATTAGAACCCGGATCTCCCGAGTCCCAGTCCAACACTCACACCACTACGCCACAATGGCTCAAGTAAGTGAGCCAAGCCACATGCTACTGGAGAATCCAGAACTTCCCAGGATTAGCAGTCACTTTGATATTCCTGATTCCCCAGCTACAGCAGTGATTGAGACCCTGGATTTTCCTTCTGTCTTTGCATGTGAGCAATTTTATATTGAGATACTGTGAAGGATCACTAGCAGAATCCTTTGCGTGAGTTCGGCGCTTAACGGGTTAACCGGCACTGAGTTACAGCCCGTACGAGCCCTGGCGACCACCTGAGAGGCTTTCGCGCACAAGAGGAAACCAAAGCCCTTTAAATGACCAAATAAGGCTTTTATTTGTTTACACAAAACACAGATCTGAACTAACAGCTCTCCAGGAATACTACAATGTCAACACAACCTTAGTTGACCCCTGCGTTACTCAATGAACAGGCTCCTAGGCTAGCGGATTGAATCTGGTCAATTACCTCAGATCAGAGACTCTACGCTTAGTCTGTTTCAGCCTGGCTCCGGGTCGGCCGATCCGGGGATGAGACTGGCGTACTTGGGCTGCCGCTTGAAGGACGAAACTGGCCCCGAAGTACCCTGGGTTCCCAACAACCCTTTACCGGAAGGGAGAGGGGTTTTCTACCCCGAAGTTCCCGCTCTCCCCGCCCTCCAGGTCAGGTGGGGGCTTACGCCTGCCCCTTCATTTCAGGTGGGCTTATTCCTGCCCAGGAAGAAGGTGACGTACTGGTACTTTACAGCTCTTTGAGACTGCCCTGATAGTTTGATGGTCCTTGATGGTCCTTCCTGGGTTTTTGTGGATCTCCACCGAGACTCTTGCTTGTTGGGGATGACGACCTGTCTGGCTGCTTCTCCTGTGACTTCATCCCTCCTCCCTCGCCCCCTCCCTTAGGGGAAGACTGTGTGTGTGTGTGTGCAGACTTGTGTTGGGCTTTCTCCACAGATACATTTAAAAGAATTAACATGCATACATAAATGAAGGGAAAGAAGGTGAAATAAAAAAGATTTAGGAGTCATTGTTAAGAGATTAATTTATTAGGTGAGGGGCTTGTGTCCAAACCTTCCATGGAGGCCCTTTCCACTTAATGCTTCTTTAAAAAAATATTTTTAAGACGTTATGATTGGACTGGAGATATTGGATGACCGGGTAGTAAATGTGAAAGGACGTATGTAATGCTTATCTAGTCAACAGCACTGATTGCAAGTTCAGGCTTGTCATGTTGTGTTTCCAGCTTGAAAAAGGAGAAAATGAGTCATTGGAGAGAGACGGCAGCAGAATTATCACCACCTTTGCAAGAAATGTATGGGGTTTCCACATCATTTTGTATTCACTTGTCTCTAGAAGAGCTCAGTAACCAGACCTGTACCCAAATATCCAAATTCTGTGCCAAGAAAAGATGGATTCTGCAATCTGTATACATTATGCAGCTCTAGCACATTTGCATAATTTTCTTTTGCTCTCTCTTTTATCATTATTCATTCTGTGCTGTTGCTATTTTGTAATATTTTTTTCCCTAAAGGACAGACATCGGATATGCTGGTCACGGCTGGAAACCAGTTGATAGCTAGAAGCTATTATTTATTTATATTGTTTTAAAATAGCACTCTGTAGACATATACATCCGTGGATAATTTTTAAAAAACAGATTTTAAAACTCTAAGATACAATTTTAAAAAGATCAACTGTAGCTAGAAGCAGAGACTTAGGAGATGCTCCAGAGTGTGCCTAGAGCCTTTTGGATTTTAGGATTTGCAATGACTTTCTTTGCTTTGAGACTAACAGTTCCTCTGCAGGCATTCTTTCCATTGTGCAAACCTGTAACTAAACATAATAGGTTGCATTCAGATTTAGTCATACTTAAAGTAGACCCATTATTTCAACGGGTCTACTCTAGGTATGATTAAATTTGGATCCAACCTCTCTCTCTCTCTCTCTCTCTTTGCACGCACACACATATATAGACTGTCTAATACCCTTTGGAAGATAACATTTACTTTCTATCTAGTGTTTGATTTTTCTTTAAAAAAAAAAAAAAGCTGCTTTCCATCCTTTGTGTTCTTAGAACCATCAGCTTGGCTCCCCAACATTCATTTGAAATCCCAGTTTTGTTCTTGAGTAAGGCGGAAGCTGAAACATTTAACTAAACAGTGTTAAACTCTCTGTGTTTGGTCATTCACTTATTTGCTTATATAAATTTAGTATTTGACAGTATCCTTCACAGATCCATAGCCTATTTGCTTTGCAGTCTACTATTTAGCTATTTAACTGCTATTAAAACAAATAATACCAAAGATACAGTAATGAACCCCTAGTCCCAAGCGAGAGGGTCACCATCAGCCTCTCCAGGGGGCATTCCCCCCCCCCCAATAAAGTCATGGCCTCAGTAGAAACTGAGTGTATCACATCCTTGCTTCCTTTCACAACCTTTTCCTGATTGAGAAGATGAGGACCAAACTCCTGAGCACACACACGCGAACAGGACTTGAAAGGCTGCCAATCACATGCCACTCCCACATCAAACCCTCTCTCCAATGTTATCTATATTTATACATCCTCACCTCCAGTACATACAGGCATCATCCTGATGGGACATCCAGGTAGGCTGGTCAGGTGCACAACAGGGCAGAGCTCATGTATTTTTCATCATTATGTAGAAGTGGGAATTGAGCCAGGTGGAACTTCTCACTCAAAGAAGCAGAGTGTAGTTACAGTACCTGCCAAAATTCTCTCTTCTATAGGACAGTTCCAGGTCCTGCCCTTCTTTGCATCTGGTCACTCTGCTTCCAAGTGACATGGCCATGCATGCAAGTTCCTCTCAATTCAGAGTCTTCTGCAGGTGGACAGAGGGGGGGGGGATGAGTTCTTCTTACTCAGCCTCTTGGCTGTAAAAATCAGAGAGTTAAGGAAATGACATCAACGAAACACAGCTCTGAACTTCTGCTTACAAACTGGAAAGCTGTGTTGATATGGTAGACTTCAGGTTGAGGAAGTCTGGGGCAAGGTTTTCAGTCAAAGGTGTCAGTGATTTTGAGTGGAAAAGTGAGGGGAAGAGAAAGGGTTAAGCATCTCTTCCTCCCACACATACACTTTCCTCTCTGGAAATTGGCAGATTCTTGCAACTGCTTTTCAGTTACATTTTATTATTATTTTTGCCCCTGAGAAAAGGGCAGCAGAAGCAGGGTGCCTTCAAATGCAATGAGATACTTTCAAAGCTGAATGCTGCTATGTGAGAGAGGAAGGGACATAAATCTCTCTGAATCAAGAAGGTGGGCGAGCGAGCAAGCGAGCGAGCAAGGGGAGGCAGCTGCTTTTGTACACCTGGTGCCAAACACCTGACTGACTGCCCATGAAACAGAACCAAGCAAAGGAGAAGGGGAAATAGCCCATGCTCCTAAGGAGAGGCGAATTATTATAATTGTGTCCTCCTCTCCCCCACGAAGTCCTCATTATACAGAGGTCAGGAGGGGCACCGGGAAACAGACATCCAGCAGTAACAAAAAGGCCTTAATGAAGGTAACTTGTTCAGAATGGAATTCAGGTAGGTCCCTTTCAGCAAGAGGCTAGACAGATCAGGTTGCAGATGGTTCTACAACAAGGCAAAACTCAAAAGGCATCAAGAATGTACAGTATGTGCAAATCAGAGCCTGCCTTCCCATTAGGCAGGGTGAAGCCTCTGCTCAGGTGGAGGATTAGAAAGAGTGGTGGATCTGGACCAGGGTCCCGGCTGGCCTGCTGCTACTCTCCCATCCGGACTGTCGTTGTGCCACCGTGCATGCTTGGTGCTGCTAGTGTCGCTCCCGATCTTTTGCTGCTGCACGAGCTGCCTTCACCCTCCACCGCCCTCATTGCCTGTCACCTGTGGCACCCACCTTGCCGGCCAGCCAGGCCACCGACCAAGCCTCCCCCTTCACTGCCCTGCCCTCTGGAAGAAAGCTGCCGTGCTGCTGGCCAGGTGATGGGGGGGTCCCCTCTCATCAACCAGGAGTCGCTGTGCTGGGTCGCCATAGTGTTTTCACCCCTGTCTGGATCCCAGCATGCTGTGAGAAGTGGTGGGAGAGTAGAGTCTGAAGTGAACCTCAGTACCTTCACTTCTGCAGCGCACCAGAATCCAGGCAGGGAAGGGGAAAAATGGTGACCCAACATGGCAGCGATGGGGGGGGGAGGGGGGGGAGGGAAGAGCTGCCGTACCCACCATTTGGCTTCGTGGAGTGCACCTATCCCGAGAGCTGCCTACCTGGCCAATTTCTGTCATGTGATTCTGCTTGCACCCTGGGACAGCGAGGATGCTGGCAAGGGAAAGGGCAGGCACAGCACAGCACATGTGTGTGGACTAGGCCGGGCTGCAGCATCCACAGGGACAGAGGGAAGCAGCTGCACTAAGGTATACAAACATAGTGTTCAGTTTTTTCTTAGTACAGGCAGTCCCCAGGTTATGAACGAGTTCCGTTCTTAAGAATGTCTTTAAGTCGAATTTGTATGTAAGTCGGAACAGCATAGCGTTCTATATGTTAAAACCGGCATTTATGCACATTGCGTAAATTACACAAATTGCGTAGTATACTGTCTACGCTATGTACTCTACGTAAACGACATAGCGCCGGGGGATCCAGAAGTCCATTCTTAAGTATGGGTTGTCTGCAAGTCGGACGCTCTTAACTCGGGGACTGCCTGTATTACCAAAGCAAGACCAGCTCTAATCAATGTTTGGGGAGGGAGACTCTGCTCCACTCCCACTGTGAACCCTGCTCTCCCCAAAGGCTCCTTCAAGTTCCTTGCCTTTCTGTGGCACAGTGGTAGGTATCGTATCGCAATTTGCATCACTGACTGCTGCTGAGTCTAGGAATAAACTCCTGGCCCATGTTTACAGTTTTGTAAATTGGGCATGTGATGATGTGCCTTGCTCAGAAGGGAAAGCAAATTTTAATGGAGGGTAGAGCCAGAGCAGTGTAGGGTGATCTTCCCAGCACTCCTCCGATACAATGGGCGGGTTGGCACTCCACTCTAAGCCCAGGATGGCTATGTAGCCACCCTGAGCTTAAAATGAGCCTGGGCCCCCCACTGTGTCTGACTAACAATCAGGCACAGCAGGGGTCCTGAGGCACCTCTTCCCCCCTCAGTCCTCCACCGGTATCCCAGGGGACACCACGGGAGCACTGAGGGGAGGGCAGTAGAGCGCAGATGACCGTTGCTGAAAAGTGCTCATGCGACACTTTGGGGCAGCTGTCAGAGGCTCATTCCCCGCTCCCCTTGTGCGGCACGGCCGCTGCTCGGCTGAGCAGCAGTGCCAAGCAGGGGGAGGGGACGAGCTGCCTTGTGCTCGGCTTCCTCTTGAGGAAGCCCAGAAC
Source organism: Shinisaurus crocodilurus (assembly GCA_021292165.1). NCBI lineage: Eukaryota > Metazoa > Chordata > Lepidosauria > Squamata > Shinisauridae > Shinisaurus > Shinisaurus crocodilurus. The sequence goes on from CM037877.1 coordinate 263,673,882, forward strand.
AAGGCAGCTCATCCCCCCATTCTTCCTCCGTGGCCGGCACACTGGGCAAAGAGGGCGCGTTCTCCTGGGTCTCCCCTGGAAGAAGCCCAGGAGAGCGTGCCTCCTCTCTCCCCCTCACCCTCTGGCACAATGACGAACGGAAGTGCTCCTGCTCCAGCTCTCAAGCTCTTCACCAGCTGGAGGGTGTGTGATTGCAGCTGCGGGTGGGGCCCCAGGGGGCATGTTCTCCTGGGTCTCCTCCTGGAGAGACCCAGGAGAACATGCCTCCCCTCCCCCCTCCCGGCGGCTGGCTGATTGCTTCCTCAATCACGCCACCGAACAGGGGGGTCGCGTTCTCCTGTGCCTCCTCCTGAGGAGACCCAGGAGAACGCACCACCTTTCCGCCTTCCCCAGCAGTGCAATTGCCTCCTTGATTGCACTGGTGGGACGGGGTTGGGGGGGTTGGGTAGGCAGCACACACACACAGGCAGGGAAGACTATGACAGCCGCCCTTAAGTACCACTTGGGCAGGTTGCGAGTGGCTGTCATCGGCACTTGCCAGGAGCCACTTGGCAAGAGCGACACAGGGATTGTGCCGCTCTTGCCAAGCAGCTTGCTTGTTGTGAGGCTTCCCCCCCCTGTGGATCATGACATCTGGGTTTGGATGACATGGCAAGCTATGGAAGGTTAAGCAAGCCATGGCTTCGCAGGGTGGCTATGAAGCCAAAGTTAAGCCACCCTGAGAAAGCCATCCTGGGTTCAGACAGCATGGACCGGGTTCGCACGATCAGCAGGGAAAAGAAACCACCATGGCTTCTTCCCTCCACCCCACGCATGCTGGTTGTGCACTGCGCGATTTGCCTAATTACCCTCATGGCGCGCAGCTTCCCGTGTCATCCAAACCCAGTGAGGGGCGCAGCAGGGGTGGTTTCAAAACCAGAACCCATGGCTTGTTGTACGGTTTTGGAGTGGCTTCGAAGCCCCCCCTGCCATGCACCTCACCGGGTTTGGATGAGACGGGAAGTCGTGCAGCGTGCGACTAGCACATGCGGGGCAAGGAAAAGAAGCCACAGTGGCTTCTTTTCCCCACTGATCATGTGAACCCATGTGTGTGTGTGTGTGTGTGTGTGTGTAGGACCGCCGCCGGTCCTTTGCATGAGTTCGGGAGTTAACGGGCTAACCAGAGCTGAGAAAACTCCCTTTAAGCGGTTCCCGTGCACTTAAAACGTAACCGCTACCATTGGCGCTGAATGAGAGAGTGAAATTGACGAGAACATCGAGCTTGTTGATAGTATGTTTAATGAAGCGTATCACACAGGACAAGGCAGTTTGGTGCAGTTTGGTGCCCTAGGCAAGGTCAGATATTTAGCACACACACCCTTCCCACTTGAGCCCTCCCTCCCTATTTCTGGCGCCCGCCGCCGCCCCCTTTAGCCCTGCGCCCTAGGCAGCTGCCTAGTTGGCCTAATGGTAGCACCGGCCCTGGTATCACAACAAGCAAATAAGAACTCCACTATAAACACAGTAGAGTCCATAAATCTTAATGAGGCGTGCAAGCCTCAATACACATATGAGCTGAGTTAGCAGAGAAGCAGCTATAATGGCGTCCTTGCTTCCTCAAAAGTGAGTCCCTAGAAGCCTTGCCGATTTCTAGCCTTTACTGGGCGGGTTACCAGGGGTTGATTCCCGACCGGAGTCGGGGATGGTCCGTGCAGTCCCGCACCCAGCGTTCAACAACCTACCGGGGCTGGGTGCCCCTCTTTTACCTCCTCCCTTGCTCCCCCCTCCCTTCCCGTTGACGTGAAGAATCAGTTCCTCCTGCCAGATCCTCGGTGCCCCTGGATGCTTGAAAGTACTTGGCAGTTCTTTGAGACTGCCTGGCATCCTGGCGCCCCTCGGTGCTTGAGGTTGCTTCACAGCTCTTTGTGAGCTTCCAGGGGAAGTCACTGGGGGGGTCTGTAGATGGGTCCCATTGAGGTGAATGTACATGAAGGCTGATGCAAATGACTGCTCAGAACTGAGCGGCTTCTGCCCTAGGCAGAAGCCTCGATGGTGGTGGCAGTGGGGGGGGGGTGTACCTGGCCTGGCTTTCTCTCCACAATCCCCCCTTTGGGAAGATGGGATTGAGGCTTCTGGACACTCCAATTTCCATCTATCCTCTTCATGAGAGAAAGCTCGGGACAGCCCATCGGCTAGGATGTTTTCCTTGCCCTTGATGTGCTCGACCAAAAAATCAAAATCCTGTAAGGCGAGGCTCCACCTCAAGAGTTTCTGGTTGGAGCCCTTTACCTGGTCGAGCCAACACAGTGGGGAATGGTCAGTCTGCAACTTGAATGGCTGGCCCCAAAGATAGGCGGTGGCGGTGTGTGTGTGTGGGGTGTACCTGGCCTGGCTTTCTCTCCACAGTCAAAATTGAATTCCATTCTTCAGAATGGAGGGGTGTGGATGGGCATCATCAGCTCAGCTGCCTAACCCTGCTGTGGACAGGAGTCACTGCCAGTGACACGTTGCGCATGCCGCTGGTCTCGAGAGTGAGGGCGCAGTGGCTGGCTGTGGATCCATGGTCCCGTCTTCCCCACCCTTCATTCATTCGTTATTGTTTGGTGACCATGACAATTGGAATTGGATCCATTTTATTTTTAAAGTTAAACTTTGTTTTAAAAAAAAATATGTTTGAACTTGTGGGAAAGTGGAGGTGTTGTAACATTGATTTTTAAGCATGGGGGTAAATTTTGTTTATTGGTTGCACAGTATTATGTCTGACACAAACTCCTATAATGCTGCATGGCTGGCCAACTCTTCTGTTCTAGAAAGCGCCTCTGCCTGTGTTTCTTGGTTGCATAATCAGATGTCTGGGGGCAATCCTATGCAGCATGGCTGACTAACTGTAATGTCCTGAAAAGCTCGTCTGTGGAGACCTTCTGAATCAAGGCAAGATAGATGATATTCTTCAGTTTACTCATGCATTGCTTAAAGGCTCCCCGAGTGGCTTACTAAGATTAATAACTAGACAGTCCTTGCCCTCAGGTTTACAATCTAAAAGACATGACACAAAGGGAAAAGGGATTGGGGGGGGGAGCAAAACTCAGGCACCAGTTCTTAGTTACAAAGTTCTCATAGGTGTGTGTGCTTTGTTTTGTGTGCCCCCCCCCCCCGCAGGGAAGGCAAAACAAGCTCCCTGGAGCCCCTGCAGCTGCTCCCTCTTCCGGCTGATGCATGGAGTCAGGCTGGTCTGCCCCTTGCTGTGCTGTTAACCCTGGGAAGCATGGGGTGGGGTGCAGCCTCCCAGCGGTCCCCAACCTTTTTGGGACCAGGGACCGGGTCCCGTGGAATAATTTTTTCCATGGACCGGACCAGAGGGGGGTCACCCACCGCTCACCTGCTGTGCGGCGGGTGGCAGCGCCGCAGAACCAGGAAGTGACACTTCCGGCGGAGAGGGACGAGCGGCGTGTGTGTGTGTGTGTGTGTGTGTGTGTGTGTGTGCTCGCCGGAGCTCGCGAGCACACTGAGAGCCAGCCCGCCAGGACGCGCCCGGCTGCCGCATCACATGCCAAGCACCCCGCCCTGGCTCTTGGGGTGCTTGTGAGCTCCGGTGAGCACCCCCCGCCGCTCGTCCCTCTGCTCGCCTCCCCGACAAGCATTTTTGTAAAATCGGGTGGCGCAGCGGCTGGGTGGCGTGGCGGCCAGGCGCCACGCAGCCTAGTTCTTAAGAGGCCACGGACCGGGACTGGTCCGCGGCCCCAGGGGTTGGGGACCCCTGCTCTGGCCGATGGATGAAACGTTTCCCCTCCAGCCACACCTTTTCCCAGTGGCTGGTTCCACCGCTCCTGCTGCTACTCGTGCGCTCGCCAGCGTTCACCCAGGCAGGCTTTCTTTCCCACCCAGCCTCTCCCCAAGCCCCTACGGTGCCATCCTCTTCTAGCTTCTCCCTCTCTGAAGGCACACAATCCTATGCAGGTTTAGGCAGACAAAAGGCCTACAGCTCCCAGCATGCTGGCTGGGGCATGCCGGGAGTTGTAGGCCTCCCCCCCCCCCCCCGTCTAAACTTGCTGCATCGGACCGCACCTTTAATTAGCTATCTCCACAGCCTCCCACTACTTCATCAATACACTGCCTGCAAATTGACATCAAACTTTGCTCCCTCCACCCCACGGCTGTCTCTTCTCACCTCCCTCCAGGGCCTGCCTTCACGATATACGCCCTCTCCAATCCTAATTCCTCTCAGCTCCAGTGAAATCAACAGGCCTTCCATGTAAGGGATTGCGGCCTGCTAGTTACATCTGTGAGAAGGCAAGTCCTACTGTGACAGGCCTGCGCGGGTCTCCCCGAAGGAAGGTCCAGTCTTATTCAGTGGAGCTTATTCATAGGTAAATGTACATAGGATTGCAGCCTGAGGGAAACAATGAGGGAAACTGGGTAGGTGGGTGGGTGGGTAAGATTCTGAAAGAAAGACACAGACAGACAGACAGACAGACAGAAGTGAGGTGAAAGAAAGAGAAACAGAAAGTGGGAGAACAGATTTGCCCCTCTGCGTATGGATGGGGTGGGAGGGGGAGAGAGAATCAGTGTTCTCCAACCTTAGGGCCCCAGATGTTTTTGGCCTACAACTCCCAGCATGCCCCAGCCAGCGTAGCTGGCTGGGGCATGCTGGGAGTTGTAGGCCAAAAACATCTGGGGACCCAAGGTTGGAGAACACTGGGCTGGATAGAAGCAGCTCTGCCTGGCTTGTGTGGGCAGGGGGCTTTTGAAGTTCTCTGGTGAGTCATTCTGTTTCACATCACAATTAGAATCATAGAATCACAGAAAAGTAGAGTTGGAAGGGGCCTACCAGGCCATCGAGTCCAACCCCCTGCTCAATGCAGGAATCCAGGTCAAAGCCTCCCCAACAGATGGCCGTCCAGCTGCACCTTGAATGCCTCCAGAGTGGGAGAGCCAGTGCTTTTTTTCTGGAGAAAAGGGTACCGGAACTCTTGGATTACATTTCCTCAGGAGTAGATGGCAATTAAATTGTAATGCAATTAATAGAAGAAAAGGTGCTGGAACTCAGTTCCAGTGAGTTCCACCAGAAAAAAAGCCCTGGGGAGAGCCCACCACCTCCCTAGGTAGTTGGTTCCATTGTCGTATTGCTCTGACAGTCAGGAATTTTTTCTTGATGTTTAGGTGGAATCTGGGTTCCTGTACATGTCTACTCATGTCTACTCCTGTACATGTCTTCCTGTACATGTCTACTACATGTCTACTTAAATACATGTCTACTCAGAGGTAAGTCCCACTGAGTTGGATGGGGCTTACTCCCAGGTAAGTGTAGAGATGTAATATTTCTGGAAATTTTGAAGCCATAGGGGGAAATGTTTTTTTCCCCCTGGGGCTGGGGTGGGGACAGAAATTTTGGGGGAAATTGAAAAATAAGCAATACTTTTTTCTTTTTTTTTTAGCACTCTTTACAGATCTAAAGACACTTTGTTGCTTTAGGACAGCCTTCCCCAACCTGGTGCCCTCCAGATATTTTGGACTTGGCTCTCATCCGCCTCAGGCAGCATGGCCAATGGTCAGGAATGCTGGGCATTGTAGTCCAAAACAGGGCACCAGGTTGAGAAGGGCTGCTTGCCTGCTTTAGGAACATGAAGCAGCCTTTATGTTCCTAAAGTTATATTATGTATAACTTGGGTTGCTCATAAAATTATCGTTATATTTTTTAAAAGTTTTAAAAGCAAACTCAGTAAATTTGTAATTATTGCCAGAATAAACTATACTTTTAAATTTAATATAGCAAACATGATAATTTTATGAGCAAACCAAGTTATTCATAACATATTTTAGGTTCCTATTTTATTTCTGATAAAGAGAGATTTTCAGCAAGTAGTCCTTGAAACATCTGAATCATCTTAGAAGCCAGAAGAAGCAGGAAGAACTGGAGGCAGAGGAAGACTGGTGTACAGCATCTGATTCTGTCTGACAGAAATTTGAAGGAAATTCCTAAACCTGTTCCTGTTTGTGGGGTGGAGCTTAGGGAAATCTGGTCTGAAGGAAAAGTGATTGAGATTTTATGCAGCTGGAAACGACTCAGCTTAAGAATGGTAAGCAACCATATTTAATTTAAGAACCTTTAGGCAATCTCAAACTATTATGTGGAGAGTGACATTTTATTCTAGTTTGTAAATAATTTCTGTTAATAAACATCTTAATTTTTGTTCCTTTTTGAAATGTCATCTTTAGTGGTGATGTCAGTCCCACGCCTACGCCATAGGGACCAGGCTACTGAGGGCTCTTTTTTTTAGGTAGAGAGGGTTTATTCTAGTGGCAGTAGTTAAAAAGTTTTATAGCTGAGGCAGTATTTCATAGTGGTGAGGTCTAACTGGGAACTTTATTAAAAACTATGGCAATGAATTCTGTAGACCCAAGCATAAAAGTTTATTTTTTTTAAAAGAAAAGAAATATAGCTAGGATAACCCACATTTTATTCCGTCACATCTGGTGACAGTGGTGGAATGACCTACAGGTTTTTTTTTTCACATGTGGGTTTTAGATTAGAACTATATTAATTGACCACTACAGCATCTAACCAGAACAAGCCCAGAAACACAGAACTCTGTAGAAAAACGCAAACTGTCAATAAGGAATATTTTCTTCCATATTATGATATGGTGGTTCTACTCATATGTTGGGAAACTGATCATGACTTGGACCATCTCTAATTATGTCTTATCAGTAAAAAATACATTGGGTGGCTTCGCATTTCACCACAACCCATCCTGCAAATAAGCTCCGGAGGGTGGGTGGTTGTTCGTGAAACAATTCAGTGTGCCCAACAGATGATCAGGCACACCGTGGCTTGTCCCCCCTCCTTCCCCCCCATAGTCCTGCCATGAGTACCCCAAAGGACTCTGCAGGGGGACCAACTTGTCTGCCCTTCTCCTGCAGTAACAACGAGCCCTTTTGTGCTTGCTGCAGCTTCTTCCCCTTTCACGAGCTCCGATTTGTCAGCTAGTGACAGCCCCTTCAAAGTGCCCAAGCGGCACATTGGGGAGGCTGTCACTGGTTCGTTACCCCTTTCTAGATTATTTCATTAGCGCAAGAAATTTGTGCAGATGTTTATGAACATTTTTTAAAAATTAATCTTTTAATTGGACTTGCATGGGTCTGAAATAGCAAGTGTTGCCTGGGCAGTGCCCTGGGGCGTGTCTGCTATCAAAGTGCAGCCGGCACCTACCATGGGCATTGAGCCAGAGAGGCTGCCAAGAGTGTTATTTTTCACATTGCTTTCTCTTGACAGTTGTCAAAAGGTGAGCTGTCAAGAGAAACCAAAGCCACGAGTGATCTTTGCTTGCAAAAGGGGATGACACAGCAGATCCCCCCCTGTGTGGCAAGATCCTCTAGGTTTTGTTAGTGTGAGGTCAGGTTTCTCACACTTTCCCACCCTTTCCCGAGATTCTAGGTGTTTGGGAAAGTGCAAGCCACCCCTTTTAGGGGAGCACGAAGGTTTGACAACTAGATGTCAAAACTCCAGTTTCTTTTAAAAGGTTTGTGTTGTTTTTTTGGACAGAGCTACCCATATTTTTCATAGGGGTGGAGCCAATGGCAAATCCTCTTGGTCTTGGGTCAAGCAAAAAACAACCTACCCCTTGATTCTTGGGGCTTCTCTACATGAGGCATTTATTATGCACTCATGATCTCTCACTCACGGAAGTTTGCAGGGCCTTTTCATGATGTCGTCATCCTTCAGGGCCTCTCCCATGTTTTCCAGTCACTTTTGTGTGGGGGTTTAGAGCAAGGAAAGTCAGGTATTAAATTTCAAACTGGAATGAAAGCCTCATGTAAAGTTGCAATTCTGCTATACACAGAATGCTTAAGAGAATATACGTGGGGTTACCCTTGAAGACGGTTCGGAAGCTACAGCTGGTACAGAACGTGGCGGCTCGACTGGTTAAAGGCAGCTGCCGGCGGGATCACATCACGCCAGTGCTCAAGGAGCTGCACTGGCTACCAGTTGCTTGCCGAGCCGAATTCAAGGTGTTGGTTTTGACCTTTAAAACCCTATACGGCTCCGGTCCAGTCTATCTCAAGGAGCATCTCCAGCAACACCAAGTAGGCCGCTCAACAAGATCTGCCACGGATGGCCTTCTCCTTGTCCCTTCAGCCAGAGCAGCTAGACTGGTGGGGACGAGGAAGAGGGCCTTTTCTGTGGCGGCCCCCATACTGTAGAACTCCCTCCCTAGTGACATCCGCCATGCCCCCTCTCTGTTGAGCTTCCGCCACTCACTATAAATATGGTTATTCAGGCGGGAATATGGGGTGGATTAAGATTTTAAAAGTTATACTGTTTTATACTGTTTTAAATATGTTTTATATCATGTATTTTAAATGTATTTTATCATGTTGTACATCACCCAGAGTGGCTGGTTTGCTCGCCAGATGGGCGATATAGAAATACGACAAATAAATAAATAAATATAGAAAGGCAGAGAACTACAAGCCCCAGGGGGAAAAAAACCTGTGTAAAGGATGCACTTTTCCTCCCACAGTGAAAACAGAAGAAGCCTCAGTAAAGTGGTGGGTTAAGCCCCTCATGTAGAGAAGCCCTTGCTCTGAGGTCTTAGTCCTTCCTCCTGAGAGGTGGACTAGAACCCTAAAGTCTGGTAATGCCAGGTAATGGTTGGGTGCAGTATTTTTTCTCATTAGTGGTCCTGATAGTGCAGTGGTCAAGCCACAGAAAGAGGATGAATTGTGCCCTTTGTGAAATGCAATACTTGATAATATACACAATGAGGACTTTATGAAGCTCAAATTAAGATAGGGAGGCATTTCCCAATATCCACAAAATTCAGAATGGTGGGCAATTTTGTAAGTAGTTGGGAGCCAATGATAAATAATGCAATATCTCAGGTTCTATAGGTCCAATTTGTATTCTTTATACCACCGTGAAGACCACTAACCGGACAGCGATTAAATGGACAGTGCATTAACACAATTTAATAGTCCAGTATATAAAAATGACTGTTGATGTGTTTCAGTGTGTTTGATATTGGTAACATTTGCCCATTTGAACTGCGTGGGGGGGGACTCCTCTGTGGGCACACGACGCGTTTCAGCAGCTGCCCTTCCTTCCCTTACCACTCCATCTGCAATGGCTGCAGTCTATTGTGTGCTTTCTTGGCTGAATCAAGGCACAGATGCAGACAAAACCAGGGTGAGAGTTAATGAAAGATTAATTACCTCCTTCAGAGAAGAGTTATTTTGAGTAAAGCAGGCTTGAAGCAGGCAGCACAGAAGAAGGGGAGCTGGCATAGGAAGGAGTGAGTGAGAGAGAGAGAGAGAGAGAGAGAGCAGATAGCATAGTACAAGAAGATTGTTACAGATGTGTAAACACACATACACTCTTCAACATTTTCAGAGTTACTTACTTCAACTGTTTTAAAGCTGCTTCTCAGGGTTATGTCCTCACAAAATGATGTACAAAAAAGTAGTGAGACAAGGTACAATTCAAAACTGATCACATTATAACAAATGTGCAGATTACTTTGTGAAGCAGCTCTGTAGACATAAGCTGTGGCATCAAAGGCAGCTGAGGAAGGTCTTCAAGGCCCACCTGAATATCAGTGTAGAAGGGTCAAGGCTTAAGTCAATTGGAAGGGAGTTGCATAGATTTGGGGACACCACTCAGAAGGCCCTGTCTCATCATCATCATCATCATCATCATCATCATCATATAAAAAAAAATCCATTTCTTACCCGCCTCTCCACGCAGATCGAGGTGGGGAACAACCATAACATAAAATATAGTAGTTAAAAACACAGCAAATATCATTAAAATATTCTTAAAAACCTTTAAAAGTATCCTTAAAACTCTTTAAAACTCTTAAAATTCCACTGGGTAGGCCTGTCGGAAGAGGTCAGTCTTTATGGCCTTTTTAAAGGCCAAAAGATTGTCTAGTTGACGAGTCTCCTCCGACAGGCCATTCCACAGTCTGGGAGCAGCAGAAGAGAAGGTCCTCTGGGTAGTACTCGCCAACCTAGTCTTGGCCGACTGGAGTAAATTCCTCCCAGAGGACCTAAGTGTGTAGTCTTGTGCACACTAACCTCACTGATCTTAACGGTGGGCACTTCAGAAGGACTCCTGAGGTAGATCTTAGCAGGATATGGGCAGGATTGTATGGGTGAAGGCAGTCCTTCAGATAACCTGGTGCCAGGCTGTAATGCAAAGGTGCAAACTGTAACGTCCCACCTGTTTTATTCTATATTAATTGGCTCTGCAATGGCATGCCCTTTGATGATAAAATAAAGAGGGGGGGGGTGTCTTGCTGTTTTGTTAAAGAGATACCAGCAGCATCAGTCATCTTCCCATAATATGTTACCATTCTTAACAGTTCAAAATGAACACCTCACGTGAACTACATGGTAAATGCATGCATTTACACACAAGTACATTAGACACGTGAGATGTATTCGCTGCCGCTGCCCCCCTCCCAAGATTTAACTTATAGAGCAGGGGCGCACAACCTCTTTTCCCTCAAGGGCCATTGTTGTCAGTGAACCTGGGGACCACACCTGTGTGCACGCACGTATACATGTGCACACATACATATACACACCCTAGGGTTGGGTGGGAGGTTGCTTCAGGGGTCACCAGGGGAGCTTCCTCCAGCCCACCCCAGCAACCCACATGGGCATTGCTGGTACAGCTAGGTAATTTTAGATCAAGAACTTAATGGCCTGGGTGGGGTGTGGAGGCATTACACGGACATCTGTATTCAGTTGTGAAGCATGCAATGAACGTTTTTCTTCCCATGACCACAATTCCATGCTTTAAAACTGCTTCTACATTCCTGCAATGTTAGAACAAAACCAAAAACAGCAACAAGTAAAAAAAAAAAGATGGAAGAGGCAGTGGGAAAACACAGGAGGGTTATCCAGTGTGTGTCATGAGGTCTCCCATCGTCACAATAAACAGAAAGGAATACACGATGAAAGCTTTTACCTAGAAATTTAAAATCTCTCTCTCTCTCTCTCTCTCTCTCTCTCTCTCTCTCTCTCTCTCTCTCCCTCTCCCCCCTCCCTCCCTCCCTCTCCCTCTCCTACTAGATCAGGCATGGCACAAATCATTCTCCTTCTCTCTCTCACTCTCTCTGTGACTGGGTTCGGACAGCATGACAAGCAAACGATAGCAGACAAGTGTTGCCTCTAGTGTCATCCGAACCCAGGTTGTTGTAGAATCATAGAATCATAGAAAAGTAGAGTTGGAAGGGGCCTACAAGGCCATCGAGTCCAACCCCCTGCTCAATGCAGGAATCCAGGTCAAAGCATCCCTGACAGATGGCCGTCCAGCTTCACCTTGAATGCCTCCAGAGTGGGAGAGCACACCACCTCCCTAGGTAGTTAGTTCCATTGTCTTATTGCTCTGACAGTCATTGTGAGTCACAATGGTCTGTTTTGTCCTCAAAAACCACAATAAACAACTGTTTGTTCTAGGGTTTGTTCTTACAGTGATTGCTTGTTGTGTCGTCCGAAACCGGGAGAGCGCTCTCATCATTGTTTCTGCACAAATACCACAGAGAGGTATTTGGCCAGAGAGGGAAAATCTGTGCCCGGCCCGTTCTATCCCCTCAAATCTCTATCCCCAAGTCTGCCTAGCAACATGCACGTTGACGCTTGCCTCGCTGTTTTTTCCCATTGCCTCTTCCACCTTTTTTCTTACCAGAAAAAAAAATGTTAAGGAGGTAAAGACAGAATAGGTGCACAATACTTTTGGTTGGTACCATAAGGAGACCTCTATCTGGAAGCACCCTGGGTATCAGGAACTCTTGGGATCTGTGGACAGCTGCCCCATATGGTGAGCCACTGAACTGCAGGTGGCAGCTTCTCAGTGAAGTGCCTTCAGACCCTGGACTGACTGCCCACCCAGACTGGCCACTGGATCCTCCTAGACAAGGATTTCATAGATCATAGAGTTGGAAGGAGCCTACAAGGCTATCGAGTCCAACCCCCTGCTCAATGCAGGAAACTAGAGGAGGGGTCTCCCATCCAAGTCATAACCAGGCCTCACCCTGCTTAGCTTTCCACACTCAGACAAGCTGAGCCAGCGTAAGCCACAGGCCAGGATTAACAGAAGGGCCTTGCTTGAGCAACAAGGTCTTCCTGCGTTCTGGTGATGTGTTACTGCATCCTTAGTTGTTCTTTGGTCCTTACTTTTGGCTTGCTCTTCAACGTTGCCTCTGGGTTTATCCTTCAGTTTTGATGCATATGACTCAGCCTTGACATTGAGGCAGGCAAGAGGTCAAATCCTGAGGACAGCAACTGTAAGTCCAAAGGGCCAAGGGCAGGAGACATGATCTGGGACAGGCAGGTTTCCAGAAAGCAGCAGACCCAAGGAAAGGAGGCAATAGCACCTACTTCATTTGGTAAACTGGCAGACTGAGAAACCAACCCTGAGGTATCAGTTATATTACAAGCAAACAAAAGACACCTGAGGAGCAACTCCAATCCTATGCATGTTTACTCAGAAGTAAGCCCCCACTGAGGCTAGTGCAACTTGCCCCCTAAAAGATATGCACAGGATTGCAGCCTGATCCTATGCTTGTTTACTCAGAAACTTCTCCCTCTGTTGGGTGGTTTTTTAATCCCCTGCAAGTGTACATAAGATTTAAGCCTCAAACACAACCAGGCAGAACCTGTGCTTGAGAGACACTGTTAATTGAAGGGCTTTATTCCTTAACAGAATGTTAATTTTAAATGTTAAAACAATGTTTTGGACTTAGTAAAATTCATGACAGATCTTTTCCTGGTTTCTGTCATTTTCCAATTGCTTGCTGAAAACACCCCAGTGCTTGCCAGAGTTGCATCTTTGCTTGAGTCAGACAGAAATACAAATATCTTTATGCAAGTTCTGCAGTCTAAAAGGGCTTAGAGGGAAAGAACATCAAAACGTGGAGGATCCACCCTGCAATGCTGCGAGCCCCCAAATGACTAAACTTGCAATTAAGACGCATTAGCTTTACAAAAGACCTGCTCCTGCCTCCTGGTAGAGATGAAAACTTCTAGAACTTACTTGTTAGCTTTGAGATAAAATGTTTCTCCCTAGTACTAGAAAGAGAGACCCCTGGAAGGTGGCCTTGAGCTGGTGGTCTTATTGTGTTACACACACACACACACACACACACCCAATACAGCTGCAAACATTTTTGGACACTCCTTGGGGGCATGGCTATGGAGACTTCAAAATTTACCACTACACTAGTGGGATGGGAACAACAAGACTGAACAGGAAACGCATCCAGGCTCCTGGATCGATAGACCCATGGCCAATCATCATGACTGATATGGGCAGAGGTCCTGAGCTAGGCTAGAATCCCACTAGCGTAGCACGAACATTCATGCTTTTACCGAAGGCTTTTACCCATTCCTAATTTCAAGCATCTTGACATGTTCCAGTGTTGACCAAGGCCTCATTTATACAATCATCTTTTTGGTGGTGATCTGACAGCCATCATACACATGTATGTAGCATCTGGCATTTCATGTATAGCAAGATTATTATGATCCACCACCTGTGGTCTCATATTACGTTTGAAAGGGTTTTCCAAAATGTGGTATTGCCCATTGGCATAAAGATGGGTGGTCACCAAACCCACAGAGTAAGTAACCCTTAGTGGCTTCACAGTTGAGAAGAGACCTATATCCCACAAATCAGGGTATAGGATTTTCTAGTTTAAAACTCATCTCTACCATGAATTTACTAAATAGTCTCAGGCAATCCACTCTCTGCTTCAATCCTCCATTTGCAGTATTCTGAAGCACATATATTGCTAAGCATTATTATTAAGAATAATCTACAGTGTGTCAAAAATGGTGTCATTCAGTCCCACTCACCGACCTCCACAAGTCTTTTGGTCTTCTTTATTTAGAAAAAGACCTATCTCGGTTGCACAATTCCAGACTGCAAAGAGTACGGATAAAGGGGGGAGGCTGAATTAGAAGGAGAAAGATATTTTTTATTAGCCCAGTACAAACATGTTAAAAAAGAAACATTTAAGAAAACAGTTACCATAGCAATCTAGTTTGGCTCATCATCATTACCATAGCAATTATAATTCATATAATGTTGTCTGAACGTAGAGACACAGCTGTAAATTTAACCTAAAGCAGGATGAGAAGAACCACATTTTAAAAAGCTGAGACTCATAATCAGTTCTCTAAAGTCCAGCCCTAGATAAGGCTGAATAATTTAAAGTTGGTGGTATCAGCAACACTACGATGTACAGTATATAAAAAGTGTGTTTTTGTAAGTGCTTAAAACACTTCACATTAAACTAAGCTTGCATATTACCATCACCTCTATACAGGGACCTTATTGAGATAATTTAATTTAACATGAGATAAACATACATTTGAACAAACAGAAGTTACCAACCACAAGCCAGAATCAAAAGAACCATGCAATCAGTTCCATGTTGGGGGTGGGGCGGGGCGGGGCGGGGTGGGGTGGGGTGGGGTGGGTGCTTCTAGGCTTGTTTTTCTCAGCTCACCAAGTGAGCTAACAGGGAGAGCTCACAGGAGTTTGGCAGTGGAGATCTACAAGTAGAAGAGACCTCTCCCACACATATAAGAAGCTCCTCAGGAGGAAGACGAGGAGTTGTACAGGTGTAGACACAAGGAGAAGAGTGAACCTGAGGGGCACTGTGTTCTTATTGACCATGTCGATCAGCTTGGAGCTTGGCAGCCCCATTGAGAGCATCTGGGTTAAAATAAATGGGGCAAATAAAATAAAATAAATGGGGCAACGAACATGGTAGTTGGAGTCTACTACCGACCACCCAATCAAGGAGAAGATGAGGATGAAACTTTTGAAAAGCAAATTGCCATTGTTTCAAGGAGGCATGATGTGGTAGTAATGAGGGACTTCAGTTTCCCTGATATCTGTTGGGAGACTTATTCAGCCAAACATGGCCCCTCCAAGAAATTCCTGAGTTGTGTTGCTGATAACTTCCTCCTACAGAAAGTAGAGGAAGGAACTAGAGGATCGGCTATCCTTGACCTGATTCTAATCAACAGAGACGAGTTAGTGGATAAAGTGGCAGTTTCGGGAACTCTGGGGGAAAGTGACCATGTTATACTTGAGTTCTTGATTCTAAAGGAAGCAAAAGCTGAGTGTAGCCAAACGTGTACTCTGGATTTTAGGAAAGCCAATTTTAACAAACTCAGAACAATGATAAGTAAGGTCCCATGGCAAGCGACTCTCATGAGAAAAGGAGCCCAGGAGGGGTGGGAGTTTTTAAAAAAGGAAATTTTAAAGGCACAATTGCAAACAATTCCCACAAGAAAAAAAAGGCAGAGGGCAACAGAAGAAGCCAATGTGGCTTCACAATAAACTCAAAGATGACCTGAAAACAAAAAAGGACACACATAGGAAGTGGAAGGAAGGATGATAAAGGGACTGGAAACAAGGCCCTATGAGGAGAGACTGAAAGAACTGGGCATGTTTAGCCTTCAGAAGAGGAGGGGAGATATGATAGCACTCTTCCAGTACTTAAAGGGTTGTCACACAGAGGAGGGCCAGGATCTCTTCTCGATCATCCCAATTTGCAGGACACGGAATACAGGAACCCAGATTCCACCTAAACATCAGGAAAAATTTCCTGACTGTCAGAGCAATAAGACAATGGAATCAACTACCTAGGGAGGTGGTGGGCTCTCCCACTCTGGAGGCATTGAAGGTGCGGCTGGGCGGCCATCTGTCGGGGATGCTTTGACCTGGATTCCCTCACTGAGCGGGGGGTTGGACTCGATGGCCTGGTAGGCCCCTTCCAACTCTACTTTTCTATGATTCTATGATTCTAAATATAGCTACATCTCATGCCAGTTTTAATGTAGTAACTTCAGGGTTAAACTACGGGGTTCAATCTGGCACCTCTCTGTTTTGTGAAGCCTCCTCCGCCTGGGACACTTTGCCCTCCCACTTCCCTGTGTTGTGAGTTGCAGACCTAATGGGATGAGACAGGTGATGTAGCAGGAGGAATGTAATTAGACCTCAATTATCCATGCTGATTCTTCCAGATAATTCGGTGTGTGCGGGAGAGAAAATAAGAAGACAAGTAACCCACACTAAACTCCGGGTTCCGGTCAAGGCTACTCCTGCCCAGGCTTCTCAGTTTGATACAGTCTTATCAGGCTGCATGAACATTGCTCCACAGACATGGGTAGTGTAACAAAACAAAATAAAATAAAAGCATAGTGAACAAGTTCATTACCCTTATGAGTGGGGAACCTTTTTTCCCTGGAGGGTCACAGCAGTAATCTGTTGGTTGGTGGGGCCACCACTTCTCTCTCCCGCTCCTTCCCCTTCCCTCTCTCTGTGACACCCCCTTCCAGGGGCGGTGCTAAGTACCAAAAACCATTTAGGACTCTGGCCCATAGGACAAAGCAATTGCACAAATTTTAATATGCTAATGTCATATGCAAATATATGTGCATAATTAGAAATAATTACTATAATTTACATTTTATAGAAGGCAAGCTAGTTAACCTCTTGCTTGTTTTCAGGACAGAACTGTGCAATGTCCCAAACTGTGCTTGCTTAAAACTTACCCTCCCTGCACCCACACTTTTCCTTGGTCTCTCAGGCCCAAATCCAGATGGGGAGGAAGGAAGGAAGGAGTGCCTGGGACCAGCAAAGAGCTGTGGGGCACCTTATTTACCCATGGATTGCAAACTGAATATGGGACATTGGCAAGGGAGAGTGTGGGAATGTACTGTAGACTATAACAACCCCTGCTCTTAGGCTGCAAACTTACACAATTACTAGGGAGTAACACCCATTACACTGTAAAGGATTGAGGCCTACTCAGGCTTAAGTTTGCTGAAGCCGGAAGGCCCAAACACTTCCCTAGATTAGTTGAAGCCTGAAGGCCCAAACACTTCAGGATGGGAGGGGGAGTTTGAGTGTTTAGTTTACCCAATAGAAGTTAAGAATTAGATCTCCTGTTCAAAGTCACATGATTATAACCTTCCATTCCTGGGAAGGCTATATATATGTGGGGTGTAGTCAGCTAGAAGCAGAGAGAGCCTGACTGCAGAGAGAGCTAGCAGCAGAGAGAGCCTGATTAGAGAGAGAGAGAGAGAGCCTGACTGCAGAGAGAGACAGATTAGAGAGAGCTAGCAGCAGAGAGAGCCTGACTGCAGAGAGAGACAGACTGACTGCAGAGGAGAGAGGTAGTCTGAAGTTAAGCTAGAGAACCTTGGATTGTTTGTTTGTTTGATTTGATCATACTTGCTTTTGAATTATAACCACTCTATTAAGTAAATACCCTAATATAATAAGTAAAGTGCTGTTGTTTACCCTGGTTTGTTGGAGTGACTTATTCACCACGTCTAAAGCCTACACCCACGTTACTGGAAGTAGGCAAAGGATTTGATCTCCTGGAACGGGAGAGGCTTTGAGAAGAGGCAGAGATCTTCCAAAGGCAGGTCGAGGGGTCCCTGCAGTAGCGGAACCTTGACATACACATAGTGGGATTTACCTCTGAGAAAATCCTTCCTTGCTTGACCTTCACTGCCCTGCCTACCCCATCACTGGCAAGTACAACAGCACGGGACAGAGACCTCAGGACTGGAGGACGTTGCTTAGCAAAGGTTCCTGGACCAGGTGAGGAGGCAGAGTGGCTCGCCATTTTATTTCAGATACTTTATTTTGGTAGTTTCTAGGATTCTAGAACACTTTTTTTTTTTTTTTTTTATAGTACTTGGGTTCTAATTTCTGGAAATCCTAAAATCTACACCAGATGTCGCAATATTAAATTTCTAGCTACTTCATCAGCGTACAACACTTAAAGTACCAAAAATGCATAGCTGGATACCTTTATTAGGACCAACCAAAATTCCTAATAAAGGTATTGCCCAACTGTGGATTGTTTGTTTGTTTGTTTGTTTGTTATTTCTTTCTCATGGACCAGCATGGCTACCTTTGTTTTGGTTGGTTGTTTTTTAAAATTTCCAAAGTTATCAATCTGCAGGTTTCTCTCTAGATCCAGATATTGGAACTATCTTCAGGGTGGGTAAGGCAGGTTGCAGCTCTGAGCACATTTACTAAGGAGTAAGATTCTAATCCTGCACTTATGTGGGAGTAAGTCTCATTGAACTCAGTATGACTTACTTCTGAGTAAACATGTTTAGAATTACACAGTAAGTTTGATGTAATCCTGAACATGTTTCCCCATCTACAGATCTCTCTGTACCCTCAGTTGTTTCCCTACCCCACATAACTTCCTATACCATCTCAGCTACCTTTCCCCACCCCACAGGTGTCTCTAGCCATGCCCATGACTGGCCCCCCAAAATATTTTGCTGCCTGAGGCAGAAAAGCAAATGGCTCCTCCCCCACCCACCCAAAACCCCAGTCAAGGTGCATAGTAGTACTCAAAAAGCCAGTCAAGTTGTTTTGGCCCCCAAGGCAGAAAATCCTACAAGCACCTCTGCCATTCCCCGAGAGTGAAAATACAATAATAATAAATTAAATAATGAATAATTTGCTGCTTTTTCATGACATCCCAAATCAGTTGTCTGAGGCAGTAGCCTCAGGCTCTAAAGTGTGTGTGTGTGTGTGTGTGTGTGTGTGTGTAGGACCCTGTCTCCTAAAGACTCCCCTATTTGTAAAAAGGGATGCATGGATGGGGAGAAGAGGGCATTTGATTTTAGAAAAAAAACTCAGGCAGAAGGATTCAAGGGGGCAGCAGGAGGGGAATCACATGCGGGCAAAGAGCCAGCTACTCCAAGGGGATCAGATGCAACAGAGATCAGGCCCCCTTTACCTTTATTTCAGAAAGTGCCATTTTTCTCCATTTACATGAAAATTGTTATTTTCTCCATCTTTGAAAATAACTTTCTGTACAGTGGACTCCTGTCCATGAAAAGCTTAGTATGCCACAGTAAATTTGTGAGTCTTTAATGTGCCACAAGGCATTGTTGCTTTTGAACACAAAAGAGCAAGAAGCCCCTATCCTCCTCCTGCACCTATTTACCTTTCCTTAATGCAAATCCCTGATGCCAAGGAGGACCGTGCTCCCACCAGAATCTGGCCACATGGATCATGCAAAAAGCAGGTGCACTCCAGAAAGATGATTCAGCGCCAGGGAGCTCCAGACAAATTCAAGCAAGCCAGGGCAAGCCATACACCTTGCCCCAAATTCAGAGATTGCTGTTCATTCAACCCCTTTTTTGCAAGCAAACCCACTTCTATTTCCCCCCAAGGTAAGGGGCCTGGGCCAGGTTTGAGGAAGCAACAGGTGACGAAGGCCTCTGGCACTTCATTTGATATGTGAGCAGCCAATGTGCCTGCTTTTCCTCTTGTCAGGGCGTCACTGCCTACGGTGGTTTGTACCATTTCAGAAGCAGGAGTTCTTTGTTTCTGGGCCACCACTTATGCGGAGGTGCACACGTGTACAGGAGAAAATTTGTTTTTTAAAAAACC
The DNA here is from genome assembly GCA_021292165.1 of Shinisaurus crocodilurus. Classification (NCBI taxonomy): domain Eukaryota; kingdom Metazoa; phylum Chordata; class Lepidosauria; order Squamata; family Shinisauridae; genus Shinisaurus; species Shinisaurus crocodilurus. The sequence goes on from CM037877.1 coordinate 263,693,317, forward strand.
CACTGACACGCAAATTCACCAAAGCAGCCTGCTTGGAGCTGCAGAGGTGCGCAGGTATGTTTACAAACAAACAAACAAACAAGTGTTGTTGCCCAGTAGCAATTGGCTGGGCAGGTTTCTGCAGAGTCAGGCACACTCCAAGAGAGCTGGATGACAGTGGCACTGTTTGGCAATTTTGGACTCTGGCTTTAATTAAAATAATGAGCAGACTGTGGAAGGAAATGTGGCCGTCTCCCATTTAGTTTAAAAGGCTGGTGCCTTCATGCTACACTCCCTATTAGTCTGCTAATGGAGCGAGTCCTAAGGTCTCCTAGTAACTGCAAAGCTACTGAGTTCAGAGGGAAGAAGCCGGCTTGAATTAAGGCAGACGATGGCATTTGGGGCAGCTCTAAAGATCTGGGGCCCATGCCCAAGTGGGCTACTCACTAACACCACTCATGGACAGCGGGGTGGTGGGGCAGATGGCTTCCCAGAGATTCAGGGCTCCAAATGAAAGTCAGGGTTCTAGCCCTAGTGGGGACCCCTAACACTGTCTCTGCCCCCTTCTCTCTCTCTCTGTCTCTCTCTCTCTGTGGCACCCTTCTTTATTTCTGGAACTCTCTTTCTAGCCAGGTGAATCTAACTCAGTGTTCTCCAACCTTGGGTCCCCAGATGTTTTTGGCCTACAACTCCCAGCATGCCCCAGCCAGCCATTGGCAGACCTCTCATCTATTATGTCTGTCCAGTTCCAAATGCTCCCCAAGTGATTAGTGGCCATTCCCACATCTTGTCATTATGCATTCTATAAGCTAATTAGAGGGCCACAGTAGTGAGTTGGTGGAGGCACCGATTTTGGGTGAGCATCTTTCTCCCTTATCTACTACTGTATGTATGAACCCAGGTCCCAGCGGTGCTTCCAAAGGTAATCGCACTTACCCTACCAGCAGCCCCTGGGGTGGTGAAAACCATGGGACCTGGTTTCATATTTATTTATTATTTACATGTATTTATCGCCCATCTGGCCGGCAACCGGTCATACATGCAGTTGTGGATGAGGGGGAAAGATGCAGGCCCCAAAGTAGGATGCCATGCCTCCGGCCCACCGAGACCCCTGTTCCCTGAAAGCAGGTGGGGGGAAACCAGTGAGCAACTTGTAAAACAAGAACGAGGATTTATTTAACAGTGAGGAGAAAAGGGTGGAGGACACAAAACAAACTTCCAAATGAATGAACAACTTAAAAAGTCTCTAAACCAGTGTTCTCCAACCTTGGGTCCCCAGATGTTTTTGGCCTACAACTCCCAGCATGCCCCAGCCAGCTTTGCTGGCTTCGCTGGCTGGGGCATGCTGGGAGTTGTAGGCCAAAAACATCTGGGGACCCAAGGTTGGAGAACACTGCTCTAAACAATAAAATGGAAGGAAGGGCATCTAATAGTTATACAGTCCACAAAGGTAAGTGATTTCTTAAAACCTGACTGTAGTGGTGCAGTTCGGGACTCGGAAGTAACTGTAGGCAGGGCTTTTTTTCTGGTGGAACTCACCGGAACTGAGTTCCAGCACCTTTTCTTCTATTAATTGCATTACAATTTAATCGCCATCTACTCCCGAGGAAATGTAATCCAAGAGTTCCGGTACCCTTTTCTCCAGAAAAAAAGCACTGACTGTAGGTGTCAGTTATTGACCGTTGGTTGCAGAGCTGCAGCTGTCTGGTAACTGGGGGAAGGGCAGAAAGTAACATCTGCTGCTGCTCTCTTAACTGGTCTGCACTCAGCCTCCTCAAGATCTCTCTTTTCTGTCTCTTTCTTTCCCTCTTCACAGTTTCCTCACTCAGAACCTCTTTCTTTGCTCACAGTCTCCTCAGAAGGCAAATATGATTGATGTCTACTATCCTAAATGGTATAGGCATCTAGCATTGTGGGCATAAGCCTTCTCAAAATTTAATGAAATTCAGTAAACAAAAACCTATTGGTTTAACATGTTGTGCTAAGGGCTTTCCGTGTTCACTCACAAGCTCCAAAATGCCAGGAAATTACTGCTGTTAAAGGCCGTGCCCTGCAACATGCCGTGCTGTCTCCAACCTCAGATCTGGGAATCCAAAATGTCCTATTGCCCCTCGGATTGCTCCCTAAAACACTTCTAACCCAGAACACTTTTGATATAAAAACCTCTAGAGCACTTTTTAAAAATAGATTCTTTTACAAGTAATAACAGTAATTGAGCAGTCATGCTTAAATAAGTGCTATAGTGCAAATTAAATAATTGATTTATTTTTTAAAAAAAAGATCAGTTGGGGAAAATGATTTAAAATGGCCAGTTAGGTTAATTTTACCTTCCTCTCTCCTTCATCCACATGGCTATTTCATGCCCACTTGTGTGGACAAAATGTAGCAGAATGTACACACAGAAAAAGCATGATATCCCCAGTAGTGTGGAAAGTCAATTGCAATTCTCTTGTAGCTTATAGCAAAAGAGCAATGATGTGGCAGCTCTAGGAGCTGTCTGTCTAGAAACCAAATGGTTTGCCATGGACAAATCACCAACAGGGCTCTCCAACCTTGGGTCCCCAGATGTTGCTGGACTACAGCTCCCAGAATCCCTTGCCATTAGCCATGCTGCCTGGGTATGCTGGGAGCTGTAGGCCAGCAACATCTGGGGACCCAAGGTTGGAGAGCCCTGCTCTGCAACTCTCAGCTTCATCGATCTCTGAGGATATTGCTATATTGGAACCAGTATTGCCACTTTTGCAAATTGTCTAATGGGGATGTTATAAGGATTAAATAGATACAGTAAAAGGTGCAAGGCACTTGGTAAACTTATAGCACAATGCTATGCATTACTATTTAGAAGGAAATTCCACTGGGACCGACTCCCAGTCCCAGGTAAACCTGTATAGGGCTGCAGCCTAAAAAAAAAGCTACCGTATATAGTATAACCAACAGTACTGAAGGCAGCCTGAAATAACTCATGTGTTATTTCATTCCCTCACCAGCCTAGGTCTATTTGTGGAAACTGTGCTGTCAGCTCAACAGATGGTCAGAGGAGGAATTAAAAAAATACTTTTGAGATCTTATTTATGTTTGCTTCAGCTGGCTACTGCACTGTGGGTGACTTTCTAAGCGGGCATATGCCATCTTCGCGTGGCTGTTCTTGGAACCATAAAGATGTCAGATTTGTGGACCTGATTGCTTCCAAATGTCTAGTTCCAAAAATGACTCTCTCTTACATCTCTTCAGGGAGGTCCTATCATCAGTTATTTCTGGCTAAGTTTGAAGCCAAAACGCTTTCCCACCCAAACATCCCTCCTCCTCAGACTTTGGACACAGCTGGGAAATGCCATTGCCTCCAAAGCGTGTGACCTCACTGACCTCTCACTGTAGGAGGGGAGCGCAAGCTGGTAAAAGAGGTGAGCCGGGTCTTTTTGGAGGAAAGAGACTGGGGGGGGGGTAAGGCAATATCAGAGATGGGGCATTCTCCATTTGATGCAGAGGGTGCCAAGACGGGACGGGAGGGGAGAGAAACTGCCAGGGAAAGTCAGTGGGTGCATTCGCATGTCACGCTAACCCACCCTGAGAGTAACCAACGGTGGGATGGTTGTTCACTGAACCCACGGTGCGCCTGACAGATTACTGGGCTCACTATGGGTTGCCCCGCCTCCCTCCCCCTTGCTCCTCCACCCCGTATCACAGGGGACTTGGCAGCGCAAGCCACCTTGTCGTCTCCACTGCGATTGCGCGAGCCCTTTTTCACTCGCTGCAGCATTTCCCCCCTCCCCCCCTTTTTTGGGTGATCACCTTTTGCGATCTCCGAGTTGACAGCCAGTGACAGCCCCTCCAAAGTGCCCAAGCATCATATTGGAGGGGCTGTCACTGGAACGCCACCTTTTTTTTCTTTAAGAACAAGAAATTTGCGCAAATCTTTTTGCAGATTTAAAAAAGAAACCTCAGTCAGACTTGCACAAGTGTGCAGGTCTGAAGTGGGCAGCTTCACCTGGGCAATGTCCTAGGGCGTGTCTGCTGTCAAAGTGCAGCAGGCATCCACCATGGGCATTGACTCAGAGGGGCTGCAAAGAGGTTTGTTTTTCACTTTGCTTTCCCCTGAGAACTGTCAAAAGGCAAGCTGTCAAGGGAAAGCAAAGCTGCAAGTAATCTTTGCTTGTGAAAGGGGGTGGCCCTTTGTGGCAAGATCCTCTATTTATTTTGGGGTGGGGGTGGTCCTGACTTTTCCCAGTGTACTGCATCTATTCTTTTCCAGCCTTTCCTGGGAGTCTAGGGGCTGAGGAAGATGGAAAAGTGTGAGTCACCTCTTTTACGGGAGCTAGCTGTCAAAACTCAGGCTTCTTTTTAAAACTTGGGTTTTTGACAGGGCCCTATACAAATGTATATGCATATGTAGCTGTCAAAAAACCCTGATTAGTCCTGTAAAAAAATCCATTTTAAAAGGAAGCCTGAGCTGCGACAGTTGTCAAAGCTCCGTGCTCCTGTAAAAGGGGTGGTTCACACTTTCCCAATCCCACCTTCCCGAGCACCTAGAGTCTCGGGAAAAGGTGGAAAAGATGAAGCAGAAGGACACTGAGAAGACTCAGGTCCAGCCAGAAAATTAGAGGATCTCGCCATGAAAGGGATGATCTACTGGCCACCTCTCTGGGTCAATGTCCTATGGTAGCTGCCTGCCGCACATTGAATGCAGACACCTCCCAGGACTTTGCACAGGCAAGGCTGCCCATTTTGGACCCCCACAAGTGCACACCTGTGCACTTGTGCAAGTCCAACTATAGTCATGCCTTGGATTGAGAGCATAATTCGTTCCGGAAGCGTGCTTGTAATCCAAAACACTCTTATATCAAAACGAAATCCCCCCCAAAAAATGTGTACAGAGATTTTTAATTTAAGCCGTACCACAGTACTTGTATTGCAAGACGTCGCTTGTATATGAAGTCCAAAAAAATTAAATAAATATTTAAAAATTTGCTTGTCTTGCAAAACGCTCTCAAACCAAGTTACTTGCAATCCAAGGTATTACTGTATTTTTTTTTAATGTATGAGAAAAATGTGCAAATTTCTTGCATTTAAAAAAAGAAGTGGCAAGCCAGTGAGAGCCCCTCCAATGTGCTGCTTGGGCACTTTGGAGGGGCTGTCACTGGCTGCCAACATGGAGATTGTAAAAGGTGATCTATGGGGGGGGTGAAGGGTGAAGGGGGGGAAGCCATGGTGAATGAAAAAGGGCTTACGATCTTGGTGGGGGACACCGATGCCACTTGGGCATCGATGGGGCAGCTGTCACTGGTGATAGCCCAGGTGAGCTTGGCAAGCATGGCGAGACTTTTGCTGCTCTTGCTGAGTGGCTCACTAGCTGCTTCCTGCAACCCACGGTGGGGTTGGTTGCCTGGGTTCGGACGACATGACCACCCATCGTGGGTTCAACAACCACTAGAACAGTGTTCTCCAAGCTTGGGTCCCCAGATGTTTTTGGCCTACAACTCCCGGCATGCCCTGGCTGGGGCATGCTGGGAGTTGTAGGCCAAAAACATCTGGAGACCCAAGATTGGAGAACATTGCACTAGAACAAGGCATGGGTTGTCAGGGTGGCTTGTTGACCACAGACAAGCAACCCTGTGGGAAGCGGTCCAGGTTTGCGCGACACGACTATCCACTGTGGCTTGTCACCCACGATGGATTGCCATGTCATGTGAGCCCAGTCAGTGGCATGCACTGCAGTTTTGCCACGCCTTCCTGGTTTTGTGTTTACAGATATTGACGGTTTATTCTGTTCCTTCAGTCTTAAAAGTTAATTTATACTGATAATGGTGTATGAATGTATTTTTTTAAACAACATTTTCCTTTAATCAAATGAATTTTGCTTACTGAGGGGTGGCACCTCCATTGTGCACACAAGCACATTCCTTCGTAGAATGAGGGTGGGAGATTGGCAAGGCAACCAGCACCACCACCGCCAGAAGGCTCATTTTACACATTAAAATCAAGATTAATCAGACAGTCACTCCACCCAGTGTCGTCATCATGCAACCCACAAAGCAACATGATTTCAAAGATATCACAGTGCAGTTTCTGGACAATAAAAACTACCTTGAAACAGCCTAAGCATAACTTAGAACAACAGCAACAACAAAATACTCTGTTGGAGTTGGACTGATTTGACTGGAAAGGACCGGAGCCTGTTTCTCTCCAGACCTTCAGTTATGTTTCTTTGGATGTTTTCTTGTATGAAGAAGATATGTTTTGCTTGCAAAGGGTTAATCATTGCTGATGGAATGTGTTTCCAGTGATTTTACTATGGTTTTACAAATGTGATATGACCTCAATTCCCCACTCCTACTTCCTTAGCAGTAGGTCTTTTGCAGCGATTCACATTCTTTCTTCTCACACAGAACCCTTAGAACACCCTAGGGAAGTATCCTGAAAGGACTCACCATTTGGCGGGAGGTTGCAGCAATTTTTGCTCATTACCCCAGTTGGTGGACATCAATTGTTGACTGGCCTGTACAGACAAATGCACCTCTTTGCATTCCAGACCAGTTCAATTGGATGTCATGGTTTTGTTTAATATGGTTTGCAATGATTGGCAACCCCATACTAAGACCACTTTGGCTGTGTGTGTGGTGGCAGTGCGGGCTACACCCTTGTGCCACCAACAGTGGGGACTGTTAGCAAGCTGCTTAGCGATATGGCAAGCACTGTAGACTTCCAAGAGAGTTGGCAACCATGGACATAGTTCCTTTAAGAAATCCTTGCCTGAGCCAAGGCAGGAAAAGTGACAGCAACGTTATATTGCCTAGTAACAGTGCAGGTCATGTCCACAAGGTCAGATGTCACGAAAGTAATCTAATCAAAACTGCAAATATTCAGTAGCCCTAGGATGGACAAATGCAAATGTAATTATATATGTATTTGCCAGCCCCAAAGTGATCTCCCCAAAACATGATTAAACCTATGTCCAGGTGCATTCCTTAAAAAAGAAAAGGGGGGGGGAAGCTTTTCCTGCCCCATGCCCCCTCACAAAACAGAAGACGAAGAAGGGAAGAGACCGTCCTCCGCCATCCTCCCGTGGGGTGACGCCAGCAGGATCAGCACGCCCTTTCCCCTCCACCCAAACCAATTTCCCAAAGCATTCTTCCTTCCATGCTAAGTTTCCCCAAGCACAAGTGCCATTGAAATCAATGTGATTTACCAGGGAGTAAGAACATTGAAGAGAATGTGATTTACTTCTGAGTAGACATGCCTTTTGGCTCATTTACAGCTTGTTCTTTGGAAACAAAAAGCAGCATTCAAAACAATTTTTTTTCAAAAGGGAAGGGAGGAGAGGGGGGGAAGCACTTTCTCTCCAGTTCACTTTGCGATAGAGAGAGAGAGAGAGAGAGAGAGAGAGAGAGAGAGAGAGAGAGAGAGAGAGAAGCCCTGGGGGGAAAGGGAGAGAGGCGGGAAAGCAACCTCTGCTTTGCTGAAGCCCTGACACAGACAGCTTTGGGAGACACCACATTTCCCCCGCCCCTCGAAAACAATTGGCTAACTCCAGTTATGACACTTTCGTGGCCACACCGTGGACAGGCAACAACAGCGCCAGGTGAGCACACACTAGCCATGTACCACAATAACGAAAAAGCTGTGATAAAAGTATTCCAGGAAATTATGGAAGAACAGAAGAACGAGAAGTCAAGAGAAACGCAACTGGGATGGAAAAGTGAGAGTGCCGTGTGCCTCCAAGTCACAAAAGCAATCCAGTACTGCAAGAAACCTTAGGTGTGGATCTGGGGTCATACCGCCTCAGCTTTTATTAGCCAGGAAGGGCAAGGGTCGAGAGAGCACATGGTTGGTCACATTGCTGCAGGCACCTTGTCTACATCATCAGGCTACAGCAACTGAAATTGATCCCACAAAATCGGGCAGATGGTGGCATCACTATCTGGAGCTGCACTAACAACAGCATTTATTTATTTATTTCATTTTTATAGCATCAAGTGGAGAAAAGTGATTTTGTCCTCAAAATGCAATGCAAAAGGGTCACAGCAGGTTCTCAAAGGGTACAAGGCTCCATTAGCTGGAGAGAGTGTTAACAACTCCTGGACCACCTGAAAGAATCTGCTAGACGCTACTCAAGACACAACAGAGACAGCAAAATAGGCCTTCTTTGCTATTCGCACCACTGCACAATAGGCATGATTATGTACACTAGAGCGTGCTTGGTCATCTTCACATCAAGTCTTCCGCCATTTGTGCTCTAGCTGATGTCCAGCCTGTTTTCATTCATTACAGTCAGCTTGGGTCTTCCACAATATTCACACTCAGCTTGGCCAAATCTTCCAGAAGACTTGGCCAAATAATGTGGTATAAAGAGGAATATCGTAGTCAATTGAGGTTTTTTTCTAATACCCCCAAGTGGGGAGATTTCAGGGGGAAATGTGGGGTGGGTCAATTGATAGTGTGCAATCACACAAGAGTAAAGAAAACTATCAGGTTCAGCCACACACTACACAATTTGCATAACATGTCTTTTGGCTCTAAGATTAATGTCATGCACAGTTGCTGGCTGGAATATATAAACTGGACCATTGTCTGTCACAACTGCAGTGCAGTCACAATTGCATTGGCTAATTATTCACTTCTAGTTCTTACTTTAAAACCCCCAAATGGCCTGGGTCTTGCATATCTTGGAGAGTACCTTCTCCTGTAAGTACTCCATTCATTAAAGTCATTGGAGAGGCCATGTTCCCTAGCATTCCACCACTTACAGCAGGGGTTATGAACCTGTAGCCCTCCAGATGTTGCTGGACATCTGTCATGGCTCATCATTGGCCATGCTGGTTGGGGTTTCCAGTGAGTAGATAAGAGAGGATATTGAGCAGGAGCTCCTCTGTTGTGGTACCTACTACACTGAACACCTACCCCTGAGAAATCAGGCTCGTTCCTTCTCTATTTTGCTTCCACCAGAAAGTTAAAATATTTTAATTGGCTTTTGCTGGTTTCTGCTGAGCATATCAGGTTGTTTTATGTCTGTAATTCTCTGTTGCAGGTTTTTATACCATGTTTTTCAGGTGGTTTTATGGTGGTTTGAGTACAATTTTGGTTGAAAAAGCAACTAATACATTTTATAAATAATTATGCATCCCTTTCTGTAGAGCACAGAGCATCTGGATAGTGGGGTTGTACTTACACCTCCCTCCCACACCTTCACAGAATATGTACAAGAAGACTGCTGCTGCAGATGCTGCCTTGTGAAGGGCTATTGGGTGGTACTGTACCTTTATTTGGAGTTCATCTCACCATGAATCAGACAGCCTGCTTTGTCACTCTGAAAATAATCATCATCATCATCATCATCATCATCATCTGCAATAGTCACAACAATACACACATTTTTCCTCTCACTCCTATTATTGGCAAAATGTCCAAAACACAAAGCAGCCAAGCATGCTCAAGATTAGCCACATACAGACCTTTTAAAGAATTATTATTAATATTTTATTATTAATATTTATTTATCGCCCATCTGGCCGGCAACCGGCCACCCTGGGCGATGTACACACAATAAAATACATAAGTACAATAAAATACATTAAAACAATATAAAAATGTTAAAATCTTAACCCACCCCATATTCCCGCCTGAACAACCAGGTTTTTAATGAGCGACGGAAGCTCATCAGAGAGGGGGCATGGCGGAGGGCACTCGGGAGAGAGTTCCACACTTCTCGGGAGAGAAGTGGTACAAAAACCCCTAAACCAAATAAAAACAAAACCAGGAACTGATCAGGCAACTTCTAGTTTAAACACATCAACACCAAGTTTGCCCATTAGTTTCTGGGCCCTTAATCAATGGAGTTAACATTCATAGATTCTAGAGTTGGAAGGGGCCTACAAGGCCATCGAGTCCAACCCGCTGCTCAATGCAGGAAACTAGAGGAGGGGTCTCCCATCCAAGTAATAACCAGGCCTGACCTTGCTCAGCTTTCCACGCTCAGACAAGCTGAGCCAGCGTGAGCCACAGGCCTGATTTTTTTTTTTTTTAATAAAACCTTGGTTGCAATCCTGTGCACACTTAGCTGGAAGTTAGTCCCATTGAAATCAATAGGACTTGCTTCTGAGTAGACACTTAGAACTGTGCTGTTACCTACATGCTTTATTATGGATCATTTTATTTTAAAAAAATCTGCCCTGTTTTTCTCTATAAATAAATTCAAATTTAAATTTGGCTTACTGTATTACTAAAACACATATAAATCATGAATACAATAATACTTGCTACTAACAGCACAATCCTATACACATCTACTCAGAAGTAAGTCCCGTTGAGTACTCCCACTTAAATGTGCTCGGCAGGGGTGCAGAACTTCTTTCAGCCTGAGGACCAGGCCCCATTCAGCCCGTGGGGTGGGTGGTGCCTGAAGGCAAAAGGGGCTGATCAAAAGCAAAAGGGCCCCGGGGCCAAAATACCCGCATATTTTAGCTTAAAGCTCTTACTGCAAGTAGCTAAGCCTTAAGAGAGGCAGTTCAACCTTTGAGAATGGAGAAAAACGGCACAAAAACGGCACCAGATGATTGGTGATTGGGGGAAAGGGGTGGGACCCCAGAGGGCCACACTGCCTGCAACCACGGGAGGGCTGAGGTTCTGCCTCCCCTGTGTATAAGGATGCAGCCTAAGCAGCCCCCAGACAAATCCCAACATGGGGGAAGGGGGGGGGGATTTACGCCAGCCTGAGCTGGTGAAAATAATTCCCCTCCCATCAGCTGCAGTGGGCGGGAAATGGTCCAGAACAAGAGATCCGACCCTGGAATGAGACGGAAGAGAGAGGAGGCGGCTGCTGCTTCTCCCTCATCTCCAGCCTGCTGGCAGGGTTTGGGGTGTGGTGCGTTGACTGTCTCCAGGCCTGCCGTCCGCACCCCGTAGGATTGCAGTGTAAATGTTGTTAATCACACAAGGTTAGGATGGGATGAACATCCAGCGGTGCATCTAGGGCCAGGGCATGGGGCCTGCCGGGGTGTGTGTGTGTGTGTCCTTTGGGTGACCTCCCGGCCCCGTGCCTCCGTCGTCGCTGCTGCTCCCGCTTCCTGCCGCTGTGCTGCCAAAGGGAAGTGCTGTGGGGGTGCCACCTGGCTGGTCAAGGCTGTAGCCTGGCCCTTGCAGTGTGCCGTTTTAAAGCAAAGCATTTTTATTTGCTCATTTTGAGTAGCAGCGATCTGAGCCAATCAGACGTTGCCTTTTTGGGAGGCACAGCCATTGAGGGGACCCCCTTACCTCTCTCTGTGCATGATTGCTAGTGGGAAACGGGAAGGCTTTGTTTTTATTGCTATAATTTCATTTCAATCAATGTCCTGTATTCTAAAAATAGCAAGGCTTGTCTCAAATGTATCATCTCAGACCAATTGCCTCCCCCTTCCCACATACAGGGTTCCTTGTCTTTATCGGTCAGAGTTGACGCAGACTACCTAAGATCAGTGAGAATAGTGCAAGTATGCGTTGGATCCAGATGTAGTCATACTTAGAGCCATTGAAATCAGTGGGACCTAAGTTAGTCATTACTGATTTAAGTCCCATTGATTTCAATAGGTCTCTTAGAATCATAGAAAAGTAGAGTTGGAAGGGGCCTACCAGGCCATCAAGTCCAACCCCCTGCTCGATGCAGGAATCCAGGTCAAAGCATCCCCGACAGATGGCTGTCCAGCTGCACCTTGAATGCCTCCAGAGTGGGAGAGCCCACCACCTCCCTAGGTAATTGGTTCCATTGTCTTATTGCTCTGACCGTCAGGAAATTCTCCTCTAAGTATGACTAAATCTGGATCCAACACACACACAAAAGATAGACTCATGTATCTTCTTATACTACATATATTTTACCTTCAAACTGACTGCATCCATAGTGATCCAGAGCCTCCTTGTTGCTTTGCTGTTGTTGTGCCGCTTAACACACACACCCCTCTCAAATTTTGCCTGCTACATGGATGTTGAGAATGCCTCTTATCTTTTTCTTTTTTGCTAGTGTAATGCTATGATCCCATTCTTCACAGTCTTCAGCTTCCTATTCTGGAAGTTAATAAAATCTCAGATTGGGAGCATAGGTGAATGCATCTCAACTCCAGGGCACATCCATGTAAATGCACAAACATGGATATAAAATGCCAGCGCACCATTTACCTTCTAATCCCACAAGCTACTAAACATATTGGAGTTTCAGAGTAAAACAGCAGCAGGTGGAGAAAAGACTACAAGAATATATAATAGGAGCTCAAGTGGAAGAACAGGAGTGTTACAAGAACACACAACTGTGAAATGTGGAACAGTATATAATCATAATCTTGCTTATTTTGTTTTTAAAGGTGGCATGGGCCTGCAGAGAAAGTGTGTCACTACAGCAGGATGTGGGCTGGGCCTGATAGGGGTAGCCATACGAGAGCATGGCTGGGTGACCCATCCCAGCCTCGGCCCCTGATGTCAGCTGCTGGTAAGGTGGCCACTGATGCATCACCAAAAAAGAGGACACACAAAAAATACACAGATTTGCAGAAACTTTGCGTATGTTTATATGCATCAGTGCAGATTTAGAAATAGTTACTATAATTTAAATAAAAAATGTAACACCTCTCACCGTAATAATGAAGCCTGCGACTAGGTGAGCTGTGTTCCCACCTGCTCGGCCTGCTGGTCAGCTGCCGGCTCTCGACGGGCGACTTCAAGGCACCAGCTCTCCCTGCTTCTCATGATCCTTTATCTTTAGACCAGACATGGACCAGAGAACACCTTCAAATAGAGGACTGACCTCTGTAAAGTAGGACTCACAGTGGCACAGGTAAAGTGGTGCTGGAGCCAGGGCCTTAAGCTGAGGGCTGGATCCTGAAGTGCAGAAGTTGCTGTGCTATTGACCTGGGAGCATGCCTTTCTACTCTTGCTTTTATTAAAGGGGCATGGCCCTCCCTCTTGGCTGGTTAGTTGAGTTGCGAAGGAAGGAAAGGTTCCACCATTATAAGCTTCAAAGCTCCACTGCTTATAAAAAGGATGCCTCTTTAATACAGGCAGTCCCCAAGTTAAGAACGTTCGACTTACAGACAACCCATACTTAAGAACGGACTTCTGGGCTCCCTGGTGCTACGTCATTTATGTACATAGCGTAGTATACTACACAATTTGCGTAATTTACACAATTTGCGTACATGCCGATTTTAACGTATAGAACGCTATGCTGTTCCGACTTACATACAAATTCGACTTAAAGACATTCTTAAGAATGGAACTCGTTCGTAACCTGGGGACTGCCTGTACTGTGAACCTTGGCATACATGATCTACCCCAGGGGTCCCCAACACCTGGGGTAGTTGTGCTCATTATGTTATTTTTTAACCTTCTTGATGCTATATGTCTTTGGGGGGGGTATGTGATTCTAATTACCCTGATGTGTGATTTTAATTCAAGTTCTTTAATAAACCAGGACCTTGTTTGTGCTCTCTGGCTGCCTCAGCTTTTGGGGTATCATGTTTCCCTGTGCGCCCAGAGTTCAGTGTCAAAACATCCCCCCCCCCGTGTGTGCGCTTGGGTCACATGTGACATGCACACATATCCATGTCAAGCAAAGCATGCTTTACACACTCAGCTCCACCTGCCCAGCCGTCGTTGACCTGTTCCACCCCCCTCCCCCAAACAGGCCTCCGGTGTTCTGTGGCCGCTGAGCATGCTCAAGTAACTACTGGGTTGTTTTGAACGGCGGTTCCCCCATTAAGGTTTCCCCCCCTGAAGAATCTTTGTACTTCTGAAAACCTTGGGGTTCCTCCAAGCCTGCTGGTGGTACTGGTACCTCCCTCTTGGGTATGACTAGTGCTGTTTTGGCTATGTAAGGATCAGCACTCAGAGAATGTCATTTGTTCTTCGTATGTAAAAGCGGGCCCCGTTTCAAAATATTGCAGTGGATCCCTGGTGTGCAAGAGTTACACATGAGCAAAGACAGCAGTCCCTGTTCTAACTAGGGTCCTAGTTCAGGTGCAATTTCTTTTTCTGGGGGTTTGAACATTTAAAAGTGCAGCCTGTCTGCATGTGGTTGATTTGGCCTGGGAGGATGTCCAAGGGGGGAATTTAAGCAGAACGAACTTTGGTGCAACCCAAGATTTCGGGGGGGGGGGATCTTTTTACTGGGAATCCAAACCAGCTTCAGGCCCACCTCTGGCCTGCAACATTAACCGTGGACTACATTGCAGGGATGCTATAAGCTATTAGTGTAGCACTCCAATCTGCAATATGGGTATAACAGTGTACTATACTGCAGGGTTGTTGTAAACTGCTCAGTTGGCACTGTGGAGATAGAAGCGAAGGATAACTGCACAGGTCTGTGGCAAGCTACTCTCTCAGCTTCAGACCAACCTTCAGTTGGGGTCTAATATCTCTGAAAAACACTGCAGTGTTCATATAAACCACTCATACCCTGTCTGCAGCATTCAGTGTGAACGACACTGCAGGGATGTCATAAACCAGAGCCCCTTCCAACCTGCAATATAGAAAAAGAGGAGGGATTTTCCTTAAGACTGTGGCAGAAGAGGAAACGGTTAAAATTTCCCTCACTGACTGCAGCCCCAATAAGTATCAGCCCTGCTCCTAGCTAATGCAGTTTTCATAGATTATAGAGTTGGAAGGAGCCTACAAGGCTATCGAGTCCAACCCCCTGCTCAATGCAGGAAACTAGAGGAGGGGTCTCCCATCCAAGTCATAACCAGGCCTGACCCTGCTTAGCTTTCCACACTCAGACAACCTGAGCCAGCGTAAGCCACAGGCCTGTCTTTTGCATTTTTAAAAACCTGCACATTAAAGTGCAGACACACATTAAACATCTAACCTCATGTCTAGTTTGGTCCCAGGTGCCCATGGAGAAGATTGGGGTTTGGATAGGATAGGGTTAATAGAGCCAGAATGACCACAAGTGTTCTTTGATAGTCTATGTCAAAGTTGCCAGCCACATCTGTTAGGGAAATTATTGGTAATTACTGGCTAGGAGATGATTGGAGAAGGTAACTCATCCTAACTACTACCTTGAGTGAAGGAGCAAGTGAGGTGCAACTGGAAAACTGTTCTGCCAAATGTTTTCCCAAAGGGCTTGGCAGGGGTTCTTTGATGAATTCTCATGCCATAATAAATCCAGGAGGATCAAGCCAAACATCTTTTATTGCGAGTTAAGATCCTTATTATACAAAGTACAACAATCCCAAGTTCTCTAGTAAGAGCCCCACCCCTTGGACAGGCAGCAAGCACAATATCACCGACCAACCAGTCAAGAAGCTCCGCCTCCAGTATCAGTTGGGTCCTTGCTTTAGTCACTCAGCCTTGAGGTCTCTCTCCCCCTCTGTCCGTGTCAGGGCTCCTGCTGGTTCTTTGTCCTTCTTCAGGCTGGCAGCCAAACAGTTCCTGGATCTCTCTCTTCCTTCTCAGCACACTTCAACCACACACACCATACCACACCACCACTACCAATCAACCAACACTTCAGGCTACATTTGCTAGTCTTACATACAATTCTAGCACCAAACTCCATGGGCTGCAGACCTCGTGTTTAAATGATTGCAGCTGCGTTGTTGTGCAGCGTCATTCTTCTGGCCAGCGGCCAGGTCACACGGTAGTAAGTTGCTGTCCATTGCATCAGGCTGGCAAGTAGCCAAGGCCACTGATAGCACAGCATAGCAAACTTTCTACATTTTAGCTTTTGAAATCCAGCCCAGAGCATAGAGGCAGAACTCTGTACAACACTCCTGTACTCCTCGATTCTATCTTCCGCAATTCCCAGTACAAAAACCAATGGAAGCATTGCTGGGGAGACCAACTGCAGTTCTGGGAGAGAGAGAGACAAAGGGAGACTGCAGGTGTTTCAGGCTCAGTCAGCTGTAAGGTACTGCCTGTTTCTCTGGAGATCTGATGTGAGACAGTGGGTGTGGCTGGCTGCTGGAGTGTTTAAGCTATTTGCCTTCAGCTATGCTCCACTTGTACATTTGTAAAAACAAACAAAAAACCCAACAATTACAAAATGCCAATAAGCCTCCAGTGATTTCCTTCCAAAGGAAAAAACAAACCTAGGGACACACTGTGCCCGTGGAACTGGTCTCTGCCTGGAAGAGCGGGGTAACACTATCCAGCCAGAGGCAATGGGGGAAGATGATTGCCAGTCATAGAATCATAGAAAAGTAGAGTTGGAAGGGGCCTACCAGGCCATCGAGTCCAGCCCCCTACTCAATGCAGGAATCCAGGTCAAAGCATCCCTGACAGATGGCTGTCCAGCTGCACCTTGAATGCCTCCAGAGTGGGAGAGCCCACCACCTTCCTAGGAAGTTGATTCCATTGTCTTATTGGTCTGACAGTCAGGAAATTTTTCCTAATGTTTAGGTGGAATCTAGGTTCCTGTAACTTGAGCCCATTATTCCATGTCCTGCAAACTGGGATGATCGGGAAGAGATCCTGGCCCTCCTCTTTGTGACAACCCTTCAAGTACTGGAGGAGTGCTATCATATCTCCCCTCCTCTTCTGAAGGCTAAACATGCATGCCCAGCTCATAGGGCTTTCTTTCCAGTCCCTCAGTCATCTTTGTTTCCCTCCTCTGAACCCTTTCCAGTCTGTCTACATCCTTCTTAAAGTGTGGTGCCCAGAACTGGATGTGGTACTCAAGATGATGAGGCCTAACCAGGGATATTGAAGAGCCCTTGGTCTCGAGTCCAAGTCCTTGGTCCAAAATGGTGAGTCACGAGTCACTCCCAAAGCTGACTCCACGAGTCCCTATTAAAATCAATGGGGGTTTTCCCCAACAAAACAAGGCTACTTCAGATGTGTGGCTTAAATAAATTCTAGGCACAAGTGTGCCTTATTTCAAAACTCTGCAACTGATTTTGGCAAGAACAGACCAGGCAGACAAACCCAAAATAACCAGGCAGGCAGAGGAGGCAGGGAACCCCAAAGCAGGCAAGCAGTGCCCTTTGTCTTGGACAATTCAACTGTTGAACTGGGTCAAGAAGAGACCAGGTAGGCAGAGGATGCTGGAAACCCCAAACAGGCAGGCAGAGGCAGCCAAACCCAAAATGTCTGAAAGGTTGCATTTTAGGAAAATGTTTTTTAAAAATAAACTTCTTGTACTTCCTAAAACTTATCCATGTTGCATTTGAAGAACACAATTTTTTCTAAATGTTTGGCCCCCATTCTGGAACAGTGAGGTCTCATCACAATTCCACCCTCACTGAACACCTGCTCCACTGGTGATGAACTTGCTGGAACCAGAAGCACACTCAGAGCAGCTGCACAGAGTAATCTCAGGTCCTTCCGCTGCCTCTCCCAAAACTTCAAGACATTCACAGGGCTACCCTCACTGCATCGCGCAAAGACCAAGGCACTATAGGACCGCATTTCTGCGCTGAAGTCCAGTAGGGCAGAGTCAGAGATGGAGCTTGTGTTGGTGGTGATGGGCTTGCAGAACACAAAGAGAGAGGCTGAAGCGCAGGCCTTTGTCTGTGGAGTGCCTTGGGTGTGCCTTGTCCGTGGAGTGCCAGTCGAGATAACAAACCATGGCGAACAACGCACAGTTCACAACCCAACAACAAACCACGGGTTCTCTTCATGGATTGTTCATGGTTAACAAGCCGTGGCTTGTTACTGCAACTAGGTCCAGACAGCACCTGCAGGTGGCATCAAGCAGGGATGTTGATGAGTCCTTGGTCTCGAGTTGAGTCTCGAGTCCCATTAAAAATATTGGGACTCGAGTCAGAGGGGGGACTCAGTTCGACTCACGAGTTGAGTCCTGGAGTCCGAGTCCCCATCCCTGGGCCTAACCAGTGCTGAATAAAGGGGAACTATCACTTCACGCGATTTGGAAACTATACTTCTATTAATGCAGCCCACTTCTGCAACACAGGGAAATGAAGTTAAACACTGCTGCCTCCTTTGCTTGTCAGGCATCCCAATGTCTTTGCAGTAAGGTGTCTTAGTAAGAAATCAGGTAGACACCTGCAGGCTTTTCCTTGCTTTTCTGTATGTCAAAGGGATAGAGTCTAACTTTATTTTAAAATAATGAAAGCTAAAAATTGAGAGACAGGCTGGAATACTGCTGAGGGGGTAGAGTCTACCCCTGGCACACACTGCGGTGGACATACAGCTGAGTCTGGACAAACACAAGTGTTAAACCAGTGTTCTCCAAGCTTGGGTCCCCAGATGTTTTTGGCCTACAACTCCCAGCATGCCCCAGCCAGCAGTAGCTGGGAGTTGCAGGTCAAAAACACCTGGGGACCCAAGGTTGGAGAACACTGTGTTAAACCATCTACCTTGGCTCTCTTCACTTTGCTTTCATTGTTGGTCAAGGAACAGAGCAGTGCAGCCCTCCATGTGTTGTTGGACTACAACTCCCATCATCCCTGACCATTGACCATGCTGGCTGGGTCTGACCCACAGATCCTACTCCCTGGAGTACAGAGACAGAGCTTGCAGCTCCTCAGCTGGATCTTGGTTTGTCATCATTGCCTACCAGCTTTGCACACATAAACAAGACAAGAGAAAGCAAACAAGCAGGACACGCAGATCTTTGGAATGTCTCCACGCTCTTTATTGACTGTTCTTAGACAGCAGACCCTTTATCGGTTTCTGGCAGAAAGCAACAGAAGCCAAGCATTCCAAATCTAATTGTATGCATAACTCTGCCTTAATTTTCTGTATTGTAATCATTCATACTTCATAGTAATATGTCATCAATGCAAAAGGTCAAATTCCAAAAAGAAAAAAAAAGGAAAAAGAAAACGAGGGGGCAGCAGAGACCAACAGCACCAATGCAGCCCCTCACTGTGCAAGCCAGCTCTCCACCATAACTCTCTCTCTGCAGCCCTACAGTTCTGACTGGTCAGAGTCCTGAATCCATTGGTTTTGAACCCACTGCAGAAATGGTGCACGCACCCAAGTTACCCTATACAGTATAAATTTGCCTCTCCCCAAAAGGACACAAAGCTCAGTGTCGCAAGACAAATTTTCCCCTCCCGATGGTGTTGTAGAAGCCCCTGGTGCCATCTGGCCCTTGAGGAAAGCGGATCACTTCTGGCCGGACACCCAATGATTCAGACATCCTTTTGGAAACGGCTGCTGAGCTCAAGGGTTCCGGTTTCAGTGGGAGTAGCTGGCTGCAGGCTGGCCCACGCCGCTTTGGCATCCACAAGTTCCCAGTACCTACCCTACTGTTCCAGCAGGAGTCAGATGCCTTTGGTAATTCAGAAGTGCCGTTGCCCAGCTTGGGTGCAGAGAGAGGCGAGGGGCAAAATGGCCAAGCCACCGACTTGTGCAGTGGGAGGGGGCCTGCGTATGGGATGCTGAAGAAATTTGGTTTGAATGCCTGGCCAGCAGAGTTGCAAAAGCTGGTGGTTGGCCAGACTGGAGCAGAGAGGAAATTCCGAGGCAGGATGGGAGTAGAAACTGGGGTACTGTCTGACTCGGTGGATGAGCTGTAGAAGGAGGAGTCCTCGAGAGCATGTTGGAGGCCTTTGGGCAACATGTTGGTCCACTTTCTAGATGTTTTCTCCATCTCCTCAGCCTCCTCACCATCCTCCTGACTGGCCACACTCTTCTTTTTGGAACCCCTTCCAGAGAGGCTGGCTACTTTGATGGCTTCCCCAGAGCACGAGACCTGGTTGTGGCCAAGCTCCTCAAAAGCCTTCCGGGCACTCTCCAAACTGTCATACTCTACCAAGGCGCAACACTTGGTCAAGAGTTCAGGGTACCGTGATGAATATTTCTTCACATCTGAAGGGAGCTTCTTGCCAGGCCGGAGGATGCGTATGGAGGTGATGTCACCAAATGGCCCAAACAGCTTGGTGATCTTGTCAAGAAAGGTAGTCTGGAACAGTAGTGAGGCAGGGATGGTTTGCTCGTACGGAAGGACATTCCAGGCCAGGAGCATCTTACTTGGAGGGATGTTCACCAGATACCCTGGGATGGGGTTCCTCCTCCTCACCTTCGTTCCTTCCTCATTTACTTCCAGCAGCTCTGAGAACTGCAGAGCATATAGCGTCACCCGCCAATCTCGGGTTAAATATTTCACCTGGTTATTTACAAAAAGAAAACGGGATGGGGGGAGAGAAAGTTTTACTTACTTATTTTTTAAAGAGAGGATTTCTCACCTTGTGATGACAACTGCTTGCAGTTCTTTCATGGTTACTTGTTTTTCTAAGAAATGAAAGAACAGATGCATGAGACAGTTTCTTCTGTTGATAGGGTGGACACCTGGCATTTTTTTGTCTCCTGGCAACCTGCACTGCACAGTCCAAGAGGTGCCATCCCAGCACTATCTGCAAGATTTCTAGAGATTGTTGAACCATTTGGTGCTTACATTTGACTGATTGAGCTGGCCCTACTATACAAGTTATGGTATTTGTTATTGTTATGACATACAGCATGGAGGTGGACCTAGTTATGAAACCTACAACAATTCAGGAGGATGGATGCAGTAGTTGTTTTGTGGAAGGAGAGTGTTCAAATGGCAGGGAGGAGTGTGGCCATGGTTTTTTTTTGCAATTTGTATTTATTTATTTATTTATTATATTTATACCCTGCCTTTTTTCCTTCAAGGAACCCAAGGCGGCTTACACAATCCTCCTCCTCCTCTCCATTTTATCCTCACAACAACCCTGTGAGGTAGGTTAGGCTGAGAGTCAGTGACTGGCCCAAAGTCACCCAGTGAGTTTGATGGCCGAGCGGGGACTAGAACCCGGATCTCCCGAGTCCCAGTCCCAACACTCTAACCACTATGCCACACTGGCTCTACTAGGCAAGAAACGTGCAAAATCTCAGAAAGATGGGTGCAGGTGCTACAGAGTTACAGTGAATGAAAAGTAGTTTAAGACTCTTTTGGGATTCTGCTCAATTGGCACCAAAGTAGCAGGAAGTGCAACAGGACAGGAGTAGATGGTGGATGTGGAGCAGGGCTCTCCAACCTTGGAGATGTTTTTGGCCTACAACTCCCAGCATGTTTTTGGCCTACAACTCAGATGTTTTTGGCCTACAACTCCCAGCATGCCCCAGCCAGCGTAGCTGGCTGGGGCATGCTGGGAGTTGTAGGCCTAAAACAGTGATGGTGAACCTTTTTGAGCCCGAGTGCCCAAACTGCAACACAAAACCAACTTATTTATTTCAAAGTGCCTTAAGTTTGGCAGGAAGGAGGAGGGGGCACTAGCTAATCGCGCCCCGCTCTGTCTCAGGGCATGGCTCTTCACCGGGCGCGCAAAGATTCAGGCGCACGCGCGCTGTGCTTCTGAGCTGTCTGTTCAGTTAGAAGGAGGGCTGGGTGCCTGCACAGTCCACTTCTGGGGGTGGAGATGTTGGAGTGTGCCTGCCTGTGGAGGCCAGCGAGGAATGAGTGGAGAGGAGTTACTATGGAAACCCGACACTGAATGCAGAAGGGGACGGTCTTTTCGTGATCTGGCGACCAATGGCTCGAGTGCCCACAGAGAGGTCCCTGCATGCCAGCTGTGGCACACGTGCCATAAGTTCGCCATCACTGGCCTAAAACATCTGGGGACCCAAGGTTGGAGAGCCCTGATGTGGAGCATGCAGTGGCAGTGGCAGGAGGACTGGAACATCCAGCATTTTCCAAGCAAACACTTGATACTACTCCCTCCCAGGTCACACAGACTCCAAAAAAAACCCTTTTAACATTCCTGCTTCTGAGGGAACACCAGATCAGTCCTGCAACTGCTTCAACATTCTGAAGGCTATGAAAACAAGAATTCATTACACATTTATCTGTAATAGTCAAATTTGTATTAGCTCAACACTGGAAATTTAATAGTGTATGTCAGAAAGTGGAGTTATAAGGGTATGGAATACAGCAGAAATGGAAAAGCTGTTACATTACATATGCCACTCTGCTTTCTTCAGAGGAAGAGTGGGGTACCAATCAATCAATCAATAATAATTGTAGGGGATGTGCAGCCAAAACCTCACACGCCATGCATAGGTGCATGGCGTAATTGGAACCATAGAGTTGTGCTCCTCCAGTCGGCTGGAGTAGCCACTCTGAGGAAGTTAGCCAGACGTCCTCCGGGGCAGGATGCAGGCGTAGCCAATGCCTTCTCTTCATGCCCGGGAACTGAGTCTGAGCCATGAATCCGTAACTGCAGCAGCATGTCTAAAGATGTAGCCGAGAGTAGCATGTCTGAACTTTTCCCAAGTTCAGAACACAGTCAACTACCAAATGATTCCTGCACAACTGTAAATACAGTAATACCTTGGATTGCAAGTAACTTGGTTTGAGAGCGTTTTGCAAGACAAGCAAAATTTTAAATATTTATTTTAAAAATTTTGACTTGATATATAAGCGATGCAATACAAGTACTGTAGTACGGCTTAAATTAAAAATCTCTGTACAAATTTTTTTGGGGGGGAATTTCGTTTTGATATGAGTGTTTTGGATTACAAGCACGTTTCCGGAACGAATTATGCTCTCAATCCAAGGCATGACTGTACATTCTTAAACCTGCCTGTATCCAGTCTGCAAGATCTGAGTGAGTAAACTCTGTTTTTAACCTTCAAAAGACTGTCTGTCTTATTGGTAGTGTAAGGGGGAAGCCAGGTAAAGATCCAGTCTGCCAAAAGGGCAGCCTGGACCCACCAATCGCTGATCCTGCTCTAACCGGCAGCTCCGCACGCTCACGTTTTTCCCGCTGTAGTTAGAGTCAGCTCTGCTGTGCTTGCAAACGCAAGAGGGGAGAGATAATATCTCCTAATATCCTCTCCCAGCTCTTTTAGCAATCAATAATAATAATAATAATAATGATGTGCTTGACCACCTTTTTGAAAGATGTCAGGAGTTTAATGCTGACAAAGCCCATCTTGTTCTTCTGGACATGCTTCAAGAGGAAGGCATCCTTGGACAAGTTCTCATCAGAGAGGTAGAACTCCACCTGCGAGACTATCCTTCTGACCAGCTGAGAATCGGGCATGGAGCAATCACCGCTCTCAAGCAGGCCTGGGCTGAGGTCATTCAAGTCATAGGGGCTCCTGTCCGGGAGGATAACAAAGGACAATTCACACACGCGATTATAGCCAGCAGTCAAGAGCACGAGCCGGTTCTCATGCTGGAACTGCGCATCCTATAGTTCTGTGTAGGCACAAGCCCTCAGCATGCTGGGCAGAGTGTTTCATTGCCTGCGGCTTGCTTCCCTTTGACTCCGCAGGATCCCTCCTGCGACCAGCTCAAGGACGTAGGTTGGCCTAGCATGTGCTCAGCCAACTTCAGCCTCCAAACTGATAGACAGGGTTCAGGCTGTGCTTCAACTCCCACCCCACACAACTCCTGTTTTGATGCAGAGGGTGGCTGAGCAGGCTCAGGCTTCTTCCATGGCTGAAGGGTGTGTGTGTGTGTGTGTGTGTGTGTGTGTGTATGAGACAGAGACTGGGCTCAAAGGAAGCTTTCTATGAAGCCAGTTTGTCTCCCCCCCCCCCAACCCCAGCAGTTAGTTAATGGTGGGGGGAGTGATTGAGAGTCATTTACCTCACTGCTGTGCAAGCTCCCACATATGAGACCGGATCCAGATTCAGGCATGTGCAACTGGGCTGATGGAAGCAGATGTCCTTGCCCCCTCCTCCCACAGCAGTTCCTTCAGCCCCACCTCAAAATGTTACACAGATGGGGATTTTCCCAGAGGTACCTTCCATTTGGAGGGGATCTTCCCCCACACCACAGCCTACCCTATTCAACAGGGGACCCTGACCCTCTGTGTAACATGGGGGGGGGGGCACGTAAGATGCCAAGGGGAGAAGGGGCTGAGGAAGTTTGCTTCCACTAGCCCAGTTGTACGTGCCTAAATCTGGATCCAACCCACTGTGTGTACTCAATGCTAGTGAGACTTGGATCAAACAATATGATAACCCACACTCGAGGGTTGAGTACGGGTTGAGCATAGGCTGTCGTTGAACAGCGGGTTGTTGCTGAAATGTGGGTGGTGTTGTCTTAACCAAGCGGTGATAACAAACAATGGTTTGTTAACTACGAACAACCAAAGTTCACAACCCAATAACAAACCATGAGTTCTCTTCATGGGTTGTTCACGGTTAACAAATCACGGCTTGTTATTGCAGCTGGGTTCAAACAACATGACAGCCATGTTTCAAAAACAACCCACATGTTGTGTGAACCCAGTCAATATGGGATCAACTCAGCCCTGGTCTTCCCCATGTATCCCGGACGCATGCAATATACGTGACCACACACAGTGCGAATAGTTTTTGCAGTGGGAGAACAGCGCACAGTGTCCCTCCCCACCCAACATGTTAAGTATTTTTAAAAATAATTTAAGTGTGCAATGCTCACCAACCCACCCAATGCCTTTGCACTTATTGGCCTAAACAATGGAAGCGGGGAGAAGGTTTACTTTTCTGGAGCAATCGGGTAAAACAAGTCAGACCTGCAACAGAACATTGCAGTGTGAAGTGCTCCTGCTCAGGGTTCCAGCTCTCTTCCAGGATACTCCATTCTGTTCTTCTTCCCTCCCCTTCCCCCCCTCCCAGATTGGGTGCTTCCACGTGGGGGGCTCCCAGCACTAACACTCAAAGCATTGAGCAGCTATCCCATCTTTGCCCTCAACAGATTTTTGTTTTTTCTGGTAAGAAAAAAGATTGAAGAAGTGGTGGGGAAACATGGGAGGGCTACAAATGAAAGGCAGTATCATCTGGACATCCTGTAAAATTCCATGAATGAGGAAGTGCAATTGCATAGTAAAAGCCTTGCCTGGAAGCACCCACAGAAACTCGGCTCGGCATTCCGTGGCCATTGACATGCCCAGCCCTGATCGAGTTGTTGTGGGGGCGGGGGCGGGCTGATCCTGATAAGTTGGGTATCAGGCTACTATGCTGCTGCACTTGGGCAAGGGCAGTGCTCATATTTGCACACACACGGTCATGATGAGCTCTTGCACTTCAAAATTTACCACTACATGACTGTCCATCTAGACCAGGGCTCTCCAACTTTGGGCCCCCAGATGTTCCCAGGCATGCTGGGAGTTGTGGGCCAAAAACATCTGGGGACCCAAGGTTGGAGAACATTGATCTAGACCCTCGATTTGAGGGCCAACATTGTTTTGGCCTCTGAGGAGATGATGCACTGCAGGCTCTACCTTTCATGATACAGGCGCCTGCTGCAGAAGTGGCATTGTTTCTTGCCCTTCACTCACACGATGGGCCTATACAACTGCTGAGGCCTTCTGGGCTCATCTCTTGCAAGAGCCAGTTTGCACGACACGACAACCCATCGTGGGTGACAAGCCATGGTGGGTCGTTGTGTTGTGCGAACCCATGCAAACCCAGACTGCAGGGTGGCTTGTTTGAGGGCAACAAGCCACCCTGACAACCCATAGCTTGTTCTAGGGGTTGTTGTACCCACAATAGGTTGCCGTGTCAACCGACCCTATCGTGGGTACCGGGAACCAGCCAGCAAGCCACTTGGTAAGAGCGGCAAAAAAAAGCTCACCTGGGCCACCACCAGTGCCAGGCACCCAACAAGTGGCCAAGTGGCACCTTGGGGCAACTGGTACTGACTGGTAAACAAACATTTTCGCACAATTTTTATGGGTGGGCACATTTATTTATTTTTTTACTTGTTTGCAAACCACTGGCACTTTTTAGGGGCTGTCAGTGGCTGTCGAAACAGAGATGGCAAAAAATTGGCTATCAAGCTAAAGATTGAGATCTCCAGGGGGGGAAAGGTAAAGGGGCAAAAAAGCCGCGGTGAGTGAAAAAGCGCTCATGAACGTGGGTGGTGGGTGGGGAGCGACTGGTCCTGCCGCAGAGCCCCCTGCGATACCCATGGGAGGACTGAGCGGGAAGGAGGGAGCAAACACCCCATAGTGAGCCTGATTATCTGTCGGGCACACCGCGAGTTGTTCGCACAACAACCAACCCCTGGTTTATTGCCAGGGTGGGTTGGCGTGACATGAGAATGTGCCCAATATAATGGCTCATTCACATTTATAAACCAACACTTTGATGACTCCATCTTCAAGGGATGAAAATAACCATTTTCAAGTAAGCCTACCTCTGCTATTAGAAGTCTCAGAAGAGCAGGATCTGGCAGCTGTTCAAGGCAAGGTACTCAAATGATTTAGCTAATGGCCTGCCGCACGAGGAATTCCAAGCCCTTATAAACCAGAACAGTCATGATTTTTGGATCTATCAAGCTTTGGAGCATTTGTAACAAAATGTCAGTTTGAGCCACGGCTTATCCTTGCAAGCCTTGAAATAAGGCACTTGGAGGAAATGCATAAAAAAGGGGACACAGATTTGCATAAGATCTCTTCAGATGTGGGATAAGCCCAGTAGCTCTCTCTTTTTAAAGAAGAGGAACACTGATGCTTGGCTAGCATTTCCATACAGCGCAGAGAACAGTGCGCCCCAGGTAGGATGAAGACATGTTGCTTACCCATCCAAGGAGTCCACCAGCTCCTCTTGGCTCAGCAAAGGGAAAGACCTGCTTGGGCGAGGAAAGAAATGGAGAGCAGAGAATGGTCCCCCTTGGACTGGAACCGGAGTACTGCATTTCATCTGGGAGTCAAACCTCAAGGCCATTGCAGGATTGCATAAGGACATGGTGCTTCATCTGTAGAGAAGGCCAAGAGACAAAAGTCTCAGCAACATGGCACAAGAACACAACTTCCCAAAACACACACCAAGAAGGTTGAGGGAGTATCTGGAGAAACAGCCTAGAGAGATCAAATGGCTCCTGTAAGGGCCAGGTGTAGACCAGGAGTTAAACCAGTTTCAAGCCAGTTCAACTATCATAGCTCCCAGTCAAGGAACCATTGCAGCATTATCAAGCAGCTATTCTCAGCATCCACTATGATTGTGTTTGCAGGGAGGACGTATGAAGCTTTGACAATTAACCCAGTTCGCCCTTGTAGTATAGACATGCCTTAGAAGCCATCCATTAATCTCTGTACTATCACACTTTGTATCACTTTCAAGTTCATAGACAAAAAATCAAGGCTCCTCTGCTGTGCCTCTTCAACCTCCTCTGTTGTCTTCTTTTTCCTAGTATTCACAAGCCCTTCTGTTTTTAGTCCCCTAAAAGCTTAGTTTCCAAAAATTGTGCTTCGTTTCCAAAATTAAGGAGCTGAGCCCTGCCTGCTGGAACTTGTAGCCCTGTGATACCAAAGCTCCTGTTCCACACTCTCAAGTATGTGGGGACTGGTTGCTAGTCACTGGCAAAGGAAAGGTACTTTGCACTGTGCCGACACAGGCTCCAGTGTTAATCACACCTCTGCTTGCTTCCCCATCCCAACTAATCAAAGTAGGAGCATAAGAATTCATTCCTCTGGAAGTCTCTAGAAAATAGGAACACAGGAAGCCGCCTTATACCGAGTCAGACCCCAGGTCCACCTAGCCCAGAATTGTTGACCGTGACTGGCAGTGGCTCTCCTGGGTTTCAGACAGGAGTTTTTCCAGCCTTATCTGGAGGTGCTGGGAATCGAACCTGGGACCTCCTGCATGCAAAGCAGGGCCTCTCCCACTGAGTCACAGCCCCTCCCTCTGCAATAGCACCCTCCCCTGTGCAGACACTGCAAATAGGGGAGGGGAAGATAGAAGGCTTTTGTTTTGCTTTTAAATAACACAGTGAAAAGGAAAACGAACATCTCACAGCCAGCTTCTCAGGGAATAAACTCTTGACATTAAAAGACCATCTTAAATATGTTTTTCAACACTAGCCCCACCACATCCCATCTCCACCTTTGCTACTCTAATAATTCTAAACAGGCCCCACCACCTTACCTAAGCTTGAAAAAATTCCCACTAACCATTCACTTTTGCAGGGTTTGTTTGTTTGTTTTAACTTCTTCTACCATCCAAACCAAACTCAATTTGAAAGCAAGGAGAAAGAGAAGGAGAGGAAAGCAAAGACAAAGAATAAAGTGGGGAAGAGAAGACTCTGAACTGCCAGGAAACAGGTTCTTAAGAGAGAAAGAAGATACTCCAGGAGAGAAGCAGCAGCTGGTGCTGTTTGAAAATTAAAGCGGCAAGAGAGAAAAAGGAAGGAGGGATGGGCAAACAGAAGGCTGCAGGTGAAGTCCATTTTCATCATGATACACAAGAATTAAGAGGTGCATTAGGAGGCACTGGGTGGGAGGAGGTGCCAAACCGAACTAAATTATGAATTGGGTCCAGATTTAGTCATACTTAGAGTAGACCCACTGAAATCCATGGGACTTCAGTTAGTCATGATTTGCTTAAGTCCCACTGATTCCAGTGGGCCTACTTTAAATAAGACTAAGTCTGAATCCAGGCCAATCCCTTTGCATGTTTCCTCAGGAGTTTGTTCAATGGGCTTACTGTCATTTAATGTTGGAGACAGTTTTATGGAGAGTTGAAGATGGCTGGAAAGACGTGTCAGTGTTCATCCCAGATCCCACTTTTGTAAACTGCTTCTGTGTGCTTTCAAAAATTGTGCAGAGGCAACAGTGGGAGCAAATAAACTTGACGTGTGTGTGAAAACATTCTCAAACCACTTTCAATACTCTTACTATGAGTCTCCAGCCTCAAAAAATCCTAGAAGAACATGAACCGGTCCTCAAGGATTTTGTTTTGAATTTCATAGTGGTAGGGAGGCTCAGCAAATTCTCAGGCTCAGCAAATTTTGGAGACACACTTAAGCATCTCTGAAACTTCTTTCAGCTGCCTTAAAATGTATTGTCTCTCTCCCTGCTTGATAAGCAGTGCATTGAACCAAAACCAAACCCTGGTTCTGAGAGGACTTTCCTGGGGAAATAGAACTGAACCCAAACTAAAGTCTCTCTGTTGCCTTGAACCCAAAGTGGGCCTTCTCTCAGGGAAACTTAACCTCTAGTTGCAGAGACAAATAAGTGACTTAACACCCAGAAGTTGGAGGGTGGTGAGAAGAAAGAGCCCCTTGTTCTTTCAACTCTAGAACACAGGCATAAAAGAGGCATTCCCCTAAGAAGCTGCTGGACAAGAAAGAAAGATTTGGGCAATGGTGGTTCTCCTGTTTCCTGCTTTTATCTTGATCCACAAATACAAATCACTTCCCTACTCAGCTGAAGAAAAAGTAAAAACTAAGTAAACAGTGGGCTAAGGTGGAACTTATATAGATATTCCAAATTATGAACTGATAATGTTTGGGTTTTCCCCAAACTCAAAAACACCCAGTTCAGATGATGATCTTTGCCCTGTCCACATGTTATCTGTGGTGAAAGGGGCGGTGTGCTTAGCCCTCCCACCAAAGTCATGCCACTCCTCTCATGCCTGCCATCGATGTGTTCTTCATAACTTGGTGTTATGTGGAGTAGTGGTGAGAGTGCTGGACTGGGACTAGGGAGACCTGGATTCAAGTCCCCACTCGGCCATGAAGCTCACTGGGTGACTTTGGGCCAGTCACTGACTCTCAGCCTAACCTACCTCACAGGGTTGTTGCGAGGATAAAATGGAGGGGAGGAAGACCATGTACACCACCTTGGGCTCCTTAGGCAAAAGGGCAGGATATAAAAGTAGCAAATTAATGAATAAACAAAACTCTGAAGCAGGGAAGGAGCTTCTGTACTCATGCAGGCTCTCGTGTGATTTAGGACCCTGCATAATTAGGGCCGTAAACCACAGGAGGAGCCTCCATGAGTACCAGAGGCTCCCCATGTAGATGTCATGCTAAACACAGTGGCAACAGGAGCAGAGGTACTAGCAGCTGGAAGCTACTCCCTCAGAACCTGGAGACTGCATGCGACCATCATAATAACTAGGAGCCATCAATTAGGGTCATCCTCCATGTACTCAACAGACAGTGTGGTGAAATGGTTAAGAGTATCCGACCAGGAACAGGGAGATCCAGGTCCGTATCTCCACTCAGCCTTGAAGCTCACTGGGTGACCTTGAGTCAGTGTACATGCCCCCCCCCCCATTTTATCCTCACGGCAACATGAGGTAGGTTAGGCTGAGAGTCAGTGACTGGCCCAAAGTCACCCAGTGAGCTTCATGGCCAAGCGGGGACTGGAACCCGGATCTCCCGAGTCCCAGTCCAGCACTCTCACCACTACGCCACACTCACCACCACAGTTTTATTTTTGATCTATCTCCAAATAATCCCCAACATGGAATTCAACATTTTTTTTCACAGTCATTGTACAAAGAGTTGATATTTTCATCAAGGTATTTACCATAAATATACCCAATTTGAAGAGGATCCCTTAAAAACGAGTGATGTACCATACAACCATTTCCTAACTCTCCATTTTTTTAAAAAAGCAATTAATTTCAGTAAAGTAGCTACTTCACACATTTTATTCATCCATTTCTTCTCTGTCTGTCATAACTGAGGTGCGCCCGCACAGGCACTTGAGCTATGCAGTTAATAAGTCCAGAACCAGCTCATGTATATTTGATGGGTTTGTTTAAATAAGTATAGTATTGGATCTGGATTCAAATGAATGAGAAAAATGTCATTGGTACTATTTATAATCATATTCAAATACTTAATAGCCATATTTATTAATTAATTTATTACATTTCTATACTGCGCAATAGTCGAAGCTCTCTGGGCGGTTCACAACAATTACAACCACAAAATACAACATAAAATACAATATAAAATAGGAGTAAAAGTCAAAATAAAATCTAGCAGCAATACAGAGATTTAAAATACAATAAAGGGTTTAAAACAGAGACCAAAAGACTAAAATTCCTGGGAAAATAAGGTCTTCATAAAGGATATGGCTAGTCACATAATGGCTGCCACGGGGGGCTGGCTAGTCAAAAGAGGTGGTGGGGGGAGAATCAGCGAGGGAGGGGGAAACAGCAAGGCAAAAGGGTAGAGGGGAGAGAAAGAGCAAGACCAGAGGTGAGGAGGGGGAAGAAACAGTGAGGTGCAGAGGTGGGGGGGGGGGAGAGAAAGAGCGAGGCTGGGAGTGAAGAGAGACACAAGATACCAGTGGGAGTGGGAGAGAAAGAGCAAGGCTGGGGGCGGAGAAGGGAGAGAAAGGAGGCGGCTTGGGATGGGGAAGGGAGAGAAATAGTGCGGAAAGGGGCTGGGTGGAGAGAAATAGCCAGGCTAGAGGCTGGGAATGGCGGGGGGGAGGGAGAGAGAGAGCGAGAGCGCAAAGGGGAACAGTTTATGTGGACAGAAGAAGATCGGGTGGGGCCAGGAAGCAAGTCTGTCCTTCTCTTCCTGCCCACTGAAAAGTTGATCGGTGGCAGGTTCAGGAATAGGAAGGAGAACCTGGTGCCCTAATGGTTTCATGTTTTAAATTAAAAATACATTTTTAAAGGGGGCAGGGAGTAGAGAACTTTGCAAGCACAATTGGAAGTCCTTGTGGCTGCCGTGGCGTTGACTACCTTGAATTTGCCCCGGAAAATTGACCCCTGCATGACAAGCTAAGAAAAAATACTCCACTGCATTGCGATCAGTGGACACTCGGGGACCAAGAGAATAGATTCGGGGGCCTATAGACCCAGGCCTAGCAACAACGTAAGCCAACAGGGCTTAGGAAGTGGGGGTTCCTCCACCATGGGCTCCCCTCCTCCCCTCTCTGCCCCAGCCTCCATAGGACTACGCGGGAGGGTTCCTACGGCATGATAAGCCACTCTACCCAAAATGCACCCGACAGATGACTGGGCGCATCGTGGGTAGGTCCCCCCACCCTCTCCCTTCTCCCCCCTGTCCTCTCGTGGGTATCCCAGGTTTCCTGAGGTCCCCCCCGGGGGGGGGAGCCACGGTCTGTTTAGCCGGCTATCAGTGCAGCTGAAGCAATCTTTTCCCCACATGCAGCAGCATCATAGGGCAGCAGGAGCTGTGCTTGCTTCGGGGGGGGGGGGCACAGAAAGACAATCTCTGATGCTGGCTATCAAGGAGACCTCTCGAGCCAGCAGCAGGGATGCCCTCTCCACCGTCACCACACAGAGCCCCGTTCGTGTGGTGGCGGGGAGGCAGGGAGGCAGCCCCTGATGCGGGCTCCCAAGGAGCCCCCGAGAACCGGCAGCGGGGGTCTCTGTGGCACACCGGCACCATAAGCCCCAGTGGTGGTGGCATGCTGCGGAGGTCGGGAAAGCCTCTGACCGCTGCCCCCCAAAGTGCCGCTTGGGCACTTTGGGGCGGCTGTCAGTGGCGCTTGCCCAGCAGCAGTCACTCAGCAAGAGTGCCCGGGGTTTCCTGCCGCTCTTGCCAAGCAGCAAACTTGCAGTCGGGCTTGACCCACGATGGGTTGTGTCATCCAGGTTGGGATAACACGCGACAACCCACTGTGGGTAAAACAGACCCTACTACAAGCCACGGCATGTCCACCCCGGGTTTGCACAATACGATAACCCACCGTGGCTTATAAGCCACGGGGGGTTGTCCATGTTGTGTGCACCCAGTCACTAAGTCAGTGTTAGATGGGGTCTTGCTCTGTGTAGTAGGGAAATGAATGATAAAATGGGTCCATGTTGGGCCACTTTTATTGAGCATGAAATGGTGCTGCTTCTGAGCCAGTGCAGGAACTTATAAAATCATCTTTTTCTCTCCCCCCAATAAGTTTTCACTCCCTCACATTCATTCTCTCTCTCTCTCTCTCTCTCTCTCTCTCTCTCTCTCTCTCTCAGACACCACCCCCCCCTTATCCTTGACTTTGAGGTTCATGTAGGGATTTTGGCTTTGGCAGACACAATTATAGCTTCTTTGGTACAATTCTTTAAGTACCAATTATTTTTTAAAGCACCCTCAAAAAAAGAAAGAAAAAGAAAGAAAGACAGACAATTATACAGTCAGTATCCCAAAGGTTTTCATTAACTGTGACTTGACTGAGTTATATGTGTGCTTGTGTTACCATAGATACAGTTGCTGGAGTTATTGTGGTACCATGTTCGGCCTTATTTAGTGTTGTGTGCCAGCAGCTCGTGCAATATAAATATATGCATGTGTGCAAAGATATATTCCTCCTTCTGTCAGCGCCATCTGTTGCTTCCTGGCTCTGAAATGATCTTCTCACTTTCTTGTCTATGAGAGACAAGATGAAAAAAAAAAAATAGCCCAAATGCAAATCTGAGCAAGAAGTAGAGCAGGAAGAGATTTTTCACTAAGCACAGGCCATGGGATGATGACATCCATTCATATTGCTAGAGAAATTAAATTAAAAATTGAAAGAAACTGTTATTTCCCAAACCAGATTGGGTATGGAAGGGGGAAATAAATCTTGCGACTCTGCATTTAATCAGTTTTATCCCTCTTTTCCCATTTGCTTTTCATTACACACAGCACGGATGCTTGTCTCTGCTTCATACATCGGGTCGGACCCAGACAGTCAAATGTAAAGTGGAACCATTGAAATCAATGGGACAAGTTAGTCCCATTATTAGTCCCACTGATTTCAATGGGTTTACTCTAAGTATGGCAAAGTCTGGATCTAACCAATTGGTTTCCTGAGAAGACCAAATTGAAATTCAAACACTAAAAAGAGCTAAAACAAAATGCTGAAACATTTTTCAGTGACAAATCCAGACACTCAGATTTGAGTTTCCAACAAACTGATACAAAATCCAAGGTATTAAAACAACAAAATGTTCAGTGTCTACATTGAACATTAGAATAGCTGGCAAATTTCCTTTCATGGTTCCTTTAAATACTGCTCAAACATGTTTCCTAGGAATATTTGTACCCTAATCTAGTGATGGCAATCTTCCTACGGAGCAGGCTTTTAGTGGTGGATCAGCTGAACTCAGTGTGCAGAAGAGTGGAAAATGCAGCAAAGCATGCAACCAACCCAGAGCGTCCTTGGCCTGGCCGCTGAACTGCCATGTGGCCGTGGGCAAGGGAAGGCTGGCTTCAGATGAGGCAGGAGGTGATTAACCCAACCACCGAGAGCTGAGATGATTTCTGTGGTGATGTTAATGTTGGGGTGAGGGCACGCTGTGGGGAACCCCAACTCCTCACAGCTAAGTTCATCCAAAAGAAATGTAGAGTTCAAGAGAATGAACATGTCTTCTTTCTGAGAGGCTTCTTGGTGGGGGTTGAACCCCCACCTTTCACTTCAAAATTCTAAAAAGAACCCATTCCAGCACTTGCTTCAGTTATGTTCTGCTACAGCAATCTCACAATACACCCCTGCCTAGAGCACAGCCAGTGGGGAAATACCGTAGTTAGGCTTTGCTTTGCTGAGAGAATCCAGCACAGCTTCATTCATGCATGGAAGAAAAAAGAAGAAGCCGCCCAGATGGTGGGAGGAAAAGTGGGGAAGGCGGTGAATGAGGGCGCTCGGAAAAGAGAAGGGGAGCAGAGAGTCAGACAATGGAAACACAGGCACGGGGCCCCGGCCGGCTGCGCAAGCTGAGCCTTTGTAGCTGTGACCGGACCGCCTTACTGAGGAGAGGTTTGGCTGTAGCTGAATGCTGAATGCTGAATGCTGAATGCTGACGCTGTGTCTGACAAGCCTGCCACGATGATGATTCCACTTTGTTGTCTACTAGCTGTTATTTTAAATGTGACTTCCCCTTCCAAGAACTGCAGTAATTGGACAGCCAACAAAAGGAATGGCAAACTCGAATCAGTGACA
This sequence comes from Shinisaurus crocodilurus, assembly GCA_021292165.1. Taxonomy (NCBI): domain Eukaryota; kingdom Metazoa; phylum Chordata; class Lepidosauria; order Squamata; family Shinisauridae; genus Shinisaurus; species Shinisaurus crocodilurus. The sequence goes on from CM037877.1 coordinate 263,727,801, forward strand.
CTCCTGCGAAAAATGCACCGCGGTGTAGAGGGGAACAGCCAAAGCCCTCTTCTAGCCAATGCTACTGAACAATGCAGGGGGCTGTCAGAAGTTCCCAGGTCCATTTTTGTCACCTGCCAAACCTGTAATTGATGGTGTTGACACACACACTCTCCCTCCTGAAATTTGAGAGGTATTTAGATTTCTACCAAAGACACTGTGTGATCACCTTATCATCTTTAAATTTTTAAGAACCTGGCCAAGTGGCAGAGGCCTAGAGGCTAGCCATGCAGAACTACTGCCTTGGCAATTCTAATTTGGCCCCGGGGGGCATAATTTATAGGAGCATCAAAGCTGTGTTCACCCAAAATGAATATGGAATTCAAGAAAGTGAACAGGCTCTTTGTAGGAGGGAGGGGATACTTCTTAATGGTATTGAACCCTCATGTTTCAACTCAAAATTCTAGAAGAATCCATTTCAGCAGTGGGATCAGTGCGCACATAACTAAATCTGTCAAGGGTGATGCCAGTTCCAGAGACTGAACAATGTAGAAGGTGGAGTTGAAACAAGGAGACAGTTCAGCCATAAGGTAAGAAGCAAGCAGGGCCAGATAGGATCCAGAGCAGCACAAGTTGGGTTGTGGTGTCTTTTCACACATTACATTATTAAGGCATACACCTAAGACTTTTTTTTTTAAGTGTGTACCTGGACACATACAGCAGTCTTCACCCAATTAGTGCCCACCAAATGTTCTGGACTTCAACCCCAATCAGCCCCAGCCAGCATGGCCAATGGTTAGGAATGCTGGGAGTTGTAATCCAAGACCTTTGGAGGGCACCAGGTTGGGGAAGGCTGACATGGAGCATGAATGAAACAAACTACTGTAATGCGCTCTACGTGGGGTTACCCTTGAAGACGGTTCGGAAGCTACAGCTGGTACAGAACGCGGCGGCTTGCCTGATTAAAGGCAGCCACCGGCGGGATCACATCACGCCAGTGCTCAAGCTGCTGCACTGGCTACCAGTTGCTTGCCAAGCCGAATTCAAGGTGTTGGTTTTGACCTTTAAAACCCTATACAGCTCCGGTCCAGTCTATCTCAAGGAGCGTCTCCAGCAACACCAAGTGGGCCGCTCAACAAGATCTGCCACAGACGGCCTTCTCCTTGTCCCTTCAGCCAGAGCAGCTAGACTGGTGGGGACGAGGAAGAGGGCCTTTTCTGTGGCGGCACCCATACTGTGGAACTCTCTCCCAAGTGACCTCCGCCATGCCCCCTCTCTGCTGAGCTTCCGCTGCTCATTAAAAACCTGGCTGTTCAGGCAGGAATATGGGGCGGGTTAAGATTTTTTAAAAAATTTATACTGTTTTAAATGTATTTTATCTTGTTTTTATCCTATGTACATCGCCCAGGGTGGCCGGTTGCCGGCCAGATGGGCGATTAATAAATGTAAATAAAATAAATAAATAAATAAATAAACATGTTTGAAAACAAACCTGTTTGTCTCATACAGGCACACTTGTCAAACAGCTAGGATTGGCTCCTGGCGAGCATATACAGTAATACCTTGGATTGCAAGTAACTTGGTTTGAGAGCATTTTGCAAGACAAGCAAATTTTTAAATATTTATTTAATTTTTTTTTACTTGATATACAAGCGATGTCTTGCAATACAAGTACTGTAGTACGGCCTAAATTAAAAATCTCTGTACAAACTTTTTGGGGGGGATTTCGTTTTGATATAAGAGTGTTTTGGATTACAAGCACGTTTCCGGAACGAATTATGCTCTCAATCCAAGGCATGACTGTATGTGGTGGCAAAGCTGTGCTTATTGTTGTGGAGTGTGCATAACAGCCCTCAGTGAGAACTGTATGGCAAGGAAACCCCAGAAGGCTGTTTTGAGGAGAGTTTGACTTGATGCAGAACAAGGGTGAGCAACTTGCTGCCCTCCAGATGTTGTGGCCTACAACTCCCATGATCCTTCACCATTGGCTACGCTGGTTAGGGCTGATGAGAGCTATCAGCCAAAAGATCTGTAGGGCCACAAGTTGCCCACCCCTGATGTAGAAGAACTTAAATAGAAGGTACACTGACTGATTAGAAAACTGTGCTTTGTTCCAGAGGTAGGCAACCTGCAGCCCTCCAGATGTTGTTGGACTCCAACTTCCATCAGCCCAAGCCAGCATGGATAGTAGTTAGGGATGATGGGAGTCGTAGTTCATCATAATCTGGAAGGCCACCAGTTCTTCACCCCTGCCATATGTCGTAAATCCATCCAGTACAAAGATAAGCCGTGGTCGTTATCACAGTCCAAGGGTCGAAGCCGGAATATATATGTCCGAAAAGCAACAAACAGAAACCAGTTCAGGAGCAGGCAAAGGCAGTCGTCAAGGTCGTTCCGAGGTTCAAAGGCACAAGTCTGAGTTCAGGGGTGTCAGGAGCGTCCGGCTGACGCTATATCAGCAAACAATTGCTTCCAGCCTCTGAGTGTGTTTGGGACCTGCCTTGTGAGCAGGCGCTGGTTGGTAAGGCCGCCCAGCTGGGTCAGGCTGCACGTAGCCGGGCCCCGCCCCAAACACACTCCGGCACGGCTGGTCCCTGCCTGACCTACTGGAGGCACAACACCGTATGCCAATCAGGGCCTGGAAAGGCTAGCGGATGGTTGTGAAAGTTAGGCAGGCAATCAAGACCTTTCCAGGCTGAGATCTCTCTCTCTCTCTCTCGGCCCAGTTCTGCTGGGAAACGGGGTGCAGGGGTATGGCTCTCCTACACAGGAGGTTGGGGGACCCACTGAATGAGGTGAGCTGCGGTGCAGTGGGAAGGGGATCCCCAAAAGCCAGGTGGAGGCACCTTCCATATAAGCCTCTTGGCAGTAGAAGGCAGATCCTGGATCCAACCCTGATCAAGATCACCTGGAGGAAGTGGATAAGCTTTAAGCTCCCCCCCCCCCCAGTGATCCTAATCAAGATAATAGCAGCAAGGAAAATAATCCTGATCTCTCCCTCTCCCTCCCTCCCTGTGTGTGCATGTTTGCCATGGTCCCCCCCAATTTAGTGTCCACTTGTGTGGCTCCCATAGGGTTGTCCCAAGGCTAACGTGTCCCGCAGCCACGAAGGTTGCCCCCCCCCACTCTAGGGCCGTTGGTGACTGCTCTGGAGGGGACTGGCCAGTCCGGTTCAAGAAAGGTGCGGACGGAGCTGTCAAGGTAGCAGCAGAAAGAGCAGGGGCAGAGCCCAGGGGGCCTCTTGGGCGGGCACGGGAATGACGCCAAATTCTTGACCAGAAGTGAGCTGGAATGAGCGCCAGTTTGGAAAATAGTTCATAAGAACTGGAAGAAGGCTCTCTTATTGGTGATTTTTCAAGAATAATTGGACTGAGGACTGAGAAACTGAGAAAGGACTGAGAAACTGTTCTCTTCTTAGAGTGATCCCTGATTGGCTACTATTGCACATATGAACAGTACAGGAAGCATTGCCCTCGTTACAACGGATTTAATTTGCCCTCAATGAGAGCAGCACACCGTTGTATGACCCAACTGGCTGGATACCATTGTGATACACCTACGAAGGACATGTACACGCTGTTTGGCTGGGATCGGGGCTGCATCCCCGAGTTTACAGCAAAATGGGTTGAGCCTTGATGCATGCTCGGAATGAACATATGCAGAGTCCATGAAGGTGGACGCACTCACCTCGCTGACGCCACCTCCCCCTCCCCCTGACCAGACTCCCCAGAAGCACCGTGGTAGGCAGGGGGGAGGCACAGGACAGGTTGTGGTGGCAGCTTTGGCCAATCCCCAATGAGTGTCTTCTCACTCTGAGGACTGGACTGGGACCACAAGTCCCAGCATCCTCAGTGGAAAAATAATATTGTGTGTGCCGTTCCAACTGAGAAGACCTTTTCCTGCCCTCTGGCAAGAATTTCCCCCAGTCCAGCTACCTGGGATCCATTTTCACTAAACACTGTATGCTGGGGATTGAATTAAGGACCTTTTGCATGCTAAGCATGTGCTTTACCACAAAAGGAAATGCCCTCTGCTTATCCTCAGAGGGCAGTCATCTTTATTATTATCTCCCACTACTCTCAGTGTTCAGCCGTGGCTCAGATTAAGATCTGTAAAGGGGAACTGGGTGAGTTTTGCAGTGGGGCAGGTCAAGAGACTTACATAGCAGCAGTCCTACGCACATCTTCTCAAAAGTAATCCACACTGAGTTAAATGCATATAGGTTTGCACTAAAAGCTTAGTATGTTTTCAGTGCACCATGTTCCTCCACCATGTTTCACCACATAACTTTGAAGCATATATTTTGCAGCCATAGGGGCTAGAAACATGCTTGTTTTAAATGAACACTGATACTATCAGAAATTATGCATCCAGTGCCACATTCTGTAGGTTTTCTGTCCTCCAGTAGAATCACAGCACAGTGTCATGAAATGAAATGAATCAATTGTGATTCATTTGCCAAATCTGCAGAATGCAGAAAAGTGTTCCTGGTGCCTGTGCCCTGTCTGTGGAACTCTCTTCCACTGGGAAGTTGTGTGTTGAACCATAGCATATTCCAAAGTACTGTGTTGTTGTTTTTTGGGATGTAGGAAGGCAGACAATTTTAATTTGATATAGTATTTAGTATTTTATTCTAACATTTCTATTAACAGCACAATGCTATACATCTCTACTCAGAACTGTCCCGTTGAGTTCAGTGGGGCTTACTCCCACATGCGTAGGTATAGGGTTGCAGCCCAAGTGTTGCTTCCAACTTTTAATGAAAGTAGGGAGTTTCTCATAGCAGGGGGTTGGACTCGATAGCCTTGTAGGCTCCTTCCAACTCTGTGATCTATGAAATCTATGAGCCTGCTCTTGGTGCAAAGCTCTTCTGTAGAATATGTGGATTAACAATAAAGAACAGAGTCACAGCTGGCCTCCATCTCTCTGCAACTTGGACAAAATCCTTCTAAAATCACAGGGAGTAACTTCAAGACTTGTGACCTAGTGCCCTGCTCTGATGGGGCAGAGCCCACACGTGGCCTAGCAGGCTGGGGGTCCAGCCAGGAGGGACATAAAGTGGAAACAGGCCCCGAGTTCAGAACAGAGGTTTAGAACCTCTGGCCCTCCAGATGGTGTTAGCCTCCGACCCCCATCAGACCCAGCCAGCAGGGCCAATGCTCAGGGGTAACGGGAGATGCCGTTCAGTGCCATGTGGCGGGCCTCAGGTTCCCCATCCTGCGCAAGAAGCAGAAAAGAAGAAAACAAAGAAGAAAAAAAGACAGTGGGTCCAGCCACTAGATAATTTCTGATCACTGACATCAGAAATGGATTCTAGTGCATTATTGGACAAAACAATCATTTGTGCAGGCTAAAGGGACTGGCTTTTATTGAACTGAGATCCCCCATAAAAGAAGGGTTAACTCCTTGCTGGTGCAAGTTCTCCTGCCACCTGAGGAGGAAGAACATGCTGCTGCATGCCTTCCTGCCCCCCCCCCCGCTGTCAAGTCACACCACACCACGTTGTCATCGTGGGCACAAATGCCTGGCTCTGAGAGCGGGGGCTTTCCCAGAGCCAGGCATCGCCTGGCTGGAGAGGGGTCCTCGGACATTGCCTGTGCTGCAGGAAGTCACCCAGAACACTCCTCCTCTGGAGCAGCCACCAGTCAGTCCTCTGTTAGTTCCGGCTAAATGGAGGACCAGGTGGCTGTTCCAGGGGATGGGCAGCCACTACAGAGGAGAGGTGCCCTGGGAGCTTGCCTGCAGAACAGGTGATCTCCTGAGACACCTCTCCAGCCAGGCAATGCCTGGCTCTGAGGAAGGACCCCCTCAGAGCCAGGCACGTGGGCCTGGCTAACTCTCTGGAGAGCTGTGCCAACTGCTTTCTCTGGATGATGCAGCTCTCCAGAAAACCCACCCATCCCTCCGGTTCACACTGAGAGGATCCTCAGTGTAAGCGAGAAGGCAGGTGGCTGAGAGCAGTTGCCTATTCTCTGTTTTGTTCTGAGGATCCCCTCAGAGCAAAACAGAGGACAGGTGGCTCTGTGGCATTTGCCACAGCAGAAGAGTGGGACTGGCAGGGCTGCTGCTGGTGCTGCCGGGTGGACGTCTGCTCTGAAGAGCCCCGCTGGCTCTGTTCTCCCACTGCAGCAAATGCCACAGCAGGAGAGTGGCCAGAGGGGCTCTCCAGAACACCCTCTGGAGGCAGAGGTAGTGGAGGTGGAGGAGTACACAATTCACCACACCTACCGCTCCACCGCCTGAGGCAGGGAATTCACCCTGCCTCATGGGAAGGCCGGTCCTGATTAACTCACTCCTACTGGAGCTTTCAATATACCATCTAACTGGAGCCCAACATGTTCTCTCTCTTGGACCATCTTCTCTGCAATGAACTCTGCATATGCTTTGGAACCCAAGACTCTACTCATGTAGATAACATGTTACTAGATTTAACAGCCTACATTGATTTTATTTGGGATAGTGTGTGTGTGTGTGTGTGTGTGCGCGCGCGTGCGTGCGCACACACATGTGTCTGTGAGAGATTGTTGCCTTTCCTTTGTCCCCCCCCCATTGTTTTTCCTAAATAAACTCCCTTTTTATATTTGAATATTTGGCTGTTTTAAAAGGGATTTCTCACTAAACTCTTCCCCATGTGACCACATGGTTACAAAGCTACTGCTTGTGTTCTCAGGATTTTTTAAAGGGTTTTGTTAAGTTCTGTTTTTCTGGGCTTTGGGAAGGGAAGTCCATAGCACCTTTCTTTTTCTTTCTTCCTAGGTCTGGGCTGAAGGGAGGGGACCTTGGCCAGAGGGCTCAGAAAATCCCCAAGCAGCTGGACAGACGAGGGTGTGTGTCAGCAGATTCATCCTGACTGGTGCCGCCTATCAGGGATCCTTTTTCCTGGGGAGCCCTGTAAACCTTCCCATTTCCATAACTAACATACTGCTGAGGAAGGCCAGCCACAAGAACACCCTCCAGTTACCCACGGGTCTGTCCCCAGGGGCAGGAGAAAGGAGAGTCCTTTCTTACCTCAGATATGTCCCACTGAGACTTCCATTCAGCTCTATGCCACCCACATACTATTCCCTGGCAGTGGCACGATTGATGCCTCAGAGGAAGAGCAGGAAGTTCTTACAGAACAAAAATCCTCTCTTACCCACAAAGGGCCAAAGGAACCAGAAGCAGTATCGCAACATGTCCATAATTTTTTTTACAGTAATTATTTGTCAAGCAGCTAGCTCAATTAGGAATTATACAAAGAGCAATTGAGCAAACAAAGCCCCATTCATAGATCATAGAGTTGGAAGGAGCCTACAAGGCCATCGAGTCCAACCCGCTGCTCAATGCAGGAAACTAGAGGAGGGGTCTCCCATTCAAGTAATCACCAGGCTTGACCCTGCTTAGCTTTCCACGCTCAGACAAGCTGAGCCAGCGTGAGCCACAGGCCTGATTCCACAATTTATTTATTTATTTATTTATTTCATTTCTATACCGCCCAATAGCCAAAGCTCTCTGGGCAGTTCACAACCATTCACAAAAACACTGGCTTCTCCTTGGCCCTGCATCCCCTCTCATCTCCCAGGGTCGGGGCGGGGGGGGCCAGTCCAACTGGAGCAGGCCCTGATCTGATGTTCCCTCTGCCAACTGGAGCAGGCCCTGATGTCCCCCTTGCCTTCTGCCTCCTTCGCTCCTTCCTCTTTCCCACAGGGCTGTTGATGCCAGTTAGGAAATGGTTTTCAAGTTTCCCTATTCCCAGTTCATATTGACTTATTTACTATGGAAGAAGCCATATGCATTGCAGAGAATTCTGGGAAGTGTCCTAGGCCACAGACTCGGTTCATGTGGAATACAAGCTAGGCCCCTGCAGCCCTGGCACCCACCCAGCATTCTCCTGTGGCTGTGTCACACAGGGGAGCATTTGTACTCGTTAATGGTGTACAAGATGTCTTTCAGGAAAGTTTGTGCATCACCGGCCGCTGCCCTTTTCATTGATAAGTTTCTGTGGAACTTCAGGATTCCCTGGAAAACAGCTTGAGAAAATGCCACTGACCTAAGACAGACACAGCACATGGAGCTGTAAGGGACAGATGGCAAGGAAAACTGAAGACGGGGGATCAGAGTTCTTTTCCCTCAGTTCTTAGAAGACCTCTCAAATACAAATGGACAAAAACCCAGCTGCTCCCTAAAAGAAAAGGCTTCCACTTCCCTCCCGAAGTTGCGGGCTCTTGGCATCAGGTGGAATTTGGGAGCTGTCCAGGTCCTGAAATGAAACTCCTCCCACCTCACTGTCAACAGAACTGCAACCCCCTCGCAAGAGCAGCGGTGGGCGGATGGGATACATGCGCTGCTCCGTGCCCACTTTGGACTTTGCTAGTTAGCTTGACTGAGGATGAGTCAGATGCAGCAGGTTATTCCTTCAGGCTGGGGCTTGGATCTCAGCCAACTAGCAGCTGCCTTGACGTCTCTGCATGACAAAAGCTTTCATTAATTACCATCCACGCATTCCCTCACATTGCTAGTTAAGCTTTAATTTTAATAGCTTTTTCATAACCATCCAAATCTTTTACATCATTTGTTTAGGCAGCTATTTGCCTCTGGGTCAAATCCAGCCCATAAGGGTTCACCCTTTATGGCTATTAGCGATATGCCAGTCAGGTAACCAAAGCAGATTTTTTTAACCCCACCATCATCCTTAGAGTTCATCGCTCCCTCCATCTTTAGGGGTTAGAGGGCAAAAAGTAAGTAGCAGCTACATATGGTGTCTGGGCAGCAGGTCCATCCAAGCTAATACCATCTACTCAGACTGGCAGTGGCCCCGCCAAAGGGCTCAAGTAGTGGTCCTCTGCACCTGTGGTGCTGGGGTAGAAACTGTGACTTTCTACATACATAGCATGTACTCTCCCAGTGTACTCTGCGCATCCCTCTCCTCGCCCCAAAATGGGTTGAGACCTTTGCGCGCATTCCAAGTGAACACTCACAGCGTGCCTGCCTTCACCACCACCACCACCACCCCTGCCACAAGGCCTTAAGAAACTTACTGTGGGACAGAGGCAGCTTCAGGTACCCCCAGGCTCTGGTGGAACAGCTTTTCTCACTGGAGAGTGGACTGGGATTTGTAGCCCAGCATTCCCAGCAGGAAACTGATGCTGGGCAAGCAATTCCTGCCAATACCACCTGGAGGCCTTCTCAGTGGAAACCAGGCACATAGTGCCACTTTCCTGGAGAGATTATAGAATCATAGAAAAGTAGAGTTGGAAGGGGCCTACAAGGCCATAGAGTCCAACCCCCTGCTCAATGCAGGAATCCAGGTCAAAGCATCCCTGACAGATGGCTGTCCAACTGCACCTTGAATGCCTCCAGAGTGGGAGAGCCCACCACCTCCCTAGGTCTTATTGCTTATTGTCCTATTGTTCTAACAGTCAGGAAATTTTTCCTGATGTTCAAGTGGAATCTGGGTTCCTGTAACTTGAGCCCATTATTCCGTGTCCTGCAAACTGGGATGATCGAGTCATAAAGAAGCGTCATAGGAAAGGTTAGTCACATATACTTTTATTTCAGGGCAGTTGAAGGATTCTTCAGATCTTTTCTCCCCCATTATTTCCCATCCTTAAACGGGGCCTAAAAATAATTTTAAATGAATAAAATTCTCAAGAGGTCCATTCCTGCTTGGCTCAGGGTCTAACCGTAAAAGGCAATTGCTTGGAAGTGTACACTTTTCCTTAATCCTGGGGGGTGATATGGTAACAGTAAGATACAGGCCTGTGGCTCACACTGGCTCAGCTTGTCTGAGCGTGGAAAGCTGAGCAGGGTCAGGCCTGGTTGTTACTTGGATGGGAGACCCCTCCTCCAGTTTCCTGCATTGAGCAGGGGGTTGGACTCCATGGCCTTGTAGGCTCCTTCCAACTCTGTGATCTATGAAATCTATTGCTCCCTCCCTGTATTACACCTTCCTCAAGGAGGCAGATGTAGCAGCAGGAGAGCCATTCGCCATATCAGTAATATCATGTAATACACATCAGGGTTCTATGCAGCCCTGGTCTTTTTACTAGCACATTACTGCCCTCTCCTGGGCTCTTTAGGAATGTCAATAAAATCAGGCTGTCTCATCCCAGAACTCATCTATGAAATTCATGGAAGGCAGACGTATCATCAGTAGCTGTCATGACTAATGCCCAAACAGAACCTCCATATCAGAAACAGAACACCTCTGAGAAGCAGGCATGGGCGGTAAACAGGAAATCATGCCCTGCTCAGGAGCCTCTCGGCAGAGGCATCTGTTTGGCCACAAAGACTGACTGCTGGAATAGAAAGGGCCTCGGGTCGGATCCAGAAAGGCAATTCGATTCTCATTACTTGTTTCAAAAAGTGGAAGCACGAAATCTATTTATCAAAGCCCCCAGCAAAGCCACCTTCCTGAAAAGACAGGCCCCTCAAGGCCACTGCACATTTTAACGTTTTGTGCTCCAGAATGGATACCCAAACACAAAATGCACACTATTTGTATGAATGGCAGCTGCATTAAAATAGACGGGGCCAGGCCCTTTCCCGATTGCCACTTTCGTGTATTTCACTACGAAAGGCAGAGATTTAAATACATGCGTGCTATTTAAAACTTGTGAAGCAGCCTGATTTTTTTTCTTTTTCACTCTGGTATCCATGTCTCCAGATGTCTGTCTGTCTGTCTCACAGACACACACAGAGCAATTTAGAATGTAAAAGTGTTAAGGCAGGCTTCCGGACACTTTTCTAACAAGTCCAGCCCTGCTTATAACCAAGCTGCAGTCCGGATTTTTCTGATTCCATGGGACAGGAGGAGGGAGAATGCTCAGAAGCTGGCTGGTGTTATGGGGTGGGTGGGGTCTATCAGTCCAACTTTTGATTTCTATACCTTGAGGATATTATTTCATAGATTTCATAGATCTATGAAATCTATGGAAGGAGCCTACGAGGCCATTGAGTCCAACCCCCTGCTTAATGCAGGAAACTAGAGGAGGGGGGTCTCCCATCCAAGTAACAACCAGGCCTGACCCTGCTTAGCTTTCCACACTCAGACAAGCTGAGCCAACGTGAGCCACAGGCCTGGAACAGACCTTGGTCGTTCATGGTCCTTGTATTCAAGCAGCTGGCTAGTACGCTGGGCAGCACCCCTTGTCCACCCACTCACTCAGAGAGCAGGGGCAGGCAACCTTCTTGGCACTGTGGGGACATTTCCCCAGTCGGAAAAGTGTCTGTGGGCACCGGCTGCCGCCACCACGCTCACCGCCTCAGCACGGCTGCCGCACTCACGTCCTCCTCCGCCTGAAATTTCCTCCCCACCCCCCCGTTGCTGTGCTTGCCTGCCCACTGCCGCTGCTGCACTGGCCCCTCCCGCCCAAAACCTCCCACCACCACCACCACACGCACCTCACACCGTCCCCAACAAGGAGGCAGCGGCCCGAGGGAGAAAATCTCAGGTGGGAAGTGTGGCGAGTGTGGCTGCACCGGGGGAGGAGACTGAGCAGGAGGTGGAGGGGAGCACAGCAAGTGGAGAGAGGAGGAGGAAGCGAGCCCTGGTGGGGGGGGGAGGAATTTCCAGGCCACAGGAGGAGGCAAGCACGGCACGGCGGCAGCGGCAGGGGGGGGGAGGAAATCCCGGCGGGGGGGTCGTGGTGGATGTTGCTGCGCCCAATGTGCCTTTTCCCACATTGCTGGCCCGTTATACCACATCAACCATAGGGCTGACAATAAAGATGTGAAAACAACCACATCCTGCCATAGTTTGATTTGTCCTAGGGAGCACCCAGCTGTAGAACCTGGTTTAAATCCCATGGCTGGATCCTGGAACAGACGAAGCAATAAAGGAGAATGCCTCTGAGCATGTCAAGTTGCCTTTTTTTTTTTGCCCCACTGAGAGCTACCATAGCTAACCCTGCCAGTTTCACAGTCAGGGTGTAGGCTGCCAAGGTGATAGATGTGTCCTCCTCCAGGTAGAAACTTTTTCAAGGATCACTGCACTCCTCAGAAGCAGCTGCCCTCCCATTCCCAAGCACGCCCGCACTTTGCGCACCCCCAGCCTTTTCCCACATGCAGACAGGACTCTGGAGAGGGATAAGAAGACACACACACACCCCACCTCTTAGGCATCCTATGCATTTGAGCGACACCTGGCTTTGAATTATTTAATTCACACGTCTCAAGGAATTCCTCTCAAGGGAAGACCTGGGGCCAATTTCCTTTAATGCGGGGGGGGGGGAGGCTCCTTGACATGATCAGCCCCAGGGTGTTCACATTATCTGAGGAAAGTGGGTGGATGCGAATTATGCTCACAGGTGCAGCTACTTTAGACCCAGTAGTCACCTGCTGCCAATTCTCCCACAGTGGAATGCTCCTACTGCACTAAAGAGAAACGTGGGCCCTCAGGGTCATCTGCTCCAGTCCCTTGTCCTAAATGGGATGCCCCCGTGACACGGTATTTCAGACACATTGCGTGTGCAGGGAACAGCTGTAGTACAGTGGTCATCAATATTAGCCAGAAGTGTTACAAAGCCCCCCTGCCCCCCAATTCTGCTTTGAAAAGAAATGGCCTGCGTCTGGAAGGGGGCCAGGGCCGTTATCCTTGCTTTTGTCTTGTAGAAGGGCAGAACAGTTCAGGCCTGCTTATGTGGCTTCCCAAAGACAACTTTCTGGCCAGTCCATTGTGTTTCTTTATCCCTCTGTGTTAACACTTTAGATCAAAAGGAAATTAAAAAATATTAGTAAGTTTACTTTGTTGAGCCTTTAAAGCAGTGTTCTCCAACCTTGGGTCCCCAGATGTTTTTGGCCTACAACTCCCAGCATGCCCCAGCCAGCGTAGCTGGGAGTTGTAGGCCAAAAACATCTGGGGACCCAAGGTTGGAGAACACTGCTTTAAAGTGTTTAACAGCTTTTTGTGTGTGTCAAAAATGAATTGGAAGGGGATGGGGGAGAAGGCAGCTTTCATCTCAAAAGAAAACAGAGGGCGGGTTTGCACAACACGAGAAGCCACCCAGACCTTGATATGCCTGACAGATGATCGGGCACATCGTGGGTAGGCTGCTCCCTCCCCCCCCCCCAGTCCTCCCACAGTTATCCCAGGAGACACGGCAGGAAATCCAAGGATCCCCCCCCCCCCGCCATATGCCTGTATACTTTCCTGGCCCAAAAGAAAAATTAAACCCCTTAGAAATCGCACCTTAAAAACAGAGGTTTCCAGTTTGACAGATCAGGGACACTTGAAGAACAGGGGACACTTGGGATATATGATCCCGCCAATTATATATTTAATCTCATTGTCATTTTCATCAAACCAATCCTGATGTTTCTTAGTTTGAGCTCCGCATCGTCTGAGCTCCGCAAGTGCCGCATTTTCTCGAATGAAACATAGAGTGTTCGAGGATCGGGATATTTGTAAGAAGACCAAAACACTGGTTTATGAAGCCATTGTATTACCAACTTTATTGTATGCCTGCGAAACATGGACTATCTATAAACGTCACTTCCACCTCCTTGAAAGGTTTCATCAACGTTGCCTCCGGAAAATCCTGCAAATTACTTGGGAAGATAGGCGAACAAATGTCAGTGTACTGGAAGAAGCAAAGACTACTAGCATTGAAAAAATGATCCTTCAACGCCAACTTCAGTGGGCCGGTCATGTTGTTCGAATGCCTGACTGCCGTCTCCCAAAGCAGTTACTTTACTCCCAACTCAAGGATGGAAAGCGGAATATCGGTGGTCAATATAAGAGGTTTAAAGATGTTCATAAGGCTAATCTAAAAAAATGCAATATAAACATCGAAAACTGGGAAGCTCTGGCCCATGAACGATCTAAATGGAGGTTGGCCTCTCACAAAGGTTCCATGGACTTTGAAGAAGCCCGAGTGCAAGGTGAAAGGGAGAAACGTGCTAAGCGAAAAGCACGTCAAATGAATCCTTTACAGGACCATCTTCTATCTGGTAACCTGTGTCCTCACTGTGGGAAGCTGTGTGGATCTAGAATTGGCCTCCACAGTCACTTACGGACCCATCGCTAGAGTCTACACAATCTTCTTTAGAATTTCCTCCTTTTATCCCGGAAGACAATCTTACTCGGTCACGAGTGATCGCCTGATGATGATGATGATCCCGCCCCCCCAATACCCAAGGATCCTGCTGCAAAGGGGGTGGATGAGGCCCCCCTTTCACAAGCAAGGATCACCCCAGCCTTTGCAACCATTTGACAGGTCGGCTTCTGACAGTTGTCAAATGCTTGCGAAGGGGGGGGGCTACTTACCTGCACCACCACCCCGGCCATTACCCACCCCAGGTTCCCCATTGCCACTCCCACGTAACTATGGTCATCCACAGTTGTGAAAGGGCGGCAATAAAAATAATAATTTAAAAATTTGCAATTAATTGTGAAAATTAGGAGGGGCAAAAGAAGTTTAAAAAAATAGTTGGCAACCACAAGCAGCCTCCTCCAAGGTACCGCTGAGGCACCTTGGAGGAGCAGTTTGTACCTGTCAAAAGGGGGGATCACGAAAGCTAGTTTGACAGCAGGCTTTTACAATCTGGGGGGGGGGGAGTTTAAAAGGCAAACTCAAGCTGCAGTGAACCTGAAATGGTTCACGGTGGCAGAGGAGAGCAGGGGAAGCCAGTGTCAGCTGCCCCCAAGTGCCGCTTGGGCACTTCTAGGGTAACCACCACTGGCACGCACCCGGGAGCCCCATGGCAAGAACGGCAAGGGTACTTTGCCATTCTTGCCATGGGGCTCCCGATTTGTGTGCAAAAACGAATACTGAAATAAAATCAAGCAGGTTTTTGGTGCACATATCTGCGTTCCAAAGAGGGGGGGGAATGCTGGACAGCTACGGGCAGCCACTCCAAGGTGCTGCTGGGGTTTCTTGGAGGGACTGCTCGTGGCTGCCAAAACGGGGATCGTGAAAGGGGGCTTGACATCCACCTTTTGCAATCTCTGGGGGGAAAGGGGGGGGAGAGAAAAAAACCATGGTGAGACCATAAGGCTCGTGGTGGCAATGGGGAGTGGGGAAAGCCTCTGCCAGCCACCCCAAAGTGCCCAAGCGCTCGCCTGGTAGCCGTTTGGCAAGTGCAGCAAGGGATTTTGCCACTCTTGCCAAGTGGCTCTGTAGAGGCTTGTCTTCACCCACGATGGGTTGTGCCATCCGGGTTTGAACAACATGAGAACCCATCATGGGAGAAACAACCCCTACTACAAGCCATGGGTTGTCACTTGTCAGGGTGGCGCGTACAAGCCAAACCGAAGCCACCCTGACAAACCCCATGTGGGTTTGCATGACACAAGCCACCATGGCTTACAAGCCACGGTGGGTTGTCCTGTCGTGCGAACCCAAAGGATAAAGTCTATCATATCAAACTGACTTTTTGATACCTTACTGAGGCCCCTTTGTTTAAAACCATTAAGATCCCCTTGGCTACCTTTCTTACCAGGACCTGATATGCAGCAGAAGACCATCCCTTTCCCCGCTCCTCTCACATCAAGAAAAAAAGCCTTTTCCCCCTTCTTCCATGACCTGGTTTCCACATGAGAAGCCACTTTCTCATCAGGGTGGCAGCCATCATTTTGAATAGTTAGGGCGCAGCAGGAGTGAGTTGGGGTGGTTGACAAGACACCCATGACCCTAAAACAGCCCATGGCTTCTGGGTGGCTTGTCAACCGCCCCAACAAACCACCCTCACTGGGTTTGCACGTAACAAGAAGCTACTGTGCACCCAAACTGCGCCCTGAATATACAAAATTGTGGCCACTGCCACAAGAAACCCCACAGGGAAATTCACCCACAGTGGCGTCTCATTACGTGTGAACCAGATCAATGTCTGACACACTGAAACCCATTTCCAACATTGATGGGCCACCCTGAAGTAGGCTGGAGTGCTGGGCCGAAAACAACAGAATGAAATTTAATAGGGATAAATGCCAAGTGCTGCACCTAGGGAAAGGAAACCAAATGCAGAGTTACAGAATGGGGGACACTTGGCTCAACAATACTACAAGTGAGAAGGATCTTGGAATTGTGGTAGATCACAAACTGAATATGAGCCAGCAATGTGATGTGGCTGCAAAGAAGGCAAATGCTATTTTGGGCTGCATTAATAGAAGTATAGTGTCCAAATCGCGGGAAGTGATAATTCCTCTTTACTCAGCTCTGGTTAGGCCTCATCTTGAGTACTGCGTCCAGTTCTGGGCACCACACTTTAAGAAGGTGTAGAGAAAATGGAGAGGGTTCAGAGGAGGGCAACAAGGATGATAAAGGGACTGGAAACAAGGCCCTATGAGGAGAGACTGAAAGAACTGGGCATGTTTAGCCTTCAGAGGAGGAGACAGGGGAGAAATGATCGCACTCTTCCAGTACTTGAAGGGATGTCACACAGGGGAGGGCCAGGATCTCTTCTCGATCATCCCAGTTTGCAGGACACAGAATAATGGGCTCAAGTTACAGGAACCCAGATTCCACCTAAACATCAGGAAAAATTTCCTGACTGTCAGAGCAATAAGACAATGGAACCAACTACCTAGGGAGGTGGTGGGCTTTCCCACTCTGGAGGCATTCAAGGTGAAGCTGGACAGTCATCTGTCAGGAATGCTTTGACCTGGATTCCTGCATTGAGCAGGGGGTTGGACTCGATGGCCTTGTGGGCCTCTTCCAACTCTACGTTTTCTATGATTCTATTCCACTCCACCACCAAAATCCTTGGCTTTGGAGCTCCCTTTGGCCCTTTTAAGCCTCTCCGCCTTTTCTTCTAAAATCCCATCTGCTCTACTCCCCACTCCAATTCCCAAAAATGCTGTTTCTTCTCCCATTGAAATTATCCCAGACTGAACCTACCTACCTCCCCCGCCCAACCCCAACTTTGTGAGGAAGGCACCCATGATCAGTTTTTTTGACTGGTATTTGCATCCCCCTTTAAGGGCCAGCTTTCTTTTACATGCTAGCCGCTGTCTTTTTGCTCAGTGCTTGAATTGAAACTGTTCTCTTCAAGGTGCCAACACTTCCACCATTCCCTTTTGAGGACAGACACTCACACTTTCTATGTATCCCGTTGCTTCTAGCTGAGATTTTTGAAGGTTTCTTATCTTTTAAGAAACCTTCTCGGTGTTAATGCATTTTGGCTGTATGATCCCCCTGATGTGAGAGTTAAATTCATTTTGAGTATTTAATAAAACAAAAGGATTCTTCCAAGGACCTCGTTTGTGGTCTCTGACTCTCTCAGCTTCTGGCTATCAGGTTTTTCTACACACTTGGGAGTTCAGTATCAAAAGGCCCCTCATGTGTGTGCTTGGTTTACATGTATATCCACATGTCCATGTAAATTAAAGCATACTTCTTAATACAAGACTGAAGTAGCTGGTTCAAGTTTCAATTTACCCTATTAAGTTATTTATTTATCTGAAGTATTTTTATGCCTCTCATCAGCCAAAAAGGCTCCCACAGCAGCTTACATATAATAAATTAAACAAGATAGTGCCTGCCTGCAGGCTTACAATCTAAAAAGACATGACATACAAGGAATGGGGAGGGAAGAGGGGAAATTTAATTAACCAGGGCTGGTGGAATGGCCCTGCTCTCCCTCCATACAGCTTGCTGGGATGACTGCTGGTGGTAGCAGCTGAGGGAGAAGCCTTCATCACGGAGGTCTTTCGGCAGGGCTGGTGGAGTGGCCCTCCTTCCCCTCTCGTCTCCCTCTGTACAGCCTACTTGGAAACTCCTTTTTAAACACAGCCAAAATGGCAGCCTCGGCCTTTGGCATCACATTGATGACAACCCTTCTGCTACCACTGTCGTCCTTCATAATTTCTATCTAGCGTTATGATCCATCTGCAAGGTTAACGTAATACTATTTTAGATCGGTATGCATAGCGGTCTACAAACTTTGGCTGAGCTTGGTAGCCCTTGTACCAAGGGCTACCAAGCTCAGGCACCAAATAGGCACCAAAGCTAGCCTTTCTTATTTCCTGGTTCAGAAAGGCAAAGTGGGTCCTCTTTGTACCTACTGACTGGTAACATGGTTTTACAGGGGAGGAGTGTGCGCGCACGAATGCGTGTATAGCAATCCCTCCCTCCAATTCATGGTGCTGATGCTGCATCCCAGCACAAGACAATGACATGGCATCATTTTGAAAGAATACTCTGTGCTGTCAGCAGCTGTTAAGTTTCTGTGGGTTTTGTATGCACATAGTGGAGCATTCTCTGCTCCACACATAAATTTCAGACCACCACTGACAACCTTGCAACTGTAGTTGTGGAGCTTTGAGTATGCAGAATTTGTCAGTGAATAAAGGGTAGGATAAACCCTATCTCTGCCATAGGGTTTATTTGAATCCCTTCAGAAGTGGGGAGGGAAGAATCTAACATTTTACAATGAAAGATGCATTTACTACCACTAGAGGGCAGACCTTGCTTACCAGATTATTTTGGGGAGCTTAACAGTCTCTCAGTGCAGCAACAATGAGGGGCAATGGGCACTAATGAACCATTTGAAGAGGAAGCAAGGTAACCTGGAGACGTTCTTCTCTCCCACAGTGTTTAACTAGCATTAGGAGAGGGGTGTCCCCTTTTGTGCTCTGAAACCTGCTAAACCTAAAACTACACGATAAACCTCAGTTCCATGGCATCCACAGCCTAGAAAACCCCGGCACTGAGCCAAATAGGGAAATAAATAACCATTTGGAACCGCCTCATTACTCCTTGGGGGTTTTTTTGGTTCTAGAAAATACGAAGGGCTCCAGAAATTCCTGAGGAATTAAACTTAAGAGGTTCAAACCAGAACATTTATTAAGGATATCTTGAAATTTCAACCTTGGTGCCTCCACTGAGGTCAAAAAGCATATACCCACCCACTTCCCTCTTGGGCATGAGAGCGCTGCCAGACAGGATGTTCAGTGACATGGA
Source organism: Shinisaurus crocodilurus (assembly GCA_021292165.1). Lineage (NCBI taxonomy): Eukaryota > Metazoa > Chordata > Lepidosauria > Squamata > Shinisauridae > Shinisaurus > Shinisaurus crocodilurus. The sequence goes on from CM037877.1 coordinate 263,746,661, forward strand.
GTTCCATTCCACTGAACCAGTGTTTTCCAACCTCATAGCTGGCTGAGGCATGCTGGGAGTTGTAGGCCAAAAACATCTGGGGACCCAAGGTTGGAGAACACTGTGCTAAACTGTTCCTTGGTGCAAGAAGCTGGCGACTGGCCACCATGGTCAGGAAAGAACTGTTCTACAGGTCATACACCAGATAACAGACTTCGGTGGATTATTGCCATTGTCAGCAGTAGAGGGGCGGCTATTTTACTCGGGTCACCGTAACCATTTGCTCTGTACCTATTGCTTTCCGTAGCACCTCTATCTTTGCCCTACAGTCTGCTGTGTCCTGGATTGTACAGGTTGATCAGGGGAGCGTTATGGTGTTGGGACTCCGTGTCTCTCGGATCCCTTCCAACTGCATGTATACACAATTCCATCGAGTGTAGATCATAAGCCCAGTTCCTCTCTTTGCCATTGTAGGGCTTTGGAACTTCTTTGAAGAAAAAAAGTCAGTTGAATCCAATTCTGCCCTTCTGCATCAACCTGAATGTTCATACTCCACATCACGGCAGCCACTTTTCACCCATTATACATGCTGTGGAGGGCAGGTGGCATAGAACCGGGTGCTTCCAAGGAAGAGAGGTTTGTATTTGGCAAAATATTCTTTAGGATACCAGACTGTCTGATATTCCATACAAATTGCCCGCATAATTTTCTCATGGTGTTTTCCCCAGACATACACCTGAAACCTAGAGAGCTAGACACTTTTAAAAAACAAAAAAACCATCATCACACAAACTCATTCTTGGGATTCTATTTTTAAAAGAACATGTGGCAGGACAGCAGACCTATGGATGTCTTAGCACAGTGTTCTCCAACCTATCTGGGGACCCAAGGTTGGAGAACACTGTCTTAGCAAGATCAACTACAGGTCTCCTCTTAGAGCACCTGACCCCTCCACACACCCCCAAAGAAAAGGAAGGAAAATGCACTTGAATTTGGGGAGGCAAGAGTGTATGTTTAAAATGCAGAGTGAAATCACAATTGCCAAGTTGAATGTTTACCCTGCCTATTTCGGGAGTGTTTTTAATCTGCTGAAACCAACTGAAACACTATTGATATCAGTATGAATGAAGCAAGAATCAAATAAGGGATTATAAAGGAACAGCCCAGATAGCAATTTGTACGTGACATGATGACGTGTATTTCAGCACAAGGCAGAAAGCTCGTGCTAATGCATTTGGGAGAAGTGGAAACTGCAGCCTGGATAACATAGCAATTAAGTGGGACCCTGAGGTAGTTTGCCAGAACCAGAAAATTTGCAACTAAATTTGCAGCTAGAACAGAGTATGCCAACTATAGGGATTTACTCAAACCTGAGGACATCTGCATAGCCTCCTCAAGACTCCTACAGTTTACAGAGCCCATATTGCTTGCTGTACCAAGGGGGAGATTCTGTGCACATTTACCTGTAGCTACCTACAAGCAGCCCGCTAAGCAGACAGGGTGCCTATTGCCAGTTACCAGAATGTGCATAGTAAAGGCAAAGGACAAGAGGATGCATGAGATCCTAGGAGGCAATGGTGAGGTGTTACAGGGCCACTAACACAGAGAAGCTGGGAGTCTCTGATACTTCACTGCTGTGCTGGATGCCACCGTCTACGGCTAGGCTGTGAACTAGTGGCCCTGACTGCAGGAAGAGCTTTTCATAGATGCATTTTGCTACCCCTCCAATGGCATGTAGGTTGTCAGCATCACATACGCAGCCTCACTTCTTGCCCCTGGCTTCTGCCCATCCAGGGCAGGCCCACAGCCACCCGTCACAACAAGATCCCTGAACACATTTCTTTTAAACTATTACTTGTTTGAAAGTGAGTTACTTCATTGTAATTCGACCAGTGTTCATGATCTGCTTATCAGAGATAAAAGGCAAGACACAAAATCCATGGCTACAAAAAAAAAAGATATCTTTGGCACATGGACGATGAGGATGTCCATTTACTTCAACCATTATGGAAAACAAGACACTCTCCCTGCCTTCTAGCACTGTATTATGGTAAAGCCAACATGTAATATGGTAAAGTATAGCTACTTCATTCCTTCGGGTGACCATAGCATTCACCTGACCCACATGAAACCACCATGGCCTTGATGTTATGGGGTAGCTCATTTGAGCACTTTTCTTGTAGGGCTCCTTCATGATTACACTGGGGTTATATGCCCACATGAATGGGCACCACGAATGTGAGCAGTACATGGCCAGCACATGCCACTTTGCCCACTAAACCTGGGTGTCAGATGGGCAACATGACGGAAGAATGACGTTAACTCTGGAGTGCTCTGTGGCTTCATACTTAGCACCTTGCCACAACCCACACATGTAACCAAACTTGAGCATCACATGAACCAAACAGAGATCATGACCAATCCAGAAGGCAGGAGATTCACAGTTAAGCTGGAAGTCTATGAAGAAAGGCAGTCCGACACAATTCACCGGCAAGTTCTCCAGCCACTCACGTCAGATACTGCACTATGAGGAACATGAGCACGCAGGTCACAAGCATGCCTCCCATCATGAAGTACTTATCCTGGAAGGCACGTTTCTCAATGAGGCGCATGACTGTATTGGATAAGCCCAACATGTTGGCAACATCCATGATTTTCTTGTGAGTGCCCTGAAGGTGACAGAGAAAAATGGCAATGTTAGTGAAAGAGCAGTCAGTGGGGCCTTCCAACTCCCCCAGTGGCCTCAAAGGCTTCGGTATCTTCTAGCCTCCACTGTGCCCTAGAGAGCAGTGGCCTGAAATATGGCACCCACTTCACCTTATATACCAGGGGTACAGAACCTTTGGGTGGGGGGCCAGATGACCCACCACCACCAGCTCTCTGTGGGCTGTATGCCATCAGGGGGAGCGATGGAGACTAGTTCGGATCTACAGTGTACAGGTGCAATGGAGGAAGGAGGTGGGCCACACAAAGGAGAAGCAGCCAAGTCCCCCCTGCTTCTCTGACAGAGGAGCCAGGGGGATTCAGCCACTTTGCGCCCCCCCGCCTCCTCCCCTCGGGGCATGCGCAGGAGAAGCAGTGCCCGCTGCCCCTCGTCCCTGCCGCTGCCTCCAGTCTCAGATCTGAGTTCGCACTGGGATGAAGGGGGCTGGGGCTTGCCCGTGCCTGGGAAGAGCAGCCGCGTTCCCCGGCCCGGGCATGTCCCAGTGCTGCTGCTGCCCCCCACCCCCACGGCAATTCTGACCTATGACGACAGCATTGGGACCCGTGCCAGCAGGGGAAACCCCACCATCATCTCGGTCTCAGATCAGAGACTTGCGGCAAGGGGAGGCCCCCCAATGGTGCGAACCCAGTCTCTGTGTGAACAGTGGTGGCTCCAGGGCTCTTGCAACCCACCTTTCTTCAGGGGCCAAGAGAGTTGTGTTGAAGACTAGTGGTAGGACCAGGCAGGACCAGGCCTCCACCCATTACAGAGAAGCAACCCCTCTTATGATGGTTTTGGAGGTGAAATTCTGCATATGTCCCTTTTAAAAGTTTGTTGTGTGCTTTTCACTGAAGAGCTTCACTTCACTGAGGTCCTCCCTTAGGAAATCAGAATTACGCTGCAGACCCCTGGAACCTTCTTGCTTCCTTTTCCCAGAGGGCCTGCCCAGCCCTAAAGCCGCCCTTTCACATCAAGTATGGCGGAAGGACGGCCGTGCCCGTTGCCACCAAAACAGCAGCAAAGCCGCGTTGTGGGGAAAACAGTAAGGGAGGCGGCAGCCGCCGGCTGTGGAGCTGGAACGGGTGCGATGCCTGCAGGCTGCCTACTGAAGCACAGATACAGAGCCCAGGGGAATCCTCGCACTGGAATTATGACAGTGGCCTTCCACGTCCATCCACAAATATTCTACCAGGAAGTTTCTATCTAGTTGAGCCATCTTTATTTATTTATCTATCATGACGACGATGGGATGGGAAAAGGCTGTAACTCATTTCCATGGGATCATCCACTGCACCCAAAATGTGAAGCCAGCCCTACGAAGTCACATTCTACAGTGCCCTCAAGTGACAGCAGCAGCCAACATTGGTTTCTTTGACCTGCAAAGAGAACTGTGTCCAAGTGGGGCCAAGATAACACAGGGAATCTATTTCTCTAGCTTTACAGAATATCAGGGCTTGTCCTATTCTCAAGGCCCACAGCTGGTCAACCACCCAGACAGCTTCCACCAGAGGAAAATGGCTGGTGTCGGAACAAAAACAGGCATTGTGTTCAGAAATGGTATTTATGTCAGCAGCAACAAGAACTCTGAGGTTTTAAGCTCTGCGGGGGGGGGGGGGGAGGAGAGAAAAGGATATATGGCATAGGAACAGGAGCGGCTGTGTGCTGGGATGCAGGATGACTATAGAAAGGAGATTAGAGCCAGCAATAAGTAGAGAAGGAGGGATCTGTAAGAAGGGATGGGAAGAGGAAATAGCAGGCTGAAGGAAGCAGTGTTGAAGGATAGACAGGCCAATGAGAAAGGCAAAATCGAGGAACTTCATACAAACAAATCTCCCGCTCCTTAGGAACCACTGGCATGGAGGATCCTCTTCCAGGATGGGTTTGGGGCAGGAGAGGCAACCTTCAGATTCCCTTTTAGCTGTACTGTGTTATCACAGGAAACTGCCTTATACCTGGCCAGACTATTTGCCCATCTAGCCCAGTACTGCCTACTCTGAGTTGCAGTGGCTCTCCAGAGTCCCAGGTTCAGGTCTTCCTGACCCTTTTAACAGATGGTGCCAGAACTGAATGCGGGACCTTCTGCATGCCAAGCATTTGCTCTATCACTGAGCTATGGTCCTTCCACTATTGATACCTTAACAGTGAAAATGTACTTCTTTCCAGAAGCAAGTTTGCAAGACTCAGTTCAAGATTCAGACGTGTTCATTGTAACTATAAGAATCTTGAAGAGCTGAATTATTATAAAGTTGACAAACTCTGAAATGCACTGAAGGACTCGGAAACTGCTGCAGCAGGAGCAGCAGATCCCAACAGTCAAAACCTTGCTGTAGCCACCTAAAAAAAGGACTGAGATAGATTTAAGTTACGTGCAATTCAAGACCAGGATGACTGGGGTGAGGTGGGGGACAGAGAAACAGGAAGAGACCTTGCATTGGAATTTGACCATTCTAAATTTTGAAAATCCAACAGATTACAAAAATATTGAGTGCCTAGTCACCACACATTAAAAAAAAAAGCTCAAGGCCCCATCCTATGCCCACCTTTAGTGTCATTCTCTGATCCCTCAGGCCCTTTAGGATGCTGGTTCCGCTGCCAAGAAGATCATCCATGCCACGGTGCGCATTTTGAAGGGATTCATTAAATTGTAATGTTTCGTCAATCGGAATGGTGGTGTCAGAATCCTGCAAAGGGGAAGGGGGGAAGGGAAGGGAAGCATCTTTGTTACCTTTCCTTGACACTCTGAACCCCAAAGGACAAGGGTGTCAGCATAAGCCACATGAAACCAACATTATTCTACAGCAGTGAAGTTCAAACTTCCTGACTGAACAGAATCTTTTCCACATCCCTCTGCCTGCTAGGGAACAATTTACACATTCTAAAGATGACTTGTTTGCACAGTGCGCAGCAAGCCTTGACGGGTCTAGCTGTCACTTCATGTGCCCTGGGAGTATGCCCCACAACAGTCCGCTACACCTTTGCATCACAGAAGAAGATTGGCAATGGGTAGAGAAGTTGTGGGGTGTGTGTGTGTGCAAGTTTGCCCATCATTACTGATCTTCTCAGCGCTGAACCCCTGGGTTTCACAAACTCCAATTTGAGAACCACGGTTGTAAATATTTGAAGAGTGGAGGAGAGGAAAGAGAGCTAATTTTAGCATGAATCCCCTGGCTTTAGGTTAAGGCATACGTTAGTGGTGAACGTTCGGGCCAGAAGCTCCTCGCGCTGTCTCTCTTGCTGCTCCCGTGCATAGCGTCGATGCTGAAAGTTCCTCAGCGCTGTCTGCAGGTGCTGGGTGTCGTATTTCAACTGGTCAACTCGGCTGAAAACAAAAGACACAGAAAGTTGCTAAGCTCCAAAACTGCAAAAAGCAGGAATGAGCTAGAGAAGGCTGGGTTATCATAATAAAATAATGTGGTATCCCTATTAGCCAAATGCAGTGCTTCAATGGACAGGGAAACCTGGGCTGAACTTGAGCCAGCGCTAACAGTTTTACACCTGCTCCTCTGCACATATGGACACAGGGAACTGCTTTCTACTGAGTTAGACCATCTAGCCCATGACTGTGTACTCTGACTAACAGCAGCTCTCCAAAGTCTAAGGTGGGGGCCTTTCCCAGCCCTGAAACCCAAGACCCTTTTTGTCCAGAGATGTAACCTGGGACCTTTTGCCACTCCCTGTTGCACACTGGACTGCAAAAAAAAAGCCCCCCCCGCTCAATTCCGTGATGATTTTTCTCCTCCAAGAGGTTCCCTCAAGATTTCCATTTGTGCCCAGCTGTCCCATGACATCTGGCACAGAGGGCTGGCCTCGAGACCATTCAGTGAAAAACAACAACGTTGACTGCAATTCAAAAGAGGATCTTCTGTATGGTGGCCAAAACTTGATGGAATCAATGAAACAGATCCAGATCAACCCTTCCTTGCACTCATTCTGCAAGCACTTCAAGACATCTTTATTTAGTTCGGCATTACATCTGCCTTAGAGCTGGTCATGTTTATTTGTGACCTTCTAGTTATTTTACTTAGAGCTTTACTGTAAACTTCAATAAAATCTTTGAAAGATTAGTGGGATAAAGGTTATTTATAAGCTCTTCATGTAGCCACATTTATTTATAAGAAAAAGAATATCTCTGCACCTTCAATCCCATATGGAAGGCAGCTACCATTATCATTATAACAATAAAACATCTCGTGATAACAGGGATAACACTGCACTAAGAGATATTCTAGACAACAAAAAGCAACATGGCAGGGCAGAGGAGGAGTTTGGCACTCACAGTTTGGCATTCTGCCGCTTGCTGGGAGGTTCCTTGTTGCAAAAGATTTCCAACCGTTCTAGGTTGCTGAAGATCCTGTCTATTCGTGCCTGAGTTTCATTTTCTACCACTGGAGGAAAGGGAAAAGAAACAGGGCAAGAAGGGATATTAACGTGCACAGTACTTTCCTCCCAGCCCAATGCCTGGTTTTGCCAGTAAGCTCTGCCTACACTGGCCACATTAGGATGATAAAATGCTGGCTTAATAAACCAGGATATTCAAGCGCATCATGCACTCACATGCAACCCTTTGGCTGCTGTTTTCCTCCTCCCTTTGTGCAAGTGAGCAAAAGAAGCCAGGAAGCAGTAATTAAACAAAGCTGGAGGGAGGTACTGAGTGGTATGCTTTATGGCTTGTGCTGGAAAAGTGGGTGCATCCCGAGTCATCCCCATGTGCCTTCTTTCCAAGCACGATCACTGGGGAGAGGGTGCGGGCAAAGCCTCTCCCTCCTCCCAGGGATCATGAGCAGGAGCGCTGCAATGTATGCGAGGCTTTAACCGTACCCCCCCCCCCCGCCAGCATTTGCGCTTGGAAAGAAGGTGCACGTTCCTTACACACCTCCTGTTCCAGCACAAGCTGATTCTGCTGGGAAACAGATGCACCCCCATCAAAATCACTGGGAGGAAGACAGAGTTAAAGCCTTTCGCGCCTCCCAGTGATCTGGATTGGGATGTGTGTGTGTGTGTGTGTGTGTGTGTGTGTGTGTATGAGTGTGGGTGCATGTATGTGTGGATGTGTGCGAGCAAATGTGGCCCCCAGCAGCCCACCCAATGCTACAAGTTGCCAACCCCTGCATTAGGCCAAGCCAGCAGTTAAATTATCCTCCTGCATCAGTTACTCACAGTGAATTGATTGCTTATCTGAAGTCTCCAGGCGGCCCATGTATGACTGGACCTCATGAACTTGCCTGTTAAAAAGAGAAAGGCAGGAAATGGGAGAGTTCTAGTCACAGTGGCTATTTCAGGAGAAAAAAGAAGGCAAACAAGTGACGTATAAATTGCTGGTGCACAGAGCCAAAGGGACTCTGCAATCCAAACATGGAAGCAAAGCCCCGAGTATGGGGCCCCCAGTGTGGCGCCCACAGACACCACCACGCCTGCAAGGCCAGGCTGAGGCACCTGCCAAGCTACTTCCCCCCCACTGGACAAGTGAACGAAGCGACTCCTCCACTCACTTGTACGGGAGAAAAAAGTTCTCCTTGCCAAGAAATGGCTGGGGAGGGGAGGGGCAAGCTTTTTCCAGGTGACTGTCCCTAGGAAGTACATATATTTGTGTACACAGCCATGTTAACATTAGTATGTTAACCATTTTCCGTACCTTCATTCCCTCACTTAAAATCTAAACAATGTATGGGAAATTTATGCTTTTGAGTTCTCATGTCATAAAATATTTAGTATTCAAATCCAATTTCCAAGTCAAATTTCAATTTCATTTTTTAAAAAATAGAACATTGAACATGAACTAAGTATAGATCCCCCCCCCCTAATATTTCAATGCAACTATCTTTGGCTATTGGGGGGGGGGGATTTAGTCTTTATTCAACACATAAAATTAATGTGGCATCCTTTTACAAAGTGGTTTAATAAGTCAAACAGACCTGCTAAATCGCATCTCTATCAGCTTAGGGCAGCAGACAAATTTTCAGTTCAATGTTTCCAGAAGGCTCCCCTCATTGGCTAAGCAGGCATCCCAATTTTGAATGAACATTAATTGCACCTGAGCTATTCTAGTTTCTGTCTGGAGTAAGGTAGTTGCTGGGATGTCCCAAAGTTATTATCTGGCACTTTCCTGAGGGATCTCTCCAAAACAAATAGCGGGAATGGCTCAACTCTGCCAGCTAGAAAACCTGTTTTGGAAACAGATCGAGGATGTCAGGCCCTTCGGCACCTCCTAGAAACGGATGTCTGGCAGGGAAATGACTTGTGCAGGCTAAGAGAATGACTAGAGGCAAAGGGCAATAAAAACAGTTGCTGAAAATGTAGAAAACTTGGAAAAATAATTTGACGGGAGAAGCAGCTTAGACCTGCTACAGTTTGAACAGCAAGATTATAGAAATGCTACAACACTAATGATACCGCATGAAGCCGTTTGCTGCACAGGCACTTATCTGCGGTGCTCCCCCATGGTCTGATGTCACTAAGTTCGAGAGTCAAGAAGAGCTGATCTGTGGGGATCTACTGGTTTGGGGCAATTGGATCAGATGCCCTTCAGTCCAACTCTGTGATTCACTCAACTATACCCAGCTCATTTTCAGCATGGGGAAGTCGCAAAGAAAAGTCAATTTTTAAAAGGAACCGAGTTTAACACTCAGGATTTCAAAAGTCCATAAAGCATTTTCCCCCCGAAGGCAGAGTCAAGCTTGTAAAATTTGAGGACACCAATTCCAAGAGAGAGACGGAGACACTATTCTAGTTGAAGTGGAACATAAGCTAACCCACGGTTAACCTTACCCAGGGTTTGTATGGCAGATGATCAAACAAACCGTGGTTTGTTTTCTCAATCCTTGGCTTGTTTGCTTCCCTCCTCCTTCACGCATTCCCTTCCCATATCCCAACACCTTGCAGCACTGGCATGGTTTCACCACGTCAGCTGCCAGCTTACCACTGGTCTATTCAACACACGGGGTGTGGAATACTCCTCCTAGTAGCTTGCTGAAGAAATGCTCCCTTCCCCCATTCCTAGGCAAAGCACTGGAAACCATGCATTCAGAGAAAGTTACTGTAATCCTTTCTCACCAAGCTGGCGATGCAAAGGGAAAGGTCTGTTACCAGAATAAAGGAAGTGCCTTTCAACATGTTTGGAGACATGCTTCTTACAGACTCATCTTCCAGCAGTGCAATCTCACCAGTACTTGGATGATTCCCATTTACCCCCCCATATACCATTAATGATTCCAAACTCAAACTGCCCCCCGCTCTGGGTTTCTGCTGCATTATAGTAGGGAACACACACACACACATCATTCTACCTTCCCAAATTCCCCTTCCCCTTTCACCAACTCAGGGCTTGCCAGGCACTACTGATAGCACACCCCTTACAAAGATAGCATCTGGCTTCTGCGTGCACAATTACTAATTGTGTTTCAGCCAGCCAGCCAGCCAGCCATGGACTGATACACACCTGTTGCTAGCTGAGTTCAAACAAAGAACACTCTACACATTAATGTACTGAAACATCTATGATTCTATGATTTTACTGGTTACTTACGCTTTGCTGTAGAACTGGAGGTGAATCTAATCAGCTAATTAATAGGGACCAGGGAGCATACACGGCCAGAGGGACTAGCCCTTGAAAACTCCCCCTGCACTGTCAGGAGCAGCTTTGAGCTGCAGGAGGGGAAGGGAATCTGATCTGCCTGGCTGCTATTGCCAGGCAGACTTTGCCATTACTGCTAGTTCTGGAAAAGGGTAAGCAAGGGCATGCCAACATGTAGAGTAGCCGTGGGGGTTTTTTTTATACCAATCTTGCCCAACGCCCCTGTAACTTGGCAAAACAACCCAGGAACCTCACAGGTTTCTTGGTTCAGATGTAATAACAACCCATGGTTTAAACAATCCAACAACAAACCCAGTTCTCTTTCTGGGTTGCTCATGGTTAACAAACCATGGTTTGTGTGGCTGCACTCACACACCATGACAACCCAGAATTCAACAACCAATACCATGCGTTAGCATTATGTGCGAACCAGGTCAACGTAAGAGAGTGTGTGCGTGGAGACCTGTCATGGCCCAATGGATAGAGAACTGAGCCTGCACTTTGGTTTAAGCTACACAGTTGGATTTGAGAGGCCAAACTGCAGTTCAGCTTTAGATCTTACTGGCACAGAACTCTGGCTGTCTCAGTCTCAGTTTCCCAGTATCCAAAGTGGATACATAACCTGATGTTTTACAATGTAGCCCTCTGCTCACTTGAAATTTTACAAATGGTAAAGTTCTTCTAATGATAACCATAAGTCCCTGAGATTGAAAAAGAAATCCTGTACTTCCTATAAAATGTTGACTTCATACACATACCATTAGAGGGAGCGCAGGGCCATTCCACCAGCCCTGCTGAAAGGCCGCCCTCCTGAGGGCTCCTCCTCCCTCAACTGCCACCACCAGCAGCCATTCCAGCAGGCTGAGAGGAGGGAGATGAGAGGGAGTGCCATGCAGGGCCATTCCACCAGCCCTGCCAGAAGAATGAATTGATATTCCCCCTTCTTCCCTCCCCATTCCCTTTTCCTTGTGTGTCGTGTCTTTTTAGGTTGTAAGCCTGCGGGCAGGGACTGTCTTTGTTAATTGCTGTAAACCGCCCAGAGAGCTTCGGCTATTGGGTGGTAGAAAAATGAAATGAAATAAATAAATTGACTTGGGATAAACTCCACTGAACTCAATGGAACTTACTTCTGAGTAGACACTCTTTTTAAATTTATTTTATTTGTACCCCACTTTTCTATCAAGAAAATGGTTCTCAAGGCGGGTAACAATTATAGGAACTAAAAAATTCAAACAGAGGGCGGACTGGAGCAACATGGCTAAGCTTGTCTGAGTGTGGAAAGCTAAGCAGGGTCAGGCCTGGTTGTTACTTGGATGGGGGACCCCTCCTCTAGTTTCCTGCATTGAGCACGGGGTTGGACTCGATAGCCTTGTAGGCTCCTTCCAACTCTATGATCTATGAATCTATGAGCCAGACCTGCCTTTAATGTCTCTGCCCCCAGCAAGCTCTGCCCCTTTAACTTTAACACATTCTGTGAAGGTTTAAACAGGACCCTACACACATTCAGCAGAATGCTCCAGACCTTCACCAAATACACATAGGTCAGGAGAGGCAAAACCACGTAGGGAATGGGATGTTGGGGGCAGGGCCAGTGCAATGCATGGGTGAGGGACTTCTGATATAGGGTTGTAGTCTAACTCTAACCTAATAAAGGTTGCAATCCTATGAACACTTATTTCGGAATAAGTAAGAATAAATAAGCCCAATGGATACAGTTGGGCTTATTTATTTATTTATATTTATTTATTTAATACATTTTTATACCACCCAATAGCCGAAGCTCTCTGGGCGGTTTACAACAGTTAAAACCATAAAATACAATATAAAATAAATATAAAATTTAAAACCACAGATTAAAACAAACAACAAAGCTAGCAGCAACAGTTACAATAACAGAGTTAAAAACAACTACAAAATTAAAATGATTAAGGTGATTAAAATGATTTAAATGCCTGGGAGAATAGAAAGGTCTTCACCTGGCGCCGGAAAGAATACAAAGTAGGCGCCAGGCAAACCTCTTTGGGGAGCTCATTCCATAACTGGGGTGCCACAGCAGAAAAGGCCCTCCTCCTGGTAGCGACCTGCCTCACTTCCTTTGGCAGGGGCTGATGCAGATCTTAGTGTCCGGGCAAGTACATATGGGAGGAGACAATCCTTCAGATACCCTGGCCCCAAGCCGTTTAGGGCTTTGAATGTTCGTACCAGCACTTTGAATCGGGCCTGGAAACAGACTGGCAGCCAGTGCAGATGAAAAAGCACTGGCATAATATGTACTCGTTGGCCAGTCCCCGTTAACAATCTCGCTACCCTATTTTGGACCAGCTGAAGTTTCCGGACCATTTTCAAAGGCAGCCCCACGTATAACACATTGCAGTTATCCAAACGAGAGGTTACCAGAGCATGGATAACTGTAGCTAGGCTATCTCTGTCCAGATAAGGACGAAGTTGGTATATCAGCCTAAGCTGATAAAAGGTGCTCCGTGTCACCGAGTTCACCTGTGCCTCGAGTGACAGTTGTGGATCCAAGAGCACCCCCAAACTATAAACCTGATCCTTCAGGGGGAGTCCAACCCCATCCAGAACTGGTTGAATATCACTTAGCCGGGCAGACAAACCACCCACTAACAGTACCTCCATTGAGTCTCAGTTTATTAGCCCTCATCCAGTCCATTACCGTGCCCAGGCAGTGATTCAGAACAGCCACTGCCTCACCTTTTATTTCAAAGTAAAGCATGCATATGGGTGCACTATATATCCACAAAATGCCTCTTTCATTTTAAGGCCATTACAAATTGCAGACAGGATTTTCCATCACACTCAATAATATATTTTTTTTTCTCGTCCCCCCCCATATGCCCTTCATTTTGTTTTTGTTTTTGCTTAACATTCATACTGAAAAAGAATTCTGCTGAAGTTTGCACACTACTTTGTGATTTTCAGTTGGTCATAATGAGAAGTCTGGTTTCACCAGCTCTCTGTGGATCTCAATGGTTAATCTAGAACAGGGCTCTCCAACCTGGGGTCCCCAGATGTTGCCAGACTACAGCTCCCAGAATCCCTTGCCCTTAGCCATGCTAGCTGGGTATGCTGGGAGCTGTAGGCCAGCAACATCTGGGGACTCAAGGCTGGAGAGCCCTGATCTAGAATGATGAGTGTTTCATTGCTGTATTATGTTAAAATGTAAGCTACCACCCAAAGGGCTCTGTGGGAGCATCATGGCAAGAAAGAAACTGCCGAGTTAAAACAACATCCTTCTTTGCTGGTGTAGCATAGCGGCGAAGAGACTGACCTAAGAATCAGAAAAGAGCAACAGGACATCAACTGCTGTTCTCATACAGGTGCCACTGCCTTTGAGCATACTCAGTTTCATTAGGTTGACTGACTGCTGCAACTAAAGCTATCACTCCTCTGCTTTTGCCAGTGGCGGAACTTTTTGATGGCCAAGAGATTGCTACTGCTCAATATCTCCTACCACAGGGAAGCGTTTGTTGTTGGACAGAGGATCAGAAACCAGTGCATGATCCCAGCACCAAAGCCACCTTCTCCATAACAGACAAGTATGGAGAGTATGTATCTGATGGAAGTGGGCAGTGTCCGTGAAAGCTTATGCCAGAATGAATGTGTTGGTCTTTAGGGTACCACAAGACTCTGTTGTTGTTCTTGCTGCAATAGACTAACACAGCCACCCCTGCGGGAATTATGCAGACTGTTAGGCAACAATGTACACGAACCGAGCTCTTACTCAGCTGCCCCCCCCCCCACGTGCTGTATGGAGAGAATGCTACTGACCTGCCTTACAGGGTTGATGTAAGGATTACAAGGTTATGGATATGACTCAGTGTTCTCCAACCTTGGGTCCCCAGATGTTTTTGGCCTACAACTCCCAGCATGCCCCAGCCAGCACAGCTGGCTGGGGCATGCTGGGAGTTGTAGGCCAAAAACATCTGGGGACCCAAGGTTGGAGAACACTGGTATTAACAATAATATTACCGTTGTCCCAAGCTGCCATGGCTACCTCCTTACCTTCGCCTTTCCATGTGGCCCCCGGCCCCCCCTTCCAATTATTTACACATCGACCCCGCCCCGCCAGAGGCCCACAGCCCGACACACGCACTTGTAGGTCTGGTGGTAGAGCCCTTCCATGGCGGCCGCTCGTCCCGTCAGCGCGCGCTCTCACACGTCACCCGCTCCGGGCCCCGCTGCTTCCGGCTTCCGGCTTGCCCAAAGGCCCGCTCGTGACGTCCGTCCCCCCCCCCCCCCGAGCCGGGCTGTCTTCGCTCCTGCCTGAACAGCCATTTACGGAATAGAACGGCCGCGGAGGGTCCGGGCTGCGACGGCTTTCAAAAGCGCTTTCTGAGCGGGCGGGATCGGATTTGGGTGTCCTCCCCTCTCCGCGGTTCAGTGTACAGGGCCGCTTTCAGACGTGCAGGTGTCGGAAATCTCTCTCAGATGCGCGGATGAGTAGCGGCAGAGTCTTCTCTTCTGCAAAGTTGATTTGCGGCAGCCTCGGCTCCGACGGTGCAGGGCGGCAGAAGAGAGTCAGGGAGCAATCTTATTGTGCATCTTTAGACGGAAATAAACCCCACACTTCCCAGTATAGCTAGCTGGGGGACGCTGGGAGTTGTAGGACTTACTTCTGTCCAGACCCGTGTTCTCCAACCTTGGCAGCTGGCTGGGGCATGCTGGGAGTTGTAGGCCAAAAGCATCTGGGGACCCAAGGACCAAGGTTGCTTGCGGGACAATGCTCTGGACGTGCAGATGCCGTGTGGCTCTCCCTGCGGCTCTCCGCGCCTCGGGTCCAGCCTGCTCTCCCGCGTCCCCGCGAATGCCGTTGTCGTAGCGGGAAGCCGCCTTACACGCCCTTCACGGGGCATCAGTTTTAGCCCGCAGGGGCACCCCGTGGCGGCAGGAGAAAGGGGGAACGAGGCGAGAAATGGCAATACTGTGTTAGCTGGGAGGGCAAAGGGAGATTTCTGACAGCCTCAGTGAGTGGGTCAAGACAGGCAGGAGATTATATATATATATATATATATATATATTGCCTGAATGAAAAAAAACACACATCTTTTCATGCCTTCTTTATGAATGCCTGGAGAGGCGTTCGGCTAGCTGCTATTGAACAATGCCGGACAAGATGGATCTTTGATCTGATCAAGCAAGGCAGTTTTTATGTGCACAATGCCTTGGTGCGAGCCTAAAATATTGGGTCGTTTTTTAAAAAATACCTCCTTGGTATTTTGATAATCTGAAAATATAATTGCCTTTCCGGAAATACATGGCATGACCTTCAACTGCTAATAGATTAAAGAGATAGTGCCTCTAATTATTCAGCCACAGGTCAAACTGAGGACTTGCAGAAAATTTTACAGGAAATTACCTTTCCACTAATGTAACCACCTCTACATTCCTTGTCCATCTCTCTCCCCTACCCGCACCCCACCCCATCCTGTTCTCCCACCCCACCTGGTCTTGCAGTAAGGATCCTGCAGATTTGTCCAGCTCCAGCTCAGCCAACATCCTACCTAGACTTCTTTCCCAAGGAATTCATCATTGGAGGGGGGGCAGGGAAGGACTTTGGCAACAGAGCTCAGAAGCTCCCCGAGCAGCTGCACAGGCCATGGCGTCAGGAAGTTCACCCTGACTGGTGGCAAGAATTCTTTTTCCTGGGGAACCCTTGTAAAGAGGGGGTCCACCAGGAGAAAAAGTAATCCCCCCCCCTCCCAGTTCCACAACACACCTGCACTAAAACATTTCTTGGAGCTGTGGAGAAGCTTCAGAACAGTTTTTGTTTTTTTTAAATCAGTCCTAGCTCTCCCAAGGGGGACCCCAGCAGCTGTGCTGCGGATGGAGGTTGGCTGCCCCTGTATTACTGCAACAACTCACTGTTGTCTGTCGAGGCCCCATGAGAGGCTCTTGGCCCTGCTAGCCCAGTGGCTAGTAAGGGGGGCATTCAGCCAATGGTTAACCAAGTCCAACTGGTTAACTCCCTGGAAGCCCTCTGTAATGGGGGGGGGGGGGTAAACTACAATGCCCAGTTGAGCAAGACAAATAGCAGCCAAGGGATAGTTGCTTGGGACAACTTCTTATGTTAGGACAAACCTTAAATATTGCAGAAAGGCTCTTTCAGCCTAGACAGGCCCACAATAAAGCTAAATATCTTGATAAATCTGATTCTCCTCGCACATGGGTGAGTTACAATTCTATGTGATGCCTTCAGCTGCAATGGAAGGACACTATAGTAAGGTGCCCTGGGAGCAGCTAGTATATTCAAAATGTCCACATCAGATCAAGGATTTGGTGAATTGAAATGCCCCCTTGTTTAGCGGCATTAGAGCTAAATGTATAGCTGGAGCTGGTACTCTGGGATCGTAGGCTTTTTACCTCAGATGCAGAGCAAGTCTGTTGTCAGATCAGGATACGGTGACCACGTATAGAGTATCAATGCTTGCTTTATCAACAAAGAAAATCAGAGCAAACTTTGTTAGGCCCCTTCCAACTCTACCTATGGTTCTATGTCAGGGGAAGGAACCGGGGGGAGGGGGCTTAGGGCCATACTGTATTGTATATATTTGTCCCTTTTTCAGTTATCTGTACTTTCAAATTGTACACTCCTATGTCATAGCCGTTGCCTTGTACAATAAATGTTGGTGATTAAATGCTCCTCTGGAAGCATCCTGAGTTCCATGCTGGGAGGGGGCCGTCTGGGCTGCAGTGCCCGCTTGCACACGCATTCGCTCAGCTGATGCCAAGACCCCTCCCTATCCACCAAGCCCTATAAAGCTGTTACAGCAGGGGTGAGCACCACATGGCCCATGGGCCACATGCACCCTCGGGCCTTTTCTGAGGCCCCTGCTGCTCTCCCCCCGCGGCAGCAGCAGCAAAAAAAGGAATGTTGCTTCCAAATAAGGTGTACACTCCCCACACACGTCTTCAAGCAAAACCCCTTTTTTTGCCACCAAATTTCAGCAGCAAATTTGGTGGTGAGGGTAGCGGGGGTGCAGGCCCCAGTGGGGGTAGGGGGCAATGTGACCCCCTGACCCGCAGAGGTCGCCCACCCCTACCTTAGAGTTTGTACCTTAGTCTTTAATGTCTTGTCTCTGGTGTGAGGACACTTCTGGCTCCCAGTGGCTGGTGTTGATCTAAGACATTTTGCTGCGTGGAGTGGAGCTGAGATGTCCTTCCACAGCCTGAGCCGACACTGTTAAATGATTCAGACATCCATTCCTGTTTTCATCTGTAGTGCTGCCTGAAGCCAGTTGCTTCATCCTGCTGCATGGCAGGGCTGGTCCTGCCCATAGCTGTCTTGGATCTTGTCCCCTGCCTGACTTTGACTATTTGCTTCTGTCCCTCTTCATCCTCTGTTGCTGCCTTGGATCTTTGTTCTTGACCTTTGCCTGTTTTTGACTGTTCCATTCTGTCTGGCCTGCCTGCCTGCCTACGCCCTGATTCTTGCTGAGAATCAAGATTCTTGCTGAGATCTGTAAAGCCGTAATTCTATACCCACTTTTGTGGGAGTAAGCCCCTTGAACTCAGTGGGACTTCTGGGTAGACTTGTATAGGTTTGCACTGTAAGGCTGGAATCCTTACCTGTAAAGAGGTCCATTTCACTCAGTGAGACTTACTTCTGAGTAGATATGTATAAGATTGTGCTGGGGCGGAGCAATCCTGAAGAGGGAGGGACTGAGGTAGACAAACCGCCTTTTCCAATGCCCTGTCAGCTTTCGCTAGCAGGGTGGAAGGTGGGGATGCATGTTTTTCCCCCCTTTTTATTTGTCTGTTTCCTTTCTTCCCAAGCCCCCTCCCACTGATTCCAATGGGAGGGAAATTACAGCCTGGCATAGTGCTTCCCCTGTACCCCGGCGTGATTGGAGCACAGGTGGGGTTTGTATCCTGCAAATCCACAGCCTCTCCTGGCATACCTCCTATTTGTGCTTTCCAATGTCAGAGTTCTGAATTCAGAGATGTGCCAGCTGAGGACCTTTCCGCAGCCTCACAAGAGGAGGCTTGCGAGGTTGGGTCTCCCTCTCTGGGAGGGCTCTCTCTCTCTCCCCCTCTGTCCATGGAAAGGAGGATCTGAAAAATCCTATGGCCCCTAGGATGCCCTTTAAGGGACACAGGATTGCAGGCTTAGTCTGTCTTTATTTTCTATTTGCTATTTTTTCCTCATCACCATCAGCAAACCTTTTCCAGAAAGACAGGAGAAATGGTCTGGAGTTTTGGAGCTGGGCGACATCAATATGTGCCGTGCCTTCCCCTGATGCCGTGCCACAGTCTCAGAGGAAGGGTCTGGTTCAGAGATAGAAGAATATGAGTTTGGGCCTAGTCAAGCTTTGGATTGGCAGAGTCCTCTCCATGGGGAGGCAGCTTCTTCTTTCCAACTACAGCCAGAGTTGGCCTGGGGAAAAGCATCTGAGTTGCCCCAGACTGAGGAGCATTCTTCGATAAGAGGCTTGGAGGCGGATGTAGCCGAGGAAGGGGCTGAGGGAAAGGGAACCATTTGCTCCCTCCCCACAAGTCTTTTGACCTCTACCAGCAACAGGAGCAGGTGTTGGTGGCAGGGTAGGGAATGACCCCTTGGCAGGCAGCAATACTGTCCAGGCAAAGCTTGGCACACCGTAAAGGAAAGTACTGCATTGTCCAGTCCAGGCTGCAGCCACGCACCATTTTAAATTACAATATTTTCCCTAGTGTGAGGGCGGCAGTAAACTGAACCAATCAGATGCTGCTTTGGGGGCACACAGCCAATAAGGGCCCTAGAGCAGTAAGGGGGCAGGCCTCTAATCACTCCAATGCCCTCATTGGCTGTGAACTCCCTAAAGTTTGCAAGTTGATTGGTTCAGCTCACTGCCACCCACACTAGGGAAAATATTGCAATTTAAAATGGTGCGTGGCTGCAGCCTGGACTGGCCAGTGCCGCAGTTTCCTTTAATGTGGGCCAAGCCTTGCCCAGCCACAATGGCTGCTACTTGCCTGGGGATTGTTTGGCACCCTGGATCTTTTGGCGCCCTAAGTGACCGCTCACTCCCCCCCCCCTCCCCAGAATCGGTTCTGGAAAAGTAGCGCTAAGGGCAACTACACCTGTGGAGATTGTATTACTTTTCTACTAAAAAAAGAAGTTGGACTTTATGTAGTAAGAAAAAAGATCACTTTCCCCCCAGTAAAATGTGAGTTAATGAGCCATGGCAATTTCACAATTAATGCTCATCTGGAAGCAGCCCAAAAGTGTTTAGGAACTTCAACTAGTGCTGATCATGGTGTCCAAAATTGTTAACTAGTAGTGACCACCATGAACATAATACTCCAGTGTTAAAATCTTCAGGGCTCTCAGTTTGTTTTGAGGCTCAATTCAAATGAGGTTTTGACCTCTAAAGCCCTAAGCAGCCTGGGGCTGGAGTATCTAAAAGCCTTTTCCCACATGAACCTGCCTGCCAATTAAGATAATCTTCAGAGGCCCTTCTCTGAGTACTTCTGGCTTCTGAGGTCAGGCAGGTGATTACTGGAGAGAGGGCCTTTTCTTACCTGGTGCCCAGACTAGAGAACTCTTTTGCTAGACATGTTCACCTGGCACCATCTGTGATCTTTTAGGCACTAGGCACTGAAGAAGGCAAAATCTTGGGCAGATTGAGAGGAGAGATGAGGTGGTGAGGCAGACCTTATGAGAGCATTATAGAAGAGGTGCTGAGGATTCCTAGAGTTGGTATGGATCAGAAGCGTGTGTTGTTGGCCAGGTAGATGGCACAGGAGGAGAAGAAAGAGAGGATGAATTTGTAATGGACAAAATCAGCCAGCTCTTTTGTTCTCCTCCAGAAGTGTTCCACTGCTTGAGAGCATGACCAAATATATGGAATGGAGTGAGTGAGCCAGGGGGCATGGAAGGGGTGAATAGTTCATTGGGAGAGTGTTAGACACATGAATACATGTACAAAAATCCATCAGTTGCCATAGCTGGGAATATACCTTCTGATTGCAAGAAGTAATGGTAGCTTGGGGGATGCCATGAGGCAGAGAACACCACAGAACAGCCCAAACTAGAAGACCATAGAATTATAGAAAAGCAGAGTTGGAAGGGGCCTACAAGGCCATCGAGTCCAACCCCCTGCTCAACGCAGGAATCCAGGTCAAAGCATCCCTGTCAGATGGCTGTCCAGCTGCACCTTGAATGCCTCCAGAGTGGGAGAGCCCACCTTAGGTAGTTGGTTCCATTGTCTTATTGCTCTGACAGTCAGGAAATTTTTCCTGATGTTTAGGTGGAATCTGGGTTCCTGTAACTTGAGCCCATTATTCCGTGTCCTGCAAACTGGGATGATCCAGAAGAGATCCTGGCCCTCCTCTGCGTGACAACCCTTCAAGTACTGGAAGAGTGCTATCATCATATCTCCCCTCAGTCTCCTCTTCTGAAGGCTAAACATGCCCAGTTCTTTCAGTCTCTCCTCATAGGGCCTTGTTTCCAGTCCCTTTATCATCCTTGTTGCCCTCCTCTGAACCCTCTCCAGTTTGTCTACGTCCTTCTTAAAGTGTGGTGTCCAGAACTGGACGCAGTACTCAAGATGAGGCCTAACCAGTGCTGAGTAAAGGGGAATTATCACTTCATGCGATTTGGAAGCTATACTTCTATTAATGCCGCCCAAAATTGCATTTGCCTTCTTTGCAGCCACATTGCATTGCTGGCTCATATTCAGTTTGTGATCTACCACAATTCCAAGATCCTTCTCACTTGTAGTATTGTTGAGCCAAGTGTCCCCCATTCTGTAACTCTGCATTTGGTTTCCTCTCCCTAGGTGCAGCACTTGGCATTTATCCCTGTTAAATTTCATTCTGTTGTTTTCGGCCCAGCGCTCCAGCCTATCGAGATCGCTTTGAATTTTGTTTCTGTCTTCTAGAGTATTAGCTGTTCCACCCAACTTTGTGTCATCTGCAAATTTGTTAAGCATTCCCTGCACCTCCTCATCCAAGTCATTAATAAAAATGTTGAAGAGCACTGCTCGTTACTGCTCCCCAGTTTGAGAAGGAACCATTGATAATCACTCTTTGAGTCCGATTCTGTAGCCAAAGAGGAGCCTGGAGGAGGAGGAGCCTGCGCCCTCGGGGGAGATAGTTGCATGTCGATCCCCACAAGAAGGGAACTCTGCCACTGAGCTAGACACTAAGCAACCCCATAGCCCCTGAGAGTGGTGGTGTCTCAAGAGGCAGGCCAGAAGAACCCTTGTGAGGAGTGCCCGTTTGCAGAGGAAGCCTCCTCATGAATAAAGGACTTCTTGTGAGCAGGACCCTCCTCATGAGGAGGACTTCTTTGAAAAGCCACCGATGTAATGCAGCTGGGTCCTGGGTGGGCTCTGGAAAGTGGAAACTTCAGCTTATAAGCTTTCAGGTGGAACCTACTAGTTGCTGGAAGAACACCTTACCTCAGTTCCTAGTATCTTGAAACCTTGCTTTCTAGACTTTGCTATTCCTTCAACTGACCTTTCATGCTGCTGACTCTTGGACTCGTATAACCAACCTTGGACTGCCTTTGACCACTCTTCTTGCTAAATCCTTGTCTCTCGCTGTGCTTTGAGAACTTGCTGGCTTTGACCTTGAACTGACTTTGTTCCTTCACTGAACTTTGGGGATTTTCAACTTCGGACCATTATTCCCAGTCCAAGCCCAAGCCCCTGTAAACAGGACATGTTAGACCTTATCTGGAGTACTGTGTCCAGTTCTGGGCACTACTGTTTCAGAAGGATATCAACAAACTAGAACATGACCAAAGGAGGGTGACAAAGATGGTTAGGGGGCTGGAGATCTGTCCAATGAGATAAGGTTGAAGAAGTCTGGGTATGTTTAACCTGGAGAAGAGAAAATGAAGAGGTGATACGATAGACATATTCAAATATTTTAAGGGCTGTCACATAGGTGATGGAGCAAGTTTGTTTTCCATAGGGTAGAAGCCAAACCAATGGATTCAAATTACAAGAAAAGGAATTTAAGCTACACATTAGGGCAGAGCTCTCCAACCTTGGGTCCCCAGATGTTGCTGGACTACAGCTCCCAGAATCCCTTGCCATTAGCCATGCTGGCTGGGTATGCTGGGAGCTGTAGGCCAGCAACATCTGGGGACCCAAGGTGGGAGAGCCCTGCATTAGGAAGACCTTCCTGATGGTGTGAGCTGTTTGACAGTGGAAAAGATTGCCTCAGAAGGTGGTGGATTCTCCTTCTGTAGGGTGTCTTAAGCAGAGGCTGGATAGTCACCTATAAAGGATACTGTGGGCGTGGATTTCCTGTTCCTGCATCGCCAGTGGTGGAACTAGATGACCTTTGTGATTCCTTCCAGTTCTATGATTTAGGCAAAACCATTTCAAGCTTCCAGTCAATTAAAAATGCTACTCAGACAAAACTCCCCGCCTACTCCATCCATACCGCTCCGTCATGCTCCTGGCTGTTGTCGGCTCTTTGAGCCAATTTACCAGTCTCAATCTTTCCCAGAGCATCCAGATTTCTTGAGAGGTGTACCAGGTGTGTTACCAGATGTCCTCCCAGATGTGTTGGACCACAACTCCCATCATCCCCAGCTGGCATAGGCCAATGGGTATTCTGCCTGGGGATGATGGGAGTTGTGCTCTAACACATCTGGAGGGCACCAGGTTGGGGAAGGCACCAGGTTGGCAATCACAAATGTTAATTAAACAGAAAATATTATTAGCTTGGGTTAGTCCTGGCAAAGCTGAAGGGTTGAACGTCAGGGTGGTCAAGTGAACCAGCCCATCCTTATGATGATCCCATAGGCCAAACGTCCAAATAGGGGTCTCCTGCTCTTTTAGTGAAATAGGCCAACTGATACTGCTGTTCGTGTTCCAATTTTTACGAACTGAATTTATTTGTTTGTTTAGGCCAGGTGCAGCAACCTGGAACACCTCTCAAGAAATCTGGATGCTCTGGGGAAAGATTGAGACTGGTAATTGACTCAAATAGCTGACAACAGCCAGGAGCATGGAGGGTATATGGAGAGGGCGGGAGTTTTGTTTGAGGAAAAGCTGTTGTATTGTAAACAGGATTGAAAGAGATAGAGACAATCGCTTAGGCTTGTCTTATGTGTCCCCAGGTTATTCCTGTGTGGGATCATCACCACCAGCATCTGATGGCAAAAAGGTATTGCACTTTAGCAGATTTTGTTAACTTTTGAGGGCAAAGGTTACAATTTCTGTCTGAGTGATTTGCAGATAGACTGTGGATTCAACAGAGCACAGGACAGGCTCTCTGCTGGTCTTTCACAAGTGTGAGAGCTGCCAACCCTTTTTGTTCTTGGTATAAATCCCTCACATCAGGCCTTCAGCAATTCTCCCTCAAGCCTCAAAAATGGTTTCTCTTCTCATTTGCTTTTCTATCCAGGAAACTTTCACTGGTTTAAAAGTTGTAGCGAAGGACTTCCCATACTAATCATTTTTGAGCATATCAAATAATTTTAAGTATATCAAATATGATTTATTAATCAGAGCACACCTGAGTTGCCATGCTGGATCATAGAATCTGAGAAGAACCAAAAGACTATGCACTCCAGCTCACCTCCCCTCTACCCAAAAGGCAGGGCCCTCATCCACACACACACAAACAGTAAAGTTGCCAGCTACTGTATTGCTTTCAAACATTAAGGAGTGCCTATTAAAGTGCTTTTCACTTGTGACAGGAACCAGGTTTTCTTTGTCAATCCTCTATCTGGCTCTAGTATCTATGTGAACACATGCAGAGTGTCTTTTTTCACTTGTGAATGGAACCAGCTTCTGCCTCAAAATGCCATTTTGAAAAAGATGCTCCAGAAAATAGTGCCTTCTATTGTAACAATTTTGAGAGGATAGCCATATCAGTCTGTTGTAGCAAAAACAACAAAGATTCTTGTGGCACCTTAAAGACTGACAGATTTATTCTGGCATCAGCTTTTGTGGACTATGAAGTTAACTATAGTCTATGAAAGCTTATACCAGAATAAGTTTGTTAGTCTTTAAGGTGCTGCAAGACTTTGTTGTTTTTCCAGAAAATAGCTCTCTTTTATTGATCATCCCACTTCATTGACAAAAGTTCTTGAAGTGTTTTTACAAAATATAACCCCCGTCACAGAAAACCATTAAAAAATTAGTTTAAAATATAGCAAACCTAAAAGCAGAATAAACATTTATAGTAAGTATGAAAACCAGCGAATGACCACCATCTGTCCTTCAGCCCATCAAAAACTTCCTTAATAATATTATCAATAATTAAAGAGACTTCCCTTAATATTTCCAAATATTTTTCCATGGAGGCCTACACATATGTTAAAATCATTTTAAAACAAAGACCAACATTATAACTTAAAATAATATAACAGAAAGAGCAGTATAACCATTTCAGACGAGCATCCCATTGTAAGTTCTAAAACCCTTAGTATAGAAAGTCGTCTCCATCAACTTCCTAAAAGTGGAAAGAGTGTGGTCTGTGTGGGAGAGAATTCATAATGAGGGTTGCTTCCAATGCTGAGAAGGATCTCAGACTTGCACCTATTCTCCAAATCTCAGCTGGAGGGCAGGAGCACTTGGAGCGGAGCCATGTATGATGTACAGCTCAGGGTTTTGAGAAAGTGCATTTAATTTTCCTTTGTTCATTCTCTCCAACAATACAAAGACTTTTACAGAGACTCAATGGCTTGAGACAAGTTAACTTAAGGAAGTTCATGGAAGGAACGTGAACCGTCCAGAGAGCTTTGGCTATTGGGCAGTGTAGAATTGTAATAAAAAAAATAATTCCCCTCCTCTCCACTGTGACCTGTGAAAAACCTCTCAGGATGGTCCGGGGTCCTCCTGAACAATGAGGGGTGGGAGGCTGTAGCAGAGGAAGGGAGCGGAACTTTCCTTCCATGAGCTTCCTTAAGAACATACCTTAGGATCCAAGCCCTATTTGGGGCAATTCCTCCCTCCCTACCCCCCCCCCCCGCCCGCAGGTGGTTGCAGGAGGAGGGGACAGGAATGTTCCTTCTATAAAGTTAACTTCTTAGGATCCAAGCCAATATTTATTTTGCTGGAATCTAGTCCAGAATTTTGTCCCCAGAAGTGGCCAGGCAGATAACACTAAGCAGTTTATAAGCAAGGTATGATGGTATTAACCTTCCCTCGCTGTTTGCCCCAGCATTTAGTTCATCAGAGGTATACTGCCACTGAACTAGTGCTGTGCCAGAGTTCCGCATGGGACATTTTTAGCACATTCGTAGCGGTGGGGGTAGGAACAAAAATGGGGGGGGATGAAGAGACCCTCAAACTGTGGTGGGCTGTTGAGATGTTCACTATTTTGAGGACAGGGACTTATGTTTGTGATGGCCAGCAGCAGAGGCAGCTGCTGCTGCTGTGTCTGCTGCTCCTTCTTCTAATATTTTAAAAATACCTTTTGCCACCGCACAAAAGCAGTGGCACTGCCCATTTTGCCCAACAATGTCTCTGTAGTAGAAGAATGCTACATCATGGCAATGTCCTTCCAAGGGGAATTATTGGTGGTGAAAGCATAGCTGCTCTCATGCTTTTACAAACATTAGTGCCTTGCTCCTGAGATGGGAAGGTTTTGCAAGCCCACTCCTGAAAAATGGAGAAAAAGCTTCCCCATTTTCACAGGCAGAGAATAGGACTGCGCAGGTGGGGAGGCACTTTCTGCCCAGCACTGGAGTCTGAACAAAGTGTAATGATGAACAGCCAAATACTTTTCTCTGGGTTTTTAAAAGAGGAAAACTAACAACTGCTTTCAGCTTTCGATATCATCAGCTGTGGTATCCTTTTGGATAGGACCTCTGGGTTTGGAAGTTGGAGGCATGGTTTCTTCTCCTAGTTGGGCGGGCGGGGGTGGATTCTAGAAGGTGGTGCTAGGGGACTACTGCTTGGCCCAATGGTATATGTGTTATGGGATCCCACAAGGTACCATCCCCCCATGCTTTTTAACACTTGCATGAAACTGCCTGGAGAGATCTTTCTGAGGTTTGGGGTGAGGTGCCATCAGTATTGCCGAGATATCCAACTCTCTCTTTCTCATCAGATTCAGGTGAGGTAGTGGAAGTGCTGAAGCAGTGTATGGAACTGGTAATTTATGTTGGGTGAGGGTCAATAAACCAAAACTCAGTCCTGACAAGATGGAGCTTCTGTGAGTTGGTGGCTTAGAGAGATCGTGTTTAACCTGTTATGGGTGGGTTTCCGCTCCTCCTAAAGAATCAAGTACATAGTCTGGTACTCTTAGATCCAGCTTCATCACTGGAGGCCCAGGGCAGCCCTAACGTTAGAGAGAGTGAGGCAGCCAACACAGGTGGAAGATTTTGGATGCCGTGCAACGGCAGCAGCGAATGGTTTGCTATTTAATTTGTTGTTGTAGTATGTTCTACAAGCCAAGATGGGAGAGGTGCTTGTGTGATTTTCTGTTTCATGTGCCAAAATAACTTGACTGGCTTTGGATACTATGCGCCTTGACTTCGGTGGGTGGAGAGCACCATTCACTGCTCTGCCTCAGGCAGCAAAATGTCTTGGGCCAGCCCTGCCCAGGTAGCCTCTGTGGCAAGGAATGCCTTCCATCAGTGTAGGCTGATGCATCAACTTTGACTTTTCCTGGGCAGAAATACTTTGGCCACAGTTATCCATGCTCTGGTAACAGCTAGGATTGACTACTGTAAAATGTTTTACACAGGGCTGCCTTTGAAGATTGTTTGGAAGCGGTAGTTAGTTCAAAATACAAGCTGCCAGGCTGTTGACTGGGACTGGTCAATGGGAACATATCACACCAGTACTGAAAGAAGTTCACTGGCTTCTAGTCCATTTCTGAGCATAATCAAAGTGTTACATGACTTAGGATCCAGGTACCTGTAAGAATGCCTACTCCCACACCAGCTTGCTCATGTACTAAGGTAATCTTCAGAGGCTCTCTTCAGGGTGCCCCACCATCCAAGGTAAGGAAGGTGAGCCTTTTCAGGGACAGAGCCTTTCAGTGGTGGTGCCCATTTGTGAATTCCTTCTCCAAGGGAGACCCACCTAGTTGTTATGCTTTCAGGGCCTGGCAAAGGCATTATTTTATTCTCCCAGACTTTTTAATGTGTATAAAACGTATTTTCTCTTACTTTTAATGTTGTTGTTCGTTATTTTTATAGTTATTATATTTTTTATTGCCCATCTGGCCATCACCCGGCCACCCTGGGCGATGCACAATCAGAGTATAAATACAACAAAACACCATTAAAAACACAACACAATATACATATATATATATTTAAAAACCACCCTAACCCACCCCATATTCCTGCCTGAAAGCCATGTTTTTAAAGGCCCGGCGGAAGTTCCATCAAGGAGGGGGCAATAATGAAGGTCACTGGGGAGGGAGTTCCATAACTTGGGGGCCGCCCCAGAGAAGGCCCTCTCCTAGTCCCCACCAGCCTGGCTGTTCTGGCGGATGGGACAAGGAGAAGGCTGTCCGTGGCAGACCTTGCTCAGCGGCCTACTTGATGTTGCTGGAGGCGCTCCTTGAGATAAGCTGGACCGGAGCCGTATAGGTTTTTTTTAAATTTATTTATTTAAATTTTAACATACCGGTATATAGAACAATCAAACCACAAACGAAATATCCAATCTATTACAGAAACTGTGTTAGACCAGAATAAAGTAAATCCCCCCCCAATTAAAATTTCAAAGGAACAAATCTGGCTGGGCGCCTTTTCCAAAGTCTTTTTCGTCCACAAAGTAGTCAGTTTTGTGATAGGTAAGTATTTGTGAGTTTATTGCATCCATATGTGCTGGAAGGCTTGAGGTATTTTGTTGTGGATGTTCTGTATGAGAATTGGACAAAAGGCCACCATTCTGCTTCAAAAGAGTTTGTTTTCTTTTTCCCTCCTGCAATTCTCAATTTTTGAGTTAATTTTTCAATTAATGAGATTTCCCATACCACATTGTATAGGGTTTTAAAGGTCAAAACCAACACCTTGAATTTGGCCCGGCAAGCAACTGGTTATATTCTATTTATGTATTTTATCTTGTTTTTGTAAACCACCCTGGAAGGTTTGCCAAAGGGTAGTATATAAATCTTTTAAATAAATATATAAAAACAGATTCTTCAGTGAAGCATCAGTTTCTCTGTAAGAAGTTGGTAAAATGTGAAGTAGCCCTTATACATCTGCTCTTCTGGAATTTGATGATCAAGCCACTCACAAAAGTGCCTTCTTACCAGCTATTCCTAAGATGTCTAGGAAACAAGCATGCCTTCTTAATGCCAATAATTTTATAGTGGTTTTTGAGAGCAAAGGAGGGCTGGGCCTGAGGGCAGAGCAAAGGAATGAGGAATTTGAGTTTAAGTGCTGGATATGGATGCTCCTCACTTGGTTGGTCCCCCTTCGGGCCACGGTGGGGCCTGCCTGTCCAAACGTTGACAGATTCACTCTTACACAAGCCAGAGCTCAGAAAATGCCTTATGGCCCTTGGCGGGGAAGGGGAGAAACAAGACAAGTGCCGGAGGCTCCTCCAACAAAAATTCTTCCAGGTGACAGGCAGCCTGTGAGATCCCAGATCCACCTAAAATGTTTTGGGTTTTGAAAAGTGCACGGTACAAATCAATTTCTTCCACCCCTCAATTCATAGGGAGTCAGTTCTCTTGTAGAAGCTCATGGAGTTGAGAGGAAGATTGAAAAAGCCACCGGTTCCTAGGGTCACCACATGGAAGGCCACTAGACAGTCTTCTCCAATTTAAAACTGAACTCCTTCTGCGCTCCAGTGCAGTTGCTGTGCTAGCCTAGGGTGAGGCCTGAGGTAAAGAAAAAGGGAAACTTTGTGAGGTAGGAATTGCTAGGCTTTTGTGTGCTTTGTCTCACTGATGTGTATTTTTGTTGTTGTTGAAGACATTAATATTCAGGGTTAATTTGACTGACACTGAATACAGTCATCTCAGTGGACCAGAACATGCACAAGCCGGAGAACCATGTTCTACTGCCTAGCAATACTCCCCCTTCCCTTTCTCACGTGCATTCAGTACAACTGCATTGAAGTGCTGAAGAAGTTTAGTTTTCATTTCAGCATGCTTCCCTGTTTGTTCTAGCATTTCCTTCTGCTGCTGTTGTGGTTGCCACCCAGGCACCAGGCACATTCCTAGAAGTCTCTCAATGCGGTGGGGAAAGAGCCATGATTCCTCCCACCAGCTCCCTCCCCAGTTCTGTCATCCATCCTGCTCACTCGCTGTGTGGCCCACATGGATTCCTGCTTGGCGCAGCAGGTGAGCGGGACTTGGTGGTGGTGACAAGGCCAGGAAGGGAATGGGTGGGAGACATTGCAGCTGCCTACTCTTCTCAGCTACATTGGGAGACTCGAAAGACCATGTTGAATGTCAAGTTACGAGTGTCGTGAATCCGTCCAGTTCCAAGGTAAGCCGTAGTCGTTATCACAGTCCGAGGGTCAAAGCCAAAATATATCATTCCTCAATAGAGCAAACGTAAACCAGTTCGGGATCAGGCAAAGTCGTGGTCAAGGTCGTTCCAAGGATCAAAGGTGCAGAAGTCTGAGGTCGGGAATGTCCGGAGCGTCCAGCTGTAGCTGTATCAGCAAACAATTGCTTCCAGCCTCTGAGTGTGTTTGGGACCTGCCTTTTGAGCAGGCGCTGATTGGTAAGGCCGCCCAGCTGGGTCAGGCTGCACGTAGCCTGGCCCCACCCCAAACCACTCCGGCACGGCTGGTCTCTGTCTGACCTACTGGAGGCGCAACAATGAGGTGATATCTCTACTTATGGACTATGCCCAGGGCTTGTCTGTTTTCAGTGCCAGTTCTCAGACCTGAAACTTAGAATCATAGAACACAGGCCTGTGGCTTACGCTGGCTCAGTTTGTCTGAGCATGGAAAGCTAAGCAGGGTCAGGCCTGGTTATTACTTGGATGGGAGACCCCTCCTCTAGTTTCCTGCATTGAGCAGGGGGTTGGACTCGATAGTCTTGTAGGCTCCTTCCAACTCTATGATCTATGAATCTATGAAAGAACTGTAGAGTTGGAAGGGGCCTACAAGTCATCTAGTCCAACCCCCTGCTCAATGCAGGAATCCAGGTCAAAG